>OY728142.1:1733433926-1734768296 GCA_963277665.1 Viscum album
ACCAAATAAACTCAAGTTATCTATGCTGTTAAATACGGTTCTAATAAAAATTCCTGTCAAAATAATTTGGTTTATATCCAATAAAAATTTAATTCATCGACAACTATCATGTCAATTAGAATGACCATTGAAGTGTTTTTATCTAAAATTTATTGAGTGTTGTAATGATACATTGTAAATAAAAATACCTCCTAACATAAAATATAATTGTAGAATTTATATCCCATGAAATAAATTATTAATAATAGAACAAAATTTATTATTAATAAGTTTCTAACATTAAATATTACTCTCGATTTCTATTTTTTCTGTTGATTTTATGAGTCATACTACACACTATTGTTTTTTTTTGTAGTGGTACAATAGTTCAAATACCAATTCAATTATCAGAGATGATGATTTCTTATATGTGTAGGAATACTATTTCTACCAATATAATTCCTCATAATAGATATGGAATGTGATAAATAGTTCTTTATAACAATAAAAATTCCATGATTAGTTGTGGTATTTTATGTTATTGACTATACAATATGAATATAATGTTTAATTTAAGAGTTAAAATTTAATAATTTAATTTTTAAAAAAATTAGAAACAATTAAAACGAAAAAAAAATCACTAAAAGGATCAGTTATTATATTTTTAATATCCTTTTGATGTGGAGAAGAACAAATTAAACGAATAATTTACGAGATAAATAAATAAACGACATGTCGTTAAAGTTGTATTGTAATCAATTTAAGTGGGAAGAAGTGCATTTCAACAGGTATAAGGGTGGATTATTTGGTTGAAATTGATAAATATTTTCAATAAAATATTCTTATACAAGATCTAGAATTTGATAATGATTAACATTGAAATATAGAGAGTTGTGAACAAGTTTATTTCTGCTGATTACATTCATTTTCCAGAAAACACATTATTTTATTGTTCCAACATGGCTAAATAATATTAATTTTATACTATAAAAACCACAATAATATATTAAATATATTTTTATCAAATGAGATTTTAATTTTCACATAATATTTATATGCCTTTAGATGTCATATCTACTATGTGTTGGATAATACAACGGAAAAATCTATTTAATGCATTAAAAAGATATAAACCTACTATAGATCATTCATTTTGGATATCAATTGTTTTAAAAATTAATTTTACATACAAAATATCCACTTTTTGGTGGAATAAATTGTTTTTTATTTAAACACCCTTATATTCTAATATATCATTATCATTAAATAATCCAACATGTTCGATTGCGTACTCCACAGAAAAATGAAAAAATAAATTAACCCACCATCTATTTGGATAAAAAATTAATATTTAATTGTAACCATTAATAAAATATCAGTTAAACTACAAAGAATGAATATGAGATACATATTTATAATTTATATACAAGGAGAAAAAGGATTTGTTTAATATAAGTTATGATTCATTAGTTTAACAAAAAATGTTTACTAAAATAATTTATTATTTACAAAATTTATATTATAAAAAGAATTATTTTTACGGGATAAAAATTTATATTTCAAGAAACATATTTTTAATGACAAATTATGTTTGATATTTATAAATTTTTGAAAACCTTTTATTTTCTATAATATATGAAATATAAAAAGTAATAACTAAAATTTATAAATTTCATTCTGAAATTAATTGGTTTTTCAATTATATTATGTAATGTTTTTAAAATAATATTTATATATTTATGAATTATAAAAAAATAAAAATGAAATTAATTTTATAAATCTTCATTTCAAAATTGACTTAGTTTCAATTTTTCACTTTTTTTGAAAAGTTAATTGTGTAGTAGAATTTCTTTTTTCTAAATAAATTTAATTTTTATGACTTTAATATTATATAAGAATGAACTAGAAAATTATGAAACTATTTATGTAAGAACAAATAAATTTGTGGAATAAAATTATTCTGTTTAAAATATTTTATTACATATAAAATTTACAGAAAACATTTTTCTCACTAAAGAATATATTTCATTAATGTAAAAACTATTTTTGGTATTATATTTAAATTATTTATTTTTTCAAGGAGGATTTGAGTTTTTAATACCATGAATGACTCATTTATTTTGTTGGAATAAAAATTAAATATATTTCATTAAAATCAATATCAAATATAGTTTTTCCATATATTTTATTTTTAGTCATAAAACCCATTACCAATGAGAATTGTATTTGCATGATTAAGTGTATTACTTGTAAAATTAACATCTCTCACAATTACTAAATTTATTTGATATTTAGAATTTGAAATTTGTTATTTTTTGTGTATTATTGCGGAAAAGATTAATCCTAATATTTATCATTAAAATTAATTACCATGGTATAATAATAAATTACAAAGCTAAAATAATCTTTGAGTGAAATGATAAAAATGAAAAAAGCCATACAATAATAAAATAAATTATAAAAATTGAGTGCTTGAGGTTTTTTTTGAAGTAAAATGATTTTAAAATACCATTTTATCATTTTTTCAATTGATAATATAATAATAGAATTATATTATTGAAAATTTAAGGGTTACTCCCAAAACAACCCCTCCATTTTCATTTAAAATGGTAGTATCTACACCACTTTAAAAAGCACTTATCTGTAACATTTATTATTGTAACTCTGCCTTTTATCATACTTTATCTATCTTCTATACATTTTAATGTTACTTTTGATCATTATTATAAATAATGGCATCAATTCCATGTATATATTCAAGGAAAATTTAACTCCCCGTAGTGAGTGTAATCAACAAATTCGTTTTTCCTTGAAATTACATTCGTTCAAATTCCTTAAATCCACATTATTATTATTATATTGGTATAATTAATAAAATTTAATTATATTATATTTGGGTTATTATAATTATTTATTCATATTACCGATGAATTATGTAAAAATAAATAGTTGTTCGTGTGTTGTGTGGACAATCCCCATAACAACATAACTTGTTTTATTTTATATCACCTCCATAAACTTTTTTACATAAGGACTACGTTAAATGAAAAATATTGCATTTTTACAATAGTTATTTTTTTATATGAAAATTAGATGACCTATTAATGAAATGATCAACAAATGAACATTGTTAATTTGATCATTTAATATAACTGTTATGAAAAGATAACCTTTAATTAAAAATATTTAATATTTTCATATCCATTAATTATGCTTCTAATTAATAATAATTCCAATATATCTGACAAATAAACATTAAATTTGATCATTATTCCTTTAGTATACAGAAATTAAAACTGAACCATCTCATAATCAATCATTAATCATGGTAGTTTCATGAAAGGGTCCTTTAAACGACCTACATAGAAACTTGTTGCATTTGATGGTCAAGGAGCTGTGAATGGTTGTGTTTTTCATTTTGAAATTTGTCTCTGTATTGGGTGATTTATGATGTTGTGTCTTGATGTTGGATGATAATATGTTCTATAGGTTCCCACTTACCCTTAATGTGGATTTTCAATAAAATTTAAAAATGGAATGTGGTGGTGGATTTAGAAACATCATAATTAATTAATATAAATCACAATATTCTTATTTAAATACCAATTCATTACGATATCATTAATGAAAATTAATATGAATTCCACTATGATGAAATAATTAAAAACAATCAAGACCATAAATATCCAAAGCGACCGATTAGAAGGATTTGTGTAGGAAATAAAAATTTATGAAAAGTATCAATGAAGATGGATTAGAGTATGGTTATGAATTATATAATATTTTAGATATGGTTGGGTTATATTAGGTTGACATAAATTCTTGAATGTCCAAAAATGTGGTAAGAGTTTTCATCTCAAATTCCTCTTTATAAGATGTTCTTGGTATTTTACAACAAATTTAATTTCATTGGAGTATACAATACCCACATGAAATATAATATAATGAATTATATTTTATTCATGGTATTTTATTTTCAATTATAGTCATTGTATTACATGATATATTTATTAAATTTTTACATACCCCGAATGATATTTATATTTCTCAATTATAGTTCTTTGAGAAATAATACATTATTTTTACCATGTTTATATTGTATGGTGAATTTACTATTCATTGACATATTTTTATTATCATATTTTTATTTCATGGGATATTCTAGAAAAATCATATTAACTTATCCAAAAGGATATTAATTCAGTTGGATCCCTAATAGTAAGAGTTTTTCTCAAATCAATTTTATTTATTTATTTGTGATCATTAACATATTAATATTTCATATATTTTGGGAATATTTTTCTCTTTGATTGTATTATTTGGATTATATATTTTTTTAAATGGTAATATATTCATATAAAATTATTCCTATAATATTTTATTCAAATCATGGTATTTTTTTTAAAACCTTCCAATCTCTTCCTACAGATGTGTTATGATAATTTTATTCAGGAATTGAATCTGTTGTATACTAATTTCTCTACCAATGGTGAACATCAAATTATACATAATATATATTGGATTTTAGTAACCTATAAATAATGTTAATATTATATTGTAGGGAATATTATTATTATTTTTTATGTTTATATTCTAATTTGAATGATTTTTTTCATGTTGACTGTGTATTGTTTAACCATCAACCATATTCATCCAAATTGGTTAACATCATTTTATCTTTTTCATTGGATTGTGGAAAATTACTAGTATTCTATATGATGTTATTTCAATAAAAATTAATATTGGAAAGACAACTACATGTTTTATAACCATCCACCTTTTTTCTTCAGATTGATTATGATCCAGTTCGCCATTTTATTAACAAGGTAAAAAGTATTTGGGTTCATTGTGTTTTTATTTCAATGTGGGTGATTAATGGAAAACCGTATTATGATATTTTGATTCATTTTTTGACATGTTGAATACACGATACATAAAAGAGATGTGTGATGATTTAAATTATATATCACTTCATTGTGTCTGTATGTGTAATGTGATAATGCAGATTTGAGTATATGATGTAATGTTTCTCAACTCAGTATGGTCTCCTGACTACGGTCAAGATTGGATGTAGAGTGTCTTGGAGAAAGATAATTATGATAGGTTTTTTATTCCATAAATTATTAATTCCACCATTGAGATCATTATTATTAATATAGATGTTTTCAATTATCTTCCAATGCATTACAAGATTCTTGTTTCGGGTTTTTAGGGATTATTTTATTTTACCAATTCCTAAACTAAAATTTATTCCATGATTATTATGATCCCCTATATTATAATTTTATCTACCCCTTATTTTGTTCCAATTTTGCCCATGTAATGAATTAAATTAATTCATGATTAATTTTTAGAATGGTAGGGCATGTGAATGAATTTATGGAATATTTTATGACTGTATTGATTAATTTGTTTTGTATAAAATATAAAAAAATTGTATTTGATACAATTTAGTGGTACTTTTTATTTAATTGTTTTTTCATAATTATTTAATGATATAATACTAAAATTCCATTCAAAATGTATGATATTAAAAAGTTTTTGTTATTATGAATATATGAATGGTTATGTATAGGAATTTAAATTCATTATAAATACAATTATTTATTGTATGTATATAGTGCACCAGATCCTGTAGCGTGGGTTTGGGGAATCATAATTTATATAAAAGTAAATGTTTAGATAAATATGAAGGTTTTATGGTTGTTATGGATAAATAATTTTCAAAAAATTTAAGTTTGATCATAGTTTAATATGTATATTTTACCCTTTTTGGATAATTATGTTTTAGTAAAGTAGTGATTTTGTTGTTTCTCTTAGAAATATGTCCCCATATAGATACTATTATGTATATGTGGTTATTGTACAGATACACCTAGTGGTATTCTACCTAAAAATGGGTTGTTAAGGATTGAATCAATCAGAAAACTCATGCATGATTATTGGTTCTAATATTTCACACCTGGCTGATACTCTTTAGAGATATACTTTGGGTAATCAAAATAACATTATGAGTAGTTATATAGAGTTTGATAATGTTGTCAACAAATTATGAAATATAAACTAATGTAATAATATTAGAAAAATATGGTTTAAAAATCAAAGTCATATATTGATCTTAATGTATTTTATGTCTAGAAAAGTACATTAATTGAGTACATGTTTGAATTCATTGTTTCATATTCATATTGTTGAGTATTATCATAAACAATTCAGTATAAGTATTTTTTTGAAATAGTATACAAAATTTTATTAGGGAAGGTAATGTATTCATAAACTAATATAACTTATAATTGAATCAGTGATCATACATAAATGGAAGATAATTTCAGTATATATCCTATAATTATTTAAAAATGTTAATCTTCTAGCCTTATATATGGTATTGATGTTCATATCATATTATAAGTTATTTATTGAAACATTTAAGTAATTTAATTACTGGAGTTATATCTATCGCTGTGATTTTGGGGAATTATAATTGTTATTGTGGAATATGTGAAACATATAAGGATAGTTCATCAGTATTTTTAAATTACTGGCTTAAAATCATATATTAAAATTTTCCAATAACATTAATATATTATTTTATCTCAAGGTTGTATTTTTTGGTTAACTATCGAAGATAACTTGAGAGATGTATGAATAATTATTAATATTTATATAATCATGATGTTGTGATAGTAACAGTTGATTTTATTTTTTAGAAGTATGTTATATATTAATTCGTATCCTTGGGATTGATAATTTATTTATGATATTTCTAGAAATGTTCAACTCATTTTTTGGATTGTGATATATCATGACTTGTGTGTGACCTTATAAATTAGTGATTAATTCCATTTTATTGTTAATAGTATACTTAATTTTTAGAAGAACATGTTATATTGTTGCAGTTTAATATCATGGTGATTCAATAATGTTTTGGGAAATGTATTTTTTATAGACTATATTATTATTGTATGTAACTACATTGATATATGACTATAAGAATAATAACGGTATTTTAGGAAGGAAAAGATGGATTTTGATAGAAAATATTTCAATGATTATTGGTTTTTGAACATATTTTTTAAATTTCACGGTAATTTGAGATCACTAACATAAATATTGGGATAAAATATTTGGGAGAAAATGCACCAATTTAACCTAGGTTGCCACAAGAATAATATTTTATTAACTGAGAGGGGTGTAGGTTCACCCGAGACTGATAAATGTTGAATTGTAATATCTATAGAGTAACATGACAGTTCTATAAATTGAGACATCATGATGTTAAAATTTCTTATGGTTATTTTATATAATTCACATATAATAGAAATAACTTTTGTTATCACTTTTGGTTTTGGAAATTTGTGGACATAAAATGAACAATGGGTGTGAAGGATAATGAAGAGATTACCTCAATGAATATCCCAATATAATAGAAGATAAAGTGGGAAACCGTGTTATTTTTCTAATCCCGCCATCATGAAATATGATTGATAATGAGAACATAGTTAATTCCCAAAGAGAATAATGATATAAAATATAGGGTCTCATTAATAATCTAGTGGTGAAGATGATGGTTTTAAAAAATAATCAATATCCAATTTTTTAAAAGTCAGAAAAGAAACCCAGATAAAATTACATTAAATCGATCGATAAATGCTATATAAGTGGATTTTAATGTCATAAAATCCACTTGTGTAAATAAAATATAGGATCTAAAAAAATACATGATTTCAATTTTTATAGAAATTATGTAGTTGAAGGTCCCAATCTAATGGAAAATAATGGATATAGTCACCATTAACTAAAATAAATAAGAAAACCCTATAAAACATTGGGAAGAGGATGTGAAATTAGAATAATAAGAGTTGAAAATAGGAAATTTCGTTTTTAAATTAAAAAATTTTCTCAATTACTTTTTATTTTTTTTAAATACTAAATTTATAAATGTTTTAAATTTAAATTTTTTAAAAAGAACATGATTTTTTTAATCACTATTGTTAAAAATCACTTAATACCAATTAATGAGATTTTATTTAAAATGATGTTATTTAGATAAAAATTACACACAATACATATAATTTGTATAAATTTAAAATTTAAAATTATTATCATATGAATTCACAAAACCATTTATGTAACATAATATTAATTTTATTGAAACAAGTATTAATTATAAAAATATTATTTAATCTGTTAAAACTAATAACTTGTACTTTTATAAATTATCAAAATGTAATATTAATAAAGAACTATTTCAAGTATTTTTATAATAATTTTTTTTGGAGAATCTGATTTTTGGAATTCATTGGAAGCTAAATAAAATTTATATTTTATTTTCTTTAATACAACTACGTTTTTCTCCTATCCAATACCAGCAAAATTGGATTAATCAGAAAGGAAATTTTTTCATTCACTTTGAGTATTGATACACTTATTTTACATATTATCCATCTCTAAACAATGGAAGATGTTAAATTTGTTCATAACATTATGAATTTTATATCATTATTTATTATTATAAATATTGTGTAATACAATATAGAAATATGAAATTTATGTGTTGTAAATATCATAATCACAAACATGGTTTAATTTAGTATATCATTAAATAATAAAAATATTTTAAAATCCTTTATAATGGTTTATACAGATTGATTGAATTATCCCAATAATATCCCCTTGGAGTTTCAAACCATTTTTATAGTAAATAAAATCTCATTGTACTCAATGATGATCATGATAAATCCCAGGGAAACCTTTTTATAGTTACAACCCAATGTTATAAAAGTTTTAGAAAATATGGACCATTAATGTCCATAAATGGATATTATTTTAGAAAAAATACACAACCTCATCCTTACCAGAACATTAGGATGTTCATTTATACATATATGTAAAGTCCAAAATATTATTATATTTCTTAATCTATGGTTTCATTGTTAAAATTACAATGGTTTCTGTTAAATATTATCTCATATAAACCTTAACAACCCAAACTCCAGTAAGCCTGAGTCTATTTCAACATTATTACAATATAATAGATACAAGGGGAAAATTTCCAATGTATAGAATAGTTCAGTAGTCTTTGTGTGGCAGATTCATACATGATACCCATTTTATATTGGAAAAAAACTATTAGATGAAGTAATAAAATATTTTTTATATATTTGAAACCACTCAATGAATATTTTTCCATATCGAGGGAAATGAAGAAAAATAAATATGGACACAAATTCTTTATAAGTATTATGTAATGTTGAATGTATAGATAATTTATTTGGAATAAAAAAAATTTAAATGTAAATAGATTAACACACATTTAATTTAATCAATAACTTATCCATCATGATTAGAAAATACACAATCAATATTATAATTTAAATAACTAAACACACCATCAATTTAATCAGTAACTTCATAACAAAATGAGTTAATGGATAGTATTATTGAAAATAATATCAAGGATAAAAATGATTAATTGTTCAATGATGAAAATAATTAATATTTTATTTTATTATCTTAGACATCTTAAAATATCTTCCATTACGACCTACTTCCAGGAGAATTTAATTTTATGTTTAAATCAATATATAATTTGACTGAATAACTTGTCTCATGGGACTTATTGATGAATATAGATTATATATAAATCTAGTTACCACTAATCACAACTTGTACAAAAAATTCAACATTTATTTAATGATAAATTTTGTTAATGAATAAATATTCCATACTAACAAATATCCATATTGACTAGCGGATTCAGATTTCTCAGTATTTCCCATGTAAATCAAATATTATTCAAAATAAACACTTTCTATTAAGATGATTTTCTGTTTAGGATATAATCATATCCATGACACAAGAATAAAGATACTGTTAAGAAATTTATTGTCTAATGAAAAATTATATCAACAAAGTGACAATCTCAAGAGATATTTGAATAGTAAAAAAATAGTCCTGAAATTTGGGGTGACCATAATTTTGTTGGGAATATATTTTTTATAGAAAAATAAATTCATTTTAATGAATAAATGGAATTTTTGGACATTATTGAAATTGAATTTCATAAACTTTTATTCCATGAAAATCAACATAATATTTATAGAATAGGTTTCATTTAGTAATATGGTTATAATTGTGGGGAAGTCTATTATCATAGTATAACATGTACAAATTCCATTTAAATATTGAAAAAATTATCTCTTTAGAAAAAAATAATGATTCATTTAAAACCCTTTTTTAAAGGAATGGATGACATGAAATACTTTTAAGAAATAATTATTTTTATATAATATTATTTCTTAGAACAATTATGAAAAACATGGATATGGAAAGAAAATATATCCGATTTAAAGAGAAGTGAAATAGGTTTTTAAATAAAATATTTTTTTGTTGATATCAAGTACAAAAAAATTAGAGAAATAAATATAAAAAACACATAAATATCCAGTATATAAGAAAATTATTCGATATTATGAATGACAAATGAAGTGATTATTCCCATAAGAATAAATGAAATCCACAAAAAAGTGAGATTATAGAATATATGCTTACAACCAATGTGACATTCAAGATATATCACCGTGAATGAATAAATTTGAATTGGAAAACTAAAAATAAACAACAAAAATTAATTCATGTCAAATACATAAATGTGGTAGTATATATTCCAAATAAATTGGAATATGATCATATTATGAAATATATCTCAATGTAATAGAAATTGAGAATAAATCTACCACCGCCTGGTTCATTTAAGTTGAAAACATATTAAACACCATTATAATAGTTTATATAATTTTTTAATTTATACCACAACCGTATGTATATTTACAACATCTTACCAAATTCCTATTAACAATATATTATTATTAGAATTGTTTTTGTGTTAATTACCATGTTTTCACATACTTGATTTTTCATTAAAGTTTCAATTATTGTGTATATTTTTTAATTTACTCATTTTTATAACTAATTTATCTTTATAAATATCATCAAATTTCATTAGATAAATGTTTAGGACAATTATAGAATGTTATAATTGGAAAATATATCAAATATCTTAATAGAGATGGTCGTCCATATATACAGATGATAAGAATTTTCATTCCCAAAATAGGTTAAAGGGTGTGAAAGTTAATGAAATATTAATTTATAGAATAAATTTAATTTAATAAGTGTAATTTAATTACTATACATCCATAGTTATGACTATCCATGTGAGTTGGTGAGGGAATAAATTAAATTTGTTTGTGAGGTGGTATCCCCCACACACACAAGAAATGGCTGTGTTTCCGATTTGATATAGGAGGAGATAGATAAATATTATATCATTAATAAAAAATATATAATTACATGGTATATATTGGTTTTATTAAATACTATGTGTTAATATATAATTTATTTTTGTAATATAATATTGAAAAATAAAGAGCTTCATTAGGAAGATTTCATTCTCTTAGTGAAACTAAATTTTGATAACATCTTTTAGTCCCTGGGGTATGCATTTCAAAGAAGACTAGATTCTTGAGATTATGTTTACATATGTTGGGGAGATAGTCTGCTAGGGTTTTTTTATTGTTATTTCATGATTGGTGTGAAGAAGTGATAGAAGGAAGTGGTGTTTTATAATTGAAGAGGATTTTCATTTTTTCTAAATACAAAATAATATTTAATAATTTGTAGTTAATATGACCTCAAGTGTATATAAAACATATAAAAATGGATTTAAGGGAATTTAAAATCACGATAGAGTTCCACTACATAAATTTCTTTTTCAATCATTTCAATCCCATATCTTATATGTTTAAAAACATTTAGAATTTTGTTTTTCACCATGGTAACTTATTTTTAAACAATGTAATTCATTGTATTAGCCTAAAATAAAATGAACCTTATTTTATAAAATCTTCCTACAAATTTAAAAATGAAATAAAATTTATCAACTAAAAATTGCATTTGTGTGGAAAATTAATTATAATATAAGTTCATGTTACACCCACAACCACATTTTATAATTAACTATGTTAATTAATTTTTACTTTTTTTACAAATTATTAGTACTAAAATTTATTTTGACCTTATTAAAAAAATAAATTCATATAAATTAAAATATGGAATCAATTTTAATAAATTAAATTCACATTACTGGTATAATTTTGTTTAAATAAATACCACAAACCATGTCATAAATGGGTTTTTCAATAAATACAGTTTTCATGATAAGATGATGTTATATAAACTATATGAATAATTATAATAAAAATATGGATTTAAATTTTTATAGTTATAAATATTTTATATAAAATTTATTAAAATATTTATTCAGAAATATTTTTAAATTAATAGGAATTAGGTCCTTTTAAACCAAAATAATTTTTTCAGAATATAGTTTTATGAAAAATACGTTTTTTACCTCTATATGGTCTTATACATATTATTTTTAATTTTATAGTTAATAAATTATAAATTATAAATATTATAACACATTATTGTTCAGAATTGTAGGAATTTTTATATGATATATTTTTTATCATTCATAAAAGTGTTTTTATAATCGAAATGTATATTAAATTATTCAAGGATAATTTTGAAAAACTAAGATAAAAATTTATATTCATCCAATAAAATTGTAATTTATATCTGATGAAATATTAAAATATGATTTATAATATTTTTTTATTGAAATATTATTTTCACTAAATATAATTGATCCTTGGGTGATATATTATTCCATATTATAAATATTTCATCATTGATACATTCAGAGATATTACACTATACACAAATAGGTCTGGTTATTCTTCATAAAAACTCGAGTTCCCATTTTGCATAATGTATCTTAAGATTTATCCAATGTACAAATACCAGTCGATTCATCCAAATCCTAAATACTTTCTCTTGTTAATTAATAATCAAGATATTCTCTTCACAGTATGGTAGATCAGGTTCAAATTATTTTTCCTCAAAGGTGAGAATATGAACTAGGTATGTCATTTTATTAATTAATAATTATATATTTAAAACATTATATTAATTATATATTCATTGTATTATTTAAAAGTAGTATCCCTTAGGTCCAATCATTTCCAAAATATCGATGGTTCTGATGTACCCGACCTCAGTTTTCATATCTTACCAATCCATATGACATTCTTCAATATAGAAACATTAGTGAAAACGTGATTGCCAATGTGAAATTAGAAACCATTACTTATATTTATGGAAATTTTATTTTTCATTATATGGGATAGTTTAATATTTTCTTAAATAGTATCCACTCTTCTGAATTTCTGTTATATTATATACGGGCATACATGTTTCCTTTAACTACATTAATCCTAACTAGTTATAATAAGAAATCTCTTTCAAAATTATTAATCATATGAACCAATTTATATAATAGAATGGAAAATTATATTATAGAAAAAATATACAAATTTTAATTATATGTAAAACATACATTTATTTTTTAGTGATTACAACCTCTGCATTTCTTCCAATGTTTGAATAGTATTTTCAAACATTCTATATGTTTTGAAAAAGGTGTGATGTATACCCTTGAATTAATTATATAATATATATTTGATAGATATATGACCATTGAATCCATCTCAACACTAATTTTGGTCATAACTCCATGATCTTTCATTCTCAATGATCAATTTTTGTTTCTTAATTTGGTAGTGTATTGAGAAATAATTATCATGGATTAGAAAATTCCATATCTATTTTCTCATGTTGAGAACATTTGTTTAAAATATTTATTTTTGGATCATCTTGTCTACATATATCTCACATATTTCTAAATATATTCAATATGTACATTTATTCAAATTGAAGACTACAAATTCCAATGCATGATCATGGGTTTGATAGTTTAGATAAATGTTAATTCGCTTCCATGTTTCATATGAAATAATAGTATCATTTTTTTAAAAGGGGAAAACCTTGTCCCTTTATCGATTCATAAATATATATCAAAATTCTATAATTTCATGATTAAAGATCCAAAAATTAAGGCATCGATCAATATCCTCTCCCATTATTCAAAAAAATCTTCACATTAATTTTTCCCATATTTTATAACCCATTTATGATTACACTTGGTTAATGGGTTAGACAATTGGGAAAAATTATAAAAGAGTCCCATATATTGTCTCTAAAATCCAATGAAACTAAATAACCAAGTTGTGTATGTTAATTTATGCCATTATTGGACCACCTTCATCTTCACATGATAAACAATGATTCCACAATTGAAGATAATATATCCAATAAAGGAATCACAATAAAGAAAAAAACAAAACATACAAAACTTAAATTTAAAATTTTTATTCTAAGAGTCTCAAGAATAATTAGAATGTTATTTTCATGTCCTGATAACACCTTGAATCTCCATGATGGCCTGACTGTATACAATAAATAAATTCCTATGAAATTATGTTAATAATATATATTTTACACACAAAAAATGAGATTATATTATTCAACCCAATTGTAATATATATTTAAACTAATAGGGTCTATAAATTGTTTTTAATTCTATAATTAGAATAAAATACATTACTCATAATTGATGATACCCGAAATAATGTTCAATCTATTAAAAATACCGAGCTCAATGAATTTGATTGAATAAGAAATCAATACTAGGAAGTTGATACTAGTTATTTTTAGTATCAACAAAAATTTTCCCATGAATAATGCATAGTCACATGGATCCACCTCTCTTCATAATTAGGAGAACAAGGACACCCCACAATGGAAAACATGTGTGTATAAATTCCATAATCCAAAACACCTCTAGTTTCTTAATCAATTAAAATAACATCATCATGGTCATTATCTAGGGATTCATTATTAAAGGACTTTATTTAGGAATTAAATAAATGTGGAACTCAACTTTAACCACTAGTGTATATCCAGGTAAATCCTTGATAAATTCATCAATATATTCTTGTAAGATATGTAGATCATAAAATTTTAGAATACCTTATCCATTAATATATTATTTATTTCCATATTTACCATGAATCCCATTTATAATAAATATTGTAAATGGATTTAGGCATGATTGTGAAGATGATGTATCAACTCAAAAGTAATGGAATTCTACATCTTTATCATAGATTTTAATTCAATTATCCTTGAAAAAAAATGTGCAACCACTTTGTGATGCATGTACACACTAAGAGTTATATAGAATTCAACTATAGGTATGATAATAATGTCAAAAAATATAACATCTTTACCTATACTAATGTGAAATTCCAAAAACATCTTTATTTTAGTGAGATATCCACCAGTTGTTTTGATTCAAAATTTTACTCTTCATGTTGTTGGAAAGTATTAATTTTCCTCAGAAAAAATGGGTGATAGGAGTGTTAGAGGATATAGAATCATGTAAAAAACTAACTAAATTGACCTATTTTATTAAAGTTACTTAAACCATATCATTGTAAATATCCACCTCACCTTTATTGATTTCATAATCTTAAACTTTTCCCTTAACCACCTTACATGGTATAATCTATTGATTATCAGGGAATTGGGTGTAATAAAGCACTATTTCATTAGAGTTAAATAATTGGATATCATTTATTTTTTATTCCACTTTCATTTATTATCCAGAAGGCCCTTATCACCACAACTGTAGAAAAAACACATTTCTTTTCATCATTTTCAATGATGATTAATTCAAAAAAATTTACATGATTAAAATTGATTTGTTCCCTCCGTTACCTTGGATAATTTTTCCTGGTTCATTGCTTAAGTATTATTATATTTATTTACATTGAAGATACATCATTATGAATGTTCCTTATTTTATTTAATGTCACATAAAAACAATTCATCGTATGCTAAAATATTTTGACAATCTAGGGCACATTAGATACTTAACTTAATCCCATAAAATTAATATTGAATCATTTATATTGAATTACATATGTAGTATATATCCTATATTTCTAATAATTTAGAGGTATACTCATACAACACAATGCATTCTTCTACCTTTTGAATTAAGTTATGAAAATTTTTATTCTTTGTAGTCTATTGTTTATTAGAGAAATATATATCAATGTATGTATACCTATAGGATTCCAATTCCAAATATTCAATTTCATCATCCTCAATATTATTCTGGATCAATTACCTCCATTGACCATCATATCCTTCAATATAATACCTTGTATGTCAATAATTTTCATATATATAACATCTAATGGATAGAAATATCATTTCAAGGGACTTAATTCATTTCCTAGTTATCACTAGATTTGTAGTCCCACATAATTACTAATGATTAAATAACATGATGTGATCCAAAATTAGAGAATCATACCATGAAACAATAGTTTTCTTCATTTGGTAATGGATATTAATAATAACTAAAGTTAGTTTCACAAATATATCTATGAAATTCTTTGATCCAATTATAGTAGTATTGGTAGTATAGGTTTGGATGTTTCTATATTCACCAAATGAACTTCTAACCCTTATTTCTCACCTTATCTATATATAAATAATGTATTTTATAAAATTATTTAATAAAATTACTCAAATTAAATCATAATTTATGTATTTCAATCAGGTGTAATACATAACCTAAATAATGTTTTTTTCATTGATATGATTGGAATCATAAACATTACTTCTTTGTAGATATCTTAAAATCAAAAAAATATTTTCAAATCCCTCATTACGGTTTGTAAAGAATATTTGAACTATGAAATTATTATCACATGGGATGGATAAATCAGGTGTGTATTAAGATCCATTTTTTTTACTAGGTGTCCATTAAGTTATATCTCTAATCATACATGATATAGTTACTACCCCTAGATAAAACTATTGTATAACCACATCAACTTATGGAATCTAGACGGGGTAATAATTCATGGAAACCCAACATTATATCATTCTTATAAAATGATTATGATTTTTTATATACTTCCCATCAAATTATATCATATAGTTATGTTCCCTAGTCTCTATTTATATAATACAATTCCTATAGGTTATATTAAACATACTTGGATACCAACTCTAACAACCCAACTATAGAAACCTAGAACTGGATTCCACATTATTATTTTATAATTGATATAAGGGGTCAAATAGAAAAGGATTTATCATTTTAGAAGTCTTGGTAGGATAGATGCATACATGACACCCATTTTATATTAGGGAAAATTATAAAACATAATAATGTAGAATAATCATCACCTTTGAACTAATTAAATATATAATTTCCAAAATAATTGTTTATGGAAACAAAATAATTATAACATAAAATTATCAGAAATTGTTAAGTATAGTGGTATCATAAATCAGTAATGTATAAACATAATATAAATGTAAATATCTGATCATATGAACAATTTTATTCATAACATGACTATCATAATTAGATATTTCATAATCAAAATGATATTTTAAAAAATTGATAATTCATTCCATTTAATAAATAACAGGAAAAAATTACATCAATAGATAATATCAATGAAACTAATCTCAACGAAAATAATAACTAATTTCTCAATGATGAAGACACATAATATTAGATTTCATGATTTTAGACATAATAACATTATACCGTTGAGGCCTAGAACAAGACAGCTAAAAAATTGATAAAAATAATTTTAATTTTTTGAAATTTATTTGTCTCATGAGACCTAAAAATGCATTAAAGGGAAAGATTATACAAGGGCCTACAAAATAGTTAATGTCCAACACATTCCTCATATATGAAATGATTGATTTTATTCCTGAATCAGTGTTCCATATCAATAAAAATTTGAATTGATTGAAGAAAATTAATTTATCAATACTTTTACAGATGATCATATTACATTCTAATTGAAAATTAAATGTTATAACTATAAATGGTTTATGAATAACCACATCCATTATAAAATAATATGGAAATTCATGTGAAATATAATTCACCATGAAATTTGTTTTCATGAAAGTCATTATCTCAAGAGAATGTTAACAATCAGAAAATTAATCATGAAATGATATGTGATGATTGGTTCATCCAGAATAAATGTATTAAAAATAACATATTATTTTTTGGAAGAATAACTACAATGGATTTGAAATATTACAATACTTTTTCATGAAAAAATATTCTATATAAAACAATTGAAAATTTGCAGAATTAGAAAGATATTGTAAAATTAATATAGCGATGAGGATGTCTGTTAATGTTGAATACATTTAGAAAAATACCTTTTACTTTTTTTAAATTTCCTTTATGAAAACTCAATAAGGATTCATATAAAACCATTTATTAAATTTAAGGATAATGTAAAATTTTCTTAATAATATTTTTGTTATGTTAAATGAATTTTTTTAGAACAATATTGATAAAAAATACATAGAAAAGAAATATATCCTATTAAAGGAGAAATATAATTATTTTTTCCTTTAAGTATTTATTTCAATGATTCATTTATCAAAGATAAGAAAATTACGATGAATATATACAAAATACATAAATATCAATATTATAAAAATATTATTGGATCTTATGAAGTATAAATTATAATATTCAATCATTAATAGTAAGAGAAATCCCTAACGAAAGTGATATAGTTCATAGATTCTTAATATTTGGTAATGTTAAAATTATATTCCTATGAACAAATAAACATGAATTGGAACATTAACCATAATGTGTAAATATGTATTCATAGTAAATAAATCAATAGGGATGTACAGGCACCACATGAGCGTGAAAATTTTCATATTACCCAAGAGGTCTCAATGGAATGGAAATTGAGATGAAATATATTAACTCAGACTTCTATTTGGTTTAACATGTTTTAAACACCTATATAATTGTTTTAAGAATGATATTAATTTATAATATAATATTTTACCTATACTCTCTCTAATAAAATAAAAAAAATATTTATTGGAATATTAATGAAATGAACATTTATAATAAAAATATTATGTATGATCCTCTAATAACATATTACAACCTATTTATTAACAATATTTTCTTATATCTATAGTTTGTTGTTAATGACCTTGTTTTTTCGGGCTGGTTATTTTGAGAATGTTATGGTTATTGTGTATATGATACAATCCCATCATCTAAATAAAAATATTAATGTTATAAATATAATAATTACCCATCATATACATGTTTATATATTTTCTAGGAATGTGGATATGGAAAACGAATCACAAGGCTTCGTCGAGATGGTAGGTTGTACGCACTCTTGAGTGACAACATACATCCCTTAATGGATGAAATGTTAATTAAGTTGATGATATATTAGATTCAAAAACCAATATAATGTAATAAGTATCATATATATTTATTTAAATAATAATTATTATTATCTATTTCAGTAAGTGAAGGAAAATAAATTACATTGGTTTTGTGATGTTGTAGTGCACCAAACACATGAATGATGGAATTGTATTTCATTTGATGGATTAGTACATTGATAAATATTATGTAATCTACATAGTAACATATAAATATATGTAGGATAATATTTATATTATATTTTATGTGTTAATACATAATTTTATCTTGTAAAAGTAAAAATAAAAAGAAATATCCTTATTAAGATGATTACATTAACATAGAAAAATCAACATTGGATCTATTTTGAAGGTCACATGGGTTGGAAAATTTTGTAATACCAACAAATTTATCATGTAAATAAGGATTTTTGGGCATGATTTTGGAATGGTATTCTTTGAAAAGTGTCTTGACCCATGTTAAGAGGTGTGGGGGACCATTTTATAATTGATTAAGAGCGGTATTTTAGTAAATATAACAAATTAAATAATAGGAACATGATATCCCACCTATTTTTACAAATATTGATAAATAATATATTTATTTTAGTTTAAGGTCTTGAAACACCTCATCAAAATAAAAATAAAAACTTTTAAACAATGGAATTTCCATGAAAACTTTGTTTACTTTTACCATTTTTGTTTTTTTCCATGATAAATAGTTGTAGCCTTGGTAATTAATTCATTCAGACTAAAATAAAATGAGGATTATTAGAAAATTTGTAGATAATGATTATAAATATAATATGGAAATTAAAAAAATTAATAATTCAATGTGTTTGGGAAATTAAATTTTACACAATCTCATGTAAAGTACAAAATTACGTTTTAACCTTAACCTCATAAAATAGGTTTTAGAATTTTTAGTTTCATTATGAATAAAAATTAATTTTTTTATAAAATATTCATTATGTGGATTAAATTTATTCCATCCATTATATTTTAATAAATTCATAAAAGATTAATAATTATTTATAAAAATAAACCAACAAATCATGTTGAAAAATGGGGTTTCATGAAATGAATTTTCCATGTAAAGAATGATATGATATTAACTATATCAATAATAATAATCATAATATAGATTTTAATTAATATGTTTAGATATATAATATAAAATATTCATTTATATCATTCATCATTAATGACCATTTAAATTAGTTATAATTGATTGATAGTACACCTTATCTAATAAATATAGTTTATTTTAATATATATATATATATATATGAAAATTACCAATTTTTACCCCTCAATGTTCTTATATTAATATCAACAATGTTGACAGGTGATAAAATATTCATTATAAATATTATTATATATTAATATTCATAATATTTTGAATAGTTAAAAACAATAATACTAATTATTCATTAATTTTTTTAGTTAGAAATATAATAAATTCATTTTCGGCATATTATGACCCTATAACTTCCAAAACAAATATTTATCCTATAAATTTAATTTTTTTGGAAATGAAATATTATAATCCTAATTTTAATATATTTCTATTTAAATAAAATTTTAACTATCAATAATTCAGGGTCAAGTATTACACTTCTATAGAAACTTCACTCCCTTGATTTGATTATTATCAACTACATAGTTTTATTAGATAATAATATTAAATAAAATTTTTAATATCCACAAAAATATAAAAATATTAGTGTTGTATATACAGTTTAATGGATTTGTAATAATTTATTTCTAATTTTTATTTATAAAACATATCCTAAAAAATCATTTTTTCATGTGTTGTATGGATTAATGGCCTCTAGATGTGAAAAGATATGTTTTATTTCACAACATTACAAGAATTGATCTAAATATGGTATTTGAGGAATTTTCATTAATATCAGTAAGGTTGTTTTATGAATATATATACAACTAATTAATGATATGATAAACAAATGATCATCATTAATTTAATCACTTAACATTACTATTCATTGAGAATAACCTTCTATTCAAAATGGGAAATATTTTCATATCAATTACATAAAAATGTATTTATTTATACTAATGATATATCACAACATTAAATCAAATATATTATAATTAATATTCTATTATAATGATATTAAAACAAAAACTTATCCTAAAAAATTTTCAATAATGGTATGTTCATGTTTGGTTCGGTTTAATGACATAAATTGTAAGCAAAACACATTTATGTCATGGATGACTACAAGAACAAATTTTTGTGTATAATATGATATAAATTTGTAAATATTTTTTTAGTAATTTTATATCATCACATAATGAATCAATTAATAAAACAACATTCGATTATTATGTCTAACTGAAGAAATATTTTTATCAATTTCATCTTCATGGATAATGATAAAAACACTCATAAAAAGATTTTTTTTACATCCAAAATAATTATTGATAACCCTTAGTTGTAACCTTAATAATATTTTAATTATAAGTAATGTAATAAAAATGAATATTGAAATCTCTATTATGAATAGGATTTTAATGATCAAGACCATACATAGTTGATGTTGAAAATCAGAAGGTCTAATATAGAGAATGAATATTCCAAAAGTTTTTGAATGAAAATGGATATGAGAAAGGTTAGTTATTAATTGATTAAGTTATTTTTTTAGGATTGATAAATTTAATGTATATTTATGATTTTTATGAAAAAATGTAAGGGTTTTCAATACAATTTAAACTGTTTCAAACATGTATAGTATTATGAACCGAAATTTCATTTCTGTTCGGTATATACATAATATTTGGGATGCCAAAACCTATATTATCATTCAACTATGGTTTTTTATATTCATATATAGACCCAATATTTCAATGGGTTTTCATTAAATGTATAGTTAATTCAGAATTTTTTTTGTTGTCTCAATTATAATTCATTGATATATAATGATTTTTATAAAACATGTTTCCTTTTTATATTTTATTTACATTAGATAGATTTATTTTTATCATACAAAATATATTTCCAGTATTTTTTCTGGTAAATTTTCATCCATTATTTAAATGAAAATGGATTTAGTTTCATCCCCTATATTAAGTGTTTTTGGTAACCCAATTTTTATTCATTGTGTTAGTATTTCTCACCAGAACATACATTATATATTATTTGTATATTCTAACCTTTATTTTATTATATTATATTGTATTATATTTAGGGGATATATATTATTACCACAAAAAACCTTGAAAAATGTTTCTAACTTTTCTGGATATCTTCTATTGAAAATATCAACATTATTTCTCTCGATGGATTATGATATTGTTACTTTAGTAGTGAATTAGTTTTATAGTAATTTCTCTATACAATGTGACCATCAATGTATTCATAAAATAGGACAGATAATTTCTATAATTAATGAATGCTATTCTATTGATATATGGAAAATTATTAGTGTCTCATATGTTGTTATTATAATTCGGATGACCAATGTTAAGTTATGTATGTATTTTTCTACCATACACCTTCTTCCTTTTCATGGGTTATTAGCATGTTATCCCTTTTATTATAATGGAGAAATGTAATGGAATTCCATATGTTGTTATTTCAATAATGATGATTAATGACGTGTTAAAATTTTAATATATAATCTTCAACCCTTTTCATATAGACACACTATGATAATGTTATCCCTTTTATTGACATGGGGAAAATTATTGGTATTATATATGTTATAATTCCCATTTGGATAATAACAATAATAGTAGATTATGAATTTTCTATTAATTTTCTCTTATGATGAATGAATTCGAATTGATCAATTTATGGGTGGGGCCTAAAATTATATATCAATGTGATGAATCATTAAACATCATGTGAAAAAATTGGTTTCTCAGTTGTTCTATCTATACCCAATTCATCAATACATAATGACTGTAGTCTTGAAAACAAGTACAATTTTTTTGTATAAATCCTTAATTAACAGTTTTTGATGTACACAGTTAATAATTAAACCTATCTGAGAACAATATGTTTGATATCAATGTTTACAATTATCATCATTGATATTGCATGGTCCAAGTATTAAATATATTAGATAATCAATATGTTTAAATATTTCTACCATAGTATCTATGTTGTGTTTATGACCTGATCAATTCACTTATATTTTTCCATGTATATTATTTTTGCTAACCCAAATTTATATTTATATTTCCCAAATTTTATGATGATATGTATTATAATCAGTAATGTAAGAGGGATATTATGTGAGAAAGTATTTATGAATTATGTTAAATTCTATTTATGATTTAAGTACTTTTGTATATATCGAAAAAATGTATATTTTATACAAAAAAAATATTCTTTTATTATTATTTACTTTCACAATTACCAAACTATATAAAAATAAAAGGATCCATTTTATATTCCCTAATGAAATAGTCATATTTATTTTGCAAATTTATATTGTTATGTCGTGGATTTTATATCTTCTATCAAAAAAATTTATAAAGTATATTCCAAATAATAGAGTGTTTATTCAGGGAATCATAGTCGATGTCAAAAGATGGGTAAATCCAGAAATTAAATATGTTACTAGGTATGTATTAATTAAAATTCCTGATAATGAAATTATCATAGCTATATCAGATAGTTTTTCAATCATCTTGATCCATATAGTTCTTAAAAATAGAGAATCTATGGTAATATCCAAATACAATAATTATTTTATTGCGGATATACTAAGGATAAAGTATATAATTTTTATTTAGTATAGGGGTATCAACCCATATTCTATGAAGTATTACATTTATATTCAATTATTGCAATAAAATATTGAGTGGTTTGTTGAGAATAAATATTGTGGAATTCTTGATGGGTTCTCTAGTTTCAACCAGACTCATGTGGCCGTAATAAAAAAAATAAAAAAACATTCAAAAGGAATAATAATTTTTTTTATTATTGGTGAATTACATTTATATTTTCTGATTATATGTCTAACTATCAATAAATTTTATGGATATATTTTCTATAATTATTGTGATAATTAAGGAGATTTATGGATGAATTTTCACATGTTGGGGACAGATTTGAATGATATTTAGAAAATATGAAATTGGTTATTCAATGATGTAATGATACATACATGCTTTTAAATTAGAAAAAATGAAAATATATTATCATCAATAGTAATAATTTTCTATAGGTTCTCAAAGAGGGGAAAAATATTACATCATTCTATGATAGAGATGATTTATTGTATTCTCACTATCAAAATTGTCAGTTGTCTTAAAAAAATTCAAGGAATATTTTGTTTAACGATATATTTATAACAAATGTTTGATAGGGAATAAATTCCCCTTTTATTCCCTAATATTATATAACACCCCATTTTTTGATAATAAGTTCTTAGACTAATTTAGAAATTACTAGGAAAATCTAACCCCATCGCCCACCATCACATCCATTGATTGGAGTATTCTCTTTGAGATGATGTTAACTTATAATCATCTAACTGTTGAGGGAATATTAATGAAATGGAAGTATTAAAGTCTAAATTTTATGTAGATTTATTGTAGACATCCATATAAAGACAAAAATACTTACAACACAATATATAAGGTAGTGATAGATGTTTTATTTCTTGAGACTTTTGGGAAATACAAACTTTTTTCTAAAGTAATAGATTTTAATTATCATTATACTATAATATATGTACATCCCAAAAAATAGGGTAATAATAGAATAATAAGATGTATCTTGTTTCTGATTTAATTTTATTTAGAGATAGGACATAAGAATGGTGTTGTAAATATACTTGTTGATAACATATAAATGTATTCGATCATTTCAAATGATTAAAATAGAGAGATAAACTCATAATTATTAGATGAAAATTAATTGTTATTATCAATGATAAAATTAATATTTATCTTTTCTTAATTTCTCTATCTAAATTGTTATTACAAATGTTATTACACAAAATTATACAACTAAATACATTTTATACAATAATTTTATATATTGTTAAGTGAAATTTATGTTTAATAGGTGTTATCATGGAATCTGTTGGAGTTGTGAGGATGAGGATGTGATAATATGCATTCATGAAGGTTGCTACTCTTTTACATTTGGTGGACACTATGGGGTATAGATCAAAATTGAATTTTTCATTATTTTAGATACTATTGTAAAACACATTTCAATGATTCTAGGAGTTTAGTAAGGAGATGTTCCAAAAGAAAAATCTAGTAAATGTGTCAAGAAAACATAAGGTTTATAATGACGGAATTCTAGAGGATGGATTTTTTATGTCAGAGGATTATATTTTATGGCTCCACTCACATATTCTTAGAGTAATTAATAAATTTTAATGGGTTGTGGCTATAACTCAATGTAGGTTTACTAGGTCACTCGATTAGTGTTTTGGAATTCATTAAAAATGATAAATTATTTATATTGGCCACACCATCAGATTTCATCATAGACACTATAAACCATATAAAAAATGATAAACTAAATGCATTAAATGAAAAAATAGACATATAAAAAATTAGAATAACACATCATTCATAGTATTTTATGAATGGTTATGTTCTAAATATGGAGCGCAAAAATATTATTGAGAAAATTGTTTTTCCCTCATGTAATGATATGATATTAAGATTATATTTGGACTTGTGGAAATATATGAATACCTTTAAAACAACAATATTAATGTCCCCATAATTTATATATTTAATATATTATTTTAATTAGTCTATATAATCTCATATTATGTCCATTTTAGATGTTAAGGATTTAAATTTGAATTTTAAATATTATGGGGAGATAATATTATTGGAATATAGTGATTTAGTTAAAATTGGAGGATATTATAATGTAAATTAAATGATATAACCAGAAATTACTTATATTTTTAATGAATATATCATTCATTATAGGGATTTTATGAATTTTCCTAGAGACATTACTTTCAATTTTAACTAAATAATTTTCCTAGGAATCACAAATCCTTGTTTTTTAGACCTTTCACTCAAAAATAGAGTCTTGGTTACGGGATTTGTGGAGTTAGTTATATAAGATAATAGAAAATTCATTGTTATAATTCAAAGTATATATTATCACATTGAGTAGAAACAAAGGTACTGGAAACAATATTTTTTGTTTAAAATTTATACATCTTATTATTTAGTAGGTGGAATGAAACTAAGTGCTTCATGTGAGTCTTCCCATGGTAATTTGTTTTGTCGTGGTATTTGAATAATAATTTTAATTTTTTTATCTATTTTATAGAATATATAACCCACAATATTTGGGATACTAAATCTTCTATGAAATTAAATTTACTATAATTCCATTAATTATGAATACAATATATGGGTGTGTCATTATATAGAATCCTGCATATGATTTCATAAAATTTAAAACATAATTTCTTTTCTATCCAATGATTTTTTTTAGTAATCTCCTTTCATTACATTTAAAATTATATGAAATGGAGTCTAACTAAATAGGTGGTTACATTATAATGTAAGAAAAAAGTTGTATTTTGATGAAATCTAAAGATAAAGACCTCATAAATTAAGTTAGTTCAATTAAATTAATGAAATTATTTACATAATTTATTTAAAAAATAAACTATTGAATCCTAGTTATTAGTTAGTTTAAAAATTATCTGGCATCATTAAGTTATTTTAGAGCTATGTTGAAAGCTCTTTAGTTTATCATTAAATAAAATAAATAAATTAACATCATTAAATAAGATTTATTAAATTTTAAAACAATTTTGGAGACATGACATTAAAAAATTATTTTCACCCATGATCCTTAATTGAACTTTTAAAAAACAATTTTTTAACCAAACAAATTTTTAATAGTTTCCCAAATAAATAACTAACATTGGTGAAAATGGTAGATTTTATATTTGACGATGGTAAGTATTTGAATTTCTATATTTTCACTTCATTCAAAAGATATAAATATTTCCATAATTTTTTTAAAAATATTTTGTTTTTCAAGAAATTTTTCTTTCAATAGATCTTAAATTTTTATTAATTTTAGGTCTATTTAGTTGATTTTGAATTATTAACCATTTCTATTTTCTGGTGAGTTTAATCTTATAACATCATTAACATTTATCTATTAAAACATCATCCCTATGATGAATATTCTAGAGTAACATGGAAGAATATAACTTATTTTTACAAAATTTATTTGTATTCAGTTTATAATTCATTCATTTTCAAGGGATATAGAATTATCACATAATCATAGACAATATTTATTGTAAGATAAAAAATTTAGATGAGGTAATTATTTTTTCTTATAATTATTAGTATCATTCATCAATTTTATTTATATTTAAGTATTTAATTTCCTAAAAAATATGAATCTATTCAGCATAGATAAAATGAAATTATTTATGAACATAAGAATTAAATGTTATGTTTTCTAATAAATTCTAAAATTTTCAAAATATATCACATATATAATTCTTACATAATAGTTTTTCCAATATACATTCTATTGTGTATAGTATTTATCTTTGCATAATTTAGAGAGTCCATGAAGGGAAATATATTCAAAAATCAGTTCTTAGTTACCTTAAGAAATCATACACTAATAATATTTATTTAGATCCACTGAGAATGATTTTTAAATTGGTTATATTCAATAAATGTGTTTAGTTAGTGGGGATTTTGTGTACCCCTAATTTGATACATCTTTTCAACATATATTTTGGGTAATGAATTGTGTTTTTATTATAAAAATGTTATTTATGTTCCCGAATTTTAAATACTTAACATTATGATAGGTTATTGTGAACACATTAATATTTTATTAAAAATAAGGTTTTATAATAATAATTGATGAATGGATGATTACTATAATTTTTCTATATTCTAATATCCCATTCTATAATGATTTTCATTGTTTCATTCAATGAAATATTATTTTTGATTGATTCATAAGTTTTTTTAAGTTAATACTTCTAAAATCAATGATTATTAACTTAAAATAATTACTATCATACCTTTCCATTCATAAATATTGAATATGTAATTTCTTTTCTTATTCTATTTTAATGCTTAATTTTACAAATTTAGTTGATATTTTTCAAACATTAATTAAATTTTCTATATGTTTTACCCAATTTAAAAATTATCAAAGTTTAGGGAATGCATACATAAACCTCATATATGGAAATGACCTACCTATATAAGAATCACCCAGATAATGGATCATCTTATATAAACATATTCTATGGGAAGGGGACATCCCCATTATCTCATGAAAACATAACTCTCCCATTGTATTATGGAAGTCCCTCTTCATAAGAAACGATCTCATAGCGTGTAAACATCATTCAACCTATATAATTATCATGTCGGATCATAGTAAACATCAAACAATCAAACGAATAATATTTATCTAAATAGTATACCCATTCTCATATTCATCACACTCTCACTATAAGAATAAATTTCTACTTACAAAAACACCATTCATTCTCTATATGAATATTTTTCTATCTAAATATGCATCCAATGAACCATGGATTCTCTTGTAAGTAATATATCCTCCAATGAATAAAATTTCCCACATATAACTAGATTTCATACTCGATTCCCATAATGGATAAGTTTTCTATGAATTCCCTATATATAATATTTTGAAATCAATTCAAGGAAGATAACATGATATTGAGTTTAAGTATAATAAAATAATATCATCAATAAATTGTATGTAAGCCTAACTCATTAATAAATAGTCAATGTTGTGCTATAAATATTCATAGAGGAGTTCATCTACTATCTTGCGAGGGAGAAAATAAATAAACACAGACATTGTGTGGTGTTCTATATTTCTTCCTTTAGTATATAGAATAAGTTTTGGTGATGGGAGTCAGAATATTATATTCATTTAAGAGGGTGAGGACATATGATTTCTAGGTATTTAACATTCAATCATTCAATGAAAAATACATTGATAAATTATTGGACTAGGTTAAAAATAAGGAAACTCAACATCACATAGTGGGGAAAAATTAAAGATTTTCAATACAGAAAAATCATAACTCCCTTTTTCTTCCTTTATCATCCTTTTTTTGTTAATTCATTGATATATTAAATTTATAAAAAAATTATTTTAGGATGACTATAAAAGGAGTAAATCATAATTTTTTCACCATTTAACTTATTTCATGAATCTTTTTTCAATGGGTTTTAGTTCACTATGACTACATGAATAATATTCCTTCATGAACACAAATTAATTCCCTTATACCTTATATACACCTAGTTTTCAATAGACCACTACATTCCACCATCAATTTCGTTAATTTATCTAAACATGGTGATGGGGATAACTTTTAATTTTATAGACATAGTTTTCTAATTTCATAATAATCAATAAAAAATAATTTAACAACATTCAATTGATTTTTTAATAAATTTTATCACATATTTTAGATTATGTCGTTGTTTCTTGGAATTCACAATATTTTTTCATAGTTTATTCTAATTTAATTTCTTTTCAAATTTATTCATTATCAATTTAACCATTTCACACTTTTTTGGTATATTTTATATTATTTGTGAGTTAGTTAATTATTTTATTACAATCCTTTTAGGATAAAAACTTTTAAATATATAACATATTTATACAATAAAATAATTATGTAATTATACATGTATTCATGATAGATGGATATGGACCATGGTGGTTCCCTAATTTAAGTTTGGTTCTATAGAGAGTTATTGTTGGAGTTTCTATGTTGTATACTTTGGGTGGCACCTTATAAACCAATGGTTGTTGATATTATCCCTAGGTGGCTAGTGTGATGATGATTATATGACACTTTATAATAGGTTAATAATGTACATGAGTCTATATAAATGAGAAAGAGAGGGTATTTTCTGGGATCTACCATTTATGTATAATTCTAAATGAAATATCTGGGTTGTTTCTGAGGATTTAATTGATATTAATATGTAGAATTCCTAAGCATTCTTTAATTATTTGGTCTTTATGCCTACCTGAAATGATTAGTTCATATTATGTAGGATTTAGTCATTATTCCTATATGGAATTCCTGCATATGGTTTCTGAGGATTTTATATTTGTGAATATATGGATTGCACATGATGCAACATCAGACATAGTTGTCATGCATATGTGGAATTCCTCAGTTTTTTTGGTATTTTAAATTTAGTATATATGATATATGTAATGGTTTTATATGTTCTTATACAAAAAATGTCAAATAAAATATAATCTATATAAATGTTACTATTAAAACCCATGGAATGATGTGATAATTTCATTATGAATATGTAGTTATTTATTTACTTTCATATAATATCAATTTTTCAAAGACAATGTTTAATAGTTATGTTGTTAACTCATTGATGGTTCACTACTGAGTTATACTCACACCCATCTAGGGTACCTGTGATACATGGATAATCGATAATATATCAATGGTTAATTAACAGAGTAGGTAAAGGGCCAAGTGTTGTAGGATCTATAGGGACAAATTGGATGTGTTCTGGAGATTGGGATGAGGAGAGGCTTTGATATGGTAGCAGAGCCACTTGGCATTTTTATTACATTATATACCTTTTATATTTGATTTGTCTTGTGGGTAGTCATTTTATGTATTTATTTTAGGAGCTCTCATATATATGACATTATGATTCTATAATAAACTTTCTTAAATCATTGTTTTTTATTTATTATACATTCTTGGATTCATTATTTTCTATATTTTTTATTTAATTCCACTATGAGTTCTCAACTTAGTATGAGGGTATAATCTCTACATAGTGAAATCCTAGACTCAAGTTCATAAATGACTGCTTCAATATTATGTTGAGGAACACCTTAGTACATGTAACGTTTTCTACTTCAAATTTAATTTGAGTTATCTGGGGCATGCAGATGTTAAGTTATGTTATCATATAATTTTATTTTTTTCATACTTTTTTATGTGATGGTATACATAAAATATATGAATGTTTTAGAGCATATAATTGAGCATAAGTTAGAATATTGTGAAATTATTTTCTGATATAATGTACAGGCTAGCAAGGAAATGGAACTGTTTTTCTTGTATTTTTCTTTTACGTTTGTACGATTTCATAGAGTGGTATGCAATTGGTTTTTTGGATTTATTGTTTTTTGTTATTTATATCTTTTTCATTTTTAAAAATTTCATGTTCATGCATAATTATTGGTATTTAGGACTCACATAACTTACAAATTATTTTTTGTGAATGATATAACTTATGATAGATGGTTGAACAATATAATGTTTCAAAAACATCATAAATACAACATTAATATATAACATGTTGGTGAAATTCCATTCATCTCAACCAAAAAAATTTCTTCTAATAAAAATTCTTTTGGATTATATAAATTGATTACCCATGATTACTTACATACACTCTATCCATGTAATGTATTGAAACCCTTAGTATGTTGGTATAAGAATTGGATTCCTAGATTATAATCCAATTCTTCATGATTGTGAAAGGTTTAGGATATATATATATAAAACTATCCAATGTAGTTTCCACTTATATTTATTACATATTTTATTATTATTAACTAAAACATATCAATATGGTATACTCACTATATATTTCCAAAGGGTGATATAATCATATGATGATGGATGAGATCATGTTCCCTAAGGGGGAGGCCATGTATATGGACTACATATAAGGATTGTTTCCCAAGATGTACTAGTAAATTTTTAGTATTATTACACACACACACACATATACATTGTTGAGATATAGAGATTGAGACATAGAGAGAGAAATCCATAGAGTAGTTATTTTTTGAACACAATATGACTTGTTATGTTTAAGATGGGAGAATTTTTTTCCCATGATTAGTGACATTATGTTACATGGTTTCTAGGATAGGTTGGGGATACTAATTTTATTAGGATGTATTAAATTAATTTATTGATCCTTGTGATATGTGATAGGGAATGTGAATAGATGGGTCATCCTAGAATTATAAGATCCATTAAAATCAAAAGAATTGGTATATTTTTTACATTTGATAATGAAGAATATGATGTCATATAAAATATGTGATATAGGTGTTTGAGGTTCTTATATCCATAATGATAAAAAAACATGATGTTATTTTTGTTTCTAGGCCTTGTTTCAGATGGTATGATCATTTAGTCATTTGAAACTATTATTTTCTAGGATTATTCCTCATGTGTTAACAAATTTATCATAGATGGTGGGATCCGAATTGATAAAGAATGGGTAGAAATTTCTAATACATAAAATACACTAGAGTGGAAGGTGGTAATGTTTTATTCCTTGGAATGAGTGATATAGATTATAATTGCTATAAAATCAAATAAAAAACACATCATTGGGAGTATCACATCCAAATCTCTAATAACATTGAGGTTTTTTCATGTTAAGGGACACATCACCCCACAGACCCTCTAATAATGGACCACTTGGATCTAGGTTTCATATTTATAGAAGAAAATTAGGAATTTAATATTTAACACATTTAGTTTTCTGGGATAATAATATGTGCAATGAGGTTCATTAAGCCAGATAAGTGTTGAAATAATTTAAGGAGATGGTTATTATTCATGACATGGAAAGAGGAAATTTTGAGGGAATAAAAAAGTAATTATTTAGTGTTCATTAGTTAGTGATATGTTCCCTTAAAAATATTTAGTTTTTTATTAATTGAATTTTATGAAAATTTCCAATTTATTAGGGTTGTGTGTTGGATATTTTTAGTGGTTTTGGTCTGGGTTGTTTTGACTGTATAACACCATATCGATCAATTATTTAGAATGAAGTTATAATGTAATGATAATAATTAATTTATTCAATTAAAAATTAAATTTAATAATTAAATTTAATTTTTAAAGTTATTTTGGAATATTTTGTTACCTTATATAGGGCCTCATAATGATGAATAGTGGAAATCATACATTTATGATCAACATATAAAGAGGACCAGAATTTCATAAGGACTGATAACTCCATAATAATTAGGTGTCCCCTTTGTAATAACCCTTTAGTAAAAAAATCATACATTTGTAAACATGTGATGTAAAATCTTTCCATTAACAAGTATCTATAATTTATTTACAAATCACATTTGTTCCAAATATATTTCATATGGTTGGATGAATATTTAAGTGCCCATGATAGACACTTGAACATTGGTTTGATGCCTTTGTCTTAAATCACCAAGGTTTAATTAAAAATACACATCATGAGAGGAGTAGAACATGAGGGGTGAAAGAAAAATGAAATAAAATTAATGAGATGTTTCATGCCTATAGATATGTTTTTTTAGTTATTTTTTTCTAGAGAAGTGAAACAGAATGTAATGGTTTTTTCGAGTATTCCATGTGATAACCCATTGTTCCATAGTCCCCATATCTATATGATTAGGGATTTGTTGGAGTGTTCGTATACTCTAGTATATGAGTAGGTATGTAGGTAAACCCTAAGTAAGATTATTCATTTGTTGGTTGAGTTTACCTACACAATATGACTAGATAAGTGAGATATTAAATGTCATTATGTCTTATTTGAGGAGATATTCATTTAGTTATCTCATTAGTGGAATTTCATTGGGTCTTACCTGATGAGTCTAGTGAGGTAAAAATGCAAAAAGGATAATGCTACATGAATATTATTCACGTTTAGTGAAGGGTTCGTCTAGACGGTCATGATTGAGGTAGAGTATCCTATTAAGGATTCTAAAATATGATGTGACCTAAAGGACCTTGATGGGTAATATAGTGACATCTTGACCCTAGTGATGGTCAATGTTGGAGAGTATGTGTCATAAACATCATGTGTCACCATATAACATAATGTTAGAAATTTTATTCCAAAGGTGGATAGTGTGACGATGTTTATATTTGGTTTACGAGAGAGACATAATTCCATCATGTTTCTATGGTTGATATTCATACGAGATTGTCGCGGATCTATAGTTTATTTCTAATGCTTCATTGAATGCCAACATTGTTAACATGGATTTATCTATTGATCGTATATTAATTACCTATGTCATGTTACCTGTGATTTTCTTATTAGAACTATATTAAATTTTTATGTCATTTAACCCATGATTCAGTCAAGACACCATTATATAATTCATATGTATTATACTTAGTATTTGAACTTCATTCCAATATGGAATGCCAATTATCATACAATTTATTTGGAACATATTACAATGTGAAATTATATGGTTGTTATTTAGGGTTCTGTTTTTATAATAGATATTTTATTCCATAGTATTTCATGTTTTTTTATACTAGTCTTACTAGATGAACCAAGAATAATGGATCTTGGGTTCCACATTAAAGCACAAGGGATGATGGGGGATATTTTATTTTGATTCCACAATGATTTTATTTCATTTAGAATATTTAATGGCAATATTCGTTATTTATTGGTTATATTCATTACCATATTAGTGTTTCTATAATGGGTTTTACTCAAACCCTTCTCAGGTTCCCATTGAATATAGGTACTCGAGATGACATCACTTGTTGTAGTTTCACTTTGGGAATAGGAATAACAATTAATTATTAAGAAGGATGTGTTAGATGGAGTATGGAGGATGGGAGGAGGTGAGGCCTGATTGTAGAAGATGATCATATCTATTTTTATTATCTTATACATTTTCATGTACTAGGATTTTGATACATGATATTAACTAATATGATTTTGAGTCAATATGACTATAGCATTAGTCAAGTCTTTTTTATTAGATTTATTGAGTTATTGATTCACTACTGGAAAATTGGGTATTTGCGACGGGTTATTTGCGACGGGGAAAAATCTTGTCGCAAATAGCTTCGTTAAAAACTTATTTGCGACGGGGGTATTTTCCCGTTGCAAATAAGTATCCTTTTGCGACGGGATTGCTTTCCCTGTCGCAAAAGAACTGGCGCGCGTGTGCACCACATCGCGGGAAACTTATTTGCGACGGGCGGTTATTGCCCGTCGCAAATAACCGGCGGCGGTAAAAGGTATTTGCGACGAGAATATTCCCTCGTCGCAAATAGTATGTCGGCAGGTGGTTATTTGCGACGGGGCCCGTCACAAATAACTATTTAACCGTTGACCGTAATAAATGATGGCTAAGGTATTTGCGACGGGATACCCGTCGCAAATAATCTAACCTATAAATACCCCCATCCGTTTTTATCAATTTATTCTCATTCTCCATCTTCTTTTTCTCTCAAAATTCTATTTCTAGAGTTCAGTGTTTCTCAAGTTTAATTTTTTTCTCCGGAGTTAATATTGATGTTTTCAAGAACGATTAGAGATAAAGCTCAGATCAATTTTCAAGGTATTTATGTTCATTTTAATTTAATATTTATTTTAAATTTTTTATTAGTTTCAATTATTCTTAATTAGTTGTTATTTAATTATGTTTACATTGTTTTGTTACATAATAAATTTAAATTATTAGTATTGTTCATAGTTAATGGTAATTAGGAATAATTAGTAATAATTTTCAATAATTAAGAATAAATATTAATAATTAATAAAATATACCAATAATGAGGAATAATAACATTATTACATTATTAGTATATTTTATTATTAATATTAAAATAATATAATTTTTTATATTATATACAATTCTCCTTTCATTTGTGTGTTTTCTATCTTCACATGTATTATTTGTATGTGGAGACTGAAAACACACAGATGAAAGGAGAATTGTATATAATATAGAAAAATTATTTTATTTTAATATTAATACTAAAATATACTAATAATGTTATTATTGATAATTATTATTAATTATTCCTAATTATTGGTAATTATTCATATAATTACTAATAATTAGGAATAATTAGGAATAATTAGTAATAATTAGTAATAATTACCAATAATTAGTTATAATTAGTAATATTTACCAATAATTAGTAATAATTATCAATAATTAGTAATAATTACCAATAATTAGTAATAATTACCAATAATTAGTAATACTTACCAATAATTAGTAATACTTACCAATAATTAGTAATACTTACCAATAATTAGTAATACTTACCAATAATTAGTAATACTTACCAATAATTAGTAATACTTACCAATAATTCGTAATAATTACCAATAATTAGTAATAATTAGTAATAATTATCAATAATTATCAATAATTAGTAATAATTAGTAATAATTACCAATAATTCGTAATAATTAATAATAATTAGTAATAATTAGTAATAATTACCAATAATTATCACTAATTACCGATAATTACCAATAATTAGGAATAATTACCATTAATTTGGAATAATTAGCAATAATTAGGAATAATTACCAATAACTAGTAATAATTACCAATAATTAGGAATAATTACCAATAATTATCAATAATTAGAAATAATTATCAATAATTAGTAATAATTATCAATAATTAGTAATAATTACCAATAATTAGTAATAATTAACAATAATTAGTAATAATTACAAATAATTAGGAATAATTTCCGATAATTAGTAATAATTAGTAATAATTAGGAATAATTACCGATAATTAGTAATAATTAGTAATAATTACCAATAATTAGTAATAATTAGTAATAATTAGTAATAATTAGTAATAATTACCAATAATTACCGCTAATTAGAAATAATTACCGATAATTAGAAATAATTACCGATAATTAAAGATAATTACCGATAATTAACAATAATTAGTAATAATTAACAATAATTAGTAATAATTACCAATAATTAGTAATAATTACCAATAATTATCCATAATTACCGATAATTACCAATAATTACCGATAATTAGAAATAATTATTAATAATTAGGAATAATTAGTAATAATTACCAATAATTACCCATAATTACTGATAATTACCAATAATTAGAAATAATTACCAATAATTAGGAATAAGTACCAATAATTAGGAATAATTACCAATAATTACCAATAATTAGTAATAATTACCAATAATTAGTAATAATTAGGAATAATTAGTAATAATTACCAATAATTAGTAATAATTAGTAATAATTCGTAATAATTAGTAATAATTACCAATAATTAGTAATACTTAACAGTAATTAGTAATAATTACCAATAATTAGGAATAATTACCAATAATTACCAATAATTACCGGTAAATAGTAATAATTAGTAATAATTAGGAATAATTAGTAATAATTAGGAATAATTACCAATAATTAGTAATAATTTGTAATAATTACTAATAATTAGTAATAATTACTAATAATTAGTAATAATTACTAATAATTAGTAATAATTAGTAATAATTAGTAATAATTAGTAATAATTAGTAATAATTACCACTAATTAGTAATAATTAGTAATAATTACCAATAATTTGTAATAATTCGTAATAATTAGTAATAATTTCCAATAATTCGTAATAATTAGTAATAATTAGTATTAATTACCAATAATTAGTATTAATTACCAATAATTAGTAATAATTACCAATAATTACCAATAATTACCAATAATTAGTAATAATTAGTAATAATTAGTAATATTAGTAATAATTAGTAATAATTAGTAATAATTAGTAATAATTAGTAATAATTAGTAATAATTAGTAATAATTAGTAATAATTAGCAATAATTATTAATAATTAGTAATAATTAGTAATAATTACCAATAATTAGTAATAATTACCAATAATTAGTAATAATTACCAATAATTAGTAATAATTAACAATAATTAGTAATAATTATCAATAATTAGTAATAATTACAAATAATTAGTAATAATTACAAATAATTACCCATAATTACCGATAATTACCAATAATTTGAAATAATTACCAATAATTAGGAATAATTACCAATAATTAGTAATAATTATCAATAATTAGTGAAAATTAGTAAAAATTACCAATAATTAGTAATAATTAGTAATAATTACCAATAATTGGTAATAATTACCAATAATTGGTTATAATTACCAATAATTACTAATAATTAGTAATAATTACCAATAATTATTAATAATTAGTAATAATTACCAATAATTAGTAATAATTAGTAATAATTTCCAATAATTAGTAATAATTAGTAATAATTAATAATAATTACCAATGATTAGTAATAATTACCAACAATTAGTAATAATTCGTAATAATTACCAATAATTCGTAATAATTACCAATAATTAGTAATAATTACCAATAATTAGTAATAATTAACAATAATTAGTAATAATTATCAATAATTAGTAATAATTACCAATAATTACACATAATTACCAAATTACCAATAATTACCAATAATTAGTAATAATTACCAATAATTAGTAATAATTACCAATAATTCGTAATAATTACCAATAATTATTAATAATAACCAATAATTAGTAATAATTACCAATAATTAGTAATAATTAACAATAATTAGTAATAATTATCAATAATTTGTAATAATTACCAATAATTAGTAATAATTACCAATAATTACCAATAATTAGGAATAATTATCAATAAATAGTAATAATTAGGAATAATTACCAATAATTAGTAATAATTAGTAATAATTACCAATAATTAGTAATAATTAGTAATAATTGGTAATAATTATCAATAATTAGTAATAATTAGTAATAATTAGTAATAATTAGTAATAATTAGTAATAATAAGTAATAATTACCAATAATTAGGAATAATTAACAATAATTACCAATAATTACCGGTAAATAGTAATAATTAGTAATAATTAGTAATAATTAGTAATAATTAGGAGTAATTACCAATAATTAGGAATAATTAGTAATAAGTACCAATAATTTGTAATAATTAGTAATAATTAGTAATAAATACCAATAATTAGTAATAATTACCAATAATTAGTAATAATTAACAATAATTAGTAATAATTACCAATAATATTAGTACTATGAAAATAATAAAAAATTTATATAATATTAAAATTATTAATATTTGTAACAAGTTTTTATTTATTCTCAACATATTTAATTCCTAAAGGGTCAATTTTTAGGCCAATCTCAATAAAAAGTTTGCGTTAGTGGTGTATGATGTAAACTCTATAAATATGCTAGCTTGAGTGTTTTTTCTAACAAATTATTCAAAACCAGTAATGCTTTTATATTTTATAGAAAAAAAAGGAACAATGAGGTCGTCAACAATCATTATTTGGTGACCGCATATGGATAAATCAACGTAGAAATCCAAAAGGTTCTGGTTTAAATCCATTATATGTAGAGGGTGTGGAGAATTTTTTATCATTTGCGGCATCAAATCCAGAATTTGTTTTAGAAGGCAAAATAAAATGCCCTTGCAGAAAATGTGCATTGAGAACGTTTGACACGTTTGACAAAGTGGGGGAACATCTCTTGCGTTTTGGTTTTCAACCAGATTATGTTTTTTGGTATCAACACAGTGAACGCAGTTCTAGAGCAGGTGATACCAACTTGATTCCGGATCCATCCCGGTTTCACGATTTAGTACATGATGTTGTAGGTTCATCTGTTCAACATACAGAAACTCCGGCTGATATAGCTTCAAATCCTGAGTTGGCACCGTCTGAATTTTATGATTTGTTGAGGTCTGCTGAGGATGCATTATATCCTGGCTGCAAGATGAGCAAATTAGAAGTACTTGAAAAATTTATGCCTATCAAATCAGATAACGGAATGTCAAACACTTGTTTTGACCAGATATTTTCTTTTCTTAAAGCACTGTTACCTGAAGGAAATGTTTTGCCTGCAAATTACTATGAGAGTAAGAGGCTGGTTCGATATTTGGGACTTACTTGTCAAGAGATTCATGCATGTTCAAATGACTGCATTTTATATTCTGGGAAAAATGATTCGTTGGATAGTTGTCCCACATGTGGGCAACTGAGATATAAATTAGGACAACACGGGAAGTCTGGTTTGATTCCTGTAAAACAGTTGAGATATTTTCCGCTTACATCCAGACTTCAGCGTTTATTAATGTCCAAGAATACAGCGACAATGATGTCATGGCACAAAGCGATTATTTCAACCGATAAAAGTTTGAATCATCCAGCCGATGTTGAGTTATGGAAACATTTTGATAGAGTGCATCCATCCTTTGCTTTAGAAGCTTGAAATGTTTGACTGGGCCTTTCCACTGATGGTTTCTGTCTGTTTGGATCTTATGGTAGTCAATATTCATGTTGGCCTGTTTTTTTAACTCCGTACAATTTACCTCCATGGATGTTGATGAAGGAGCCGTATATCTTTTTGAATTTACTCATTCCAGGACATCCGAAAAAAATATTGATGTTTATTTGAAACCATTGATTGATGAATTAAATTTATTATGGAGTATTGGTGTCAGTACTTATGATGTTGCAATGAAACAGAATTTCATACTAAGAGCAGCATTGATGTGGACAATTAATGATTTCCCGGCTTATGGGATGTTATCTGGCTGGAGTACACATGGTCAGAAATCATGTCCTTACTGTATGGGAGAGAACAAAGCATTTATGCTCATTCATAGAAAGAAACCTTGTTATTTTGACTGTCAACGCAGATTTTTTCTAGCTGATCATTCTTTTCGCAGAAACAGATCTCATTTCAGAAAAGGACCAGTTGAAAGCGATGGACCTCCAAAAATTCTATCAGGTTCGGAGTTAAAATCAGTTCTATTTTCATTACCTCCCATCACTTTTGGTCCCACAATAAACCAACAGAAAATTTCCGGTTTTGGGAAAGAACACAATTGGATTAAATGTATCATATTTTGGGATTTTCCAAATTGGTCTGATTTGTTGGTCCGACACATGTTAGATGTCATGCATATTGAGAAGAACTGTTTTTATAATTTGTTTCATACAGTTTTGGATATGCCAGGAAAGAGAAAAGACAATGTAAATTAATGTTTAGATATTGCCCAAATTTGCAGGCGTCCAGAATTGAAACTGTTTGAGAATGTCAGAACAGAAAGGTTACTGAAACCAAAAGCAGCTTATACACTGTCTAAAGAAAACCGATTATTATTTTGTCAGTGGATGGCATATTTGAGACTTCCAGATGGTTGTGCTTCCAATTTGGGTATATGTGTAAAGAATGGTCATATTAATGGATTAAAAAGTCATGATTGTCATGTTATAATGGAAAGACTTCTACCCATTGGATTAAGAGGTCTGTTGAATTCTGTGATTTGGGATTCCATAACAGACATGTCTCATTTTTTTTCTGGAAATTTGTGCTGCTACAGCAGATTATGATGCTCTAGGAAAACTTGAAAAAGATGTTGTTGTAATTATATGTAAACTGGAAAAAATATTTCCGCCGTCTTTCTTCGACTTAATGGAACATTTGATGTTACATTTTCCCTATGAAGCCAAATGTGGAGGTCCAGTATAGTTTCGATAGATGTAACCATTTGAAATATGCATGAAAAAATTGAAAAGAAAAGTACGTAACAAAGCATCTGTTGAAGGATCTATTGCAGAAGATTATTTGCAAGAGGAAATATCTTTTTTCTGCTCCCATTATTTTGAATCTGAGTATCCTTCAAAACACAACTGAATGGGATGGAATGAGAGGAATATTGATGAAATCGATAATAAATTATCTATTTTCAACCAGCTAGAGCTTGGTTTTGGTAGAGTTTATGAAAGCTGGCTTTCGGATGATGAACATCAAAGAGCTCATAAGTATGTTCTGCTCAATTGTGAAGAGATGACATCAGTTGTACTGTAAGTGTTTATATCACTTATTCTATCATTTATGTTACAGTAAATAACTTTGGTTTTTTATAGGTTCTATGATAATCAAATCAAGAAACATATTCCACAAATTACAGCAGCTGCTCTCAAAGAACGTCGACTGAAAAATTTCTCTCAGTGGTTTAAAAAACTGGTAACATAAATTCTTTATCTTTTTGAAACTCATTTAATGTATAGTTTACTATATTTATAATTATTTCACAAATTTTCAGGTGTCTCGACATGCTGATAAAATTGACAAACGTCTGTGTGTATTAAGTAAACCACCTTCAAAACTTGTTAAAACTTACAATGCATATGTTGTAAATCGATTTCGATTTCACACACATGCATATGGGGAATCAAAATCAACAATGAACAATGGAGTTAGCTTGAGAGGATCTCATCATGGAGAAAATGAAGTTGACTTTTATGGCATAATTGATGAAATAATTGAACTCTGTTATCTTGGACAACATTACATAACCATGTTGAAATTTCAGTGGTTGGATACAGAGAGAGGCGTGCGTGTTCATCCGACTCATGGAATCATCGATATTAAATGTAAAAGTGTTCTCACAGTAAATGAACCATTCTTATTGGCTCGACGGGCACATCAAGTTTATTACGCAAAGTAATGTGCTATATCAAGAGACTTGACTGATTGGTGGAGTGTAATAAAATTCAAAATTCGAGAAAATCAGTTTAGTCAAAGTGAATGTACTCTCATTGATGTGCAAAGAATTGATGTTTTTCAAGAGAGTACTCAAAATCAATCTTTTATACAAAGAGACATGAGTGTAGATGACGACACCCCACATTTAAGAGTCGGTGATGACGATGATGTTAATGATGTCACATATGAATTTGAAATGGTAAGAGATGAAGCAACAGTAACTCAAATGGATATCGATGATGTTGAGGAGGAATATGAAGATGACATTGACATATATGAAGATGATGATGAAGATGAACACTGATAGAATTCCATGGTATTTATATACAATAATAATATGTAAATATGTATATAAAATAGTAATTATCAATTATTTGCTAACAAAATTAACATTTTCTGTTTCAGATGGACGACGCCACATTTCTTGAGTTGGTGGATGCTGATCTGCCTTTCGATGCGGATGAGTTGCTGGCAGATGACCCTCAGCCTGCAGGCACTCTAGGGAGTACGCGGAGGGGGCGCGATCTTGCACGATTGATGATTCCTGACCCCGTCCCCGAGCGACGTCCACGTCATGGGTTTGATCCACGCACACGGAGGTGTGATAACCTGTGGATTTGACTAAGATTTCATTAATCTATTCACATAATAAATGTTTATTATTTTTACAGTTTTCCGCATATAGCAGTCGGACAGGGCAGCACTATTTTGCGCAACTATTTCTCTCACCCGTGGACCACATGGGAGCAGATTCCCATTGATGTGCAGCAGGCCATGTTCGGCCATTGGTTGGTACATACGTAAATAAATAATTTTTATTTTTAAATTTATTTCATTTCTAACTTGATATTTTGATTTTTTTTATAGGGTTTTTGGTATCTGATCGAGGATACCATGCGTGATGCCATCCACGAGGCATGGGAGGTGGCCATGCGTGATCGCCTTCGTCAGTTTTTTCACAATTTAAAAAATGCTGCCATGAAGAAAGAAGAAGTGTTAGATTTAGACGAGTCATGTAGAGCACACCGACCAGAGTACATTTCATCCCATGTATGGGATAGATTATGTGCGCACTGGTTGAGTGGTGCCTTTCAAAGGAGATCATCGGCGGGGAGGCAGAATCGGGGGAGACAAGAGGTGACTCATCGAGCTGGGAGTCATTCTTTCAGTACTCATAGACAGCATCTGGTATGTACATTATTTATAAATATTTTATATAACTATAAATATTAACAGTTTATTTTTTATTATTATAGGCTGTCGAGCACCCCGATATTACAGAGTACAACGTATATCAGAGGATGTATAGTTATCCTGCTACTGGGGAGCTTAGAGGTGATCGTCAGAATCACATCGTGGTCAGTATTATTTGTTTTCAAGTTTAAAAATTAACTACATATAATATATTCACAATTTTAATTTTAAATTGCAACTACAGGAGTCATATGAGGCGGCAACGTCACAGGCCCGACCTGAGAGTCAGGCCGAGTCATCAGATCAGACCACTGGCCATCAATTTGATGAGGCGGCATAGATGCAGGCCACCCAGTATGCCTTCGAGAAGGGCCGGGTAGTTGGTATCAGCTCTCGATTGACTCCCGGAGATTATTATGGCAGTTCTGCGATGTCGGCGTCCAACTTGAGAGGAGATCGTGCATCTTCTTCTGCTACACAGTATGAGGATTAGTTGTGATCTCAGACTGCACTGATAGAGAGTCTCCGACAGGAGCAGGAGCAGATGCGTCAGCAGCATGAGGAGGAGCGTCGACGCCAGCAGCAGTTGTACGTGGAGCAGACGAGTCGGTGGCAGCAGCAGCATCAGGAGCAGATGGAGTACATGCGCTGACTCACTCATGCTTTAGGTATGGAGTTTCCTCCACCACCATCTCTAGACCCCCCTCCCCCCTCCTTCAGAATAGAGTTTGTTTTTATGTTATAAAATTCGTGAAATCAAAATATGATTTTTTTTCTATTCGTAGGTTCTGCCTCGTTATAAAATATTAATAATATTATATTTTGAAATAACAATATTAATATGAATAATAATATTATTTATATTTTATAATATTAAATTATATATATATATTATAATTTTATAATATTATAATTTAATTATATTTTTTTGTAATACTTGAATTATTTTAATATTTGAATGTAAACTAATTCTATTATTTTTATATTAATTAAAATAACTTATTAATATTTTTTTATTTATGAATTATAATTCTAATATTATTATATTAATTATATCATTTATTAATATTCTATTATTTTTTATTTTTGAATTATAATTCTATTATTATTATATTAATTAAAATAAATTATTATTTTTATTTGTGAATTATAATTCTATTATTATATTAATTAAAATCATTTATTAATATTTTATTATTTTTTATTTTTGAATTATAATTGGATTATTATTATATTAATTAAAATAATTTTTTTTTAATTTTTTTAATTTTTTTTATATTATTTGCGATGGGATACTATGCCCGTCGCAAATAGTATTATTATTATATGCATTAAAATAATTTATTAATAGTTTTTTATTTTTTTTTAAAAATAGTTTTTGCGACGGGTCCCGTCGCAAAAACTATTTCGGCGGGCCCGTCGCAAAAACTATTGCGGTGGGCCCGTCACAACAGGTATTTGGGGCGGGACCCATCACAAACACTATTTTAAAAGTTTTTTTACCAATATACGGAGTACTATTTGCGACGGGGAGAATACCCGTCGCAAAAAAATGCTTTAGCGACGGGCCCGTCGTAAATAAGTGTGGTTGCGACACCATTTTCAGCAACGGGCCATTTGCGACGAGCCCCCGTCGCAAAAATCCATTTGCTACGGGATCCCGTCGCCAATGACCCGTCACAAATACCTATTTTTCTAGTAGTGATTATGTATACTATGAAACATTATTATGGAAATTGTTTTTAAATTTATCGCTTATATTTCCCTCTAATATGAATTTATAGTATCCTGATTTTAACACCCTTAAACCACACTACTATTTATTATCCTTTAGAATATGGGAAGTTCCCCTTAGGTCAAGTATAAACTACTTGGTGAAATCTTGATTGAGTAGTCACGGGAAACATGATGTTACACATACCTATTAACTGTAATTCATAAGTAATGAATAAAATAAACAAGCCAATATCATTATGGTTTGATACATAATAACCACTAAAATATTTAAATAAATAATTATTCATTTAAATAAAAAGGTTCTATAAAGTACCAAGTTTTAACATACTAACAATGATAAAATTAGCAATTCCACAAACTCTATTTATGAGCACGATGTTTTCATTATCCACTATTCAATGTTCGGGGAAACCCCCATATTAAAATAAAGGGTCTCATTATCTTATGGAGTAACCCTGAAATGAAATCCATATGAATGAAACAACAATGGATTAAATATTATAGAGAAAGGGGGATGAGGAAGAAGATTAAGTTAAACCCACACAACCTTAGTCCCCCATAGAAGATCAAAGAAGAAGATAATATGGATGTAAATGATGGGTTTCCTCCCCCTCTGTTTTTATATCTTCATACATTACTAAGAGGTTTCTCCACACCTTAATACAAAATCATCTTCCTTTCATATAAGGTTGAAAAATAACCAAAAATGTTTGATACTCAAGAGATCCTAGTCCCAAAAAAATTATTAAGCAATAAAAGTAAAGTTAATGTTTTATAATGGGGTTTCTAGAGTCACGTATGAGTTACACCCTTATTGTAGATGTTAGAAGGTGAAAATAGTTTCCTAGAATAATTAATTATCATATAAAATAATCATCCACTATAGATTTACTAGAGAAATAGTCATTCATAAATCATCCATGCCTACAAGAATGTGTCACTAGCAATTTAAGGATGTTTGCATTGTCAGAGTATTAAATCCACTCCTGGGGAAGGTTCTAAGGAGTAATGCATGAAGTTAGATTCAGAAAATTCCCTGTAAGGGTTGACTTTTACTTAATACATTATGGATTCCATCCAATTTATGTTTTATATTTAATTTCTTGAATAATCTCCTATAATTAGGATGCATATGAAATTCCACTACTATAATAATGATATAAACATCTCTCGAAAAAACCCTAATGGTTTCAGAACACACATACACATCAAAATTTATCAGGTTAACTAGAGGCCACACCATCAAATTTCACCATGATTCGTACTATTTTTATCAGAATATACAGAATAAAGATCAACACCAGAGCCATAATTGAAATTTTAGGAACACCAATCATGTGAAAGGTTGTTAAATTAGTAATGTCATTATCCAATGACCATTTTAGGATTTCATATGTAGTATGAATTTCCCCCAACATATTGATAGTTCTGTCATACAATAAGTCAAGACTTTTTTTATAAAAAAATCACTCTATTTCTAGATATCAATATAACGTAAACTATTACCACTGAGGAATCAGATAATATATTGAGAACCTTATTAGTTAATATTGATATTAAAAGATAGTTAATAATGTATCTATAGACGTTATTCATCAAGGTCCTGATTTAGAAAATCCAGATATGCTTGATCCATACCCAGGAAGAGAAAGAAAAGATAAAAAATGTGTTCGATGCGAAAATATTCCCTTAAATATAGATTAGATATAGAAACCAATGGGATTAGAGAAACCTGTGGTTTCACAGAAAATGGATTTTTATTTCTCCAAAATCTTTATAAAATGAGAAATTTAGATGGTTTAATAAATTTAATTGTTTTCTGTTTGATCCTCTTATAAAAATTAGAGCTATTATAAAATTTGGATATATAGGAATATCAGAATTTGAAATATTCATTATGTTTTAGAGTTAAAAGTAGTGTATACCTAACCATACAAAAATATAATTTTTTCTTAATAAATATTTTATTAGGAAAAAAATTATATATGAAAATAGTGTTTGGAATCACATAGTAAATTGTATGATTCAGGAAGTGTTACTGGATGTTTTCAAAATCCCCAAAACTCATGTCAATAAAAGTAGTATTTCAATAATTTAGTTTTAATTACATGTATACCAAATCATTCTATGGATCATCATTTAACATAACATTAATTTTTTATTCCAAAATACATGGTTAAAGGTCAAAGGTGTATTGATTTTCCAATTTATAAATTTATAATCCCCCAATAATTTTATCTACTTCATTATTTTATGTGAGGAGGTTTCATGTATTTTTTTTAATGAGAACATCTCATAATTTCCTATTGATCTTGTTGATAATACAGACAATGGATATTATAATAAAATTAAATTTGACATTATTCATAATAATAAAACATGATAATACACTAAAAAACACAATATAAAAAGGTATTTAAAAAAAATAATACTAATAAAGAAGTACATTCAAAATAAATATTATTCATAGAATATTTATATTAACAAAATAATTATGTATTATAATGTCTAAAAATATAAAATACTACATATTTTTTTTAAATAAACCCCCTTATATATTTAATCATTTAAAACATAAATATAGTATTTACAAAAAATAGGTAACCCTTTTAAATATGATTCTATATCACTATATATTGAAATAAAAAAATATGTAAAGTTAGAAATAATATATAAAATTTACCATATTTTTTTAATTTAAAATTATAATATACCATTTAAATAAATATAATATAGTTGGTCATATATAATATTGTAATGATAAGTAACAAAACTAACTTTATTTTTTCCCCGAAATGGTTTAATAATCAATGTTGATAGTTTACAACATTTATATAAATTTTCATAGGGATTTAATTAGATATATTAGTAAATATAAATTATACAATAACATAAACACACACATATATATATTATATGATTTAAATATTATTTTTATCTACTTTATATTGTCATTTTATTATTTATTTTCTTTTTCCCATTATATATAAATTATATTTCCACGTCTAGTATAATAATGGAAGAATTCTTAATGTCAAAAAAAATGTTGATGATATGGTTTTTCAAAAAATAAATAGAATAGTTCCAATTTTATTCTTAAAAGAAAAAACTATTATATGATAACATAAATAAGGTAAAATGTTCAACCAATGTTTCCAAATAGCATCAGATTCATGATCTCTTTAATGCAAAATGGTTATAATTATTCTCTTTACTTTAACATATATCAAAAAATTAAATGTTTTAATATGAAAAAAATTAATTAATACAATATTATTCAATATTCTATAAATTCAATATTAAAATAAAAATTAACGTTTGTATACAATAATCCATGTAAATTTATAAGAAAAATTATGATTTCATTCATATAATTAATAGCTATACTACAAACTAATGTTTTTAATATTTTTTTTCAATAAATAAATAATTTTACCTAATATTTAATAAAGCCTATGAGACTTACCATAAAATCAAGAAAAAAATACAATAATGTCCGTTATATTTATGGTGAAACCCATCCTTTTTATAGATATGTCATACCACATATAATATGAAATTCTTAATATATTCATCAAAAAATACAATACCAAATATTTGGAATTTACCTATATATATGTAATGTATTTATCCACATGTTTTATTATTTCACATCTCATTATACAGAAAACATTTTTATTTAATAAAATTATAAAATATTATAGTACTATGATAAACTATTACTAGTGAAGTATGAAATTATAGAATCAAATCATCTTACATATAAATATAGATATATAATTTTCCATTGATGTTTATTTTATCCCCCCAATAGATAAACCTTCATGGGAATCACTCAAAAAACAAATTCTCCTCATACATTATCCTTTAGATACATATGAATAATATATTTCCACATGGATTGGTAAGGAAATAAATGTCAACATTTAAAAATTAATAGGTCTTTTTCATACCCCATCAATATATTGATTCAAATCAAACAATGGTTCATTATTCAATTAACAAATGGAAAACATTGTTATTAGTTTTTAAATCATCTAATATGTCACAACATTACCCTTTTTTGGAGAATATATAACATTTAATTCATATTGTTAAATCAAATTCACCCTTATAATCTTTCATAGAATCATGATCAAATAAGTGAAAATATACTAAATATCATGTGATCAATAAAAATAATAAAGTACACTCCCTGTAAATAATAAAAAAATGAATAAAATGAAAAAAAATCATTCATAATAATGATCGAGGATTATACATATATTTAAATTCATTATGACATAATTTAATAGTTCTAAAGAAAATTAATTTTAACTTTTTAGTTATGAACCCCCAAAACGTTATATGAAGGATCACAATAAACCTGAAATGTAATATAGCCATTCAATAACACTGAAATGAAATAACTAGTAAAGTAATTATTCAGGTCATCTTGAGAAACTCAATACTTCTCATTTAATATATAAAAATCATGATTCATAGATAAATCTATCATTAGGGGAATTACAAAGTAAAAATATAGCACATACTGCTCAAAATAACTAATCCAAACTAAGAAATAATATAGTATTAATTCACTATTTTCCTTATTACATGTTAGTATCTCACAATACATTGATGAATTTATAAAAACATAATTATTATGATAACATAACTAAAAAAAATAAAACTCATTTTTCCAAAAAAATTATTTTTGTATCTTCTATAATAAATTGTTCATGATGATTAATTCTAGTTCTATATAGAGATATTGTATATATTCATCATCCTTCATCAATGTAACTAGAATATCCTCAATGAACACCACTATGTGTTGGTGCAGGTATAGATATAATATAAAATTAAAACCCTCATTCATATGAATAGTCCATTGATAGATTAAAATGGAATTATATGAATTCAAAATGTATATATTAATATCAAAAATTTATATAAGGGATGTATTCACCCTGCACCATCACTTGAGGAGAACCTGATCATAAGATAATTTATAAATCCAATATTCTCATACTTTTTTACATGTGTTTTAATGATTTTAAACCCAAATTTCAAAAAAAAACATATTATGTCATTGTAAAAAAATTTAGTTTTGGAAATAATTTATAGTCTAAATCACTAGAAAATTTAATAATGAATTATAAATAATTGTTTTCTCAATGTGAACATTTAGAATAAATAATAACTATAATATTTATTGATTGATGTTTATTCTGGGTGTTTAGAAGGATTTTTTAATAATGTAGGAAGATCTGTGAAATATGAGTGTTATGTCAATTTTTAAACAACATTTCATGGAAAAAACATTATAGACTCCACTAGATACTGTATTATGGACCAGAAAATATAATATGCAAATAAACCTAAAATATTTTTGTTTGAAAGAATTTTTAACCATTTACCAGAAGAAATAATATGATTTACCATGTGAATGGATCAAATACAATGTCTTTTTTACATTGAAAGACCTTGAAAGATTTTAAGGAATACTATTCGAGCACGGTGTTAAGATGAGAAGATGATCCATAGCCCGGTGATCCGAGGGTTGATATTAAAAGGATATTAAATAAACTAACATATTTCACATAAATTATTACTCAAATAGAGGAATAATTCTTTAATGGATTCCTTGGAAAGTTATTTGAGACCAGTGTTAACTCCAAGATTAGGGGTTTACCCATAGTTCACCCTATACATGGATGGTGATGGAAAACTAGTTGAGGTAGTAGTCAGTGGTGAATTTAATTTAAATATATTTTTAAAATTATTTATTTTATTTTAAATGATAACCACATAAAATCCTCTAGAAAATTACTACTATAAATATTCTCTAGGGTAAGCCACATAACTTTCTGTTCTTGGAAAGGAGCTCTAGTAATTCATCATTAGTGGATCACATAAGAGTACATCCAGTGATTAGATTGTTTTTTATCATGAGGCTACGCTTGTAGTGGGAGTTATACTTTGATAGAAAATTAATTCATCACCAATGATCAACATAAATAGATGTTGGACATGTTAATTGTGGTTTCCACCATTTTTATTAAAATTTCAAAGCATTTAATTCTTCTTCGTTGTTTTATCAATGATTTTTTAATCCTTTAATGTACCAGGAATGAAAATTAAATTATTTAGTTAAAATAATTCTTGATATTCCATGTTATACCATTTAATTGATAATATTAAAATACCACATGGATAATTAATGTTACACATTTTTTATTGTTCTGTTCTCACATCTATTATTTTTAAACACCATCATTTGTCAAAGAGTTCACGATTTTTCAATGATTGGGTTCTGTAAAACTATGATTCGACCCTCAGATTCATGGAGGCTTTGTGCATAAAGAGAAGATAAGTGATTTTTGTATGTATTAGAATGGATTTTGGGTGATCCTTCATGGAAATTGGATTCATATTAGATACGGGTTACTTGAAATGAACAAGATACACTACATGATTTGATTTTATGTTCTGATTCTGTTTTTTAGCCACCGGTGGCTGGGAAATGATGGATACAGATGTATTCCCTTGATTTGTGTGGTCAAAATGTGATATCTTTGGATAGAAGTTATTGTATGTAATATTTTTAAAATTATGAAATTATCTATAAAGTCTATGACTAAACATTTTGTATTTTAGAAGAATTAATGGTGTGTATCCCCATGGATGTTATTCTAGGGTTTCAGTTAGAGATATAGATCACAAATCTTTTGCCTCATCTCACATGTGTCTGACCATATTCGAGAAGATAAAAAATATTCATGTTGCACACATTCAGGACCCATGTGGTAAAACACCCCATCTACTTTGTGATAAACTACAAAGTTCCAACAGTTATCTATATCTAGTTAAACATCTAGGTATATAGTCATAGAAAAAGTATATGGGAAAATCCTTGAGTATAAAAGAAGGCCTAGACCAAATAAGGTGCTAAGAGTACCACCTATACACCCCATCAACTTTTCTATAGATTCGAATCTTTTTCCATATAAAAAATTCCATAGAAAATAGGTGGTGTTACTCACCCATCCTACAAATTTATACACTCTTATCTCATTTGTTTGGACTCAAATTTTCGACAAAGGGTATCAGGTCTAGTAGTATTTTCCTTGCACAACATGATGTTGGAGTTCATAATGGAATGAAAGATACGATGTAAGGTATTTGAAGTGTGAATCTTATTTATTTGATGCATGATAATTATAATGATCAGGGAAGGATCATCGTAGAGATGATGATATTGGAAATTTCGTATCTCATTGATTAATGGGTCCCCAATACTCGTTATATTGATAGATATGGTACTCCAATAATTTGGTTTAGGGTCCCCTATAAACTGAGTGTTAAAAATATGTCAAGCCATATTCATGTGAATGTTTTCTATGATAGATGATGAACCCACAACTATGGATCACAATAGGGAGAAGAAGGATCCCCTTCACATATATAGTGAGGATGTGTATTATGATGGGAATTACTGATTGAATTTGTGAAATGCATGCATAATCATATAAATTGGATGTGATGTTAGACATAGATACCCTTTCTCTATCATATGAGTTTATTTATGAGAGTATATATTTGTAGTGTGTTTCATTTCCCCATATATTTCGGTTTAGATATCCTTTTTTGTCACTCTATCACTCCCTTTTCTGTTTTGTGGAATCCAACTCGGTATATTTAAACCCACTCCTGTATAATTTTTTCTCCCACGTGTTGTGTATTATGCAAAATGTGGAATTATTAATAGATAATTTTCTAGAACATGGGGATAATTTGGTGATTTAACCACATACTGTAGTCATGACTTGAAAATTTGGAGTTGGTCTCTCCCAGTTTTCATTTATTCATTCTTCTTGAATTTTTTCTTCAGTTCAGTTTGTTAATATATTTATAACATTCTCTTTGGTTTACGATATCATTCTCCGGTTCATTTCCCTAGAGGTTTTTTCATTCATGTTTACATGATAGATATTAAATTATGTTATATTTCTTTTTACATTATAACTATATTGTAGGATGTGCACATATAAGAACATTTTTGAAAAGACTCCCATTTCATTTAACCCACCGCGACACCTATCCATACCCCAAGCCTATTAAAGGTGGTATTGGGGTTATGGATGCATATCCTTCCATAGTCTAGGCAGGAACTATTGGGTTCGGTAATTATATAGTATTATTAGAAGTTTTTCATCCCTGTTTAGGATTTGGAGTTGTTACTATATTGAGGATGGATTTCGGAAAATAGGAAAGTTGTGTCAGAGTGTCTTGGGAGTTTCTTTCAATCTAGGGAAACCAGTGTTGGACCAGTGACAAATTTACCAATTCAACGAGACTATGAATACTATTTTTTAGACTTGATATTCTAATGAATCAGTTTCTAGGGACATTATACATGAAAAATATATGATTGAGTCTTTTAAATTCCATTATTGAGTGAAATCCACAGATACAAACACAAACACAAACACACACACACACACACACATATATATATATATTCATCTATCCATGTTATATTTTGATATCCATCTGGATACCTCCACCAAGATAGCATGTTATGTTACAAATTATAGGTCATGATGATTTTCTAGGGAGTGATGAGCCCTTATTACATGGTTATCTCATTAGGTGGTTCCTTTTTGTAGGCAAGGAGTGACACCCCAACCTATCATGAAACAGATAGTACATACAGTTCATGATGATGATACAAATAATCTTATCTCACTCCACAAAATATAACATTAGATACAACCAAGGTTACATGGCAAGATAGATCCTCATGAATCAAAATATTGGCTTGATTCTTTGATTCATGTCATTATGAATGTTTGAACCCTAATAGATCGAATTGTTGCATTATTACAATAATTTTTCTATTTGAAACTTGTAATTGGTGGATTCATGTTACATATAACCTTTATTAGATGATTCGTTCATGGTATGACTTATATGAGTTGTCTTATAAAAATTATTACCCTTTATGTTTGCATATATTTCAAATCTAGTGGGAACATGAGTTGAAGAGGGGTGATACGGAATTTTCATAATATAATGTGATTTTTAATGACATTTCATGATTCTCCATTGGTAGGGTTCAATATGTCTTATTTATGTATAGGAATAATTTCTAGGGTGTCCTAATAATCATTTGGGAAAGTGGGTTTTTGTTATGACTCCCACTTAAACTAAAGTGATAGAGAATGAAATAGTCATTATGGTAATCCTAAAAGAGAGATATTGGGTTGTTTTATCTTGTGGATGGAATCATGTGGATGGGGATTATATAGTTGGTATTATGTTTCAGTCATTGTGTTCCCAAAAGATGAGACATTCTCAATATTATTCACTATTGTGTCGATGTATTGATCGTGGATCATGAAGAGGATCCTATCAATATAATGTGAAGTGATTTAATTTTTTATGAAAGCTGGGGCCACTATGTTAATGAAGTCTCAACCCTTACTAATGAATGAAGTTACCAGATAGTGCTAGAACCCCATTGTATAGGAAGTGTAGTGGTTAGGGATCTGTTATACATATTCAATGTACCCCTTAGAGAGGCAGTGCTTCCAGATGAACATGATCTTCTCAAGATGGAGAATAAGTTGGTGGAAAATGACACTATAATAATCTAAAACACAACAACTTGGATTCCTAATTCAGGATTATTGATTTTTCTATTAGGGTTGTGCAGAGTTATAGGCCATTTATTTTTATGATTTGGATGAACATGATATCATCTAATGTATGATGCATTGTTATTCTACAATTTTTTGTAATACTGATAGGATTATGAGTGAATCATTTATTCATCTACATATTCTCTATGCGATATGTGGATCTTTTAGCTGAGACAATATCCCAATATATATTAATTGAGTTACCTATAGTGAATTAGAATTCATTATCACATATGTTTCGGTAATTCACAATATGTTTTTTTTGTGGAGTGTTTCACATTGGAAATCTTGGCCATTATAATGAGACCATATGACATCACCAGGGCTATATATTATTTTTGAATGGTTTTATCCCCAATTTAATTTCAAAACATAATATTTAGATAACATTTGATTGATGGACTTAGACTCTATTTTTGGTGAAACAGATCTCATGGTTGAATGGTTGGGTCTTTCTAGTAGGATGTTGCAACACATCACCCATCAGTTGAAACATTAGGCCATGGATGTAATGAGAACCTAATATGTCCTCATTTCTTCCAAAGTGGATGAATCTATGGAAATCAACAATGGAGGTTTTCTAGGACTAAATCCACAGTGATAAATAGTCTTCTTTATCAACTTTCTCCCAGGGAATATTTCGATATCATCTATTGAATATTTTATGGATTTTATTAAGCTATTGTATATAAGGATTTAGTTGGTGGACCCTTGAGAAAAGGGTTTTATAGGACCTAGTTTTTTCTACTAGTTAGATATAGGTTTTTCAATGAATAATTAGGATGAGATCATGAGGGTTTTTTGTAGACTACTGTTTCCTATAATAGTTAAATTTAATGATAATGTAATCCATGATGATGATTGACAACATATTAGAAAAGTTTCAAGGAACTAGTCAGTAATTGAAGAATGATAGTAGGTCTTTCTACCACTTGTTAAGTGTTCGTGACAGTGATATTCGAAGTACGACATTCCAATTTATTCTACTGAAAAAGCATGTTCATAGTGATTCCTTTTAGTGGGACAAATGGACCCACTATGTATATGGATTTTTATACCATATCATCAAATGATACATTGATTTTTTTTATTTTTATTGTTGATTACATACTCATATTCACTGACTTATTGGATGATCTCACAGAGCACCTAGTATTGGTCTTAGACATACATTTTTAGCACCAACATTTGGCTAAGCTTTCAATTTTTTAGTTTTTGATCAATAAGGTTCACTTTTTAGGGAATTAAATTTCTAATAATAGTTTTGTTTTGAACATAATTAATATTGATGAAGTTTTTGGTTGGGATCCAAAAAAGTGTGTGATATTGCTAAAAATCTCTCTTGGATATGTGGTATTACAAGATTTTCATGGAGGATATCTCCAGGATTATATGTAGTTTGACCTTCCTAACATAGTAACATAATCAATTTACCATGATCAAGATGTGTCGAAGATACATTGATTTTTTTATGTAAGGACTATCAGTTTTCCTATATTGAGACTAATCCAAAAGTGCATGATGTATGTCTTGTTTTGTGTTCCCTCTAGAGTAAGGATCCAAAATGATTCTATATAAAAGAGGGTATAGTTCACATATAGATCAATGAAATTAATACCCCATGAGTAGAACTATGTGACTCACTACTTGATGGTGGAAGAATATTACATCTCCTTAAATATGTTGAGGCATTATCTTCTAAGTTAATCATTGTTGTTTAATCATACCAACAAAGTATCAGATATATCTTCTCACATAGAGATATTTAAATGATATTGAGACATTGGTTGGAGTTTTTATATGACTACTAATTCAAGATACTCTATACTTGTGGGGAGATCATGGAGTAAGATTCCATTCATAGGACGTCTATTTCTATCTTGGTAGAGGAGAGATTTGAGTTGTTGAATTTTCTTATAGCTAACCGTTGTTGAGGATAGGGGATCATTTTTCTACCATGAATGGTTTTTTCTCACCAATATATTCACCATATGATGGGGGATGAGTTGGGAGACACATGACTAATGTTTCTTTCAGGACAATATAACCTCATGGGACAGACCAGATTGTTTCATTGAATGAGAAGGTCAAATAATTATTTTTCAGTGATGTGTTGCGGTTCTGGTTGTGATACAAGAGGACATGCTGAGGGAGTTACACATTCCCCCCATCGTTGGTCATATTTAGGAGTAAAATATGTACAAGGAACAATAGTTTCCGTTTTTTCGGGTGAAATAAGGTGGAACGTAGAAGAGATTGTCTCATAGGGTATCACTTGTCAACTGATGAAGGTTGAGCACAAGGTTGTGAAAGGTTTCATGCAGCCTCTTGAGATCCTAGATTTGGAATTGGACAAAAAATATCCATTTTCACTATAACTAGTTTTCCATGGATAGTGATAGGCCACGATGTGGTCTACATGATTATTGAACAAATCCCCATGTTGGATCACATCCTTGAAATTATGAGGTAGATTTTAGTGGAGAGTTTTGGGTAGTTATATGTTCATGAGATAATCAAAATCCACAGGGTATCATTGAAGATTGTTATTAAAAATAATCTATGATTTAAATAAAAATCATGGGGAGGATGGTATGATGTATTCATTAACCAAGTGATGAGTATTACAATGATTCAAACCTAGATGGATGGGTAGAATGAGAGGATAATATAAGTTTTGGAGGATATGATTAGGTTATATGTGTTATACATTTTTTGGATTATAGAGGATCAATATCGAATATTAGAGTTTTCTTATAAAAATAAATAAGACTCTATGATTGGTATGGATTTTCTAAAAGACATACATATCTTGAATTTTACGTCACCCTTATGTTGGTTTGAGATAGATGAGAACTCTCTTGTTGGGCCTGAGATGGTTTTGGTGAATAAAGATACTATTTAGGTGAATTTATAGATTATAAAGACAATAGATAGCATAAAAAATATCTTGGAATATTGACATCATATTCAATTGTATTATCTTTAGGTAGAATACTGTTCCGTGAGATTCTCCCCATGATGTGGATTGTTGATATTTTTTCAATGATGAAATATTTATCTATGGTTATTCAATCCATTTTAGAACCAACATATGGTTATATAAGTCTCTTACTAGGAATTCATTCCCACAAATCTAGAACATGTGTTTTCATCTTCTATATATCATTGCCGAGGAGATTTGTTTATGATCATAAACATGACATTGACTAGGGTGAGATTGTAATCAGGGATAGACCCACCTTCATTGAGTAGCTGGTTTAAGTTGAGGATTTATAGGCGATGATCATGTGAGAATGGACCATTGAATTGGTTCATGTGATTTGGTACAATGGGAGCATGTGTGAGTGATCAAGGGAGTGAGAGAGATTGATACATGCATAGTTTCTCAAACATATTATTTTGGTTATGATTTTTTGGGTGAAAATACATCAAGGTGAGGAGAAATTAGTGAATTTATTTTTGACATAGAAAAATTTTAAATATAGTAAGCATTATTTTAGAATCCAATTGTTGAGATGAAATTTTAGTAAAATTCATTCTTATTCTATTGTTGATTTTAAAAATTTATTAATTTTATTAATATCACACATATTGTTTCGATAATTTTTTTAATAACACACAAATGGATTATAAAATTAGAAAACTGAGACCACAGTTGATTCAGGGATTTAGTGTATTACCCGAGGAGTAACCTAAGGTTGGTCAGTACTGGATGTTCATTTTATGTAGTCTTTGGTGATGCATTAAATTAAAATAAATAATTAAATTTAATTAGTTCATTTTAAATTACCACTACCAAAAAAACATTATATAAATGTTACTTTATAAATTTACATGGGTAATTAATATTACACTTGTATCCTTGATAATATATATTTGTGTTTTTCATTGGTAGATCACATCAGAGGATGACATGAGTTTGAATCATGGTGTATCAAGAGGCATTGAATGCAATGGGTCTTATCCATTACTAGAAAATTTACTTTAAAAAATGATAAAAAAATTATGGTAGGACTCATAAATTCTACTTTACACCCTTTCTATTAATATTTTAAATTGTGGATTTGATCCTCTTTATATGAACAATGATTATTCGATCTTCACGTGTCCCTGCTATTAGAATTAATTTATTTAATCTAATTTATCTTTTTATTCTATGTAATCACAATAGATATACCTTTAAATTATCATTGGACAAGATTAATTTAAAAATATTGGAAACCCCACTGTTTTTTTTATTTTCCGATATCCATCATTCATGTTCATCATTGTTGACCATAGGGTCAAAAATTCAACATTACTGATGTGGGTTTGAGTTCAGAAAAACCCATTATTTTTGGTGAATGTGGGAAAAAAATATACTAGTGTATTGTATGTGGATTGGGATGTATTTTCAGTAATTATTTCCAAATATTATAACTAGAGTGGGGGAAGGTGATGGAATGCAGATATGATGTGTTACGAGCTTCGAGCAGACGATTTGAAAATATTTTTCAAGCCATTAGAGTCCGACAAATGAAAACTAGAGGTGTTTCCATTTTTTCTTGATTTTATAAATGGCATGATAAATAGATACAATGATGGATATAAAAACATGAAGACAATTCAGGATATTTATAATTCCTGATTCTACAACATGTATCTCAGAAGAACACATGGAATGTTTCACCATGGGGTAGATCTAGGGTTTCAGATAGACGTACAGATAAGAAACCATATTTATAGGACATAATAAGTGTGACCCAACTAGGGAATCTATGTCATGTACTGCTACATACACCTAGGAAACTATATGTGATGACACACATTGTACTCCTAATGTACACTGGTACAAACTAAAACCCGATCATAATCAGGTATATGGTAATGACCTAAAGCGAAATGGAATATATCTATTGTCTTAAAATATAATCCAAAAACATTACATATATCTTATGATGACATGGATTAATATACATGTGTACTTGAGAACATTTCCATGTGATGGGTATGAATCACATGACTTTTGGAGGAACATACATGCCATGTGTTCCCTCATATAAATTATTCATATTGTATCTCCTTAATTTAGACTCCAATTATGTGATGAAAGAATCCTATACTATTAGTTTTTTCACATAGAATACATTGGGCCCCATAATTTTTGAATACTAGATATGATGTGAGCTGTTCTGAGAGTGATTTTTATTTAGAAGACACATGATTAAGGTAGTGATCTTGGCAGGATTGATAGAATGATTTTGGGTTTAGAACTCCCATTCAGAATAAAGGTGTAGGTCCCCTTAATTATTTATATACATAAAGATAGTACTCCCCTACAATAGGTATTGTTCCACTATCTATGCAGTTTTACTCCCCTAACATTGGTCATCGACCACGTGTGTGTCCTTTTTTGATGTTATGGTTAACCAGGATATGGAGGACTTTATCAAGGATTGGTACCCAAAATATATCATTTAGTGAGGTGAAAATTTATTGTGGGAATAGTGATGTACATTTGGAGCTATATGCATACCGATCTTGATTGGTTAGGTTATGGTATAGAGATCCACTATCCTTGTCCTATTGTTTTCATTGAGAGAATAAATAAATGTATTAGGATTTTTCCTCTTTATTTGGGTTTAATGGATCATTTGTTATATATCTCTACAGATCAATTTTTTGGTTTTTTGGAATCCTACCCAGTATTTATATAATTACCATTATATGGGAATTTCCTATATGTTTCGTTTCTTATGTATATAATATATTGATCAAAAAATAATTTTGTGTAGCGTATGGAATTTTTTTTAGATAAACACATAAGGTTTTTTAGATATCAGGATCTGGAGTCGAGCTCTCTCATTTTATATTTTTACATGTTTTTATGGGGAAGGGCATCAATTCATGTTGGGCATGTTTTTTCCCATACTACTATGGTTTATACTATAACATAATTTTTTATTCCCATAGATATTACGACATGTATTATTACACCTTAGATGTTATAGTCTTTTATATTCCACATCACTTGTTCATGGACATGATTGGGAGTATATTTATAGGTATGTTAGTAAAAAGACAATAATTTCACTTATTACTTCTTGAATATTATTTCCCTTCATCTTTCGATTGGATGACGACATATGGTTGTGGCGGCCTGACCTTACGCCGATAATGCAGGCATTGGTGTGTAGGTTAGTCACATCGACCACATGGGAAAAATACATAAAATCTATGAGTTTTTTAAGATGAAATATAAATGCACATTAGGATTTGAGATACCACATTATTAAATATCAAATAATGTATTTTAAAACTATCATTTGGACAATCTTTATAACGTGGTTGATCCATTGATTATATGAAGATATCATTAGACAACATATAGATTCTACATGACCAAAATGATAATAATGAAACCATGAGGATGGATCATCCACATATGAAACTAGAAATTGACATCACATCCTACATAATGTTATTTAAAAATTGTATGATGTTAAGTAATGTTTATGATAACACTTCACACATTACACAATAGTCATACTAATATTTTGATAGATGTGTATAGGTAAAAGAGTATATATAAATGATAATTAAAGGTCATTTTTCACTAATATAAGGGTGATTTATTAAAATTTATAGGTCTCCAATTTCTCTAAAATGAAGTAAAATTATAAAAAAAATTCATGGAGCCTTGGTAAATGTTTAAAGTGTGTTTCAAGAATTGCTTTATAGTTACTAGGGAGTTATGTAAGGGTACCGAAAATATTCCAAAACCCATGTAATGTTCATCAAATTTCTTCATGAAATAAACATTACTTCATTGTGAATATTTGAAAACCATATAAACAATGATTAGGAAAATAAAAAGATTCCACATAGATCATTACATGTATAATAGTTTAATCATCACCAAATAATTTGGAATGATAGATTCCTATTGTACTGAATAATAAAAGTTATTTGAAGCAAGGATATAAAAATATTTATTTTAAATTAAAAAGGATGATACTATGGATTTTTTACCAGAGGATTTCATGAATGAAATTTTGTTTATAGAATAGGATATTGGAAAAACCCAGAGAAATTATGTGTCTTGGATTTTATCTATAGCCCATCTCATATGGCCAAGTAGAATTTTTCTACTACATTTAATTATTATTTTAGTTTCATTTTTAGTTCTATAAATTCAAATCTTAACTCCTTATATATTAACCTTATAATGTATTGGTAATTATTCATTTATTATTGATGGGAATGTATACATATTTTAATTTTTGTGTTGTTCCATTTCAATGAATAAAATATTATCATTCTTCTTAACTAGTTTTGATATTCATTATAATATATTAATTGAAAATCTTATTTTCAATGATTTAATTATTATTTTTCATTATTTCTATGTGTTATTATTCATAATCCCCCTACAGTTAGCAGAGACTATATATAGTGGAATATAAATGTGTTAGTGGTTAATTGATAAGTTGTTATTTGAACATGATGAATGTACAATAGTTATACTTATATTTCCTAAGAACTATGGAATAAATTTTGATTTTATTAGATAATGACGGGTGATTTTATATATCACATTCAAACATAATAAGGGGTGGACTAAAGTAAATAATTAGATTATATTTTAACCATAATCATTGAACTGAGGGTTATAAGTGAAGTGGTATTATGACCTATCATGCTTCAATTAATATGACGATGCCAAAAATACATAGAGTCTAGGATTGAATTAATATTATGTAGTTGACCCTAACCTGATTACCTTTTCATCATTATTATATTCAAATCATCATTTAAATATACATCATTATTCTAAAAAAATCATGAAATATCCTATTCATTAAAAAATTTAAGAATGTACTACTTATTTTTGTGTTAATATATCTCAAATAGATTAAATATTTCTTAGTGTAGATACCTTTATTGAAAGAAATAATTAATTTCCACCACCTATGACATCATGAGAATATAACTTTGTGCAATATAGATGTGACAGTTCAATAATAAAACTCATTATAACTATTCTTGACAAAAATATCTAACAAACAAATTACTTGAGTTTGATATGAGAATTCATTAGACATTGAAGTAAATCAGAAAATGAAATTTATGATTATGTTTTTTAGATATTTATCTTGAATACTCAAGTGAAATCAAACATTTTAACTCCAAGCCTATCATAAGTTCTATCAATCCCAACCAGCCCCTCAAAGAGACATGTGTACAATGGTTTGATAATGAACATTTTAAAAGTTAATATCCTTAATTAAAAAATGAATTTGAATTGAATTGTTTTCAAATACCTGTATTTGTATCATTTATGGGTCTTGTAGGTTAAGATGTTAATAGAAACATTTTATTTTTTACACATGTTATCTTGAATATGAAACCTAAAAGAGTGGTTGAGGAGTAAGTGAAGTATAGTGAATTTACCTTCACACGATAATGTTTAGACAATGTGTGGTCGTACAATCATTAACTAATAGAATTACATGTTTGGAACAAATTAAAATAATCACTATATATATAGATATTTTTAATGAAAAAATGTATAATTATAGGGATAAATTTTAATTCTTTTAGATAGGATATGTAATATACTATCTATGTTTTTTAGAATAGTTTTATGACTCTATATGATATATACCCCCGTTAAGAAGTATAAGTGATCCTCTCACGACATTATTTTATCATGGACTAATATATATTGATATAAGTCATATAGATTAATTATTTATTGTAATTTTTATTGATAATTCACTAGAAAAACCTAACAACCAATTTAAATTGTTTCAAATGACTCATAAAAATCTCATACTATAGGTGATAGAACAAGAAGAATTCATGAGTTAAGAACATATAAATCATGAAATTTTATAGAAACTAGAATTTAATATATATATATATATATATATATAATTTTTTGAGATAATTATCGATGAAAATACTCACAAAACATCAAGAATAATCTAAGGTTTGTGGTTCATTGTCATATTTTCTTCATGTCATTGATGGGTGTATTAAAGTAAAGGGTGTTGAAGTGTGACACCATTGACTTGGATTACACTTTGAGGTTCACCTAGAATAGTGTGGGACTAGGTCTTAATCTCATCTCCTTGAATGTTAGAGGCTTCCAAACAGTTGAAAGGTTCTATGGTTTTTCTATGGTAATATTATGTTCTCATTAACAGAGTGTAACCAAATGAAAATGTAATATAATATTAGGTAAATAGAGGAGTCAATTTAAATAAATATACAGCTTGGAAAAAGTATAAAGGATCAATAAAAACCAGTAAAACTAGAAATAAAATATAAAATATTGACATGATATATGGAATTTATCTAACAAGTGGAACATATCAACATAAATATGCAGAAAACACATGTTATACAAATGCCGAAAATATAAACAAAAAACTATCATGCTTATTGATACCGGGCTAGGTTATATGCTAACAATATCACTACAAATGAAAGAAATAAATCAATTGAATGGTGTGGTATGCTTCACTTTATAAGAAGATTAATATAAGTAATCATCCATCTTTTCAATGGAATTCATGATTTCTTTTAAGATAAATCTAAGTTGGTCTCCACAGATAGTGTCTATAACATCCAATCAATGTGATATAAACTAAAACAGTGTGAAATAATTCATATATGAAATTAAATTAGTATCACTATGTAAATACACATGTTCCTACATTTTCCAAAACTGGGGTTTGAACATGTAACTAGTTAATTAATAAATTATCCCAATTTATATATGTTTGTCACATGAGGTATAACCTACACTAAAAACCAATCATGATAATTATAGTAACTTATCCAAGGTATAAAAGGCTTCTTATATTGTTGATAAAACTGGAAGGGTCTAAGTTATAATAAGTCATTTTTTATATCATTAATATTTGAAGGGATCTAAAATAATACCCAAGGCATCCGTGGAATTTGGGCTTGACCAAACTCAATAGTAAGATTTTACCTACCAAAATGGGGTAACATAGTAAATTTAAGGGGTAACACCGAAAAAATTATATACCCATAATTCTTCTATGTTTAACTACCACATCCAAGGTAAAATGGATATGTAATTACAGGGCCTAAAGTAATATAACCCTCGCGTCTCATGTTCATAGATGTCAAGTTTAATAAATGAAGTGAATCCAATGAACCCTATAATGAAAATTTATGGATCCTACATTATCATACTAGGCATCAACTGATAGATAAAGATTAGGTTCCAAGGTGGGTATTTACATTGGAAACCTACATACTAGAATAATAATGGAATCCAAAAGTGCTCAAGGGGTTCCCTCTCAAATTGATGATATCCAAAGTCTGAAAACTCTTATAATAATGTGAATAAACATATATAGGGAACCTTTTTCTTGATTTATTTACCTAATTATTTAATTTTATCATCATTCCATCTATTAATTCAAAGGGTTAAAGGCGTTTCCTTTAATTAGTGTGACATGGATAACTACAAAAGAAACTATTTATTGGATCATTTATGTCATAATAATTTAATTAAATTTACTCTATATCCTTCTACTATATATATAAATGGATTCTATGGATGTGAAATCAACTCATTGTGTTACATTCAATTACGGTAATCCATGTATTCATTATACAAGAAAATGTAACCACATAAACATTCATTAATTAAGTATTAAACTACTATAGATGGTTTAAGTGACACTATCATATTGAATTATAATTGAAAACAAATCAATATAAATTTAATTATTTATGGATTTCCATTAGTGGTGCCAGGCCATTGAACACCCGAACGATGGGAAATATGAAAAAGTCTAGGCAAAAAAGTCATTATTATGGAAAATATGTTCAATGGGTTGGTCTACACTGAGTTAATAACCTCCAATGATACATTAAATATTTAATAAAAATCATAGAATAATTTTACAACTATATAATCAAATAACAATAATTTAATTCTCCTTGCCCAATAAAATCAGCACGTGCTAAGCTCCAACAATTTATCAAATGATGAAACATGATGGATGAGTTATACACCACATACCTCAATAACATCTGACTCTCATAATCTAGTATCATATTCTTGTTTCAATTGGATTAGAAGATATCAAAATAAGAGACTAATGGCCTAAAAATAGTGTTGATGATAATGAAAATATGTATAGTCATTGAAAGAAAGATGATTGAAGAATGATAGAAAATGAATTATGATCTTTGCAGCAAGAATCCAATGCGATGAACAGTTCTTTGATCATACTGTAAATCTATGATCATGATTAAATAATATCTAATAGGCTTAAGTGAGACAAAAAACGAGGAAATAACCCTTACTATTTGATGGGGAGAAAATAAATTGACGATTGTGTTTAAAACATTTCACTTAAAATAATTTTTAAAAAACCTCCAGAAACAGGGGTCACAATGTTTGGTCCAATAGTTTTCCAAAATGGGAACCATGAAACAATTATAAACATCAGGTAGGGTTACTTCACATGGTTACATTACACTATTAGAGAAACAATGAATGAACTATGAAAAACACCTCTACAAATATGTATGTTGTTATTTCGTAAGTGTGTGACCCATAGATCGTAGTTAGGGAAAATCATGTTTAATAATTCACCCATCTTTCTGGCCCCAAATATTTATTAGGGACATTATAATCTTGGATTCATGGTTTCTACTAACCATTTTTAGTATTTTTCTCCACCAGTGGAGGTTCCGATTTCCAAACAAGCACATAATATGATATCCCTGACCTAGATGACAATTAAAATGTGCCATGAACCCTGTTGACCTCAATGCCACATGAATGTATGCCAAAATTCCAAAGACAAACAACTAGTAGTTTTGTTTTAGCTTATATTCTTTTGGAGATTATTTACTCTTTACTAGAGTGTATCACTTCTAATATCTACAAAAATATGTAAATAGAAGAAGCAACGAGTACCCAGAATGAACAACGAAAAGTGTCAATGATAAAAATAAGTAAAATAATTGAAATAACCTATCATATTGGATGATGATATATGTTGTGTAGCTATAAGTAAGGAAAACATTGATACATTGTATTATACATACATACAAAACACAATGTATCAAAAAATAAAAACATAAACTATCACAATAATCTTGAGCTAAATCTCGACCATCTATTACTAGCATTATCCACGAATATAATGAAATTATGTTCCAAAATCATTATTATTACGTTTATTAACACTATAATACATTTAATCTACCCCATATGGTAAATACAACTAGAATGGGTGTGAAATAAATCTCATTAGGCCACCACCAATGATTCCTATAACATCTAGCTCAAGTAATGGAAATATAACTATGTCCATGTTTGAATATATAAAGTAAAGAAGTATAAATTTAATAAATATCGATGTACAAGATTTATCCCTTAGATGGTTTCTGTATATGTTAAAATTTCGTTAAATAATTTATTACTAGTTTATATAGGCTAGGCACATGAGGCAAACCCAGCACCAACATCCCCTTGTGATAGAGTAAATAGTGAAGGTTCTAATATGTAACCAAGAATCCATAATTGATTATTAATATGAAGTGTTTCTAGGGTACTTAACAAGGTAACCTAGATTTCATGGAATGCTAACCCATTAGTAATTATGTATAGCTAATGGGTATGTGTGTAATCAATGGAGCATCATCCAAGGCATTCATGCAATAATATTTATAGTCGAGTCCATGGAATATATCCATTGTAAAAAAGTAGAAAAATAGTGGTCGAGACCATGGATATAACCAAGGAACCTCATGTCACTTTGTATCCAAATATTGTATCCGAGGAATATTGTAATATTAATGAATGGATCATATGGGGTTATAATGTGCATCCAAAAGAAGTCAAGGATCAGGTTCATAGGTAGGTCCTTCCAAAGGAAATTGGAATCCTTGAATTAGAATTACATCCCTGAGTACCCAAATCATTCCCATGGGAACCCAAAAGGTAACCCATGTCTATCCTTCATATATACTTTTCACGGTGCATGTTCATAAAGTGTCTCCTTAAATTTAGTTCAATACAATTAATTGGGTCATATGATAACAATGATATTTAACAAATTCACTTGGTTCAAGCCATGCCTTTCATTAGATTGACAAGTCCAAGTATCATGAATAATTTTAATTGAAATCAAGTATATAATGTCAAATTAATAAGGTTAACAATTCTACAATCCAAAACTGTGGAAATGTGTGCTACATATGTTCAACCGAACATTCATTTAAATTTAATAAGGCAAAGTAATATACTTTAGTATGCATTCTTTATTATCATTTAAATCAAAAATATGAATTTATGAACATTCCAAAATCATGTTAAGTGTAAGTGAAAAGGTTAAATATAATCATAATTTCATGATTTAATATGAAATTAATTTTTGGAGGCTTTCCATTATATTGGTCATGATTGAGCATACCTGAACGGTGGCTCAGAAGTGTCAAAACAATGAAAACCCAATTATATAATATTACCCTACATGGGAATTGTGCTTTATTTACATAAAAACCAATAAATAATCACATTAACAGATAGAACATAACCATAATGTTTTAATGAATATAATTATGTAAACTAATTTTAGTAAATGGAACCTAATTAAATCAGCACGCCCCACACGTCAATTATAAAATCAAGGAACTTTAGGTATGAGTTATAGAACACCAAACATATACTCATAAGAAACTCATTTTATAGTATAATCCTCTAATTTGACATGAATTAGATTAGATCTGAAAAATAATAAATATCTTACACCATGAAAATTATTTTAGGAGATTTAGAGTCGAGGAAGGGTTTATACAAAATGAAGTACATAATGTTGGGAATCCAACATGATGAAAAAATGTCGAACATATCCTAGATGTAAGGGATATCTTGATCCCTAGTATTGGACGTCAAAAATATCCAAAATGGTTGAAAACTATGTTCACCCCTGGTAAAATCATATAAGAGGAAGGATGGGTTAAAATTAGATCATTACAATAAAATGTAAAGGTTAAAAAAATTACCTTGTGCAAGGTTTAGCTACGCGGCTTGCCAAAATGTGTGACAACCAAGCATAGGCACCTATATGACGGATCATACCACATGGTTAGGTAACCATGTTTAACAGATTGGGTGACAACCATGTGATATGGATCATCCTAAAATGAAGAATATCTTCATGATTATATCTTACAATGAGTCTAAACCACATAGTATACTCATACCATGATACAAACCCATTTCCCCTAAACAGATTTGGTATAGCCTTTGAACAACCCCATCAACCCTTATGAACTTCTCTAACTCAATAAAAATCCATATGTGATCCAAAATAAAGAATCCAGATGGAATTTAAATGGTCCATACCTATGTAAATAATAGGGTTATTACAACATTCCCCCTTAATTTAAATTGTCCCTAATTTCACCTTCCAAGGGTGCTAATATGCTATTGAGAACAAATTTTTCCACTAGGAATGTATGTCATCCTCTGGATCTAAACTCCCATACTACATGTGGTTGTGTTTCCATAACAATAATATGAGATTGAGATACTTTCCTCGAAGATCCCAAATTCCCTCGCCATCAATGCATAAATGATAGTCTCTAAAGGCATTATCAACATCTAACTCTACTTCCTCACGATCAAAGGTGTGGAATGTGTCAACATGAAATTGTGGACACTAAGAATCATGATTGATTTTATAATTGTCATGGTAGATATAAGGTACTAGAAACTGATAGGATATCGTCCTGACTCTATCTAAAATATAAAACATCCCTACAAAATGGGGATATAACATCCCTTTCTTCTATAACTATCTTTTACCTAGTTTGGGAAATACCTGAAAGAAACCCCGACCCCCAAACGTGAGCTCTAGAGATCATCTATGTTGATCGATATAATATTTCAATCTAGAGTGAGAAGTAGACATATGATTTATGATTAGCTGAACCTTCTCTAACGTTTCATGAAAAAGTTAAGGACCTGGTAGGGCTGCCTCACCTGTCTATATCAATCATAGGTGGGAACAACCCGAACAGCCATATAGGGCCTCAAGAGGATCCATCTTATTTTTTGCATAAAATATAATATTGTAGTTTATCATGAAATAAGGGTTATGCTTCTCCAAATAACCAAAAAAATCGAAGAAACATGCTTAGGCCAGGTCCTCTAGAACTTTTATTTTCTATTCCAAATTCCCATCATACTGAGGGTGAAATTATTTTGTTAAAAGAAAATTTCTACCCATAGATTCTGGAAGGCCTAAACAGAATTGTAATGTGAAACAAGTATCCAAATCTAGAATGATCATTAAAGGGACCCCGTGTAGTCATATGATCTCCCAGACATATATTCTTCCATGAACTTTAATTGAGATAATATCTTGAATAGAAATAATGTGGACTTATTTCTTTAATTTCTCAATTAATGCACATACAACATCTCTACCCCTTAGAGACCTAGGTAAAAAAACTATGAAATCCAAATTAATATCTTCTGATTTCTATTACTATACCTGAAGCATCTATTATAATCCTACAAGTCTCTAGTTCTCCTCGTTAACATAAAGTTAGGTTTAACACCTAGTGATAAATCTTGCTAACCAAAATTTTATCCCAGGACATCAATTCAAGTATCACATATCTCGATACATTTTGTAGATGTTTGGATGAACTGAAGATTTAGAAGCATGAGACTCAAACATTAAATCCACTCTCATATATGTAAGAACCTAGAAACTTCCATGAATATATAGCATGTTCTCTCTTTGAACAGACCAATCTAAAGCCTAGTCATCCCCAAATACACTCTAATTGAGAACCAAGAGCTCATGATCTGAAAACATTATTCCATTCACCATATTTTGGAGGAATGTTGTCACTGTCAATCCATAGAGGTTATACTAGCCGTGAATATTATGAAACTCCACATGCATTTTATAACGGGGGACTGTAAACATCCATTCAAATATGATATCATATACATATTTTTCCCGAGTGTTTCATATCTATGCATTAGTGACTACGTTTCATTTTCTAGGTATATAAGCTTGCCTAAAATTGAAGGTATGATGATAATCCTCCCATATTCATTGTTTGATATAAAATTTACAATGTTGAAATATATGTTATAGGATTTTATGGTTCCTGTACACCCAGAATCAAACACTGAATAGAATGTGTCTCCTGAAACACAGGACATGGAAAATTGCAATGAAATCATGGTTTTGTATTGGGTAATTTCTATCATGATGTCGTAACATTTGAGATTTATTATGTAACAACAATTTCTTTCTGCATCAGCACAGCTACTTGGAACATTCTTGATCCATCATAGAAGGTGATATAACTTATTCCTAGATTTTTTAGAGACATAATAGGTGTCAAGGAAATCCTCCCTTCAATCCCCAAGATTTTTTTCTCATGTGCTTCTGACCATTGAAAAATAACACCCTTATTTATATGACTTGAAATAGGTAAAGTATGGAATCATAAATCAGGTATGAAATTCCTATAATTTCCAGCCATCGCCCTAAAACATCGTGTATCAAATACGTTCTTGGGTTTCTCCCAGAAACCCACAACACTCAATTTTTCTAAATCAATAAAGACTCCTGATTCTATGACCATATGACCTAATATTTGAAAATTTTCTATCCAAACATAGAAAATACATTCAGTTGAGTATAGATTGAATAATAGATCCCATACATGAAGAGGCTTGAATGTGAATTCTCATCATCGACAAGAAGCAGTAAAATCCTCCATTACTCAATGAAGTGAGATGAATACTGCATAAATTTCATAAAACCCTTCTGTAAATGAATTATTTCTCTACATTAGTGAACTATCATATAATGAGGAAAAAAGTAGTCATATAAGATGGTTTGAAAGTCATCCCATTCAATGACTGATGAAGACCGTCCTTGGTAATCATATCCCACCAGTGCATGGATGAATTCACCTAGAATATAAATTATAACCTCAAACTCCACTACAGAGGTGACTCTAGATTCTCAATTAAATAAATAATGTACTCTATCCAAGACTCATCATCCTATAGATCACCATCCCTTTGAACAGTGGGAGGATGTTCCTAATGGAACTCACGAGTTAGATATTCCATCGTATGTTAAAGTGAGAGAGCACCATGGATAGACTATATCAAACATAGAAAACTGACATGAAGGTTTGTTTCAGTTCCAAAAAAAGGTAAAATAGGTTGTTCAACAAGTGGTACTCCCAATTATAGTACATGAGTCTCATGGCCCACCATGTCTAGAGTTTGGTCATCTCTACCCATTTGGGGCATGACATAAGGACTTTTTGGTATAATTGGTCTACAAATTCCAAGAACACGACTCAGAAAATGGTTTAAAAATATTAATGGTAAAAGTATTTAAAACTAAATGAAAGGAAATGGCTCATTACCCATGATATACTATGCCATATACATCTTTAGAATTCCATTTAGTTGTATGTGCTAATATACAAATTATAGTTGTTCCAGTACATGAAGTGTTGTTAAAAATCACCTCTTCAATAACTAGAATCCATTTATTTCAGAAGTCATATTTCAATATATAAATTAAAATTTTCTTATTTAAAAAATCAATGTCCCTTTAGTGTGGATCACCACTCTTGGTAAATCAAAGCCCATACACATTATCATGAAAATCGTTACCCATTTAATTTCATTGTAACTGCATTACTCATTCAATATACCATTTGAACCCATGAGGGACTATACACCTCATGAATTGAAACAAGAATCACTAATCAGTAGCCAAAACTCATCACAAGAATATTTACATATAACATGGCTCTTAAAAAATAACAAGCAATACAATCAATATAATTTTTGAAATGCAACAACATGTCATGAAATATGCATGGCATCTGAATTTTAGTTTCCTATGATGAAACATAAAATAATTCTCCTTCCCCTTTAGTTAACAGGACAAGGATGAAATGAAATATTCACTCAAAAGAGTAATAATTACTAAAACATAGAATGTGTGCTACCCAATGGTGAAATGATGTCAACTATAATAAAAAGAGTTATGAAATTTTTATAATTCATGAAACCGAGAATTTACCCTGAGCATTGGATAACGACAACCATGAATGAATTATAACCAAGTAATAAGGGTTCATAATATTCATTCGATTTTCTACAAATAGTAAAGTAAAATAACAAATATGGTAGAACTTTGTGACATCCATGACCTACATTCCATATAGAGGATCTCTTGTATGAATTGATTAATATACACCATGTGCATCTCCCCAATTGGTAGAGGCTACTGAATAGAAGAAAGGGACCATGGTCTATATGTGGGGAGACAATTCCAACATTTCATGTGTGTATAAGAAAAGATAAGTAATATAATAGTATTTTAATAGGATAAGAATTATTAATAAATAGATGGTATAATATAATCACATGGGAGTAATAAATAACTGAAAAATGGTAATAATAATCAAATGTTTTTGATGATATATGTCATGTATATAATATGATAGAAAATATGGTTACAATGAGGAAGAAAATAAGTTGTAAAAAAGTGATGTAAAATGTAAAACACTATCCAGCATCCTGATCCCTAGCCCTACCATCCGCTACCAAGTTCCATCGAAATTAAATAAATCATTAAAGTGAGTGAAGTGGTATGCTTCCATTTTTCAGCAAATATATAGATGTAATATATCGAGGATACAATGGAATCCCAACTAGAGTGTGAGATAAATCCTAATTGGCCACCCTCAGTGGGATCTATAACATCAATTCTATGTTATATAAAAAAATTAGTGTGAAATCCTAAATATATGAATCAAAATCAGTGTCGTAATATAAATAACCAAGAACCTGCTTTAGCCACATATAGTGTCTGAATATGTAACATATTCAATAATTAGTTTTCCCATTTTATGTAAGCATGTAACATGTTGTATAACCAAAATGGAAATCATAACATTATAAACAAAATAAAGGATACAGGGTATTATGAGGCATCATTTAAGGATTGTAATAGTGGAATTATCCAATTTATAACAAGTTATAATTTCATATCATTCACAATGAGAGGGATCCAAGGTAATAAACATGGAATCCATGACCTCAAGGGTTGATCAAGCACAGTGGTAACCTATAGCCTGGAAAAATAGGATAGATTTCAATTCAAATGTCATGTCTTATGGCACACAACTATAATAGTTTAAGTTCTCTAGTATTTAATGATAGTTCAGGAATTATTGGTCCTAATGCAATGAAACTATGGTGCCTCAGGGCCATATACATCATGATAGATCCAATGAGTGTATCCCAATAACCCTATACTAATAGTGGATGGATCTTATGATGTTATTACAACCATACACTGATTGAAAAATTTTATATTCTAAAGAGGGTATCAAAATTGGAAAATGGAATCCTTGAATCAGATTGGTATCAATTAATGCTCGTGACATTCCCTCTAATATTTATGTATAAATTGATTTCGAAGACTACTATAGTAATTTCAAGGCCCATTTACAAGGCTCCTTATTCATTATTTATTTAATTTATTTGGCAATGTAATAATAATTCCATTTGTTATTTAATGGGGTTAAATGTTTTACCTTTCAATAGCATGACATTGAAAAATAGGTGTGAAATAATTTATTATCTAATTTAATTCATAATCACAAAATTATATTTAGTACACAACCATACATTAGATATGGAAATAGGTTCTATAGATGTAAATCAAAATCATTTAATTACATTCAGTTTTTCTAAGTCATGTATGTAGTATACACTCTAATTTAACCATTAAAAAATTCAATAAGTAAGTAAAACACGTACTTTAGAAGGTGAAAGTGACATAGGGATAATTAAGAGTTAGTAAAAAGACAATTCAATATTCATTTAATTATAAAATTCTTACCATTATTGGGGTCAAGACAAATCACACACATATATTTTTGTAGAAGAACATATCGAACAAATAAAGGCCCAATTATAGAAAACACCCAACATTTGTTGTTAGACAATGAGGTCACAACCTCCAACATTAGATAACATATTTAAAAAGATTCATGGAAATTAGTTCTAACAACTATAAGAAAAGAACATAAATTTAATAGGATGAGGCTGTTCTAATTGGATGATTTTCAATTACGACAACTTATTAAATGATAAAACATTAGGGATGAGTTTTGGACCACCATCCTCATAATTTTATGAATCTCATAATTTATCATCAAGCCCTATATTTTCCTAGATTGAAATAGATCTTATGAAATAACATTTCCCAAAAAAATATGGAATTTGATCCAACATCTAAATTACATCATCGACAGAACGAATATTTAAAAATGATTAAAAAGGAATTAAGATCTTAATACCATAGATCCAACAAGACTAATGGTGCTTCGATTAGAATCTAGATAGAATATCAGATTCAAATACTACCTAAGAAACTAAATTGATCTGAAAAAAGAGGGAAAATTGCACATGTTGTCCTATGATAAGAAAATAAGAACAATGGCGGTTTTAAAACATGTTACTTAAGGGAAAATTCATAAAATCACCCACAAATTATACTGAAATGATTTTCTTTCATATTAAAAAAACCATACACCAACTATCTTCCATCTTCTGTAGGGAGGGACACATCAAATGGTTAGGATGCCTAGTTAGAGAAACTATGTTCCATCCATTATAAAACACCAGTACAATAATGTTAATAGTCTTTTAGGTGTGTGTGTTTCCTAGAACATGGATTGGGAAAACTGGTTCCCTAATTCATGCCTCTGTCTATCCCCACACGGTAGGGAGGGACCATGTGGGTTGGGTCACACAGTTTCAACTTAATCGTGAGGTTGAATTTTTTTCTCCACTAGTATGGGTTTTGAGCTTCGAACAATCCCCAGGGACCCTGAACACCATTATAACCTCAATAGGATCCTTTGTTATTCCAAAAACATTAAATTAGATCAAAATTTAAATGATCTATATATATTATAATAACATGTTTCATACATGATTTTTTTATGATATATTTGGTCTTAGGAAACACAACCAAAAATAATGATAGAGAGAGTATAAAAATGTATTGTAAGGATTGGGAATTCAATATAAATATACTACAACACCATACCAAAATTAGTATAGAATTTAGTCACATTACCATTAATAAACACAATAATAATAGCACCGACCACCATTCCAAAAAAAAGTAGTCATATTACTCACCAACCCCATTCCAAAAAATAATCCCATTGAATAAACCTTGACTATAAGTCAACCCTAATTAAAAAACAACAACAATAAATGGTTGGGGATCTCAAAAATAGAATAGATAGGTTGAAAACACAATGGAATGTCTGAAGTCCATTATTACTGAAACACCTAGAAAAATTCAAAAACAAATAGGGCCTACCCTATAGAGAATGTTAGTATAATGAGAAAATAATTTAAATGATGAATCAACCCAAGAACACACCATATATTGAATTAAAGAAACATTAATACAAATATGAACGATACGAGCAACCTTGAACTAAATAAGAAAAAAAAACCTTGATTATAAATAAGTGGAGGGAGATGATGAAAATTGATAAGAAATAGTAATCGAAGAGAATTAAAAGTAGTAAAAATAGAGTGAAGAAAGTAATATTGATATATGATGAACATTCCAAAAATTTGAGGGACTAGAGACACTATAGTGAAGGAAACAACATAAAATTAATGTTCTTATATTGTCACTGACATCCCATGTAATCTATTCCAATAAGATATATGATGAATGGATCAAATTAGAAATTCTAGAAATATTCAAGATGTTTTTATTAATATTCCTCTTCATTATGCACTTAGACATATTCCTAAGTATTCTAAATTTAATAAGAAACATTTCACCAAATATAGTAGTATTGAATTATAATAATTAATTTATTTATTAATAATTGTATAAAACCTAATCACATGTCAATAAACCATTAAATTAGAAATTCTAAATAAATTTTCTATCTCATTCACTACTGTTTACCATAATTAATCATATTAATTAGGTTATTTATTTTTATTAATAAGTTCATCATATAGATTTAACCTCTTTATATATACGATAATTGAATCCAAAAAGGGATGTGAAATAACATTTAAATTGATCCACTGTTTCTCAAATAGGATTATTGGATGGTGTTCTTATAAAGGAATGTCATCTTCTCTTCCAAGATGACTTTAAAATATTTAAAACATAGATAAATATGATACCAACATACTCACCATTAATTCTCAGTAGAAAAATATCAAATAGAAACAAGTTAATAGACAACATACATCGATGAGAATTATCCATAGAGATTAGAGTAAACATAGTCTATTTCAGCATCATAGAACCCATGGAGAACCCATCAAGTAGACAAACACTCCATACACCTTCCCACTATGAAGAGGATACACCTATTAAATAATCACTTATGTCCTCTAAAATATTTACTGTTGAGGATCAAAAATTATTATAAATACCATGGAGGATACAGATGTCTATAATTATAAAGAATAAATATTTTAGATCGATGTTGAGGTTACACCTGAATACATTGATGGATTTTGTATTAATTAACGTGTGAGTAATCATCCATTTCATCATATGTATAGATAATAAAGGCAATAAGAATTGGGAAACCCAATCTTATTTAATCCATTGACAACCCACTAAATATTGAAATTTATCCATTACCCAATAATAGCACATATAGGTTCCTAATAGATTTTAAAAAATTCAACCTATTATTTCCAATAACATATCAATAACCGATAAATATAAATTAATTTCACTATTAAAATAATATGTCAATTAAATTTGTTAGAGTTTATAAGATATCAATTCTATTAACTAGAAAATTTAATCACACAAAATTTTAATTGAATGAGACTAATTTTTCAGTTAGGAATCCTTAATGGATGATAAATAACACCATAATGAAGGTTGTTGAAAATGAAGTAGAAAAATAGTTAGTGGAAAACATAATCTACCCTATTTTTTTACTCACAATCGGTTAGCCTAATGCAACTATTTATGAATAAATAATGTTTTATAATTGTAAAAAAATTCAAAATGAATTTACCCTATTTATTATTTAGAACAATCAGAGAGTGTTCATAAGAATATTTAAAGTCCAACTAGGTCACTAGAAAAATTCACATCCTTATACCCTTAATTAATCTAATATAGTATATATTGGGTGGGAACACATAATTAATAATTATGTTGGTTTTTTGGTTATTTTTATATTCCCATTTACCTATGCACCAAGAGATATAAATAATTTCATGTTCCATTAGCATATTTTTTTATTAATGGATACTATTAGAATTATCTAATTCACTAGGTACATTTCCTCGAGGCATGAAAATTATATTTATAGACCACCTAGAGGACCTAAAGTAGGTGTTCATGGATGAAATCAATAATTTAGGTAATTCTATTGTTCAATGTTTAAGAAGGATTGTAATACAATTCTAATCATGCATTAAAAACATTATGTTTTAAATTTTGAAAATTAGAACTTAATATTCGAAAGTGGAATTTTTCATGTGTATCTAATCTCACCAAAATTAATTATGGTGGATAAGCCTAAAATTGAAGTGATAATATCTTAACATAAACCATATTTTCTAAAACTTGTTACTTATCTCATAGGACATGTAGGTTTTTATTGAATGATTATCTAGGATATTAGTATGAATTATTTTCCCCTATATCAATTACTTATGGAATATTTTTGTTTTAATTTCAGTGTTATTTGTAAAATAATATATAATAAACTATTAGAAATATTAATTACCCCAAAATAAATTTAGGTACCTACCCAGGAGGATCCATTTAATATACTTTTTGATACTGTCAACCAATATATAAGATAATTTATTTTCAATAGAATTGAAGGTAAACCACAATTTATTTTTTATAGATCATTTAAACTAGATACTACCCCGTTAAACTATAAAAAAACTTAAAATTATGTCATTGTATAATTTTTCATTGCTTAAATTTTCATCAAATTTTCAATGAAATAATGGATGTATTTTTTCTAACCGTGGAACCATTATATATGTAATAAATCGATATGAAGCCAATGTAATGAGATTTTGATGGTTATTGATATTTCATGAGTTAACAAAAGAAGATAAAGATATAAAACAAGTTTAAAATTTGATAGTTTACCTTCTATATAGATTACCTAATACCACTGATGAAAAAATTACAAATTAAGACCTACTACATGACCACATAATAAGAAAAATGTATTATTTTATTGTAGGAATAGTACCTAGGTATGATGTGATGTGTAATTATTTGGTATCATTCTAGTATAAATATTATGAAAATATCGAACATATTTAAGGACATAAATCAAAATCATGTTTTCGCATTGGGAAGTATCCTTACTTGTGGGAACATTTTAATTATCATGTGATAAGAATATGCATTCCTACAATTGATATTGATACTATTTTCTATATTTTTCATTTAATAGTTTGTGGAGGCCAATTGGGAGCTAAATAAACAGTATAGAATCTATTATAACCATTAATTTATTTGAAATAATTTACCAAATAAGAACATGATATTTCTTAAAAAAATTGGCTAAAATATAGTTATCTTTAAATATTACAAATTGGATTGAAATTCATGATACAGTACCTTATTTTTTGAAATATTAAATGATTGTGAAAATGATTTTTTCTGACCATTTCCCATGTCATGTGGTAACTTTTAAATATTTTTTGATATATATTATCTCTCAAAATGGGTAGAATCTAGAGCCACCAAAAAATATAATGGAAACATTTTACATTCTTTTGACAACACTATTATATTTTGTTGGTTTTGAGTACCAGGAGATATAATCAGTGATCAAGGGACACACATTTGTAATTGAAGTATGAAAATTGTTTTGAGATATTATGGAGTACATGATAAAAAATACACACTGTACTATTGAAATACATATGAACTTGGTAAAGTATCAAATAGAGGGATCAAAAACACAATATGATATCTTGTAAAACAAAAAAGGGGACTTGACAAATTTTTTGGAAGACACATTATGTGGTTATAGGAGAACCTTTGAGACACCTATAATAACGAGATTCTACTTACTTATTTCTTTGATATTATGACATATTGTTATTGAAGAGTAATACATGGCATGATTTATTATGAGTTCAGTAAACATGAATTAGAAAAATATGAAAAATATATGAATAATATCTACAAGATCAATGATGATTTAGAGGAGAATATTTCATGAACAAAAAAAATTACAAATAAAGAACTAAAGTGGCTCATGAAAAGTTCATCAACTGGAAATAATTCTATCTAGAATACTATGTTCTGTTATTTGAATTAAATTCAAGATAACATTAGATATTCTTCATTATAAAAGGGAATCCCCTTTAATGGTTATTAATATATCCTTTTCAGTGATGTTTTGTTTGTGAATGAAGGAAATAAAATCCCTTTACTATTAATGGGAACATGATAAATATGTAAAATTGGAATATACCCCATGAAATTCTGTAGGATATCACACTCCTCTAACCAGTTTATCAATAAAAATACCTCATGTTTTAAATATTTAAATCATGGTATTTCATACTGTGATTTAATATATAATATGATCACTTGATAAATCAATTTTAATGAATTTATGACAATACATCAATTAGAGAGGGGGTAATTGTTGGAATACTGGTTTATTAAAAAAAATATTTTCTAATTGGTTATCGTTTTAAATATTTTTTTTATTTTTAAAATGTTTTTTAATCTAATGAGATTAAATACACTACCATTACATAATTTGATTCTATATTGATATTGAGAAAATAATTTGACCCATATAATCACATTAGATAAATGATGATATGAAATTGTTTCCCAATACAATGTGAATGAATATCATTCCAAATCCAATTATTTCTAAAACTGATGACAAGACATATTTTAATATATTTTTACACTTTTACATATGAGGAAACTCAAATTATTTTTTAATATTCTTTAAAAATAATTTTTATGAGAGAACCAATACATTAATGAGTGACAATTAGTTTCTATGTAATTTAATAAAAACATTAAAGCATCCAATGAAAAAATTATTAAATTACTATGGAATTATTTTTCTTTTAACCCCCACGTCAATAAAAATAATTATCTTGATTAACTATAAATAAATCCCTTATATCCCTCATTATAAATATATAAATAATTATGGATCTAAATTTCAAGTCAATTATCATTAAATGTATTTATATTGAAACATTTGCATGATCTAATTGGAATTAATGATTGGGAGAAGGGATAATGTGACTTGGACTATGTTGGTTAGTATAATATGATTGAATTTATAGAATAATTTTAGACAACTTGTATACTATTATTTTGGGAGGAAATTTATTATTGTAAGAAATGACAAATCTTCTTGATTTTATCTAAGGATATCCATATAATTCCTCCCTATATATTGAAGTTATGATAAACTCTAATTCAATAAAAATATAATCATGAAGAGAAAAATATATCAGAAAAGGATAAAAAAATTCTTCTATGAAATAATGAATGGGAGATGATTATGCTACTTAGATTTTTAGGGGATGGACATACCATGAATTTGGGGAAATATGAAGTATAATTGAAAAAATCTATACATTTTAATGATATTTTAAAGTAGGTTATTCCTAAATAAAAGTATTTAATAAATGAAAGAATATCCCTAAAACTCATATTTGTGAATGAAGAATACCTTATAATCATGGTCTAGCTAGAACATACACCTCCAAGAATAATTTCAACATATACTGTATTCCTTTTAGTTTTGATCAAAAATAAAATTATAAATTGTGTGTATGAGAAACATATTTGAGGGAAATGGGACATGACTATTAGGAACTATTAAATTTCTAAAAGTAATGGTTTATCAATTAAAAATTCAAAGAAGGGGAGCTGATTAGAGAAAATTGAGAGAGGATTTCATTCATCCAGGACACTGAAATCATGTATTCAACATTATTTTTGAGCTAAACCACATCATTTGTCCTCAATATTAGTATTTCAAATATTAATATCCCATTTTCATGAAATACCATTGGTAATTCCCTCAAGATATGAATAAATTATTAGATAATTTTGTGTAGTTGAGTGAATTTAAAATCCTATGGTAAAATACTCATGAACATTAAACAATAATTTCATTAAAATAACATTATTGATATAGTGTAAAAAGAATAAATCATATTGGAAGGTAATTATATTTTTTACTTTGGTAATATTTTAAAAATTTACACATCTTAAGTGTAATTTTTATATATGGGTGAATTTATAAAGAAAATAATTGCATACATTTTATAATAAATTTTAGTCCTTTTAAACACTCCATTCAAAGAAGATCTTTTATTAATGTGACATTTTTTTGAAATATTTTTATTTTTATTTATATATAAATTAAAACATAAATATTAATTTATTATTTAATTATATTGAAATATTATAACATTAAACATATATGATCAATGTGTTTATTATTTTAGGTGATTGAGATGTTTTTAAGGAATCTCATATGTTTTATATCATTTGCATGTTATGGAAATGATACAGACCACTGACCATGGATTAAATTTTATATATCCATAGAGAAGGACTATAATGATAACAATAATTCTCTTCTTGAAACATGATTTTTTTCAATATGGTTGACCAAACAATCCCAATGAGAAATCTGATCCACCATGTCGAAAAACTGGTTGTTTAAAAAAATTCCATCTCCTATTACTGCCCCACGAACAAATATTACTGAACATAAAGAATGTAGGAACCACAAGACTAAATGTAATAGAATATGTATAGAACCTATTTATTGGTATCCATTGTATAAAATTATTGATCCACTGATTGTAAGAATAGATTAATTGAATATATTTGGATTCCAAATTTATGTCTGTGAATCATGTTATAATTAGGATAGATCAATAGAACATGATGAATGAGTATAACATTACACCCTTTATAAGGTAACTACAAAACTTTTGGAAGCAATAGAATGTTAAATCTCACACTATATACAATCTGTGAAGGTTAGATTGAAATTTTCTGAAAAAAATTAATATTATATAATAATATAGGATTGATATGAAAATGTAGTACGTGAAAAGGGTATGTTTTCTTTAATCTTACGTGATGGTCACCACACATTCTCTATGGTAGTGGGTGGGTAAAAATAAAAAACATAGTACCATAGTTAATATTTTATTTAATGAGTAATGTTCCTTGTAATTGTGACATGGAAGATATGTAAGTGAACTATTAAGATTATAGAACACATATAAAGTTTATCAAACAACATTAATAAATCCACTAAACATAAACTCGAAGATTTGGGTCACCACATCCACACAATGTATCTAAAAAAGTATACTACATAGATTATGACATGAAAAATATTTCAATTTTGTCAAAAGTGGGAGAGATACAAGTTTCATAGAAGATCAAACTCCAAAATATATTTTAATGAAATGAGGAATAATGGAATTTTCTATTTTAAAATAAATATATATTCTATGATTGATAAATGGATTTGATGAAGGAAACAATTATTATATAATAAGATCAGGTTGAACACTTGATTAGAGAATACTAATGGAATTTTTTCTAATCATTCTTTGGTGATAAATTATTTTTTTTTTAATAATTTTCTTCTTTTTCTAGTTTTTATTTTATCATTTCAATGCATGATCCTTACAACATATTCTCTCTTACTGTTTTAAGAGAGGTCTAATTTAATTGTGAAATAGGTTGTTATGGAAAAACATCTGTTAAAACATGAGTATTTGTGTTTTCAATTAATAAAATATTCTGTTCTTATTATATACAGTATATATTTCAATAAAGAATATAATTTAAATTGTGGTTGTGTTGGATTAAATTTATTTATATTGATTTTTTATTTGGTCACATATATATACCTCCCATAAACATTAATTTTATATTGTGGAATAGTTTTGGTTGAGTGGTGAAGTTATGGGTGGCTATATCTTGATTTTAACGTAATTAAATACGCATATATTTATTAGAAACAACATGAATCGCTTTAGTGCTTACTAATTTATCTATAGATTTTTTATATCAATTATATATATAAGAAGAGGTATGATAAAGAAAATGTACTTTTTATTATATTCTCATAATAATAATTCAACCTAGGTAGAGAGGTGAAGTGTTAGAAGAACACCTCATTTTTTATTTAATACAAAAATTATTATAAAATATTGGGTAACACCATTACTTTTTACCATAAATTAATACTATTGTTGACATTATTTTTGACACGCAACACTAAGCATTAAGAAATCAATTATATACTAATAAATTAATATTAATTAAATTTACTCTTTATTACATAACTATTATATATGTAAGAAAAAATAGAACAAAATAAATTATGAAAATATTTTAATATGGTTTTAAAAGATGTAAATGTGATTAATTATGCATAATAAATAATAACTTAGTTTTTCCTGTAAAGTCAATTTTTTATTCAAATAGGCATTTTCAAGAAAAATTGTTTAATTGCATTTAGTGCAGGAATATTATAATAATATTTTAAAATATTTATAAATAGATCATGAATTAATTAATATAATCTTGTAAATAAGCATGTTATTATTATCATGGGTAGTTTAGTTTTTAACTTTCTGAGAAGATATATTTTTCAAATAATAGCAGGAAAAGTTTTTTTATAAAACTATAAATTATTTTCAATTAATAAATTAATTAAGAATAATCTTTATTTTTTGGATTTTAATTTAAAAATAAATATTTTTATTTTAATTGAAATTGTTTTAAATCGATCTATAGGAGTCAATAAAATATATAATCTTAGAATATGTTCATTTCTATACATAAAACCAAATTTTATTTCTAAAATTGTTTTTATTTGTGTTTTTTCCATTTATATAAAAAAACATTTATGAATCCTATAGTAATGTATTCACTAAAAATGGAATATATATTTTTAATTCAGAGGTCTAAATATTATAAATAGTAAAATTCAATTTTTAGAGGTAGAGAATAGTATCCTTATAAAATGTTTAGCGTCATACTAATGGGTAAAATAAGATAATTCATTTTAAATCTATTGCATTTAGACTCAAAATCAACCCAACACATTCCTTTATTTAATTTTATGAGTTATATTATCCTAAATACATCCCAAATAATAATATTTTCTATTTTCATTACATTTTTCCTTGATAATGAATATTATATTATTTTATGTTTAGAAAATTACAAAATCCCACTCTCTTTATTTTAGTATCTCTAATAGTTTCAAATTTAGAAAAATATATGTTAGGATATATTATAAATAATTATTCTATATATGATAAAAAAAATTTAGGATAGACATTCATTGGTGATGTTATAATTACCCAAAATGCATACACAACGTCGATACAGTGCTTAAATGTGTAGTAGAAAAACCAAGGTAAATTATTTTAAAAATAAAAAAATTATTATGTTTTGGAGGAATTATGAAATTAAATTTTTTAATATTTTAACATAAAAAATTTATATTAATGATTTTATACAATAATGACAATATTTTCTTGATTTACTGAGGTCAAATTAAAATATTAGTCCCAAAAATATATTTTATGATATTTAATACTAAATATATTTTAATAAATGTTTTAGATTTTTAAAAAAATATTTTTAGTTATTATCAATTTTATCTAAAATCATTATAATTTCACCAATGAAATTTTTTTACCCACAAGTCACTTTTGATATAATTTTGAGACCCTAAAATGCTAAAAAATGTGTTAGCTCATTTTGGTTAAAATTGGTTAATAAGGGATAAACCCCAAGATAATCATTACTACGTAATGTATCCATGTATAAATTTTTTTTATAATGTATTGAAAACATATATTTTAAATCCTTTGATATTATGACCATTTTTATCAACATTACATAATGTTGATATATGTTATATTTCAAAATTTTATGTAATTTCAGGTTTTTATTTTCCATCTCATATAAAATTGCACCTCTTATCCTCTATTATTACAAAAAAAGACTTACAGATTTTCTAAAACCTACCCTAATACCATATTTTATTCAGTTACTTCATCATATATATATTATTTTATTCTGTAATTTGATTTTATGAAGGCTTATTGAGTAAGACAAAGGTGGTTTTACAATTAGGGGTATAACTCTTAACCACATTATTCCCTTTTAATTATTCATCAACCAAATTTAGTTATATTGAAATCATGTTTATATGATAACATATTATTCCCATATATACTATTTTTTTTATTATTTATGAGATATAACTACTATTCTTTTCAATCTCCAACCATTGGGAAATTAAAGCATCACATACTTGTATACGTGGAGTGAAACCTCCATGAAGTGATGAGTTTCATTTATCATGACCAACACATAAGGATTTTTTTAATTTACTAATTAAATATGTATTATATTAAGTAATTAAATATTATTATATAAAGAAAATATGTTTCCCACCTTTTAATTTTTCGACACATTTGAAAATTATGATGTCTCTTAGTCTTATGTTTGGACTAAAACCACCCCTAAGAAAAGTTATTTGTTTACTAAAACTTTAATTTATGGACGATTAAATAATTTTTTTAATATATATAATAGATAAATATTTATGGATTAAAATTATTTATATGATAGAAACATGAACCATTTTCTCTATAGAAATCCTCCTGAAGTAGTGTTCACGATTACGAATCAATTTTCCTCAAAAAATTAATCATTATATTAACTGATTTAATATCAAGATGTAGAATGTCTAAATTTTAAAAAATGGATAATTAAATTTATTGAGAAGGAATTTTTTTAATAAATTATAAACATAATATATGTTTCTTGTAGTAGAGATAAATTGTATATCTAGTGATTCATACTTGATGAAAGGCATATTACTAACTCATTTTCTTTTCATTCGGTTATATTAAATATCAATTGTACCTGTTATAAAAAAAATTATGTATAATGACCACATATTATTTTATATTGAAATTAATCATATTTCACATAAATTGACATTTAATAAAAAAAATTCATTGAATAATTCTCATTTTAATGTTATAATCATTTTAAAGAATTTAAATCTCACTTTTGATTCTCTATTACTTGTGTAATACTTAGAGAATATTTCTTATCTATAGTATTAATATGAACCCATTGATTATTTTTAACTTGAATATAATTATATTTAACGTATTTAAATTTTTTACTTTGTGTTATTTCATTTAAATGGGATATGATTAAAAATTTACCAAAGTTGTAAGTGATTATTCTAAAATATTTCTTTTCATTCAGGAATGTTAAAGTTTATTTTTTCATTAATGAGAATAATACGATATTTATCATTAAATTAAATAAAAATCACTTACAATATATATATATATATGGATATGTAATATTTTAATATCACTTTCATATCATTTTACCTAACACATTCAACAAAACATTTTTAGAAAATCTAAAACTATTTCTTCTTTGGTTGATAACATTTTATTCAATGTCCCTATTTACTAGAAATGGTTTCGAAAATATTGATATTTATAATAAAATTAATTTATAAGGTTATTTTTAATAGAATTTTAATTCATATAAATTGTTTTAATGAGGATTATTTTATTATTTCCCATTAGGTAAATTTTTATATATCTATATTAAGTAAACTTATAATGGTTTTTAAAACATAATGATTGTCCTCTTATTCCCACAAACATGATTACAATTTTCATTAAATATTACATTAAATGTTTCTGGAATAATTTTAAATGAAATCACTTCATCATATTCTCTATTTTGTTTGATTTTTAATTAGTTATTTGAAAATTACAAATTAATTTTACCGAAGAAAGTTTTTTGTGATATTGTAAAACTATATTTATTTATGTCAATATCACATGATGAATATTATTATATACTCGGGATATATTATAATAATCCCATTCATCTAACTTCATCTAGATGGATTAAGGCATTTTGGACTAGGGAAATTATTGGCATTTCATAATTTAGTTTATTAAATTTTGGTAGTATCTTATTATTATAGAATGTATAATATTATTTAATATTTATTCATATAATGAAATACAAGGAATTATTTCTTTATTTGTGAGGATTAAAATTTAATATCCCTTCTATGGAATGGAAGGTATCATGAGAAAAACTAAAAATTTAATTTTTGGAAAGCCTGCATAATTATTTATGATGTCACGACCCGATGGCTTAATGAAATGTTTTTGATGTCCTGGAATACGGTCGCTGGTATATTATTATAGAGTCACAAATTATAAATTATGTTATTTAGAACTTTATATTCTTATCCATGTGATTATATATGTTCTTGATTTTTCCCTATATATACATTCTTATTATGATATTATTTGAATGAAATATATTAGCAATGTTTATATATTACATATTTTTTAGGATTTATTCACTCTCTAACAGATTCGATTGAAAGCATTCTTGTACTCAGAATCTTAGTTCACTGATTATTATTTATCAATTTAATAAATATATCTATATAGGTTATATGAATGATATTTGGATGTGTCCCTTGTATCAAGTCAGAAAGTGGTAAAATAAGAATTAGATCAAGGACATTGGAGTTCATGTGTTAAATTTGTTATTCAAGGATGATTATTAAATCTAATGGGAACTATATTTACTGAAACATATAATGGGGACCATAACCATATAATATATTCTTGGGATATTCTATATATAGAATAAAATCATAAAGAATTGGTGAAGTTAATAATTTCCGTAGAAAATAAATCTCTATCAGGATAGTTGAAGGATGATGTTATTAGGGACCAGATGAACCTAGGGGTTAAAAATATAAAAGGGGTTGATCGTATAGAAAACCAATCTTTTTATACATATATATTACATCTTTTTAGATGAATATTCATTACATTACACAAACTCATGCCTTAGAATAATAATGGAATATTTCCTTTGGTAACATTGAAGTATAAACAACTGGACATTAAGAGTTCTACATTGTGTCCATCTTAGTTGATCATAACTAAAACCCATTCTAGAAATATCAAACATAATATAGACATTCATAAGATGTGAAAATTTAAAACAAGAATGAGTGATCCCAGATTATTAGAATGGATTAACAAAGAAAATACATAAACACAACATTTGAATAAGGGTTTTTGATCATGGAATAACATTCAAAAAACCATAACCCATATATCAAAGATCAAAATAACGAGTCATGGAATATATATTTGTTGTTCATAAGTCATTAATAATAATTCTATCAAAATAAAAGAGCCATGATAGTATAGAATTGACATAAGACATGGATTTTTCATGTAAACCTAATCCTAGAAAAATAATTCCAAAATAGTCTAGTCTCATTTATAATGATATCATCATGGAGTGGTTTCATACCCCAAACCATCATAGTATTCAAGGATATCTCTTAAGATTAGCATAGTGGAAAAAATCAGTTAATAAACTAGGTTCACTCACCATTGAACTTGTATTTAGATATTTAAATATAAATCTTTAACCAAATAATTTGAGGGAGATATCGGTCACATAAATCACATAATGAAAATTATATATACATGTTTAATAAAAACATAAAATAGTAATAATATTTTAACCTGTGAAATGAAATGGTTTTATCAATACTTCACTAAATAATAAACAATGAAAATGAAATTGTCTCATAATCAACTTATCATATCAGAAGCCATGGAGAAATTATAGGGTCTCATAATAATACTATCATGAAATAATACAGGTTAGTAAAAAAGGTTTCAAATTTTTTTTCCATCATAAACATAAACAATTCAATAAAATATTTAGAATGGTTTCCTTGGATAATATACCTAGTAAATATTAAGTATCATCAAAGGATTTAATCATTGATAGAAAATGATTTTAAAATATCCCATAGAACAATTATTGAGGAAAATACAATTTCCAATTTGTAAATTAGTTTTCCAATCTAAAAAACATAAAACATTTGAAAAAAAATTTCATTAAAATACATTGAATCTTATTATGGAAGAGTTAAATCCACGTGTTTTAAAAATGGGGGTAAATTCCATACAGATTAAAACAATGAATTCTTTTTAATTTTTGGTAAAATCAAAACATGATATATTTTTAATAATAAATGAATATTCCTCTTAATTTTTCTAAATATGAAATAAATGGTGAAAATTACATTAAAGAATCCCATATTTTTGAAAAAATTATTTTTATCATTTTTAAAAAACATGTATATGAAAGGAAATTGTATTTTCGGTTGAAGTGAAAATGACAATGATTATCTTTATAAAACATTTTGGGAAACATTCCTCATGTTATACATGAAGCATTTTTAGGTGATTGTGTTTGTCAACAACATGAGCATCTGTATAGTGTTTTTTGACAAAAAAGACCACGATGTAATTTTTTTTTGACAAAGGGTGTTTACATGGTGTGTTGTCGAGTTAAAGGGATGTTGTCAACAATAAATGATTAATTGAAGAATCTGGACAATGTAATGGATGATCTAGATATGGTAAAGAATGAGAAGATGGAAGGTGGCATATTTTTCCAATTTATGCCAAATTTTTGGGCCTCAAAATAGAAAAATGGATACATATGTTTTTGGTAATGGGACTTGCATGTTGGAATCATAGAATATTATAATCTTCTGTGGAATTTGTTTTTTGTGATCAAGATATCAAAATATGGAAATGGAATGTTGGGGGCCAATGTTTGGGTTTGGGTGCATACGTGACTAGGGTGAAATAGACTCAGGTGGCTGAAATTGCACACCAAGAGGAGACTTGCACAACGACGCTAAGGTACCGAAAAATTCCTATAAATTTAGGGATACCCCCTCTTCATTTTTTAGGGAGTTCAACACTTTGAGAATATTAGAGCTCCAATTGTGCAGGTGTTTCAGTTATGCATGTGGTGGTTTGGTCGCACAATTATAATGATACTCAGAAATTTCATACCAGTTGATAGTTGGGTGCCAATATTTTTATGGGCATAAAAGTGTGTGAGACTCCCATGTTCAGAGTTGAATATGGGGGTGTCACGCAATTTGTTTGGTGACACTTCCGCGCCAGGTTTGGAGAAGTGCGCCAAAGCATAGAGAAGCACACCATGCATTGAGAAGTGTGATAATTATTCTAGGGTTGTGTGAAAGTATGAAGATTTCATGGTACATCCTTGGAAATGTTGTATTATTTAGTAGAAGAAAGTAGAACTTCAACATTGCATATTCATAGAGAGAAAGATGCATTCATTTATGATAATGAAGGGACGTAAATGTCATTAAACTGTGAGTGGATCTTCTGAAGAACTAGTCAGCACACTTCAATTGACATAAAAACAAGCATTCATATTGTGAGTTGTTGTAAACTAGTGTCGATATTGATCATGCTCCAAACATTGTAAACAACAATGTCCTTTTATTGGATTTTGTACATCGACACATCACCATGGTATACTCCATGGATGTAGCATAGTGAGGGTGAACCAAGAAAATATCATTTTGTCTTGTGCGTGATTTTATTTCCGTCTATACATATCCACAGGAAGAGAGAGAAGATATATTTTCTTAACATTGAAACAAGATCAACATGGGTAGTTATTTTAATCTATAATACCCTAATTCACCCTCCCTCCTCGGGGTATCTATCATAGTGGAAGTAACAAAATTATTTCTGAATCCGGAGTTAAAAATTAGAGTAAAACAAAGATAAAAAATATATTTTTAATAAATAAACCTAGGATAATTATATTTATATGTTTCTTGGGATATTATTTATAATTATTCATTATAAGAAGTATAATAATTAACAATCCATGTAAACAACAATATTGTATGATAAAATGCTTACCAATTCGGTAAATATTAATTGTAATCCCCATAAATAATAAAATTATATTAATGAATGAATAAGATAAGAATAAATTGATTCATGATATTAATTTTCAAATATCATATATATTTACCTCATAAGAGAAGATACTTGTATAACGTATCATATGTCCTAATGAAGACAAATTGAGACACAATTCCCTTACATTATGTATTGACATCATTGATACATGTTTAACCCACATATATTATCAATATTGTTTTATTATATATATTTTTTAGAATATTAATTATATATATCATAATATAGATGATTTACTTAAGACCATTTGTTACCCTTTTTTTAAAAATTATTTGCTAAAATCATTTTTTGGGTAATACTAACATTGTTTTTTAGGTATGTTTTATTTTATAATTGTTTATAGTTTTATATTTATCATGATCTAATAATCTAAATAATATTAATAATTATATGAAACTAATAATTATTTAATATTTTTTTATTTATAGTATTCCATTAATGTTATAGATATAATATAAAATACAATGTTTTTGGAGATGGCAGGCCATATGTATCCATGAATACTATTTAAATTTTTTAACAGATAGAAAAAAAAATGTTAAATAACAATTCATCATTATTGAATCATTATAAAACCATAGACAATATATATATATATATATATAATTTATTATTATTACCCTAAATGAAAAGTGTTTGTAAAAAATAAATAACATTGCTTCGTGATGATATAGTCTAATGTACACACGAATGATATTATCATATTGCAAATGAAAATAATAGTAAAAAGGTATTTGTGGTTTAATAATTCGAAATGAATAATTATTTTAAAAATACCTTATATATATTAAATGATTTCTTAAAAAAAATATGTAAAACAAAAATGAAAAACACAACCAATCAGATCAAGTGACGGTAGTTCAACGTACATATAAGTGATGTCATTGTTTTTTATCATGATTGTATGTAAAAAGGTTCATGTGGTATTAAAATTATATAATAATAATAACATAATAAATATAATATAGAAACGTTAAATCCATAATTAAAATTTTCTATTATCGACTGTGATAGAAAATGAATAATATTGGTCTGCGAGATAGTAGTTATCCGTACAGAAAAGTAACAGTTTTGTTTCCCATTGAATGAAAGTGGGGATAGATATAAGTTGTTACATAAAAATAATAAAATGCATGTATAGGAGATATAATAGATTTATTATATCATTATAAATGATGAATATTTTAATAATATTGAATATTATGTAAATAAATCATAGTTTAAAAATTTACCTCTTCCTTGGACAACCTCTTTTGGTTAAAGCTATAACCATCTTCCTATATCAGAATTATGATTTAACCAATTCATACAAGATTTTTTTAGTTATTTTTGTATTATATATTATATTTTACTAATTAGGAAAAATAGTTTTGGAATCATTCTAATTAGAGTTGAGTGGGTGTCGTTTTATAAGTGGAGGAGATGACACGTCAGAAATATATGAAAGTAATAAATTCTACCCACATTTATTGATGATAAAAGGATCAAAATAAATAATTATCAAGACTTGTATGTAGTGAGGAATATTAATTTCCATATAATTTTTGTTTTACATATTTAAATATCATATTTACCTTGTATATTTTTAACTGCTCTAGTAAACCTTTTTAACCTTAACCGGGATTTTTATTCATTACAATTCATTTAATTAAATTTTACCTGAAATTTGTTAGAATATATTATAGATTAAAAATTATGTTTAATCCAAATATGCAATTCTGTATTCTAAATTACATTCATTGATATGGCATAATTTAATTTAAAATTAAACCCATGGGAGTGAGGAAAAACAAGATTTCCGAAGAGGCAGTTTTCGTAATTTAAAAGTTTTTATAACATAATTTAATATTAAATATAATAAAATAATTTTATTAGAGTAATAAATATATAATTTAACCATGTATTCATTTTAAACTACACTAAAATTAAATTCATCTTGTAAATTATTTCAATAAAAATGATGTTTTAATAAAAACATGTATTTCTCAGTATTTAGTGAAAATTATATTGTCATAAAATTGTTAATGCATAACTCCAAGATGATTTGATTAAATAAATTAAGAATATTTTTATAAATTAATTTTATAAAATTGGAAAAATTAAATTTTTAATTAACTTTATAAAATGCAAGAAACATGTTTTCTTTAAAAAAAATGTGTTTATAGTGTAATATTATATTTGTTCTTATCTCATTTCTAGAAAAAAAAACAGAAGATAATTTTTAGATATTTTATTAAATATATAATTTTTATACATCATTAAATTAATTCTCCAATACAAATTTAATTAATTTATCGAGGAGAAATGTTTTTTATAGTAAATTACTTATAATAAAAATAATTATTTTAGTTTCTAATAGTTCTTAGTTTAATCCATAATTAATTTTTCACTGAATAATTCTATTTATATTCATGTGTAACACATATATTTTATTAAATTAGTAGAACAAATACAAAATCTCTATTCCAATGGTTAGAAGATAACTATCATGTTTAATATTTATATTTTAATAATTTTTCCTTTTCTATTAAAATATTTTGTTACATGTAGTGGAATATATCAATGATATTAAATAAAATAAAAAATATTTCATTTAATCTCATCGTGTTACTGATAATGTGTTCTATCAATTTCAAAAACTCCATGATTATTTATTCTAATAGTACAAACCTAGCTTCGCACTCTGGGGGTAAATTCATGTTCATTTAAAAAATAATTATAATCCATCATATTAAATGAGAGGATAAGGATTATAGAAAAATATGATAAGTGGTAGTGATATTGCATAAACCATGGTGTTGTGGGTTTACAATTATAACTTTGATCAATAGTTCAAAAGATTAGATACCCAATTTTTTCATTTATGTAATGGGTGATTAAATTTATTTGGAATATTTGGGGGAAAAACTTTAGGTTGACAGTCATTGGTAATATGATGAATTTTAGAGAAGAATTTATTTTACGAATAATTATTTAAATTTTTGTGGATATATTTTTAATGATATTGACAGATATAATTCTTAATATATATTTTTATGTTGATTTATTGGGTTTTCAAAATATAGTAACAAATTATTTATTATGTAGATAAACATTGGATAAAAATTGGATTTGGTGACAAAGTGATTAATTGGATTTTGGAATTATGTCACTATATTTTATGTGAAAATAATATGATAAATGGAAAAATAATATTGACTTCTTTGATGATATTTTATTTGAATGAAAATTATTGAGTAAACTTGAAAATGAATATATATTGTTTATGTAATATATATTATTTTGAGGAATGAATAATATATTCTATAAAATATATGATTGTGGTATATACATTTTTTAATGTAAATTTATTAGTAATTAATCTTTTTTAAAGATATATATTTTAGGGACTATTACTTTTCATATATATAAATTTCATCAATTTTGAGGAATACAAAATGCATTACAAAATAGATACCCTTAGACTGTGTTAGATTCGTTCATTTTGATGATTAGAAAAAAAATGTAACTCATTGAGTACCTTCAATTTTTCCACAAATATCTTCCCCCTTAATAATGATACTTGAAATCATTTCCTTATAAACTAGGGAAAGGAATCAATAGAAAGGGTTGATAATGAATACTTATAAAGGGTAATAAATGAAATGCGTACACAAAACATGAACATAAGGTTATGATGACATGATCATATTGTTGAAATATCTAACCCTTTATATCAAAGATCATAAAAATGCATCATGACATAATGGTTATCAATTAATAAGACATAATTAATAAGTTAGTCAAGAGCATAATCCATGAAATAATATATGAGGAACAAGACAAGGAACTTGTGGAATACACATTATCATAGAAAATCATATGTTCAAGCTACCTAAAGAGAGGTATATAAAATGTTAGGCATGACCTACGAACTATGTAACTAATTATTTTCATGATTGGGTAATATTCCATATACCTTCTTATTTGTAGTCTTGTGATACAACTCATGTACCCTCTTAAATTTAGGCATGGGATACGACATGTGTGTCCTCTTACATTAAGTCTTAGATTACCAGATGTGTACCCTCTTACATTCAATAATGGGTTACAACCCATATACCCTATTACATTTAGGCTTGGTCTACAACCCTTGTAACCTTTTAAAATAAAATTTGGTCCACAAATAGTATACCATTTTACTTTCAGCAATGGGGTAAAACCTATGTGCCATTTGTGAACATACACAACATATCATTACCTAATGATTTCTGGAGAGAAACAGGTTCCACACATCAGAAAAAACAACATTTATACATGTAATACAAGAAAATGAAACGTTAACCCTATCATTACCCATAAAAATATATCAGTTTTTGAATCATCAGATTATAAACTCTAAAATAAATGTGTATCATTATCATTTTATCACATTATATCCTATTGAAAATATAATGGATTACTAACAATTTAATAAAAGAATAACCCATGAATTTTTTTTCCATAATAATATAACCCGCGGATGATATATAGGTGTCATAGGCATCGTTAAACTAAATTATAAACCATTGAAAAAGTTAGATGAATGGAATATTTGGATCATTTTATAGGAGTGAATTAGTAACATCAAAATATGTCATTTTAGATGGGTAATAAATATGAAATAAATTTTAAAAAAATTTCATGAGAAAATATCCTTTAATATTTTTCATAATACTTTATTAATCTGAAATCCTTTTGAAATTTATTTTCATAGAAATTAATTTGAAAACATAGATCAAATTATTAAAATAATATGGAAACCCTTTTTCTTGGAAAACATATATAAGAAGATTGAAAATTTTGAAAATAGTTTTATTTGAAAACAAAATTAAAACAAAAAAACAAAAATATTAAGAAAACATAATCCGTAAAAATTGACTATTAAATCTTGTAAAATATGATACAATGAAATTATGGTCATGATGGAGTTTAAACACTTATATTCTGTACATTCCCTTTTTGACATAAAACTTTTAAAAAAGAACCTCGATCAAAAAGAAGTAAAATGATTCATTTTTAAAAATTATTTTGTCTAAAGAATAAAAAATAGGTAAAAATTACTTTTAATGTCCATAGGATAATAGTACAATATTCTGGGAAACCTTTAATAAAACATGGATTTGAAGGGATGCATATTATTGACTTAATAGAGAGGGAAAGTAAGCCATTCACAAGAAAACATTCCTAAAAATTTTATATAATAAATAGAGAAAAATTTTACAATTAAAAGGATGTTACATGAATAAAAATAGGGTAAATAATTTTATCTATGTTCCAATTAGATTAATTATATTATTTCATCAATGAAAACATAATCATAAGAAATATCGAAAAATTGTGATATTTTTTTAATATACTATTACCACATAGTAACTCAAACTCATACTAGCATGTAAGACAATAAAATTACATGGATTATAAAAAGTTCATCAAAATAATATGATAAATGATATAACATATAAACGTCATTATATACACAATATAAAAAATATATAGCTATATAACATGGCATGTTTCTCAAAGAATAAAAATTGAGACAGAATTGTTTTACTCATGTGTTACAATTGGAAACATAAACCCCATGAGATAAATATAATATAATTGATATTGAGATAACCATAAGTATAAATATAAGAGTCATAGAGTAAATTAATTTAATGTATATATATACCAAACCAAATAAACAAGTGGTGTATAGGGTATGTATTACACAAAAATAAAAAGTGAGAAGAAATTAGCATACCATGTATCTTGATTTTCATTGTACACATAAAACTCTCATATATAGTAATTATAAGTTTATTTCTTATTTATTAAAGAACTATATTCTTATTAATAATTATACATAATATTTTCTTATGACATTTTATTTCTAATTTATTAATAATTCCATGTTAATGTATCATTTCTTGTAATAACCACTTTTATTATCGTACAATTATTAAATTGTCATTCCTGATCCCATTAATTAAATCATGATTTACTTATTTGAATATAAATAATGAATTATATATGATATATATTCGTTGTATAAACATTTATAATATATTATAAAATAATGATATATTAAATTTAATACATTGTTCATGGAGATGGTAGGCTGTATGTAATATAATGGTTTTTTCCATTTAATGCAATATTGAAAGTATGAAAGTAAAAAAAATATGTTTATAATATTATAATATTATTAAATTAGAATTATTATGTCATATTTATCATATAATTTTATTTAACACATCTTTAATACATTCCATGTAATATGTGAACAAATCACATCACTTTGAGGATGCGGTAGTCAACACACCCACAAATGAAGTTATAATATTTAAAAAAAATAGTGAGCATTATGACAGTAATTAAATAATAAATACATAAGTATAAATAAATATTATGTTTCATATATAGATATAAATAATATTAAAAAAATTTCCAAAATAATTCTCAACCATTAGAAGATGTAAATGTAAAATGAATATGATCATTTTGTGACGTGGAAGTTTGCAGTATAGAATAATGATATGTTCGTTATCAATTAGATAGATTTGTGTATATTTTAAGGACTAAAAATTAACATAAAAACATATGATTATATTTTTGATACTTTTTCTATTATTTGGGTATTGAATAATAATAATTTAAATGGCGGATACTGAATATAAAATAATGGATCTTGTGTAAGGATATTACCTCTTCTTTGTGTAACTCATTTTTCATTACACAAAATGGATTAAAAGGTTGGATTCTACCCCAATGGAGGATTCAAAGCATATGTGGGGAATTTTTTTTAGTTTTATAGGTTGATATTTTCTGAAATTAATTTTCATTATTGATTTGAATAAGGGAGACATTTGGTGTCATTTTATATGAATGAGAAAAGACACGCATGGAATTTTTTTAAAACAACCCACGTTTTTACCTAAAAAGTAATCAAAACCAACAATACTAAATAATGGAATATTTATTAACACAATATGGAAATGGGTTTTGGACAAGTGGATAGGTCATTTTCTAACTTATGTTAATGATTTACCCCCTGTTAAGATTAATTTTACTTTAATCATTGTAATTAATTTTAATTACATTACATAATATTTAAGGTGAAAAATTACGAAAATATTATTAAATTAGAAATATTATACTTATTACAACCATGTATATCAATTTTAATAAATTCAATTTATAGAAGTTTCAAAATTAAGTTCAATGTTAATCTCACAAATGTGATAATAAAGCGTGTTTTTAAAGTGACATTGATCAAAAATTCATTAAGATGTTTAATGTAAACTACAAAAAAAAAAAATTAAAATGACCTGTATTAGATTAATAGTTGTATAATTGTTACATTTTACATTAAAAAAAGTAAAATGAAACTTAAGTATATTTATAATTTAGATGAAAAAAATGTTTTTATTTAAAATTTAGTGTTTCTCTTTATTAAAAAAAATGAATCTTCTCAAAAATTCCAAAAAATACCACTAATATTTTTTTCAATTTATAAATTAAATATTTTTATATATTTTATCAAAGAAGATTTATTTTTTTCTGAAATTAATTATAATATTTTTCACAAAAGGACATAAAACCAATTTCTTTTACGAAATAGTCATTCCAAAAATATAATTACTTTACAAAAAATTATATGTTTTATCATCATTATATTTTATTTATATAAATAAATTATAAGTAATATTTTAAAAACATTTATTAATATTATTATTATGTTTAATGGATATGTTATAATTATCTCTATTAACTAATAATAATAATAATAATAATTATAAATTTTAGAAACATGGTGCTGCATGTAACACAAGACATATCGATTTTTCACATTACATACAAAAATCTGGAGTTATGTCTAGTGAAAACTTATATTAGTGTATCATATAAATAAATATTATCATGATGTATCTTACATATTAATAATCACTTGGTTCTATCATTCAACAAAAGCTATATTTTATGTTGTGTGAAATAAAAAATATTAATAATATTAAAATTATTAAAAAAAGATTTCAAAAAGAACTTATGGTTTTAAAATTTACCCCCGTAAAATGAATTTCATCCTAAATATTCATATGGGAAACATATGGTTTAATAATTTTGAGTTCCTTCATTCGAAATCAATATCTTAATTAATTAAACAAAAAATTCCTTTACAAAAATGAATGTTAGAACCATAATAGTCAACCAGAGTAACATATATATGGGATTTCACAATGGAGAATATAGGTGGGAATTGAAAACAAAGACTTGGTGTAAAATAATAATGAATATTTGGGAATGATTGACTTCATCTATCACAAACAAGTGAATGACCAAGTAAATGTTTATAGAATCAAATTTATAATTTTTTGATAATTTAAAAGGTTATCATTTGAATAAAAATTGTGGTATTATGAAAGAAATATTATTTTTAAAATCAAATTCCAATGTATGATGAATTTTCCTAAATATATATAATTTAATGATCATAATAAAATATTACCCTTTGTTTTTCCAGGATCCACTACACCAATTTATCCAAAAGGAAGGTAAATTTTTCATTTTTTATGAACTTGCATATCATTAGGGCCTTGATATACCATCCAATATGTCATCTGTTATCATTAACACTAATTTATTAAAATAGTTTATCTAATACTCATAAATCATAATTTCTGGATATATTACCATAATATAAAATACATCATCTGATGTGAAACGTAACCTTTTCATAAATAGTTAACCTTATAACCCATTCAAAAGATGAAAATACCACACTATATGAAGAAAGTAATGAAATTATATTTCCATTTATCCCAACTATATTTCATATTTTCTCTTGGTTTTCCCATACAAAAAATGTGATTATCTGCATCGTATACTCTCTTGAAACATGGTAATAATCTGAATTACCATAAATACATTTGCAAAAAATTTATGTTCCATTATGTCATATACATATATTTATATATTTATATAATGTCATTAAAATATATTTATTAGGTCATAAATATCATATATGTTTACAAAAACCATATTTTATACATTCCATGTAATATGTAAATAAACCACATCGCTTTGAGGAGGCAGTACTCCACACTTCCGCAAATAAAGTAATCTAATTTATTCAAAATTTAATGAATGAAGGTAATATTTTCATAATAAATATATACAAAAAAAATAAATATTTAATATCCTATATATCATTCAAAAATAAATTTTATATAATAATTTCCAAAAAATACCTTGTAATGGTAAAACAAACAATATCATTTTAGGAGGTGGTAGTAGGCCATAAAGAAGAGTGGTATGTTCGTTATCCACTAGATTAAAGTGTGTGTATGTGAAGTTTGAACCCTTAATGTAAGAAAACATAGGTATATTGCGGATAATTAGGCTATTATTTTTTCATGGAATAAATAAGAATTTTTGGGGTGCTAAATTAAAATAAAAAGACATAACTTGTGGAAAGATGTCACATCTTCTTTGGGTAACTTCTTTTAGTTTTCACAAAAGGGGTTACTTTTTTTGTTGATGACCATAGTAAGGCTTCAAAGAGTATGGAAGGGATGTTTATAAGTGAACTAGGAAAGTATATGAAAATTTTTTGAGTCATTAGATGAGTGAAAAAGAAAGAGAGGTAGAGGTGTCTTATAGGGGCAGAAAAAGATACACATTAAATTTTTTAAATGACATTTGGTTTACCACATTTTTTTCTATAATAGAAAAAAACCAAATGAACTCAACATTGTATGTTTAATGGGTGATATTTGGAAATAAATTGGGTTTTGGAAAACTAGATATGTCTTTTTGGGAAATAATTTTAAGGTTTAGTCATTTGTTATGATTAATTTTACATTAATCGCACTAATTATTATTAATCACATTCACTAATATTTATTTTCAAAAAAATTGATCTAATTATACAATAAATAATTTAATAATAACATGAATATATGTCCATTTTTTGAAATTAATTTCACAATATAAGAAAATAATGTTTTCAGCTAATCTTACAGGTGTGATGACGAATCAGTATTTTAATGTGAGAATGTTCCAAAGTTCATCATGATTTATTATCTATATTTAAGGGAAAAATTATTACATGGACCAAAATTGGATTAATATAGGTATAATATATATATATATTAATAATTTAATACAAACATAAAAAATAATTTAACTATATATATTATTAAGATGAAAATATAGTTTTCAATTAAAATGTAGTATTTTTAACAATTCACCAAGACAATAATTTTCTGAGAAAAATAACAAACATTTAACCTATAATAATATCAAAATTAATAATTCCAAAAATATTATTTTTTATCTATTTTAATTTCTAAAAGAGATTAAAATTATTTTTATTATTTTTCACATTATATCTTAATAAGCAGTTCTACTGAGAAATATATATTTCCAAACATATAAACGCATTAATAAAAGTTTTATATTTATGAAAATTATGTTTTATTAGTATAAAACTATTATAAATAATATTTAAAACGTTTTTATTACTATTTATATTAATAAATATATTTACTATGATATTTCAACTTTTTTAATAATTATGAAAAATACAGTGTCGTATAATCTCCTTGTTGTATATAGTGCAAGCCATGTCGGTGTTGGGTATAATTAATTACATATAGGTGGTGAATGTAGCTCCAATTTAATTTGGGTTATCATATAATTAAATATTATAATTCTATATATTACAATGAAATAATTACATTTTGATCTTATATAACACATGTTATTTTTAGTGTTGAGTGAAATGAAAAATATAAACAATGATTCAATTAATTTTAAAAAATATATTTCAAAAAAACTCAGGGTGTTAAAAATATTAGTTTGATATTGTAATAATATATATTAAAATAATTCCAATATTTGGGTTGAAATTTGGGTTGAAATATTTTAATGAGTTTTAATGATTCTACAAATTTGTTTTTTTCTGTCATTAGATATTAATTTAGTACTTCACTGTATCAATGTTTATTTTAATTGGATAGTATATCATTAAGTGAATAACTTTTTTGATATAGTTAACGGATAAAAACATGAGGTATAATTTATTTATCCTTTTGTGGATATATTGATCTATTATATATTATTCATTTCATCATAGAAAATAAATTTATCATTATTATTCATTTCATGGTGTAAAATAATTGATAAAAGTGAAATCCTTCAAAGTGAATAAAAAAGATGAAATTGTTCCTGTAAAATTTTAAAAATATCATGTAAATATATTTTGATCAAGTTCTTCATATTAATAGTTAAATTATTATTCCACTCAAGGAGGAGGATCATGGAATAAAAATATTATAATTTTACCCTCATTTATGAGGAATTTATAGTCATTTGTATCCCTTAAAATTTAACATTTTTTTCATTATTAACATTCACATGACTATGTTATCTATAATTATAAATTATTTATATAAAATTAATTTTCATTTTCATGTACATATTTCTACATCCCACTAATTTTAATATCATCATAGAACATAATTATGAGAAATTTTATGTAACCATTATGTCACCTACATCCGATTTTCAAAAGGGGTTTTATTATCTATTTGTACGATGTGGGTTTTTTGCAATGATATTCTAAAATATTGAATCTTTTTATAAAATTAAAATTATTTGGATGGTGTAATTTAGTTAGGGGGAATAATTTATCACCCAAAAACATTAAATTAATGTAATTTTATTCTGGATATATTTTATAACAAATGTCACTGAACAATAATAAAACTATGATATATGATAAAATAATCACTATATAAATGTTACTATAAGAACACAATTGTTAAATTTAAAGGAATGAATAGTAATAACTATAGTGTGAAGGTAATATACCTGTTAATTATAGAACAATACTTTTTAATATATATTAATATTTATGAAATAGATAATAATTTTACATTAGAGGGGATTATATGTCTAATATCATACTCGATAGAAAATAATCGGTGTTATTTCAAAATCCTACATTGCACAAAAGACTAATTTATAATCGAAATATTATATTAGTAATATTATTAATTTAAATTATAGTTATCACCTATCCTTTATATTTTAGATAATTTACATATCGAAACATATTATATTGATATGTGTTTAATCAATATTTTTATTTTATTCCAATAATGTTAAGAGGCTCAAAATGAGAATAAATCTTTTTTTTGGAATAAAATACACTAGTATTTTATAAATGTTGATTGACCAATTTTTTATGGGGTACCCTTTCTAAATATAGTGTTTTGAACATTTATAACTACTATTACTAAAATAATTTATTATTTGGAATTTAAAAATAAAAATTTATTTTGTTAGTTTTTTGTTCTTTTCCTGAAAAGATTAATATTTTGATGAATAATTAAATTTAATGTAGTTAAATTCAAAACTGGTATTTCATAAAATTTATTAATATTGTTGGATTATCATTTTAATTGGTTTTAAAGTAATATTATATTATTTTATTAGCAGTTAATCTAATTTTTGTAATTCGATGTAATTTCACATTAAAATTATATATAAACACATTTTAATCTTTTGATGGGTTTTTATTTTTTAAAAACATGTTTTACAAATTTTACAATAGGGATTAATTTTAAATTAATTATTCAAAACCCATATTTGTAAATTTTTAACAAGTGATTCCATATTTGGATTTATATGTTCTAAATTAAATAAATTAGGTCCATTATTTTTAGACATTATGAAAACAACTTTAATTATAAATATTATTAACAATTTTAAAGGTAAATCGGTTAATTAATAGTAAAATATTATAATAATAATATAAAAATACCATAAAAAATTTCTTACTTTAATTGGATGATTTTTTTACAGCCCTTATCATAATAGGGTCGTTTTAGGACAACATTGAGTTATAGGGATTAATTTAATGCATTTAAAATATTACATTCAACGAATAGTCATATTTTTAACACTTGTTTTTAAAATGAAATGTAATATAATATGGAGTCATATAATGAATATCATGGACTATAAGTACTTACTATAAATATAAAAATATTAACTACATCATGGTTATTTATTTATATTTTTTAGAAATTATATAATTATGATTAAATATGACAGAATGATGACATAGTAATTTTTTAATTAATGATAAAATAAAATAAATGAAATTATATATAATAAAATAAATAATATTAGAAATAATTTATACTATACATGATTTTTTAGATTATATTTGATATGTTTCGGGTTATTTAATGAAGTTTATTTGAATTTGTCTTATTGTAATTATATTTTTTAAATTACGACTATTGAATAATGTCTTAATTGACACTTTTTGTATATTAACACATAAAATAAATTATTAAATGATATATAATTTTTAAAAATATAAATTTCTTCCAAATTTTTATGATATGTAATAATATGTCATTATTAGTAATTTTTAATGTCAGTTGACATGTCAAGAAAATGTCATTAATAAAAACATATAAAAACATTATCTCTTTGTAAGATTAAAAATTGTAAAATAGGGGGTAAAAAACGAAAAGTATTACAAAATATTCAAAACATTTAAAATTTTACTAAGATAAAAGGTATTAGACCAATATTAATTTATCATTGAGTAAAATTGTTTTCGGACTATTTGAAATCGAAATTGAATATTTATTAATTTAATACATTTAATAATTCCATGGGTGCCCCTCCCATCTCTGATAAAAATGAACCAATTCATCTATATTACTAACATTTCAAAAACCTATTTTTTTGGAATCAGATATCCCAAAAATTCTTCATTTAATCCCTCTTCAAATTATTTAGGGCTTATATTAGACATAAAACATTTTGTAGAGGTTTTAATGTGTTTAGAAATGGGATAATCTGAAGGAAATGAAATGTTTTAATTTACATATTTCTATTTTATGTTTTTCTTCCACTACAATGAAATTTTATTCACACATGATGAAATAATAAATAATGAATCCTAAAAATACCAAGATTTTATTATGTTAATATCATCACCTAAATCTATATTCACTTCCATTAAATTAGAAATAAATTAAACTTCCATTCAGACGGGTGAACTATCACCTTCATAAACCGATATAATTTCTTTTCCATCACCGTGTCTCCAGATATGTCATAAGGATGTAAATAATTTTTTTTCATTTTATAGAAACTTTTATCATTATTATAGAGTAATATATCAATTATGTTATTACTCTCCATAAACATAATAATGATAACATCCTTCGTGTGTGCATGTGAACTATCACCTCCACAAAGCGATACGAACCATTTTTATTCACAAAATCATTTTTATGATATATATACATATATATAAATTATTATTTTAATTTTAATTAAATAATTATCAATATTTAATAATAAAATTATAATTAACTTTTTTCCATATCGAAAAATGAAAAATTGAAATGCTACTCAGTCGTATGTATTGCCTACAATCTCCATGATTATAACATTGTTCGGTTTTCTTAACATTAATGAGTATTTTGGTGTAGAAATTTTAATTTATGTATAAATGTGTTTAATATTTCATTATTTTAATCTGGAGATGATGGACTTATGACCACATGGTCTATTTACACAAACCATGTTCATTTTCGACTCAAGTGCCATATATGGACTAAACATACGATATAAAGATAAATAATTTATAAATTTTTTAAAATGGTAATAAGTGATGTAAAAGGAATAATAAATATATAAGTTGTTATAAATAATTTATAAATTAACCTATGTTCATTATTGTAGAATATAAATATTTTATGTGATGATTCAGACTCACATTTAGGGACTTTATTGCAGTATACTTTCATTGATACATAATTTAATCTTATACACCACCTTCTATTAAAAGGTGTCTAATTAATTCATTTTAATTTTAATTTAATTCAATGGAATAATTTTCTATGATGTGTTTTTCTAAACGATAAAGGGAATGTTTTTTATCATGATCGGTTACAATGACTTTTCCACCGCCATAACAATTATTTAATATTTGGATATTCTATACAATCCATAAATTTTTAAAAGAAAAATATGTTCCATATTCATTTTTCTTGTTTTATTATATTGAAAATGCATTTCATAATAGAGTAATTATATCAAATATCACGAAATGATATCTTCAAATCGTAATGCGGAAATGAAATTTTTTATTTATTCTAATTAATGGGTAATTATTCGGTTTTGATTCATTGGAATTATCTATGTATATTGGTGATTCTGTGATAAATAGATGGAGGGTGATCCCATGATATCTCACCAATTCATTGAGTAATGAGATGAATTTAAACGATAAGGTTTCTCCCAAGGTATTTTTGAAATATAATATGATGGGTATTCCAAAAATAACCATGACAGTTACCCCACATATTTTGATGAAATATATAAAAAAAATATGGATGATACAAGTTACAATTATGATTTATAATTATTAAGACATTTGTTAGGAATATTTTTATGTCATGTGGTATGTTAATGACCTTATGCTGTATGGCCGAAAAGAATGATTTTGTGAATAATTTTTCATGAGTTTAAATATTTTTGGACTAAGAGTTTCATTACTTATTATATACATTACAAGTATTATTGTATCCATCCCTAGTTTTTTTCAGGCTTTAAAAATGTTATAAATATGAGTCAGATAAAATAATTAGTAAACATGATTTTTCTAAAGATTTGTATAAAGTAAAATAGAAAGAATGTTCTAAAGAGTTTTTTCATGTAAAAAATTGATAGTGAGTAGAAGCCTCCATATTTTTATATGTGAGTTATTATGTAATATTTATAGACAAATTATCTAATAAATTCACAATGAAAATATCATCAATGTGAATTCCTTTCTTGACTCAAGATTAAGTGACTTTTATAGTTGGGGCCTTATAGTTTGTATCAAAGGTTAGTTTTGATATCTTTAGGTGTTATAGTATTTTTAATAGAATATCTATATGTGAACATTAAATTATGTTAAATTTGTAATTATAAATAATTTCAATATTTATTTGTGTCATTATCTATGATTTGTTTGTTCAGAATTATTTTTTTATTGAGAGAACAAGGAATCTATATTGGCGTGACATCATGAGGAAAGAAATATTTGAAATCTAAAACCTAGGATTCTCAGATTCAGAAGTGAAATGTTTTATTGTTGTGATTGTGTAGGAGATTCAGGCTATAAGTGGATTTTGTATCTATCCACAATATTAACTAGACCAACCATAGAGGAAAATGTCGGTTGTATATCATTTCATGAGGAAACGGCCCCCAATATTCAGAGGATCATTTTCCCCCATGATATTTAAATGGTGGATTAAATCCATTGAAAATAATTTTTGAGGTCATGGGGTGTTCAAGAAATCATAAGGCTAGACTCTTTGATCACCGGTTTGAAGGACAATATAATTAGTGGAATTCTAGGGTTTATAATATCATATATAGTGTGGCGATTAATTTTATTTAATAGGATTAATTCACTAATATGTTTCTTGAAAATTATTTTCTTAAGGAGGTTTGAGAAAGGTCGAAAAAAAATTATTGCTGTTAAGGAAATATGAGTAATTGGTGGCTGTATATGATGAAAAATTTACTCAACCATCATGGTATGCTCCATATTTCATCTAGGATCTTGAAATTAAAATAAATTATTTGTACTCAGGATTAAGGGCATAATATCAAAGATAGTCAACTTATCATGAGTTCACATGTTAGGATAAACATGTATTATTTGTGAAGAAGGATGAAAGGAATTTTTTAGATGAACATGTGTTTTTTGAAAAACCACATAATAAGAGGTCATGGTGTCACGAAAAATTAAAAAATTCTTCAAAAATTTATGATTGTATGAAAATTGTATTTATAGTCTATGAAAATTTTGGTATGAATCTCACTGGGGAATGACTTTTGAATTGTGGTACGGTTTTATGATCTATTAAAATGGGATATAAGGATAACAACTTCACTTTCAAAGATCTATGTAATGGTATGAAATAATATTATTTGAATGTAGTAAAATATATAAATTTTAACAATGTGAGTCATTATAAAATGAGGGTCTGATGAAGTATTTGAGTAATGGTAAGTAGCAAGAATACGAGAAGAAAGGTTTGGTGAAATAATTTTCTGCTATTTCAGCTGATTTTGGGCCACCAAATGATGTTGTGTCAGGTACATTGTTTGTTTATTCATATTATTCCATTGTGTTTTTTGATTCAGGGTCAACATATTCTTTAATTTTTTATAAAGTTTCAGGTAAATTTAATAATACTACTCAAGAAATGAATCCATAACATAGGTTATAAACAAATGGTGGAATTTTTTATGATAAATGAAATTATAAGAATCATCATGTCCCTATCTATGAAAAAATATACCTGAAAACTTTGTTGGTTATTCACTTATAGTGTTTGATGCTATTCTGAGTATGGATTGGATTTTTTCTTACCATTCTATGATTGAATATAGAGATAAAGAAGTTAATATTCAGAAATTATTTCAATTTCCTTACAAGCATGGACCCTTAACATTGATAACAAATCATGAATTTGAGAAACTAATATAATATGGAAATGAATATAACATCAAAAAAATTGTTGAAAGAAATTTAATTTTTTAGATTAAAGGTGTTTCTGTTTGAAATGATAATCATGATGTTTTTTCTATTGAGTATCATGGTATTATACCTACTCACAAATATTAATTTTCTTTTTAAAATTTTTATATTTTTTAGATAATATAAAAACAACCTAATCAAATGTATCAAATTGAACTTTTAGAGTTAATGAAGCAACATCAAGAGTTATTAGATAAAGGCTTCATTTGACATAGTACATCAACATGGGGTGATTCAATATTTTCTTTAAAAAATAATGATTGTTTGATGAAAATTTTCATTGATTATAGAGCCTTGAAAACCATCATTGTTATGAATAGGTATCTATTGCCGCATATCAATTATTTTACTTATCAACTCAAGGGAGAAAAATATTTTTCAAAAAAAGTCTTGTGGTCGGGGTACCATCAGTTGATAGTTAAAAAATCTAATATTCCAAAGAATGTGTTTCAAGTTTGATATGGCCATTATAAATTTCTTGTTCTATTGTTGTTATTAAATAATTCACATGTTTTATTCATGGATCTTATGAATAGAATAATCCAAGATCGTGTGGATAAGTTTGTGGTTGTGTTTGTCGATGAAATTTTTATATATTCTAGATGTAAATTAGAGTATTAACTTTGTCTAAGGGATATATTTTAATCCTTAAAAAATTGAAATTGTATTGGAAAATGAAAAGGTGTAAATTATGGTTGATAAAAAATTATTTCCTCTGTCTCGTTGTCTTAATAAATTTCATAATTGTAGATCCTGCTAAAATTAATATATTTATAAATGCCCAAGAACCAAAAATATAAATGAAATATATAGTTTTTAGTTTTTAAAAAGCTATTACCAATGGTCTGTTGAAAGGTTTTTACAATTATTTATCCCACTAAAAATGTTAACTCAAAACCGTGTTATGTTAATATAGTAAATGAATGTGATAAATTTTTTTACGATTGGAAAATAAGATTGGTGAATGTGCTGATCTTGGAATTGCCGTCCCCAAAGGGTGAATGTTTTACCTACAGTGATTCTTCTAGGAAATTAATTGGTTTTTTCATAATTCAGAATGATTAAGGAATTTTTTTTATTCACATTAGTTGAAACCTCATGAGATAAATTTCCATAAGCCTGATTTGGAATTACATAATGTTTTTTTGCATTAAAAATTTGGAGTCATCATCTGTATCAAGTAAAATTTAAAATATATTCTGACAAAAAATGTTTGAAGTATATATTCAGTCAGAATGAATTTATGATGATATAAAGAATATGGTTAGAGATAATAATGGACTACGATTTCCTGATTCATTATAATTTTTTAAAATAAAAGAATGTGTCCGATTATTTTAGTGGATAAATTAATTTTAAATTAAACATATTATGTTTGGAATATGATAATTTGGTTAATTATTTGACGAATATTTTATGGGATTATGTTGGTGCATGAAAATCCACAATTTTGAATTAGGTTTTAGTGCAACCATCTTTATTAGATAGAATTAATAAATCATAGAAGGAAGACAGTGAGTTGAAGAAAAAGTTATAATTTGTTCAGAATGTAAAGTTTATGGAATTTTACATCAATAAACCTTTGTAGTTATTGGAATAGATTCTACAAGCATTGTGATTCATTTTTTAAGAAAGTGTTATCATGTGAAGCTCATAGATCCTTGTTTTCATTTCATCTTGGAAATACAATGATTTATAGAGAACATCTGGAGTATTACTGGAGGGATGGAAAGAAAAGAGATATTTTTCTATTTTACAATGAATTGTTTTATATTTCTGTAAGATAAACATGAGAAGAAACTTCAAGGGGGTGCTTCAGAAAATCCCTATAACAATGTGGGAATGGGAATATATATCCATGGATTTCATAGTGGTATTTAAAATGACATTTCAAGGTAACATTACAATTTAATTATTATTTATAGATAGAAAAAATATGCTCATTTTCTTGCTATTTGAGTTATATTATATCTAGAGAAACATTCTCGGTTTCATCATATATCCATATTCAGGTTACATGGAGTTACTACAAGAATTTGAGGCTCCTTCAAGGGACGTATATCCAAGACCTATATGATTGTGGATATTGGTAATTTTTTTTTTGCATGGTGTTATTGTTGGACGTTGTTGTAGCCCACCCAAAATACACAATTCAACATAACCCTTGTGCCCCACATTGCGACCCTCCTCCCCCATAATTATCGTGAAACTCCTACACCTCATGCGCCTTTTACTCCAACACACACTCATCCCGTGACTCCTCCCATGCCTTGTCTTCCTCGAGACCCTCATCCAATATGGCCACCCCACCCTCTCCACTTATGCTGCTCTGAAACAGACTCCCCACCTCCTCCTCCAACATGTCTCTCACGCTACTCGGATGCAGACTCACCATCTCCTCCAGATAGTGCCATTGATGTTTCAACCCCACTTCACCCTGATCCACCTTCTTTAATAGAGTTCTGACATGACTCATAAGTAGCCACCCCACCTTTAGACAATTTCCCTTTTTCGAATTCCCCGCATTTTTGAACCATGAAATGTGTGGATTTCTTGATTTCGTAAAATTTATTTTCACTTTTTATAGGGTTTTAAATATTTGTATTATGTTAAAATTCGCTATATTGTGGTGGATCAACATTCATAGACAATTACAACTTAGTTTTCAATAATTTATGAAAATTTATTTGTGTTTTCTTATTTATTACATGTTATGAGTCTATTTTTGTAGAAGGTGTTGTGGAACAAGAATTCACTGGTGATTTCACTTTGTATATTAATAACTATTGTTTAGGAAAACATTTCATCCACATCTCTTTAGTGTGTCTAATATTTTTTAACATTTCACCAAAAATTTTAGTAGAATATGCCTTACCCATTTTTGGTAACCTCATATGATATCTGGAATCCTTTTCTAAGATTCCTTCTACAAAACCAACTCTTAAATTTCATTCTTAAATTTAATAATTTTATTTTTTATTTAATATTTATTCATTCAGTGTTTGTTTATATTAGAATTTTCAACCTGACATCCTATTGATTAGCTTTCATGTTGAATATATTTTTATCTGTCTAAAACATTTTAAATGATAATTACAAATTATTTTCAATAATATGAATCTCATCCCCATTCATCTTACTTTAATATTGTTGAAAATTATCAATAACATTATTTTTATTTTCATTGATTTCTAACTGACCATCTCTATAATTTATAGTGGTTTTACATCCATAATCAAATGAATGTATATTTTTTTTATCGAAATCCTCTTTATCTCATCTTTTTATCATATATTTTAAATAATTATTATTTATCCAAGGAATACATCTTTTCACCAATGGATAAATATTATTCCTCAGCTTCAACAACTTGTGTTATTTTTAAATTTTAAAACTTTTTATCCAAAAATTTTTCATTATCTTTAGATTCTATTTCCAGTAATTCTTATTCATTATATTATCCATTGATATTCCCAAATATTTAGGTGAAACATTCAATAGGAATATAATTTAAATAACAAATTATATTATACTTGAAGAATTAAATTGTTTTTTATTTTTCAAGATGATTATTTTAAATATATTTAATAGATAAATAATATATTTTATTACCTTCATTTATTGGTGTATCCCATTTCACATTAAAATAATTTTTCAGATTTTTTTCCCTTCTCATTCTGTTCATTTTTTTACCAAAAATCAATTTATTATTTTATTGGTATAGAAAATGGAATTACAGTTGAGTCATTTCTAAAATACCTTTAAATATAAACTTCATATTGAACTGATAAAAACTCAGAAAATGATATATCCATCTTGTAGTAACATTGATTTCATAAATAATGATTATGGTACCTATGTTTATCTTCATCCACCTAAACGGGGGAGGAAGTAAATGAGGAAAACTTGATTTTCGAAATGGATTTATAAATAAAAATTTTCCCTTTAAAAACTATATCAATATTTTAATCCCTATAAATTGTTAAGATATAAATAGATATCATTCTATTTTACAATTTAAAAACTATCTCAAAATTCATTTCTTATAACTTTTTTGCCACATCCATTTTTAACCTTAAACATCTTGTTGAACAAAATTCATAAGGGGTATGATATGTGTGTTATTATTGGATGCATTGATTATAGATTTTCACATCCTTTGTAATAGCTTAAAACTAATAGAATCTTATTGTATAATGATCTATCAATATGTCACTAGACATATCAAATAGTAAAATATTCATCCTCTCAACATCTCCATTTTATTATGGAGTGTATGGAACATTTAATCCATGTGTAACTCAATTATTCTTTTGGTACTCAATGAAAATAATATTATCATGTTCACTTCCATTATAAGAACTTCATCACTTTTATTTCAAAATTTTTCTTTTCAAATTGTCTTCTGAATCTATTAAATCCTTCCAAGTCATATGGATTAAATGCAATCAATATGATGGATGTCAATTATGTGAAATAATATTATAATTTGCTGAAATATCATTCTCCTATTATTTTATTCATATTCATATAAACAGACACATAAGAGTTATTCACCTCTATATCTTTTCATGTTGGGATTACAAAACACTTATGGATGTTGGATTCTAACTTATTAACATGATAGAAATCTTGGAAATCTATTATTTTATATGATTTAACCGGTTTAATGGTTAGAGGAAGCTTTCTAGTAATGAAATAAACTATTAACAGAGTGTATAGAATTTTGGCTGGTAAAAACATTGTTTAAAATATCTGGGATAATGGTTTTATATTGATGATATGGATAAAAAAATTAAAGGATATCAGGGAACATTTAAATACTCTAATTGAGCATTTACATGCTGTTAATGGACATAAAAACTAGATTAATGAGTTTAAAGTTTTTTATATTTATTTTTACTATTTAGGGAATTTATTAGATGGTTATAACACATTGAGATTAACTAAGGCACATTTGAAGAAGTTATAGAGTTATTTGAAGAAGTTTTCAATTTCAATAAGAGAAGTTGAAAAATGAAAAGTGCATGATGTCTACTGTGAGAAAATTATTTTCAATATCTGAAATGAAACTTTGAGCTAGTGTTTTTAATTCTAAGATCTGTCAAATGACTTCATGGATAGTGTATGACATAGCGAGTTAGTGTGTGTGTCTTTCCTACCAAGTGTGTGAATTTGGATGCCCTATGTTACAACAATATATGACCCCAGATAAAACATTTATCTTGTGTTGTATAACATTGACGTCCCCTAAGACTTCGATAGTATGAATTTTATTAATTAATTATGAGTATAAGCTATAATTAATGACATTTTTATATCCCATCTAAGACTTTCTAGTCTATGAACATGATATATATGAGTTCTATGCAAGATGATTTTTTTGTATAAGACTTCAACAATTTGTAGAATATTATAGATTATACTATAAGAAAACAATGATTTGGAATTTATATTGTTAAGATGAAATAATATTGGATTATTATTATATTGATTGATTGATTTTAAAACAACATGTCACAATTATTAAAAATGATAAAATATTGAGTTTGAATAAGATAATGTGAAATATCTTATTGATAAAAAATTAGAAAAAAATAAACAGTTTTTTATAATTATATAGATGACTTTAATTCAATGCTTGACTTATTTATCATAGAAGAAATCATTTTTATTTTAGGTGAACTAGTTAATTAGAATTTTGTTATCATAATTGTTTCAATTAAGTTCAAATATAACTTAGATGAATGTCTTGAAAATAAATCTATCCAGGGATGAAAATTATATATTTCATAAAATCTAGAAATTCATTGTGTTGGTACAAGTTCTACGATTCATTGTTGCAAATATCACTAAATCATTGTGAATAAAGTTGTAAATGTGAAAAAATAATGTATAAGTTATTATTTATTTATACAATCTCATGATGAGATAAATATAATTTTTTTGGGGATTTCTCATGAAATTGATAAGGAGATCCTCACTGCATGTTGCTGTTATATTTTTTATACAACCTGTGAGGATTGATTTATGCAAGCTGCTATGGTTGTATTTTGGGAAGAGAAGAATACTCATGAATACTGGAGTCGAATTGATATTTATACAACCATGATAATTTAAATGAAAAATAAAAGGTATATTTTTCTAAATAAACTAGTGAAATTTAGTTCATGATATAATGGAGAAAAAACTATGTGTTACACTTGATAAGTGATATGTATTATCATGGGGAGATTTTTTTCTTTGCATCTATCTCCTAAGATATACTTATTTATGTTAAATCAAAAATGGAATGTAGAAAATTTATGAGGCACAAGAATTAGAATATCATGTGAGCCTCTCAAGATAACCATATTTTTCTTTAATAATATTCATTAGTCAAAAAATGAGGTCAGTTTTAATGTAGAAGTTATTGATCGAATAACACCTGTAAATCTCAAATATGACAAAGAGAGAACCAAGAGAAAACCTCTTGAGTGAAAAGAAGTGTGTGTTTAGTTAAAAATATCTACTGAATAAAATGAAAAGGAAAATATAAAAAACATTTGTGAAGGAATGATTCAATTTGTATTGAAGAGGAAGAATAATAAATATGAAAATGAATACCAATGAAGTTATACTAGTCAATAGAATGTGAAGACCTAATTTTTATTATTTAAAATTCCAAGAAACATTATGGGATTTTTTAATTCCTTAATACTCACTATATAATACTTTTTGGGGATTCATTCTTGAAGATAGAATTTATAGTTGATTTTAGGAAAATTATAATAGAACTGAGAATCTTGGTAGTAAATTGGAGGCCAGGTTTTATAAGTAGTACTTGAAGACATAAAAGAAGTCAAAGACCCTCTATTTGTTTTTTTGTAAGGAAATACCTTGGCCCAAAATGACCAAAGTAAAATTGTTATTAAAAGAAGGTTTACAACAGTCAAAATTATGGGATAATATTATAATCTTTTTCATTATAAGAAATTAATATAGCAGGGAATCCTATGAATTCTATGGATTGGGATTCCCATGAGAGTCTGAATCATATAAAAACACACATTACTTACATTAATTTCTATATTTCACTTCATATAATTATATGATAGGTCAAATAAGAAAATATCCATATGCATTAATTAGTGACCCATGTAAATGTTTTAATGGGTTTTAAAATATAAATAATAAATTTTAATTTGGTAAAAATTAGCCACACCTGATTCATCCCCAGGTTTTTCCTACTCTAGTCTATTTGTATTAACAATAGTTACTATGGAGGTGATCAATGAATTCAAATATATGCACAATTTAATGATAGATATGAAAAATACTCAATTTTAAATCAAAGAAAATAAGATAAAATATATTGACATGTATTTATAAGAGGAAAATTAAATACATAAAGATAAACCAAAAAATATAAATAAAAAATTGGATTATTGGTTGATATCATCTCATGAGGATGAGAATAATTTTACCAATATGAGGTTATTTGATTATTTCAAGAATCAAATGGGTTTCAAATATAATGGGTGTAATATGGAACTATGAAAATCATTCATAAAAGAACTAGAATCCATCCAAGCGATAGATTGTCATATTGGGTTTGTGCATGCCAATTCTAGTGTGGTGTTTGAAATCGAACCTAAAAAGTGTACTCTACCAGGTGTATAAATTTTATGTGGAAGGAAATTCAAGTAGTAAAAATTATTAGAAATTTATGACACATATTAGATAATATTAATAATTGTCTAATGATAATATAGAAGAGCATATTACAACATGTTCAAAAATAGTTTGTTCAAAGTAATAATACAAAATCAAGTAGGTTGAAGATCATGCACGGCAATATTATCTAATAATATTCGAAAACAAGTTTGGAAAAGTAACGTATATTGAGTAAGAATAAATGAAGGAAAAATATCTACATTATAATATTGACAATCCTATATAAACAAATAATAATGATCAATTACAGAAGAAGAGAACGCTAAAAATGAGGTGTCAATCTAGAAAATCTAGAAAGATACAGGCATGAATTGTTTTAGTCATTTTATACATTCACGTAATGATTTATGTACGTTTGGAACAATGTATCATCCATATTTCTCACTTTTATAATCTGATGGAAGTTTAAATTATTCCCATATTTTGGGGGTTTTTCATTTTTGAATAGGTAATTAAAGGTGATGTTTGAAAAAAATATCTTATTCCAATATCTATTCTCATGTTGTTGATCAAATATTAAATATTTATGATTTGATTTCTATGAGTGGGTTATAATTTGATATCCATTTTTCATTAAAATTATATAAATGTTAATTGAGAAAAAAATATATACATATAATATATCCTATGATGAAAAATTTTATATTTCATAAAACATATATATAAAATGTGTCTATTTAGGATGTTTTCTTCATGGTTTAAAACATCTGATATTATTTTTGATTTTTTATGGGGGGATACTACAGAGGGAGGTGCTACTACAGGGGGAGGGGGTTATGCATGTGGACAAGGGAGGCAGTGTGAGGAGTGGGTTGTTCTACTGTAGGGAGGGGGTGTGTTGGGGGTGGGGGAGGGTGGGTTATTGTAAGGGGGTGGGTTTATGACCGTTGGAAAGGGCGGTTGTGTGATAGTGGGGAAACATCATGGGGAGGGGGTTGTATTGGGGGAAGGGGTGGGAGGTAGGGATGTAGGGGGATGGGGTTGTGGTATTGGAGGGATGGGGATGGGGTGGGGGTTGGGACTATAGGGGTGAGTGGGGTTGTGCTACATCAGGGCAGGGGGTTGTACATGGGTTGTAGGAGGTGGGGTTACTATAGGTGGACTGGGGGTGTTTGGGGGGAAGGGCTGTTGTGCATGGGGGTGGGGGAGGAGAGGCTGTGTAGTGTACCATATGGATGTGAGACATCAACACATAATAGTATTACAAGGTTTCCCCCCCATTTGATTTACTATTCTACACACTGAATTATTCCCCCTTGTTTGAGCCATCAAATAACAAACAATAAAAGTTACTTCCTTTTATGAGAATAACCTATTAATTGAAATAAAAAATGTATTAATATGATGTACTAACCAAATAAGTGGGAGGATGAGCATCTGAAAAATGGAATTCATAACAATTTGGGTGCCCTAGATGGAAATGCCCAAGTTTATGAGGGAAATTGAAAAAATAAATTTTTATTAGATTATAAATTAATGAAGGATTTTTCAACTAAGTTGATGAGGTAATTTGTACAAAAATCCTACATTAATGACCATTTTATTCATTATTGGGATGTTCACATCAATATGAATTTTATTTCTTCATTTTTTTGTTATAAATTCATGTATCATTTATCATGTACAATTGACATGTTGATCAAATATATATAGGATGTCATTATATCCCATTTCTTTTCCTACTGTTTTTGTATGGGTTGTTTTTATGATGAGGCTAGTTCTATCTACCACAATCTAAGACAGTGAGTTCAATAACACATTTGGGTAAGGATTATTTCGTATTTATTCTTTTTCCCCATTTTAATTATGGATTTGGTGATTTTTGGGTTCCAGGTATTTTTGTAATGCATTTTGGATCACTTTGATACAGATTCATGTTAGCATTGACGAATGAATTCATTGGTATGCGTGGGTAGGAATATACATATTTAAATTCCCCATTTATATATATATATATATATATATATTCACTCATGGATTATGAATATATATATATATATATATATATATATATTGGGGCTCATTGTCCTTATACATATCTATAAAAAATGCATTCATGTGTAAGTGTAAAGGGGTATATACAAGTATAAACATATATATAAGGACCCTCGTGTGCATATTTTCCCATGAAAAATGTTCATATGGGAAAAGAGTTCTTATATATTTATGTTAAGTTTCATTTGCGTGAAAGTGAAAAAAGAAATATTTGTGTCTTCATCATAAAAAGCATCTTTCCATGAGGTTGAGGTATTTTCCCTCTACATAAACCGTTAATTTGAATTATATAACTATCTGATTGATTTAAAAACATGTTTCCATTATTGATTTATTGTTTTAAAAAAAAATTCAAATAACCAGTAGCTTGGTCAATGAATAATTTAAATAGAATATAAAGCATCTATTTTTATTGGCTAATCAAATGAAACAATGATTAATTTAAATTAGAGTATTTAAATCAGCATATACCTTGTAAAATATAATAATTAGCCCCCAACCATATGAATAAGATTTTATTTCAACAAATCTATGTGAGATATAATATCTATATCTCAACATATATCGTTTTTAGGTTACATTCTACTATTTTATTAGAAAATAATGAAAATACATTTTATGAAACCAGACTTTATAAAAATCCCCTACCCTTTGAGAAATACCTTCCAAAAATTAACATAATAATGTCCATTTATTCTAGTTTTTTTTTCATTTACATGAATCTTCATGATTTTAGTGTATTAAAATTGATTAATATAGAATCTAGTGGAAAAACCAACTAATCATTCTCTGTCTTAGGAATATACCTGAATCTCCCTTCATATGGAAAGTAGATTTTTTTTGTCAAATCGATAGTAGGAAATTATATTTCCATCACCTTCGAGACTAAAACATCCTAATTTTGAGAAAAAATAATGTTAGTATTCATTTAAAAATCTAAAAATGACATTATTCAATATACTCTTCTCAGTGACCCAAATGAAAATAGTTGGGATATTCCCCTCGGAAGCACATAATTTCTAGGGTCATGATACTCTTATTAGTATTGTAAAATACATTAGTTCAAGGTATTATTTTTGGAAGTCCAAAAAGAATTATTCTAGGATATTTCTCTAGAAATACCAAATTCCATAAGATAATATACTTCTTTTGAAAACCATAAAACCATTATTTGATAATCTACACCCTGAATATTCTCATTGGTTATTTGGTACTTGTTTCTTAAACTTATTATTGAATCCCATGGTAGTGACATATTAAACATAAAATTTTGTGATTCATGTGAAAAGGCTACACAACACCAACAAAAACAATTAATGATTTATCTATCAATTTATTTTTTACTTATTCCAAGACGATAATAATTCTTCAAATAAGTAACTATAACAGATCATAGTTCATTGTCAGCTAGTAAACTGTCCAAGGATAAGGGGGTAGGGGGTGTGTAGGGGGGCTGTGTAGGGTAGGGGTGGGGTAGAGGGTGTGCTAGGGGTAGGGGAGGTCTACTAGGATTATTTTCAAGGGTTAGGGGGGTGCATGGGTTGTGCAGGGGAGGGGAAGGGGTGATATGGGTTCTTTTTCAAGGGGTAAGAGTGGGAGTAGTGTGTGTGAAGGTGGTATATGGTGTGTGTAGGGGTTTCATGTGTTGGGCTTGGGTGGGATGGGTAGGGGTGTACATTTGGGGTGGAGGTTGGGGTTTGCTAAGGGGAGAGAGAGGGGTTTCTTATGTTCCATTTCATGGGGATGATGTATGGTGTATAAGGGTAAATGTGTTGTGATGTTGGTGTGCTGTGGAGGGGGTTGGTGGAGGTGAAAGGGGTTTGGTGGGTTCTGTCGAAAGGGGAAGGGGAGGGTGAAATGGGTGTGCATTTATGCATGGTTGTGTTGCCCTATAAGGGGCCCAGTATCACCAAAACACACATAATTCATAGTATCTATAGAAACCTAAAAAGGTATTAAACATCAACCACGGTAGAGTTCTAGCATCATGAGTTTGGGTAAAGAAAACATCTACTACAATATCATTACACCATACAAATAACTAAACACAAGGTTGATCATCTGGTTAGCGGGTGACCTAACCCGATGGAAAACATAACATTCAAACTCTATTTAATTATCCAAAACATAAGGAATAAACCCATATGTAATCCTATGATGTTTGTCGCTAACACACATGAAACAAAATCAACATATTTGGTATAATCGGTGAGAGCTATAATCCACTCTAAAAAAAGGAAAACCCAATAAGGAAAAACTATGGATTAAATCCTCAATATTTTAGTCATGTATATAACATAAAATATTCTTGGATGTGTATAATTATTTCTCTTCTCATTAGTATAAATAATATGAAATATTATAATTTTCATGTCAATAAACTACCTCCATATCTGGGCTATATGTATGTGAAAATTAAATTTTTTGATAAGATAAAAGCATGATTATTGGGGAAAATTTGGGTGAGCTGACTTATGAAGGATATGAATACAAAAATTAACCATTAATTAATGAATTTACTATATTGATTATACCTTGTAACCAGTGTTATAAGGTTTTGATTGATCTATATATTATCTGTGTTCTTATTGGTGGAAACATTTGCAATCAAATAATTATTTTGTCCTTTATTTTGATAAACCAACTATTAACCCCTTAATACACTTTTTTTAGTATCCCAAAACAATCCTACTTTTTACCTAAACTCTAAACTACATACCTAGGATTTAGAAAATATTGATAGTATTCTAACATGACCAAAATCACTAGGACCCATCTTGGGGATATGATGGGTTGAGTGTTCCACCCTGAGAATTCCTCACATTTATGCATGAACATTTTTATATGACATTGGATGATTTGAAGAGGAAATCCACATTTTTTGGAAAAGGTATACTTTTTCACAATTCATTACCAAGGAAACATGGATATATCAACTATTTAGATCAGTGGAGCCATACATATAGACATGGGTTTCAAATGTGGTAATATGTATTTCATGGTTTATGATTATACAATAGTTTGAAAATATTGATATAGGATTTTATTTATATCCATTAAAATACAATCGATGGTTTATGAAACCATGGTATTAACCTATATCCATGTAATGGGGCCTATAACAAAGGTTTCAAATTTTCTCTACAGCCCTATTTTGTATAAGTTAGTTCTACTTTCCATTGTTTCTGATCGGGATCCCACGTTCACTTTTAACTTTTAGACAGTCCATCAAAAGTTATTAGGTACTGAATTAAATTTCAGTAAATCATTTTATCCACAATCATATGGGAAGAAAAAGTTAAAAATTAAAACTGTGGAGTATATGAAACTTTATTGATCAATGGATGAACAAGGATGTTAGGATAAAAATATTTATTTGGCTGAGTTTTCTTATAATAATGGGTTACATTATAGTATACATATGACACCATTTGAGGCCTTTTATAGAAGGTGATGTCGAACTACTAATTTATGGATGGAGGTTGGTGAAAGGATGTCGATTTGGAGATAATTGGTTGAACAGACACCAGAAAAAGATTATATTATTCATAAAAAGATGGAGACAACATCGAGAAGGTAGAAAATAATTATGGATAATTAGCGTAAGGATATTTATTTTGATGTAGGTGATCATGTCTTTCTCAATTATTCTCCATGGAAAGATTTGATGGGTTTTGGTAAGAAAGGGATCCTGAGTCCATAGTTCATTGGTCCTTATGAACTCCTAGAGATTGATGTATTAGATTCAAATTGAGTATATTTAAAACTGATTTTATCCTAGGTAAACAATTTTTTCATTTAAAAATGATAATTATGTATATCCCAGATCCATCCGGATTTTGAGTCAAATTTCTGGTTTAGTTAAAGGGAATATTTTTTATATGGAACTTTCTGTCAATATTCATGACCATAGAGAGAAAGTGTTGTAGATTAAGGTGATTCTTCTGGTTATGGTGTTTTTTGAAAACCCAAACTGTTGATGAGGAAACCTGGGAATCTAAAATTATATTAAATATAAATACCCCACATTATTTGATAAGAAAATAAAATTTCGAGGATGCAATTTTCAAAAGGGGGACAGATGTAACATCCCATTTAATTTTAGAATAATAATGTTTCATATATATTAATATTTATATGTTAGATAATAATTTTAAATTAACGGGGATTCTATGTTTAATATCATAATCAACATAGAACAAAGGGTCATTCTGAGATCATATGTTGCATAGACGACTGAGTTATATATAAATATTATTTGTTATAATTATTATTATTTTAAATAATAGTTATCACATTCACATTGAATTATCAATAATTAATATAACTGACTATATTATGATTACACATTTTTATTCAATTTTGATTATTTCTTCAAATAAATTTTAGAGGCTTAAAATTTCAATAAATCCATTTTTAAGCATAAATTAGTCAAATATTTATTAAATTGTTTTTACCACATTTTTATGGATAACATATTTTAAATCTTGATTTTGAAACATTTATTTTTTATATTTGAAAAAAAATATTTTGAAAAGGGAAATAAAAATTTACCCTAGTTTAATTTTTGGTATTTATCTATCAATATTCATATTTTAATGAAAATTTAAACATTATACATTATAATTAATAAATATATTTTATATAATTTATTTATATTAATTATTATTATTTATATTTGGTTTAATTAATAATTATATTATGTTTTTTCTATAATATTATCTAATTTTTTAATACAAGTAATTTCTCAGGGAAAATTTTATATAAATGCATGTCACCTTTTTGATGGTTTTCATATTTAAAAAACATATATTCTCAGTTGAAAACATGGATTAATTATAATTTAATAACTACAAATTCTATGTTATTAATTTGGAAAATTTGTTTCCATATTTGGAATTAGAAGTAAAAAAATTATGTAAATAGTTCCCTTTTATTTTTATACATTATGAATAATATAGTTAATAATAAATTTTATTTCCACGGTTATTATAATATATGTTAATTCAAGGAATAACTAATATTAAAATTTTATAAAAATACCCTAACACTAGTCCTAAGTTATTTAGATGAATGTATTCCGGTCCTGAGAATATTCGGTCGATTTTAGGATCAATTAGAGCCAATGTGATGTCTTTAATTCATTTATATTATTATATTCGATGAATTGTCATTTTTTAGACTTTCGTTTTTAAAATGTAATTTATTTTAATATAGAGTTATAAATTTTATATATTCAACTATTAATGTTAATTAGAAAAATAATAATATTACCATCATAATGTTAATTTATTTATAATTTTTTGAAATTATATAATAAATTTTATTATGAAACAATGATGATGTAGTAATTTATTTATTAATGAATGAATCAAATAAATGATATTATAAATATTAAAACACAATTAATTTGACATAATTTATTCAATGCATGAATTTTATTGGATATATTTGTCATTTTGGAGATGATTTGAATATGTTTGTTCAAAATTATATTAATGTTTTGATATTTTTCAAAAGGAAATTAATGAAGAGTGTCTTAATTGAATCAATTATTATTTTAAAATATTAAATATTTTGTTAAATGTTATAGAATTATTATAAATCTAATATTCCCACTAATATTTAGTATAAGTTATTATATCTCATAAATTACACTTTTTCTGTCATTTTGTATCTTATGGTGATAACATTTACCCACAAAGTGTAAATAACATGACATCATGGTACAATTAAAAAGGGTAAAATAAATGTTTAAAAAGTTTAGGGATTAAATAATATGTAAAAAATGACAATTTTAATTTGATAATGGTTATTCAACTAAATAATATCTTATTTTCTAAATAAAATATTTTTGGAACATTTTTAATTGATATTTAAATTAAATTAATTTAATACTTTTAATAATTCTAAGTGTTTCCCTCCCATATTCTATAAAAAGGAACTCATTTTTTCTCTATTACTCATCCATACATAAATTTCGTTTTCTACAGAAATCTACCCAATATTATTCCCAGATTCCCTCCCCAAATTATTTATGTATTATATTAGTTTGAACACCCTTCATATACTTGGGAAGGTATTATGAATGGTGATCATTGTAATTAGGGGTAATGTTTTTATTATTGTGTTTATATTTTAATTTTCCTCCTCCACCTCACCAATAAATAAATTAAAACTCCAATATGCTCAACATACCGAGTAATTATCATTTTATAATTTTAAACTAAATATATCTCTACTTAAATTAAATAGGAATATAATTAATCGTTAGTGCATACATGTGATCCATTTCCTCAACGAATAGATATAATTAATTTTACATAACATTCTTCCAAGACTAGTCATAATGTTGGAATTTATTTAGTGGTATGATGTTAATGAGATATGTATCATTATAAGATAATAATATATCAATAATGATCTTACTTTCCATTCACATGAAAATGGTAACGTTATTCATGTGTACGTGTGAACTATCACATCAACAAAGTGATGTCAATAATTTTTATTAGTAACAAAACATTTATGATATATATTAGTCTATTTAAATGATTATTTTGATTTTAATTATATTATCAGCATTCTAAAAATATAATATAATAATTCCTTTTTTTTGTAATTAGTAATACAAAATTGAAATGTTATTCATGCGTACATATGACCTACCATCTCCAAGATTATGACATTGTTCATGTTTCATAATATTAGTGAGTGGTTTGATTGGAAAGCATAATTGATGTAAAAAAAGTAATTTTATTTAACTCATTTTATTCAGTAGATGATTTACTTATAACCACATAGAATATTAACATCTGGCCAAGTTCATTTTCTAGTTATGTACAGAATTTTGACTGAACATTTGATATTAATTTAAATTATTATTTAATTTTTATAACCTGGTTATAAGTAAAAAAATTAATAATATACATAATAAAGGTTCTTATTAAGGATGAAATTAATCTATGTTTACTATTTAGGAATATAATGATAGTATGTGACGAGTTGGACTCGCAGTAAGGGACATCATCTCAATCTCCTTTCATTGAGAAATATTTTGATATTATACCTGACCTTCCTTTATAAGGTGCAGAATTAATCACATTTTATTTTATTTTAATTCAAATTAATCTATTTCAATTAATAATTTTACTTAATGAAAAAAAGAATGTTTTTAACATACACGGTGATAAAGACTTCTTTTCCATGATGACCATTATTTGATATTTGGTTTCCTCCAATAGTCTTAACGTTTTAGAAAGAAGAAAAATACCATATTCATTTTTCATTTATTTTGGTATGGAAAATGGTTTTGAGAATATTATTATTATATCTAATATCTTGAAATAATATAATGTGATAAAATTATAGAAATTTTATTTTTCATTTCTTCCTATTAATGTGTTATGGTTTTGTTAATTATCATGTGAATTGTTTATGTATATGGGTGGCTTCATGATAAATTTAGTGTGGATGATCCCATGATAGGTCTCCAATGCATTGATTAACTAGATATAGTAAAACTATATTGTTTATCCTAAGAGGTTTTTGAAATATATTGTGATGGATTTTCCAAACTTAACTATGAAGGTTACTCCCTATGTAGCTATAAAAGCTATATTGTAAGAATGATAGGGACCCCAATATTTACCTTTATGATTAATTATTTCATGGAAATTTGTTATGAATCTTATGATTTCATAATGTGTGTCAAATAATATATATTTCATGGTAGGAAATTAGTATTTTTCAGAAATAATCAAGTGTTTAAATATTCATGGACTAACTATTTCATTCCTTATTTATATCCCTTACTAAGACTTTTTTCTCATCCCATGTTTTGGAAATGTTTTCTACTTGGTACAAAGATGAGTAAAAGAAATTATTATGTCAAGAAAAATCTTATGAAAATTTATATAAGGATAAAAATAATCATGTTTTAAATAGTTTTAACATGTAAAAAAATGATAGTTAGTAGAAGTTTCTACTTCGTAACATTTGAGTATTAATGTATTAGTTATGGCCTAATTAAATAACATTCTCAACCTAAAAAGATCCCCAATGTGAATTATTAACATAAATCAAGTTTAGTTACCATGTAAAATTGGGGACCTATAGTGAAAATATGTAGAATGATTATATATAATAAAGATTTATCGATTACTGGATATTATATAGGTTCTAAATTTTTATAAAAGACATACTATGATTCCAAAATATATTTTTAGAAAACATTATTTTTATTGCATTTTTTTTTCATGTTATAATTAATTTATAAGAATATTATCAAATAGTATTTGTTTAAGTAATTTACATTTCAAAATCACCATTTCCATTTTATCTTATAGTGTCTTATTCATATTCTTTTAAAAATAATTATTTTTCATTGACTAGTGAAGGATACTGATTTATGTAAACCTCCCATTTATTTTATTTATATAATTAAGTTAAAAATTTATATTATATTTTGGGTTTTGCTTCATAGCTGTATAAGATCCAATTTATGGTAAATAATCTACAGAATTCAATAAGAATCATCACTATATTCGATTTTGGTATAAGTTAATTTCTATTCATTAATTTTATTTTTGAAAAATATTAATTTTTTATTTCCTATTATATTTTTATAAAAAATAATATCTTCCTACTATAAATATCTAATATTTATAAATGGATTGAATATTTTTAACTGTGAGCTTCCAATTTGTTAAATATGTAAATTTCAATTTCATTTTTAATGAATAAAAACCATGGTAAATACGTATCACCACAATAATGGGTAAAACAATTTAATTCTAGTTAAAACAATGTGATAATGTATCCAAACCTTCCAAAAAGATTCGTTTATTTAACATTATAATATTAATATTAATATTATCATATAAATTATAACTAATAATATTGTATGTTTTTCCATTTTCCTTTCATAATAAAATTTATATTATTTTAAGTTAATAAAATTACAAAATATCACTCCATATCAATTAATGACACTAATTTATTGTAAATTTTATAAGATAAACTATTATTAGTTTTAAATTTTATCTTTTTTATTATTAAATTATTTTTATTAAAGACGGTAGATTTTAATTTTTAGTGAAACTATAATTACAATAAACAATCACATGATGCCAAAAATGTGTTTTTTCAAATTGCTCGAATGTCATGATAAATGGTTTTAAAATTAAAATATTAATTTTCTCCTGATGAATTGTTGTGTTATACAAAATTAAATAGGTAATTATAATTTATTAAAACAGTAAATGTGTTTATAATCAAATTTTATTTTTTCCTTTATGTATTTAAAGCAAAATTTAACGAATAATTCCAAAAAATTACATTATTAATATTTTATGATATAAAAGATTATTTTAAATTATTTTAAAATAAAAAATATATAACTTAGAAATATTGGATTTTAATATTTTATAATTTCATCCATGTAAAATTTGTGATCCAATTTTCTATTTTTATTTTAATGTATGACCGTTGATGGGATAAAAATGTTTTATTAATGTTATTGCTAAAAATTGTTATTATGTGGATAATACCAATCGATAGTTCAAAATGTTATTTATATGTGTATAAATTTTATAATATGAGTGAATTTTAACCTTATAATATCTTAAAATTTATATTATGAGATTTTTTTCAAAATAATGTGAATATGATATATATTATACATAAAAATTTCAAGTAATTCAATTTTTTTCCCTCTCTTATAAATTGGAATCTATTATCCTCTATTATACACAAGACATAATAATTATATATATTTTAATACCTCTTCTAATTTCATAATATCTTCATTTCCCCCATTTTATATGGTATTTATTCCCCTAGTTCCATCTTATAAACCCGTATGTTGTAAGGAATGTGATTATTTACAAAGAAGAGGTATAATAGATAATAGTAGAATTTAATTATATTTATTATTCTAAAACTCTAAATCATATCAAAATAATGTTGATATAAAAACATCAATATATACAATATAATAATATGTTATTATGTTTATTTCAAAATTGTTATTCGTCTCAATCTCCATCATATGGGAAATGAAAACATCATGCATGTGTATGTGTGAAATACCACCTCCTTAAAGTGATGAAATTCATTTTCCATGTATATCATTCATGGATGATTAAAAAATTCAATTTAATGTCAAAATTTAAAATTATTTCATTATTAATATTATCTACATGATTGAACCATACCGTCTTTCACTATGGTCATCACGCGGAAGTTGTTTTGTCTACTATGAATGAAATATCCTCAAAACATCTGAAAAGAACAAAAATAATTTAATTAACATATTAATAATTTCCATAAAAATATAATAAAATAGATTACAATAATGAAATATATATTAAAATAGATCTTAATAAATTATAAAATTAATATATTTTTTATATAGGAGATAATTTATGTATTGGGTGAGTATGACTTGAGGTATAGTGTTTTATAACTCAATTTCAATTTCCTATGATATATTACTTCTTTGTTGTATATTACATGACATGAATATATATGTAGTGTCCTATAATATTTTTATATTTTATTTTTCCACTATGTTAAGGGAAATAATTTTGTTTATAAATTATCAATTCATCGATTAATTATTACATGAATGTTAGGATCTTTATGAGGCTTTCATATCCCACTTTTGTTACATTGAGACATATACCAGATTCCACACTTCGTTAACTTCTGAGGTTTATATAGTAAATATTTTATAATTTATATCATTAATCATTATAATTTACTAGTATTTAATATCTCATCTTATTTTGTTTCTTATATGTTTGTTATGATTCAAAAGTTTCCAATGTTGTATTATTTTATTCTACAATATCATTTTTATTCATGATTTTTTTTTATTTAATGTAAATTGTATATTGTTTTATTTGTAAAAAATATCAAATTTATTCGTCATATTTAAATATGATTTTATATGTATTTCATTCATTTTACTCCCTTTTTTACATAATAAAATAGAGATGTTTTGTTTAAGACAAGTCCACCATATTTAATATTTGGTCGATGAATATTATCTTCCATGTCTATCCTTTCAGAAATTTTTAAATAAAATTACTAGGTATATTTGAATGATTTATCCAGGTTTCTTTTAACAATATTTATTTTTTTCTAAAATGGTTTAAAAGGTAAATATTAATCTTCTCCCATATGGATTATTTTTTAATTATTTTCACTGTGAAAATACAATTACTTTTATGGCTTAATAAATTCATACAACCATTATGAATACTTTTTTCATTAAATATTCCACTAATTGTTCCCATGGTTTATTTGAAATAAAATTTATTTCATAATAGTTTGGACGTTTTTATATATTAAATATGTGATGTAAATTTGAAAATTTTATTTTCATTAAGAAATTATTCAGTGATATTTTAAACGTATTTTCTTCTATGTTAGTATAATTTTGTGAATATTATGATTTTCTAGATATATAATATAATTATACCATCTATCATATTTCAATTCATAAATTTTGATCATTTAGACCAAGGAAAGTATAATCATTCTTAAATCTAGTTTTTAAAATATTAACAAGATTAATATGTTTATTTATAAGATGAATTAATTAGACATATTATAATATTTACAGGGATTATAATTACATATCAATAAGATTAATATGTTTTTTTAATGAGATAAAATATTATTGTTAACTATTTTATATCTACCCAATTATTTATAATGTCCTTGCATGATTCCATCATTTTATATTTATTATTTCTTCTCACTAGGACTTAATTATATGATTACGATGTCTGGATTTATGCATTCCTTCATTATGAAACTATTTACTATTATCTTTGAAATAATTTTTGTTCCTACATTATACATATATGTATTCCCCTTTATGATATTATTTATATAGAATATTTGATTATTTTGTATCTTTTTCGTATTTCTTTGGATTTATTTATATTGTGATAGATTCTATTATAGACATTCCCTTAATGAGAACCTCACCTAATTCTGTGTTATAATTTCTGTTCCTATGATACCATGAATGGTTATATTAATGAAGTTTTGGATATACATGATGAATTATGAAATTTATAAATATAATTTTAGAGTTTAATTTCAATATTTCAAATTTAATATGACAATCACGTATGTATCTAATAGCCCAAGATGGTTAAAATATTTAATTCTTCAAGATGATATCCTTTATATCTTGTGAAAATATAAAAATGTAAAAAACCAATTACAAGTAACATTTTTTGAGGTGTTTCATATAGAGACTAGGATGACATTATAATCAGAAATATAAACCTAACATGATTACCCTTCGACCATTAATGTTTTAAAAAAAATTATATATTCATTTATATTAAAATTAAAAAACTAACAATTTTCATAAAAAAATGGAAATTTATGTAACACCCCGAGCTTCCACGATACGCTTCTCATTCAATAATGCAATAGCTTGCATTGTACGCAACTTCGAGTTCTAAAACACCGCGACAAATCAAAGTAGCCGTTATGAATAGTAATAACCACTTTTTAAAATTATAGAAATTTTATATTTCAAAATGGAATTCATTTTTGTATTCCTAATATCGAAATTAGCCTATGTTGAATTTTTGGTATTTTTCTGAGAACTTCTAATTTTTATGAATAGTGAAAAATACTTAAAAACAACATTTTTAATAAAAATAATTAATAGTGATAAATTATACTATTTAGTGGTTTTAAAGTATAATTGGAATATATTTTTACAATTTTATCCAATGGTGGTCATTAGAATTAATTTGACATTGAAATTGGACATAAAGAATTGCCAATCTTTTGATATAAATTGTTTCTTAAAAACACGCTATTTGTTGTGACATCGGGAATTAATTATAAAATTTATTAATGCAACTTATATGTTTGGAATTTTGTAAAATAGACATCATTTTTGAATTCGGAATATCAATTATAGCTTAGGGTGAAATTTTGGCATTGTTCTGAAAAACTTCAATTTTTGATGAATAGTGAAACCACTAAGTGGTAGTTAAATAACTGATTTTTCGTTTAAATGAAATATTACCACTTCTGTGATTTGATTTTCAAAAATCTGACATACATGGTTGTCATTAAGAAGTAAAATGTGGTTCAATGGGATAAAAATAATTTTTTGGTGAATAGTAACTTATTAAGTTTTAATCGCGATTAGTGGTAATTAGTGTAGTTTAAGGTATAAACAATACTTTAATAATATGAAATGACCTAGACACATGTCCCAACCTCATTGGTCGAGTCATGGACGACCAAGACAACCCATGGGTCAACTTGGGGACCCCATGGAGCCACTTTAGTTGGAAAATGACATTAATATATATTTATTTAATGTTAAAGTTAAATTGACACAAACATGAGTTATTTTACTAAAACAATTTTTAAATGGGGTTACACAAGTCCAAATTTTGATTATAAATATTAATTCGTACGCTAAAAAGATTTCCTACATCATAGTATTTTTTTTATAATTTGTAGACATTAAATAAATTAAATTATTTATGACATCATGATGATGCAGTGATGACCTCATTATTTAACGATTTAAATAAAATGAGAAGATAATGCAAAATCCAAGGCTTACACTTGTCCAAAGCCAATTGGATGAGGAGATTTCGAACCCTTATCACCTTAGCCTCGAATTATATAAGTGTGGGACCTTTAGAATCCGAAAAGAATTGTGTAAATAATGTAACATTTCAATCTTTCCAAAAGAGCCCCTCCTCTCCACTTATAAAAGGCTCCCACCTCTCCCACCTTATTCACACTTTCAATCCATTTGGCTCGGACAACCTCTGCACAAATACTCTCCCAAAATTCCTCCCTTACTCCTAGAAGCCTCACTTTGGGCAGAACTCTTCCCATGGAAGCCTTTGTCTCAAATCAAAAAGAGTTACCCGATTTTGAGGTAATGTCTTTTATAATGTTGTTTTGTTTTATTTTTCTTCTCCAACCCCATAAACTCTTTTTATTCATTTCTTTTGTAACAACACCAGTATCCTAAATATACTAGGATGTTGTTATAAGAAGGATTCGAGCTACACTTACACACACCTACATCTAATGGTTAAAGAACATACGGTTTCTGTGGATGGCGAATTTCTGCCTCACGAAACGATGATTGTTCAACACTCGTATAACACCTTCAAAGGTGGCCATTAAGATGTCACTATTTTTATATATGATATATAATATGTTTTTGTTTTACTTATGCTTCTGTATGTCTCATTTATGGCATACTTTATGATTTCCATTATGGGTAAAACGCGATAATTTCATTTTAGGAAGTGCGGACTACCGCCCCCTCAAAGTGATTTGAATCGTAAATGCCATATGTGGGATGTATAAAGGATGGAGTAAATGGTAATATACACTATATTATACTGGAATTATATTATACATTTATATCATTATGATTTAGTTCCATTAAATATGAAATTAAAATGAAAGTAGCGTTCATGCGTACGTACGGCTTACCGTCTCCATGAACGGTGCATTTCATTTCTTACCTCTAAATGTTACGTAATATTATAAATTAATGTATATACTGGATATATAAGATATATATGACATCTAAATCATTAATATAATTCTGGAGATAATGGATATTCTACCACATGAACAACTTTTAATTATAAGAAGTTTATTTTTGACTCAAGTTCCAAAGATCGACAAAACGACCGTTATTAACTTAAATAATTACATAATGTTCATAACATTGTAATAAGTAATATAAAAAGGATAATGAAATTGAAAATGGTTCTTAATAAGGTAGATATTAACTCTAGTTTATTATTCAGGAGGTTAAAGAACGGTTGAGTCAAGTCAGACACGAGGTAAGGGAATTTCTTAACCCAACTTCCATTCTTTGGGTTAATCTCCTACTTTCAAATTATGTCATGATATTATTATGTCCTATTTTGTATTTTTACTTTCTTTATGTGTACCTATAGTGAATACACATAATAGATCTATTTTATTTTAAAAATGATCTTTTTAAGGACTTCGTCTCAATCTCCTTTCATTGAGGCATATTTGGTTTTATACACAACTTTATTTTATACGGTGTATAAACCCCTTTGACTTTTACATTTATTCAAAAGGAATCTTTTTTATACGAAGTGTTTTGCTAAATGACAAAAGGGAATGTTTTCCTTCCGTACTTATGCGGCGACAACGACTTCTCCGCCGCCGTGACCATTATTTGAGATTCGGCTTCCTCTACAAGCCATCATTTTTCTTAATGAAAAATAAATACAATGTTTTAACTTTCTTTTATTTTGGTATTGAAAATGGTTTTCAAAGCATTCTTATTATATCAATGTGTTGTATTTATATCTTGTGATTGAAATGTGGAAATGTTATGTTTCCTTTATGCATGTTTTATGTGATATGATTATGTTATGGTTTATGATATTTTTAAACCTATTCATATGAGGAATGCATTGGACTTAATAAGTGACGGGTGGAGCCCGCTATAGCTCCTCGATGCATCGGCAGGTCTCATGAGACAAACTAGTGTCTTGGCACGAGGCCTTGACAAAATCTTATTTGTGGTCTTGGCACGAGGCCTTGACTACGTGGTTATGATAGTCTGGCATTATGCATTCCATCATTATGAAAGTGGTTATTGATATTGCATATGATTATTCGACCAGTAGAATATCCATGTGAAGAAGAGAATGGCATTATATCATTTTACTTTTGCCATATTATGTTGAAGTTCATGTTTAAAAGGCTTTTGTTTTAGTTATACATTGCCTTAAATGTTAATGTTTATTTATGAAAGCTTCCGCATTATTGTTATCCTTACTGAGCATCTGAGCTCACCCCTTTCAATGTTTTAATATTTTCCAGGATGTGAAGAAGTATATTATGAATGACCTGCAAGGATAGTGTGAGGGGATATGAAGACAATATGTTGTTGTAGTTTTTCACTTTATGATGTAATGTAACGTTTACGAATGTATCTAGTGTTTCCAAGGCTACTAAACTAATCGGTCTTTCGAGACTTGATCTTTTGTGATCATGCCAATGTTACGAAGTAACGCACCGGCTCTGGGTAGCTGGGGTCGGGGCGTTATAGTTGGTATCAGAGGCAGTTTAGTACTAACCTTGGAAGCTAGATTTAGATAAACTCTGATTAGAGCACATAGCCCAAAGATAGACTTTGAGGATTAGTATAGAAGAACTTCCTAGAATTTTGTTATTGTAGAGATTTTGTGAGATTTCCGAGCAATACATCCTTGTCTGGATACGAGCAGGTAGAGGCGGCTCTGGCACAGATGTACCTAGGGGTAAAACCTGAAAACACCACTTTGAGCTACACTCGAACGGGAACTGGTGCACGACAACGGGCCTTGCTGCACTCTTGGTTACGACACTCCCGGGGGATATGCTTAGGATAATTCTCGTTTTCTTTACAAACCACCATGAACGGTTATGAGTATATACTTCCTCAAAGAAAACCTTTTTATGATTATGGATTATATCCATAAATAGTTCAATTTATGTTAAGTAAGTATGGAATTATGTATTTCGATTCATAAACTAACCTAGTTTATGGCATTGTATAGAAATGGCGCCCAGTAGAAGGAATGTGAACTCCATCAATACGTATGATCCAAAGAGTAAGAAGGATCATATCTTTCATGGTATTAAGCCAACATTTAGAAAGGAAATATTCTCCCATGTGTTATCAACATATGAAGAAATAGTGTCATGTGTTAGTAAGATAAGTAGAGAATTCTCTGAGTCTTATGGATTTGAAGGGATGAAAGAGAAGAAAAGGATGGAAGAGAGAATGATGGATAAAGGGACGAGGGAAAAGAAGAATTTTCCAATATGTGATAACTGTGGGAAGAAACACCTTGGAATTTGCCTGAAGGGAATGGGAGTTTGTTATAAGTGTGGAGAAAAAGGACACCGACTGCGTGACTGCAAGGGTAAGAAAAAGGTTTCAAATGTACAATGCTTCATCTGCAAGGAGTGGGGGCACTACGCAAACCAATGTTCAAATCATCAGAGTATGCCCCAAATGATGTTATTGGATAATAATCAAGTTATGATACTACCACAGATGAGGAGGAATGATTAGAGTTCTTATGTTGTTATTATAGAATTTTGTAATTTGAGTGTTGTATCAATGGTGTACTTGTTATAATAATTATGGAGTATATAAGGATTGTATTGCAGTACTATTTCATCTAGAACTTGATATTGTGTGGAACCAAGAAAAGTGACTCCATAGTAGGTTAAATTTTGGGAAAATATATGGTTGAGAGAAAGATAAACCATAATATGGTTCTGATACGGAGAAAGTGATTTTGGAATTAAGAGACCTTTTAGAGAAAGTCTGGGTAGAGGTGTTTTGGAGAACTATAAAGGTTGGAGTGGATTAAGTTGATTTTTGGATAGTATGGTTTAAGGTTAAAAAATTTATGAAGATTATTTTTGGAGTATTATAATACTATAGTTTTAGGAAAAGGACAACCTGCAGGGTGGGGCATAAACCGTCGCGTCGGACAAAGCTGTAGGAATCGAACCCACAATCAAAGTGCGACAAGCCTTTATTTCCTACCACTAGCCTACATGAAGTCCCTGGTTATTACAAAATAATTTTACTAATCTAAATGGTATGTTTTAACATTTTGAACCTTATACAATTAGGATAAGTATGATATTTTTGAGTTCTATTATCTTTTTGAGTGAAAGATGAGTTGAAGGTTGAAACTCTAATTGTCAAGAATAAATATATATATATACCTATCTCTTATTCAATGAATAAATTAATTCTTAAACTTTAGTAAAGGGATATTAAAACAAAAAAATGTGTTATCCTAATACCTTATGTCTTGTTGAACTGATGATATTTTAAATCAATATAGATTGAAGGCTTTGAGGCCCTCAATTTGACAGTTGATTGTTATTGATGACCTCAATCACTCCCTACAAATATTTACGTTTTTCCTCCAATTATATGTCTCTAATTTCCACCAATGTTCTCCTTATCGAGATTATAATTTGGTGGTGACTTTCTTATTTCCATTTACCTCTTATTAAGGCTAAATTTTATTAATCTTATTTCCGATGTGGGTTTTCCACAAAGGTATTTTCTCTTTTCAACCTTTTATTTTCAAAGAAAAAAATTTCAAATTGCGAGGATGCAATTTATTGAAGGAGGGGAGAATGTAACACCCCGAGCTTCCACGATACGCTTCTCATTCAATAATGCAATAGCTTGCATTGTACGCAACTTCGAGTTCTAAAACACCGCGACAAATCAAAGTAGCCATTATGAATAGTAATAACAACTTTTTAAAATTATAGAAATTTTATATTTCAAAATGGAATTCATTTTTGTATTCCTAATATCGAAATTAGCCTATGTTGAATTTTTGGTATTTTTCTGAGAACTTCTAATTTTTATGAATAGTGAAAAATACTTAAAAACAACTTTTTTAATAAAAAAAATTAATAGTGATAAATTATACTATTTAGTGGTTTTAAAGTATAATTGGAATATATTTTTACCATTTTATCCAATGGTGGTCATTAGAATTAATTTGACATTGAAATTGGACATAAACAATTGCCAATCTTTTGATATAAATTGTTTCTTAAAAACACGCTATTTGTTGTGACAGCGGGAATTAATTATAAAATTTATTAATGAAACTTATATTTTTGGAATTTTGTAAAATAGACATCATTTTTGAATTCGGAATATCAATTATAGCTTAGGGTGAAATTTTGGCATTGTTCTGAAAAACTTCAATTTTTGATGAATAGTGAAACCACTAAGTGGTAGTTAAATAACTGATTTTTCGTTTAAATGAAATATTACCACTTCTGTGATTTGATTTTCAAAAATCCGACATACATGGTTGTCATTAAGAAGTAAAATGTGGTTCAATGGGATAAAAATAATTTTTTGGTGAATAGTAACTTATTAAGTTTTAATCGCGATTAGTGGTAATTAGTGTAGTTTAAGGTATAAACAATACTTTAATAATATGAAATGACCTAGACACATGTCCCAACCTCATTGGTTGAGTCATGTCCGACCAAGACAACCCATGGGTCAACTTGGGGACCCCATGGAGCCACTTTAGTTGGAAAATGACATTAATATATATTTATTTAATGTTAAAGTTAAATTGACACAAACATGAGTTATTTTACTAAAACAATTTTTAAGTGGGGTTACACAAGTCCAAATTTTGATTATAAATATTCATTAGAACGCCAAAAAGATTTTCTACATCATAGTATTTTTTTTATAATTTTTAGACATTAAATAAATTAAATTATTTATGACATCATGATGATGCAATGATGACCTCATTATTTAACGATTTAAATAAAATGATAAGATAATGAAAAATCCAAGGCTTACACTTGTCCAAAGCCAATTGGATGAGGAGATTTCGAACCCTTATCACCTTATCCTCGAATTATATAAGTGTGGGACCTTTAGAATCCGAAAAGCATTGTGTAAATAATGTAACATTTCAATCTTTCCAAAAGAGCCCCTCCTCTCCACTTATAAAAGGCCCCCACCTCTCCCACCTTATTCACACTTTCAAGCCATTTGGCTCGGCCAACCTCTGTCCAAATACTCTCCCAACATTCCTCCCTTACTCCTAGAAGCCTCACTTTGGGCAGAACTCTTCCCAAGGAATCTTTTGGCTCAAATCAAAAAGAGTTACCCGATTTTGAGGTAATGTCTTTTATAATGTTGTTTTGTTTTATTTTTCTTCTCCAACCCCATAAACTCTTTTTATTCATTTCTTTTGTAACAACACCAGTATCCTAAATATACTAGGATGTTGTTATAAGAAGGATTCGAGCTACACTTACACACACCTACATCTAATGGTTAATGAACATACGGTTTCTGTGGATGGCGAATTTCTGCCTCACGAAACGATGATTGTTCAACACTCGTATAACACCTTCAAAGGTGGCCATTAAGATGTAAATATTTTTATATATGATATATAATATGTTTTTGTTTTACTTATGATTCTGTATTTCTCATTTATGGCATACTTTATGATTTCCATTATGGGTAAAACGCGATAATTTCATTTTAGGAAGTGCGGACTACCGCCCCCTCAAAGTGATTTGAATCGTAAATGCCATATGTGGGATGTATAAATGATGGAGTAAATGGTAATATACACTATATTATACTGGGATTATATTATACATTTATATCATTATGATTTAGTTCCATTAAATATGAAATTAAAATGAAAGTACCGTTCATGCGTACGTACGGCTTACCGTCTCCATGAACGGTGCATTTCATTTCTTACCTCTAAATGTTACGTAATATTATAAATGAATGTATATACTGGATATATAAGATATATATGACATCTAAATCATTAATATAATTCTGGAGATAATGGATATTCTACCACATGAACAACTTGTAATTATAAGAAGTTTATTTTTCACTCAAGTACCAAAGATCGACAAAACGACCGTTATTAACTTAAATAATTACATAATGTTCATAACATTGTAATAAGTAATATAAAAAGGATAATGAAATTGAAAATGGTTCTTAATAAGGTAGATATTAACTCTAGTTTATTATTCAGGAGGTTAAAGAACGGTTGAGTCAAGTCAGACACGAGGTAAGGGAATTTCTTAACCCAACTTCCATTCATTGGGTTAATCTCCTACTTTCAAATTATGTCATGATATTATTATGTCATATTTTGTATTTTTACTTTCTTTATGTGTACCTATAGTGAATACACATAATAGATCTATTTTATTTTAAAAATGATCTTTTTAAGGACTTCGTCTCAATCTCCTTTCATTGAGGCATATTTGGTTTTATACACAACTTTATTTTATACGGTGTATAAACCCCTTTGACTTTTACATTTATTCAAAAGGAATCTTTTTTATACGAAGTGTTTTGCTAAATGACAAAAGGGAATGTTTTCCTTCCGTACTTATGCGGCGACAACGACTTCTCCGCCGCCGTGACCATTATTTGAGATTCGGCTTCCTCTACAAGCCATCATTTTTCTTAATGAAAAATAAATACAATGTTTTAACTTTCTTTTATTTTGGTATTGAAAATGGTTTTGAAAGCATTCTTATTATATCAATGTGTTGTATTTATATCTTGTGATTGAAATGTGGAAATGTTATGTTTCCTTTATGCATGTTTTATGTGATATGATTATGTTATGGTTTATGATATGTTTAAACCTATTCATATGAGGAATGCATTGGACTTAATAAGTGACGGGTGGAGCCCGCTATAGCTCCTCGATGCATCGGCAGGTCTCATGAGACAAACTAGTGTCTTGGCACGAGGCCTTGACAAAATCTTATTTGTGGTCTTGGCACGAGGCCTTGACTACGTGGTTATGATAGTCTGGCATTATGCATTCCATAATTATGAAAGTGGTTATTGATATTGCATGTGATTATTCGACCAGTAGAATATCCATGTGAAGAAGAGAATGGAATTATATCATTTTACTTTTGCCATATTATGTTGAAGTTCATGTTTAAAAGGCTTTTGTTTTAGTTATACATTGCCTTAAATGTTAATGTTTATTTATGAAAGCTTCCGCATTATTGTTATCCTTACTGAGCATCTGAGCTCACCCCTTTCAATGTTTTAATATTTTCCAGGATGTGAAGAAGTATATTATGAATGACCTGCAGGGATAGTGTGAGGGGATATGAAGACAATATGTTGTTGTAGTTTTTCACTTTATGATGTAATGTAACGTTTACGAATGTATCTAGTGTTTCCAAGGCTACTAAACTAATCGGTCTTTCAAGACTTGATCTTTTGTGATCATGCCAATGTTACGAAGTAACGCACCGGCTCTGGGTAGCTGGGGTCGGGGCGTTACAATTTAAATCTAGTTTTTGTTTGAATTCATCATTAGGATACTAACTATTTATTGACTATAACAAAATCTAATCTAGGAAATAATTTATTGTTTACACACAATGACATTGTGTTTTCACAAATTTATAAAAACAAAATTTTCCCTTTCAACAAATAAAATAAATTTTAAATCATCGTAATTGGTATCAAATTATCACCAGTATAGGATAAAATCATTTTTAATTGATTCATAATTGTAAATACTTCTCAATATTTATATGAAATTAAATTTCTGAAACCCATGTTTATAAATGTTATATGACAAAATAATTACATAATATAACATATATCTAAACACCTAATTATTTATGATCTTCATGTCACATATCATTAAATTACATTTAAAAAGTGATGATCTTTAGAATAATTAGATACCAAATATAATTTTTTATCATTTATTTGAATTTTGTATTTCCTCTATAAATGAATAAAAAAAGTTCTTTAATACCCTGTGAAAATACCATACCATAAACTCAAAGAAAACAAATTGAAATAATATATACGAGTCTTATTTCACAAAAACTCAATATGATAAAATAATTTTTTTAAATATCATTCAAAAATAAAATCAAGGTGTTCACTATTAAAATTGACAAATATAATCATTTTATAATAATAATAATCATGATATATTAAATATTGAAATCAATCTAGTCCATGAATGACTTCTTAAAAAAAATTTACAATCACCCCGTCATGTGATAGTTTTGACCAATAGATAACTCATATAAAAATATATATTGATTAAAAAAATCTATAATATAGTAAAAAATTAAAGAACTCATTGAATCCATTTTATGGATAAATATATCTTTTTTCCTATTATTTGAATGGGGAAAAAATTAGATGTGAAATGTAAAACATGACATATGAAATCAGAGACTAGAAATGTATATAAATTTATTTCAACTATATTCTCTCTACCCCTTGGATTTCTTATTTTTTTGATTTATATAAAACATAAATCCCTAATACTAGATCTATACTACTAGCCTGCTCATCTGCAGTTGTTATGTCTTAATAAACTGGATGATAAGAATTTATAGGATAACCCAAGGAATATAGATTGTAATGATTTATTGATATTTTTTTAATGAATTGGATGTATATAAATGGTCCAAATAAAAAATACTAAAATATATTACTAGGTACACACATTCACTCATTACCATCCTCTAATCACTAAAGGCTAAAACCTAATGTTACAGTACTACCAAATAATCTACGAATGATTTTTCCTCATATGGATAATAAATAATACAAATGAATTTACAAAAATTATATAAAACATCTCTACCCAATACAAATATATAATCCCCTATGTAAAATTATACTATTAAATAAATCATGCCCATTGAAAAAGAGTATGCCTTCAAATTAATAATTTATAACTAAAAAAGGAAAACATTTACACTAATGTGTGCATATAGTGGGTGAGTAAATGAACCAATAGGATTTTCCCAAGGACTCTATTGTATTTCCTTGTATAATATAATAAAAAATTAATGTTTATATTTATGAAAATAATTTAGAAACCATTTCCAAAATGTAATCAAATTTTAAAAATAATTATCTTTATCCTAATCAATGAATATAAGAATAATGTACATTAAAAATCAAAATTCAGTAAGAAAAAAAATCATTTTTTCCATTTTGAGGAAAATAATTTCTAAAAATCCCCAATTTCCTTTTTTTCTCAAAACCTTTTTCTTTATCCCCTAAATCTGTTATACATTAAAAACACATAATATCCCAATTTTTATAACCTTGGAAAATATTTACTTCTTCCACCGATATTATAAAAAATCTACATAATCACCAAAAATCAATAATTAAATGTAATATCAGGATAAATAATATAAGGGAGAAAATTTATTTTTAGACAAACATAAAATAATTGATCTTTCACAATTCCAAAAAAAAATGTATGCATAAATTCCAACCCCATACATTTCCAATATAATTATAATTCATTAAAATATCACACCATAACTTAGAAGAAGAGTTGTCCTAACATTCTTCAAAATGACATCCATTTATAACACCATTATACATGCTCCTACATATTAATACTATAGTGGACAAAAAAAGCACATTTTTAGGAATTTTTAAACATCCCAACAGAAAAATTAAAAAATAACTAAAATAATTTAATACATCTGATTTAAATAAAATATTTAAAACTAAGAAAACATAGAAATAACCATTCATCATGAAAAGATTCAATAATTATTTCTATTATATCTTCAAAAAAATAATTGAGAACAAACTATTCATTAACTCGTATAAACATAAATCCGTTAATATATTTTTATTTTTATTTAAAACCATGGTCTGTTTTCAAAATCCATAAATCCATAGATAATATAATTTTGATAAAAAAAATTTCATTGTTAATATTCTTGATTAATCTAAATTCATTTACCATAAATGAAAAATTATTTAAAATAGTTCAAAATAATAATAATTATTTCTATGAATCATATAAACATATTTATGTCGTATGATCAAGATTATTCTTCTTATTTTAATAAATTGATTTCAACAATTAGTGTTTCATTTACTGTTACAATTGTCTATATGAAATACAATTTAATCATTCTCAAAAAGATTCAATGGGTGATAATGTTGATAATGATATGTGTGTGAATGTTAAGATAATATATATATGATTAATCAAAATCAATATTTCTTCAATTCACCCAATAGATACAATGGCTTTATTGAATCAAAGAAGTCATATAATAAAAGTCCCATTATTAGAAAAACAAAATTTACTATATTCACAATGGAAAAATGGATTTATAAAATCATGGAATCAATACAAACACACATGGTTATCTTACATTGTTGTAAAACCATATACAAATATATACTTCGTCATTTGTCCTAAATTTAACTATTCATGTTAAGATAACTTTTATTTTTATCTAAGATCCTAGAAAAACAATATTTTATTTCTAATAAAGATACGTTTTTGGTTAGGTTAATAATTTTGTCAAATAATTCCCCTAAACAAACTTTTTCTCTATATTTCATTGAAAAATTAATTTTTTTCAAAAAATCACTAAAACATAATAAAATGTTCACTTATTGTAATGATGTTGATATAATTATATCACCTATAATAAAATTTCCCATTGAATTGTAACCATATTAATTCCCCAAAAAATCCTCTCACCCTTATTTTTATATATGGTTTTACCTTTACAAATTTTCCTCATGAATCACTCCTTCTTATAATAATACCCAAACATAGTGAATGGGTTTTCAATTTGAACCATTTAATCATCAATTAAAAAATAATTTCGTATCTCTATATAATTATTATTTAGTTTTATATCATCCACAATCCAATAAAATACATAAAAAATCTGATTTTTATTTTATTATTCGAGACACATAAAAATGTTGTGAATCATAACATATCAGTACGGTTGTAGAAACATTATGCCGCTTCATTAATATATTCAAAAAATTAAAATATACTAACATATTATGTTACCAATATTAGATTCATAACAATCTTATCATTTTACAAACTACCCACAAATAATTTTCCAATCTACCATATCATCGTATGATTTTATAGAGTCTATATCACCATCATCATTTTCTTCTGAATTGAATTAATTCCATTTATTTTTTCACATACAAAACTTTTTCAAAATTTATTGACCATGTAAAATCTAAGAGGAGGTTTCCCAGGTCAAATAAAAAATCCAAATATTCCTGATAGTTCCCCCCTTATATTGTAAATGTCCAAGACTAAAATGTAAGGCCAAGATAAAAAATGGGAATACTATTCCTTTGATACCATACCTATCTAGTAAATATGATAAATAAATCATCAATAATAAACTGATTATAATATAAAATAAAAAATAAATTCTAAACACACTAAATGATTAAAAATATGATAAAAAACAGAATCCATAAATTAATAGTATTAAAACAATTGAAATAGTTATTTCTATAAAACATTCATTTTAAATTTGGAAATATCAAAATGAAATAAAATTTAGTAAGAAAACTTTTAAAATATTCAAGAATATATCTTTCATTTCATCTATCAATATTATAAGATATTGTAAGAACCCAGTTCTTATTTTTGAGGTATGAGTTTCTTCTTTTCTCTTTTCATTAAGTGTTTTTGAGAAAATATATAAAAATGTGGAAAAATCCTAAATTTTGTTACTACATTTCGTGTACTTTTCCACACGCCATGTACTTCTGACCGTGATGGGATGAGCACACAGGGCGTGAAGCCTTGCTGGTGACAAAGTGTATAGGAACTTACTACACACCGTGTAGTGGTCCTTTACACACCGTGTAGTCAGTCAGCAGGCCAAAATAGTAAGGTGGTGGAGCAGCTGCCAGCTGGGTGACAGTACACGCCATGTACTCAAAAGTATATGTCGTGTACTCATGTCAGCAAGTGAATAGTGCCACGCTTGCGAAAAGCCTCTAGGTGAATAGTTAATTGAGGGGAGTACACGCCGTGTATTTTGGAAGTACATGTCGTGTACTTTTTTTTCGGCTTAAAATAGGCAGTAGCATCCTCATTTGGTAGAGGAGGAATTTGAGCCATTTTGGAGCCAGAGGAGGAGGTCGAACCTTCGAAGATCTTCCGAGTTTTCATCTGGAATCTAGTTCTGCTTCAGGAAATCTCGTTGAAACCGCACGGGTAAGCCCTCTTTTCTCCAGGAGTTTTTCTTACCAATTCTTCTCCTAATGTATGTTATTTACATTTGAGTGGGTCTCGTTCTTTGTCAGATCTATGCCGTTCTTGGGAGTTTCTGGATTCGGCATTTGGGTATAACGTTGGTTGGCATATAAGGTAGTTGGCTTGGTGTTTAGTTTTCCAACTACTCTGTGTTTTGTGCATTTTTGTGCCATGAACCCATGTTGGGGTGTCATGTGGTAGAGGTCGTTCATATATTAAACACCTAGAATTGATTTTTTATTTAATTATGGTACTAAATGCTGGTTGGGATCATTGCTTGGATCCGGAACTACCCTGGGGGTGTGTTCCACTATTTAGCTGTTTGGCCAGGATACCTAAGGGTATGCCTTTAAAGTAGTAATTATAAAATTTCCTTGAGTGAAATTTCTTGTTTACATCTTGTTTCAATGTTTGGCATGGCCCGTTTACCTATTTATCCTGAGGGCATTATAGTGATTATCCTGTGGGCACTGAGCTATTTAGCCTGAGGGCAGTAGTTATTTCGGCATGAGGGCCACTTCTTCCGTGCCTGAGGGCAGCTGATTTTGTGCCTGAGGACGACACTACCTACGCCTGAGGGAAAACTCTGTTATTCCTGAGGTCAGATTCTTGTGTTGGATAATCTTTACGGAGGGTAGGAGTTTACATGTCCGAGGAGATTAGCTGGTTATCTAGAATATTCACTATGGTGGTATTTTAAATTAAATGAATTAAATGGATAATAAAATGGGATTATAACTGGTAATTAATTACTTTTGAGTACTGTTTACTTTATTTCATTTTACTACTTCACACTGTCGTGGCATGCTTACACGTAGTTGGGCACAGGCCTTTGGTGGGTGCCTACTGAGATATATTTCTCACACCATGTTTGGGTCACGCTTTTCAGCCCAAACAGATTACATTGCTACAAGTATGGATACGGTCAAGAGTCCCTATACAGGTACATGATTACTGCTGAGAAGTATGAGGGAATGGGACCGAGCCTAGGATCATGATGTCACTGCCATCTGTTTTGATTTGTTTTGGTGTACCCTACTTTCGTTGTATTGTAATGATGTATAACATGTTCTGGCTATTTTCATAGAACTTAAGACATGTAGAATCATCGTTTATATATAGTTTCTTATATCCACTGCTATTGTTTAATTCTGTTTTTTATGGTTTACTACTTTCTCTATTTGTTGTATGTTTTCTTTTGTATTCTGCTACGCTACACTTTGACAAATGAAGGCACAGTTTCCTCACTATCAGACCTGGGCCCTCGCTGCTAGTCGGCAGCCTCTGGTGTTTTGGGAAATGCGCTTGAGATCACGTGGCGAACGGGGTTCGGGGCACCCGTTGAGTGGCACCCTGAACTGGGACGTTACAAAGTGGTATCATAGGGGGTTTGTTTCTTTGACTTACTATTTGGAGTCATAGTCAGGGATAGGACGAATGGTAGTCGGTAATAAGCTATGCCCGGGCGTATCTAACCCGTGTATAGGGAAAATCCAATCTACCTCGTATTTTTCAATTTTTTGATTTTGTAATCTTATAGTTGATATGATTTCACCATTGGGTGACACACCTGTATTGTGATGGTTATATTTTATCTATGGGTTCTATTCTATTGCAACATGTTGAGATGAGGGTATTCCGTCTCATGCATCATATAGGAACATGCTAGATATAACAAGCCATGCATAGTTTCCTTGCCATGTATGTGCATTAGAAATTGCATGTTGTTGTGACATTTGTTTTGCTAGAAAATCATGTCGTTGTGATAGCTGCACTAATAAAAATACATGTTGTTTGATAGGGTAATTTTTGTGCGAGCTGTTCATAGAATGGATGCCAAACATTGGTTTTTGTGGAGTATAGGCCCCCATTTACCGGAATTTGGTGTATCATTGACTTTTTATTAGTTATAACACAGATAAGATGTAAAACATTGGTTCGTGGTGAGTATGGGCCTTCACGGGTTGGAATTTGACAATTATGTATTGTTTTTAAGTGTTTTTTGGGTTCTGAGGAAGTTTCTGAGGCATACTATCTGGAAACCCAATATACATGCCATGTAGAATTTTTACAAACGCCATGTATGGCCTTCTGTTCGAGAAGAAAAATGACCTTTTTAAGTACACGCTATGTACTCTGAGTACACGTCATGTAGTCTCTTCCCGTTTCACAAACCGTGTGGGCCGTGACACGGGGTAGGGAAGTGCTTGGGTAAAACATTCCATGTACATGATGCACACGTAGTGTAGTTTTGACACGAAGACCAGCTATGTAACTAACAGCACAGGTCAGTGATCTCCTTTATAGAACAGGTCGTGTCAATGATGAACATGTTGTGAAGTGTTGCCTGGGTACTCGGCCATGTAACGAACAACACGTGTTGATGTCGCCATTCCTTGAACTCACTGTGTACCATTGAGGACACGCTGTGTAGTATGGTCCGAGGACAGACCTTGTGGACTTTTCCATGTGTCTAGGAAACAGGGTGATGTACATGCCGTGTGCGGGTGTAACATACCATGTAGTTTCAAGCCGAGTAGTCATCCGTCTCCCAACCGACACGGGCAGTTGGAAAATGACACCATACACGCCGTGTAGATTATGTACACGCCGGGTAGTTTTGTTTAATGGGAGTCGTGTGTCATAGCCATGTCGAAGGACCCGGGCATGGGAAGGGAAGTCAAGTACATGCCATGTAGTCATTATACATTCTGTGTAGTCTTGTTTTGAAAATTTTGAGATTCCTTCTTCCACTTGTTCCCTTTGTGGTTTCTTTGTTTCAGCCTTAATAATCTAGAATCTAAGGCATGCTTTTGGCCATGTAGTGTCATGCCTCCTAGACGACCACATGTTGTTCACCAAGAGAGCAGCGACGACTTTACTCTGGAGATGTTGGGCCATGGGCTACCAATTGATCCTCCAGCAGAGCCAGATGCGACACCAACTGCTATACCAGACACAGGCGCGGAGGCGCAGTTCCGTGAAGGCTTATTGCGGTTCATGCAGACCTTCGAGGGAGCACTGCAGGATGCCACATCTATAGACGAGCTGACACTTATCTTCCAGCAGCAGCATCCACCTATTTTCTCTGGGGATGGTGGACCACATGCTGAAAAGTCTTGGTTGCGGTCAATGCAGACTATTTTCGAGCATCTTGAGATGCCTCCAGGGCAGAGGGTCATGCTTGTGACATACATGCTACGTGATTCCGCCAAGAGGTGGTGGGATATTACCACCCAGTCAGAGCATCACAGGGACATAGCGTGGGAAGACTTTCAGGCAGTCTTCTATGAATTCTTCTTTCCCGAGATTCTGATAGCAGATAGAGCTCAAGAGTTCATGAATCTGTAGTAGGGTGCTATGTCGGTGATGGAATATTCTACTCGTTTTACGGAGCTTTAGTGCTTTGCACCCGTGCTGGTGGGTGATGAGACGCTGAGAGCCAGATGTTTTGAGGATGGTCTCGGTATGACATCCAAGTGTTGGTGAATGTCTTTAGGTTTCCTATTGTACATGCCATTGTGAACCAGACACTGATTACGAAGAGGAACCTATGGGAATCTAGTGGTGTGGTCCAGGGAGGTTCAACACCAGTTACTGGTACTTTTTCTGCTAGCAAGAGGAAGAGACAATAAGACTTCTCTCAGGGTGGTAGTACCTGCCAGAAAGTTTCTTCAGGTGGGAAGGTTAGGTGCTACAATTGTGGTAGAGAGGGGCACAAGAGACTGCAGTGTCCATGAGACCCAGTGGAGTGCCGAGCTTGCGGCATGATGGGTCATCTGGAGCACTTTTGCAGGGCGTTTACACCGATGGTTAGTGAGAGGGGTTCTGTGTAGACTCCATGTGTGAGAGCAGGACCAACAGCTTCTTACCAGTTGGGGAACTGGAATATGTCAGGGCATGCAGGTAGAGGTGGTGGTTATGGCCATTGTAGCGAGACACTAGGATCTCATAGGAAGCAGGGTAGGACAGCTCAGGGTTTCCAAGCTGTGTCATAGGGCCGCGACACTGGGAAGGCATATGCAGTGCAACAGACCAAGAAGGAGCAGGATCCCGAACCTTCTATAGTCAGAGGTACTATTTTACTAGCTTCTGTCTTATCTTAAATACTTATGATTTGGGTGATACACATAGTCTTATATCTGTACCTGTTGTGGAGAGCCTTAGGCACTGTGTTTCTTCATCTTCTGATATTATGACACTAGACACACTGTTGGGAACTAGAATGGATGGTGTGCGTCAATGCAAGGAGTTCCCCCTTGAAGTTGATGGGTGTCACTTTCTTTGGGACCTCTATGTCTTATAGATGACAAGTTATGACATCATTCTCAGGATGTACTCGTTGGTTCCCTTTCGAGCCTTTGTAGACTTCTATCATTGCAGGGTGTGTTTCACGTCACCAGAGGGCGGAGAGTTTCTATACAGGGGAGAATGGGATGTTCAGGATAGTCAAGCTAGACAAGAGCATCGTGGGCGAGGCGGAGTCACATCCCAGATTGCGAGCTTATATCTGGATGACCAGGGGACTTGTCAGATAGATTTCACTCATATTGTCGATAATTTTAGGGATGTCTTCCCGGATGACTTTTCAGGTCTTCCTCCAGAGGGAGAGGTGGATTTCAATATTGATATTGTTCTAGGAGCAGAACTGGTGTCCATTCCTCTATATAGGATGGCCACAGCTATGTTACAGGATCTCAAGATGCAGTTAGAGGAGTTACAGGCAAAGGGCTTCATCCAACCCAGTACTTCCCTGTGAGGATCACCGGACCTTTTTTGTGAAAAAGGTGGATGGTACCCTCAGACTTTGTGTGGATTATCGGAAGCTGAACTAGTTGACGGTTAAGAACCGATATCCCTTTACTGAGGATTGATGATCTTTTTTATCAGCTTCGTGGAGAACGAGTATTCTCGAAGATTGACCTGAGATTAGGATATCATCAATTGTGCGTGAGACCATATGATATACCTCTCATAGCTTTTCGGAATAGGTATGGTCTATATTAGTAAACGGTTATTCCATTCGGACTCAAGAACGTTCCATCAGTTTTCATGGCTCTGATGAATGGTGTGTTCCATACATATCTTGATTCTTTTAAGGTAGTATTCATGGAGGACATCTTGGTGTACTCTCACACTCGACACGACCATGCCACCAATCTTGAGATAGTATTGATTACACTGAGAGAGCATCAGCTGTATACTACGCTCTCAAAGTGCCACTTTTGGATGGACTAGATTCACTTCCTCGGTCATATCATCTCAGAGGCAGGAGTTTTAGTAGACCCGGAGTAGGTGAGAGTAGTAGTTTCCTAGGAGCAGCCTATGAACTTTTTTGAGATAAGGAGTTTCTTTGGATTGGCTGGTTACAACAGGCGTTTTATACATGACTTCTCACGGTTAGCAGTGCTGTTGACAGGGTTGACTAAGAAGGGCGTGAAGTTCTTTTGGTTGGAAGCTTACGAGGCAGCCATTCAGTACATGAAAGGAAGGTTGACATCAACACCGATCCTGATACTCCCAGATCAGGGGAAGATCTATACAGTTTACTGTGATGCATCAGGTATTGGTCTGGGAGTAGTGTTGATGCAGGGCGATCGAGTTGTTGCATATGGGTCTCGGCAGTTGGGGCCAAATGAGAGGAATTTCCCAACGCATGATCTGGAGTTGGAAATAGTTTTAAATGCATTGAGTTTTTGGAGAGAACTTTGTGGTTTTCACCTACAACAAAAGCCTCAAGTATATCTTTACACAGCGTGACATGAATCTGAAGTAGTGAGGGTAGGCTGAATACCTACTTCCCATCAATTTTGAGCTTGCCTATACACCTAGTAAAGGTATTTCAGTAGATGATGCAGTGAGCAGGAAAACTCAGATTCAGGTAGTGAAGGAGGCCAGTGGCGAGTGGAAGCTCATGGCTTTGTTCTCTGAAATGAATTTGGAGGTGCATGACAGTCAGAGGCAGAAATATTTTTCATCTTTAGCTGTGACTTCTACCCTCCTGAATAGAGTTATGATGAAATAGATATCCTATTCAGAAGGCCTAGTTTTATGGGACTCGGTTGCAAGTGTGGACCCTCCTCCTGGGTGGATGATAGGCAGTGATGACGTTTTGTGTTTCCATGGAAGATTAAGGGTTCCAAAGGATTTACGCAAGGATCTGATGAGAGAGTTTCTTACTTCAGATTGGTCAGTTCATCCTGGGGTTACCAAGATGTACCGTGAATTGAGACTTTATTACTAGTGGCTGGGAATAAAGAGAGATGAATCTGGTTTTGTTACTACGTGTTCTACATGTCATCAGGTGAAGGCAGAGCATCAGAGACCAGCTAGGCTATTACAGAAGTTACCCATTCCGGAGTGGAAATGGGATGATTTCGCGATGGATTTCTTGACGGGTTTGCTGAGGTCACCTTGTGACAATAAAGCCGTGTGGAATGTTGTGGACAGACTCACGAAGGTATCTAATTTTCTGTCGATCACCTTTGTGCTGGATAAAGGAAGGTGAGGCAGCTTTACTGGGGCCACAACTCGTGGAGGAGATGTCTGAGCAGGTCCCATTGATTCAGATGCAGATGGCTATTGCACAGTCTTGTCAGAAATCATATGATGATCGCCACAGACGACCTTTAGAGTTCGTGGTCTGGGATCATGTTTTTCTATGTGTTTCCCCGAGGCTGGGACATAAGCGGATCAGGAGACAAGGTAAACATTCACCGTGGTATGTGGGACCATTTGAGATTCTGGAGAGGGTCGGGCAGGTTGCTTATCGGTTGCGGTTAAAGCAGCGATAATGATCCATGCATGATGTCTTACACGTATCTTAGTTGCATCTCTATCATTCAGACCCATCTCATATCTTTTATCCCAAAGAGTTTGAGCTGGAGACAGATGTGTACTTTGAGAAGCATCTGATTCGTATCCTTGACAGGAGCACGAAGGTTCTCCGAGGCTGATCAGTACCTCTCGTATGGGTGTTACGGTAGCATGGCCGAGTATAGGATGATACCTTGGAGCGGGAGGCTGACGTACATGCTCAGTGGCCAGAGTTGTTCACGACTAGATCTTCTCCACCCTCGGAAGGTAAATTCGCCGATGAATTTCTATAAGGGGGGAAGTTTGAAAGAACCTGGTTCTTATTTTTTAGGTATGAGTATCTTCTTTTGTATTTTCCATTATGTTTTTGAGAAAATAATGAAAATGGGGGAAAATCCTACATTTTGGAACTACATGAGGTGTACTTTTCCACACGTCGTGTACTTCTGGATGTGTTGGGATGAGTACACAGGTCGTGTAACCTTGCCGATGAAAAAGGGTGTGGGAACTTACTACACAACGTGTAGTGGTCCTTTACACGTAGTGTACTCAGTCGGAAGGACAAAATAGTAAGGAGGTGTAGCAGCCGCCAGCTAGGAGACACTACATGCCATGTACTCAAGAGTACATGTCGTGTACTCATGTCGGCAAGTGAACAGTGCCACGCTGGCGGAAAGCCGCCAGGTGAACAGTTAAATGAAGGGTGTACACACCGTGTACTTTGTTTTCTTGGCTTAAAACTTGCAGTATCCTCCTCATTTGGCATAGGTGGAATTTGAGCTGTTTTGGAGCCAAAGGAGGAGGCCGAACTTTCAAAATCCGTCGGGTGTTTGTCTGGAATCTGATTCAGTTTCGGATGATCTCGTTGGAACCTCACGGGTAGGACCTCTCTTCTCCTGGAGTGTTTATTACCCATTCTTCTCCAAACGTAAGTTATTTACGTTTTAGTGGGTTTCGTTCTTCGTCATATCTACACCGTTCTTGGGTGTTTCAGGATTTGGCGTTCGGGTATAACGTTTGTTGGCGTATAAGGTAGGTGTATTGGTGCTTAGTTTTCCAACTGCTGTGTGTTTTGTGCATTTTTGTGCCACAAACCCATTTTTGGGTGTCATGTGGCTGACGTCGTTGCTATATTAAACACCTAGAATTGATTTGGTATTTAATTACGGTATTAAAATGCTAGTTGGTATCGTTTCTTAGATCCGGAACTACACCGGGGGTGTGTTCCACTGTTTAGTCGTTTGGCCAGGATACCCGAGGGTATGCCTTTAAAGTAGTAATTGTAGAATTTCCTTGAGAAGAATTTCTTTTTTACTACTTGTTTTCTTTGTTGGTCATGTCCCGTTTACCTGTTTAGCTTGAGGGCGTTGTTGTGATTATCCTGTGGGCACTAAGCTATTTAGCCTCAGGGCAGTAGTTATTTCGGCCTGAGGGAGACTTCTTCCATGCATGTGCGCAGCTGATTCTGTGCCTGAGGGCAACACTACCTATGCTTGAGGGCAAACTTTTTTATTTCTAAGGGCAGATTATTGTGTTGGATACTCTTTACATGAGGGTAGGAGTATACAGGTCCGAGGACATTAGCTGGTTATTTAGAATATTCATTGTGGTGGTATTTTAAATTAAATGAATTAAATGGATAATAAAATGAAAATATAACTGGTAATTAGTTACTTTTGAGTAATGCTTACATTATTGCATTTTACTTCTGCACATTGTCATTGCATGCTTACACACAGTTGGGCATGGGCCTTTGGTGGGTGCCTACTGAGATATATTTCTCACACCCTCTTTGGGTAATGCTTTTCGGCCCAAAAATATTACGTTGTTGCAGTTGTGGATAGATGAAAGAATCCCTATACAGATACATGATTGCTGCTGAGGAGTGGGAGGGCATGGGACCGAGCCTAGGCTCACGATGCCATTGCCAACTGTTTTGCTTTGTTTTGTTGTACTACTCTTTTGTTGTACTGTATTGATGTATAACATGTTCTGGCTGTTTTCTTAGAACATGAGACAAGTAGCATCATCGTTTATATATTGTTGGTTATATCCGCTGATGTTCTTTATTTCAGTTGTGTATGGTTTACTTCTTCTGCTATTTGTTGTATATTTTCTTTTGTATTCCGCTGTGCTGCACTTTGACAAATGAGGGCATAGATTCCCCACAATCAGACCTGGGCCCTCGCTTCTAGTCGGAAGCCTCTGGCGTTTTGGGAAATGCGCTTGAGGTCACGTTGCGAACCAGGTTCAGGGCACCCGTTGAGTGGCACCCGGAGCCAGAAAATTATAGATATAATAGATTAACCAAATATAAAAAGGATTTTATTCATACCAGTTTTCAAATAGTGATGCTTACACATAAATTATGGTTCATGTATGGTCTGTATAAAAAAGAATCAATAGGATATCATTAAAAATCCCTTAAAAATAGAAAAATATATCTAACTGGATATACTAGGATTGGAACAAATAAAAAATTATAATAAATAACCAATTTGAGACTTCAGTATTATACCCTGTTAAGTCCTTGTTTCGGATTCCACCGAGAGGTGCTCGTACTCGTTTGGTCACATGGCCTTAGTCTCATTTCCCCAAATAACAGAGGCTGCTGACTAACAGTGATGGCCTTGGTTGTGATAGTGGGGAAACTATGATTCCATTGGCAGAGTAACACAACATAAGTAATCAAATATCAATGGCAGAAGTAGTAATAATAAAATACCACAGTAAAGAACGAAAGATTAGAAATAATAACAATAGGAACACATATATAAAAATATGCATGATACATATGTCTAGGAAAGTATCCAAACATGTCACAATGCTGAAACTGTACTAAACCAAGTACGAAATAATATCATGAAAACAACTCAGCATCGCAGGCCCCAAAATAGTTCCATGCTCTCTAGCTCCAAATAAGTCATGTACATAAAGTAGAAGGGTGACTTCACTTATCTATACCCGCAAAAATATAATCTGTTTGGGCCCAAAACGCAGCTCAAACAGTGTGTACGACTAAATCCCAGTAGAAAACCACAACATGATATCTACCTAATAGTGAATAAATATATGGAAGGTAGTTAATAAAAGGAAGCAGTAAACGAGGAAGTACTCAGATGTAAACAATCAATAATTCAAATGCATTCAGTTTCATATATAAAGAAACTGGTAAACAAACCAGGAAAACACAACATAAAACCTTCTAGGAAGTACTCATAGCCTAAACCCTCTGGTTCAGCTCTAGAATAGATTCTCTGAGAAAGCAATCACCATCAATTCCACTTATTATCTCGTATAAGTAACTAAATGCTCTTTGGGAATGAACTTACTTCTCATTCCCAATGTTGACCTCATTGATGAATTACATACTCTCTGAGGAATCACTTACATCAATTCCCCCCGGTGGTATCACATTGTAACAAAAACAGACTTTCTGGAGAATCCCTTACTTGTATTCTCCCAATGGTCTACTACACAAGGTTCTTAAGGCCCAGTGTAAGTCAAGAAAGCATAGCAGTGTATATCATCCGATGTAAACCTCAAGAACTACTTTGATCAACAATCTAAAACGTAACAATATGTCAGAAGAACAGTCACACCATCCTACAATAGTAGGCATGGGAAAACAGGGCAGCCTAACAGGTAATGAAGTACTACCAGGTCAAAACAGAAACATTCATGGGAAGACGAATCCAAATCATAGAAATTAACCCTATTAAAATTTAATTAACCTATACTCTAGAATACAATAATATCAGTCAATTATCAGGGATAAATTTATAAACACACAATACCCCATTCCTGGGTATTGGGCACCATTGCACATAAAAATCAAAGAATTTATACGGAAAGGAACAAACCACCTACCTCAGCATTGGAAGATCAATATACTTGATTCTAAAACCTTGAATCACATTAGAATGCAATATATCAACAAAAACGATAAAAACACTCAACTGATGATAAATTGTGAAAGATGAGAAATCAGGAAACTATGCTCTAGGAGAAGGAATAGATTACTGAGGAGATCCCAACACAATTGGCAGCTGTCAATTCGGAGAATAGATGCTCACTCATGAGATCAAAGAAGATTTGCGGCTGCTCTGATTCACTCGGATAAACTAGGTCATGAAGGAGGGATTTATGGAAATTACACACAACCCAGGACATTTAATGAATAAAAATAAAATACACGGCGTGTACTTGAATTTTTCATACTCCGCATTAGGGGGTCTTCAGTTCACCACACGCAGCCATGTGTGTGGCCGTTACATGGCCAACACACTGTTACCCGTGGTATCCGAGTACACGACATGTACTCATAAAGTAGACTGTGTGTACTTCCAAAAGTTCTAGAAAAATGTATTTTTCTATAAATACAAAAAAATAAGAAAAAATACCTTAAAGAAATCCAGGTTCATACAAACATATCCCCTTAATGAAATTCATCCCTGAAATTTGTTAGCAAGGCGGTGTAGATGAAGAAACCCCAAAAAACACTGGCCACTGTGATCATGCGTCATCCTCCCTCTCCCATGTCTCATTCTATACTCACCCATGTTATCATATCACTCATACAAGGGAAACATACCGGCCATCGAAAACCATTGTACATCGACAAAAAAATCCGGATAAGATTCTCCTCAAATGACGCATCCAATTCCAACTCAACCTCCTCAGGTTGGAAGACATGTGATGGTTCTGAGAAGTAATGTCAAAGCTGAGGAATGTGGAAGACATCGTGTATAGCCTCGTACTTCTGAGGTTTCTACATCTGACAAGTAATCTGTCTAACTCTCTCCAATACCTCAAATGGCCTGACATACATTGACGAAAGCTTACCATATATCATAATCCTTCTGTGTCCCAACCTCAATGTGACATGTAGGAAAACCTTATCGCCGACCTCGAACTATAGAGGTCGCCACCACTAATCAGCATAATATTTCTGTTGAGACTTTGTTGTATCCATCCAATTCCGAATCAACTGTATCTTTTATGTGGTCTCCAGGACAAGATGAGGTCCCAGCATAGCTGCCTCTCCTACCACCAGCCAACATAAAGGTGATCCACATGGCCTACCATACAAAGCCTCATAAGGTGCCATCTGAATAGGTTCTTGAAAACTATTGATATTGATAAAATACACAAAAGGTATGTGCTTCTTCCTAGAAGATCCAAAATCAAGGACGCAAGCTCGCAGCATTTTCTCAAGGACTTGAATCGTGTGCTTAGTCTGGGTTTCTGTCTGAGGGTGGTAAGATGTACTCAATAGTACAAGTGTACCCAAAGCCTTCTATAGACCCTTCCATCCACGAGAAGTAAAATTGGAATCCTTGTATGAAATAATGGAGTGTAGAAATCCACTTAAACGTACAATCGCACGGTTGTACTACCATCCCAACTAATCAACACTGGAGTTCTTCATGATCAGCAAGAAATGGGAAACCACCATGAGTATGACAATGAAAACCCACACAGTATCATTCCCTCGATGTGACCTCAGAAAACGTGTCGCGAATTCTATAGTGACATCATTCTACTTCTACTCGGGAATGAGCAACTACTGAAAAATCCGTTCTAGTCACTAATGCACCACCTTCACCTACTAATAGGTGTAACACTCCATGACAAAACCATCAACATCTCTCTTCATACCGGGCCACCAATACTAATGGTGTAGGTCACGATGAATATTGGTGACAACATGATGAACTACGCAAACTAAGGAATGGAAGTCCCACATCAGCAATATGTGTATGTATTTTGGCCACCATACACGCACCTAGAAATTAAATATCTCATCCTCACCTATAGACACTCCAGGATTAGGGTTTTCTCTTGAAACACTCTCTCGTAGGACATTTACTTCATAATTTGATAGCATCCTCATTCACACGCGGTCAAGAAGAGCAGAGGTAACAACTATATAAGAAAGAATAGTCTTCCCCTATCTGTCATGAACCACCAAATGAATCATAGAGAATAGTTTCATATGATTCCACTCACTTCTGGCCTCCTGAACTGCCTAAATCCGAGTCCTCCTACTCAGCTAATCAGCCATAGCATTTCCATTCCCAGGCGTGTAGCAAAGCTCTAAGTCAAAAAATTAAAGGTACTCGACCATACTTCACTTCCTGAAATTCATGTAACACTGAGTGAAGATGTAATTTAGAATTTTTTGGTCAGTAAAAACAACAAAAATCTCTACCTATAGATAATAAATACAATAGTGTATGGAATGAAAAACTATCACCAACACTAATGGTGCATCAAGTAACTCTTCTCATACGGCCTCAAATACTGAGACTCGTATGCAATGACTCCTTCTCTCTACATAATAAAAACACCAAACCTGATACCTAAAGCTTCACAATACACTATATAGCTCTTGCATGGATCTGGAAAAACTACTACTAGTTTTAAATTCAACCTCCCTTTCAGATCTTTAAAGGCTTACTCACAAGAATCTAACCACAAGAACATTCCACCCTTCTTAGTCAGACCCATCAGTGGTGCTGCTAAGCATGAAAAGTCATGTATGATGCATCTGTTCTATACATCCATCCCTAGAAAACATTGTTCCTCAAAGGTATTCTTTATATGCTCCCAGGAAACTATTGCTCTCACATTCTCTGGGTATACTGATAATCCAGTCTCTAAGATAACATGACCCAATAGAAGAATCTGATCCATCCAAAAGTTGAATTTCGAGAGCCTAGAATATAAATAATTATCTCTTAGTGTACACAATACAATATCAAGATTTGTAGAATGGTCATGTTGAGTATGATTGTACACCAATATATCATCCTTGAAAACAACCTCACAGGAATCCATGTTTGGATGGAACACATGGTTCATCAGTTCCATGAAAACTGTAAGTGCGTTCGTGAGACGAAACGGCATAACCACATACTCATATATTCCATACCTATCCTTGAAGGATGTGAGTTGTATATCAGATGGTCTAATAAGAAACTGTTGATAACCATATCTCATGTCAATCTACGAGAACACCTGGGATCCCCGAAGCTGATGGAAGAGACCATCAATCCTCGTAAATGGATATCGGTTCTTGACGGTCAACTGGTTAAGCTTTTGATAATCGACCAAATTCTTAAGGGTATTTTCTCACTTCTTCACAAACAGGATAGACGAACCACATGTATAAGTACTGGGAATGATGAATCCCTTTTCCTCAAACTCCTCGAACTACTTCATGAGATCCAGTAACTCTAGTGTAGCCATCCTATAAAGAGGAATGAACACCGATGCCACTCCTGGAACAAGCTCAATGGAAAAGTCAACCTCATGCTCTAGAGGAAAACTAGAAAAGTCTTATGGAAAGGCATCTTTGAAATGATCCACCATGGGAGGAAATCCCAGCTATGATGTCCCTTGGTCATCAGGATATTGAATAAAAATCTAGGCCGAAACTCCTCTTATCCCATAATGATTAGTTCCAGCTCTACTCGCCAGGACATTCCATTCACCCTTATGATGAAACGATTCACCTTCTACTATTGTGAAACTTTCCATATGATGATAAAAGCCAACAAACACTAGGATGGGAACTAACCAGTCCATTTTTGAGAATGAAATCATAGCCAGTCATCTTTAGGACATAAATTTCCCATAAGAAGTTACACCCACTGACTTCTAGTGGGACGTCCTAGAAATATCGCACACTAGGCTTCCAAGTCCCCAATAGAGTTTCTAGCATCAAGATATTAGGAGAAGAAAATATTCAAAGCCAAAGGCTCTCCCCAATAGCAACATATATAAAGTTATAGGAAGACCCTGTATCGAACTGAGAAGAACCTACAACTGAGGAAACTATGATCGTACCTATTTCTGTAGAGGGTCTGGGATCTTTCTTCTACTGGGATTATTCCACAACAAAATTATGACCTACACCATGGCCTCATGACCCTTCATTACCACTCTATGTTGATCAAAAATACTATCGTTGAATTCCTGGTGACTGGATACCACATCCATGACCTCCACCTCCGCCCGAACGGTCGGAAGAACTACAGTTTCCTAAATGATGAGTAAATGGTGGAACTGCTCTTGAATGCGGAGTCATAGAAGAACCCATTTCACCAGCTTCTAGTGAGATAAACTGACAGAAGCACTGAAGATGACCCATCATACTACAATATATACACTTTAATGGGTCTCTCTGGTAATGTGGTCACATTTTTCCAACCTTCCCACACTAGTTGCATACCACGTAAATACCTAGAGGTGCATTCCTATTACATAGATCCACTCTTGTAGTCCCCACTACGATGCTCCCTTCTATCAACCGGTGAAGCCCTAAAATTTGATGTTGAATAGCCCTGGCTCACAACTCCATAATCCCTCAGATTACACCCTGTGATTAGTTCCGGGTTTACTATAAAATATATCGATATCAACCTGATGATGTTCACATGAGCCCGGATGTCCTGTCAGAGACCATTCTCAAACATTATTTCCAGGAAGAAACCATCTCCCCCATAGAAAGGTTGTAAATCATTGTATCTTGGTGAAGCAAGAAGAGAAATCTATAACAGAAAGAGTACCTTACTCAAAAAACATGATCACTCGGGCTCGATCGGCCCTCATGTTATCCAGATTGATATAATCATAGAAGATACACTAAAACTCATCCAATTCCATATCATGTTAGCGTCCCTATGGGGATATCAAATCCTACTATTTCGTGGTGTAATCCTGAAGCATTTACGTAGCGAGCTTGACCCTTTTCTCTGGAGGTGTCTCTATGTTCTCAAAGATCATTAGCATGGCTTCCAACAATGGCTTTGCAGCATGTCGTCCTCTCGAAACTGTTCATCAACACCAGTGTCCTAAATGAAGGCTGGTTCCAAGACATGCTCAACTTTTGAATCTGCTGGAAGTCCTCGATCATCTATGTTCGGTGTCTGATGACTGCCCTGTAACTGGAAAACATCCGAAAGACATCTCGGTTGCATGACTCTACAAGGTCAAACACACACCATAGATCAAGATTATCAAGGACTAAAAACTAAAATGGTAAGAACGGATCATGGGAAATAGGGCATTCATGTTTACAGAATATAGATACACTGCGTGTAATGTTATCTACATTATGCATTCCTTTAATCAATCACATGGCCGTGTACTTCTTCCAAAAATAGTCGTGTAACACCCCAATCACACAACATGTTGTCCTAATACCCTGCATGTACCTGAATCCTCATCCCCTTCCTGAGTCTTTCTACATGAATATTCCACATGGTTCTCATAGAACAAGACAACATGGTGAGTTAGTGTTAGACACAGTCTGTACTAGACGAGCTTCACTGACTCATTTTGTTAGTGACACAGCCAAATACAGGGCTCACACTACAAGATGAGTTACAGATGGGCACGGTGTGTACTATGAATATTTTTCTGACCATTTTTGTTAGTGACAAGACCGGTTACACGGGCTACACTACACGGCGTGTTCCAAATAGAAACGAAATATACTAGAAAGTACTCAACAAACTCATGTTGTTAGTGACACAACCGGTTACATGGTTCAACAACTAGGCTTGTACATCCGGTACACGGAATGTCCTATCAATGATTCCCAAACCCAATGTCCCCTCCCACACATACTGAGACATGTTTATCTACTACACGGTGTGAACATAAAATACATGATGTGTACTTAAGAAAAATATTTTCTCCCCAAACAGAAGAACACATGGTGTATATTAAAAATTACACGATGTGTATTCTGGGTTTTTTTATAGTAATCCTCAAAAACTACTCCAGAGCCCATAAGAACACTATAAAGAACATTAAAATTCCAAATTATGATCTGTGAGGGACCATACTCTTCACGAATCAAATCTTGGTATCTCTTACATGTTATATATAATAAAAACAAGGTAATGGTCCACCAAATTATGATCCAAAGGGGCCCATAACACCTCAGGAACCATAGTTTGGAATTCATTCTTGTAAAAACATACAAAATAAGTACCCTATTAAACAATGGGTATTTGATCAAAGAATATATCATAACTGCAAGAATATGTTGCACAAAATCTATCACAACAACATCGAACCGCTAATGCACGCTAAATGTCCTAGTAAGAATGCAAGTCATGTGATTTCTAGAAAGTGCCTATATAATACATGAGATGTCATAACGTCATCTAATCGAGTTGAAATATAAATATAACCTCAATAATATCAACAGTAATAGCACAAAATATTTGAATCACCGAATGTTGAAATAAAATAAACTGTAAAATTGAAAAAACTAGAAAATTGAAAGAAACGAGGTAAATTGGATTTTCCCTGTACAAGAGTTAGCTACTCGTAGGATCATATTAGTACTATGTAGCTATTTATGTCATATACCTGATTATAGGCTCAAAACTGTTAGTCAAGAAGAGACGAATTCCTCTGATAAGGCTTTGTAACATCTTGTTTCCAGAAGCCACCCGGAGGTTCCCCATACCTGGTTGGTCACATGGCCTCATGTGCATTTCCCTTAATGCCAGAGGTTGCTGACTAGTAGAGAGGGCATTGGATGTAATAGTGGGGAAACTATTCCCTCGTTAGCAGTGTAACACAATGGAAGTAAATGAATAGCAATAGCCGATGTTTTGAAAATAACATAAAACAGTAAACAGTGGAAGACTATAAGTAATAACAATTGGAGCACATATATAAAATGCGGCATGATACAGATGTTTAGGAAAGTTTCCAAACAAGAAAAAATTCTGAAATAGTACTAAACCAATTATAAATGAATAATTGGAAAACAACTCCTCAACATTACAAGTCTTAGCTTGGTCCCATGCTCTCTATCTCCAACGAAATCAAGTATCTGATGTATAAGGTCGTTTTACCTTATCTATACCAGCCACAATGTAATAATTTTGGGCACACAACACGTCCCAAAAATGGTGTGAGGCTAAATCCAATTAGGCAACCACCGGAATATCTATCTGAAAAAGACATTGAATATATGGAAGGTAACAAATAAAAGGAATTAGTAAATGAGGAAATACTCAGCATTAAGAAATCCACAGTTTCAATTCATTCAATTTCATATATAGTAAAAAAACTAAACAATACAGAAAAACAGAACAGGTAACCCAATGGGATATACTCATAGCCTATACCCTCTCATCCTTCCAAGAAACACAGGAAACCATCTGGGTAGTACACTTAGTCTAACACCTCTGGTATAGTTCTATAATATACTCTCTGAGGAAGCAGTTGTTGTTAATTCCTCCAATAGACTCGTTTCGTTAACTAAAGGTGCTCTAGGGAATAACTAATGTCACATTCCTCCTGTGTATCATGTAGAGGAACTACAAACACTTATAGGAATGACATATGTCAATTTCCCCTGTGGTCTCACATCGTAAAAGAAACAGACTCTCTAGAGAATCACTTATGGCCATTCTCCCTACAATCTACTATACTAGGTTCACATGGCATTGTGTAAGTCAAGAAATAATATCAACACGTATTGGAAGATGTAAATCTCCAGAACTACATGGCTGAAAAATCTACAACATAACAGCATGTCTCAACAATAGTCACATCATCCAATAATTATACGCATGGGAAAACAAGGTAGCCTAACTGACTAAGTAGAACTAATAGGTCAATACCAAAATATGCATGGGAAAACACGTACAAAGAATATAAATTAACCCTATTCAAATTTAATTAACCACTACTCAAGAATACAAGAGTAGTAGGAAATTATTAGGGCTAAATTTATTAACATGCAATACCCCATTCATGGGTATCAGGAACCTTTGCACATAAATCACAATGATATTCTATATAAAGGCACAAACCACCTACCTCAGCATTGGGAGATCAAAATACATGAGTCTCAGGACTTGAATCACCATAGATCACCGTAGATCAACAAAAATGTTAAAAACACTCAACTGATGGTAACTAGTGAAAGAGGATAAATCAAAAATTGAATATATTAGAGATGAAAGATCATACTAAGGCAATCCCAATGTAATTGATGATGGTTTATTTGGAGAACTAATGCTCGCTCAGGGGCTCAGAGAATATTCATGACCACCCTGACAGTCTCGGATGAACTGGGATGTGAAGGAGGGATTTCTAGCGATTAGACGTGACCCTGGTATGTTTAATAAAATAAAATAAAATATACGGCGTGTACATTATTAGTAAACATCTTGTACTTTCCTTTTCTATACACCACATTAGGCGGTCTCTAGGTCACCACATACAGACGTGTGTGTGGCTGTTACACGACTATCCCAAGGTTACCTGTGGTAACCGAGTACATATAGTGTACTGATAATGTACACAACATATACATAATTTTTTTAGAAACTCCTCTTTTTCTATAAAAAAAATGAAAACATAACTGAAAGATGATCTAGGTTCTTACATACCCGTCTGCTAAAAACTCCATATATATTAGTTATCACCATTACAAGATGAAGTTACAATTATACTATCTATCATATTAGGAGGAATGAAATCATTGACAGTAAATATTACAAGATATCTCCCACATGCATAAGGATATAATAAAAATAATATAAAATGATGTAAAATTTTCAGTTCCGTAGTAACGGTTAATCCACCTGATGTTTAGAATAAAATTATATAAACCACTCGAATCTAAATGAACGTAAAATATCTCCATAATAGAAAGGGTGTTATCAAATAAAAGATTTATTCAGTTTTAAGAAAAAAAATATAAACAAGAAACTAATATCTATTATCTAGAATCATTATTTGGAAAATGTTTACAAATAAATAAGAGTGTTTCACATATTCAACCTCTGGTGAAAGAATAGGTATCCATCCAAAATAACTTTCACAGCCAATTTTAATAAGTCTATCATAGAGAAACAATACCTATCTTATTAAATAAATAAATCCTATATTTATATGGAGTAATAACCCTACCATGAATGAAATTTAGTCCATCTATCCTTTTCATGAACATTTACATAAACAAATTTAGCAACCATTGGGTGTTTAAATGTTTTTTTATAAAATGTGTTTTTTATGATCAAATGAAGAAACATGAAGCATGTATTTATTTAGTGAGTTTATTGGTGTTTTAATTTTATTATATATTAATTAACATATTATGGTGACTTTGAATAAAACATGGGGGCCATGGAGGAAGACAATGAGGAATATATCAACGTTTTGAAAAGCTCAGGATTTAGAAAAATAGGGATAAACATTGATGCATGCTTTAGTGAGTAGTATTACTGAGTGAATATAATGGTGTAATATTAAAAAAGGGAAATAAAAAATTATCTCTTACATATTCAAGAATTAGCATCTATGATCTATCTTCATGATCTATTTTCCATGATAAACTACAACATGCAATGGTTATTGGATGAAGGTAAGATCTTGTAGACGGTTAGACATAGCATGACCAGAATTGGGAGGCTATAGATAAAAAAATGTCATGTGGAATCAAAATGTAGAGTGTCCATAGAATGTGTTAATTCCACAAACATTCCTTGGAAGGTTCAATCATGTTTTGAGTAAAGAACTTGTTCTATCCGGAATAAAATCCCATGTGTTATTAATGAGTGTTTAGTAAAAATTGTAAAAATTATGGTGGAAAAGGGGGGTATAAGATTCTAACCACATAATTTGTATTTTCATAGAAGACTATCATATGTTCAGCAAGGAAACTAGAAAGCCAAATACAAAATATATAACAAAATTATGAGTGTGATAGTTACAATATGGAAAAATGATTTTCATAACACCCTAGAGATTGATTTTTCAAAATGAAAATTCTCTTCTTAAAAATAAAATATCTACCTTAGTAATCAAGGAATATATGTTCAATGTAATATGAGTTTCAAAATATGTTTATAAATAAATATCAAATAATTATCCATAAGATAATAACACCATGTTAGAGAGTGTGTTTTCTTTTTAATTTTTTTTATATTGGATGCAATATGGGAAGCTGAGCATAGTAGTAGTTGTGTTTAAGTGCCATTATTCTAAATGATATCACAATAATGTAGTTATCTATGAGAAATTTAATGATCCAATATATTTTTATATTTCCCATTGATATTCATGGTTTTAATCACATTATTTTTATCAATTAATATGTAATAACATATTTATTATTGTAATAATTAATATATAATTTAAGTCATATAGTAATTAAAACATTATTTTCAATATATTTATTCATATTTTAATTAATTATAAAATCCATATAACAATTTTTTACTCTATAATATAGTTAATAACATGATTCCAATATTTATCATCATTTTTAGCTCATCAATAGAATAATTTGTATTATGATATATTGAATTGTGTTTTCAATGAATTACAAGTTTTATGTCCGAAAAAATGGCTATGGAAATTATCTTTTCAGGTCTTCATAGGATAATTTGTCTTCAACATATGAGATTGATCATACAAACACGAAATTTTTGGAGTATATAAGATATGTTATAGCTTTTGAATAATATCTGAGTTCGCTGAAATTTTTATAATGTAAAAGTCATTCAATGTTTGAAATTTCATTTGGAACCTAGGATATTTTATCTACATTTTCGAAATTTTGGCCATACATATTAATAGATATTTAAACATATGGTATTGCATATACCCATAGGTGGAATTAACATGTAATATGTTTTATATATTGAAATTATGAGAATTTATAGATGTGGAACAAATTTAAAAATGCATCAACTATGAAAATCATGGTCAAATCGAGTCTTTGGGATTCCCCATTAGGATAGATGTAGCCAATCATAATATATGATAAGGATCATAATATTTAAATTGTTTTCATATATTACATGGATATTGGATTTCAAATTTTAGTAAAATAGGATCACCTATAGATTTAATGATGTGATTAAGGAGGATACATTCTAAGAATTATTAGGTGAGGATCATGAAGGTATAACTATTCAAAATATCAGTTAAAATAATGATATATAATATTATGATGAGTCTAAATGAAGAGTGTGGGTGTGGATATTAATTTTGTGAGTTTCATTTTAGTTTTTTTCACAATATAAAACTATTTCAATTATTTTATATTTTGATTTTATTTTTTATTCTTTATTTTTCTGGAATACATTCATATTCTCAGTTAATCTATCTGACCTTTTGAATGGAGGAGTAAATTTTGATTAACCATGGAAGATAAGGATAACCTTTTAAATTCTTCATTATTCACAATAAAATAATTTTAAACTTTCATTTTCTTGATATTTTGTTTAGATATTAAGTAGTAGTACGTAACAATGTCTTTGATTTTATTTGATTTAAATTTTATTTATTCATTATTTAGATTTATTGTGATCCATTTTCTCCATACAATATTTATTGTCTATATATTATAGAATACACTAATTTGAGTTGTTATGTTCTTTGTATTTTATTGTATTTGTGTTGTGGGATATATTTTCTCTTTGTTTTTAGGGAAGTGAAAAACCCAGTTTGGTGTTTCTTGAGTAATTTTCGAGAGTTTTATTTTCCCACTTAAACATATAATAAGGATAGAGGAATGAGAAATGGTTTTTTATATCATTTCTCACAAAAACAATTCTAACATGGTTGAGAGGTTAAATGGATATGAATCCTATAATTAATTAGATATGAAGAAAGATAAGATCCAACAATTTATGGTCTAGGGGAACCATATAATTTGGATTCTAAAATTAAATAAAAAACCCCGTAATTAATATTATTTATAATATGTTTCTTATTGATATCAATTATTGTTTTTAAAATGAAAAAATTATAAATGTTACAAATTTATTATAATCAATTTTACCACTTATTATTTTTACCCAACTCTAGAGATAGTAACAGAGTCAACACTACTATAATACCTAACCTTGGAATTAATATATTTTCCCAAATAATATGAATTTTTTTTATTAGTTTCAAAACATGGTGTTGTTTCTTAGGATATTGTTGAAAACCATAATTGTTATATATGATAGACTTGGTCCTATATTGTTACACATTAACCATTATATCCCAAAATAGAAAGAATAATTTTAACTAGTATTAGATATTTCAATTCAATAACCTATATTTATGATGATTTTTTATAGACGTGAGGGAATTATATAGATTTACCCCATGAAATTAACCACAATTATAACTTGATTGACATTTTTACACCATTATTTAGATGTAAAAAACAAGAAAATCATTATATCTTTGTTTCAACACGATTTTGAGGTCAAAATGGTATAATTAAATCTCTTCCAAAATCTCATGGGTTATAAGGTGAAGATGCAGATACAAAAAAAATTAATTGACATTATTCTTACCCACTAATTAATAATGAGGAGTAACCTTTTTTCTTTTCAATAGGATGGAAGTTCCCATATTTTGTGATGGATTTTTTATAGAGTTGTTGTATAACCTACAACCAGGTAAAATTCATGAATGAAAGAAAATGAATAGTTATTTCATCATATATTATTCCAAACTAGAAGAAATAAAACCATAAGGAATGATTTTAATTACATGAGAAATGATTTCATAGAATATCTTAATTGTAAAAGTGATATGTTTAGGAATCCATGTGTCAGATTCCATCATTAATTTATTGAGAAGCATCAATTAATTATATTATTTGGTTAATGATTACTATACAATTAATGAAATATACAAGATGCATTTTATAGAGAATACTTATATTAAAAATCACAATATAAACTCAAGGGCCTAATTTAAGAATTTTAAAAAAAATTACAATACATTAAAATAATATATATCGGAATAAAGAGGAATAATTGTTGTTAGAACCACTTTCTTTTATCCACTATAAAAATATAAAATAGATAAGATAAACCACCTAGCTATGTATCTCTAATTGAAATGACATCGGGAGAAATAATAACTAGGCTTGGTGTATAATTTATGTTCATATCCTACCCTTTTTACTAACTAATGTACTATGAAAAATTGCATGGAGACTTATGTTATGAAATTTCATCCATGGAAGTCCCCACATCCAACACAAGGATAGAGTGATAATCCCAATCATTTATAGATTTTCATGTTAATATATCCTTGTTATAATAACATTACTGAAAAATATTCGATAACATCTGACATTCCAACAGTCAAACAGACCATACGAGAACCAACAAAAGTTCCCAAAATAATAAAATTCATCATTATAAATAGGGGTGTGCCTGGGTTTGGTCATGTCCGACATTGTGGGAATTATTAAATTACCCAAGATAATGTGTTCGAGTTTGATCATAAGCATTTTCTACAATGACCTGTCTCAAATTGACTAATGGTTGGTTGGGTGGGGTCTATTCTAGTTAGTTGGTTCATGGAAAAACATTTCTGATGATATAAAGGAAATAAAAAAACTATTGATTCCATTAAGACAAAACAAATTACTACACACTATTATTTATTTAAAAATATAATGTAAATATAATGTTTTATAATATTTTATAAAATTTTATATCATAAAAAATGTTATAAAATGTAAAAATAATATTTTTACAACATATACTGTTATATCTTAACAAATCAAATGTTTTATAACAAAAATTTAATAGAATTGAATGTGAAAATTATATTATATAATATTATATAATATGAAAAAATGTTTTACAATATAAATATAAAGTAAATATTACATAAATATAACTTCTTTATAATATAAAAAACAATGTTATATTGATGTAATATTGGATTTATATATCATTATATTTTGTTTCTAACTATTATTATATATTTTTATTAATTCTTATTATGTAGTATAAATTTTTATTAATTGGTATATTTTATATAAAATTATTACTAATTATTTATCGAACATTATTAATTTATAATGCATTATTTACATGTTAATATTTTTTTTGTTAATATTGAATATATATATATATATATATATGTTTAGTTTAATTAGGTTTGAATTTTTCAACCATGTGACCCACTCAGCTCAAGCCTATCCTAACCCAAACTAATCAGACTCGACTATACCTCCTATGTAAACCGACCCCACCTATTCGGGTCAAGTAGATTCTGATTGAGTTAGGGTGGGACACCCCTACTTATAAACTTCCCACCTCCTATTTTCACAAAGAAGATACCATTTTATAAACCATTCCATAGTGTATAACTATCTATATTATAGCCTCATGTTCTTGAAGATGAGATTATTTTGAATTAAGGGGGATAGTTATGAAACTAGATAAACAATATTATATAAATACTATAAATAATATATGAAAAATCAATCCCAAGAAGTCAATATTCTTAAAGTAAGTGTAATTATGAGGGCCATAAGACGGGGAAATGAGCCTCCACCACTGGATAAAAATAAAACTAAAACAAATAAATAATTACTAGAGAATAATGCTGCTTGAAATTATATATAATTAGTTTATTTTCTAAAATACCATTCTAGATAATAAAAAATAAAAAATAATGTGGGTGTTTAATGAAATTGTATGAAGAAACCAAATAAATTCAATAAAGGGAAAACAAATACATTCCACAGCATTTCAAATCTATAATGATTCAATATATAATAATTCATGTATAATAACTTCTAAGTGAAATTCTAAAGACTTTCATGAATGTTGTGATTAACATTCCCCTCATAGAATCTATCAAACCTAATAAAATTTATGATATGTTCCATAATCTTATATTCCCAAAAGGTGGAGGTTTAAAATGAATTAATGGATTAGATTAGTAAAAAGTTCCTCATCTTAATTCATCCCTCATTCGACAAAAAAATGTCAACATATATGGAAATTCTCTATATCATTCATCATTGGTTGTTAATGTTTTTAGGATTATTAATGTTATTTATATTCATCCATTTATAATATGTTGTACTAGATTTATTATTCATTTTCATGGGTTAATTGAGTTCCAAAATTATGTTGGTAAAAAATAAAAAAAATATACCCATTTTTTCATAGGATTTTTAGAAGATGTTCTATCTAAATTTTGAAAAATAATCTTCCTAACACAAATGTATTTTTATAACAATGAATTAAATAGATCATAATTCCAGACACCCATTACATTATGGAGAACATTTTAATGAATCCAAAACTATCATAAATTTATCGGAATAAACCAATACAATGTAGTTTGTATACTACACTATCAACTTGAACTTTTTTACTTCATGAGGCATCCATTAGAACATTAATCACTTCCCACACTTTAAGACATTGACAACAATGAACCTAAACATGATCTTCTAATGTAAAATTATTTTTTGTCTGTAATGTGCCATTTTTTTAATGAAAATACAATGAAAAATAATGTTATACAGGATTATAAAAATTTCATTTTCAACGAGGCTGAAGGGGTAAATTCAGAAAAAATTTATTATTAGATTTATTTGTTATTTTAATGTGATGAAATTTAATCTTTTTTAATTTAAATTCAAGATATTAAATTTATAAATCACAATATAATTTCACCATTACATGTAACACCCATGTACTTCATATTATGTGATCTCTACAATGTAATTTAATAGGTTACACTATACGCAACACTGAGTTCGAACACACCACAACTTACCAAACTAGCCATTAAAAATGTAGTTATTAATACTATTAACTGAATGTTGATTTATATATATTCTATATAATTGTAAAATCTATATTATTTGATTCTTATACATAATATAAGAATAAATATAGTTTTTCCGATAAAATAAGTATTTTTCTAAAAATGAAATTTTAACACCTTTTAATAGTGAGCTATTTTTATATAAAATATTTTCCACTTTAATATATTCAATTTGACCAAATAAAATTCTTCATTAAAATTAAGAAATATAATTTTACATTAGATAAAAGTTTTGTGTTTTTATGATAACTTGCATATTTTGATGAATTGTGAAACATACAATATTTTAATTGAAAACAACATTATTAATCAATATAATTTAAATTTTTAGATTATAAATATGAATGATTTTGATGTTTAATTTGTTTATATTTCTATAATTTAATATAATATTGGTTATTGGAAGAAATTTCACATTTAAATTGAACGTAAACAAATATCAATCTCTTGAGAGTTATTACTTCCCAAAAATACTCTTTCTGGTTTTGGCAGTGGGTGTTAATTTTAAATTAACTAAATAAATTATTATGTTTTGAATTTGGTAAAATATATATCATTTTAATAATTTGGAATTTTTAAATTATCGTTGGGTCAATTTTTGGTATCTTTCTGAAAACATTCAATTTTTGATACACAGTATAAAAACACTACAAGGTATATAAAACAAAATTTTTCATTTAAATAATAATTGTTACATAATAAATTACATTAATGTCAAAATATATACACAATTATTTTATTATTCCAATGTAATTCATAAGAGAAATTTTATAATAAATTTTTTCTTTATAATATTTTTTCAAACATCTTAACATCCATTACTCACCTTCTAGGCACACTTACAAATTTTCATAAAATGTTATTTTACCGCTTCTGTTAATTGAATTTCAAAAAATTGAAAGTCCCGGTATATATCAGTATGTAAAATTTTGTTCAATAGAATAAAAAGAATTTTGGGTGAATAAAAACATTTGATATTTTTTCTAGAGTTAAAAGTAAATTGGATAACTAATGGTAAAAATGATATTATAATTACAATAACGTGTGTCCTAATTCTATTGGATAAATATTTTTTGACCAAAAAAAACCATAAAAATAAAATATGGTCTCGTTTGATTCACTTGGATTAGATTTGGACATTTATTATAATTTATTTAAAGAAGAGTTAAAAGTGTTAAATTGAAATTTTAATAACTAAAACAATTTTAATAAAGGGGTATACATAAGATAAATTTGACTCTATGTATTCATTATAAATATAAAAATAATTCCAACATAATGGCTATTTATTTAAATTTTTAGACAATAAATAATTAACTTTATTCATGACACAATAATGATGCAGTAATTACCATAATAATTAATGATTAAAATAATTGATATCATAAATGTAATGATAAATGTAAATTGAGGCTTTTGATGCATTAAAAAATTTTATAATTTAATATGAAATTTTATTGTTGTTGTAATGTATTTTTTTTAAATGTATAGAAGTTTTCTATACTTTCAAAAAAACCAAACACTAAATCGTCTCAAAATTGACAAAAATGGGTTTTGAAAACAAATACTATGTTATTAAATGATATGACATTCCATAAAAAAATAGTGTTTTCCAAATAAATTATAAAATGATAGATATGAAATTAATGAACTACTTTATGTTATCTTGGAATTTTATAGTATATTTTTTAACCATGTAATATAAAAATACAATAAGACATGGTAAATGTTATACTATTTAACTAAGACTTAAATCTAAAAGATAAGGTTAATATGGCTACCTCAAATTCTCTAAAACTATTATTTGAGAATATTTTGACCCATAAACATCTTATAGTTGAAATAAATTTATTTTTATCCATTATAAAACGAAATTATTTTTATTATAAAATAATGTTTTAGGCTTTCCATAAAGTGACCCTCACCTCTCTTTTAAAAGGGTATTACCCTTCTCTAAAAATCACACCACTAAAGAAATTTTGATTCGACAAACCCAACTAAAATATATTCCCAACTATCCTAACGTTTACCTAGAGGCCATATATTGATAATAAATCCATCCTTAGAATCCCTTTCTATCAAATCCAAAGAAATCACCCAAATAAAAATAATAATTTCATCACCTCTTCTAATGTTCTTTTCTTCTTCCACATCATATTTCATTGTTTTTTCCACTAAAAAATAATAAATCTAGTTCCATATACATACATTGATGTTGTTGAGCCCTCTGGATGATTGTTGATTTCATGTCTATGATTGATGTTTTAATAATCACAAATCATCACATACCATTAATGTTTAATCTGGTTTGATTTCTCATAAACATAATTACAATCTGTTAATGAATCTGTTATCATGTTTTTGTCTATGCTTATTGACTTACAAAGTATTTTGGAAGTCTTCTGGATTAAACAGACATCAGAAGCACCGATCCAATATCAACAGACATCGGAAGCACCGATCCAATATCAACAGACATCGGAAGCACCGATCCAATATCAACAGACATCGGAAGCACCGATCCAATATCAACGGACATCGGAAGCACCGATCCAATATCAAAGGACAACGGTCGCACCGATTCGATATCAAAAGACAAATGACTCACTGATGTAAATGACTCACCGATGCAAATGACTCACCGATAAAAATGACTCACCGATGCTGATCAATATGAGTCATCGATCAAATGACACACCGATGCTGATCAAGATAAGACACCGATCACATGACTCACCGATGCTGATCAAAATGAGCCACTGATCAAATGACTCACTGATGCTGATCAAACTGACTCACCGATCAGATGACAGACCGATGCTGATTAGTCTGACTCACTGATGCTGATCAAACTGACTCACCGATCAGATGACAGACCAATGCTGATCAGTCTGATTCACCGATGCTAATCTATCAAAGTCACCGATCATTACTCACTAATGCTGATGACCTACTGATCACTTGATTCTTCAATAGTCATAAACAACTATTTGAATTTCTTTATCTTTATCTTTATTTAATCTAACCAACGGTCATATTAGGTATATTTTAATGCTCTGACAATTAATTAATAAAGGTTGTCGGATGTTAGGAAACCGTACCTCGTACCTGCTAAAAAGAAACCTCTTCTGTCTTCCGGAGCACGTGATATAATGATTAGAAGACTCTGCTGCAAAAAAAAAGAAACGAAGGATATTTTTCAGAGAACATACGAGGAATACAAGAAGTAAGTTGAGCAGAACTAAGTAAAACTGAAGACACATATCAAGAGATTACATAGAATCTCATATACAATCAAGCCTACTCAAAGAGAGTTCTGTGCATACAAAAGAACGATTGAAGAACTTCATAGACTACATCTCACTGCCTATGAACATGAAGCATACGCCACTCTTCTTCTCAAACAAAAATGAGAAGAGGACTCAGAATAAATTCTGACCAAATACAAAAGAGTCCAGAGCTACACTGAAATCACCAGATCGATTTCTAAACTCTACATCTCTGCTATGTGATACATTTGTTTTACATTTTGAGTAGTGTATGTTATCTTCTGTATTAAACACACACACTAACTTTTGTACTTTCACTGTAGGATCTGTAAATCCTCAGCAAACCTTTTTACACTTCATTTCCCACTATGGATAGTGGTAGAGGTCGTGTGAGACCTGTACAGCTCTGAGCTGTTGTTTGTTTTCCCACGCAGAACTGTGGTAGAGGTCTTGCGACCTGGATAGTGTGTTCACTATTGTTAACCCCTATCCAGGGTGTGGATCATTTTTATATAAAATTTTGAGAGGACTAAGTCTCGACTTGAGACTGATCCTCTTGGTTAATTCTATTTGTTTGTAGCTACATACTATATCCATACTATACATATTTATTTCATATTCCGCTGCTACTACTTTGAAATATAATTTATTTTCAAAGCTACTTTTATAGTTATACTCGCAAGTATTTATAATTATTATAAACTAGTAAGTTAGTTTCAAAAGTTAATTTAATCATAAGTTTAAGTTAACTGAGAACTAATCAATCTTTGAGAAACTAATTGAACCTTTATAATCTGTATAAATTCACTTCAGTTTAATCTATTTTTGAAATAGGGGGATTTTAATAAACATTGTTTTTAACAGAAAATTTTAATTGGAACTCAATTCACCCCCCTCTTGAGTATCCACTTCGACCAACATTTGGTATCAGAGGTTGGAAAATATTTTCTAAAGTACTCTATTTTTCAACTATGATTTTAGTTGTATTTTAATGTTCTTAAAATTTCTGTTATTTCAAAATTTTTATCTCTTTAAAAATTCTTTTTGTGATATCATGGATAATAGACTTGAGGGTGCTGCTACTAACCGACCACCTTTCTTTAATGGAAACAACTATGCTCAGTGGAAGCTAAAAATGAAAATTCACTTAGAAAGTATGAGCTTTGATATTTGTACTGCCATTGATGCTGAATACAAAATTCCCAGTACTGATAGATCTACATGGGATGAACCTACAAAGACTGCTTACAATAATAATTGTAAAACTATGAATGCCTTGTACTGTGCTCTAGGAGATGAGGAATTTAATAGAATTTTTGCATGTAAAACTGCATATGAAATTTGGGATACCTTAGCTGTTTCTCATGAAGGAACAACTAATGTTAAGGAGATGAGATTGAATAACTATACTATTAAGTATTATAATTTTAAGATGAAGCCTGATGAACCCATTTTTGATATGTATCTTAGGTTCAATGAAATTGTCAACACAATGACTTCTCTGGGAAAGGATGTTCCAGCAAAGGAACAAATCATGAGAATTTTGAGATTTCTACCTGAAAGATGGAGAGGAACCTCTGTCTCCATTAGAGAATCGTGTGACATTGGAGAACTGCCAGTCAAGGAACTAATTGGAATGTTGATGATTTATGAAGAAGAACTCAAGGTAAACAAAGAAGAATATGATGAACCTAAAAGGAAGTCTTCTGCCTTCAAGACTACAACCTCAAAGAATAAGGATAAGGAAAAGCCTCAAGCTATCAATGAAAGTTCAAGCAGTGTGGAAAGTGAGAATGATTCTGACAGTGATGATGAGATGGCTCACATTGCTAGAAGATTTAAGAAATTCTATAGGAAGAAGAAGTTTTTCAGAAAGTCAAACTACAAAGGCAAGTATGATAACAAAGGACACTTGAAAAAGGATTGGAAGAAGTCTGATAAATCAGATGATGTTTTCTATTATGAATGCAAAAGAAAAGGACACATAAAAGCAGACTGTCCGAAGCTGAAATACAGAAAGAAGTATGAATAACAGTATAACAAGTACAAGAAATCCATGAAGGCTACTTGGAGTGCTTCAGAAGACAGCACAAGTGAAGCTGAATCTTCAGACTCTGAAAGGAATCAAGACAACATGTGTTTCATGAAAAACACTTCTGAGGAGACCTGCTTGAAGAGCTGTCACAAGAAGATATGGTACTTAGACAGTGGATGTTCAAGACATATGTCAGGAGACTTTTCATGTTTCAAGAGCATAGTAAAAGTTGATGGAGGCTTTGTCACTTTTGGTGATAATTCAAAAGGAAAAATCATCGGCTTAGGCCAGATTGGTAACATTGATTCAATCTTGATTTCTAAAGTTTTATTTGTTGATGGACTTAAATATAACTTGTTAAGCATTTCTCAGTTGTGTGATGATGGTTTTTATGTGAAATTTAAAAATGATTCTTGCAATGTTTTTAACTCTAAAAATGTTTTAGTATTTTCTACTTTAAGAAATGAAATTGTTTATGATGTTGATTTAGATTATTTAGCTAAGTAGAATATTCCTTGTTTAAATGCTTTTCATAAAGAGTCTTGGCTTTGGAACAGAAGATTAGGACACTACAATGTGGACTCACTTAGGAAACTTTCTAGGAAGAACATAGTTAGATATTTACCCAAACTTGTATTTCCAGCAGACAAAGTTTTTAATCCCTGTCAGAAAGGAAAGCAACATAATGTTTCTTTTAAATCAAAGAAAGAAGTGTCAACTTCTCAACCTCTCGAGTTGGTTCACATGGATTAATTTGGACCTTCTAGAGTTTCTAGTTTGAATGGGAAGCACTATGTATATGTTCTTGTAGATGACTTTTCTAGATATACTTGGGTATATTTTCTAGCTCAAAAAAGTGAAGCTTGTTCTTACTTTGTTAAATACTCCAAGTCTGTAGAAAATCTTAGTGGACTCAAGATTAATACCCTGAGAAGTGATCATGGTCATGAGTTTGAAAATCATGAGTTTGATTCTTACTGCTCACACAATGACTATAGTCATAATTTTTCTTCCCCTGGGACACCCCAACAAAATGGTGTAGTAGAGACAAGGAATAGAACCCTGTAAGAAATAGCTAGAACCATGCTCAATGAATATGAACTGCCTATTTACTTTTGGGCTGAAGCTGTAAATACAGCTTGCTATGTCATTAATAGAGTCTTGATCAGAATAGTTCTTAAGAGGACTTGTAACACCCCAAGATTTCATAGTGTGTTATTTCTTCAAAATAATTCAATAACTTGCACTACACGCAACACCAAGTTCAAGCGCACCATGAATTACCAAACAAGCTGTTCAAAAGAGGTTATGAATAGTATTAACTAAATTTTAAACTTTATATAATCCTTATAATTTTAGAATCCATATTATGAGTTTCTTAGACATAGTGTAAGAACAAATTCATTTTCAGTATTGTAGTTTTACCAACTTTTAATAGTGAACCCTTTTTAAATAAAATATTTTAAATGTTTGACTAAATGGGGACATCAAAAAAATTTAAAATAAAACATCCCAAGCTTCCACGGTACGCTTTCCTTTGAATAAAACAGTAGTGTGTGTTGTACGCAACTTCGAGTTTTAACACACACCACAACCGATTAAACTAGCCGTTGTGAATAGTAATACCTACTTTTTGAAATCATATATATTTTATATTTCAAAATGGACTTCATTTTTGGATTCAGAATATTGAAATTAGCCTAGGGTGATATTTTGGTACATTTCGGATAACTTTCATATTTTAATGAATAGTGAAAATTACTAAATTTTAATTAAAAACAACTTTTTTAATCAAAATAATTAATATTGATAAATTATGAATTTGAGTGGTTTTAAAGTATATTTATAATATATTTTTACCATTTAATATAATGTTGTCTATTGGACATAATTTTACAATTAAAACGAACATAAACAAGTGTCAATCTTTTGATAGTTATTATCTCTTAAAAACACGCTTTTTGTTTTGACAATGGGAATTAATTTTAAATTAATTTCTGCCACTCCTGTGTTTTGAATTTAGAAAAATGGATTCCATATTTGGAATCAGGATGTCCAAATTGTGTAAATAGGTAACTTTTATTTTTAGGCATTTTGAATAATTACTGCGGTAAATATTTTATTTACCATGGTTAAGGGTAAATCCGGTAAATAAGGGTTAAAAAAATAATATTATAATAATACTAAATTACCCTAAAACGTGTCTTAACCCTATTGGTTGATACATGGTCGACCATGGGAATCTTTGGGTCTATTTTGGGACCCCATGGATCCACTTGTAAGTGATAATGACACCTTATTTTAATTTAGTTAAAATGAATACAAAAATGACACAAGCATATATCTTTTAGAACAAAAATCGTTACATAGGGTTATATATGTTGGATTTTAGATTATAAATATTCATTAGAAAGATAAAATGATTTCCTACATAATGATATTTTATTTATAATTTTTAGACATTAAATAATTTATTTTATATATGACACAATGATGATGCAGTAATTACTATAATAGTGAAAAATTAAAATAATTGATATTATAAATACCCAAATAAATATAATATTAAACTTTTAATGAATTAAACTAATTTTCTAGGGTAATATGATATATTAGGATTGATTTAATTGACTTTGTTCGAAGTAATAAATCTGTTATGAGTTTCACAAAACTCAACTATTGAATAGTGTCAAAATTGACTTAAAAGAGTTCTTAAAACAAATATTATATTATTAATTGATATTAAATTCCTAAAAATATAGGGTTCGTCCAAGAGACTTATATAATGATAGGTTCATCATTAATGGACCACTTGGGGGTCTCTTGGATGTATGTAGTAAGTTTATTAACCATATTATATAAAAATACAAAGAGACATTGTAAAAGTGAAACTAATTAACTTAAAGTTAATACTTAAAGATAAGGTTAATATAAGTACCCAAACCTGTCTAAATTCTATTGGTTGAGTTTGTTTCGACCCATCCCCACCTTAACCTTTTAATAGTCAACTTTTGAGCCATTATAAACCGAATATGAATTTATTATAAATTAATATTTCTAGCTTTTCCAAAGGTGCCCCTCACCCCTCTTATAAAAGGGCACTCCTCCTTCTCATTTCATCACACCTTCAAAGCCTTTTGGTTCGGCCAAACTCTGCCCAAATACTCTCCCAACATCCCTCACTACAACCTAGAGGCCTTAGTTTGATCAGAAAGCCAACCTAAGGAGCCCTTTTGATCAAATCAAAAGGAAGAACCCGAAGAAGAGGTAATGATTTCACCACCCTTCTCCAAGTTCATTTCTTCTTCCACTTCCTCTTTATTTGTTCTTACCATTCTAAAATAATAACTCCAGTATCTTACATATACTGTGATGTTATTATAAATATGGTACAACCATATTCAGTATTCTATCCACCCTTTGAATAACATGTCACCATACGTGCGTACGTACGGCTTACCGTCTCCACGTCGTGGTGTAATTATTATTCAATATAATATTATTTGGATGGGTATAATAATGATGTGTAACTCATGTAAATAATAAAAATAACATGTTAATGATTCTGTATATATGATATAACATCCATTTAAATATTATTTTAATATCAAAAGAATGATATTCTCGCTCGTGCGTACGTACGGACTACCGTCTCCACGAACGCGATGAGATTCATTCTCCATCGTATCCATTCAAGTATAATTATCATTTGATGATTTAAAAATGATGTTTAAGGACTAGATATCATTCTTGATATGAATAAGATACAACAACCATGGCTTATGTAACAAAACATATAAAAGAAAATGAGTAAGTTAACTCCCGAAACGACGATAATTCTAAGATATTATTAACAAATCAATGTTAAAAGATCATATATGATATCATATTATTATATATGATTCTTGTATAATCTAATAACAACTATTTCACCATTATACAGGAGGTTAACCTACCCCAACCAAGGAAAAGTACAAGGTAAGGGTTATTTCACAATCTCTTCATTATCCGAGGTTGTTTATACGTAATAATCTACTGGGATCTCTTTATCATCCACATCCATGTTTCTTAAAAATGTATTTCAAAACATTTTTACTATTTACTAAAATATGAGTTAAAGTCATTTATACCCTTTTTTACTTTTATAAGTGGTTTATAAAGGAATCTTTCTGTCATTTTCAAAACAAGGTCCTTTTTAACCTTTTCGACAGAATTGAGGTAAGAATGTTTTTTTAACTTATACGGTGGGTGCGGTTATTTTACGCCGTTATAAAATCTTCAAAGCTTTCCTTATAATCATATAAGAATATTTTCAAAGAAAATGTTTTATTTTATATGGATCTTAAATGATTTCAAAATAAAAGGAGTTATTTTTTTTAAAAAGAATTTTGATTTCATCTATGTCAACATCCTTTGATGGATTTTAAGATTATTTGAAGTTGATTTATTATGATACAAAACTTCTATATTGTATTGATGTTTTTGTGATATGTTTGACTGTGAATGTGATATTTTTATACCATTCATAGTTTATGGTGAAATTATTGACATTTCGTATGCTAGTTTTAATACAAATGTTTATGTTATGTTTAAACCTTTTCATATGGGAATGCATTGGACTTAATAAGTGACGGGTGGAGCCCGCTATAGCTCCTCGATGCATCGGTAGGTCTCATGAGACAAACTAGTGTCTTGGCACAAGGCCTTGACAAAATCTTATTTGTAGTCTTGGCACGAGGCCTTGACTATGTGGTTATGATAGTCTGGCATTATGCATTCCAACATTATGAAAGTGGTTATTGATTTTTGCATGTGATTATTCGATTAGTAGAATATCCATGTGAATATGTAAATGGCATTACTTCATTTTATTTATGCCATACCATGTTGAAAGTTCATGTTTAAAAGGCTTTTGTTTTAGTTATACATTGCCTTAAATGTTTATTCTTATTGATGAAAGTTTCCGCTATATTGTTATCCTTACTGGGCATTTGAGCTCACCCCTTTTCTATGTTTTATTTTTCCCAGGAAGTGAAGATGTAAGTTATGAATGACCTGCAGGGATATTATGAGGGGATTATAGTGTGGACTGTGGAAACATTATGTTGTTGTAGTAGTTTTTCATTTTATGATGTAATGTAAAACCTATGAATATATCTAGTGTTTCCAAGGCTACTAAACCAATCGGTCTTTCGAGATTTGATCTTTCCTGTGATCATGCCAATGTTACGAAGTAATGCACCGACTCTGGGTAGCTGGGGTCGGGGCGTTACAGTTGGTATCAGAGGAAGTTTAGTACAAACCTTGGAAGCTAGATTTAGATAAACTCTGATTAGAGCACGTAGACCTAAGATGAACTTTGAGGATTAGTATAGAAGAACTTCCTAGAATTTTGGTATTGTAGAGATTTTGTGAGTTTTCCGAGCAATAAATCCCTGTCTGGATACGAGAAGGTAGGGGCGGCTCTGGCACAGATGTACCTAGGGGTAAAACCCGAAAACACCGCTTTGAGCTAGACTCGAACGGGAACTGGTGCACGACAACGGGCCTTGCTGCACTCTTGGTTATGACACTCCCGGGGGATATGCTTAGGATAACTCTCATTTTCTTTACAAATCATTATGAAGGGTTTATGAGTATATAATTCCTCAAAGAAAACATTTTTATGATTATGGATTATATCCATAAATAGTTCAATTTATGTTAAGTGTTTTATAAGTATGGGATTATGTGTTTTGAATCATAAACTGATCTAGTTTATGCCATGGTATAGAAATGGCGCCCAGTAGAAGGAATGAGAACTCCAGAAATACACATGATTCAAAGAGAAGGAAGGATCATATCTTTCATGGTCTTAAGCTAGAATTTATAAGAGAAATAGTCTCCCATGTATTATCATCATATGAAGAAATAATATCATGTGTTGATAAGATAAGTAAAGAGTTTACTGAGTCCTATGGCTTTGAAGGGAATCAAGAGAAGAAAAGGATGGAAGAGAGAAAGATGGATAAAGGGAAAAGGGAAAAGAAGAATTTTCCCATATGTGGTAACTGTGGAAAGAAACACCCTGGAACTTGCCTGAAAGGAATGGGAGTTTGTTATAAGTGTGGAGGAAAAGGGCACAAAGTACGTGACTGCAAGGGTAAGAAAATGGTTTTAAATGTACAATGCTTCATTTGCAAGGAGTTTGGACACTACGCGAACCTATGTCCCAGTCATCAGACTATGACGAAAATGATGTTATTGGATAATAATCAAGTTATGATACTACCATAGATGAAGAGGAATGATTAGAGTTCTTATGTTGATTATGTCAATTAAGTGTTGTATCAACAATGTACTTGTTATAATAATTATGGAGTATATAAGGATTGTACTGCAATACTATTTCATTAAGGACTTGAGATTGTGTGGAACAAAGAAAAGTGACTCAATAGCAGGATAAATTTTTGGAAAATATATGGTTGAGAGAATGATAAATCATAATATAGTTCTGATACTGAGGTAGTGATTTTGGAATAATATGTGATTGTTTTGGATAAATTATATTGGATATTCTTGACTACCTTGGAACTAATTAATGATTTGTATATTCCATCATTTTTTTTGGGGTTTAAAACATTTTTGGATTGATGAAGTATATCCAGCATTCTATATGGAATAGGGTAGCATGAATGTAATCAATAAGGAATATGGTAATTCAGGATGTTTCAGTGTATTAAAAGAATACAAGATGAAGGTATTCATATGATATTACGCGGTAAAAAGGATATATATTATGTTTACCTTCCTTATAAATGTTGGACTGTGAGTTTGGACAGAAGTATTTTGGATAGTTCTAGTTTGGATTATTTTGGATTACCATAAAAGGACAACCCGGAGGTCGGGCGGCAACCCGTCGCGTCCGGCAAGGCTGCGAGACTTGAACCCGCAACCGAAGGGCGACATGGGTGTATCACCTACCACTGGCCCACGAGATGTCCTGGATTAAATAATGTAGTTTTTTTAAAAGATCTGGTAGATGAATTATAAATTCATTTATTTTGGAACCCTGTACGAATAGTATAAATAGAAATTGTTTTTACGTTCTATTATCTTTTAGAGTGAAAGATGAGTTTGTGGTAGAAATTTATTAATGGATGAAACTCTAATTATAAAGTAAGTATATCTCCTTATTATCTTAGCCAATATCATAAATAAATTCCTCAACATTAATAAAAGAAACTTAGAACAAAAAATGTTGTCCTAGATGGTACCTTAAATCATCACTAATTTATGGCTTTGTGATTGTTGGCCTTTTCATAGCCATGTTCTCTACCACTCTCCATCAGATAATTGATGGTTAGATTTCTCTTCCATATCCATATTTTCCTACATGTAACCCTAGTATGTGTTATTTTTGGTAATCTTCATACTTTCCACTCTTTATTTTAAATAGAGGCCTCATTAATTCATTCTTCGATGTGGGATTTTAACTAAGATATTTTGAAACGTCAAAAATGTGTTATCCCAATACCCTATATTTTGTTGAACCGATGGTACTTCAAATCATCATAGATTGATGAGTTTTAGGACCTCAATTTTATACTTGTTTGTGATTTATGACCTCAATCACTACCTATAAATATTTACATTTTTCCTCCAATTATATGTCTCTAATTGCCACCAATGTTCTCCTAATCGAGATCATAATTTGGTGGTGACCATTTCATTTCTCTTTTCCACATATTAAGACTAAATTTTAGTAACCCAATTTCCGATGTGGGTTCTCCCACAAATATATTTTATATTTTCAACCATTTATTTTCGAAGAACAATTTCAAATTGCGAGGACGCAATTTATTGAAGGAGGGGAGAATGTTACACCCCAAGATTTCATAGTGTGTTATTTCTTCAAAATAATTCAATAACTTGCACTACACGCAACACCAAGTTCAAGCGCACCATGACTTACCAAACAAGCTGTTCAAAAGAGGTTATGAATAGTATTAACTAAATTTTAAACTTTATATAATCCTTATAATTTTAGAATCCATATTATGAGTTTCTTAGACATAGTGTAAGAACAAATTCATTTTCAGTATTGTAGTTTTACCAACTTTTAATAGTGAACCCTTTTTAAATAAAATATTTTAAACGTTTGACTAAATGGGGACATCAAAAAAATTTAAAATAACACATCCCAAGCTTCCACGGTACGCTTTCCTTTGAATAAAACAGTAGCGTGTGTTGTACGCAACTTCGAGTTTTAACACACACCACAACCGATTAAACTAGCCGTTGTGAATAGTAATACCTACTTTTTGAAATCATATATATTTTATATTTCAAAATGGACTTCATTTTTGGATTCGGAATATTGAAATTAGCCTAGGGTGATATTTTGGTACATTTCGGATAACTTTCATATTTTAATGAATAGTGAAAATTACTAAATTTTAATTAAAAACAACTTTTTTAATCAAAATAATTAATATTGATAAATTATGAATTTGAGTGGTTTTAAAGTATATTTAGAATATAATTTTACCATTTAATATAATGTTGGCCATTGGACATAATTTTACAATTAAAACGAACATAAACAAGTGTCAATCTTTTGATAGTTATTATCTCTTAAAAACACGCTTTTTGTTTTGACAACGGGAATTAATTTTAAATTAATTTCTGCCACTTCTGTGTTTTGAATTTAGAAAAATGGATTCCATATTTGGAATCAGGATGTCCAAATTGTGTAAATATGTAACTTTTATTTTTAGACATTTTGAATAATTACTGCGGTAAATATTTTATTTACCATGGTTAAAGGTAAATCCGGTAAATAAGGGTTAAACAAAATAATATTATAATAATAATAAATTACCCTAAAACGTGTCTTAACCCTATTAGTTGATACATGGTCGACCATGGGAATCTTTGGGTCTATTTTGGGACCCCATGGATCCACTTGTAAGTGATAATGACACCTTATTTTAATTTAGTTAAAATGAATACAAAAATGACACAAGCATATATCTTTTAGAACAACAATTGTTACATAGGGTTATATATGTTGGATTTTAGATTATAAATATTCAATAGAAAGATAAAATGATTTCCTACATAATGATATTTTAATTATAATTTTTAGAAATTAAATAATTTATTTTATATATGACACAATGATGATGCAGTAATTACTATAATAGTGAAAAATTAAAATAATTGATATTATAAATACCCAAATAAATATAATATGAAACTTTTAATGAATTAAACTAATTTTCTAGGGTAATATGATATATTAGGATTTATTTAATTGACTTTGTTCGAAGTAATAAATCTGTTATGAGTTTCACAAAAATCAACTATTGAATAGTGTCAAAATTGACATAAAAGAGTTCTTAAAACAAATATTATATTATTAATTGATATTAAATTCCTAAAAATATAAGGTTCGGCCAAGAGACTTATATCATGATAGGTTCATCATTAATGGACCACTTGGGGGTCTCTTGGATGTATGTAGTAAGTTTATTAACCATATTATATAAAAATACAAAGAGACATTGTAAAAGTGAAACTAATTAACTTAAAGTTAATACTTAAAGATAAGGTTAATATAAGTACCCAAACCTGTCTAAATTCTATTGGTTGAGTTTTTTTCGACCCATCCCCACCTTAACCTTTTAATAGTCAACTTTTGAGCCATTATAAACCGAATATGAATTTATTATAAATTAATATTTCTAGCTTTTCCAAAGGTGCCCCTCACCCCTCTTATAAAAGGGCACTCCTCCTTCTCATTTCATCACACCTTCAAAGCCTTTTGGTTCGGCCAAACTCTTCCCAAATACTCTCCCAACATCCCTCACTACAACCTAGAGGCCTTAGTGTGATCATAAATCCATCCTAAGGAGCCCTTTTGATCAAATCAAAAGGAAGAACCCGAAGAAGAGGTAATGATTTCACCACCCTTCTCCAAGTTCATTTCTTCTTCCACTTCCTCTTTCTTTGTTCTTACCATTCTAAAATAATAACTCCAGTATCTTACATATACTGTGATGTTATTATAAATATGGTACAACCATATTCAGTATTCTATCCACCCTTTGAATAACATGTCACCATACGTGCGTACGTACGGCTTACCGTCTCCACGTCGTGGTGTAATTATTATTCAATATAATATTATTTGGATGGGTATAATAATGATGTGTAACTCATGTAAATAATAAAAATAACATGTTAATGATTCTGTATATATGATATACCATCCATTTATATATTATTTTAATATCAAAAGAATGATATTGTCGCTCGTGTGTACGTACTGACTACCGTCTCCACGAACGCGGTGAGATTCATTCTCCATCGTATCCATTCAAGTATAATTATCATTTGATGATTTAAAAATGATGTTTATAGACTAGATATCATTCTGGATATGAATAAGATACAACAACCATGGCTTATGTAACAAAACATATAAAAGAAAATGAGTAAGTTAACTACCGAAACGACGATAATTCTAAGATATTATTAACAAATCAATGTTAAAAGATCATATATGATATCATATTATTATATATGATTCTTTTATAATTTAATAACAACTATTTCACCATTATACAGGAGGTTAACCTACCCCAACCAAGGAAAAGTACAAGGTAAGGGTTATTTCACAATCTCTTCATTATCTGAGGTTGTTTATACGTAATAATCTACTGGGATCTCTTTATCATCCACATCCATGTTTCTTAAAAATGTATTTCAAAACATTTTTACTATTTACTAAAATATGAGTTAAAGTCATTTATACCCTTTTTTACTTTTATAAGTGGTTTATAAAGGAATCTTTCTGTCATTTTCAAAACAAGTTCCTTTTTAACCTTTTCGACAGAATTGAGGTAAGAATGTTTTTTTAACTTATACGGTGGGTGCGGTTATTTTACGCCGTTATAAAATCTTCAAAGCTTTCCTTATAATCTTATAAGAATATTTTCAAAGAAAATGTTTTATTTTATATGGATCTTAAATGATTTCAAAATAAAAGGAGTTATTTTTTTTAAAAAGAATTTTGATTTCATCTATGTCAACATCCTTTGATGGATTTTAAGATTATTTGAAGTTGATTTATTATGATACAAAACTTCTATATTGTATTGAAGGTTTTGTGATATGTTTGACTATGGATGATCTATTTTTATACCATTCATAGTTTATGGTGAAATTATTGACATTTCGTATGCTAGTTTTAATACGAATGTTTATGTTATGTTTAAACCTTTTCATATGGGAATGCATTGGACTTAATAAGTGACGGGTGGAGCCCGCTATAGCTACTCGATGCATCGGTAGGTCTCATGAGACAAACTAGTGTCTTGGCACAAGGCCTTGACAAAATCTTATTTGTAGTCTTGGCACGAGGCCTTGACTATGTGGTTATGATAGTCTGGCATTATGCATTCCAACATTATGAAAGTGGTTATTGATTTTTGCATGTGATTATTCGATTAGTAGAATATCCATGTGAATATGTAAATAGCATTATTTCATTTTATTTATGCCATACCATGTTGAAAGTTCATGTTTAAAAGGCTTTTGTTTTAGTTATACATTTCCTTAAATGTTTATTCTTATTGATGAATGTTTCCGCTATATTGTTATCCTTACTGGGCATTTGAGCTCACCCCTTTTCTATGTTTTATTTTTCCCAGGAACTGAAGATGTAAGTTATGAATGACCTGCAGGGATATTATGAGGGGATTATAGTGTGGACTGTGGAAACATTATGTTGTTGTAGTAGTTTTTCATTTTATGATGTAATGTAAAACCTATGAATATATCTAGTGTTTCCAAGGCTACTAAACCAATCGGTCTTTCGAGATTTGATCTTTCCTGTGATCATGCCAATGTTACGAATTAATGCACCGACTCTGGGTAGCTGGGGTCGGGGCGTTACAGGACTCCTTATGAGTTGTGGAACCATAGGAAACCTAAGGTTAACTACTTCAATGTTTTTGACTGCAAAGTCTTCATTCTCAATATTAAAGACAATCTTGACAAATTTGCATCCAAGAGTGATGAAGGAATTTTCCTAGGTTACTCTATTTCTAGTAAAGCCTATAGTGTTTTCAATAAAGGAACCAAATGTGTGGAAGAATCTGTTCACATCAAATTTGATGAAACTGGTCCACGTGAACCTAAAATCTCTCTTGAAGATGATCTCTCTGGTTTGAATCTCAATGATAAAGACAATGGACCTATAGAAAAAACATCCAGTTCTGAAAATTTTCCAGAACCTGCTTCTGTTGAACCTCAATCTGTAGATGAATCTGAAATCTCTAGCCCTATCTTTTCAAGACCATCTAGGACTCTAAAGAACCATCCTTTAGATGCTGTTGTAGGAAATCTAGATAGAGGAACACAGACTAGAGCTTCTCTAAGAAATCATGTTGAACATCAAGCTTTTCTTTCACAGTTAGAACATAAAAATATCAATGATGCTATCAATGATGAATTTTGGGTAATGGCTGTGCAAGAAGAACTAAATCAATTTGAAAGAAACAAAGTCTGGAAATTAGTAGAAAGATCTAAGGACGCTTTGACCATAGGCACAAAATGGGTGTTTAGAAAAAAAGTTGATGAATCTGGAAACATGATTAGAAATAAATCTAGGCTAGTTTCACAAGGTTACATTCCCGAAGAAGGAATTGACTATGAGGAAACCTTTTCACCTGTAAGTAGATTAGAGGCTATTAGGATCTTACATGCCTATGCATCACATCTGAATTTCAAGCTATATCAAATGGATGTCAAAATTGCTTTTTGAAATCGTTTTTTTTATTGAATATGTTTTTGTAGAACAACCACCTGGTTTTTTAAATCCTCATTTTCCAAATCATGTTTTTAAACTTTCTAATGATTTATATGGTTTAAAACAAGCTCCAAGAGCTTGGTATGAAAGGCATTCAAACATTCTTATCTCAAAAGGATTTACAAAAGGAGTAGTTGATCTAACTCTTTTTATAAAAAGAATTTCAAAAGATGTATTAATAGTACAAATCTATGTTGATGATATTATTTTTGGATTTTCAAAAAATTCCTTATGTACTGATTTTTCATAGGTTATGCAAAATGAATTTGAAATGAGCTTAATGGGAGAGCATATGTATTTTCTTGGTTTTCAAATTTTTCAAACTAAAGATGGAATTATTTTAAATCAAAGTAAATATACAAAGGATCTTATAAAACGTTTTGGATTGGACAGTATTAAGGAAAGTGATACACCTATAAGTACTACCTGTAAACTGGATACAGATGAAGCTGGGAAACCAGTGGATCAAACCAATTACAGAGGTATGATTGGGAGCTTACTTTATCTTACTGCTAGTCGACCAGACATTATGTTCAGTGTATGTATGTGGGCTAGATTTCAAGCTAATCCTATAGAATCACACTTACTGGCTAATAAAAGGATTTTTAAGTATCTTAAGTATAATATAAATTTAGGTTTGTTTTATCCAAAAGGACAATCATTTAACCTAACTATCTATTCAGATGATGACTTTACTGGATGTAAGTTAGATAGGAAGAGCACATTTGGAACATTTCATTTTCATGGAAAATCCCTAGTATCATGGTGTAGTAAGAAACAGAACTCAGTTGCATTGTCTACTGCCGAGGCAGAATACATATATAAGGACCCGCACTTATTTCATACATAATCTTGAATTTATTTTAGAAAACATGTCATTATACATTGAGGATCTTTTCAAGTATAGAGCTTTAGAGAATTAAGACAAAACATTCGTAACATTACACATTGTTACATAGTGGATACCATAAAATCAGTTTCCATTATCCTCAGAATATAAAACATTAAATCACAAAACAAGACTCCTTGACAATTCTTCAACATATAACATGTCTTCTTTCCTTGTATTACTCATCATTAACCTGTGAAAAATAATTTAAAATCTTGGGATGTGCACAAAAGCTCAGTAAGGTATGAAAAAGATGGAAAAATCACATTAGTCCACGAATACGCATGTCGTATGAAAACATTTTCAAAATACATGCTTCACACCCATAAAATCTTACTTTGTGTAACATGAGATTTACACAAGATCCACACAAACATAATTATAATCATAGAGGTATATTGGGGCATTACTTACATAATCTTGTAACCATCTTGGCTACCTTAAAATTTGTAACCCTCACGGCTACCTTACTTTGTGTAACCATCACAGTTACACTTGGAGTAACCATACGGCCGACCTCCAACTTAATCATACCCAATGCATTGGAGGGAAATATAGCTCCCACCCTTCATCATAAACAATTCCCAATAACCAAAACATAATCATACAACATAAACAATACCATAAAAACATTGCCTTTGAATCTTATAAAACAGAATTTTAAAAAAGGATTTTAGAAGAAAAGTCCCTTATAAACATTATATACCTGAAGTGAGAATTAATAGAGTGGATGGAATATGTATATACTCTGTAAATACACATAATTAAACATAATATAAACAGAACCCATCACACAAACAATTTAAATAGCACATAAATTATAAAGTAGAAGGTTAACCCAAAGAATGGAAACCGGGTTAAGAATTCCCTTACCTTGGGCTTGTATTACTTCAAAATTGTTTAAACCTCCTTTATAGTGGTTAAAAGAGTGTTAATAGTACTTTACAGAAACATTTTCATGTTTATAACATCTTATATGGTCATTTCATAACCTCATTTCACCCCTTAATTGTTAGGATTTTGTTCCTTGCATTATTTTGGGTGAGTTCTTTTGTGATTTTCACAATCGGTTCATGATGAATCTTTCTTGTTGATTGGAAGTGAAACTACAGAATTGGAATGGAGTAGTATTTACATAATTCCAGTACCATAAATTATACCATTTATCACTTTGGTTCTTTATATGATGATGATTTATAAGTTAAACATTAATTATGTTCGTTTAGATAATTTAAGTGGTTCTTTGATAATTACAACTTCATTTAGTCTTATAAATTTGAATCATGAGTACAAAATAATTCCAGAACCTTATATGATTCATAAAACATATATTATAACCTGGTTCAACCATATAAAATGGTTTCATGACCAGACTTGAAAGAATTAATGGAGATTGAAAATACATCGTCCACGATATCGGTAATTCGACACAAATGGACAATGTTTTTTGATTCTTTAAATAAGTGAAAGAGGAGAGGAATAATGATTTGTAATTTTCCATAAACATGAAAACATCCAGAATGTACATGATTCTGGAGATTTCATGCCTCTTGGATAAGAGTGGGTGAAGAACGAAGAGAAGGGAATCTTGAAATGAAGAAAACATGAGAAATTTCTTACAAAAATTCGGCAGCCTAACGACGTCTCTTAAAATTTCATAAAAATAAGATTGATGAGAGGAATGGAATATCTCATCATTCATACAAAATTTGGATAGTAAGGGGAAATATTAAATGAAATATCCCAACAAAAGACAAAGGGAAAGGAAGAGAATAACATAAAATGGAAGGAAAGAATGGAAATGAAAGAGGATGTTTACCTCTTGATCTCTTCTCCTTGAGATCCTTCTTAAGGGCTTTGATTTTGGTCTTTTGGTGAGACCAGCAGCTCTAGGACGTGGAGAGGAAGATTGGGGGGGGGGAATTTGGCATAAATTAGACAATTCTCAAGGCTTGAGAGGTGTGAGAGGAAGAGGGGAGTGAGGGTGGTATTTATAGTGGAGGAGGGGAGGTATTTTAGATTATTTTACTTATTATTATAATATTTTTATCAAGACTATGAATAATCTCAAATAAAGTGGCCCTAAATAGTGATAATATCATGTGATTTCGAAGCAAGTGGCCTTGCATCACTTATGATGTCATAAATAGTGCATTTTTACTGATAAATTGATTATACGGTATTTTACCGTATTTCACTATTCACCGAAAATTCAAGAGTTTCAGAAGAATACCAAAAATTTACCCCGACCATTTTTCGATGTGTAGAATTCAAAAATGAACTTCATTTTTCAAAAATAATTTTCTAAATATTATTAATTTAATTTTTAAATAAGGTCACAGTTAATTCGAAAAATAACAATATTGAAGTGCAATTAGTTTTATGTGACATTGAAAAATTAATTAAGATCCCATTATCCTATTGCCATGGGAAAATAAAATAATAATAATATTTACTATTCATGAGGTCATATTACTATTCATATTACTATTAATAAGGGCATGTTACTATTCACCAAAAAAACAAGTTTGTTCTATCAGACTCTAAATAACATACTGAACACAATTGTAGATGACAATTTCTTGAAATTCAAAACATAAAAGAAATAAAATTATGTTTAAAGGATACTTATAAATGTTTACCTTAAACAAAATTGCAAGCATTTTCAATTTATTTTTAGAAAACCTTGGGATGTTACATTATCCCCACCTTCTTGAAATTGCGTCCTCACAATTTTATTTACTTATTAAACAAGTGAGGGTGCCTTGAACAAGGTGTCCACTCGGTTTCATCATCATCTTGTTCACGTAGGTAGAAGACCCATGCATTACAACAATGATTTAGAGATCCTTTAAAATCATTTGCTTCCTCCATCCAAATACACCTCGTACAACATGGGTCATATGGGTGTTCACAGAAAAACAGTTTTAGAAAATAATCATGTATGACATATAATTCCAAAACATCTGATAAAACATGATTTCTATAAAATAGTCGGACCGAAATTGAGTTGAAACGTTCTATTATTGGTCCTTTTAAAATACCATAAGTATGTGATGTGAGACTATAGTTTAAAAGAAAATATAAATAGGTTGCACAAGGGTCTCCTTCCTCAGCACCATTTTTAAAATCATAATATGCTTCAAATTCTTGTGATAAGGTAAAATATTTGAAAATACCTTGATAATATTTACCTTTCTTGAAATTATGTGAATATTTTGAAAATATTATTTGTCTAAAAACAACCCATGATCCACGATGATAACGAGGTATAGAGGAGGTGTTTGATATCTCAAAAAACAGCTTGCAAGTGAGTTGTATGCTAGAAAAAGTTTCACAATCATCTGAAGATGACTTTGCAATAATTATTCCAAGCATGTCATCAGGAAGAGATAGGAATATCGTTTGAGATCCTTCTCCTTCCATTCTTAACCGACTTTACTTGACCTGAAAAAAAATTATAAAACAAGGATTTAACTGAAATAATAGATATAGGGACTAATCACGTGTCTCACGAGAACTCCTAATCCCTAAAGTTGTCTAAACCGACCTCTGATACCAACTATAAGGACCCACACTTATTTCATACATAATCTTGAATTTATTTAAGAAAACATGTCATTATACATTGAGGATCTTTTCAAGTTTATATCTTTAGATAATTAAGACAAAACATTCGTAACATTACACATTATTACATAGTGGATACCATAAAATCAGTTTCCATTATCCTCAGAATATAAAACATTAAATCACAAAACAAGACTCCTTGACAATTCTTCAAAATTTAACATGTCTTCCTTCCTTGTATTACTCATCATTAACCTGTGAAAAATCATTTAAAAACTTTGGATGAGCACAAAATCTGAGTAAGGTATGAAAAAGATGGAAAAATCACATTAGTCCACGAATACGCATGTCGTATGAAATCATTTTCAAAATACATGCTTTACACCCATAAAATCTTACTTTGTGTAACATGAGATTTTCAAATGATCCACACAAACATAATTATAATCATAGAGGTATATTGGGGCATTACTTACATAATCTTGTAACCATCTTGGCTACCTTAAAATTTGTAACCCTCACGGCTACCTTACTTTGTGTAACCATCGCAGTTACACTTGGAGTAACCATACGGCCGACCTCCAACTTAATCATACCCAATGCATTGGAGGGAAATATAGGTCCCACCCTTCATCATAAACAATTCCCAATAACCAAAAAATAATCATACAACATAAACAATAGCATAAAAACATTGCCTTTGAATCTTATAAAACAGAATTTTAAAAAAGGATTTTAGAAGAAATGTCCCTTATAAACATCATATACTTGAAGTGAGACTTAATAGAGTGGATGGAATATGAATATACTCTGTAAATACACATAATTAAACATAATATAAACAGAACCCACTACACAAACAATTTAAATAGCACATAAATTATAAAGTAGAAGGTTAACCTAATGAATGGAAATCGGGTTAAGAATTCCCTTACCTTGGGCTTGTATTACTTCAAAATTGTATAAACCTCATGTATAATGGTTAAAAGAGTGTTATTAGTACTTTACAGAAACATGTTCATGTTTATAACATCTTATATGGTCCTTTCATAACCTCATTTCACCCCTTAATTGTTAGGATTTTGTTCCTTGCATTATTTTGGGTGAGTTCTTTTGTGATTTTCACAATCAGTTCATGATGAATCATTCTTGTTGATTGGAAGTGAAACTACAGAATTGGAATGGAGTAGTATTTACATAATTCCAGTACCATAAATTATACCATTTATCACTTTGTTTCTTTATATGATGATGATTTATAAGTTAAACATTAATTATGTTCGTTTAGATAATTTAAGTGGTTCTTTGATAATTACTACTTCATTTAGTCTTATAAATTTGAATCATTAGTACAAAAGAATTCCATAACCTTATATGATTCATAAAAAATATATTATAACCTGGTTCAACCATATAAAATGGTTTCATGACCAGACTTGAAAGAATTAATGGAGATTGAAAATACATCGTCCACGATATCGGTAATTCGACACAAATGGACAATGTTTTTTGATTCTTTAAATAAGTGAGAGAGGAGAGGAATAATGAATTGTAATTTTCCATAAACATGAAAACATCAAGAATATACCTGATTCTAGAGATTTCATGCCTCTTGGATAAGAGTTGGTGAAGAACGAAGAGAAGGGAATCTTGAAATGAAGAAAACATGAGAAATTTCTAACAAAAATTCGGCAGCCTAACGGCGTCTCTTAAAATTTCATAAAAATAAGATTGATGAGAGGAATGGAATATCTCATCATTCATACAAAATTTGGACAGTAAGGGGAAATATTAAATGAAATATCCCAACAAAAGGCAAAGGGAAAGGAAGAGAATAACATAAATTGGAAGGAAAAAATGGAAATGAAAGAGGATGTTTACCTCTTGATCTCTTCTCCTTGAGATCCTTCTTAAGGGCTTTGATTATGGTCTTTTGGTGAGACCAGCAGCTCTAGGACGTGGAGAAGAAGATTGGGGAGGGAATTAGGCATAAATTAGACAATTCTCAAGGCTTGAGAGGTGTGAGAGGAAGAGGGGAGTGAGGGTGGTATTTATAGTGGAGGAGGGGATGTATTTTAGATTATTTTAATTATTATTATAATATTTTTATCAAGACTATGAATAATCTCAATTCAAGTGTCCCTAAATAGTGATAATATCATGTGATTTCGAAGCAAGTGTCCTTTCATCACTTATGATGTAATAAATAGTGCATTTTTACTGATAAATTGATTATACGGTATTTTACAGTATTTCACTATTCACCGAAAATTCAAGAGTTTCAGAAAAATACCAAAAATTTACCCCAACCATTTTTCGATGTGTAGAATTCAAAAATGAACTCCATTTTTCAAAAATAATTTTCTAAATATTCTTAATTTAATTTTTAAATAAGGTCACAGTTAATTCGAAAAATAACAATATTGAAGTGCAATTAGTTTTATGTGACATTGGAAAATTAATTAAGATCCCATTATCCTATTGCCATGGGAAAATAAAATAATATTATTATTTACTATTCATGAGGTCATATTACTATTCATATTACTATTCATAAGGGCATGTTACTATTCACCAAAAAAACAAGTTTGTTCCATCAGACTCTAAATAACATACTGAACACAATTGTAGATGACAATTTCTTGAAATTAAAAACATTGAAGAAATAAAATTATGTTTAAAGGATACTTATAAATATTTACCTTAAACAAAATTTCAAGCATTTTCAATTTATTTTTAGAAAACCTTGGGATGTTACAACATAGCTGCTGGTAGTTGCTGTGCACAAATTCTGTGGATGAAACACACTTTATTGGATTATGGATTTGATTTTAAACTTGTTTCAATTAACTGTGACAACACTAGTGCAATCAATATATCTAAGAACCCTGTGTCTCACTCTAGAACTAAGAACATTATTGTCGGACATCACTTCCTAAGAGATCATTATCAGAAAGGTTATATTTCTCTAGAATTTGTTAGTTCTGAACATCAATTAGCTGATATCTTCAAAAAGCCTTTATTCTCTGAAAGAATGAAATTTATTAAACAAGAGTTGTGTATGATTGATCTGTGAAACCGATCTGTGATGCCGATCTATGAAACTGATCTGTGAAACCGATCTGTGAAACCGATCTGTGAAACCGGTCTGTGAAACTGATCTGTGAAACCAATCTGTGAAACTGATCTGTGAAACCGATCTGTGAAACTGATCTGTGAAACCGATCTGTGAAACGGATCTGTGAAACCAATCTGTGAAACCGATCTGTAAAACCGATCTCTGAAACTGATCTGTGAAACTGATCTATCAAACCGATCAGTGCAACCGATCTGTCATACCGATCTATTTTCTATTAAATTTTTTATATTGTAATTAATTAGTAAATTTCTTTTATACTATTTATGGGAACCCTAAATGATAAAATAAATGATACGCGGCTATTTATATTCCCTAAACCTTTGACCTTTCATTTCTTGCCGAACCTTTCAACCTCTCTTCCCCTCTACTTCGTACCATCGAACTCATGCCTTCCCAAAATCATCGAATTGCTAAGCAAAAGAGACCGAGGAGAGGACCAGATAGACCTCTACCTTCAAAGAGTGCTCGAGACGAGTCGAGTAGTGGCTGTCAACGATCAGTAAATCCGATCTTGGATACTCGGATTGTTGATGTAGAAAGAGAAGTCAGCTCTGCGTGGCTTTTGTCAAGTAAGTCATTGTTGCTGCAAGTTCTTGAATCGCAATGATGGATACACTGGTTTTCTGAAAACTCTCGAATAGACTACCTGAAGCTGGTACATGAGTTCTACATGAATCTGAAAATCACTCTAGATGGTGTGGAGGCTGCCAGGATGTCGTCTGTGGTAAAAGGAAAGAAAATATCCTTCTCATCTAAGCAGTTGGCTGAGTGCTTGAATGTACCTCATGAAGGTCGATATGAGGACTATGCTGGGAATATACCTCCAATCACTGACTAATTTTCTTATGAGATATCTCTAGAGATTCTGACTGGAAATAGAGAATCTAGGAGAATCACATCCTTAGAGCTGGATGGTGAAAGCAGACTCCTATTCAAGTTTATTCGACACTAACTTTTCCCTAGGAGAGGAGATTTTGCTACTGTTAAGTTTCAAGATGTTTTTCTATTTTTTCTGCTGAAAACCCATGAAAAGATAAATTTATGTAGATATGTGATGGTACACATAGCTGGTTTGATGAAACCGTCCAAGAAATCCATTGCCTTGTTTTATTCAAAGATGATATCTACCATGCTCAAGAATCTAGAATGTGTTGATGAAGATGATGAAGTTACTGAAACAGATCATACCTTCTGTCTCAACAAAGAGATCTGCAAGAGGATGAAAATCAATTGGAATCCATGGAAGAAGTGCTGGGTTGCAGATGAAGATAAATTGTATGAAGTCTACAATCCCATAGATCATGGAATGAGGCCAAAGGATTTGATAGACCCTGGCTTGAAACCAGATGTGGAACTAGTTTATTCTGATAATGATGAGCAAGAAGAAGGAAAGGATGAGGCCACCAAAGCCCAAGAGCAAGAAGAAGCTGAGCCTGAGGAAGGAAGTATGTCATCTCCTAATGATAGGAGTGATCCTAACACTACTGGTCCCAAAAGAAGAATAGAATTTGGACCTGCTAGTCCACCCTTAGACCTACCAGAATCAGAACCTATTCTTGGTGATGAAGAAGATTCTAATACTGAAGAATATCACAGTGAAGCTTCTGAGAAGAGTGATGATGGACATGGTGATGATGACGAGGCTACTGTTTATGGTGATAACAGACCAGTGGATGGTCTTTCTGTAGATCAAATAGAACCACCTCAGTCAGTACAAGGAATACATATGAGTGGCAAGGTTGATTCACCAAAAATCAGTGGAACAGCGAGCTATGAGAAACCAAAATACACCCAGTGTGCTACTATTTGGGATGACTACCCTGGTTATGTTGTGTTGGGCTTATAATATTCTGAAGAAGAAGAAGAAATGCCAGAATCTGCTGTAGTTGTGAAGAGGAGCCTCCCAAGAGAAGCAAGGTCTGTTCCTGTTGTTGATCCTACAAATGTTAATTTACCTGGTTCTGGAATCTCTCAAGCTGATCTTGATAAGTTTAATATTGAATTGCTAACCGCTGTGAGAGACACAGTTAGAGAAGAAATTTCCAATTCCCTTACTCAAGTGTCTCTACAAGTTTCTGAAAATTCATTGGAAGCCTTCTCACAAAGAGTATCTAATGCTATGAAGCCAGACCTGGCCAATACTGGTGAACTTATTGGCAGGCACATAGCCTCTTTTAATCAGACTATAAAGGATCTTCACCCCGTCTTAGTATCTCTATCAAGCGAATTCAGACCAACCATCTCTGGTATGATGGATGTTTTGAGAAATTTGGTTGAACATCTCAACAAGTCTGACCTGAGGAAGTTGAAAGCTGAGATAACTGACATAGATGGACAAGCCAGTACAGCCAAGGTAACCAAGATCACTACCCGTGAGCTTGAAGCTCTAAGAAAAGTTGTGCATGATGAGTTAGCTACTGTTAGACAAATTCTTTATTTAGAATATTTGAGGAAGATGAAAGAGCTTTTTGATAACAGTCATAAGATGGCATTGGTGTATTCAGAAGATGCTAAGAAAGCTCTGCAAGAGATCAAAGGGAAAGTTGATAGTTACTTTTCCATGATTTATACAAAGCATGAGATGGCTACAAACTTCAAGGTGTTGGCAGAGAATCTGAAATTACATCCAGTCACTCAGGCTTTCAAAACTCAAGTTCGCCAGTTGGAAGAGTATACCCCAACCTTAGCATAGTTCATGGAGAACAAATATGCTTTTGAGAAAGCTATAAAGTATGGGGCAGAAGTCATTCAAGACTTCATTCATCTTTTGAAGCCCTATTTGAATGCACAGGCCACTGCAATAGTACTTCCTACTTCTGAACCTCTCAGTGACTCTGATATAGCTCCAAATCAGCTATCTGTTGCTCAAGATATATCTCAGTTAAGACCCGTCCCTCAGCAAGCTTCTCAACCAGCTACTGTTTCTCAACAACAACTCTTTGTGGCACCAGCTCCTACACCTACCAGCGTTGTCCTACCACCACTTCAGATTCGCCAAGTACAGCCTGCCTCCAAGCCTTCAAACTTACCCACTATTGATCCCAAAGACAAAGGCAAAGCCCCTTTGTATCCCAAAAAATATTTGTGTATTGTTTTTGATAGGCTGAACAATGTGATGCTTGTAATATTCTGTACTTTATAAAATATTTTTTTTCTCTATACACTATGATGACTGCTTTTACTTTCACTTATATGTTTTCCCTCATTTTTGATTATCCCAAAGGGGGAGAAGAAAGATGTATGGGAGAGATATATGGGGGAGAAAAGAAGTATATATCTAAGGGGTGGAGAAAGATATATATATATATATGAGATATGTATATATCTCAGGGGGAGAAATCTGTATAATATATATGGGAAATTTAAATTAAGGGGGAGATTTATATATCTCTTTATATTATTCACTTTATTGTTTAATTCTCATAATGTTTTTATTGATGATATATCATATTATTTTTATTTTATGATAACGATTTGTGATTATCAAAAAGGGGGAGATTGTTGAGCCCTCTGGAAGATTGTTGATTTCATGTCTATGATTGATGTTTTAATAATCACAAATCATCACATACCATTAATGAAAAATCTAGTTTGATTTCTCATAAACTTAATTAAAATCTGTTAATGAATATGTTATCATGTTTTTGTCTATGCTTATTGACTTACAAAGTATTTTGGAAGTCTTCTGGATTAAACAGACATCGGAAGCACCGACCCAATATCAACAGACATCGGAAGCACCGATCCAATATCAACAAACATCGGAAGCACCGATCCAATAGCAACAGACATCGGAAGCACCGATCCAATAGCAACAGACATCGGAAGCACCGATCCAATACCAACAGACATCGGAAGCACCGATCCAATATCAACGGACATCGGAAGCATCGATCCAATATCAAAGGACAACGGTCGCACCGATCCGATATCAGAAGACAAATGACTCACCGATGCAAATGACTCACCGATGCAAATGACTCACCGATGCTGATCAATATGAGTCACCGATCAAATGACACACCGATGCTGATCAAGATAAGACACCGGTCGCATGACTCACCAATGCTGATCAAAATGAGCCACCGATCAAATGACTCACTGATGCAGATCAAACTGACTCGCCGATCAGATGACAGACCGATGCTGATCAGTCTGACTCACCAATGCTGATCAAACTAACTCACCGATCAGATGACAGACTGGTGCTGATCAGTCTGATTCACCGATGCTGATCTATCTGAGTCACCGATCATTACTCACTAATGCTGATGACCTACCGATCACTTGATTCATCAATAGTCATAAACAACTGTTTGAATTTCTTTATATTTATCTTTATTTAATCTAACCAACATTCATATTAGGTATATTTTAATGCTCTGACAATTAATTAATAAAGGTTATCAGTTGTCAGGAAACCGTACCTCGTACCTGCTGAAAAGAAACCTCTTCTGTCTTCCGGAGCACGTGATATAAAGATTAGAAGACTCTGCTGCAAAAAAAAAAGAAAAGAAGGATATTTTTCAGAGAACATACAAGGAATACAAGAAGCAGGTTGACCAGAACTAAGTAGAATAGAAGACACATATCAAGAGATTACACAGAATCTCATATATAATCAAGCCTACTCAAAGAGAGTTCTGTGCATACAAAAGAACGATTGAAGAACTTCATCGACTACATCTCACTGCCTATGAACAAGAAGAATACGACACTCTTCTTCTCAAACAAAAACGAGAAGAGGACTCAGAATAAATTCTGACCAAATACAAAAGATTCTAGAGCTACACTGAAATCACCAGAGCCATTTCTAAACTCTACATCTCTGCTCTGTGATACATTTGTTTTACATTTTGAGCAGTGTGTGTTATCTTCTGTATTAAAAACACACACTGAATCCTATACTTTCACTGGAGGATCTGAAAATCCTCAGCATACCTTTTTACACTTCATTTCCCACTTTGGATAGTGGTAGAGGTCGTGTGAGACCTGGACAGCTCTGAGCTGTTGTTTGTTTTCCCACGCAAAACTGTGGTAGAGGTCTTGTGACCTGGACAGTGTGTTCACTGTTGTTAACCCCGATCCAGGGTGTGGATCATTTTTATATAAACTTTTGAGAGGACTAAGTCTCGACATAAGACTGAACCTCTTGGTTAATTCTCTGTGTTTGTAGCTACATACTATATCCATACTATACATATTTATTTCATATTCCGCTGCTACTACTTTGAAATATAATTTATTTTCAAAGCTACATTGATAGTTAAACTTGCAGTGTTTATATTTATTATAAACCAGTAAGTTAGTTTCAAAAGTTAATTTAATCATAATATTAAGTTAACTGAGAACTAATCAATCTTTGAGAAACTAATTGAACCTTTATAATCTGTATAAATTCATTACAGTTTAATCTGTTTTTGAAATAGGGGTATTTTAATAAACATTGTTTTTAACAGAAAATTTTAATTGGAACTCAATTCACCCCCCTCTTGAGTATCCACTCCGACCAACAGATGTTATTATAAATATTTTACAACCATCAAAATTATTCTATCAATCTCATGAATGAAAAATTCACCAAATGTGGGTATGTAGGGCTTACCCTCTCCACTTCATGTGGTAGATTGTAATTCAACACTTTATTATGTGCATGGGTATACTAATGACTATAATTGATGTAAATAATAAATATTAAATTTTATTTTTATTTTATATATGATATAACATCCAATTACATAATAGTTTACCATTAATAGAATGATATTATTGCTCATGCGTACGTATAGATAACTGTAGGATCGAAATATAATATGAGATGCTCAATATACAAGAGGGGTGAATTGTATACTTTAAAAATTCCTTTGGAACCTTTAATGTTAGTTAAGAAACTATAGTTTCCTTAAGAAAAGGAAAGGGCTTAAGTTTAACAATGTTAAACTAAGTAAATTCGCAACACCTCTAACACCGAACTAAACTTGGAAAGAGATTCCAAAAGTAGGTTCCGGAAATATGGTTCCAGAAATGGAAACTTAACAAAAGTTACAATATGAGATTCTACCTTAAAGCGTATAGAATCTAAACTAATCAGAGTAAGTAAGGAAGTATAATAAAGTTATACTTTCCTTAAGATACAAAATACAGCGGAATAGAAACATGTAGTAAAACTACTAGTAACAAGATAATAGTCTTTTAACCTAAAGAGAAGGGTATCCAACAACCTTGGATAAAGGTCCCTTGATTTATACTTTCAAGAAAGTCTGTCTTACCCACACCAGGGTAAGCCCTCGATACGAAGATCGGAGTCTCTGTCTTGCTATCCCTGCAAGCCCTCAACTTCAAGGTAGTTGGTCACCTCTGTCTTTCTCAGCAAGAAAGCCCTCGATCTTTAAGGTAGTCGGCACCTCTGTCTTTCTCAGCAAGAAAGCCCTCGATCTTTAAGGTAGTCGGCACCTCTGTCTTCCTATCCCCAGAAGCCCTCGAATGTAATCACCAACATTCGGAGTCGCACGAAGCTTTGAGAGTTAATAAGAGACTCTCTCTCTAGAAATCAATTCAACAGCATGTAAGCTCTTTTTCACAAATCGGCACCGAGCTCTTTCAAATGAGCTCCTATTTATAGGTAAGGTCGGCTCCTCTCCAAAGGTCATATTTTCCTTAATGTTCGGAGGGACCTGTACACGTGTCACTTAGAAAACGGTTAGTTTATAACAAAATGGACGACATCGTTTTATAACAAAGTGAGTGTAACAGAATGTACGACATCGTTTTAAACTCTAACATAAAAGTTCGGAATAGAAACTTTGGAGTGAAGGTTCGGAGTGAATAAAGTCAGAGTGTATAAAACAATGATAATCAGATTCTGTTTAATAGGTGAATTCAGAATGAGAATTCGGAATAGGAATTCGTCATCAGAAATCGTAATGAGAATTCATCATCAGAATTCGTAATGAGAATTCGTCATCATAATTCGTAATGAGAATTCTTTATCAGAATTCGTAATGAGATTTCGGAATGAGATTTCTTCATTAGAATTCGTAATGAGAATTCTTCTTCAGAATTCGTAATGAGAATTCGGAATGGGATTTCTTCATTAGAATTCGTAATGAGAATTCTTCTTCAGAATTCGTATCCTGAATCTGGAATAGAACTTAGTCAGAGTTCATATCCGGAATTCGGAATGAATCTTCCTTATAGTTCTTGTCCAGAATCCGAACCCTAAAACAGAATGCTTTATATCAAAGTTTCAATGATTCCGAGAAAATGAATCCGAAATTCATACTTAAGAAAAATATGGATGAAAATTTGATAAAGATAATTTTTCTTATGAAAGTGATTTTCCTTAAGAAAGAAATTTTCCTTATAAAAGTGATTTTCCTTAAGAAAGCAATTTTCCTTAAAGATAAGGTGTTTGTGATTTTCAAAACAAGAAGGAATGGAAAAGTCATAAGGAAAACCTTATTGACTCAACAATAACCGTCTCCAAGAACATGATGAGATTCATTCCCCATCGTAACCATTCACAGATAATTTTTATTTTATGATTTATAAATATATAAAACTATATAATATCACTTTTGATATTAATAAAAAACATCCTATCTAAAAAACATGGATTACATAACAAAATATATAAAGGAAAATGAATCAGTAAACACCAAAAACAAAAATACTACTGAAATATTATTTACAAAATAGTATTAGAAATTCAAATATGATATAATATATGTGTATTTTGTTCCTGTATAATTTCATAAAAATTATTAAAATATTATAAAAGTGGTTAATATACCTTTAACTGAGTATATGTACAAGGTAAGGGATAAGTTTACAGTCTTTTTATTTTATGAGGTTTACTATACGTAATCATCTACATGGAATTCTTTATCATCCTCATCCATGTTTCATAAAAATAATTTTAAAACATTTTTATTATTTCCTAGAAAAAGATTTATTGACATATATAACATTGTATGACTTTTTATAAAAAAATTGAATGGAATATTTTCATCATTTTCTAAACTATGTACTTTATGACCTTTTCGACCAATTAAGGTAAAAATGTATTTTAACTTATATGGTGAGTGAGGCTATTTTCTACCATTATAACACCTTTGAAGCTTCCTTTATAATATTATAATAATATTTTAAAAATCAATGTTTTCTATTTTAATTATTTTGACTTTAATTGATTTCAATATAGAAAGAGATGTTTCTCTCAAATAGTTTTGATTTCTTTTTCGTTCACATCCTTTGATGGATTTTACCCTTATTTGAAATTGATTAATTATGAAACAATATTTATTATTATATTGATGTTTTTTGATATGTTTGACTATGGATGATTTATTTTTATACCCTTAATGGATTATAGTTAAAGTACTAACATTTCATATTCATATTTTAATACGAATTTTTATGTTATATATCAACCTTTTCATATGAGGAATGCATTGGAATTAGTAAGTGATGGGCGGAGCCTGATATAGCTCTTTGATGCATTAGTAGGTCTAATGAGACAAACAGGTGTCTTGGAAAAAGGCCTTGACAAAATCATTTTTATAGTCTTAGAACAAGCCCTTGACTATGTGGTTATGATGATTAAAATTATGCATTCCATCATTATAAAATTAGATATAGATTTTTATGCTATTATTATACTAGTAGAGTATCCGTTTAATAACTAAATGGAATTATTTGATTTTTCATTGAAAATTTATGTAGAATTTTGTGTTTAAAATTCGTGTGTGATATTCTTATACATCACTTTAACTATTTATGTGTATTAATGACAGTTTCTGCATTATAGTTATCTTTTCTGAGCATCTGATCTCACCCCATTATTATTTTTTCCTAGGATGTCAAGAAGTATATTACAATTAACCTATAGGAATAGGCTATGGGATATGAGTGTCTAAAATGGGGGCATAGTCTTGTTGTTTTTTAATTTTATAATGTAATGTAAAACTTATGTATGTATCTAGTACATCCAAATCTACTAAACTAATGGGTATTTCATGATAATATCTCTTATGATCATGCCAATATTATTTGATAATGCACCGACTCTAGATAGCTGGGTTCAGTGCTTTACAGTTTTTATCAAAATATTCGTGAAAACCATAAGAAATAACATTTAGATAGATATAAATTCGAGAACATTACCCTAAGAAAGTATTTGAGGATTTGTATAGAAGAAAAACTAAAATTTTTGGTACTGTAAATATTATGTGGGTTTTTGAAGAAAATACATCCTAGTCTAGATACAACCTGGTAGGGGTGGCCCTAGTATAGATGTTACATGTAATGAAAACATCAATAAGGATTTTTTGTTTTGACTCACGGTATCCTAGTGCACGACAATGGGCCTTGCTGTAATCTTGGTATTGACACACCCGGAGGATATGCATATGATAATTAACATTTTATTTATAATCCATTATGAATGATTTATGAGTAAATACTTCCTCAAATAAAACATTTTTATAAATATGTATTAAATACATAAATTTTTCATTTTACGTTAGGTATTTTAAAAGTTTGGAATTATACATTGCGATTAATAAACTAACCATGCGTATGACATTGTTTCGAAATGGATCCCAGTATAAGGAATGTGCAGTCCAAAAATATGCATGATCTAAAGAGTAAGAAAGATCATATCATTAATGTTCTTAAGCCAAAATTTAGAAGGGAAATATTTTCCCATGTATTCTCATCATATGAATAAATAATATCTTGTGTTAATTAGATATGTAAATAATTATCTGAGTCCTATGGCTTTGAAGGAAAACCAAAGAAGAAAAGGATGGTAGAAAATTATTTGGGAAAAGGGAAGAAGGGAAAGATGTATTTTTCATATGTGAAAACTATGGGATGAATAACATTGATAAAAGACTAAAGGTAATGTCAGTTTGTTTTATGTGTGGATAATAATGACACCATGTATATGATTGAAAGGGTAAGAAAAATGATTCTAATATACAGTGCTTCATCTGCAAGGAGTTGAGCCACTGCATGAATCAATGTCTAAATCATCAGAGTATACCCCAAATAATGATATAGAATAATAATAAAGTAATTATATTACCATAGATGAAGATAAATAATTAGTGTTATTATATTTGTATTAATTAATTATGTCATTGTAGTGTTGTATAAATGATGTAATGGTTAAATTATTTTTTGTAATAAAAAAGAAATATACTGAAATACTATTTAATTGAGGATTCGAGATTATATTGTACTAAGAATAGTGACTCAACTACATGATAATATTTTTGGAGAATAAATTTTTGAAGGAAAGGTAAAACTTAATATGGTCTTGATACTGAGGTAATGATTTTGGAAAAAGAGATATTTGATTGGGATAAAATATATTGGATATTCTTGACAGCCATGGAACTTATTAATGGTATGTGTATTCCATAATGGTTTGATTATTCAAAATTTTTGGATAAGGAATATATCTAGTATTATATAAGGAATAATGGAGCATGCATTTAACAAATATTGTTTAATAGTAATTCAAGGTGTTACTATGTTTTAATAGAATACATGATAAATGTACTCACATGTTATTATGTGGAAAAAATAGAGCTTCATTATCTTATATTAACCTCCCTTAAAAATATTTGGACTATGAGTTTGGGCACATGTATTTTGGATAATTCTAAAGGTCGGATAAGATTAAGATGGACATTGGATACTATTTTTTAATGTTAAATCATTTCCTAATATATTTTTTGTGATTAAAAAAACTACAACCCGAAGGTCAGGGGACAACTCGTCGTGTCTGGAAGGGCTACATGACTTGAAACCACAACTAAAGGGCGATAAGGGTGCCTCACCTAACACTGGCCTACATGATGTCCCGGTTTGTATAATTTGTTTTTTTAAATGATCTGATGGATGAATTATAAATTCAATTTTTTTAAACCCTATATGATTAGTATAAATAGAATATTTTTGAGTTCTATTATCTTTCGGTGTGAAAGATGCTGTTTTAGTAGAAATTAGATAAAGGATAGAACTCTAATTTTCAGGTATTTTTTAATTATTCCATGAAGAAATTAATTCCTAAATTTTAGGTTAAATTTCTTAAACCCAAAAATTTTTTATCCTAACAATTTATATTTTGATGAACCAATGATATTTTAAGTAATCATAGATTTTTAAATTTGAGTCCCACAATTCTCTATTTATTGTTCATTTGTTTGATATTGACAAACATTATCACTCTCTATAAATATTTATGTTTCTCCACTAATTATGTGTCTCTAACATCCACCAATGTTCTCCAATTCTAAATAGTAATTTGGTGGCCACTTTTTTCCCTTTCCCTCTTAGTAGAACTAAATATTATTAATCTAATTTCCAATGTGGTTTTTTCACAAAGGTATTTTCTATTTTTAACCTTTTATTTTTGAAAAACAATTTAAAATTACAAGGACACAATTAATTAAAGTAGGGGAGAATGTAACACCCCAAGATTTCATAGTACCTTATCTCTTTAATGTAATTCAATATCTTGCACTACACGTATCAATGAGTTTGAACGCACCATGACTTACCAAACTAGCCCTTCAAAAATATTTTATGAATAATATTAACTGAATTTTGAATTTTATATACCACATATAGTTTTAAAATCAATATTAAAGGTTTCTTAGACATAATATAAGAACAAATCCAATTTTTTAGATAAAATAAGTATTTTTTAATAAATGAAATTTTATCACCTTTTAATGTAAAAACCTTTTTAAATACTATATTTAACACTTTTTTATAATCAATTTGACAAAATTTACATCTCCATTAGAAGCGTGACATAAAAATTTTGTTTTAATTCATTTTTGGTATTTTCTAATCACTTTCATATTTTGAGGAATAGTGAAAGATAAGAAATTTTAATTGGAAAAAATTGTTTTACTAAAAAAAATTATAGTGTTATATTTTAAATTTTAATGTCTTTGATTTATTATAAGATTATATTTTTATCAATTAATCTAATATTAGTGATTCGAAATAATTTGACATTTAAATTGGACATAAACACATATAAATATTTTGATAGTTTTTACTTCACAAAAACCCTCTTTCTGGTTTCGATAATAGGAATTGATTTTAAATTAAAAAAATTTGACTAATATAATTTTAATTTGGTAAAATATATATAATTATTAATATTAAATAAAAAGATTATCATTGGGTGAATTTTTTTGTTTTTTTTTCTGAAAACATTCAATTTTTTATGAATAGTCAAAAACACTATGTTGTAGATAAAAACTGAATTTGTCATTTAAATATTATTTTTTAAATAAAAATTTATCATAAAGTAAAAATTGAAACATATTACTTATATTAGTCCAATGAAATTCATTTTAGAAATTTTATAACAAGATTAGACATAAAATTTCATTAAACCTTTTAACGTCTTTTACCCATATTGTACGCACATTTTCAAATTTTCATAAAAAGAAATTTTACCTCTTTTGTGAATTGATTTCCAAAAATCAGAGAGACAAAGTTGAAATTAGTATGTAATATTTGGTTCAATATGATGAAAATAATTATTGGTGTATAGTAATTTTTGAATTTTATTTATCATAGTTAAAAGTAAATAGTGTAATTAATTGTAAATATTATATTTTAATTACAATATAAAAAGTCCTAATTTGTTTGGATAAGTTTTTTTGAACAAAAATAAACCTTATGAATAAATTATGACCCTCTATGATCTAATTGGATTAGATAAGGTCATTTATTATGTTTTATTTTAAGAAGACTTAAAAGTTTTAAAATCAAATATTAATAACTAAAATATTTTTAATATTAGGTTATACATATGATAAAGTCAACTATAAATATTAATTAAAAATCTAATAATATTTCATACCTAATTGTATTTTATTAATAATTTTTTTAAATTTTATAATTAAATTTATTTATGAGACAATTATGTTGAAGTAATTACCTTATTAATGAAAGATTAAAATAATTGATATTATAAATGTCAAAATAAATGTAAATTGATGCGTTTTATGAATTAACTAATTTTATTGGTTAAAATAAAAATTTAGGGATAGTTCAATTTTTTTGATGTAATCATGTTTTTTTACTTTCAGAAACACCAAATACTAAAGAGTGTCAAAATTGAGCTAAATGAGTTTTGAAAACAAACACTAAATTATTAAATGATATAATATTCCTAAAAACACATGGTATAGAAAAAGGACTTTTATAATGATATATATGTAATTAATGAACCACTTGAGGTTATTTTGGAATTTTATAGTATGTTTATTATCCATGTAATTTAAAAATACAAAAATACATGGTTAATATTAAACTATTTAACTAAGAACTAAATCTAAAATATATGGTTAATATGGTGGCCTAAACTTCCCTAAAACCTATTGGTTGAGAATATTTTGACCCATCCACACCTTATCATATAAATAAATCCATTTTTATCCATTATAAACATAAAATGATTTTATAATAAAACAATATTTCTAGCTTTTCTTGATGTGACCCTCAACTCTCTTTAAAATGTGTACTTCCCCTTCTCTCAAAATCACACCTCCACACCTTTTGTCTTATAATACCCATCAGTAAATCACTTCCCATCTATATTTACGAAATTTTGGCCATACATATTAATAGATATTTAAACATATGGTATTTAATATACCCATAGGTTGAATTAACATGTAATATGTTTTATATATTGAAATTATCATAATTTTTAGATGTGGAAAAAATTTAAAAATGCATCAACTATGAAAATCGTGGTCAAATCGAGGCTTTGGGATTCCCCATTAGGATAGATGTATCCAATCATAGTATATGATAAGGATCATAATATTTAAATTGTTTGCATATATTACATGGATATTGGATTTCAAATTTTAGAAAAATAGGATCACCTATAGATTTAATGATGTGATGAAGGAGGAAACATTCTAGGAATTATTAGGTGAGGATCATGAAGGTATAACTATTGAAAAATAACAGTTAAAATAATGATATATAATATTATGAAGATTCTAAATAAAGATTGTGGGTGTGGATATTATTTTTGTGAGTTTCATTTTAGTTTTTTTCACAATAGAAAACTATTACAGTTAATTTATATTTTGATTTTATTTATTATTTTTTATTTTTTTGAATACATTCATATTCTCAATTAATCTATCTGACATTTTGAATGGAGGGGTAAATTTTGATTGACCAGGGAAGATAGGATAACCTTTTAAATTCTTCATTATTCACAATACAATAATTTTAAACTTTCATTTTCTTGATATTTTGTTTAGATATTAAGTAGTAGTACTTAACAATGTCTTTTATTTTATTTGATTTAAATTTTATTTATTCATTATTTCCATTTATTGTGATCCATTTTCTCAATCCAATATTTATTGTATATATATTATATAATACACTAATTTGAGTTGTTATGTTCTTTGAATTTTATTGTTTTTGTGTTGTAGGATATATTTTCTATTTGTTTTCAGGGATGTGAAAAACCTAGTTTGGTGTTTCCTGAGTAATTTTCAAGAGTTTTATTTTCCCACTTAAACATATAATAAGGATAGTGGAATGAGAAAAGGTTTTTTATACCATTTCTCACAAAAACCATTCTACCATGGTTAATAGGTTAAATGGTTATGAATCCTATAATTAATTAGATATGAAGAAAGATAAGATCCAATAATTTAAGGTCTGGGGGAACCATATAATTTGGATTATAAAATTAAAAAAAACCCCGTAATGAATATTATTTATAATATGTTTCTTATTGATATCAAATTTTGTTTATTAAAATGAAAATAAAATTATAAATGTTACACATTTATTATAGTCAATTTTACCACTTATTTTTTTACGCAACTCTAGAGATAGTAACTGAGTCAACACTACTATAATACCTAACCTTGGAATTAATATATTTTCCCAATTAATATGAATTTTTTTTTAGTTCCCAAACATGGTGTTGTTTCTTAGGAGATGGTTGAAAACCATAGTTGTTATATATGATAGACTTGGTCCTATATTGTTACACATTAACCATTATATCCCAAAATAGAAAGAATAATTTTAACTAGTTTTAGATATTTGAATTCAATAACCTATATTTATGATGATTTTTTATAGACGTGAGGGAATTATATAGATTTACCCCATGAAAGTAACCACAATTATACCTTGATTGAGATTTTTACACCATTTTTCAGAAGTAAAAAATAAGAAAATCGTTATATCTTTATTTAAACATGATTTTGAGGTCAAAATGGTATAATTAAATCTCTTCCAAAATCTCATGGGTTATAAGGTGAAGATGCAGACACAAAAATAAATTAATTGAAATTATTCGTACCCACTAATTAATAATGAGGAGTAACATTTTTTCTTTTCAATTGGATGGAATTTCCAGTTTTTTGGGATGGATTTTTTATAGAGTTGTTGTATAACCTACAGCCAGGTAAAATTCATGAATGAAAGTAAAAGAATAGTTATTTCATCATATATTATTCCAAACTACAATAAATAAAACCATATGGAATGATTTTAATTACATGAGAAACGATTTCATAGAATATCATAATTGTAAAAGGGATATGTTTAGGAATCCATGTGTCAAGTTCCATCATTAATTTATTGAGAAGCATCACTTAATTATGTTATTTGGTCAACGATTACTATAAAATTAATGAAATATACATGATGGATTTTATGGATAATCCTTATATTGAAAATCACAATATAAAGTCAAGGGGCTAATTTAAAAATTTAAAAAAATATTACAATACATTGAAATAATATATATCAGAATAAAGAGGAATAATTGTTGTTAGAACCACTTTCTTTTATCCACTATAAAAATATAAACTAGAAGAGATAAACCACCTAGCTATGAATCTCTAATTGAAATGACATCGGGAGAAATAATAACTAGGCTTGGTGTATAGTTTATGTTCATATCCTACCCTTTTTACTTACTAATGTACTATGAAAAATCGCATGGAGACTTATGTTATGAAATTTCATCCAAGGAAGTCCCCATAGCCAACTCAAGGATAGAGTTATAATCCCAATCCTATATAGATTTTCATATTAATATATCATTGTTATAATAACATTCCTGAACAATATTCGGTAACATCTAACATTTCAATAGTCAAATAGACCATACGAGAACCAACCAAATTTTACAAAATAGTAAAATTCATCATTATAAATAGGGGTGTGACTGGGTTTGGTCATGTCCGACATTGTGGGATTTATTAAATTACCCAAGATAATGTGTTCGAATTTGATCATAAGCGTTTTTCTACAATGACCTGTCTCAAATTGACCAATGGTTGGGTGGGTGGGGTCTATTCTAGTTAGTTGGTTCATGGAAAAACATTTCTGATGATATAAAGGAAATAAAAAAACAATTGATTCAATTAAGACTAAACAAATTACTACACACTCTTATTTATTTAAAAATATAATTTAAATATAAGGTTTTATAATAATTTATAAAATTTTATGTCATAAAAAATGTTATATAATGTAAAAATAATATTTTTACAACATATAATGTTATATCTTAATAAATCAAATGGTTATAACAAAAATGTAATATAATAGAATGTGAAAATAATATTATATAATTTTATATAATATCAAAAAATGTTTTACAATATAAATATGATGTAAATATAACATAAATTTAAATTCTTTATAATATAAAAAACAATGTTATATTGATGTAATATTGGATTTAAATATCATTATATTTTGTTTCTAAATATTATTTTATATTTTTATTAATTCTTATTATGTAGTATATATTTTTATTAATTGTTATATTTTATATAAAATTATTACTAATTATTTATCAAACATTATTAATTTATAATGCATTATTTACATGTCAATATTAATTTTTAGTTAATATTGAATATATATATATATATATGTTTAGTTTTATTAGGTTTGAATTTTTCAACCATGTGACCCACTCATCTCAAGCCTATCCTAACCCAAACTAATCAGACTCGACTATACCTCCTATGTAACCCGACCCCACCTATTCGCGTCAAGTAGATTCTGATTGAGTTAGGGTGGGACACCCCTGATTATAACCTTCTGACCTCCTATTTTCACAAATAAGATACCATTTTAACAACCATTCTATAGTGTATAACTATCTATATTTTAGCCTCATGTTCTTGAAGATGAGATTATTTTGAATTAAGGTGGATATTTATGAAACTAGATAAACAATATTATATAAATACTATAAATCATATATGAAAAATCCATCCCAATAAGTCCATATTCTTAAAGTATGTGTAATTATGAGGGCCATAAGATGGGGAAATGAGCCTCCACCACTGGATAAACATAAAATTAAAACAAATAAATAATTACTAAATAATAATGCTGCTTGAAATTATATATAATTAGATTATTTTCATAAAAACCATTCTAGATAATAATAAATTAAAAATAATGTGGGTGTTTAATGAAATTGTATGAATAAACCAAATAAATTAAATACAGGGAAAACAAATACATTCCACAACATTTCAAATCTAGAATGATTCAATATATAATAATTCATGTATAATAACTTCTAAGTGAAATTTTAAAGACTTTCATGAATGTTGTGATAAACATTCCCCTCATAGAATCTATCAAACCTAACAAAATATATGATATGTTCCATATGCTTAGATTCCCAAAAGGTGGAGGCATAAAATGAATTAATGGATTAGATTAGTAAAAATTTCGTCAACTTAATTCATCCCTCATTCGACCAAAAAATGTCAACATATATGTAAATTCTCTATATCATTCATCATAGGTTGTTTATGTTTTTAGGATTATTTATGTTATTTATATTCATCCATTTATAATATGTAGTACTAAATTTATTATTCATTTTCATAGGATAATTGAGTTCCAAAATTATTTTGGTAAAAAATAAAAAAATATACCCATTTTTTTCATAGGATTTTTAGAATATGTTCTATCTAAATTTTGAAAAATAATCTTCCTAACACAATTGTATTTTTATAACAAGGAATTAAATAGATCATAATTCCAAACACCCATTACATTATGGAGAACATTTTAATGAATCCAATACTATCATGAATTTAACCAAATAAACCAATACAATGTAGTTTGTATACTACACTATCAACTTGAACTTTTTTACTTCACGAGGCGTCCATCAGAACATCAATCACTTCCCACACTTTACGACATTGACAACGATGAACCTAAACATGATCTTGTAATGTATAATTATTTTTTGTCTCTAATGTGAAATTTGTTTAATGAAAATACAATGAAAAATAATGTTATACAGGATTATAAAAATTTCATTTTCAACGAGGCTGAAGGGGTAAATTCAGAAAAAATTTATTATTCTATTTATTTGTTATTTTAAGGTGATGAAATTTAATATTTTTTAATTTAAATTCATGATATAAAAGTTATAAATCACAATATAATTTCACCATTACATTTAACACCCAAGGAATTCATATTATGAGATCTCTATAATGTAATTTAACAGGTTACACTATACAAAACACTGAGTTCGAACACACCGCGACTTACCAAACTAGCCATTCAAAATGTAGTTATTAATAGTATTAACTTAATTTTGATATATTTATATTATATATAATTTTAAAATCTATATTATTTGATTCTTATACATAATATAAGAATAAATTTAGTTTTTCTGATAAAATAAGTATTTTTCTAAAAATAAAATTTTAACACCTTTTAATGGTGAGCTCTTTTTATATCCAGTATTTGACACTTTTATATATTCAATTTTACCAAATAAAAATCTTCATTAAATTTAGGATATATTATTTTACATTAGATAAAAGTTTTGTGTTTTTATGATAACTTGTATATTTTGATGAATTGTGAAGCATACTATATTTTAATTGAAAACAACATTATTAATCAAAATAATTTATATTGTGAAATTATAAATTTCAATGATTTTGATGTTAAATTTGATTATATTTCTAAAAGTTAATATAATATTGGTTATTGGAATAAATTTCACATTTAAATTGAACGTAAACACATATCAATCTCCCAAGAGTTATTACTTCCCAAAAATACTCTTTCTGGTTTTGGTAGTGGGTGTTAATTTTAAATTAACTAAAGAAATTATTATGTTTTGAATTTGGTAAAATAGACATCATTTTAATAATTTGGAATATTTAAATTATCATTGGGTCAATTTTTGGTATCATTCTGAAAACATTCAATTTTTGATGCATAATATAAAAACACTACATGGTATATAAAACAAACTTTTTCATTTAAATAATAATTTTTACATTTAAATAATAATTTTTAAATTATAAATTACTTTAATGTCAAAATATATACACAATTATTTTATTATTCCAATGTAATTCATAAGAGACATTTTATAATAAATTTTTTCTTTATAATATTTTTTCAAACATTTTAACGTCCATTACTCACCTTCTATGCAGACTTAAAATTTTTCATAAAATGTAATTTTACCGCTTCTGTTAAATGAATTTAAAAAATTGAAAGACCCGGTATATATCAGTATGTAAAATTTTGTTCTATAGGATGAAAATAATTTTGGGTGAATAAAAACATTTTATTTTTTTTCCAGAGTTAAAAGTAAATTGGATAACTAAAGGTAAAAATGATATTATAAATACAATAACCTGTGTCCTAAGTCTATTGGATACATATTTTTTTGACCAAAATAAACCATAAAAATAAAATATGACCCCGTTTGATCCACTTCGATTAGATTAGGACATTTATTATAATTTATTTAAAGAAGAGTTAAAAGTGTTAAATTCAAATTTGAATAACTAAATCAATTTTAATACAGGGGTATACATAAGATAAATTTGACTCTATGTTTTCATTATAAATAAAAATAATAATTTCTACATAATGGATATTTATTTAAATTTTTAGACAATAAATAATTAACTTTATTTATGACAAAATAATGATGTAGTAATTACCATATTAATGAATGATTAAAATAATTGATATTTAAAATGTAATGATAAATGGAAATTGAGTCTTTTGATGCATTAATAAATTTTATAATTTAATATGAAATTTTATTGTTATTGTAATTTATTTTTTTAAATGTATACCTGTTTTGTATACTTTCACAAAAACCAGACACTAAATAGTCTCAAAATTGACAAAAATGGGTTTTGAAAACAAATACTATATTATTAAATGATATGACATTCCATAAAAAAACAGGGTTTTCCAAATAAATTATATAATGATAGATATAAAATTAATGAACCACTTTATGTTATCTTTGAATTTTATAGTATTTTTTTAGCCATGTAATATAAAAATACAATAAGACATGGTAAAAGTTATACTATTTAACTAAGACTTAAATCTAAAAGATAAGGATAATATGGCTACCTCAAATTTTCTAAAACTATTATTTTAGAATATTATTACCCATAAACATCTTATAGTTGAAATAAATTTATTTTTATCCATTATAAAACGAAATTAATTTTATTATAAAATAATATTTCAAGCTTTCCCTAAAGTGAACCTCGCCTCTCTTTTAAAAGGGTACTATCCTTCTCTAAAAATCACACCACTAATGCAATTTTGATTCGACAAACCCAGATAAAATATCTTCCCAACTATCCTAACGTTTACCTAGAGGCCATATATTGATAATAAATCCATCCTAAGAATCCATTTCTTTCATATCCAAAGAAACCACCCAAATAACAAGTAATAATTTCATCACCTCTTCTAATGTTCTTTTCTTTTTCCACATCCTATTTCTTTGTTTTTTCCACTAAAAAATAATAAATCTAGTTCCATATACATACTTTGATGTTATTATAAATATTTAACAACCTTATTCATTATTCTATCAATCTCATGAATGACAAATTCACCAAATGTGGGTATCTATGGCTTACCCTCTCCACTTCATGTTGTAGATTGTAATTCAACACTTCATTATGTGCATGGGTATAATAATGATTATAATTGATTTAAATAATAAATATACAATGTTAATTTTATTTTATATATGATATAAAATCCAATTACATAATATTTTACCATCAATATAATGATATTGTTTCTCATGCGTACGTATAGATTACCGTCTCCAAGAACACGATGAGATTTATTCCCCATCATAACCATTCACGAATAATTTTCATTTTATCATTTATAAATATATAAAACTACATAATATCACTTTTTATATAAATAAAATACATCCTATCCAAAAAACATGGATTACATAACAAAATATATAAAGGAAAACGAATTAGTAAACACCCAAAACAAAAATACTACTGAAATATTATTTACAAGAGAGTATTAGAAAATCAAATATGATATCATATATGTGTATTTATTTCATGTATGATTTCATAAAAATTATTAAAATATTATAAAAGAGGTTAATATACCTTTAACTGAGTATATATACAAGGTAAGGGATAATTTTATAGTCTCTTTATTTTCTAAGGTTGATTATATGTAAGCATATACTTGGAATTCTTTATCATCCTCATCCATGTTCCATAAAAATTATTTTAAAACATTTTTACTATTTCCTAGAATATGATTTATTGACATATATACCATTGTATGACTTTTTATAAAAAAAATTGAATGGTATATTTTCATTGTTTTCAAAACTCTGTACTTTATGACCTTTTCGACCAATTAAGGTAAAAATGGATTTTAACTTATATGGTGAGTGAGGCTATTTTCCACCATTATAACACATTTGAAGCTTCCTTTATAATATTATAATAATATTTTAAAAATCAAAGTTTTCTATTTTAATTATTTGACTTTAAATGATTTCAATATAGAAAGAGATGTTTCTCTCAAATAGTTTTGATTTCTTTTTCATCCACATCTTTTGATGGAATTTACCCTTATTTGAAGTTGATTAATTATAAAACAATATTTATTAGTATTTTGATGTATTTTTGATATGTTTTACTATGGATTTTTTATTTTTATAACTTTAATGGATTATGGTTAAAGTTGTAACATTTCATATTCACGTTTTAATACGAATTTTTATGTTTTATATCAACCTTTTCATATGAGTAATGCATTGGACTTAGTAAGTGATGGGTGGATCCTGATATAACTCTTTGATGCATTAGTAGGTCTAATGAGACAAACTTGTTTCTTAGAACAAGGCCTTGAAAAAATCATTTTTATAGTCTTGGAACAAGCCCTTGACTATGTGGTTATGATGTTTGTAATTATGCATTCTATCATTATAAAATTAGTTATAGATTTTTTATGTGATTATCATACTAGTAGAATATCCATTTAATAACTAAATGGAATTATTTGATTTTTTCATTGAAAATCTATACAGAATTTTGTGTTTAAAATTATTGTGTGTTATTCTTATACATCTCTTTAAATATTTATGTGTATTAATGAATGTTTCTGCATTATAGTTATCCTTACTGATCATCTGATCTCACCCCATTATTATTTTTTATTTTTCCTAGGATGTGAAGAAGTATATTACAATTAACCTATAGGAATACGCTATGGGATATGAGTGTGTTCAATGGGGGCATAATCTTGTTGTTTTTTAATATTATAATGTATTGTAAAACTTATGTACGTATCTAGTACATCCAAAGCTACTAAAATAATGGGTCTTTCAGGATAATATCTCTTGTGACCATGCCAATATTATTTGATAATGCACCGACTCTAGATAGTTGGGTTCGGTGCTTTACAGTTGTTGTCCCAATATTAGTGCAAACCATAGAAATAAGTTTTAGATAGACATTAATTCGAGAACATTACCCTAAGAATGTATTTAAGGATTTGTATAGAAGAACAACTAAAATTTTTGGTACTGTAAATATTATGTGGGTTTTTGAAGAAAATACATCCTAGTCTAGATACAACCTGCTAGGGGTGGTCCTGGTATAGATGTTACATGTAATGAAAACATCAACAAGGAGTTTATGGTTTGACTCGCGGTATCCTAGTGCATGACAATGGGCCTTGCTGTAATCTTGGTATTGACACACCCGGAGGATATGCAAAGGATAATTAACATTTTCTTTATAATCCATTATGAATGATTTATGAGTAAATAGTTCCTCAAATAAAGAATTTTTATAAATATGGATTAAATACATAAATTTTTCAATTTACGTTAGGTATTTTAAAAGTTTGGAATTATACATTGTGATTAATAAACTAACCATGTGTATGACATTGTTTCGAAATGGTTCCCAGTAGAAGGAATGTGCAGTCCAAAAATACACATGATCCAAAGAGTAAGAAGGATCATATCATTCATGTTCATAAGCCAACATTTAGAAGGGAAATATTTTCCCATGTATTCTCATCGTATGAATAAATAATATATTGTGTTAATAAGATATGTAAATAAGTATCTGTGTCATATGGCTTTGAAGGAAAACCAAAGAAGAAAAGGATGGTAGAAAATGATTTGGACAAAGGGAAGAAGGGAAAGAAGTATTTTTCATATGTGATAACTATGGAATGAATAACGTTGATAAAAGACTAAAGGGAATGTGGGTTTGTTTTATGTGTGGAGAATAATGACACAAAGTATATGATCGAAAGTGTAAGAAAAATGATTCTAATATACAATGCTTCATCTATAAGGAGTTGAGACACTACATGAATCAATGTCCAAATCATCAGAGTATACCCCAAATGATGATATTGAATAATAATAAAGTAATTATATTACCACAGATAAAGATAAATAATTAGGGTTATTATATTTGTATTCATTAATTATTTCATTTGAGTTTTTTATCAATGATGTAATGGTTAAATTAATATTTGTAATAAATAAGAAATATACTGAAAAACTATTTCATTGAGGATTCGAGATTATATTGTACTAAGAAAAGTGACTCAAATACATGATAATATTTATGGAGAATAAATTTTAGAATGAAAGATAAACCTTATATGGTCTTGATATTGAGGTAATGATTTTGGAAAAAGAGATATTTTATTTGGATAAAATATATTGGATATTCTTGACAACCATGGAACTGATTAATGGTTTGATTATTCCATAATAGTTGGAGTATTCAAAATTTGTGGATAAGAAATATATCAAGTATTATATAAGGAATAAAGGAGCATAAATTTAACAAATATTGTTTAATGGTAATTCTAGGTGTTACCATGTTTTAAGGTAATACATGATGAATGTACTCAAATGTTATTATGTGGAAAAAATAGATCTTCATTATGTTATATTAGCCTCCCTTAAAATTTTTTGGACTATGAGTTTGGTAACATGTATTTTGGATAATTCGAAAGGTCGGATAAGATTAAGACAGACATTGGATACTATTGTTTAAGGTTAAATAATTTCCTAATATATTTTTTGTGATTTAAAAAAACGACAACCCGAAGGTCATGGGACAACCCATCTTGTCTGGAAGGACCACATGACATGAAAGCACAACTAAAGTGCGATAAGGGCTCCTCAACTAACACTGGCCTACGTGATGTCCTGGTTTGTATAATTTGTTTTTTTAATTGATCTGATGGATGAATTATAAATTCAATTTTTTTAAACCCTATATGATTAGTATAAATAGAATATTTTTGAGGTATATTATCTTTTGGTGTGAAAGATGATGTTTTAGTAGAAATTAGATAAAGGATAGAACTCTACTTTTCAGGTATTTTTTAATTATTCTATTAAGAAATTAATTCATAAATTTGAGGGTAAATTTCTTAAACCCAAAAATGTTTTATCCTAACAAGTTATATTTTGATGAACCAATGATATTTTATGTCATCATAAATTTTTAAATTCGAGTCCCACAATTCTTTATTTATTGTTCCTTTGTTTGATATTGAAAAAAATAATCACTCTCTATAAATAGTTATGTTTCTCCACTAATTATGTGTCTCAAACATCCACCAATGTTCTCCAATTCTAAATACTAATTTGGTGGCCACTTTTTTCCCTTTCCCTCTTATTAGAACTAAATATTATTAATCTAATTTCCAATGTGGGGTTTTCACAAAGGTATTTTCTATTTTTAACCTTTTATTTTTGAAGAACAATTTAAAATTACAAGGAAACAATTTATTAAATGAGGGGAGAATATAACAACCCAAGATTTCATAGTACCTTATCTCATTAAAGTAATTCAATATCTTGCACTACACACATCAATGAGTTTGAACACACCATGACTTACTAAACTAGCCATTCAAAATGATTTTATGAATAATATTAACTAAATTTTGAATTTCATATACCCCATAAAATTTTAAAATCCATATTATATGTATCTTAGACATAATATAAGAACAAATCCAATTTTTTAGATAAAATAAATATTTTTTAATAAATGAAATTTTATCACCTTTTAATGGAAAAACCATTTTGAATACTATATTTAACACTTTTTTATACTCAATTTGACAAAATTTACTTCTCCATTAGAAGCGTGACATAAAACTTTTGTTTTTATTCATTTTTGGTATTTTTTGAATCACTTTCATATTTTGAGGAATAGTGAAAGATAAGAAATTTTAATTGGAAACAAATTTTTTACTAAACAAATTATAGTGTTATATTATAAATTTAAATGTCTTTGATTTATTATAAGATTATAATTTTATAAATTAATATAATATTGGTCATTGGAAATAATTTCACATTTAAATTAGACATAAACACATATCAATATTTTGATAGTTTTTACCTCTCAAAAACCCTCTTTCTGTTTTTGATAGTAGGAATTGATTTTAAATTAAAGAAATGTGACTACTATAATTTTAATTTTTTAAAATATACCTAATTATTAATATTTAATAACAAGCTTATCTTTGGGTGAATTTTTTTGTTTTTTCTGAAAACATTCAATTTTTTATTAATAGTCAAAAACACTATGTTGTAGATAAAAACTGAATTTTTCATCTAAATATTATTTTTTAAATAAAAACTTATCATAAAGTAAAAATTTAAACATATTACTTATATTAGTCCAATGAAATTCATTTTAGAAATTTTATAACATGATTAGACATAAAATTTAATTAAACCTTTTTACGTATTTTACCCATATTGTACGCACATTTTCAAATTTGCATAACAAGAAATTTTACCTCTTTTGTGAATTGATTTCCAAAAATCAGAGAGACAAAGTTGAAATCAGTATGTAATATTTAGTTCAATATGATGAAAATAATTATTTGTTTATAGTATTTTTTGAATTTTATTAATCGTAGTTAATAGTAAATAGTGTAATTAATGGTAAATATTATATTATAATTAACATAAAAAAGTCCTAATTTGTTTGGATAAGTTTTATTCAAAAAAAATAAACCTTATTAATAAATTATGACCCTCTTTTATCTAATTGGATTAGATAAGGTCATTTATTATGTTTTATTTTAAGAAAACTTAAAAGTGTAAAATTCAAATATTAATAACAAAAATATTTTTAATATTAGGTTATACATATTATAAAGTAAAATATAAATATAAATAAAAAATATAATAATATTTCATACCTAATTGTATTTTATTAATAATTTTTTGATATTTTATAATTAAATTTATTTATGAGACAAATATGTTGAAGTAATTACCTTATTAATGAAAGATTAATATAATTGATATTTTAAATGTCAAAATAAATGTAAATTGATGCGTTTAATGAATTAACTATTTTTATAGGTTAATATAACAATTTTGGGATAAATAATTTTTTTTTGAAGTAATCATGTTTTTTTACTTTCAGAAACACCAAATACTAAAGAGTGTCAAAATTGAGCTAAATGTGTTTTAAAACAAATACTATATTATTAAATGATATAATATTCCTAAAAACACATGGTATAGAAAATGGACTTATATAATGATATATATATGTAATTAATGCACCACTTGAGGTTATTTTGGAATTTTATATTATGTTTAATATCCATTTAATTTATAAGTACAAAAAGACATGGTAAATATTAATCTATTTAACTAAGACCTAAATCTAAAAGATAAGGTTAATATGGTGGCCTAAACTTCCCTAAAACCTATTGGTTGAGAATATCTAGACCCATCCACACCTTATCATAGAAATAAATCCATTTCTATCCATTATAAACATAAAATGATTTTATAATAAAACAATATTTCAAGCTTTTCTTGAAGTGACCCTCACCTCTCTTTAAAAGGTGTACTTCTCCTTCTCTGAAAATCACACCTCCACACCTTTTGCCTTATAATACCTATCGTTAAATAACTTCCCATATACCCTCACTTCTACCTAGAGATCTTAAATTAATAATTAATCCTAACTAAAGAGTCCTTTTGATCAACTAAAAAGAAAGATCCCTATTAAGATGTAATTATTTCATCACATCTTTCCAAGTTGTTTTCTTTTTCAACTTATTATTTGTTTTTGGATTCCATTCAAAAATAATAACTCCATTAACATCTACACACTATGATGTTATTATAAATATGGTACAAACATATTCATAATTTTATCCATCCTATGAATGACATAGTCAGCATATGTGCGTACGTAGGGCTTACCATCTCCATGTCATGGTGTAGTGCGTTATTCCAAACATCATTATTTAGATGTGTATAATAATAGGTATAATTTATGTAATTAATAAATATAAAATGTTAATGAGTAGGAATATATTATATTACATTCATTTACATATGATTTCACCATCAATAATATGATATTTTAGCTTGTGCGTATGTATGAATTATCATCTCAAAAAACGTAATGAGAATCATTCTCCTTCATAACCATTCAAGAAAAAATTTCATTTTATGATTTAAAATAATTCCTAACAACATAATATCATTCTGGATGTGAATAAAGTACATCATATCTCTAAAAAATATTAATTATATAACAAAAAATATAATGGAAAATGAATTTATTAACACCAGAAACAATGATACTACCATAATATTATTAACAAAGGAATATTAGAAAATAATATATGATATAATATTTATGTATATGGTTATTGTATAATTTGATAACAATTATTTAACTATTATACAGGAGGTTAATGTACCCTGGACTAAGGAAAAGTAATAGGTATGGTTTAATTTTAAAATATTTTCATTATTTGATGTTGTTTATATGTAAGCATATTCTGGGAAATATTTATCATGCTCATCCTTGTTTGTTAAAAATGTATTTCAAAACATTTTTACTATTTCCTTGAATATGGGTTAATGTAATTTATAACCTTATTTTACTTTTTATAAAAAAATTTGAATGAATCTTTCAATATTTTCTCAAATAAGGATTTTTATGACCTTTTCGACAAATTAAGGTAACAATGTTTTTTATCTTATACGATGTGTGCACTTTTTTCTGTTGTTCTAACACCTACAATGATTTCCTTAAGACATTATAAAAATATTTTTTAAAAAACACTGCCTTTTATAATTATGTGACATTTAAATGATTTAATAATATTAAGAGATATTTCACTCAAATAGTTTTTATTTCTTCAATATCAAAATAATTTGATGGATTTTACTCTTTTTTGAAGTTGATTTATTATTATAAAATCGTCCATATTGTATTTATGGTTTTGTGATATTTTTCATTGAGTATGTGTTGTTTTTATACCATTTATTTTTTATCATTGATGTATTAACAAATAATTTTCTAGTTTTAATATGAATTTTTATGTTATGTTTCAACCATTTATTATGAAGAATACACTGGACATAGCAGGTGATAGGTAGAACCCAATATAGCTCCATGATGCATCGGTAGGTCTCTTGATACAAACTCGTGTCCTGGAACAAGGCCTTTAAAAAATATTATTATTAGACCTAGAACAAGGCCTTTTCTATGTGGTTATCCTGTCCCTCATTATGCATTCAATCATTATGAAATTACCTATTGATTTTACATGATATTTTTAGACGATAGGAATATCAATCTATATAAGTAAATGGAATTATTTGATTTATCTTTTCCATATTATGTGGATGTTCAAGTTTAAAAGGCACTTGTTTTATTCTTATACATAGACATAAATTTATTTTCTTATTTATGATAGTTTCTTCTATATTGTTATCCTTACTGAGCAACTATGCTCACCCATTTCTAATGTTTTACTTTTCCCAAGATGCGAAGAAGTATATTACGATTATCCTCAAGGAATATGCTAAGGGATATGAGTGTGTTCGATGGGGACACAACACTGTGGGTTTTCCATTTCATATTGTAATGTAAAAAATAGGTATGTATCTAGGCATTCAAAGGCTACTAAACTAATCAGTCTTTCAGGACTTTATCTCTTGGGATCCTGCCAATGATATTTAACAATGCACCCACTCTCGGTAACTGGGGTTGAGGAATTACATTACTTCTCTCACCAAATCTAGAACTATAAAAACAAATGGTTTGAAATATTTTTACCAAATTAATGTAAAAAATTAACAATTTTGAATTCTAATAACAATACCAAAAAACAATATCATAAATTTACAGAAATTTGGATAAAATTATTTCATGAAATATTAAAGAGTTTAACAACTATTTTGGGAACAATTTCAAAAATCTATATACACATGTTTACACTAAAAGAAATTTCTAGGACTAGTATGAAGCCCCAAATAGTGTTGAGTAACCCAACAATTGATGTTTTTATGAAGATGATGGATAAAACTGTATATGTAGATATCATCCACACCATTATTGAATCAAATTAGGCTAACCTAATCATCATTCTTCATTAAAAATACACTAACCATAGTAACAAATGGAAAAAATGAGTAGATACTAGTAATAATTCATAATAGATGGAGAATTTTATTTGAATAAATATAATAAATTAGTTCACATAGAAATATCACACTCTCAACCTATAAATTAAGAAAAGTTTAGATATATTTTATTTTAGAAACCATTATTTATTCCTGGATGGTTTTCTTGGATATTGTTCGGTACACAAAATCCCATATGTTAAAGAGAATAATAATTTTTCATATCCTCATAGAACCATTTTTATAGGGTGGTACTATATAGATTTCTAAATTTTCTAGTTACATTTAATATGTTCATGGTAAGTATATTATTTTATTACAATTATTAGATGATTTATTTAATTTTTGATTACATTACTATTATTGTTTTGTCTATTTGATCTCTTGTTGAAATATTTTGATTTTTTTTAAAAATTATATTGAGAAAAAGCATTATCTTGGAAATTGAACTATATGAAATTATGTTGGAGAGTGTAATAGTCATTGAAAATTCAATGTTAAAAAATCTATTGAAGTAGGTGACTCAAAAAATAATGTGGTAAATTTTTTTTAGCACCCAACATTCATGAAACATGACAGATTTATTTATTGAATGCATGATTTTATAATAGTTTCATCATATATATATAATATTGTTCTTCATCAATAAAATTTCATTTAAAATAGATTTTAGTTTATTTTAATTTTTAATAAATGATATATTTTAATGATTTTAAGAGAATATTGATCGCTAAACCAAATATGTATCCAAAAGTTATGAGTATCCATTTGATATACTTAATAATGATTCACTATATTTTTTTGGAGTAGTTCTTTCCAAAAATATTGTATTATAATATAATTACACTGAATAAATAAAAATAAATGTAAATGTTTCCCAAAAAACATCTCAACAATTTTAGTAATATTTTTTCTTAATATAAATTCATATCTAGATTGGTATAAAATATTTTTAGTGTTTTTTATATCCATATATAATATAGAAAAAAGGTAATGAAGGTTGAAGAAAAAATTATACATTATAATAGATATCATCACCTTAGGAGTTATATAAGTAGATCAGTGAAAAGAAAAAATCATAGAACCAGGTGGTTGATCGCCTGATCTAGCTTCCGAACATATTGAGAGTGGAAATTAAATCCAAAGACCTTCAAAATTTATCCATTTCCATGTGATAAACTATAATTTTTTTAAGTATATGTAATTTTTATATTAACATTATAAATAATTTTGTAGCCTCCCAATTTACATTCGACAGAAATCACCACCAAATATAGAAACTAAAATATGACACACAAATCCATATTCATGAAGATCTGTATCTTTAGATAATTCTTTATGACTAAGTGATTAGAAGATCCTTTCATGTGATTGAAATCCAATATGAATTTGAATTTTTTAATTATATTTGTGGGTGAGACATTACACGAAAATGGATCATATATATTTATATTAATCAGGAATTTATTTTCCAATGATCTTCAAATACATACATTAATTTGAAATAAAATATGTGAAAACTATCAATTCTCTAGTAACATCAAAAAGATAAAAGGAATTACCGAAAAACCAATAATATTTTATGATATTTCTAGTGTTAGTGGAATATATTTTATTAGAAATTTTTAAATTTGATTAAAAATTATTAAATATTTTTTAAAGATGAGTATATTTTGAAATGGGAGGAATACATGGTAACATAAATTATTTGATGATATTTTTCTGTGTGATTTTATTATAGATATCATTTTTATAGGTTTTCACTACCAAGATCCTTAATTAGGGATTCGAGGACAAACCACTAGAATAAAGGAATATTGGATTTGATTATGATGTATATATTGCATCACAACACATTCACAACCTACCATATATATAGAAAAATGGGAATTCCAAAATTTACAATTGGGAAATCAAGGGAATATTGAAAAAAAAAGATAAACCAGACTATGAAATAGTTGAGACAATGGTTAGAGGACAGCTGATGGGATTATATTATTTACTAAAATACCATATTAAAATTATTATATAAATAATTAATTACAAATAAAATATTGTCACTTACCTATGAAATTATATGATAAGTTATACAGGGTGGTGTGAGATATGAATTTGGACCTAGATAGAGATAGAAAAGAAATGAAACGGTATCTGTGTCTGTTCAATAAAATGGGAGAGATGATTTTATAAGTAAAATCATTATAATTTAGTTAATATACTGGCACATAGCAATATCAAATAGGAAAAAAATATCCATTTGGATGAGTATTTATTTATAATACAAATCCAACCTAATGATTGGTGAACATCATCTTATATGAGAAGGACCATTTATTGTCACTCATGTGTAAAATTTTGTTTCTATATATATTTAAAAATAAGGAGAATAAATAACATTTATTATTTATTGGAATAAAATGATTAAATTTCTATAAAACATACCCCATTAAGAAGTGTATGATATAAAACTCTTATGGGATTTTTATCAATGAGGAACCATTAGGTTTTAAATATTATTAATAGATGATTGTTTTTATGATTCAATTGAAATTTGTTTTCAAGATGAACCTATTATAATTAATTTTGTATAGTAGATCATATATGTCTAGGGGAGGTTAAATTTTCTGTTTAGGATGTTCAAATTTTTATTTTATTTGTCAAATTATGTGTTTTTTATAAAATTTTATGATTATATATTTCAATTTAATTTTTTTGACATATTCAAATTAATATAAAATCCCATACAAACATCTAATCTACAAATATGTTGATAAAAAAAAATTTACCAAATAATCTACTTTTATAAATGGTGAAATTATATTATTTTCATTTTATATGTGAGGGAATTCATTTAAGTTCCCAAGATTTATTATTTTCATATGAAGACATTATTTCAATTATTTTTTATTATATTACAGGACAAGATTCTGAACACATTTTTACATCTTCATACAATTATAAATTTCCTAATAAAATAAAAAATAGGGTTTAATGACCATAAATTTCTTATTAATTTATTAAAAAACTAAGATTGTTAATGATATTATGATGTACAATATTGAGGTAATTTTTCGATTTTCATACCCTTTATTCAAATAAAAATTCATTCATTTGATATATTTACATTCAATAATTTTATCCATTAGTATATATAAATAACCTAGTTAAGATGGTATAGTACATAAAAGTATCCCTATATACAATTATTTTGAAGTTATGGCTTGATCTAGGTTGGATTCAAGTGAAAGGGAGGAGAAAGGGACCTAGAAAAACCTATGCCATAGAATTTATTTTATCTATTATGATAAGGTTTAGTAAAATATCATTTGTTCGTTTTTAATAAAAAACATAATTTAATGAATCAAAAAATTTAAAAAATATTTTCCAAATATGGATATATAATCCTACTTTTCTTCATAATTGACAATTAAATCACTTTTCCACTAGAAATAAAATAAAAAAATAATAATTTTACCATTGGTGGATAACAAAATATATAACCTTAATTAGGATAATTATCAAAGGGGTGATAACTGAGAAGGTGGAGATGACTTTAGAGGACCTCTAGAGAAAAAAAATTATTATCATGTTTTATTTATAATTTTTATTTGGAATAAGCCTTCCAAAAGATGGTGGATTTTCTAGGAAGGAATCAAATATAGAAGCAATTGATCATTTATTTTATGCAAGCAATGACCTCATAAAATCATTAATAAATTCAAAGACCTGATATTCCATAATTAGAAGAACAAAATTAAATGAAAAAGTATTTTGAATCTAGATAGAGGAACATATTTTTTATTTATTACCTATTTTGGAAATGTAAAAGGGTGTCTTTTTTCCAATTTAATATCAAAGAGGATAAAGTTGTGTCATTGAAAGTGAAATAAAAGGGATGAATCCATTATTGATTGAAATTTAAAATCGTACATTTCAATTCAAAATAGTTATAATCCCCATTAATCTACATCATATTTTCACATTACCACACATGAACATTACTCTATTGAAAAATTTGATATGCACACATGATGTACATAAATATATGTTAAACTGGACTGAAATTATCAAATATAACAAGACACTTATAATCCTTGCATGAGATTTGAATGTGAAAAACTGGTCTTGAAATTCAAACTTCAGTGTTATGGGAAATAATTGAAAAATATAGGTTTAAGTGGACATTATGGGATTCATGATGTGTAAATTAATTGAATATAATTTAGGTTAAAATATCAATTAAGATCATTATGGAAGTAAATATCATTAGGACCCAGCTGTTAAAATGGGAACTCACATTGAATAGTTTTTGAATTTCCCCTTTTACACATTTTTAAACATTAATTGTACAGGATTCTAATTATTAAGAGTGGGGGAATGTATAAAGACAATTTTTTTTATATATTTCACATTGATAATCTTGATTTCTTCCCAACTATATTAATTAATTATTATCTAAATATAACTTTTATTACTATTAGCTACTATCGGGAATTTTATTTTTTATTTCCATGAAACATTATTTTTAGTATATTTATTCATTTGAGAATAATTAGTAAATAAATGCATTATGTATGAATTCTAGAATAACATTGTTAAAGGCATTAAATATCTACCATTAGAGTTATAATCTAATTGTAGAATTATTAATATAATGATATATTTTATTAGGATATTTAGCAATTACTGGTCGGAGGGATGAAAAAATGGCTTTGGGAAATGTCTTATGGTTCCTTTATAGGAGAAATTAAATTATATATAGGGGATTTTCCTATACATGTGACATACGAGGAGACGAAAATATATTTCAAATCATTTTTATGATATTTCTGTCAATTGAAATATTTTAATGGAAAAATTGATATGGATTATGACTTATAATAAATTTCATAAGAGATTTCAACTATGGATAACAATAACTTTACATGTGTAACAGATTATATCCATGCATAATATATTTCATATATTCCTAAGAGGATTCCACATATAGTATATTTTAATTTTTAAAATTATATGAATGACCTGGAGAAGAAAACCAATCAATGATGACTCCGAAAAAATCATAATCAAGATTAGTATTTTGAATTAAAATTTTTAAATAATAATAATAATCATTCGATTCCATATGGATCATATTTCAAAAAGTATTTCGATCATGGACAAGAAATGATGTTTTGGTTTTTTGAAAATGTAGGATAGTTTAGATATTAAACGATATAAATAAAAAAACATTCTAGTAATTAAATTTTGGGGATCTAAAATTTTATGATATAAGGAAATGTGAGGGAAACAAATTTTATAACATAATATTATTTAATATTAACTAAATATGGTCAGAGAGTCTGGTAGGAGTTATGAGTAGAGTGTTCACACTAGAAGATTCTACTACTTTTGTAATATATTTTATTTTTTTCATAGTTCTCTATTTAGATAATGATTTCTTATTCTCCATTCATATATTATAAATTTTTAGAGGAATTAGTAAATTCAATGTTATTTATGAAGGTATAGATTATATTTTGGAGTATATAATTATGTTACCCAATCCATATTTTCCCCTTTTAAAATTTAGTAATGTGGTGACCATAGTATTGTACTATAAGGAGGTTGTGGGAAAAGTTATCAACATGTAACCTTATTTAATCTATTTTTGTTAAATATTAAAAATAAAATTGGATATTTAAATGAGTAAAACTAAATTAAAAGACACAAAATTAGAATAAAAATAAATATATAGTTATATGTTATAAATCAGAATAATGTTGGTCTAAAAAACCAAACTAATGATGATAGTAATTGAAAATCTACAATCCTCAAAAACTCATATTATCATTGTTAAATGAGTTTTTATAATTAAATAATCCAATTTAGAACACAATAACTAATGGTATACACTTATATTGAAGAAAATGCATTTTAAGAACTTAAATATGGATTTTATCTTCTACTGAAATTTATTCAACTACCCAAATAACTCTAAGATACTGAAAATAATTTTCCATACTGTTCTCACTAGGGATACCTCACCCAATTATTTTTAAATAACAAGAAAAATAATTTACTATAGTAATTTTTTAATTAATCCTGATGAAAAAATAAAATTCATTGAAAACATGAATAAAAGAGACCACCTACAATCATGAATATAATCTCTAGGATAATTCAAAAGAATAGAGTCGACAGTGAAATACAAGAAATCAAATTGGAAACTCATTTAGATCATTTTATCCCACCACCAATTGGATTTTATCCCTTAATGAATTCATTAATTATTGGAATCATACTATATTCCATAATATCGTCTCTTTTATAGCCCACTCTTTCCATCTAACCCACTATTAAAATTATGTAAAGAAGAAAATATAAAGAAGATCAGTTATGGAAATCTACAATCCAGTTTGAATATACTTAATGATTGATAAAAATATCACCACATCCCAGATGAATCATTCTTTGATTTATTTTCATAATAAAAAATTTCTTCCCTTTTGACTTGTTGTGAAATTGGTAAAGATGATTTGTTAACAAAACATTATTTGGCCGATGTGACTCTCCATTTCCTCCCCTTTCATGCACACCCTAATCATATTAATGACATATTATAATCATGGTAATCATTGTGGATAATAAACTATAAATCATATTTTTTTCGTAGTGTAACAATTTATATTTGATCAATTTTAGACAAATTATATCTCATTTACTAAAGGATTAACAATTCAATCTAAATAATGAGATTCCAAAATTGGAGATTTTCTTAGGCCATTAAATGGTTTATTCAACTATTGTTCTAGTAAATAATGTTAAATCCCACATTCCAAGGGTTTAAAAAATAATACTTTGGAAAAATGGATTAGTATTAAAAATATTATTTATAGAATATATAAATGATAAAAAATTGATTAAATTCCAAAATTTTGGAATTTTCACAATTTAGTTATAAAGTCATAAAATTTAAAAATTTGAATAAATTTAACATATAATGAAATATTTATGTGGATTTAATCATTGAATAAAATTTGAAAAATATGTAAAATATTTGTTCTATAAATTCCCTGAAACTTAACAATTGTACTGTTAGAGATTTTTTCACTCAAAAAATAATTTAAATGAACATAAAAAATATTTTCAAAGAAATACAAAAGCTCAAAATCATGTTACCCAAACTCATAATGTATACTAATAATCCTTATTTTACAATTTACCATTATTTTCACTCATTACATTATCATTCCTTTCATTTTATCCAGGCATAGGGATGCATACATCATATTATTTTTATCTCATCACATGATTTTGATTTTAACCAATGATTTCCTCATCCATATTAATATAAATTTTACAACAGGATTGAAAATTATATATATATCCAACAAATTGTGTCAAATTATTTTATCCATACTGAGGACCTATAATGTATTTTTCATAGGATTGATGGTTAGTGGGATTCAAATGTGAAAAAGTTTGAGTTAGGAAGCTCCGACATGGCTCTTTTCATAATATAATTTGAATGATTATAGTATCAAATCATATATAATCATTTGATTTTTATATTTTTAAAAAATCATCTCCAAAATAACATTAAATTTTCATTCATATCAATCCCACAACATTACCAATTATTTTACAATGGTATAAAAATTTCATTGAAAAATTCCAAATTTTATTTATTTTAATGCTACAAAAAGGAAGCAATATATTTTATTTAGAGGAAAGAAAAAAGAAAAAAAATCATTTTCCCTAAACAATATAGAAGGGAAAACTCTTAAGTGAATAAATTATTCAGTACATAGTACATAACTTCATAATTTTAATTTCCATGCAATGTATTAACTAATGATATAGGACACCACAAGTCAGCTTCCCTCACACATAAGATTAACTAAAATCATATCATCTATTTTAAGAGTAGGTTTGATAGGGATATTTTATTGTAATTATCCTTAGTAATCGGTTGTACATGAATGATATTGGGTAAAAAGGGAAAAATGTATTTGGAAAACTAGAATATTAAAGATTATCTTAAAAAGGTGGATTTCAATCACAAATAATTTTCCTCATTTATTTTGAACACAATTTCATTAAAGTTCCAATGTTTTGATATAAAAATTAAATGTTAAGATAAATAAAAGAATTATTTAGTTCAGTCATAATGTGGGGTAAATTTGACGAATTTAAATAAATTATTTAGTGTCTTCGAGACAATAATTTTTCTTCAAGGTTTAGAATTTATGGCATTATAATCACAAGTCAATGGTCTTTTAATGAATTTAATCTATCAAATTCTTGATCAACAAATTTCAGTAATAATATATTTTTAGCTCCATGAATCAATATTTATCATTTAATTGAATTATTTAATTTAAAAATTAAATTACTTCAAATCTCATTGGTTTTAAAAAAATTCAAAGAAATACAAAAAAATTTAAAAAAATTCAAACTATCTAAAATAACAGAAAATCTTAATCTACCAATTATGTTCCTCCAAAAAATCTATTTCTTAATGTTTTATCATTGTAGATAGTATATATAATAATTGAAAATAATGATGTAATTAAATGAAAAAAACGAGTTAGAAGAAAAGAAAAAACCTAATTTTTATTGTTTAAGAGAAACCATTAGTAGCCTTATAGATCCTATAACATGAAACCCATTTTAAAGAATCTAAAACCAAGGATTAAAATCTTATTTAAACAAATAAAATAAAAAAAATGAATAAAAGGGGAAATGGAATTGTTTTGAAGACCAAATTGGGTCAAAAGATTTCACATCCCCTACTCGGGTGGTTCTAGATAATTATCCATAATCAAAAGATGGGTGTGGTTTCTTTATCATGATCCCTAAAGCAAATTTTTCAAATATTATATGATTATAGATGGTAATGAAATATCAAAAAATCATATTTATTCATGTTCCCCTATTTGAACTTATGATTTTGATAATGTAGAGAATGAGGGAATAAAATGTTGAAGCAATTTATAAATAAATTATCTTTACAATTTAATTTCACTAGAGGATGAAATTTAAATCCATAATATGTTTCATCATCTCTTTTATCTTGAAAAATGAAATATTCTTTTTAAAATAACACATTTCGATCATCAACTTGTTTACTTGTATTTCTTCATTGGGTAAAACCATTAATTATTTAATTTCATCCATTACATTGTACAGATATTAAAAATCAGTCTATTAAAAAGAAATAGGCACTAAATTTGCATAGGGAGAAGTTGAATTTTGTATTTACAATAACAGATAATAAAAGTTGGATAAAAATATAATTCACCTCTTTGTGATATCTAATGCTCTATATCAGGTTGGGAATTGATGATAATTGTATTAATAGTGGGTAGTAGCTCAGATTTAATTATTTTCTATTCAAATTTGAATGGATCCAGATTATCTTCCTCTTTCACCAAATTTTGAAATAAGGTTTATAAATTTTAAATTTAAAAACAAGTCATTTCACTTGGTATTTCATTATAAAAATAGTTATCCCTATCATTTTTCAATGGGGTTCTATTTTATAATGACACATCAATTATGAATATGTGATAATATTTACCCTTTATTTTAAAAATATCATTCCAATTCATTTCTCAACTAAGATAAAAATTATTCTTCAATATAAAATAATTTCATGACGTTTTCTTACATTTATTTAGTATCTTTTTTTAAATTTAATTAATTTATTTAGTTTAAATATTTGGAAATAATTTCCATTTTATTTCATAATTTATAAATATTTTTTTAAATCATGATTTATTTTTTGGAATTAGGAATGTATTTTTTGTATTATATTTTTTTTAAAAAAAATTTACTACAGTAATAATTTTTTTTATAATAAGGTGATTCATAGAAAAGTGAATGTGTAAATTAATTTTTTTAAATACTTTAAATTAGATATTATAAGAAAAAATCAGACTAAAAAATTTAAAACAACATTGTAAACCTATAAAATGGTTCCAATTTGATTTTGGGTGTTTAATTTGGATAATCTAATTAATATTTTCCATTTTTAAATGCAGACCAATGGTGACAATAAGGTTATCTCAAAAAGAGGAGGAATTCTAAGTTGTTAAATAGTCACATTGTTATTATTTTTATCTTTTTCTATAATAAAAATTAGTATTAAAATGAGTTAAAATAATATAAATGAATCAAAATAATATTACATATAAAATTAAAGTTTTATGATAGAAATAAAAACTAATATGGATTGAAAAAGAAAAAATGAAGCATGTAGTAGTGGACATGACTCAATCCCCAAAAACTCCCTTTATCATTGTTGAAGAATTTAATATTATTAAATTATCCTATTTATACATAATAACCTCAAGGTATACACCTATATTGACCATAAAACATATCGAGGCCACAAATATGGGTTCCTACTAAGATATAAATGTTATTAGATTGCCCAATTTCCATTAATAAACTGAAACTAATTGACATTGTTTTTCTTGGTAGACAAAAATTTCCCAATAAATTTAACCAAATATGAAACTATTTTGTTGTCATAAGTTGATAAATGATATTACGAAAAATATTAATTAAATTATAACCCAGAAATATTGATATCTCCTTTAATTATGAAGATAATTTCCATGAAAATTAAATAAAAAAATTTTAGGGATAAAGGAAAAAACTCAAAAGAGAAATGCCTTCTGATCTTATCTACCAAAAAAACACGTGGATTTTATCCCTTCATAGATTTTTTATTCCTGGAGTACTCAACAACTCCATTATATCTTCTCCAACATATCCCAATAATTCTATATATCTAACCATTTATATTATGGGATGATGAAAAATTAAACAAGGGGAGAGGTGGAAATATAATATCCAGTTTATGTATCCTAAAATCATGTTGGAATTTTAACATTTAAAGGTTGAGTCGTTCCCATTTATCTTCATTAATTTGGTTTTAAAACATTATATAATTTCAACAACATTTTTCAACATCCATAGATATTTGGTGAACAATTTATATTAGTTTTATAGAAAAAACATTTTCTTGATGAAGTGAATGTTCAACAACATCCATATACATGGGCCCACATATAAAAATAAATAAATAATTTAATCATTAAATTTAATATAGAAATTAGTTTCAAAAGAATAATCTTTTTACAGGTGGAATAACCTCAATTGTAATATTTTGAGATGAGTTATCCCTCATTAACTGAATGAGTATCAATTCTATCAGAAAAATGATTTTATAAATTATGTTATTTTTTGGTCGTCCAAATTGTTTATTAGCAATTATAAAATTTTATGATTCTTAATCCTACATTAAAATTTTTTCTATAAATATAAATCAACATATTTCGTTACGTAAAATAAATTTTATTCCCAAAATATAGAAATGATATAAATCTTTTAAAATTCAAAAATATGTTCATTTTCAAAATTTCGCCAGAAAATCGTCAAAATTTGAAAACTGATAGATTTACATTATAATAAAAAACTGGTAGTGAATAAATTATTTAAATAAAATTAAAAAATATTAAAAATATCATTTCTGTCATCTAACGACTTATAAATACTGATCATCATACATTAAAGAATTAAAGCATTATTTTTTGCTTACATCATTTTACATTCAATCGGTGATTTTAAGTTATAATACAGTTAGGATTGATTTAAATTTATTTAAACTCTTATTTATTATTCCAATGATCCATAATCTATCACCAATTAGTTTCAATCTACATATAGTGGAATACTATGAGTTGAGGGGTGACCTTCTTGGTGGTTTCTAGAACATGTGAACCATGAAATAGTTTGTCTTGGTTTGTTTAGGAGGAACAAGACATGGCTTAATGTTTCCTAAGTAATATATGGGTGATTTGGTGTAATAATTTAATAATTAATAAGTAATTCAGATGATTGATGGTTTTTTATTTTAATTCTCCAGAAAACATTTCAAGCAATGGTGGGAGGTGAAACAGTCTTGGATACCCCCATGAAATATTCAACTAAAAAGGGAAGAGATAATAAATTAGGGACTTGGATAAAATTATAATTGGAGTGATAAAACATACCCAATAACCCTTCCATCATTATTATTTTTAATTTCTTTTTTACTAATTTCATTATTTTAATGTAATGACCCAATATTTTCAAATATAATATTTCCATTAAATAATCACTATGTTGATAGATTATTTCAAAAAAATAATAATATAAATAAAAAAACATATTAAATAATATAATTATAGAAATAATAAATTATATGGTAGATACCATTATTTTAATCAGTTTATAATAGATTCAATTTATGATTTAGTGAAATTATAAATTTAAAAGTGAATTTTTCAATAACAATAGCTTTCCATTATATAATTAATTTATTATATAAAATTTATATTAATTAATTATACATATAACAATTTTAAAATATATAATATATTTTTTTAATAAATTATGTCAATATTATCTTATGATTATTCATTATATTTCTCTAAAATAAATAATATTTGGGAGAATAGAGATAATATATTACTTTTTTCTGTATCGTAATTTTTTTAAAAAAATGTTTTTATACCAATTTAATAGATAGATAAATATTTACAAAGAAAAATTAATTATGTAAAAGTATATTGTGAAATTTATAAAACCCATAATACATTTTTCTATAATCAAAAGTTGTTATTTATTCAAAAAATAGTTTTTACTAGTTATTTTTATTCACTTGTAGAAGTTAAATATAGTGAAATTATATCATATTTATTATCAACATACTTAAATTATTTAATAGGACTAATAATTTTTTATAAAATTATGATTATTAAGATTAAGGATAAAGATTATGATAATGGTAAAACAATTACATTAAAATCATTTTTTTATTTTTTATTAATTGCTTCTTATGAAATTAAATTATTGATTCTCAAAAAAAATTAATATATTTATAAAAATTAATTTTAATAAATAATCCCTCATTAAATTAGTAATCAATAGAAAATAAAATTAAAAAAACATAAGTTTAATAAATAATTTCCTACAAAATTGTATTAAATATATGATTTTTTAAATTAAATTCTAATTTTTAATTATTTTGAAAAGAAATTTTGTAATATATTTATGATATTTATGATCATCAAAATATAATTTGTTAATAAGGTGTTACATTTTATCTTCATTAAATCATAATTTATTTCATTAAAAACAGGATACCCATGTAAGAAAATTAAGAAATGTTATAGTAATGATATAAGAGTAAATAACATATTAAATGTTATGAACATGTGAGGAAGTAATATATTAAGGCTTTTTCAAACAATTCACACCACAAAAATGATAATTTGTATCTATTTTTATTCTCATTACCTTTAATAGTGTAAATATATCATTGAAATTTAATGGGTGTTAACAAAAAGTGAAATTTCACCACTTATATAGTAGGATAAAAAACATTCATTTGATTCGCTAATTTCCTTCTAAAATTATAATTAAACCATACCAAATTTTATTCTCCTACAACTAACATTCATCTCCCAAATAACGTGGCCACTACAAGTTATCCTATATCCTTTAATTCAATGCATATCATCAAGTGGATCATCAATGTCTCGACATCTGTATTTATACACGGTACTTCTCTTTAATAAGGCATATCTTCTTCACACACGGTTGGAAGGGGATCATGTTGCTGACATCGAGGCATTCTAGGCCTCCTATGATATCCCGATCATTGGTTATGTCTCACTGGGTTCCATCCCCATAGGAAGCACTGATATAATTATGGGTGATGCTCTTGGCCTCTACATCTTCCACCCCCTGAATTTTGGATTCCCATTGTATTCCTCATAACTCTGTCTATGTTTAGAAATAATATTAAATAGTTCATCCTAATAATAATTTAACTTATTAATAAAATATAATATTTAGTTATTACATTATTAAAATAAGTCGATATTTATTACATTTTCCAGAAATATACATAAAACATTAATGGAATGAGATAACGGATTAATAGATCAAATTATTCTATCCATTATAGTACCTTATTTTAAATAATATGGATGATCTTGTAGATATTAATAAATAACAATAATACTATTATGAATCTATTTATAAGAACATAAGATAAGTCACAAATGAATTTCGAAAAAAATAATAATTAACTAATTTAAATTTTTAGATTAACTATAAAAGAAATTTAAAACATGTTACAGAAATGAATAAATTTATATGATATTATATTGTGATAGGTAATTTTTAATATTTGATATTCAATCTCATTGGAATAATCCATAAATTATGGTAGGTGTTTCATGTTAATATTTTCAATTAATTTGGAAATAATTATTATCGTATACCATGTTATGCACGGAATGGGGTTTCTTATTCCACATAAATATTTTATATTATTATCACTTCCTTATTCATGTTACTTATTGTTTCCTTTGAAATCGTATCCATCAACGGATTTTTGATGAATGTTTCAAATATTAAAAGGGCTATGCTAACTTAATTTTTACCCATTGAGTTATAAACATTCTTATTCCACAATAATTTTTCATGTTATTTTTTTCCCAAATTATTATATTGTACTGAATTTGAAACTTATTTTTTGTGTTTAAAGAGATATTATTTATAACATCATTTTCAAATGATTATTACCATAAAGATTATGCTACTTGAAAAGGTTTCTTAGACTAAATACCTATTTCATGAGTTATTTAACATTATAAACCAACATACATTTATATTGTGTATATGATTACTATGGGTTATATTATATCAAGTAATATCTTTTATTTATTAGTATTTATGATTAGTTATATGATCTTATACATTTATGTGTTTTTATTTGAATGTTACTCAAGCTACAAGGTTTTCTTTCCCATCCTCAACATAGAATCAACATCTCTCAATTTTAATAAGTCATATAATTAATATTCTTTGTATTTTATTCCAATATCACATTACTTTTATTTTAGTATGGTCATATTTGTTGAATTTTTTTCCTCTTGATCATTTTTTAATTAGATAATTTAAAATATTTTTATGTGAAATCATTTCAAAAATATTATTTTTAATAAATATTTTTTCTGTCATATTTAATCATCAAATCCATATACTATGGAAATCAGTATATTTATTTGAAAACATTTAAATGTTCATTTTCTATAGGATTGATGTTCATTGGAAATTTTTTAAAAGAAAAACATTTTAATATTTTTCATAGTGATTGATTTTTATATAATAATCTCATTTATAATTAAAATTTTAACATATAATTTATCTGCCATTATAGTTTTATATAGAAATTTTTTACTTTATGTTGATGGTTTCATAAAGGAATTAATTTCCTTAAAGTTTGAAAATTTATTTTTAAAATTTCATTCAAATAATAATCTATATTTCTTACTACAAAAATGATTTTTAAAATTAATAAATGGTTTTTTTCATCAAATGAATTTTCCATTAACATATATTACTCTTAATTAACGATATTCATAAAATGATACCATGTACATTATTTAAATGGATGGATTATGTAATGTCATAAAATGTCAAAAATTATTCATCACTTTATTTTTTTCTCCAAAATCTACAATGTGTAACTATGGTTTTTTATTTCAATTAATTTCCTCTATGAATACCATATTTTCGATTCATTTAATTGAAATGTGTTCACATTACTTCCATTCACGAATTGATACAGATAATTGTTTACTAATAAATATACCAATTACCAATATGGTTTATGTAATATGTGTTATCTTATTGAAAGGGTATTTACCTATAAAGATATTTAATTTCATTGGATACCGAGTTATATTACATGAATATTTTATTTTTTTATTGAACTATAAATTTTTAACTTATATGAATACATAATAAATGTTTATTAAACCATTTTTTATTACCTTGGGTTTACATGATATATTTAATTGACTAATATCTTATGAAACACATATTAATGTATAATTATTGGTGGGGGCCAATATCGCCCTCCAATGCATTGGTAAAATGTTTATATCACATGAGATATGTATACAGGGCACAATTTATTATTTCACAAGCATTATCAAAAGTGTGTTACTCATGAATGTGATTTAAACATGTGTATAATTATATTACATCTTAAAAATGGTTGAATGTGTATGACTCATGAAGGTGTTCTTTCCCTACAATAGAGTTGGACCAATAATATTATGATAATGTTTTTCTGACAAATATCATTTTTATTGAAACATTTTTTGTCAACCTCTTTATTAATTTCATATATTAATCAATTTCATATGAATTGAATCATTATTTATGACCTATGTTTTTGGATTTGATTTTATTATGTATCTTTATTAAATCCATAAATTTAATATTTGGAGATATTTGATCTTTTACTATTATCTCTTATGGTAACCCTCATTATGAATATAGAATCCACAATTTCTTATATTTCAATTTCCCTATGTTATGTATATATGAAATGTGTGAAATTTAATTAATTATATAGTATATGGAGGATTTTTTGGAGATGTTGAAGTTCATTTATTGATTAATAATTTTTTTATATAGTGGTAAATGTTCATTATTTGAATATGACATGAGATTTAATCATTGATTTATTTATAATTCTCAAAAAATCATAACAAAAAAGGTCTGGGGTATTATTTGTGATGAAATATTTTCATTAATTCATGTTACTAAGATTGTCATATACAGAGTGTGGCATTTTTTCTCCCAAATTGTTTTTAGAAAACATTATAGAATAGAATTTAAGTAATGGATTATATAATTTTTGATATGTTAAAAAAGATCCTTATATAAATGGTATAAAAAATTCCTAATTTATGTTGAGGTAATATTGAATATTTTTTCGATTAGGATACGAGAACTATAGTTACACCCTTATGGATTAATTTTAGGTATATGCATAATTATAGGATAACATCATTAAATTATGATTTAGTGCTGGTTATTTTATTTTCATGGAAATTTTAACCGTTCCTTGATACTACAAGTGTATTCTAGATTTTTCACAAATGTACTTGTAGGATAAAATCCTAAAATTTATGTGTTTATTATTATCCTAATAATAATCTAGTGCATTAAATGAAACCTAACATAAGACAAAGTAGGATGCACAATAGGGATATTACCTGTTTAATTAAAATTCCATCCAATAAAACAAAATAATGTATTTTAATATGAAGCTAAATAATTAGGTTAGCGAACCTCATAGGAATATGGCCATTGATATTCAAGGATTAAATCAATATAGTTCTTGGTTAATCATTAATTATTATGTGTAAAAAATAATGGTTTCATCGAGGAATGTATCTTGAGATTGACGATTTCATTATAGTTGTAAAGACTCGGAAATTTCATGGGAATTTTTTTTCTTAATTTCTTTGGGATTTTATAAGAACACAGTTTCTGACAGCACCTGATTCCGAGGCCCGGAGTGCCCGGAAATTTTTTTCCAATGTTTAGCTCGTGTACGTTCAGTGAACGAACGAGCGGGTTTATCTAACATTTGAACTGGTGCTCAGAATCAAAATCCAAGGGCACCGATGAAACTGCATCGCTGGTAATTGCTTAGGAACACCTATTACGGAATTGCATTTGCTCGGGTATGGTTATTAAAATAATGGGTTAAGTAATGAATAAAAATAAAATTTGTGCAACCAATTTTTTTTATTTCTAAGTTGTTAAAACCTAAGATTTGTGGTTGGAGTGGGACCCAAAATATCATACTCCACTAGGTAAGATATTAGTGTGGTGGGGCCCACACAAGACCCACCTATTCATCTTCCTCAAAACACATTTTTGTAACACACCCGCACACCCTATTAAATGCCGAGTCAGCACTCACATTAATTGGAAGGGTAAAATGCTTCAATTAATTCAATTAATGGATTGAATTATTATGATTTTAAAATTGAGATATTGGCTTGTGTTTTAATTAAATAAGACAAGTCTGATTTCATTAAGGGTGGGTTCGTTGTGCGAGAGGGATTGGAGGGGAATTGCTCAAGCCTTCGAATCCTCTTCTTCCTCCTTGAAGAATGCGAAGAACGCACCATCGCCAAAGAAGAACATCGGCCTCTGACAAAGGATGATGAAAATGCCGAATCCTCGGAGATCAACGACGTGACATCGACGATCCTCTTCTCCATGACGCTGATGACGCATACAAAACCTTGTTTCATGACGCCGTCTTCCGTGACGACTATTTCCCACGACGAACCTTCGTTCGACAACGCCTTGAGGTAGGGGTTTTTTTTGTTCATAAATATTCTTCTCCTACAACGTAAATTTCATAGCCGCTTGTTATCGGATTAACGAGAGGGGGGCCGGACTGCACGAACACGGACGACTCTCCTCCCCATTGATGTTGTGTTGTCGGGACACGAACAAAGGTAGAACGGTGCAACGACACTGCCCAGAAACAAGGAGGAAGACGGCGAAGATGCGCAGTGTTGTCGCGTCGCGCCGTTGAGGCCAAACGAAACCGTGGTCGGAGTTGGGGATGCTGAGGTGAATCAAAGACTCCGCAATATATTGATTGACGTACGGATTGACTGGAAATAAAGGAACAGGTCACAGAGGCAATTTAAGCCATCACAGTGAAGATCGAGTCTCGGGAGAACCGCTGGAGAAGAGGACAGCCAAAACAAACCACCGGATCAGGCCCAGTTGTTTGCGGAAAAGCCTGCCGGCGCGCCACATCGGCACGGTGGTGCCGGCGGCCGGCACCATCCATCCGCCGGGAGGGACCGTCGCGGCTTCAGTCGCGGCGGCAGGCGACCGGGGACCCATGACCGCGTGTGACCTGGGGGAGATGAGACGCCCAGGGCCGAGTCCGTTGGCAAGGGAGCGTCCCCCACGTGGGGGCCGCGGTTTCATTCAAGGAGGGTAGCCCCCCCTTCCGCTCAGGTCGGTGTTGGCCGAGCTAGCCACACGGGCCGCGCGCGCGCACCAGTCCAACCGGCCCGCCCAGGCTCGGCCGGGCTGAACCGACAGGGTTGGGCCGCGCCCTAATGGGCTGGACCCAGACCCGGGTCGGGTCGCCCTGTTTGGGCTGACCCAGGGGGTCTCGGGTCGGGTCGGTCCGTGCACAAAACCCCCTTCCCGGACTGTTTTTAGTGATTTTCCCATATATTGGGATACAGACCTCTGATCGACGCACCATAAGTTGTGATGCCATCCTCATATCGAGATGGTCATTTCAGTTTATTACACTCAAGGTTTCGTAGAACTTTGGGTATGGCCGGGTTGGTTCGAGCACGAAACCAACCGGGCCCTCGGAGCGGAAATTCTTATAAATTGAGCTCCGGAAGTCCGATTGACGTGCCGTCGACATTGATGGATTCCTTTTGATGAGACGGAACTTTTTGCATACTTCTACTGAGGTTTGGACACAGTTGGATATTGTCCGGGTTGATTGATCCCGAAATCCAACCGGGCCCCTAAAACTGAAAAGCTGATAACATTCAGACTGGACGTCCGTTTGGCGAACCGTCAGTGGAGTTGGTGATCACGTTGAGAAATTGTCCCTATGAGTATACCCTATGAGATTTTGGGGTACAGTTGAGATAGGGCCGAGTTGGTTCGCACACGAAACCAACCGGGCCCCTGGGATGAACAGGCTAATTACTCACAGACCGGGCGTCTGATTGTTGCGTCGTCTATTACATTGAGACCCCTTTGATGAGGCGGTTCATTGAGATACTTCTTTTTGTGTCTTTGTGATACTTGGAGTACCGACCTGTAGCTCATGGATAGGACCCTCCCAGAGGCGAGCGTACAGAGTTCGAAGACCATGTAGCTGGCTGAGACCTGACGACTACTTGACCAACTCGACTTGGAGTGAGTCGACTAGCCCAGTGGATGGAGAACTACTATGTTTAGGTGCAAACCCATGGAGGATGGAGAACTACTGTGTTTGGGTGGAGACCCACAATACTCAGTAGAAGGAGTACCTCAGCAAGCTATTAGGGGGGGTGCACTACTGGGTTTGGGTGGCAGACGCTGACGGGAGAACTACTATGTTTGGGTGGCTGACCCGAGGTACTCGACAGGAGGAGTACCTCAGCAGTCTTAGGTTAGTGAGCAGTAGCTCAGAGTTGTGACTGGATCACTGTACTCATCAGAGACGGAGCTCTTCAGCAGTTACGGTTTCGAAAATGAAAATGTTGGTTTGAGCTGAGTCTATGACCTTTGTGTTTACCTCATGATTGAGATGGGTCACTTGATAACTTAGGTATACGTATGGGAATATACCTTGGTAGTGGTTATCCGTTGATTTAATATCCATGTGTTTCCTCATGATTGAGTTGGGTTACTTGATAACTTAGGTATAAGTATTGGCTTATACCTAAGTAAGGGTTATCGGTTGAGATCATTTTTTGTGGTTAACCTTGTTGTATTTAGTGAGACCTTGAGGGTCTCGGGGTCCATACTGATTATCGTATACTCACCCCTGCAAGGGCTATGCCCGCTCCTCGTTGTGTTGGTTGTAGACGGTGGGCAGCGCTGTCAGAGAACGAGTGTTCGAGGACTGGACAGTGCCCAGAGGTGGACGTCACGAAGAGTCAGTATCTGGAGGTGGACTTCATGACGAGATGATACTCGGAGGAGGAAGACGAGCGAGAGAGTTGTTGAGGCTATATGTACCTACCATTCAGGTAGGATCCGTGGTGGAAGACCAAGGAGTTGCGCTATCTGTACCTACCCTTTAGGTAGGATCTGTGGTGGATAACCCAGGAGTTGTGCTATCTGTACCTACCCTTCAGGTAGGATTCGAGGTCGATGACCCAGGAGCTGCTTCTATTCTTCCAGCTATTTGTCTTTTCTATTGTACTTTCGTTTAGTTTTATTTTTACTTTCAGTTGGGTTTGTATTATTTCCCACTTACTTTTCAGCAATTTCTTTTGTACTTAGTGTATTACTTCTTCCTGTACTATGTGGTGTTTTATTTACTTTTATAAGGGTAATGCCTTCCCAGTTATCGGGATGTATGCCTTTGGTGCTAGTCTCCATCCCCTGGCCTATGGAAGGTGGGATTCGGGTAGTCATGGCATGGGCCCCGAGGATGGGTCGTGACAAATTGGAATCAGAGGAGTCGATTCTACCACAGAACCTATAACTCTGATATTTCTTTTCTATAAAGAAATAATGTTAAGGGTACCAAGTGTGGTTTTTATTTTAGGGAGTCCAGTGTTGGTGTGGGCGGCCAATGTATCCATACACCAGGACCCTGACAACTGATTTCCGACTCAGTGCACGAAAACATTAATTGCGTGTGTGTTTTCAAAGGTTTTCCATTAAAACATCTCAAACCAGGTCAGCTCACTAGGTATAAATCCTTTGGCCATGTCACATATGTTTCTTTCAGGATGCCCTTCCACAGATGACCAGCTAGAGCCTAGCGGGATGTACGTACTGACATGCTGCCAAGAGACAAGGCTTCGGTACAAGGCCCTCTTTCAGTTGAGGCACCGGCAGAGGCACCGGTGGTACTTCCATACATTGGGCTGCCGATGCCACCAGCCACGGCAGCAGGAAATGCACGCCAATTGGGTGCGCTTCACGAGTTCCACAGCTAGAGGCCACCCAGGTTCTAGGGAGAGATGGATCCACAGGCGGCTAAGGATTGGCTGGAGCCTGTGGTGAGAGTCTTCAGGATAGTGGGTACACCACCGGACATCATGGTGATCTTTGCTGCCAGCCTCTTTCAAGCAGCAGCTTAGAGATGGTGGAGCAACTTATTCTAGTTTTTCGTTGGGATAACCTTCACATGGGGATACATTGAGACCTTTCTCAGGGTGGAGTTTATACCAGTGGCTCTACACCCCAATCCTGTTCAAGAGCTGATAACTTTTCCGCGTGATTTTCCATCAGTAGTCAAGTAATCTATAGGCAGTAGAAAGATGATGCAGAGGTCCAAGAGGACTAGACCAGTAGATGGGAGATCTCAGGTTATAGGATCGGTAGTGCTGGGCACCCGGGGTGGAGTCAGAGCCAGGCGTGCCAGAAATGGATAGTGTTACTCCTGTGGCAGGAAGGGTCACATGACACGTGAATGTCCGACTCCCCACATAGTTTATCCGTAGGCATTGGAGGAGCCCCCAAGAGAGAAGTAGCGGCGAGTGCTTGGGCGATAGCCGAGCAGTGGACAAGGCAGTAAAGCTTCGGAAGCAGGTGGACATGAGCATAACTAGTGGTTTCCTTTTGTTCTTCGTACTTTTAGTTCCATTTTGTTATTACATTTGTGTCTTTTTACTATGAGCTGCAATAATTAAAAGACACTTATCTTTGTGACATTTTCTTCCTTCCTTTATGTGTACAGAGAGGTCCCGGTTAAAAATTGTTGACTTGACCCTCACTTTCAAGATTCCTACTAGAGGAGCCCCAGTTACCTCATGCTAATGCCGATAGTGTGACTCGACCCATAGAGGTGAGAGTGACAGTTGGATATCTTGGTAGTAACGTCAAGGCTTTACGACGTCGTCCATGGCATGAATGCATCACTCATGTCCGGATTGACTATATCAGGCAAAGAACATGGTTCATACAAGGGATTAAACCAGTTTTCTTTTATCGGCAAAGAAGAAATAATAGCAGCTCTTGTGGGACTAGAGATGGTCCAGGCCATTACAGAAAAGGTCCAGGTCATCCAGGAGCGGATGAGGACAGCTCAGGGCCGACAGAAGTCTTATACTCATTGGAGGCAGAGACCACTAGAGTATAAGGATGGCGACCACGTTTTCTTACGGGTCTCACCTCGATGTGGAATTACAGATATTTGGATGAGGTGGAAAGTTATCTCTGTTCTTCATCAGACCCATCAAGGTCCTCAGCAGGGAAGGCAAGGTGGGTTACTGCTTGACCCATCTACCTCAGTTGCACCAGGTGCACGACGACTTCCACGTATCTCAGCTGAGGAGATATAAGCATGACCCATCGCATATCATCGACCATGGGGAGCTGGACTTTGGCGATGTGGTGACTTTTTTGGGGTTCTAGTAGAGGTTGAGGATCGACCAGAGTGGGTCCTACGAGGACGGTCGATTCCTCTTGTGCGCTTTCGTCGGCAGCACGAGAACCTCCAGGAGAGCACATGGGAGTGGAAGGCTCCGATGCATGCTCAGTACAACTTTTTTATACCAATTTTGTGTTAATGCATTACAGGGACATAAATATCTAAGGTGGGAGTAATGTAAAGACCCGGAAATTTCAAGGAAATGTTTTTTCTTAACTTATTTTGGATTTTACAAGAACACAGTTTCTTACGGCACCAGATTCTGAGGCCCAGAGTGCCCAGAAACGTTTTCCGAAGTTTATCTCGGGTACATTTAGTGAACGAATGAGTGGGTTTATCTATCTTTTGAACCGGTGGTTGGAATCGAAATCCAATGGCACCAATGAAACCACAACGCTGGTAATTGCATAGGAACTCATATTTTGGAGTTCCTTTTTCTCGGGGATGGTTATTAAAATAATGGGTTAAGTAATGAATAAAAATAAAATTAGTGCAACAAATTTTATTTTTATTTCGAAGTTGTTAAAAGCTAAGCTTGGTGGTTCGAGTGGGACCCACAATATCATACTTCACTAAGTAGGATATTAGTGGGGAGGGGCCCACACAAGACCCACATATTCAACTTCCTCAAACCCCCATTTTTGTAACACACCCACACCCCCAATTAAATGCCGAGTAAACACTAACATTAATTGGAAGGTTAAAATGCTTCAATTAATTCAATTAATGGAATGAATTATTTTGATTTTCATATTGAGATGTTGGGTTGTGTGTTAATTAAATAAGACAAGTCTTATTTCATTAATGGTTGGTTCATTGTGTGAGAGGGATTGGAGAATAATTTCTCAAAGACTTGTAATCCTCTTCTTCCTCCCTGAAGAACGCGATGAACACACAGTCACCGATGAAGAACGCCGGCCTCCGACAAAGGATGATGAAGAATGTAGAATCACCAGAGATTGACGACACGACGCTATGTACCGAGACGCCGATGAATCTCTGCTCCGTGACGCTGACGATGCTTACAGAACCTTGTTCCGCGACGCAATCTTCCACGACGACTATTTCCCGTGACGAACCTTCGTTCGATGACACCTTGAGGTAGGGGTTTGTTTTGTTCATAAATTTTCTTTCCATCCAAGGTAAATTTCTTAACCCCTTGTTATCGGATTAATGAGAGGGGGGTCAGACCGCAAGAACATTATTGGCTCTCCTCCCCCTTGATGTTGTGTTGTCGCGGCCTGAACAAAGGTAGCACGGTGCAACGGCACCGCGCGGAAACAAGGAGGAACACGACGATAAAGCGCAGCGCCATGGCGCAGCGCCGTTGAGGACGAACGAAACCGTGGTCAGAGTTAGGCCCGCTGTGGAGAATCGAGAATCTGTAGTTTTTTTATTGACGTTAGGATCGACGGGCGATGAAGTAATGGTCCGCAGAGGCGATTTTAAGCCATCGTAGTGAAGATCAGGTCTGGGGAGGACCACGGACGAAGATGACAGGCAAAACAGACCATCGGAGCGCGCCCGGTGGTCCGTGGAAAACCCTATAGGCGCGCCACGCCGGCACGGTGGCGCCGATGGCCAGAGCCGGCGGCCGACATCGGTAGGCCGCCAGGAAGCGGCGGCGCCTGACACGCCGCCAGGAGGGACCGCCGCGCTTGAAGCCGTGGCGGTAGGCGATCGGGGACCCGCGGACGTGCGGGACTCGGGGGAGACGGGTCTCCCAACACCATGTCTGTTTGCAAGGGAGCGGCCCCCACGTGGGGGTCGCGGTTTCTTTCAAGGGGGCAGCTTCCCCCACCCCTTCTGCTCAGCTCGGCACTGGCCGAGCTGGCCAAACGGGCCACCCGCGTGCGCCAGGCCAACCGGCCCGACCAGGCCGGGCCGGGCCAACTAGGCCGGGCTGGCCTGCACCGATCGGGCCAGACCGCGCCCACCGGGCCGGGCCGCGCCCATCGGGTTGGTCCACGCCATAATGTGCCGAACCCGGAACCAGTTCGGGTCGACCGGTTTGGGCCGACCCATGGGGTCTCGGGACGGGTCGGTCCGGGCCCAAAACCCACTTCTCAGACTATTTTCAGTCATTTGACCATATCATGGGCTAAGGACCTACGATCGACACACAGTCAGTTGCGATGCGATCCTGGGATCGAGACTGTCGTTGCGGTATATTACTCTCAAGGATTTAGAGAAATTTGGGTATGTCTGGGTTGGTTCGAGAACGAAACCAACCGGGCCCTCAGAGCGGAAACACTTATAACATGAGCTCAGGACGTCCGATTGACGTGTCGTCGACTTTGTTAGATTCCTATTGATGAGACAAAATTTTTTCCATACTTCGCCCAAGGTTTGGACGTAGTTGGATAGTGTCCAGTTTGGATTGAACCTGAAATCCAACCGGGCCCCTAGAACAGAAAAGCTTATAACTTTCAGACCGGACGACCGTTTAAAAAACCATTAGTGGAGTTGGTGATCACATTGAGAAACAGTCCCTATGAGTATACCCTATGAGATTTCGGGGGAATAGTTGAGATATAGCCGGGTTGGTTCGCACACGAAACCAACCGGCCCCCTGGGATGAAAATGCTAATAACTCCCAGACCGTGCGTCTGGTTGACGTTTCGTCTATTGTGTTGAGACCCCTATGACGAGGTAGTCCTTTGAGATACTTCTTCGTGGGACTTTATGATACTTGGAGTATCGACTTATTGCTAATGGAGTGGACCCTCCTGGAGATGAACGTATGGAGTATGGAGACCGGGTAGCTAGCTGAGACCTGACGACTGCTTGACCGACTTGAATTGGAGTGCGTCGACTAGCCCAGTGGACGGAGCACTACTTTGTTTGGGTGAAGACCCATGGCGGATGGAGCACTACTGTGTTTGGGTGCAGACCCGTGGTACTCAACAGAAGGAGTACCTCTGCAGGCTATTAGGGGGGTTCACTTCTGTGTTTGGGTGGCAGACCCCAGCGGGTGTACTACTGTGTTCGGGTGGCTGACCCGCGGTACTTGACAGGAGGAGTACCTCAGTAGTCTTAGGTTAGTGAGCAGTACCTCGGAGTTGTGACATGATCACTATACTCGTCAGAGACGGAGCTCTTCAGCAGTTACAGTTTCGATAATTAAAATCCTGGTTTGAGCTGAGTCTATGACCTTTGTGTTTACCTTAGGATTTAGATGGGTCACATGATAACTTAGGTATATGTATGGGCATATACCTAGGTGGTGGTTATCAGTTGATTTAATAACCTTGTGCTTCCTCATGATTTAGATGGGTTACTTGATAACCTTGGTATAAGTATTGGATTATACCTAAGTAAGGGTTATCTGTTGAGATCCTTATTTTTAGTTATCCTTGTTGGATTTAGTGAGACCTTAAGGGTGTCAGTGTCCCTACTGAGTATCATATACACACCCCTACACGGGCTATGCCTACACCTCGTTGTGTTGGTTGGAGACAGAGTGCAGCACTGATAGAGGCCGAGTGTTCGAGGACTGGACAGTACCCGGAGGTGGACCTCACGATGAGTCAGTATCGAGAGGTGGAATTCATGACGAGACGATACTCGGAGGAGGAAAATAGGAGAGAGCGTTGTGGAGGCTATATGTACCTACCCTTCAGGTAGGATCCGTGGTGGATGATCGAGGAGCTGCACTATCTGTACCTACCCTTCAGGTAGGATCCGTGGTGGATGATCTAGGATCTGCGCTATCTATACCAACCCTTCAGGTAGGATCCGAGGTGGACGACCCAGGGGCTACTTCTATTCTTCCAGCTTTTTGTCTTTTCTATTGTACTTTCGTTTAGTTGTAGTTTTACTTTTAGTTGTGTTTTTATTCTGGCCCACTTACTTTTCAACATATTCTTTTGTATTTAGTGTATTACTTAAGGTTTTACTCTGTGGTGTTTTGATTACTTTTAAAAAGGCAATTCCTTCCCAATTACCAGGATTTAAACCTTTGGGGCTAGTCCCCATCCCCTGGCCTCTAGAAGGCGGGATTGTGGTAGTCATGACACGGGCCCCGAGGACGGGTCGTGACAATAGTAATTTGGTTATTTTCATAACCATTTTTATTTAGTATTTTTTAAAATTGGATCCTAGAAATGAATATTAGAATGGATTGTATCTAGAAACTACTATGTCTTATAAATAAAAAAAGAAGCATAATTAAATGGATGATCATTTTTTAGTATACTTATTATTATGAAAAATGTTATTTTCTTGGTATAAAATAAGTAAGTGAGGTTGATATCATAATTGAAATTATTTTATGATACTCTTATCTATTTTATTCAAAGAGGCACGTGTATCATTGATATTTGTGTTTATTAAAAAAAATTGGTGGATTATGTGAATCATCATGGAATTTTTTTTCAATATATTTTCATTAATGTTTTGGAAAACATATATTAATTTGTAACAAGATCATTGGAAAGTTATCTTATAACAATGATATAATTGTTTTGGAAGCATATTGAAGATAAAATTATTATAAAATTAAAATCATAATTTTTAATATATTTATGATATTGAGATGATAAAAAGGTAATTTATTTTGAATAATTAGGTTATACAGTATTGGTAACGACATGATTGATAACTGATTCATGATATTTTTAGTGATGTTCATCACAATTTTTGGATTCGAAAATAAATTTGAATTTGTGTGATTTTAGGAGATAGAAAATAATAGTTTTGGTTCCATAAATAGTGAAAATTTATAAAAGGATATAGTATTCACATTGGATTAATTTCATAGAGATTCATATGGTTTAGGGAAATGCTTATTTTATAGAATATAATATTATGTTACAAACATAGTTGAGTATAAGATTTTTTTGAAGATTAATGTTGTTTGAGGGAAGATATGCAACAAAATATTTCATAATATAGTAATTAATTGGTATTATTATGTGTTATATATAAAATATTCAATATTTTATGAATACCATCACCTTCATCTAATAGTGTTTAATGATTATCATTGAGTGGTAAAAAGTTTACTTACTGGGGATAATGTAACGACCTGATAATTTAATATATAAAATCTATTTAATATAAAAATTCAATTTATATAGATGACAACATTAAATAACAAACTAAATACCCCAAGAGACATTATATAGTATCTTTATAAAAAAAATAAAACCTATATTAGGTAAAAATATTTTGATCTATTTTATATTCATATAAAACATCATTAAAAACTGTTAATGTTTGATAAGGCAATTTTTAAATAATATAACCTTCCATTGATATATGATATTTTTATTTAAAATTTAAATTTATAAATTTTATAAATATAAATTTCAAAAATTTATATCTTTTGGATTATGAATTTTAATATTATATTTGGTTGAATTTGAGATATTTTTCTCAAATAATGTTTCTCAGTCGAATGGTGAAAAATATAATAATTTTACCAATACCAATATTTTTATGAAATAAGAATTTTCGAAATCATTATTCTATAAAAATATACATTAATGAATTAATATTATTCAAAAAAATCATTATTTATTTTCAAAAATTCAATTTTAATGTTTTGGAAATGTATGTTTTTATATATTATTAAAACTGATTTTATTAATTAGTCTTCATCAATTATTGACATTAAATTTTACAAAATGGAATTCATATATTATATATCCATGTTAATATAATGTGAAAATGTCATTTTAATTTTTCTAAATAATATAATGATTACTATTATTAGAATTAATGACCTTGATAATTTTTAAACATCCATTTCCTTAGTATTTTATATTATTATTATTTAATTTTTAACAAATAAAATAAATTTATATCACTAAAAATTTATCTTACTATAATTTTATAATGATATAAAAATTTATTATCACCCATTACATTTTTAGTCAATTCTAAAAAAGATATAAACACCTAATGGTGTTAATATTTTCTACAAAATACCTTTTTCAACATATAAAATGTTTTAATTGAAAAATAAAGATTCCATTACTTATAAATTGAATTCGGTTTTTTAGAGATCATGTTTTTCATCACACAATAATTTAGTCACTATGAATATATTAATTTTTTATTTAAACTAATGTTACTTGGGTAAAAACAAGTTATATCAGTAGAAAACAAAATATATGTAAATGTAAATTACAATATAAACAAATCAATTAAAATATGTTATAACAATTGATGAAATTAAATTGATGAATCAATCTGTACGAAATATAAAAAATTAAATTATATAAAACATTTTGAGGCTTGGTACCATGAATATTTTACTAATATAATTTTAAATTAATATTTTTTTCAAAAATGTTCCATTTTTATCACTTATAAAATAATATCACATATACCCATTTGATGGCCCAATTTCCCTTGTATATATACAAAAAAAATACCCAATTATACACTCAAAAAATTAAATTTCATTTTCTAAATCCCATTTTAACTACATGTTATCCTAATTAGATGAAATATATAGTTTTTAATAATACCATGTTGAAGGTCTTGATGTATGTATTTCATACTCTCTAAAAATTAAATTTTATAATTCTCCTCCAGAACTAACTTAATTATTGGTATATAACTACATATTTATCATTATGATAATATATATTTGTCATATAACTCTACATATCCTAAATTATTCTCTTAATTTCATATATAAAAAATAAAATAATGGAAATCTTGCATTGTGCAGACTACCACCTCCATTAAGCGTGACATTCTATTTTTCACGACTGTCTCTCTTTACTAGTTATCCGAATGTAATTTAAGAATAAATCAAAAATATATAATATCATTATGATTATTATAATATAAATTATATGACATTTTAATATCCTTTCATTCATCATGAAATAAACATGTTAATCTAACAATGTCTGGACTACCACCTATAAGAAGTTATCATCTTATTTTCCATTATTTACCGAAACCACCAAAAACTATTCAAAAAATTAATAAAATATAAATAAAAAATATATTATTATTTTTCAATTATATTATGTAAAAAATAAAAATAATCATAATGATACACACCCATCATATTATAGTACATTCATGTTTTGGTCAATCAAATCACCTACCAGAATAATGCTATAAAACAAAATAATTTATGACTTTCAGAACATTTGTACTGATATTATTAAATTTTAATTGTAAAATTATTAATTTTTATGGTTCAATATTTAATATATTAAATATTTATCTTATTACTAAAATATCATCATTGATCACAAAAATTGTTGAAAAAAGCTGACTCTAATTCAATTTTCATGCAATATAACCAAAAAAATAATAGAATAAGTTAAAATAATTATAAATAAAAATACTATTTCTATTTTAGTAACTTAAAATTTATATGAATTATGATATATTGGATAAGATTAAAGGAAAAAATGTTATTATATAAAAACCTATGATGAAGAAAACAAACACTATAAATTGAAAATTGATAATTACTAACAAAAAACATAATCGAAATTGTTAATTAATATTCAATATGGGTATAGATATTATTATAGTTCTTAAATATTTTAACATGTTAATAAATATTAATATAATTTATATTTGAATACATTAGTGAAATTTGATATTATGTTAAGGGTAAACTGTCAAAATTTTCTATCCTTTACGGAATAATTATTATTATTAGAAATGTCTTATGTTTAATTGTGTATCAACATCCCCATAGATAATTTTTTATGAACTTTTCTTTATTAATGGTATCAAATGGTTCATTTGTAATGAATTACTTCAAGCGTGTCTGATTTTAATGGGTTTTCTACAATAATAAATGTTTTTGCTAACTCATTTTTCTTCTATTGGGTTACTAACATTTCTGTTATAATGAATTCTTAAAAATCAATCTAAATAATTTATATTTCTATTTTTTTTATTTTTTACTGTTATATAGTTATTCCGTAAATTTGTTTTGTCAAATTATTCATACAAAAATTATTCTATTACTTGAAAGGTTATCTTAATCCCAATTTCTATTTCAGAAGACATGTTTTATATTGTACACCAACTTGTATTTTATGTTTTTTATAATATATAATAGTTAAATTAAATTATTAAATATTTTTTTTAATTCATTTCAATTTAAAATTAAATATCGTCTTCTATTTTCGGTCTTTATTTGTTTTATATTCATGCTGTATGGTTTTCTTTCGCAACCTATGTTTAAAATTGGGGTCTACGAAATGTGTGGAATTTATATACTCTTTGTTTCCCATATCAAAATTATTTTCATTCCCTATTTTCCATTTGGAGATTTAATTTAGTCATATATATATATATATTATTTTCAGGGTCTATATTATTTTTAATAATATTAGTTTTCAAAAAAGGTGATTATAATATAGAAATTTTCTTCCACTTATACTTTTTATGCCACTCTATATTTTTTAGATATCACTCAATATTTTTTTAAATATAAAATGAATTTAAAAAACCATGACATTTTTTGGAATTTTTGTACAATAATTTTTTTTATAATTTTCTCTATGGGTAATTTTTTAAACAAGAAGATATTTGAGTGATTCTATGCTTCAATATCATTCAGTAGAATTTTTTGTTTTAGATAAAACATTAACTATACATTCATTGGGTTTATAAATTAATTTATTCACTCCTAGTTTAATAAAAAAAATTTAATTGGACTTTCAAAAGATCAAGGATATTTCTTATTTCCAAAGTGTTTTTTTCTAAAACCCATGATATAGTTTTTTTCAATGTAATTATACAATTATATATATAATGTTTAATTTATGATATTGATCAAATTATAAAATTCACATTCATTATATCGGTAAATTTTGTAATGTTATTTTCTTTAAATTAAATGATACATCCCTTCATTTTTTTGACACAATCGTCTTCATTTTATAGCCATAATTATTCATTTGATTCCATTCCTCAATAAATAAACTATTTTTGATTCCATTGATTAATGGTCTTTTCATATAGATTTTGATCATTGATTTATTAAAAAATTGTTAAAAAACATATAACAATTACCTATATGTTTTAAATACCATGTGATTCTCATTTGTAGGTTACTTAAATACATATTTACTTCATTACATTGGAAACCCCATTTATATTCCAAGGGTCTATCATGTTTGTTTATGGAGTTATTAATATTCAACATATATGATTTAATTTGAACAGTATAGGAAACCCATAAGTATTTAACAATATAATTAAATTATTGGTATCTTAGGGAACTCATATTTATGGATGTTGATATATAGGGCCCTATGTCAACTTCAAATTCATTAGTTAAAAATTTTACTTTTATGAGACATGTATTCACTGGCATAATTTATTCATTATCAAGTGTGGGTACAAGTTTGTGATTTAGTAAGGTGATGTAAAAAAGTTTACAATTAAATTATGTCATATGTAGGGGTTCAAGTGTGGGAATCATAAATATGATGTTTACCTATACTAATGTTTCTTTGATAGTCTTATGATTATTATAATAGTTGTGAAATAATCTCATGGAACATATTTATTAAAATATCATACCATAATCACATTATTATTTTCTTATCATATGCCATGACATATGTCATGAATCATGTTTTATGATTTATTCATTATTGGTATGATTTTATTATGTATCTTTATTATAAAAATATTCTCATCTTATTCTCACTTATTAAATTTGATTATTATATCTCATATTACCCTTACTAAACATCTGTTCTAACTCCTATCTAATATTGAAATTTACAAATGATTTGAAGATATGAAAAGTATTAAAATCTAAGAATTGTAATTATTTATTAATGAAGATGAACAAAATAGAATAACACATGAAATTATAATTCAACAGGGTCCAAAATGGTTAATTTTAAGGTAATCCCATTAAACAATCCTATATAAATCAATAGAAAGAAAATGTGTACTAGAAAAAATCAAAAACATCATCCAGATTAAATTTTTAATAACCATGATCAACCATCATATTACCTTCACTTCATATTTGATTAACCAATATATATGGAAGAATAACTTCCATTCAATAATGGATTGAATTGATATTATTATAGTGAAAATACAACTTAATACTCATGACATTAATGAAAATAGTAGAATCTGATTCATTTTCAGAAAGATTAATATATATTTCCTTGCAAATTTTAAGGCCTTGATGCTATTACCAAACCTCTTACAGGGAAAAATAACCCTACCCATTGTATACATTATGCAGTAACCCAAATATTTATTTCATGTATAGATCATGATTTTAGGTTGTTTTTTGAGGAAAGTTAAAGAAGTTGGCTTTTCAAAGCACACGTTGTGTACTTATGAGTACACGCCATGTACATATTAGTACCTGACGTGCACTCATTGCCCACATACAACCATATACTAGCCATGTAATAGATGAGTACATGACTGTGTGGTGACCTGGAAGACTACTTAGGTAGGGGTTGGTTAAGGCTACTAAATGGCGTGTAGATTAAAGGAACATCCCATGCAGTTTTCTTTTAAATTTATATATCATTGCGGGGTAATGTATCATGTATAGAACTATCTTCCTCTCTCAATAGTTTATATAGAACTGCTATGTAATGGATGAAGAAATTTTAACCCCTCCTGAATCTCAATTAGAGCTCTAATAAAGACGTTGTTGGGTGCGTTGGAATCCCACCGATGTGTTCTCAATTCATATAGATCCCAACTTCAAGTTTAGTCATCTCTTATGAGTTATTAGAGGTTGTTAGTTTTTCACCATTTTGTATATCTATGTAGATCTAATCTGATTCAAGGGTCGATGCTAAATTATATCAATCATTCGATATCATGGTAGGTGGTTTTTCCATTTCATTGTTTTTTTAGATTTTATATGCTAATGTTTTTACATTCCCATGATTGGAGTATTTTTGATTGGGAATTAAACACTTTTTCAGTATCTTCTATGGTTTTCTTATTGATAAAAGGTAGTTCTATAAGCATAAGGTTAAATACCTTTCTATGGAACACCCTATGTGTGTTTTCCATGATTGATTGTTAATGGTCATTTTTTCTAGAATACCTATTTGGATTTATTTGGTTTCCATGAACTACCTGGTTACGATGGAGTGAATGGTTATATGAGATGCATGTGATGTACATTGTGGATGTTTAAAAAAGGAAGATTTTATTGTGAGAGCTTCCTTTTGGAGTTTTACTTATGTTTTTTTTCTATTATGTGACCTAGGGGTATTGACTGTGATATTTTACATGTGGTCATCGACCCGAGGGTATAGACCTTGAGAGATTCTCGTGTGGTCATTTATAATTTATGATGCATTATAGACCAAGGGGTACTGACCATGAGAGCTTCCCAGGTGGTCGTTTATATATTATTCATTATATGTTAGACCAAAGGGTTAGTCCATGAAAGAGTTTGAGAGGGTCATACATAACTGAATTATTGTTATGTTAGACCTATGTAATTAAACTATACGAACTATTGAAAAGTGTTGTTATTGAATAATTGAATGATTATGATGAGTCTTTCAAGCCAGAGCATAGGATTGGACTCGATCATACATTTTTTTTGAGATGGTCTTCTGAGGCATTTGTTTTGTTACTTCCACAAGGGATAGAAAGCTTAATCTAGATCCCAAGGATTACAAGATTCAATGGATTGGGTAATAAATGTAAATTAATGAAATTTAAAACTATAGGATTGAGTACTTTTGAGTACATCTTTGTTTGTTCCATCATTTAGGAATATCGCCTATCATATATATTCACTGATAGTTAGGGATAGATCTTCTTGTGGTTTTGTACTCTAATTCATCTCAATACATACTTCTTTCAGTAGTTTGGACCCAAATATATTATATGATTTTATGTATAGATAAGGGAAAATATTCTTATTCATCAAGTACTTGATTTTTGTAGGAGGTGGTCACCATGAGACATAGGTAAGTCTTGCGATACTGCTGATGTTTACTGATTCTTTTGTAATTTCGTTTCTGTATTGATTTCTAGCATTGTGAGTTGTTGGGATTTCATTTAGATACATATTTCAAGCATCATATATAAATATATATATATATTTTTAGTTGGATTTACTTTTAGTCTTTCGCTATTCATTTCTGTTGTATAGTATTAAGGTATTTCCTACTGTTACTATTTCATTTCTGTTGTTCCTACTCATACAATGATATCATAGTTTTCCCAATACAATTCCTTGTAACACTATCTTTGTGGAAAACTTTTCTAATTTAGGGAAATGATATTGATTTCATGTGACCAACCAGGTTTGGGGCACCTTTAGGTAGCACCCGGATCCAGGACGTTATGAAGTGGATTTGAATGAGTTCTTATATGATTTTCCATAAAATTTGGATCTAATATACTTGTATAGAAAATAATCTACAGTTGGTAATTTTATGTTCTTGAGAGTAGATAAGTCTTGTATAGGTAAAATCCATGGTTCCTAAAATATTTTTTTTTTTTGGGTTTTCAAATTTAACTATTGATTTTATTTCATCGTTGGGTGATTCACATATTTTGTTCTTTTATGATTTATATCATTATGGTTCTATTTTTATTACAACCTGATTATATGAGTGTATTCCATCTCATGCATTATATTGGAACTACTAGAGATCACATCTCATGATTTCATGTCATGCTATTTTTGGTGCAGTATTTATTTCATGTTGTTTTGATATATGTTGTGCTATATATGCATTTTTCTGTGTTAAATGATGTGATTAAAATATAGTCTATTTTGAAAGGGTAATTTTTTCTGTAATTTTTATTTGGATGGATTCCAATCATTGGTCCATGAGGTGTTATGTGCCCTCGTGGATCAGAATTTAGTGGATCATGTTTGATCTTTTAAGGAATATTTTTGTTTTACGATATAAATAAGGATCCCAATCACTGAATCCTAGGATGTATGGACTCCCAATAATTGGAAATTGACATTCCATGGAAAAATATTATGTTTTTAAGGGTTATATAGGAGTTCCAGAGGCTTACTATATAGAAACCCATACAACATGGCATGTAATGTTATGAACACTCTCCATGTGTTCTCTATTTATGATGAGATGACATTTCATAACTACATGTAGTGTACCTTATGTACACACCATGTAGTTGTTGATAATGTGACTGAGTGTGTGAGTAGAGACATGAGGTTTGATATACTTTTTCAAAAAACACACCATGTTCAGGGATTACTCACCATGCTATAGATAACATTGAATCTGGTCGTGTGACTAACGAAAAACGTGGATGAAACATGGGTGGTCCACACCATTTCAACATTTTACATTCCATGTAGTAATACACCAAGTAATTGGTCATGTGACTTATGAGAAGGGTGGAATAAAATTAAGTAGAACACGTTGTGTCTGGGTAAGCATGTTGTGAAGTGTTACAATGGATGAACTGTGTAGTTATAGCCGGGTTTGGGTACTTGGAAAGGGGGGATATTAATGTTCATATCTGGTCTCTTATATAATAATATGTGTGTATGGGGTGTGACATGACATGTTTGGTAGATGTACACACCCATGACAAGGCATAAGAGAATACAATTTGATGTGATTCTACACATTGCGTAACCCACATTTGATAAACATGAATTCATTCATTACTGGTTCCTCACATTCACTTTTATGTCGTTTTCATTGAAATTATTGAGCTAAGGTGCATGCTTTACCTTGAAAAGTCATTCCACCAAGTTGTCCTCTAGTTGTACGCTAGGTACATGGCACAGATCAAACACCAGAAATGGTAGACGCGAGATTACCAATAGATCCTCCAATCATGCCCATATTCAAACCAACTATTATACCGAATGAATATGATTAAGCATTGATCAATGAAGGCTTGATAAGGATGAAGTAGATTTTTTAGGGAGCACCAAAGTTTCCCAAAAAATGGAAGAGTTAACATGGGAGTTCTAGAAGAAGCATCCTCCCACTTTTTTATGGGTTGGAGAATCATAGGCTACAAATTCATGGATGGTGGCCATGCATTCTATCTTCGAGAATCTATAGATTACTTCATAGAAATAGGTGATGATTGCAATATAAATGTTACCTAATTCCTCTAAGTGATGGTTGGATATTATCTCAAAAGTAGGTGGTCATCCAGATATGGCTTGGGTAGTGTTTCAGAGAACCTACTATGATTACGACTTCCCTGAGACGTCGAGGGCCGATCAAGCACAAGAGTTCATACATATGTTGTAGCGTGTTCTTTCAGTAATGGATTACTCTAATCATTTCACAGAGCATAAAAACATCACACCTATAATGGGCGGTGATGAGTTATCACTGGATTGGCGGTTTGAGGATGGACTTAGGTATGACATCTGGTACCTGGTGAATATTTTTTAGATGACTTCAATGACTGCTATAGTAAATTAGGCACTGATTAACAAGCGCAACCTAAGGGTGTTAGGAGCTGCGAGCTGGTGTAGTCTAGTATACAGGGTTGGTATTCTTTTGATCATTTGCAGGTTACACAGTAAAGTGATATAAGGGGATGTTTCTTCAAGTAGCCATGTGGTGTGCCACCAATGTTGTAATAGAGTGAATATGAGAACAAATTTTCCGAAGGACCTAGTCGAGTGCCATTCTAGTAGCATGATTATAAACATTCATCATCTTTTCAAGATGTTATCACTAAAAGTGAGTGAGGAGGATCAGTTAAGAAGCCATTTATTTGGGGAATGACCTTTGTTTTATACGTAGTCATGGAATTGGAGTTCATCAGGCCATTTATATTGAGGTGGTGGTTGTGGATGTGGTAGTCAGACGACAGGTTTTCAGCGACAACAGGGCGGTTTTACTCAGGGTAGCCAAGTAGGGTCACTGTGATGCAGTACAGGTGATAAATTTCGATGGAATATACCCAGCACCAGTAGGATCCCATTCCCTCTATAGTAAATTTTATTATTCCAGATTCCCTAGTTTTAGGTTCTACACTATTTGATAAAGGGGTTTCCCATATATTTATATATGTTTCCATTGTAGTGATCATTGGACTCAGTATCATTACTCCTGATGATGTTATGATGATGGATAATCTATAGGGGATTATGATGGATAGTGTACGCCAGTGAAATGAGTTCTCTCTTATATTTTGTGGGTGCACTTACTATAGGACCTCTACATCTTCGAGATGACAATATTTGATGTCATTCTTGGAATGGACTGCTTGGTCTCCTTTCACGCCGTTATTTACTTCTATCGATTTAGGATGAGTTCCACATCACCAGAGGGCAGGTATTTTATACAAAATGGTGAATGGGATGTCTAGGTGAGCAGAGTGGGACACAAGCATCATGGGTTGGGAGGAATTACAACCTAGACTTCTAGTTTATATTTGGATGACCAAGGGACAACACAGATGTACTTCCTCCAGTGGTGCATCATTTAGAAGTTGACTTTATAAACAACTTTCAGGCTTAACTCCTTATAGGTAGGTAGATTTATCTATTGATACTCTTCTAGTACCAACAAAGGTTTCTATTCCTTCTTATAGAATCATTACACTAGAGTTACAGGAGCTCAAGAAGCAGTTATAGGAGTTTTAGGCAATGGGTGTCAACCAAAACGGTACTTCTCCTAGGGGTCTTCCTATATGTTTTGTTATGAAGGTGGATGGTACTATCATAATTTTTCTGGATTTATGAAAACTGAACTCGTTGACGATGAAGAACTGATATACCATATCGATGATTGATAATATATCTGATCATCACGAAAGAGACTAGGTGTTCTTGAAGATTTACCTGAAATATTGTTATATTACGTTTCATGATAGACAATCAGATATACCTCTTACAACAATTCAGAGTAGGTATGGTTTATAAAATTATTTGTATATGTTGTTTGGTCTCATTAATGGGTAGAAAATTTTCCAGGAACCGATGGACCGAGTGTTCCATCCTTACATGGATTATTTTGTGGGAGTCTTAATTCATAATATATTGGTGTACTGTCACACTCGGCACGACTATACCATATATCTCGAGAACATATTGATTACACTGAGAGATAATCAATTATATGCTATGCATAAAAAATTCCATTTATGGAAGGACCAGGTTAAATTAGTGGGTCATGTCATCTTAGAGGAAGGAGTATTGGTAGATCTATAGAATGTGAGAGTGGTATTTTCATGGGAGAAGCTAAAGAAATTCATTGAGGTACACTATTTTTTTGTGGAAGGAGGATTAAAACAAATGCTATATTCAGCACATTTCATGCATAGTAGCCCCACTAAAATGCTGGAATAAGAAGGATGAAAAGAATTTGTGGTCATGTTCTTACGATTCATTCTTTAAATAATTGAAAGAGAGATTGAATTCAACACCAATACTAATTTTTTAGATATATGAAATACATACACCATTTACTAATATGAATCATGTATCGAGCCAGGGTATGTTCTTATGTTGGGGTGGAGGAGTGGTGGTGTAAGAGCCTCAAAACTTGATGCCACATAAGATAGACTACCTACCACATGATCTCAAGAGAGTTGTATTGGTGAATGATTTATACTATTTGAGACATTATCTTTTGGGAGATAATTATGTGTTATACACTGATCATAAAAACCTCAATTATATATTTACATAGCGTGATATAAATTTGAGGCATTGAACTTCGGTTGAGTACATTTAGTCTATTGACATTGAGATTTTCTATACACTTGGGAAAGGAAATGCAGTGGCAGATGCGTTGAGTTGGAGAACTCATATATAGATATTTCAGGAGGCCAGTAGTGAGTGGTAACTTATGGTTATGTTATCTGAGATCCATTTGGAGGTGCATGAAACACATGTGTAGACATTTATTCCTTATATATTTGTTACCTATACTCTTCTGGATTGAGTGATAATGAGGTAGCTACCAGATTTTAAAGGCCTAGTCCTACAGAAGTGTTTGTAAGGAGGGGACCCTACTCCAAGGAGGACCTTATGAAAGGATGAGGTTTTGTGTTTTATGGATGTCTATGGGTGTCAACATACATACTCAAGGCACTTTTGCGTGATTTTGAAGCCTTTATATTAGATGTTCATCGAGGTTTCACCATGACGTATCGATATCTGCATGGTCTGTATAGGTTGACCAGTATAATGAGGGATATAGAATGATTTTTTATGAGTTTTTCCACCTATCAGTAGGAGAAGGCATAACATCTGTGACAGATAAGTATTTTACAATATTTAACCATTCTTCAGTGGAAGTTAAATGTTGTATCTATGGATTTCAAGACAGGTTTACCAAGGATTCTATGAAGAAATGATGCATTTTGTGATGTTATCAATAGTATCACAATGTTTTACTTTTCCTACTGAACAATGAAACCATCAATGTTGATTATCTTGGAATGTTGTACATCGAAGAGATATTACGTTTTCATGGGGTTCTGTACTCTATCATTCCAAAGAGGGACACCTAGATTACTACATTTATTTAGAATTAACTACAAATTGATTAGCGTATAGACGTACTTATTTTTACTACATAAAATCCCCATGTATATTTCCAATCTGAGTGCACAATTTAGGATATGAATGACATGCTTCAAGCATGCATCCTGGAATTTTGGGGATCTTGCGGGTGACACATACCCCTAGTGTATTTTTTCAACAATAATAGTTTTCAGGAAATGATTCAGATAAAACATTATGAGGCTTTGTTTGGTGAGCCATGCTAATCAAACATATCTTGGATAGAGGTAAGAGAGGAAAAATTGTTGGGACCTCATCTTATCTAGGAGACCACTGAGCAGGAACAGTTGATTCCGAAGAGGATGGATATTTGACAAAATCGACAGAAATATTATTCTAGTCAATGGAGATGACCTCTAGAGTTTGAGTTTAGAGATCATGTTCTCTTAAATGTCACATTGAGGTTAGGACATGATAGGATTATGAGATAGGGTAGAATTTTACCATGATATGTTGGGACATTTGTGGTTTGCGAGAGGGTATGTTCGGTTGCCTATCGGTGGCATTTACCTCAAAGGTACCTGGATATGCATGATTTCATCCATGTTTCTCTACTATGATGTTACTTTTCACACTTTTCTCAGGTTTTTCAACCAGATGTGGTGGAGTTGGAGGTGGATGCATCATTCGACAAGCACGCTATTCAGATTGTAGATCGTTGCATGATGGTTCTCCATGGATTCTCTATTCTTCAGGTACATGTGATATGGAAGCATATACAAGAAATGGATGAGACAGGGAGAGGGAGGAAAATGTACAATCATAGTGGCTTGAGTTTTTCACAGATTATTCTTTACCACACTTCGAAGGGATATTCAACGATGAATTGTTGTAGGGTGGAAATTTGTAAGAACCTAGATCATTAATTCATTTATGGATCATGATTTTCGGTTTCTTTTTTAGGAAATGGATTCAAATTGTATTATCTACGTAAATCACATATACTTATGACTACATTCTATTCTGTTCACTAGCCATGCAATGGCCAAGTACATGGTCGTGTGGTGACATAGAAGACCGCTTATAGTGGGGGTTGGTTAATGCTACTACACTACGTGTACATTTAATGAACAAGATATTTAGTTATATTTATTTTTGATATATCAGTGTGGGGTCACCTATCATTTATGAAACTATCTTCTTCTTACAGTGGTTCATACATGAGAGCGATAGAACAACCATCTTACTTCTATTCCATCTTGATTATCCATCCGAAATTCTATTGTGACTCTGTGGGTGCATGGGAATCCTACCAATAAGTTCTCAATTCTAATAGAGCACTTCTTCCTGATTCCTCCACTATTGTGAGTTATTCAAGGTTGTGTAGTTTTTTCCTTTTGTAGATCTAGTCCAATCAAGGACGACTCAAAGGATAATGTTCAATTATATCGCTTGTCTGACATAGAGGTAGGTGGTATGTGTCTTTCATTATGTTGTCTTTGATTTTATATGCTAATGGTTTTACATACCCATGGTTGGGGTATTGATTGATTTGGAATTCAACCCTATTGATTACCTGTTATGGTTTGATTTATTGATAAGAAGGTAGTTTCATATGCATAAGGCTATATACCATGTTATGGGACACCTCTTGGTTGTATTTACATTGATTTATTGTTTATGGTAATTCGGTCTAGAATGATGTTATTAATTACTTATCTTCCATTCCCTGTGTTTTTAGGATAGAATTGCTGAATATATGAGATGCATGTGATATGTGTTGTGGATGTTCGACCAAGTGGATTTTGACTTTGAGATCTTCCCAATGATGGGTCACTTTTGTATGTTTTACTGTTATGTGACCCATGGGTACTAACAATGAGAGCTTCCAAGAGGTAAACAACCCAGGGGTGTAGACCTTGTCAACTTCCCATTTAGACATTTATAATATATTTATTCATTATTGACCAATGGTTATTGACAATGAGAGCTACCCTGGTGGACATTTTTAAATTATTTGTGCTATGTTAGTCAAAATTGGATAGATGAAGAGCGCATGCAAGAGGGTCCTTATTTAATGAATTGTTGATATGTTAGAATATGGTAATTAGACTGTGAGAACATTTCCAAATGTTCGTAATTGAATAATTGAATGATTGTGATGAGTCTGTCAAGCCAACACACAATCATGACCACAATATTACATGTTTTTTAGATGGTCTTTAGTGAAACCTCTTTTGTTACATTCACAGGGGATACAGGGTGCTAGCTAGATCCCACGGACTACATGTTTCAACAGATTAAATAATAAATGTAAATGAATGTAATTTAAAACTGAAGGATTTGATACTTTTAAGTACTTTATATTTTTATTCCTTAATTTATGGGTATTTACTATTATATATAGTCACTAATAGCTAGTCAAATATCATTTGGTGGTTTCCCACTGGGATTCATCTCACACCCTATTTGGGTTATGATTTTGGACCCGAATAGATTTTATGGTTTTAGGTATAGATAAGGGAAAGAACCCTTCTTCATCAGGTACTTGATTGATGAATGAGATAGAGATCATGGGACCATGAATTGACATATGATGCTTCAAGAGTTTACTGTTTTTTTATATTTTAGTTTTTTTATTACATTCCAGCATGGCGACTATTTTGGCTATTCTATAAGATACATATTCCATACATCATATATATACATTGTGGATTCTATTGAATTTACATTCAGTATTTCATTGTTCATTTTTATTGTATGGTATTACACCTCTCACTATGGTTACATTTTTTTCCATTGTGCATACTTTGAAAATGAGGGTATATGTTCCCTTATATCACAGTAAGGCCCTTACTGCTAGTCAGAAGCCTCTATAGTTTGGGGAAATGTGCTTGAGGTTATGCGACCAGCCATGATTAGGGCACCTTTGTGTGGCACCCGGATATGAGATGTTACACATTAAATTAGACAATATATGTAAGTTTTGAAATTTCATCTAAAATAAATTATATAAAGAAACTATGGACGATTTTTATGAGTTTATATAGATTTGGAGGATTCTTATATAATTTGAAAATCCCCCTAAACTTGAAAACAATTTTTTCAGTTAATTTTCTCTTTAATTCATTGAATATTTAATCTTAAAAGGTATTAGGAATACATGTTTATGTGTTATTTAAATTACAATATGGAACAAATATTGTAATGTCTTGTGGGTTGTATATTTTAAAAAATTTCATTTTTTTAAAAAATACCATAATTTTTCGATAATATGGATATCTAATTTTTTACACCCTTCTCTTGATAAATCCATATGGTTAACAGAACAACTATATTAAATTTAAGAATTAATTGGTTATTCTACACCCAAAATAGGATTTATTAGTTTCAAAATAATATGTTTGTTATTAGATTATTTATAGTGGTATGTGTTGTGATTTTATAAGGGTGAGCAGATGTGAGAAGAAAAATAATATTAATACATGATTTAAGAAAAATTGTTATGACTAATTATGGATAAATAGGTATATATCTGAATAGAAAGTGTTTTTGAAAAATAATATCTTTTACTATTAGTGGGGAATCAAAAGGGTTTAATATATTGATTATTGTGTAGAAATAAATTAATGATTCATATTATTAGAAATGATTACAAATTAAATTTTAACATCATATTCGACTTGGGTTATTAAATTCAATTGTAAAAAAATATTAAATTGTCTTACCAAATTATATTTTTCTCCTTTCCTCGAAGTAGTGAGTAAGGGGATTAGAAAAGGGAGTTCCCCTAGATCAATAGTAAAAAATTCCAAACATTTATAATATTAATCTAGTGTAATTTTAATCATACAGTATGTTGGAATGATGTTAGTGTTTGTTCCTTAGACATGACCTTGTAGTGAATGAAGAGAAATACATACATATAATGTTTATTTTATACACTGATATATAGGTTATATTAGGGATATTTTAATCATTTGTAATTTTATTTCTATCATGGTAATAAAATTCAATTATTATTCAAAATAAATGAATTCTTTAATTCAATGCCACCATAATAGTGTTTTTTAATTCATTTTCTCTATTTGGGTTATCAAATCCAAAATGGAATTTCTATTTTTAGTAAATAATATAAGTAAACAAATTATTTTTTATATGAGGAATTTTAAGAATTAAACTCTATAAATATGTGTTTTACAAATGCAATATGTCTTGAATAATGGTCAGATGAAATGACAGTGCAAATGAGTAGGGTATTTCGAGAAGGATTATAGAAGGTATCCACTAACTAGATTATGGTATGTCACCGACTTACTAATGGCTTATCCAGTTGTTTGGAATCCCATTAAGGTTCCACAACTAATCAGTGGCATAATTTGATCTATCCAGTGCCTCAGTGTTGTATACCATATCAAACTACATGGTGGGGTTATTACATCCATATGTTTTCTATTGGGGAATCCACTTCTCTTCTTCTTTTTCTCCCACACTGATGGGGGCCCTCTCCCTTCACCCTCCTCCTTAAAAACCTCTATGTGTGTAATTTTATGGAAGATTCTTGGAGGGTGGATTTATGTGCCCACCTCATTTTTTATTCATTATCTTTCCACATTATTTGTCTTTAAATTTTGTTTTATATATAATGGATTTGGAGATAATTCCAATATAGAATGGTTGAGTCATCAATTTCCCATTTTGATTTTATTCTTCCAAACAATGGTATTTCATGAGACAACACCCACATTTTGTTGGACATCATTTCATTAAATATTAATCACATGATTTATATTTAATTTTTGTCCAATAGAATACAATTAAATTATGATTTTTAATAGTGGTTGGGGTTGAGTATTTGGCTTGGTGTAGGATCTATGGATGTAGGGTTTGACTATAAGCCCATTACTCAGTGATTCGTGGATCATTTTTCATTTCATATCAGGTCAAATAGACATGCTTGGTTAGACATCATAAAATAATGATGTTCTAAATAATTAATTTCATCCTTTAGAAAAAAAATTTAAAATAATTATATTGAGGTGGGTGGTCCTCATTCCAACACAACATATTTGGTTCTTGTTCATTATGATGTATGATTTGTGTGCTATTAATGTTATAAATTATTAATTAATTGCTTAATTAAATGGACAGTTCCAAAAAAAAATTATGGGTCAATTAGAATATATTATTTTCGATATTGGATTATTCCATATCTGATGTGGGTTTCCTATATTGAGTATCATAGATCACTAAAGAGGTAATGTCTTTATTCTAACCTTGGTTGGGGGATTTTTCACTCATTGTTAATGTGTGTTTAGCATTGTGTTTGAAGAGATTTATGGACACCAAGTTGGTTTCCTAGAATTGTATTGACCATGGGGACCCTAGTGGGTTCCACAATGGTGGACCTACCCTATAAAAGTGTATTTTTTATTTGGTATCGCTGGTAGTGGATGTTAACATAGAACCTATACCAATTGTGTGATCTATATTTCTTGTTTATAGTATAGAGGTTACTGGTTGCCTTACTATCCTATGTTTTTTATTTATTTTATTATTTTCATAAATTATTTGACAGGCCATGATGATTGGGAATATGTTGTTGGCATTGTTTTTATTTGGACATATTAGGAAACCTATTAATCGACTATTGATATGTATTATACTCTAGGTTTTTTTAAATGATATGATATTATAGAGATCTAGGTGAAAATTTTCGTTTCAATATCATTTTTTAAAATTGATAATGCAGTGGATACCTTGTGGGGGTTCCTAGAAACAAAAATATTATTATATGATAACATTTATGGAGGAATTTTTCTGATACTAAAGAATCCTTAAACACATTTACTGGATAATGGATTCTATCTCATGAAATCAAGAGAACACACCACAAATGCCTCCCTATTTTCAAATTTATTTGATAGATACCTCCCAAAATCCCATTGAATATGTGCTGGTGAATTCTATAGAATTTGTGGCTCACAATCCCCCAGCTGATGCTACTCCATTGAAACGTCCTAATTTTGATCGCCTGATCATGGTTCCCATTAGTCATTCAAATGGTGTTTTTGATGGCTTGTCTAGGTTTGTGGATCCTTTTCTCCTTGAGATATATTCTAACAAACTAGTTGGGTATTCGGCTAGTATCCCTCATGCACTCGATATTTGGGCACTAGTTTTATTAGAGATTTCAGATATTGTTTGTTGGCCTTTGGTGGAGTGATTTGGTGTTATCAAGCCACCACTACTGGTCTTCCTAGGGGTTTCCAGCTACAGTGGGTTGCTCTCTCTGAATCGCATCTCATATCTAAACCGTATGTCCTTATGGATTTTGTTGGAATAGAATGAAGATTTTATGAAATAATTGTTCCATGCTCTTCACACCTTCAAAATGTGGTCCTTCAGTCATTCTCGTCTGTCAATTGAGGTTCATCTTTGGAGGGAGTCCTCTTCTGATGCAGTGTGTATCAACATTCCTTGACACCCTCTTACCTTACTAAATGTGGTTGTATTCCATGACATTAGTAATTACTGGGTGGGGGTTATTCTAGAGTGTGTCTAATGATACCCTTCTGATGGAGGATTCAGGTGTGGCTCAAATTAGGGTTTAGATGAATATCACTCACGATTTCTCCGAACAAATCAGTCACAATGTGAATCATTTCTTTTCTTGGAACAAATATCTTTTATTACCATCTCCTTCAATGTAATCCATATTTTGTTGCCTTCAGGGAAACTCCCAACCTTTTGGTAGGATCTATCGATATCATGGGATATATTTCCAGCAATTCTTCATCCGCACTTCCATGTAGACCCTCTATTTGACCCTAGAGAGCACCCCTCAAGAATATTGACTCTAGTGTTTCATGCGCTAGATCTAGCTATGAATATCATTCTAGCATGGGTTCCATTCAAGAAAAGTCTAAATCTTCTTCAACTCATGTCTAGGGGGACTCTTCCTATATGGTTGTATTTTCTTTCTCCCATCCATCCTCCCTCCCATCATATGACCCTTCGTTCCTTTGAGGCACCCCTAATCAACCAGCTCTTGGAAAAGAAGTGTTGTTTAGACCCCAGACATAATATTTTATGCATTATATACCAGAACATTCTTCTACATCGGGGTCATTTTCATTTCTTCATATCAGTTCCACATTCAATTTCCAGAAGAAACCCTCTTCAGAGATTAGGCTAATTTTCCAGAGTCCTAGTAATCCCACCTTCAAATAGTTCTTCCCTATATTCCCTCCTCAATGGTGGTGGTACATATTTCTCTACCTGACATTTCACTTATCTATCCATGATCTAAATGAACTATTATGGGTTATAATTTCCTCCCTTATACTCTTAAGGATTATGTTCATAGAATCCTTTTTACTATTTCTCTCTCTTATAGATCTCCACCGAGAGTATGAAATAGATTCCAGTCGATGTCTAATACATATATATGATATTCAAAGTATTTTCAGAGCCATGAATACATGGCCACATCCATACTATTATTCACCAAATGATTAACTTTTTTATTTGTAATTATGATGGCTTGGGGTATTGGGTTAAACCTTACTTCATTTCCATCATGTTTCATTCCCACTTAGTATATTTGGTAGTAGTTTTACAAATCGAACAAGATTCTGTAAATATTAGTGATTTTTTACGGTATTTGTGAGCCCATGGTTTCCTCAATGGCTATACTATGAAATCTCACATATAGATTTTTTAGAAATCAGGCTATATAGTTGTCTTAATCTCTTATTCAGATAAATATATAGGCATCAATCACTCTGTGGGGGTAATTTGGTTCTTCTTTAGGATGTTTATTCCAATTACAACCCTCCATTACGATAGTCTATATTGGATAAGCTGAATTATTTTACCCCTAGGGGGTTTCCTTGGTCTTTTGAGGGGGTTTTATCATTATATCCTATCCTAATGATAAAAAAGGATGTGGAACCTTTGGTACATGAGCGATTATAATTTTTGTATCTACCAGAGCTAGTAATGGGATCTTCGATGTTATATTTTCTAGAGACTCATATACATGGTTTAATAATCAATGCAATTGTAAATGTGCATGGACACAACTTCATATCTACCTTGTCAATGAGGTAACTCTTTCCCCATTCCTAGATAAAAATGCTTTCAACCGGGTTTATGGTCTTTCCGATCACACCCCCTTATTTTCTCATTAAATGTGGGGAGTAATCCAGAGTATATAATCAATTTTTCCTCTCTATGGGAAGATAATCCTGATATCATTAATATCTTGATCGATTCCTAGGAGAAACATTATAGAGGAAACCCATGGATATCTCTCCATACCATTCTTACAGACCCTGAAGGACATCTTTGATCATGGTTAACGGGCCTTCTCTAGGGTGATCACAACATGGAGGTATTGAACATTCATATTCATTTTTTCAAATTGATTTTGGAGAAGAGATGGTAGGATAATGTTTTTTATAATCTTGGATGAAAAAAATATTCTCTTTATGATATGTTACATCAGAAAGAACAAACATCTAGAGAGTATTCTTGAGTTAAATTTCTTCGTGAGGTGGATAGATTCTCCATTTCTGTTTATTCCCATATTAAAAGTAAAAAATAACTATATATATATCCTAAAATTTAGATGGATGCCATGAGTTTTTACATGGAAAAAGATGTTGTGGAGGATTTAGATGATAGTTACCTCAAGTCTCTTCTGGCATCTCCCAACCCATGTATTGATAGTGGATTTCAAATATGCCATTTTATTCTATTTGATCATGTCCTTTGAATTGTGATAGTGTTTATGAATGCAAGAATTTAGGATATCCCGGATGAGGAAGATACTCATGTGGTAGTGTGGTCCATTAATCTAATTAGTTCTCCCTGGACTAAATCATTTTTGGATTCCTTCTATAAGTTCTCTTGGTACATTTTAAAATGACATTTGATGTGTGTGATTCCTAACATCTTTCATGGTTGTAATATTCCTCCTGTATATTTCTATACTATGCTTGTTCTTGTTCCTAAGGTCATATACCCTTAGACATGGGAACAATATTGTCTTATTAGCTTGTGCAGAGCTCCCTACAATGTTCTAGAGGGTATTTTAAACAAAAGGATGTCTCTCTTCATTCAATGTTGGGGGGATGAAGAGAAACACATTTTTTGAAAGATATATCTATAAAAGGGGCCATTTTCCTAGACCAATAAATTATAAGTCATGTTAACATTATTATCATTAGTAGTAATGTGGAAATCAAATAGAAAATGAGCAAATATTATGATATATTTGAATGATATTTTCTTAATAAGGTTATGTCCAACATGGGATTCTCAGTATGTGATATTGATCTTTTCTTCTACAGCTTTAGTTCCCCCTCAATTGAAATAACATTTTGAGACAATAAATTTTGGGTTTTCAAAAAAAGTTATGGGTTTCATACATGGATATCCATTTCCCCCTCCATCTTTAACATTTCCAATGATATTCTCAATTTATATAATAACCACTACATTGATATTGGAATGGTTAATCCATATTGTACCAAGCATTTGATAGAGGATAGATCTCACCTCGTGTTTTCCAATGACAATATTTTATTTTTGAATGGATGTATAATAAACTTCTTAACAGTCAATGAAACTCTAGATGTTTATTATAATTAGAGTGGGCATGTGTTCAAACATGAAAATATTAATTTCTTTGTACCTAAAATATATCCAAAAAGATGGATATAGTCCATAAAAATCAACTTGGGAATGAGAAAAGGGTCGTTACCGATTATCTACTTGGGTTCCTCTCTATCCCCAAACCCTATCCTTATCATTAACATTAACATTGTTTTTGATAGATTCATGAGACACATTCTCTATTGGGAAAATAGAATCCTTTATGTTGGAGTTATAATTACCTTTGTCAAATATATCATTTCCACTACACTGATGTATATTTTTCGACCCTTATGGTTACCAATAAGGTTATTTCCAACAATGAGAATTATTTGATCTCCTTTTTATAAAAAAATCATTTTCATTGTAAGGGACACTAGGCCTCTTAGAGTAAACATTCCATTCCATTTAATTATGGGGGGAGGTGACCTCATATGTTTTTATGGATATGTTGCTGGCTTCCATGAAAAACATAGGAGAACCTTGATGGGAAAATATATTGGGAAAAATTCATGCTGAGCACTTAGGGATTAGAAGGGAGATCGACCAGGTTGAAACCCTATAATGATCTAAATTTGGTATAGCCTCATATTACATCCCTTAAACAACATTCTTGATGCATTATTATCAAAGGGGATATTAGTTGTTATCATCAAAAATGATGTTCGACTCTTCTATGATTCTATAATTTTCATGCTCCTTATATCACCATCATAGAGGCTATTGATCTTCCATGATTCATATAGGATACCCTAAATGATGAAAAAGGGGTCCTCATTGATAGAATTGATATGTATAGTGAGTTGGATATGTGTTTCTTCATAGGTTCTACTACTAGTACATTTTCTATCAATGTATTTTTTGGAATGGAACTTGGTACTTTTCTTCTAGATTTTTGGGGAGAAATCTAATTGTGTAAGGAATTTACATCAAAATTCATTTCCTAGGTTTGGAATATCAAACACAAACCACTTCCCACTATAGATAAAATATAACAGCATCATGTCTCTCATTCCATGATATATATTTTCTATAGTGATCCTTAATTAAAAACATCAGACCACCAATTTTATAGCAGAAATTGGGATATGTCAGTTTGGGGTGAATTTGGCTAGATATCTATATGGTGTGATCAGGTGTACTCTTCTGAATCATTCCTCCTTCGTTGGTTTCATGGAGAAGAAAGGAATGCTGCAAAACAAAAGGCCAGAGTGGTTGATATCAATATAGATTGTGGGATTGTATAGATGTCCAGAAATGATAAGATACATCACTATTCAATAAAATCCACCACATCTATCATTTTCTATAACAAAAATTTATTTTTTTAATTCTCTAGGATATGTACAGAATCAATAATGGCACATGTCCTCACCCCTATTGTGCCCTAAAATTCTATTCCCTATAACTCCATATGTAAACATGGGAAATGGATCAGTTGGAAGCCTCTCCTATTAGGGATCAAATTGAACATATGCATCTCTTAATTCTTGGGTCATCTACATAGTGCAAGAGTAATCTAAGACCCAAAGTGGTAGTTATAATTTCCTTCTCTTCCTTCCACGAAACTGGGAATTCAATTATGGAGGAATGCATTTAAATACTCAGAGGGCTAAATAAGATGAATATTTGAATCAGGGAAATAGAAATAAACATTCATGTAATCTTCATGGAAATATTAGCTAAATGTACCACTCACTAGTCCATTGAATAATAGGTTACAATATATAAGGGCCTTATGGATAATCACATGTCCATCCTTTATTCTTGGCATGAGGGAAATATAGTGGCCGATTATCTATCTTCTAGAGCTTCACATGATATATCCTCCCTACATTTTCTAACATGGGATCATTAAATCTGGAGGGTACCCATTTTTTTCAGACTAATTATAATAATTTAAATTACATTATACAACAATAATAATGCTCTTTGATGGATTTTTTCCCTTTTTATTTTCATAATAAATAAAAAGTCACCTAAGGTTTATGTTAGACCCATTGAAAACATTAATAATTCCTTGGATTCCCTTCATTAAAATGGGTTTATGGGGTTTTATGGTGTCCTATATCACCATGATTGAATGTCATTCATCGCATGGGAGATCGTTGGATACCCTTTATCATTACCTAGATACCCAATATGGTTGGATGGATGCACCAGTGATGTTTAAAATGATGATATTTGACATGGGGATACTCAAATTGTAAATACATGATGTGGGAGAGTATTGAATTTTATTTTGAGATTCACCATAGTTTATTTCATGCATAGATATATATGATTCCCCAAGGCCTTTATCCCTATAAGAATTGGATTTCTCCAAGGCAATGATAGGTGCGCGGGTAATAACACGTGTTCTCTAAAATTGACTTGAAGAATGTGTATTCATTGTGACCTCTAGGGTTGAATATTCATTATTTAAGAGGTGATACTGTAGTAAACCTATTCAGTGGATAAAGGATACCCTAAGGTGATTTTCATTCTCAATGACACTATAAAACTATTTGATGCAGGTTTGAATGAGCATGTTGTTAGAAATGGGGATATATGATGATTTTCGAATGTTATTCTATTTTTTCTATGAAAACATATGGATATTATGATATGGTTGTAAAAAAAGTCCTTATTATGTTATTATAGAGATTTCAATTTCGATTATATTTATTTATTATGGATAATTTTATTTTATTTATTAGAATTTATATAGGTATTTTGATCATCCCACATTCATATATCACTCCTTAAATGGTATACTATGTAACCCCATTGGTGGTTCTCTACTATGTTATGTACTTATACTAGGAACCATATTTCATTGAACTTGTGTACCTAGGATTACTCATTCATTTTTCCTCATTCCAGTTCGAAAGAGGCTCTATTTAACTTGTTTGATCTACAAAAACATGATTAATATATGGTAAAAGGATATGGTACATATGGTTGATTTTTATAGCATTTTATTCAATGTATTTATTTTTTATCAGCATATGTCATTTATAATGATAAGAATTAATCATGTATAAGTTTATTTGATAATTTTATTTAGAATGAAATGATTGTATTATTTATTCCTCATTCATTGATAATCTTATACGATTTTTGGTTACTTTAACCTTATTTCACTATGTGATATAACAATATATCTACCCCATTGATCCTCTTTAGAACCCTTATGTTATTAGATAGTATATTAAATTTTGTAAGATGTGTCAGAGGTCACATAACGATCTAATTGAAATAATTTCCAAAGTGATCCTGGGCGGGCCATACAAAAATGGAATCAATAGTGTATTATTTTATTTCCAAAATTACGATACAGTAACCATGGGCTGTATTAATGTGGTGTATCATTTTATATAAAGTGGGTTTTGGTGTTATTAACTCCATTTCATAGATGAAATCCCTATTAATAGGGGTGACATAAATTATATTTATTTATTATATAATGAATGACTGATTTGACATTGTGAGATGACCAAAATGTTTCAACATATAATATTTTTCTATTTTATACCTTGTATCACTAGAAAGATATGGTTTCTATATTTAAATCAGTATCCAAGGTGGAAAGACTTATATTTAAGAAACATTCTGGATACAAATGGATTCACATGAAATATAGGCATGTTACTGTAAGAGTGTGTCATTGATATGATTCCCAATTTTTTAATGTGTCTGTAACTAGTACTATAAATTTATTCCATATATATACATGATTTCATTATAGTGTACTAGGATGAAATGTAGATTTATTTCATTATGAATTCAGGTCTTCCATATGATTTATAATATTCTCAATGAAAAGGATGATGATGTAGTATATGTGCACAAGAGGTGCGGTCACCCCAGTGTGTTGACACAAGAAAAAGATATCTTATTTGTGAATGCTAATGGGTTTTTTCTATGGTTTTGGTAAAATAACATTCCTTTAAAAACCAATATGATTCTTTCTATATATCATGGAATAGAAGTCCACATTGTTGAACTATGTGATTGTGGTTTACTATATTTGATTCTTCATAGACTTGTTCATGTTAAATATTACCCAGCGGTTTGGTTTTTTAAAGTGTTATAAACATACTATATTGTGTTTTACCACATATCATGGAATGAAATTCTATCTAATCGAACATTTTCATTAGTGTTATTTGGTAGAAATCATCTAGGAATTTTTTTTGGTTGGGATCGTGGTGACCAATGATTTAGGAATCTTGAGGGGGAAATTCTATAGGTAGATTCTTGATGAGAATCGATGACCAATTAGGCTAATGAAATGAAACAATGTTCCTAATGGTAATTTTGAAAACAAAAACTTATAGAGGAAATTTGGTACAATATATATCATTGATGATCATTATGAGATCATATATTATGTTTGTGAGTTGACTTTTCGGGCTAGTTAGGATATCAATAGTCCTTTAGAACCATTGTATACCTTAGTGGTTCCGTTTATATTTCATCAGATGGTCAAATGTGAGAGGGGTCTGTCTTGATCATGAAAAACTATAGGGGAAGAAAATAATGGGTAGATTCCTTGAGTAATGATCATGGAATGAGTGGTGTTATTAGGTAAATTTTAATATAATGGTGATTCTTTAGTGTTTTATTGTAAAATAACCGTCAACACTATATCAAGGGTTTAAGATAGTTCTTGAACAAATGGACCATTATCATATATTTCCCCATTGCCTATGGATATTATTTATAATATTATTTAATGAATATATAATTGATCATGTTTTTCAATACTGTTGAGTGGGGGAAATGTGGTGGACATGAATGTGGTTAGCCTTAAGAAATGTAATACCTTGGAAAATGGTAAATGATGTTGGAACCACCTTGTTATATTTATGGTCTATGTCTCACAATATCACGATTCATGTTTCACTTATTGGGAGGTATGAGTGTGTATTCCCATTAAGATTAACTGAAATAAAAGAGATACATTCTATTTACACATAGAACATTTTGATATCTAAATTGGTGATAGATGAGAGAAGGGAAACGACTGATGAGATTTTCAATGTTTTCTATGGGACTAGTATTCTGGGCACTTATTGAGTATGGATTTGTAGGAGAGACATTTATAACATTATAGATGAATATGATGGGGTTATTTGCTTATGGAGATGATTGAGTGATGATATATTATGGTGAGTGAAAAATTATTTGGCCTAGGTTGGTGACCTCCATTTTAGATGAATTTTCAAATATTCCAAGGAAGATGTTCCCATGTGTCTATAAATGATAATGACTTTCAATTTGGGTTGGAACTTGAAAATGAGTGTGTTTGGTGACATCCAAACAATGTGCTTAGTTATGGATGGGTTGTGGACCATGATGATCTTGAACTAATTTATTGATTGGATGACTTGGATGATCGTATGGTGGGGATCATTATATATGTTAAAATTGTAATAATTATCATGTGGAAAAAATCATAGAGGGATAAGAACAATAATTTCATTATCATTTTGGAATTTTGATTCTATTAAGAGAATGAGTATAAATTTTCTATATTCCATGGTGAATGCATAGAATAAATTAGGGTATGATTCCATATGGAGTTTCAGTGCTATTATTGAAGGGAATTAGTGGATTAGATGGATTTTTTTTGAATTTTATAACGCAACAATGATAATAGAACACTTAAAATATGATTTTTTTACATGTACAAGTAGGGTAAAATGATATTTAATGAAAATTTCGGTAGAATATTAGGAGGTCCGGTAGGAAAAGGCAATGGGGTATAATACCTAGCAAGACATTGGTAGGAAAATGAATCACAATTAGCATTTCGAGTGGATAACTGGTGCTTCTAGAGACACTAGATTTCCATTTTCCAAATAACATCTCCATGGTGGAACTTTAATAGGGAAATCACTCATTTCCACCCAACCCTTGGGTTTTAAAGGGGGGATCTTATACTTATTGTTTATATAATACATCCAAGGGTTGTCCGCACTGCTTCTCCTCCATCAAATCCATCAAGATGGTTCTGATATTTTGGTTGGTATTGTCCCCATGAAGTTCATAGATTAATTTTGTCATCTAGTCATTATATGCACTAGGGTTTTTTATTTAATTTTTTCTTAGGTTTATTTATCTATTCTAAAAATCGAATATGCCAATATAACTACATTACTGGTATAATACAATATAGTGTTATCGGTTCACTATTGAGTTATCTAATGAGTACCTTCCACTTAAACCATTGTACAGAGGTACCCATGTACACTATTACATGGTTATTTCTGTATGTTCAGAAGATGGATTTGTTTTCACATTTGAACTGGATCCACTTTGGATGGAAATGAGGCTAGTATATGGTATATCTTGATGACATTGTAGTGTAAATTTCATTTTATTCCTTTTATATCTATATTTTTGATCTGGTTAATAGGTGATAAGTCTTGTATTCTTTATTAACAACATTTTATTTAGTATGAAATAATTAGTTTATTTATTATTCCTATATATTCGAACTAATATTATATTTGGATATTTATAATATTTCCTGCACTATAATATTGGGGTTATATCCTATGAATGATACCTCATTTACCCCCAAATATACTCAGAAGCCTTTAAAATTTGGGGAGACATTACTAAGGTCATGTGGCAGTCCATTCTTCGTACTATTGGAAGAAATATGAGGTGGTTAGTTATAGGAGTATTGATCCAAGGGGTGAAAAGTGGTATTAAATGCTAGTATTTCTTTCATGATAAATTTTTTCAATTTTTTTTGCTGAAATAGATAATGTTTTCAATAAATTACCTATTCCTAAATTAGATGACTAGAAAATTTAGATATCGAAAATTTTTATTAGATGAAAGTTATCATCTCACAAACATGATGTTTTTACTATTATATTACATGGATTACAAGTTAGCAATTCAACCTAAATTTCTTTGAATAATGTAGATAAAAATTTGTTAATTGATGATGAAAAATTTAAATATACTCTATTCAAAGACATATAAAACCACATCTATAAGAATTTGATTGTTTTCATGAAATCAAAATACATTAAAAATCATGAAAATAATTATAAAGGGGAAATCAAGGTGAAGTATGCTATATTCATTTTTAATCACAATATTTTTTATAATATTAAGATGGTACTAAATGGTAATATTAATACCTTTTCAATCATATAATGGTAGTAATAGAATCCATATATGGAATTAGTGATTAAATAAAAAATTTGATTTCATGAAAATGGTTCTGTAAGGCTACCACAACTGCACAATTCCAATTTCATTCTATAATGAACAAGAACTGAATAGTATATCTCTTGATGATATTTATAGAAAGTCAGTGAATTATTTGATAAACATAAAACTAGAATTCACACATCATACAAGATTAAAAAAAGTCTTTTCATGAAAAAGAAATTATTAAATTATATAAATCTACACTATATAATGGGGATGCAATTAATGAATTTCTATCTATAATAGAAATTATATTCAAATGAAGAAACTAAATACCTACTGGTAAACAATAATTTCCCAATTTTAATATTTTAAAATATGAAAATATTATAAAAAGAAACCATGGGTAGGTTGATAGGGGACTTAAATAAAATCTGGTATCCATAACACAATAATGATTTAACCAATTGGGGAACATTATATTAGGATTCTCAACTAGAAAGTGTTTTAATTAGAATAATATGTTTTGTATACAATTATAAGGGGAATAATGAATTTTGGATTTTAGTTTTTAATTGAAATATAAGACAATATGATGGAAACAATTTATGTAATGAGGTCTATAGGAGGAAGTTGTGATCAATATGTTAGATTAGTTAGAAATATGTTTATATTTGAATTAAATAATGAATAATTATATATAAAATAAATGAATAAATGGAATTATGGTGGCCTTGTGTAAGAATAAATAGTATATATTGATCAATGTAAAGCTAAAATTACTCAACTAGAATATGTGGTGAATGAACTCCAGGATTCTCAAGAATCATTCAAAGGAGTAATCGATATATATTTTAAGTTTTTCAGATATAATTAGTGATCAATGATATATTCATTATGTTGGAAGAAATAGGAATATGAGTATAATGTCTTGGTAATGAATTTCTAATTCTCACAAAAGGATCATTTGGTGCATAAAAAAATTAGATTAGATTAATAATAAGACTTCATTCATGAAATAATATAATAACATGCACCAAAATATAGATCAATGTGGAATGGATACTATTAGAAATATTTTATGTGAATGTAGGCCTAGGACTACGAGGAATTTTTATATATGATATGAATCTAACATATTACATGATCATGAAGCTACCTCATATATTGTCTTTAATAAATAATTGGTTGAAGCATTAATGAATTATGGTTCATATGATAGTTGATATGTTAAACCATTGTTGAAAATATGCGGAGAGTTATCAATGAAAAAATCATACCATTGATGAAATTATAATTATGTGGTTTCCATGGTTATTCCATGTCTTCATGAAGTAAAGTAGATATTTATTTAAATTGTGGGTCATTTAAGAGTCCACATTGATGGATGAATTCATATGATACATATTTATGAAATAACTATTTTTACAGTCACTTCTAAAACTTCTATAATTTGGTTTAATATTTTGAGAATTATTGGATGAATCAAAACTAGTCTAATTGGATGAAAAGATAATAGGATGTTGAATAACCACAAATATTAAATTGACAAATAGCTTTTTTTCCCTTATATATGAGGACTATGATCCTGCATCTTATAATTACAAAACTAAGGATGGAACATATTGTGTCACAACTGAACTATGAATCTATTAGAAAGAGAATAAAAAAAGAGAACGCTATCTTGGGGGATATTTCTATCAATAAAAAAACAATAGAATCACATGGATATATGATAGTGGTTTTCGATCCAACATAGTTGATAATTTAATTTCACTAGATAATTTAAACAACTCATGGATGAAATGATTACATTGGTATATGATATAGAGATTAAGGTCAAGGGTTGTATAAAGAAGATATTTCATGGAGATAACCTCGTGAAGAATAATGTTATTTTGGTGGATGGCCTTAACCATAATCTTATATGTTTATTATAAATCCTTAAATCAAGATTACCAATTATGGTTCATCTAAATGGTTACTATATCATATATAAAATAGGGTATTATATGTTGAAAATTTATATAACTATTAAAAATAAATATCAATTATTTTTCAATGAAAAATCATGTTTCCATATGGTATAGGAATAGAACAATATTTGGCTTCGAAGACCCAGACACATAAATCACCAACATATAGAGAAACTATCCAAAATGATGACTTTAACTGATATAAAAATATGAAATAAGATCAAGAGATGATATTTGATTCTTGTATAATAGGAAAACATCATCTATATCCCATTAGAAAATGATAATGATGTCCTTTAACATTCTTGATCTAATAAACAATAATGTGTGGGCTCCCATTATGGTTTTTATGACATACTATTGGATTCTTATTTGGTATATTACCATATGGTTAGAGGGTGAGGGTAATATGTATTATCCCTTGAATTAGATCATGTCCTATCAATATACTAAACTACTCTATTTTTAAATATAATTTTTTCTCTATGAGTGATAAAAGAAATAAATCATATAAGGTATTTTTAATTGTTTCACCATAACTATGTTGATATGTGGAATATGAAAATGTAGTGTTCTTATGAACTTGAAACACTAATGTACCCTCCATCTCATTGTATTATTCAATAGAGCAGCCTAACCAACCCTCTAAAAACTCCATTCAAACAAATGAGAGGTCTCATAGCCTTTCAAAAAAAAGGGGCACTCACTTCTACTTCTATGACATGCTTCATTTTCATTACTACAAATGAATATGAATACACAAAAATAATGGTGTGTATATTTTGTATAATCTAATGATGTTCAATTGAGTTAAATCTCATTGATTGTATTATTCCTTTAATACATTTCATATTCTTAAAATTATGGATATCTATTGGGGATTCCTTTCAAAATAGAATCTCAAAATCATTATGGAATTCTATAACTCCAACTAAAATTAAATTTAGGGGACAATTATGTACAATAAAATCTCAATGGTTTAATACAATGGTTAAAATAAATTAATGATTCTTATTCGATAATAGGGTCATTCTATTTGTCTTTTACACTTAATGTAATGGTTATCGACCAATAAAGTTGTATAAATTACCTAAGACCCCAATAATCACTTCTTAATCAAAACATTAAATGTTGAATGAATCTTATTCTATAATTCATGATCTTTATTTCTTCAATATCAGATATTATTTATTGCCTTTACTTTTGGGTATAATTATCCATTATAGATTATATTGTGAGATAAGTTTACTAATGTGATAATTTCATATTACCTTTGGTGTGGCCTCTTTCCATTCACCGTAATCAGAATATCTATTTTTAAATCTTTTAAACCTTAGTCTATAAAAAATACCCTTGTGACATCATTAAATTTCATTGATCATACATGATATTCTAATATGTGATCGTAAATACTATGGTGTGGGAAACTGAAGGATTTGATATAACAAAAATCTCAATTTCTATTTAAGTCATACCCTTCATGACATAAAAAATAGTTCTGGTATGTTGATGTTATCCGATTCATATATATGATGTATCCAATCTTCCATGGGGAAGTATCCCTGAATATTCTTCCTGAATTGAATTTCACCCAATCTTATTTTAAATTTACTCAATTTTAGGGAGAAGTTTTTTATTTGTTTCCCTATAAGAAAATTATCTATAATTTAACATTATACCAGAAGTACCTATATGTATCAACCACCTATCAATATCACAGGGTTATAAATCACCTACAGTATTGGATAGTTCATTGAACACATCACAACACTGTTTCCACAGGTCATCATATATATTTAACATGCACTTCTTCCTCCTAACATGGGTTATAATATTCACACTCATTATATCCTTATTAGTGATGTGGTTCTTAAGCTTATCACTAATATTTTATGAATGTTACCCAAGTCCCATACTTAAGTGGGAATGGACCATTGTTGAAACTGCAAAAAAAACATTTGAGACTCAATCCGAGGCTCTGTTGGAAATAATTCATTCACCTAGAAAGTAGGAATACCCTTATATAGTTAATCCTGATAACCTCGTTGACATGTCTAGTTGTGAAATAGAATAGGGTTCCCAATAATATTATATGCATAATTAAGGATAAAATTTATGATGTTATGATTATATTAGATGAAGATTTATTCTTCCACCAAAACCCAATGTCATATAGATTTTATGAGTATATTAGAGTCCTCCAATAATCAACACTTCATCATAACATTAACATAAACATACTTTTAATCAAATAGAACACCAAAAAACATAGAAATGATATATTTTCAAATTGTCACCCATTTTGGTTTGCGAAAATTCTATAGAAATTAAATATTGATATCATCTACTATTGCATGTATGGAAAAATTTAGAACCAAACATCCTTATACAATTTTCAAATTCTCATTCCTTCAAATAGTGATTATATTATTATTAAATTATAAACTATAATATCATAAGATATTTGACACAATGTGATAATTAATAATTAAATGGAATAATTATAATAACAAATCATCATTTAACTTTTTTACCACGCCCTCAATTCATCAGTCATCAACACTCTAACTTATAATAATACACTCTACCCCAACATAGTTTCATCAAATTTATTTGTTATTTAATATAGGTGATTCACTTGTTAACAACTTTTTCCACCCCCAATGACATACACCATGGGTACATTATCTACCTTTATCAATGAACTAAAAGTGAACTTCCTTTAAGAGTCACATAAGATACTTAGATACTAATGGAATTAGTTTAGAAGATAATTTAATCCTTTCTAACTAAGAAATTCTCATTGGGGGTTTGTGATCTCATCTCCCATCCCATCTAAAGGTATAGATTCATTTTTAATCGTGGATCCAAGTGATGTTGTTCAAAATCTACATTGGGTATTCAATTTTGTTGATGTAAACTACATTATTTTCATTGGGAACAAAACCAAAAATCAAAAGCTATCATTCAAAATTACCCATAATGAAATGATACATAATCTCAAGGTGATTTTTTTCTTCAGTATCAAATATGTTTTCAAATAATGTTTTTTGAACATGATTTTTCACACATGATTGTAATAGGACAATCCAAATAAATTCCAATATCTTAAACATATTTTTTTATCCATATCAACTTGGTAGAATAATGGGATAATATAGAATACTGATCTCTATTACACTCAAGGGGTCACAGTTTCCTTATTTTCTAATAATTATAATATCTAAAAATATTTTTCACAATTCCCAAAGTAGAGTTTCATTCACCAATTAGACCTTCATAATAAATATCTTTTTAACCCACAATTTACATCTTGGAATTTTTATTGTAATAAAATTCAAAATACACTCTATGTTTAATATATTCTAGTGTTGAAATCCAATACATCATGAACATTTCCATTTATAAAATCCAATATTATAAATCTTGAAATATTGGAAACAATATATATATGTGTGTGGCTATCATTTAAGGAAAACAAATATTAATTTTTCTATATATTGTACCATTAACATCATCATCTTTCTGATCAATTAAAAATTTCTTCATGGTATTCATTTGAGTATCCATCAGTTTAGGATCATACATAAGAAACTACTAAAACACATCAATGGAATATTTGGTTTTCTATATGAATATACCTTATGTTATTTGAATTACATATAAAATAAGGATAAAAGGATCAGTCACCAATTTTTAAAATCTCAAATTCATATTTAATTTCTTTTGAAATAGATTTTCATTTAGTATAATCCGAGAACCAATGATATTTTCACCAACCTATAAGATCCCCAATATCAACCTTCCTTTATCCACATCAATATAGATTTTATGATAAACCCCAAAATATAATATTTTATCATCACTAGTTAGTGATCTTCCTATGAGTACTAGGATCATTGTACCTGTTGTAAAACCTATAGATATTTTTTCGACATGAAAATTTTTTATCATAAAAATAATGATAAATATACACATGGTTACTATACGTAGACTTCCTCATATTGGAATACATTCAAAAATGATGTCTTTTTTTTCATCTATTAACTGTTAAATACCCATTTGGAAAATCATAGAAAATACAATATAACAATTTCAATGTAAACCACTAGTGGAATTATATAAATAGAATCAAATACCATCTATCAAAGAATATATTTTTCACAATATAAATAAATTATTCAATATCAATATTAATTTTTATTTGTTTCTGGTCCATAAAAAACATTGGGATTTGATAATTTCATTATTTTTAGGTTTTTAAGTAACTTTATAACTCTTCATTTTATTAATTTGGACATGATCCTCTTGCATCTCTATGTCCTTAATTTTATTTATGGAAGATTCATAGAATGATTTATTCTTTCACCTTACATTATATGTATTTTTTATGTTATTCATTCATTAATCATGTTTAAAAAGAATCATTATAATCACCAAATAAATTTCAATTGGTGATTTTGGATCTACATAATTTATTCTCTAAAACATAAGTTCCTACTAAATATCCTTCACCATAGAATCTATCACTTGTGATATTTTTAATTATTTGAACTCCCCCTAATGTGATCATATATTTTTTAAATTTTCCCATAAAAATAAAAAAAAATTATGTTAATTTCTCTCTTTCACAAGTGAAATATTCCCTTAATAATATATATTATTCTCATATTCATCTTTATCACATGATGGATTCCATCCATTTTACCTAGATATTTATGATAACTTCTATATGTGTTTTTTAAGAGGAATGCTAAGAAGGATCATGTCATCTCCACATAAATTAAATTTTCAATTATTTACATTATTCAATATAAAATATATACTTCCAAAACCCCATAATAATTTTTGTGTTAGATAATTTTCATTAGAATTTTTTATGGGGTCTTATATACATTTGGACACAAGAATTCTTCTTTAGAGATGTATAATACTTTTATAACATCCTATTATTTTTACCTCTCAGATTGGTACCTTCTAATGAAAATACACCTAACCATGTACTTTCATATTTTATTTTGAATCACTAAAAATACATTCAATTGAAGAGTTCACAAAACAATCATTTTTCTGAGTCCATTTTTTTAAAGATATTACTCCATTAGGGTATTTTTAATCTCTATATTATTCTTCTTTTGAAACATTTGAATATTTACACATATAGTTTTTCATATTCTCTATGAAATTAGTGGATCAATTTATACACATCAGGTATGTGAGTAACCACCACTAATCATGACATTAAAATGAATCCATCATGAAAAAACACATAATACCTTTTATTGTTGATTGGTTTAGGATTTATTGGCCGAAAAACATTCATGTAAATTACATCCAAAAAATATGATTATTGTTTCATCTATAGATTATTGGTATTCTGAATTTTCATCCCTATAGAAAAAAATCACATGAATTGATATTTTCAAATAGTTATTTTGGTTAATAATGTAATCCATAAATCATTACAAGATGTTCCAATTATTTTTGGATCAAATTATTCTGTTTTGTTTTTCAAAAAATCATTTTCCCCTACAATAGAAAATATAAGTAAATTGTCATCACCAATAAAAAATATTATATTTAGATCATATTTAATATAAAACAAGTCTACATCCTCTATATTTAATGGTGCTCCATATTTTTCCATATTCCACTGTAAGTTGTTAGTCACACAACTAGCTCACACTTTAACTATTGTATCTATGTTCCAAAACCAAGATAATAACTCTCTTTTTAATATTCATTCCAAAAACCTCATCCCTCCTAAAACTAATGATTTTGAGTCCCTCATAGTTATAATATTTGAATAATCCACCTTTTTCTATTTGATTTCTATGATAATATTTTTTTACCTATCAGTTACAAGGTACACCTATTGTCAAAAATCCAAAAAATGAGACCATTCCATTACTGTCAATGAAATATAGTACTTTTTCCTTATCATGAAATTTTTTATTCATTAATGATCATTTAAGAACAACTTTTGATTCTTGATAATCCTTATAATCCCTATGGATGATAATATTATTTTCATTTTGAGAAATATTAAATCTATTTTCATTTTACAATGTGCGTCAAAACTTTCATATCAAATGATTCCCTTCTTTTCAAGTCCCTAAGACACTTCTTACTGAAACCCTAAATCATAAAAGGATTCTTTATTCCCAAATACATTAAAAAAACAAATAACCAATAAATTCATATATATTAGAAAAAACAATTTTTTATTTTTTGTGTTGCTTATATTTGATATTTGATTAGATCACCCAAATTATATGCGTCTCAAATCTCCATCGCAATTTCCTCTCTATTTTTGTAACTATACCATCATATTAATCTTCAATGATAGCTTATTGTGATTACTATAAATACACATTCCTTATGGGAGTTGATTCTTGATCTCCCACACTAGGAATGACAATCTCCTCTTAATGATCATGATCCATGATAAAGTTGTATTTGTTTAATGAACGTCAGTCTTTTAATGGAAAAAAAATTTTGTAGTCCCTCAAAAGACATAAATAATATCAATTGAAATGCTTTTATTTGATTAACCTGAAACTATACTTGTTAAAAGGATCCATCATTGATGCTCATAAAATTATCAACAATAAAATACTTCTTCATTGAGATATTTTGTTTATTCTACTCATTATTTTACATTACTTTCCATGATATCTATTATGTAATATTGTTTGTCAACATGAAGCATCTGATCAAATTTTTTTATGTTTTTATGTGTTCATATTATCTTATTAATCTATTCATTTAAATCATACATTATTTCTACCTAATAGTATATATATATAGTTTAGAGTAATGAAAAATGACTTCTCATTCTTTTTTATCCCTCTATATTAAAAATTATCAAATTGATTCCCCAAGATTAACCTAAATATCATCTCTATCCTCAACATTTTCATTTTTAGTGTCAATATAGTTATCTTCTGACTTTAAAATATAATATAATAAATTATATTCTCTGAGGTCTCTAAAATCCTCAATATCATTCACTTCAACCTTGTCAAATATTTCTACATCATGATATAGTAGAATTTTCATCTTGAATAATTTTCATGCTAGTTTTCTCTCATAATATTTTTATTTTAAATGAATTGTAAAATAATATTTATCCCAATCATCTTTAAAATTTTCAAAACTACTAACATTGAGATATTCAACATTACTACACTAAATTAAATATTTTGAAATATTTCTTTTGAAATCTCCTCTTACCCTATTATGGATAAATTTTATGTATAGCATAACATCATTGAAGTACTATTTAGTTGCACAATATTTAATATAAATTGTCATCACTTTGTTTATGGTAGACTCTAAGGATCTCTTTTTTACCCAAGTATCATTTTTTCATTTATCATTTTAATAAAAAGTGTACAATTAAGGTTGTATAGGGATACAACCATCTTATCCTAGCCTTCTGGAACATATAATTTTTTATTTAATCATGGTGAAATTTCTACGAAATTATTTTATTAATGATGGAATCATTATTATTTTTTCTAAGACACCTGAATTCTTTAACAAGAGTATTTAGATGAACAATGAACACATCTATAGATTCACTCAATCACAACCTTATATATTAAAAATTATCGAACAGAAATTTCGGTTTCTACTATATTACATTATAATTTCCATTATAAATATTTATGTTTTTAAAAACATTTTATAATAGTTTTTTTGGAAAATACCTTTTTAAATATATGGTTGGGTAAATATCACCCTAATGTACTCACTGCCTTTTCATTCACATCAAATTCCATGTGATGCATTTCTTATAAAATTCAACTATCAATTTTTATTTTTATACCATTAATATTTTTTGTTTAGAAAATTATTCCTAAAAACATGAAATAGTATAGAATTATGTTCATCCATAATTATAAATTATTTCCTATAAATGTAAAAAATTCTTCATGATTAATAACAACTAATTCTTCTATTATTCTGACATATAGAATCTAAAACAAATAACCTTCTATTGATACTAATTTTTTGTTCATTATCAATTGTAATACCCCATGGAGAGTGAATTTTGGTAATACATATATAAAAAATCTCCTCTTGAATTTTTACATGTTTTTTCAATGTATGGAATGCCCCATTACTCTCCATTAAATTATATCAAAGATTAAGAAACAAATACATAACAAAAAAACTTTTACGTGGTTCACATAATAATCCTAGTTTATGGTGCATGAAAAAAATATGAGTATCCACATGGAAAACTATAGTAAAATTCTTCTGTTGTGTTTATATAATAAAGAGTTATACTCAATCATTTGAACACCTTGTTCAACAAAGGGAATTGTCCCTGCCTCTTATCACAAGGTGTAATAACTTCTACATCCATGAAATAAATTTTATTATTCACTATATAATAATTCTAAAGAACTACTCAAATGTTGTGTCTCCAAAAAAAACTTAGATGATGTTTTATTGAGTAACATCACCAAAAATTTAATTTCTTTACAGAATTTTTATATTATATATATTCTAGAAATATCTAGTGAATTATTTCATTGACATCACAACAAATTCACTATGTAAATCTAGCTCTCAGACTATATGATAGATTTCCTTGATATTTTAGACAATAGAAACTACTATATTTTATACATGCATTGTAATTAATATTTTCATCATATTACATAATAGAATCATTATATGAGCCCTTACAAATTTAATATAGTTGTTAATGACTATTTACATGACATTAAGTCCATCAAAACATAACCATCACTTTATTGTAAAAATATCATGTTTTGAATTATACAAATTCTATAGAGCATGATCCATATTTCTATGGTGTATAGTTCTTTATTTATATATTTAATATAATCTTACACCATCCATTGTGGCATAAATTTAGAGGTCAACTATTTTTAGGGATGATAGATTACAAATTTTGTGTCGTCTAATAGTTTACTACAACTAAAAAATTCGATTAAATTAAAATCACCCATGATCTCTTCATAGATTCCTTAGAATCAATTTCATGTTCCTTCAAAACTCCAAATACATTGGAGTGTGAATGTGTTAGAATTGAGATTAAAAATATCAACATATCTATTTAATTTATATATATCTCTGATTGAAGTGGTAGCTGCATCAAAAAAATCTTATCATAATTACTATTCTGGTGTAGCCTACCCATTATATGGGAGGAACCTAAAATATTCTTGTGTATGTGGTGTTCACATAATCATTATTAAAATTTCTTATAATGGAATGTTCCATTCATCCAAGTTTCATCTACTAATAACTTTACTCCACAATAGACATTCCTATATAATACCAGCTTCATATAGATCAACACACTCTTTCAGAACATCATAAATTTCCCCAGGTATATTCCCATTCCACATCCAATTTACCATGTTTCCTCCATTAATCTGGGTACCACCTCTACACACCCATGTTTATCCAATAATTGGTTCCATCATTATCAACTATTCCATCCTACATAGATATGTGTGCCCAAACTAAAACACCATCTTCTATTATGACTAATTAAGTATTGTACTTCAGTGGGCTATGGATTGTTTTAGATCAGAAAAACATCATTTTTCATGAATTCTATTTCTGTATGGCATGGAGTTATTTTAATTGGAAATGGGAATACCCTTTTATAGCAAGTATTGATTATATATTTATCCTATTAAATTATCATGTGGCATCGAATTTTATATTTATTTATATATCTTAATTATGATAAGCTCTATGGTGTGGATTCAATCTCCTAGAAAGAGATGAACATCTAAAAACAATAATACCTATAGTGTTTTTTAATATAGGGAAATATAATAAGAATCCTCACTTATACACAAATCCACCTATTAGGTTACTATCAAAAACCATAATCCATAAAAATTTTATATGTGCCTTTTTATAACAAATACAGTGGAATGAATTCTATATTATTCATTGATGGTTACAATATAATGGGTTTATTAGGTTCATAACTTTTAAAATGGGTGTTTATGAATATATTAATAATATTTAATGGAGTTTTGACAACTAAATTGTAATTACCATCAAGGTTCTTTTATATAAATTTGGAAAAAAATACTCATCACATGATGTGTAATTTTATTGAAGTTTTATTCAATCAAAAAACATATAATCAGTGTAAACACCAAAAAATGTGTGAATGAAAGTAAAACATGATTTGTGCAAACCGTGGTAAACAGTTATCTCATGAAAAGTGTCATATGTCCTATCTATTGGTTGGAATGTCTGTAATATAGTATATTAAAATAAATTCAAGGTTTGTAAACCCTTAGAGAGAATATAAGCGCATATTATTTGCGACATAGAAGAAAACATACATTTTATCTTTTCAAACTATTAAAGGGAAATAATTAAATTAAAAAATAACTAAGAGAAACTGGGAGATTCTATAGTTGAGGGATATGTCTTGGATACTTCTTTAAGAGTATGTTTAAAAATATAAAATAATATCAAAAATAATATTCTAGAAATATTCAATGTATATATTATTTATCAAATTGATGGAAATTTATATATGATTCAGGATCTAATCATTGTTAATGATGAAGATATACAAGGAAATAAAAATCATACATACACACAAAACCTCCTATATAAAGAGTATTAATATGATGAATAAGTAGATAAAAAGTCACTAAATGGATTATACAAGTGATTTTTGTAGAGAAAAAATTTATCTTAATAAATTAATCAAATATATTTTTTAATAAAATTAAACCTACATGAACTAAAAGATTTAAAATATTATAGAACATTTATATATCATTATATGTGAAAATAGCCTCATTTAATGATTAAATTATGGTTGATTCATGGTTCATTTCCTTGAATGATGTGTTAGTTAAAATTGAAAAAAAATAAATCATGGGAACACATAGATTGGCCATTAAATTAAAATTATTTGGGAAAAAGGATTTTATAAATGGAAAACATGGATATGGGAAAGGTGATATGAAAAAAATGTGGATTTTTTAAATTGTGTATAGAATGGTTAAAGGAGTAGATGTGTAAGAATATTTCATACCATTTGGAAGACTATAGTTAAAAATAATATCCATTGATTTTGTTTTCCATAGTAAATTATAAATCAACAAAAATGGATGTGATGAAGACATCCTTAAATTAGATTATTAAATAATAGTTTTACATTAAAGAACTTATAGGTTTTTTATAAGTGAGGATAAAAAAAATTATGTATATTAAATAATAGGAAGTATGTTTTCAAATAACAATAATGAGAATAGTATTATAAATTTTAATTTTTTTTAATATTTAAAAATTTATAAGAGGATAAGTAAATCCCAATATATATTTAAATTTTACCAAGGAAAAATAATTCATAGTTTTTTTATGTGTATAAGATTATATTTGGAGAAATAATGAAAAATTTAGTGCAAGTGTCCACTAAAATAATGATCCTGTATTTAGAATAGTATATGATTGGTGAGATCAAATTACCCTCTAGAAAAAAGTTGTCCATAAATGTTTATATATTTGTTCTTACATTTATGATACCAAATATATTATCAGAAATGGCATCAAGTCAACTCTATGAATGTTCCCAAAAAAGGAGAATCACTTAGCCATATTAAAGTACATGAGGTACATTAAGGAATCATTTTATTATTATTTGATGTATTTTTTGTAAATGATATGAAATTTTTTGAAATATTAGAAATGGATTTGGATGGAGATATAGTGAATATAAAGTCAAAATATGGAGGAAAATGATTCATTATATATTTGTTTATTGAATCGAATATAAAAATTTAGGGCAATAAATACTTTAATATAATAAATATTGATTATATTTCAGTAATAATGTATCGAAAATAATTGGAATTTATGAAAAATTAACTGGATGATTTTGGAGATGATTGGAAGATATCTATGGTAGTTTAATGTTAAAACTCAATTTAAAAAGAGATAAAAAAGAATTAAGTTCAACATTCAAAAAATTATGAATCTAGTGTTATTTTATTGTTTTACTATTTAATCAATGTATTATCAAGATAGTACATGAAATTACAACTAAAAATCTGAAAAATATAATTTCAAAACCACTGGATACAACATTATGTAAAATAAATTGGTTAAAACTTGGAGTTAAACTACCTCCCTCAACATGATAATTTTTTAAATGAAAATCTCCCCAATATATCTGAGGCTATTTATTGAATTCTATTCTTCTTATATCTATATATCTTATTTATATATTATGTGATAGGGAAATATATTTTCTATGTGGAGTTGGTAGCTGTGTTAAGGGAAATCAACAATTCAGGGAAAACAATTTATAAACTGACATATTCTATTATTTCTTACTATCATATATAGATCATGTAGGGTTCTAAAAATCATTGGTGAATCATTTCCCAGCATATTTATCCAAACATTTATTTAAAAAATGTATAATCAGAAGACAATTTTTATATTTTATTTTCTATGGTAAAAATACTGAAAAAAAAACACTAAAAAAATAATGTTCTAGGTGTATTTTGAGAACTGAAAATAACTATTGGATTTGGGAGATCAGGGTTATAATTTTACATGTGAGAATTATTTAAAAAAATAATGATCAGAGAATTTTAAAAAAATATTTATTTTAGTGGATTTTTTTTTTCAAATGGGATTTATTTAGAGGTGCAATTGAAAAATCATAAATCCTGTGAGATGTTTTTGAGTGGATTGGTTTTTGAGGTATGTTCAATTAAATTCACCACACCATTGCGACTTATGAAAATCCTCTGTGAAAATTGAGTATGTGAATGAAGAAAATATAGAAATCGAGATAATATCTATATTAGGTAATATAGGGTGATCCTTTTATTCACACCATATTGGGTACTCATGATGAGTGAATATGAATAAGTAAAATTAAAAATAAACTATATAGAATAAATTTGTGGCCACATTGGAATGTCATAAGAGATCAGGTATACCAATATTATTAATTATCCTCAATTAATAGAATCATACTCTATATGGAAGGGGTGCAGATATTAGGAAAGATCAGTACTAAAATGATAATGACGGGATGATTCTAGGGTACAACAATGGTGAAGGGAGTAAAATTGAATGTGGTAAGGGGGTTCCTTGTAAATTACATTTTCGGTTATGTCACATATTTGGTAATTAAGTTGTTACTTCCAAATAAGATGAATTATCTATGATTAAAGATTATTTGGTCACTAAAATAGAAATCATGGGGCCCTAACATAGTGAAAATACTAATCGTGGTTATTAGGAAGAATTTTCTTTTCATATATCATATCCTTATAATTTGATACCTTTTTATATTAGTTATCAAAAATAAAGTTTATTATTAATTATTTATTATAATGTATCAAGTAAAAAATAATTTTTTTTTATTTATAAGTGAAATGTTTCAACAAAAAAGAAATAAAACTTTGTATTTATCCCTATGGTTTATTAATCTCAAGGTATAAAATACATCTTTTAGAATTTCATAAATATATTGGTGAATTTAGATACAATACAATAAAATAATCACTAATATAAAATATTTTGGGACATCTTTATTCTTGAGGAACATTAATTTCCAAGAGAAACTAAAATATGGTATTTTTAAATAGTGTAATTAGAAATATGAACATTGAAAATATGTTAATTATATATAATGTCATTAGTCTTATTAAAATAGCCATATAAATTCATGTATTGTTAATATGTAAATTAAAAACTTATAATCATATTAAAATATGATATAAAATTATTAAAAATATTGATATATATATATATGTATGTATATGATACATATAAATATTATTAATATTATTATTAATGTATTATATAGTGTACATATAAAAATAAAATAAATATTATAATACAATTTTTGTAGTAAAATCCAATTTTATAATATAAATATTTACTTTTAATTGTTTTTATAGAGAATCTAGTTTAAAATTAATATTTTATTCTCTCAATGAACTATGTTGTTATGTATGTAATAATTTTTCCTATTATTTTAAATTAAAAACATTTAAAATATTGTTTTTAATAAAATAATGAATTATCATATTTTAAATTATCAATTCATATGATATAATATTGACAACAATAAATTTTTACATTAGTCATTTTTTTAAAGGTAATTCTTATTTTTTATTTTAAAATTTTAATTAAAAATTAAAAAAAACTTCATAACGTGATAAAGATAATTTTTTTTAAAATTTCTAATTTCCAAATATATCTACTTTAAATTATTCAGTTTAATATTAAAATGTTAGGACTTAGTTGAAAAATGTTGTTTTTATGAAACAAATATTATTAATATTTGTATCATTATGTCCTAAAAGATTTAAAAAAAAATTATGTGTTCAAATAATTATTTATTGAACAAAATTGTGTATTTTAAATTATAATTTCAACTTATAAAACTTATCCCAAACATTTTTTGAACTAAATTGTAATGTAATTAGAATATGAAATGATTTTGGCCTTTTGTTGAATAATGTATTTTCAGTGTGATATTCTATTTTGGATAACCATGAAAGACTCGTATCATTGAAATTTTAAAAATTAAATTTCTTGTTTAATTTATTATTATAATATATATGTCCTGCACATGAATTTGATGCTTAAAATACAGACATAAAAGTTGTTCCAACCCAATTATGTGTGTTTATTTAAAAAAAATCACTTAAACACAAGATATTTTTTTTGATAAAATTATCATCAAGGTTTTAATAATATTTAGAAAATTAAATAAAAGGTTAAATATAATTTGTTTTCATTTAAAATTGTTTTTAATGTTAAAAAATAATTACAAAGGTAAAAGAAAACATAGGTACATGTAATGTTGTTGAATAAAATACAATAGAACACTCATGGTTGTCTCATAATTGAGGGGTTCAGTTGGGATTTGACCAAAAATCACTTTATCCACCTATTTTTTGATTGTTTAATCCACTAACCCTTGAATAATGTTTTTAAATTATTGAAAATGAAACAGTTACTTCCAAAACTACACTTCACTTCACTTATAAAACAATCAAACATTTACTCCACATATTGATTGTCATTATAATTGAATTTATCCTCTAAACTATACCATTTTTCTTCTCTGAGAACCCTATCCCACTTACATAGTATTATTTTCTCCATTATCATTCATAAGGCATTTATTCCAATGGAGTTTTGGCAAAAAATGTCAATATTCCCACATTAGAATTACTTTCTATTAGTATATTATTCTACTATACCCCTTCCAAAATCATATATAACTATATTAATATAATTAAATTGCCATTAATTTTATAAATAAGTTTAACTGTATTAATTTTAGGCCAATTATATACTCTATTCAATCCACAATGAAAAATAAAATAACTTTAACACTATTTTGTGAAGACTACCACCTCCATGAAGTAATGTATTTCAATTTATATATTGTTTTTCTTGGTTGGTATATAACTCCAAAATATGATTCAAAAAATTAAAAAATATTTATAATATAATATTTTTCAATTATAATTAAATTATAAACTTCATTAACCATACTCACCCATCGAGATATATCATCTTTATATGTGGTTTGAAATAGATTAGTTACCTTAAATGACTGGTAAAATTATCTAGATTAAAGAGAAAAACCATATTAACTAATGAAAGTATATCAATGAATGAATGATAATATGATCCCTCTAAAAAGATGTTATATAATTTTGGTCTTCATAAAAAATAATTGTACACTCTTGAACCAAATTAATAATGAAAACTCAATATTATAGAACTACATATTATAAGGAAATACATAAGATTCTTAAGGTATTATGGTTGATATATCCCTATAAATAATATCACGAGTCTTTCCTATAATATAAATCTCCATATATATTTCAATTTTTTTGTAATAATAAAAATAGAAAGGGTTCAATTTATTTAATGATGAGGAATGTAATGCTATATTTTTTAGGGAAAAAATGGTTTTACTACATTTTTATCTAATTCTCAAAATTTTCATTAAATTTTTTTAGGAAAAAAAGTTTATATGGATATAGGACATACAAGAAACAAAATAAAACTAAAACCACATTATTCATACTTATGTTGAAGGTTATAACAGAAAACCATAGAACCATGTATTACACACAATGGATAATTTCTCATCATGGATAAAATAAATTAATCAATAATTTATAAATCAATTAGAGAAAATAGATAGAATATAAAATTATATTCATTACAATAAAATCCCATGGATCATTTTCATCTTGGATGATCCCCAATATCCAATCAAAAACCTATAATGAGGTATGCCACCATAAAATTGGGAATAATTCTTCAAAATCATTAATATGAATTATGAATAATGAAATTAAATGTGATAAGGGATTGAATAAATGATTTAGAAAGTCAATATATATAGGAATGAAATACTTTCATTGATAAAATGTTCTTTATAAATATATTTTTGGCCATATATTCAATAGATATAATAAGGTCATGTATTATTAAATTAAAAATTTAAAAAACAAAATAATCTAAAAGAATGATATAAAAATATTATAAACACACTGTAACAGCCCGAGATTTTATAAAAAAAATATTCTTTTTAATTTCATTAATGTCTTCTGTTGTACGCTACACCAAAAGGATCTGGATCAACAAGCATCCTTGACATTCCTTGCATTACATGTAATCGCGACCTTCCTCGATAGTGTGTGTAGAACACATTACCGAGTTTCACTAAACAACGATATGCTATTAAAATATTATTAAAACTAGCTGTTATGAATAGTAATAACCACATTTTCAAATTTTAGAAATTTTAGCTCTCAAAATGGACTTCATTTTTAGATTTTGAGTATCGAATTTAGCTTAAGGATAAATTTTGGTACTTTTGGGATAACTTTCATATTCTGATGAATAGTGAAAATTAATAAATTATAATTAAAGACAACTTTTTTTAATAGAAATAATTAATAGTGATAAATTATTAATTTTAGTTGTTTTAAAGTATATTTAGAATATATTTTTACAATTTAATACATTTTTGGTCATTGGATGTAATTTCACATTTAAACTAGTCAAAAACAAGTGTCAATCTTTTGATAGTTATTATCTCTTAAGAACACTCTATTTGTTTTGACGATGGGAATTAATTTTTAAATTAATTAATGAAACTGATATGTTTTGAATTTGATAAAATAAACATCATTTTTTAATTCATAATATCAAAAATATCTTAGATCTAATTTTTGGTATTTTTCTGGAAACTTTCATTTTTTGATGAATAGTGAAACCACTAAGTGGTAGTTAAAAAACTGAATTTTTCATAAAACATAATTTTACCGCTTCTGTGAGTGGAATATCTAAAATCCAAGAGACACGGTTAATATCAAGGACTAAAATGTGGTTCAATGAGATAAAAATAATTTTTGTTGAATAGTAACTTCTTACTTTTTTTACCACGGTTAAAAGTAAATAGGGTAATTAAGGGTAAAAATGATATTATTATTACCCTAACACATGTCCTAATTCTATTGGAGAAGTTTAATTCGACCAAAAACAACCTTAGGAATCAAATATGACCATTTAGTCCCACTTGGATTAGATTAGGACATTTATTATTAATTTATTTAAAGAAGGGTTAAAATTGTTAAAATCAAAGTTTAATAAGTAAATCATTATTAATATGTGGTTATACATAAGAAAAATTCGAATAAAATTATTAATTATAAAGCTAAATAGATTTTTCTACATAATGGTATTTTATTTGTAATTTTTAGACATTAAATAAATTAATTTACTTATTACACAACGATGATGCAGTAATTATCTTATTAATGAAATATAGACATAATTGATGTTATAAATACCCAAATAAATATAATTTGAAACTTTTTATGAATTAAACCACTTTTCTAGGTTAATATGACATGTTATGATTGATATAATTTACTTTTGTGGAAGTAATCATTCTGTTATGAGTTTCAAAAAAAATCAACTATTGAATTGTGTCAAAATTGACATAAAATTGTTTTTAAAACAAATATTATATTATTAATTGTTTTTTTATTCCTAAAAATATAATATTCTGAAAAATGGCTTATATAAGTATATATATATATTAATGAAACACAACTTAGGGGTCGCTTGGATGTATATGGTAAGTTTATTAACTATATAATATAAAAATACAATGTGACATGGTAAATGTCAATCTAATTAACTAAGAGTTAAAACTAAAAGATAAGGTTAATAAAATGACCTAAACTTGTCTAAATTCTATTGGATGAGAGTATTTCGACCCATACCCAACTTATCTTCGAAATAACTCAATTTGGAGCTATTTAAAACCGAACTTCACTTTATAATAAAATAATATTTTTATTTATTCCAAAGGTGCCCCTCTTCTACCTTATAAAAGGGCACCTCCCCCCCCCCCCCTCTTCCTCACACCACTTTGAGCCTTCAAGCTCGGCCAAACCCTACCAATTTCTACTTTCCACTTCCCTAGGGCCATCCTAGAGGTTTTGGTCTTCTTCAAAGACCAATTTTAGTGCCCTAAAAGAAGGTCACAAAGAAGCACTTCAAAGAAGAGGTAATGTCTGTTACCGACTCTTTCTTCTTTATTTCTTCTTCCACTTCTCCTTCTTTAGATGTTACATTATGAAGTAATAACATTAGTATCACTAATATACTGATATGTTATTATATGTATGAAACAACCCTATCTCACCATCTATCCATCCTACGGAAAAAGAAATCACCGCGCGTGCGTACGTACGACATACCGTCTCCACGCTGTGGTGTAATATATTTTCCACCACCACCTTACTTGGATGGGTATAATGGACTAAATAATGACTATATAGGACTATTATAAAGTGATATTGATTATTAAATAGTATACATACACTCCAATAATATTTCACGATCATAGGAATGATATCATCACTCATGCGTACGTATGGAATACCGTCTCCACGATGTGATTCGACTCGTTCTACATGATCTTCATTTAAAAATGATTATATAAATGAATTTAATGAATGAATATGATATATATTACACTAATACCATTCTAGAAATTAGGTATCTATAACCTAAAGAGAAGAATAATAATTTATTCGAAAAAACACGCATAAGAACAAAAAGTTATAAACACCCGAATAACAAGTAGCAGTGAAATATTACTACTAAGAAGCTAAGAATATGACCATTTGTTATATCATAAAAATTGGTATGATTCTGGAATAAGTCAATAACATTATTTAAATCGTTATATAGGAGGTTCGGACACGTACAAAGCATATCAGACCTAAGGTAAGGGAAATATCACAACCTCATTATTATCCGAGATTGTTTATACTTTGAAATTTACTGGGGTGTATTTTATCATCCACATCCATGTTTCCTCAATATGTAATATTTATATATTTCTACAATATTTTATATCCAATTTTACCCTTCGGTGAGTTTTTAGTAAAAGATATGAAAGTAATCTTTTGTCGTTCTTCGTACGATGTACTTTTTGACTTTTTCGACAAAAGTACAAGAAGAATGTTTTTTTAACTTATACAGCATGAATGGATTTTTAAAACATTATTTCCAAGAACCTTCCTTTACAAGTTTTCCAGTTTATTTTGAATCAACTTCTTTTAGTTTAAAATTGTATGACATGTTAAGAAAGGAAAATGTTTTTGAAGTAAAAAGGATATTTTCCTGAAGAATGGAGTTCAAGTGTTTTATCAAAATTATTTTCCATCTATGATAATATAGGGTTCTATTTATATCCCTATTATTACATTGATTTGATTATGTTTTGATGGAATTATTTTTATGAATTCCATTATCTTATATGAATTGTTTTATGATGTCATGTTGTTTAAGAATCCCATTTTTATTACATTGGTTATGCAATGATGTATGATTTATGATTTTGTGGCACACATAAGAATGGTATCATTATGAGATGGGTGGGACCTATATATCCCTCCAATGAATTGGGTAATGATTTTATATCTCATGAGATAGATATGGCTGGAATGGTAGGTTATACTGGTTTAGTGAAACAGGGCCGAAACGAGGGTGACTCGGTTCAGAAATGGACTTTGTCCACTAAGATAGTCTTGTCAATGAGTCTTGACTAATAAGATATGATTATCTATGATTATGTGTGTATGCCATAATTTTTCATGTTTTATGTTATGATTATTTGGATTTCATTTCACTACTATGATTTATCCCATGTTATGAAATTATGCTCTCTTTTGCAGGTTAAGATTTCCAAAATGTTATATTCTTATGAAAATGATGTGATAGATATTTCTTGTGCTTACCCTTACTGAGCATTTTAGCTCACCATTTTATGTTTTCTTTTCCCCAGGATATATAGAAAGGTTTTAGGTAAAAAAAGGAAGATCTTTATGGGAGATTTTGAAGATCTTTTCACCACGATTAGAAGATTATATTCCGAGTTTCCAAAGACACTAAACTATTACGATCCTTGTGTGTTTGTTGTTATGTACTAAGTATTCCGTAAAAGTAATGTAATTTCCATGTACATCAGGCTTTGGGTCTCTATTGTTGGTATCAGAGGAAAGGTTTAGTCAACCTTTTTTAAACTAGGATGCGAAAACGTTAGTGAGATCACTAGAGATATTTGTAAGGTATGTCTAGGGATGTCCCTAAGGATAAGTATACATATATGATACAGTCCTAGAACTACGGTAACGATCTTAGAATTTAACCTAAGATGTTAGATATTGAGGATACTCCCCCTTTATTATGTTGTTTTTCCTAGCATGATTTTTTCCTCTCGCACTATTCTTTTTGGGTTTTAGATGATGGCTGTAACCCGAAGGAACCGTGTTGATCAATGCAATGGAAAATGAAATGATTGTCCTCCTGAACAAAAAAATGTTATGGGAGATGGAGTGAAAAATATTATTGCTATACTTACACAAGATATGAATCATTCTGGACTTCCAAATGAGCAGAGAAGGGAACAATATTCTATTGATTCCTTCATGAGGCAACGTCCACCTTCTTTCAGTGGGTCTTCTGATCCACTTGTTGATGAACAATGGATCAGTACTACTAAAATGATATTTTTAGTTCATCAATGTTCTGAACATGATAAAGTCATCTTAGCTGTATATCGTTTGGAAGGTGAAATAGATCAATGGTGGAATCTTATCAAGAATACAAGGCAAAGAGATGAAATTGAGTCCATTGAAGGGGATAAGTTCAAGAACTTATTTTTCAATAAGTACGTCCCTCGTATTCTTCGAACAAAGATGGAGAATGAGTTTCTTTAACTAATGCAAAAGGATGATGAATTTGTTGGTATATAGGAAGCAAATTTTACAAGGCTTGCAAGGTATGCATCTTGATTTATCATCCAACCTGAAAGTAAAGATGATCGATTCTTCAGTGGCTTAAAACCAAATCATCGAAGGGAATTAGCTATAAGAGACTTCAGTAGATATGAAGAAATTGTGTGTTGTGCTATCAAGGTATAATTGGAAGTTGGTGTTACTTATCCATCTCATAGATTTGACAATAAATGAATGATGGTGTTCAAGGAGAAATATCAGAATAATGGTGAAAAGAAGATGAATGTTTCCTTATGCTCAATGTGTAGAAAGAAGCATGGTGGATATTGTCTTAAAGGGAGTAGAAAATAATTTAAGTGTGGAAAAGAAGGTCATCGAGCAGGTGAGTTTCGAAGTAATGGAAAAGGGTTTCTAGTGATGTGAATAAAGAAAAGACTACAGAGAACATACCAACAACACTTCAATGCATCAAGTGCATGGAAATGAGGCATTATGCTAATAAATTCCCTAATCGAAGGGTTAGTGATGATCGACATGAGCAACCACTTAAGGGATAGGAAAAAGGGAAGTCACATTCGATCACCATTGGTGATGTTGAATATGACAATGATCTGGTGGAATGATTAAGTGTTTATGTAATGGGATTTCAAAATAATGTTGAGTATTGGAATATTTATGTATTGGTCTATTGTGGTCTTTAATAATTTTATACCGGCAACCATGGGAAGTGATTGAGATATTTGTGGAATAAAGATGATATGTGCATAATGAAGGGAAAATGAGAAAATGACATATTTGACAGTATTCATGAGCTCATGATTGATATAAGGACTAAGTGATATCATGGTTTGAGTATATAGAATTTTGAGGATTTTGGTATATGGAAAGTGTTAACTTTTAACTGCATTAATTTTTTCACTAAGGTTCAATGGATATTCATTCTTTAAGAGAATACATGATTAAGGTAATCACATGTTTGTAATTTGAACAACAAGATATATCTTATGATATATGGGGGATAAATGATGGAATTCACGTGATCATTTTCTTTATACTATGAGCTTGGACCGAAGTATTTTATATAAGCCTAATGATTGGAATGGATTATGTTGGACATAAGTTAGAATTTTTTAAGGATAGAAGTTTTTTGGATATTATTGATGGGATGTTATAGTAAAATAGTTTTAGAAAAAGGACAACCTGCAGGATGAGCGACAGCCCATTGCCTCGGACAAGGTCGTTGGAATCGAACCCACAAACGAAGTACGACTGGACTTTATCGCCTACCACTGGCCTACAAGAAGACCCTGTTTAGTAGAAACTAGTTTTATTATATTCATCAGTATGATATATTAAGTATAAGTCCATTTTAGGAACCATATATGATTAATCTCACTATATATGGACTTATGATAACTTTTCTAGCCTTTTTTTGAGAGGGATGGAATGACCCATCATTCTATCACATGATCTGCTAACACATCACGAATGACAAATTCAACTTCATTTCTTTAAGAGATGAAGTGTAAATTGTCCAAAGAACGAAAAACGGTGATACTATAGCAAAATCACAAAAGTATTTCTTCTAATTCAAATTTCATCAACTTTAGGGAAATGATCTTGAAAACCAAATATGTTGTCCTAGTGCTCTTATATCTGATGAATCAGATGGTACCTTAGATCGTCACAAATTTATGGCTTTTTTATTGCTGGCTTTTCCATAGCCATGTTCTCTACCACTCTCCATCAGAACATGATGGTTAGATTTCTCTTCCATATCCATTTTTTCACATATGTGGAAACCCAGTGATTATTTTATTTGGGTAACCGTTACATTTCATACTTTTGTTTTTAAAGATTGGTTTTGGTATTCCTTTTTATGATGTGGGTTTCTATTAATGAAATTTTCGAGTAGTAAACCATTTATTACCCCGATGAATTTTGAGGGCTAAATTCATTTTAAGGGGGGTAGAATGTAACAGCCCGAGATTTTATAAAAAATATTCTTTTTAATTTCATTAATATCTTGTGTTGTACGCTACACCAAAAGGAGCTTGCTCAACACGTATCCTTGACTTGCCTTGCATTTCACGCAATAACGACCTTCCTCGATAGCGTGTGTAGTACGCAATACCAAGTTTCACTAAACAATGATATGCTATTAAAATACTATTAAAACTAGCTGTTATGAATAGTAACAACCACCTTTTAAAATTTTAGAAATTTTATCTCTTGAAATGGACTTCATTTTTAGATTCTTAGTATCGAATTTAGCCTGAGGTGAAATTTTGGTACTTTTCAGATAGCTTTCATATTCTGATGAATAGTGAAAATTACTAAATTATAATTAAAAACAACCATTTTTAATCGAAATAATTAATAGTGATAAATTATTAATTTGAGTGTTTTTAAAGTATATTTAGAATATATTTTTACAATTTAATACAATGTTGGTCATTGGATGTAATTTCACATTTAAACCAGTCATAATCAAGTGTCAATCTTTTGATAGTTATTATCTCTTAAGAACACGCTATTTGTTTTGACGACGGGAGTTAATTTGTAAATTAATTAATTCAACTGATATGTTTTGAATTTAATAAAATAAACAACATTTTTGAATTCATAATATCAAATATAGCTTAGATCTAATTTTTGGTATTTTTCTTGAAACTTTCATTTTTTGATAAATAGTGAAACCACTAAGTGGTAGTTAAAAAACTGAATTTTTCATAAAACTTAATTTTACCTCTTCTTTGAGTGGAATTTCTAAAATTCGAGAGACACGGTAAATTTCAAGGACTAAAATGTGGTTCAATGAGATGAAAGTAGTTTTTGGTAAATAGTAACTTTTTACTTTTTTTATCACGGTTAAAAGTAAATAGGGTAATTAAGGGTAAAAATGATATTATTATTACCCTAAAACATGTCTTAATTCTATTGGATAAGTGTAATTAGACCACAAACAACCTTAGGACTAAAATATGACCATTTATCCCCACTTGGATTAGATTAGGACATTTATAATTAATTTATTTAAAGAATGGTCAAAATAGGTAAAATCAATTTTTAATAAGTAAATCATTTTTAATATGGGGTTATACATAAGATAGATTCGACTATAAATATTAATTATAAAGCTAAAAATATTTCCTACATAAGGGTATTTTATTTGTAATTTTTAAACATTATATAATTTAATTTATTTATGACACAACGATGATGCAGTAATTTTCTTATTAATGAAATATTGACATAATTGATGTTATAAATACCCAAATAAAAATAATTTGAGACTTTTATGAATTAAACTAATTTTATAGGTTAATATGACATGTTAGTATTGATTTAATTAACTTTTGACGAAGTAATCATTCTGTTATGAGTTTCAAAACAAATCAACTATTGAATAGTGTCAAAATTGACATAAAATATTTTTTAAAATAAATATTATATTATTAATTGTTATTTTAGTCCTAAAAACCTATGGTTCGGAAAAATGACTTAGATAAGGTTATATATATTAATAAAACACAACTTTGGGGTCTCTTGGATGTATATGGTATGTTTATTAACTAAATAATATAAAAATACAAAGTGACATGGTAAATGTCAATCTAATTAACTATGAGTTAAAACTAAAATATGAGGTTAATATAATGACCTAAATTTGTCTAAATTCTATTGGATGAGATTATTTCGTCCCATCCCCACCTTAGCTTAGAAATAACTCAATTTGGAGCTATTTAAAACCGAACATGACTTTATAATAAAATAACATTTTTTGTTATTCCAAAGGTGCCCCTCTCCTCCCGTATAAAAGGGAACCTCTTCCCCCTCTTCCTCACACCACTCTGAGCCTTCAAGCTTGGCCAACCCCTGAAAATTTCTTCTCTCCACTTCCATAAAGACATCCTAGAGGTCTTGTTCTTCTTCAAAGACCAATTTTAGTGCCCTAAAAGAAGGTCTCAAAGAAGCACTTCAAAGAAGAGGTAATGTCCGTTACCGATTCTTTCATCTTTATTTCTTCTTCCACTTATTCTCCTTTATTTGTTTCATTATGAAGTAATAACATAAGTATCACTCATATACTAATATGTTATTATAAGAATTAAACAACCCTAACTCGCCATCTATCCATCCTACGTAAAAAGAAATCACCGCGCGTGCGCACGTAAGGAATGCCGTCTTCACGCCGTGGTGTAATATATTTTCCACCACCACCTTACTTGGATGTGTTTAATGGTGTAAATAATGACTTTATATGACTATTATAAAGTTATACTGATTATAAAATAGTATACATACACTCCAATACAATTCCACGATCATAGGAATGATATAATCACTCATTCGTACGTACGGAATACCGTCTCCACGATGTGATGCGATTCGTTCTACATGATCTTAATTTCATAATGATTATATAAATGAATTGAATGAATGAATATGATATATATTACACTAATACAATTCTGTAAATGAGGTATCTATAACCTAAAGATAAGAATAAGAATTTATTCGACAAAACACACATAAGAACAAAAAGTTATAAACACCCGAATAACAAGTAGTAATGAAATATTACTACTAAGAAGCTAACAATATGACCATATATGATATCATAAAAATAATTATGATTCTGTAATAAGTCAATAACATTATTTAAATCATTATATAGGAGGTTCGAACACATACAAAGCATATCAGACCTAAGGTAAGCGAAATATCTCAATCTCATTTTTATACGAGATTGTTTATACTTTGAAATTTACTGGGGTGTATTTTATCATCCACGTACATTTTTCCTCAATAGGTAATATTTATATCCTTCTACAATATTTAATATCCAATTTTACCCTTAGATGAGTTTTTAGTAAAAAATATGAAAGGAATCTTTTGTCGTTTTTTGTACGAGGTACTTTTTGACTTTTCTGACAAACGTTCAAGAAGAATGTTTTTTTAACTTATACAGAATGAATGGATTTTTAAAACATTATTTCCAAGAAGATTCCTTTACAAGTTTTCAAGTTTATTTTTAATAAACTTCTTTTAGTTTAAAATTGTATGACATGTTAAGAATGGAAAATGTTTTTGAAGTAGAAAGGATATTTTCCTCAAGAATGGAGTTCAAGTGTTTTATCAAAATTATTTTCCATCTAAGATAATATAGGGTTCTGTTTCTATACCTATTATTACATTGATTTCATTATGTTGTGATGGAATTATTTTTATGAATTCCTTTATCTTATATGAAATGTTTTATGATGTCATGTTGTTTAAGAATCTCATTTTTATTACATGGGTTATGCAATGATGTATGATTTATGATTTTGTGGCACACATAAGAATGGTATCATTATGAGATGGGTGGGACATATATCTCCCTCCAATGCATTGGGTAAAGATTTTATATCTCATGAGATAGACATGGATGGAATGGTAGGTTATACCGGTTCAGTGAAACAGGACTGAAATGAGGGTGACTCGGTTCAGAAATGGACTTTGTCCGCTAAGACAGTCTTGGCAATGAGTCTTGACTAATAAGATATGATTCATTATGATTATGTGTGTATGCCACAATGTTTCATGTTTTAAGTTATGATTATTGTGATTTTCATTTCACTACTATGATTTATCCCATGGTATGAAATTATGCTCTCTTTTGCAGGTTAAGATTTCCAAAATGTTATGTTCTTAAGAAAATGATGTGATTGATATTTCTTTTGTTTACTCTTACTGAGCATTTGAGCTCACCCTTTTATGTTTTATCTTCCCCAGGATATAAAGAAAGGTTTTAGGTAAAAAAAGGAAGATCTTTATGGGAGATGTTGAAGATCTTTCACCATGATTAGAAGATTATATTCCGAGTTTCCAAAGACACTAAACTATTACGATCCTTATGTGTGTTTTTGTTATGTACTAAGTATTCCGCAAAAGTAATGTAATGTCCATGTACGTCAGGATTCAGGTCTCTACACACACATATATATATATATGTGTGTGTGTGTGTGTTAAATATAAATATGAATAATTTTTCATAAAATTGTTTATTAAGTATACCTTGAATTAAAATAAATATATTATTATCATTTTACTAGTAAAATATTATTTTAGAATATTATTAATTAAATTTAATTGGATTTGTTAAATCATCTTTAGTATAAAACTATTATATAATTTATTTAAAAGAATAATATTTTTATTTAATTCTAATAAATCTCACAGAATATTTTGAATTTTTTTATAATTAGATAGATTTATTAACAACTCTAAAATATGAAATTAATATAAATTAATATTAAGAACAATTACTGTTTAGAAATTTAGTTTTTTTGTAAAAATAGTTTATTTTGATATTTTATTTGAACATAAATATTTTTAATAATAATTATAAAACACAACTATAAAATTTGGATTCTTATTATATAAATTTAATGTTTTTTAATTTTTTTTCTAAAAAGGACAGTTTTAGTAAAAAAATAGTGTTTTTAAAAATCATATATCCTTTATGTATATATCATTATAAGAAAAAAGATTAATAAAATTCTAAGTGATAAAATATTAAATTATGGAATAACATTATGGACTTTGAAATTATAATTTATGTTTGAAAACCATTGTCCAACATTCATCAAACAAATTAAAAAATTTAGTTTAACAAAATTTATTTTTGATCATTTCTTAAATCATGTACATTGAAGATGATATTTTTTGGGAATTCTATTAAGGCCTCATAAATATAAATTATTTAAAAAACCAATTTATGTGATAGTAAATTATAATTTTAAATGATATAGATTACGCATGATCATTATGGATTAAAACAGAGTTTTCAAAAAAAATATTTATGTGATTAAGTGTGTTTATTTTAGAATATACATTTCACAAATCAAGAAAAATTATTTCATAAAATTATTTAAACATATTAAATAAGAAATATCAATTTTTCCATAGGGTCAATCGTAAATTTTAATTATAAAATATTACTAAGGATAAAAATTTAATTACCAAGGAATAATTGAAATAAGTTAAAAGATGCAAAATTTAAAATAAATAGCTTTTATATAGTCATAGTTGTAACATAAATGAATGGATGATGTATAAATAGACCCACTCGCAATTTTTCCTCATAGTTTATTAATATTCTTCCTATTTAAAAATTCATAGTAACTATTCAATAGTGAAAATGTAAGTGTCACATCAAAAACATCATTTCTCTTCACAAAGAAAAAATACAACATTTCCTCCACTTCTAGGTACACCAATAGGTTGAATTTTGAATAATAAATATTGCATATTTACCCTAATGTAATCATCTCCCACTTCCAAAATTTTATTTTCTCTATTGTTTTTCTTAATACAATATTTTAAATGATTTTTTATGAGAATTCTCATGCTTCCCAGATGAGTATTTCCTTCTTTTAGTCCTTAGTTATATCTATAAGTATTAATTTAATGAAAAATATATTTTTTAAATAGTAAAATTTCATCATATTAATTAATAAATAATCATTACTCCATTACATCAACATAGAAACACTACATAATATTAACTTTTTGTTGTGTGCAGTACCATCTCCAAAAATTAAAGACTTTCATTCATCATCCTATTATTATTTTTGGATGAAAATAAATTAAAATTTTATTTTACTACAATAATATATACATATAATAACATTTCTATTATATTTTAATTATATTATACATTTCTTTAACTATACCTAAATATCGAGATATATAATGTTTTTCTCTGGGCTGGTTTAAAAACCTACTTGAATAAATACAATAAACCAGAGTCATTGATGAATTTGTGAAACTAAATACTAATATAATTATAATTTTATTTGATAATAAATATTGGATTTTTGTTTTAGAATTTTTATTCTATTTTTTTAACATTTATCATGAACTTACTTCCTCATGATGAGGGAGGGGATAGCAAAGTCCCATGCCCTTCCTTCTCCATGATGGATGAGAGATAATAACCCCATGAGTCCCACCATATATAGTCCATGGAGTGGCGACTGGCACCAATGTCATAGAATCTCACACAAATGGAAAGAAGTACCCTTTTTTCAATGAAAACATGATAAAGAGGCAGGGAGGTAAAATCCAAAACTACGTCAAACTATTATATAAAAGATACCAAAACAAAACCCATATAAGTTTCAAATGTAAACTAAAAAAAAGTACAACCAGAGCACCAAAGAATGTACCAATAGAAAGAGACTATGTATTACCACACCAACTATCTGTACTCGCGAGCTAGGAAAGTCCACCATGGTCCTCAAAGTACTTCTCGAAACCTAAAAATAGTTCCAAAAATGTAGGGTGAGTATTAATGTTTACCTAAATGGTAAACTAAAGACACACGCGAACAAGTGGAAGAAGATAACTAATTCCACCATGGAAATTTCGGAAAACAAAAACACCTAACTAGGAATGGTAATGAGACCATCCTTAGTATGTAACACTCCCCAAAAAACACATGTCCAGTATGATAATAATATAATCAAATTGAGGATTTGGGTTCCCCACACAACCTTTTCCACTTGTTAACTACTCATTCCTAATGGATAACATATTGATTCTTATCCCTTCCGCAAATTCAGTCCCACTACCACAATTGGACTCACACATACGAGAAATAACCAAACTCATCCCACCTACAGACACCTGGGTCACAAAAACCACATCTCTCACCTGAACACACCTATGCCTCATCCCAAAGAGACCTGGGAAACAATTCTGAAACATAGACACCTAGGTCCCTCTATCACAACAATACCTTCTAGAATGATCTTGTGTTATAGAAAACCTCCTGAAATTACAGCCTACCCAGATATGCTCAAGCATTAAGAACATAAAAGTGGTGCTATGAATAATGTTTGTAACCAACCATCCATCCTCCGAACAGGGTGTTGGTATAGGCACCCTGCCTCTTGAAATTGGGGTTCATGGAATGTAGTTATCAACTATGGTGTGGAGCATATTTAAAATTACAAGGAACTATAATTTATACATATTGGTAAATAAATACACATCCCAACATACAAGTTTTATACAAACAACCAAGCGACAAAGTAAAACATTTTATACTACCCATATATGCACAACCACATAGACATCCATAATAAAACAATAAACTAACCCCCTTTTATTTAACCACATTACATTCGTTAATTAAGGGGTTAACATTAATTTATTCTAGAACTACCTAAGAAAACTACCATTCCTTGGAATAGACAACACAGTAAGACAAACAAAGACGATGTCACTGTACAAAAATAGCACATAACCACATCAGAGTCCCACTTCCAAAAAAAATCGAAAAAACAACTAAAAAGAAATTACCACTTCTTATATGTACATCCATTCTCCAATCAATCAGTCTCGCAACCTGAGACTCTGTTATTCCTCTTAAACAACCAAATAGAAAAATATAACAGAAAAACACTACAAAATAGTATCCTCACTTAACAAACATACCCTTCCCCATTCAATGGACTAACCCCTTTATCATCCACTAGTAACCATGACCATGAATCCCACAATAGAACCACATAACCAACACAAGGATCAAACCAAATAAAACATAGCACCCAACCACACTATCATGTTATGCATATATAGATTTATCCAATTGGTGTTCATAAATTTCACATTAAATAAAATAGGTGATCATAGAATAGGTTTAATCAAGGTGCATCCATTTGGTTAACCAAGTATAAATGATTAATAAAATTTCATATTACAACTATTTATTGAAGCATCACCACAAAAGAATATATAACACCACTACTTCCCATGCAATGACCACCAATGACCATGATTTTTAGAATCCATATAGCCATAACAGATCACATCCTCAACAAATAAAAATATTAAAACAAAAAAAATGACATAAAAATATCCCCTATTCCACATTTATTACTACTCATTACCTATGTTTTGTTTGGTTTTATCCATTTACACTAAGAAACATTATTATACCCACCCTTCATGGTACCAAAATATTGAGAGGCAGAAGAATCCCTACATGAAACAAAAGGTGAGCAAAACACTTATTTGAACCAGAAAAATGGGATCATGAGAGTATTAGTAATAAATACAAAGGAACTTTATCGATGGATATGGTATGACACCCGACTCCAAGGGGTGGGAGAGCTCCACGTGCATGAATTGAAAAGATAGGAGATGTCCTCTACAATAGAAAATTCATATCATATATCAATTGAATAAAAATGGATTCCAAATTCATTATCATGGTATCTTGGTCTGGGTCACACAGTTTGAATACCACAACGTCCCTATAGTGTTAGGATATTACAGAGTTTGGAAATTAGAAAAATTGGGAGAAACATGGAAAACAATAAATTTGGAAAAGGGTGAGCCACCATTTGGTGTGCTACCATTTCGGTGTGCCAGAACATTGGTGTGCCACCATCACTATGACACCATTTTGGTGTGTCGCCATCACAGTTTCACCATTTTGTTCTCTACCATCACAGTGCCACTGTTTTGGTGAAACTATTTTGTTGTCCTCACCTTTTTTGATAACATCACTTATGTTTTAATATGTTGATAATCCGAAATAATGTTCATTTATATATTAATTACTATTCACTCTACTTTGAAACAACTCTAAATCAATAAGGATGTGTTTTTCATAGAATAGATAAGTGTTAAGTCACTGATATGCTCAAAACTACTAATACAGACCTACCGGTACTTAGTCTACCGATAGACATAGTCACCGATAAGCAAAGGTCACCGATATACAGAGCTAATGGTATGTGTAAGTCCACCAATAAGCACATTTCAATGATAGATATAGTCTACTAATACAGATAGATACCGATAGAACAAGTCAACCAGTGTGCATATGTCCACCGGTATGCACTTAATCACCAGTGCACCAGAGCTATAGTTAGAGTATGTCTACATATTCAAAAAGTATACCAATACAAAAATACTATTGATACAAAGACCTACTGATACAAAGAGCTAAAGATACAATGATATACCGATACAAAGAGCTACTGATACAAGCAAAGCTACTGATTGAAGGTGTAACCATTATAAGTTGACTGTTACAAGCACTCTGCTGCTTAGAATTTTACACAGTATTTAAATTATACTAACGGTCATATTTTCTCATTTTAATGCAACTTACATTAATTAATGTGGGTTTTGGCATGCCAGGGAAATGTAACTCATACCTATTAAAAGTTAATCATTCCCATTGTTGGATCTGAATGCTATAAAAAGACAAAGGTCATGAAAAAGAATTGTGAAATAAGGGATGAAGTGTGCTGAAAAGTGGTTCATATATACAGAAAAAAGGTTATATCCATACTGAAAGAACACTAGACAAACACAAAGCAATTCATGCTAGAAGATAACATAAGATGCACTTTAGTCAAGATGAGAAGAACTACAACGAGCTCTTCCAACTCTAAATCTGATCAAATTAGAACTTGAAGAAAACGACCCTCTATTTTTCAAAAAAAAATGGAGAAGGACTCAAAAGAAATATTGATCAATCAATGTAGTCCATATCTTCACTTCACATCACTAGAGAATTTGAAAACTCGTATCTACATTCATAGTGATTCTTCTATTTACATTTTGAGCAGTGTGCATTCACTTTATATTTTATACACACACTATCTCCTATGCCAAATTGGAGGATTTCTAAATCCTCACACAAAACTTCTATAACTCTCTTTCATCCCACTTTTGATAGTGGTAGAGTTGAATTAGGACCTAGATAGCTAGTGTGTCGTTGTTTTGTTTTCCCACGTATAAATGTGGTAGCGGTCTTAGTACCTGGACAATATTTTCACTATTGTTTACCATGATCCCAGGTGTGGATCAATAATTATAAATTGTTTTGAGAGGGAAATGTCTCGGCTTGACATTGGACCTATTGTTTTAAAACTCACGTGCTTACTTATTTTGGTTTTTAAACTACATTGAATATTCTGCTGATAATTAAATTGAAATATAAAATTGGTTTAATGTTACATTGATAGTTATTCTAGAAAGTGTTTTTACTTATTATAATGCATTAGGTTAGATTCAAAAGTTATTTAATCATTAGATTACATTAAATAAGAACTAATAAATATCTTGAGAATCTAACTGACCCTTTATAGTTTTACAAATTAACTACAAATTATCTTGTTTTTCAATTTGGGGGATTTTAATAAGAATATTTTTAACAGAAATTTTAATTGGAACTCAATTCACCCCCCTCTTGAGTATCCACTCCAACCAAAACAATTTTTTAATCTAAATTTTTGTAAAACTCCAGAAACAAACCACTACAACCCCCAATAACACAATAAGCACTATATTTTTCAAAGAGGAATGACATGGGGATATATAGTCCATTACATTAGATATCACTCAAAATATTCCCATCCTAGTGAATTAGAAAACACGTAAAAAAAGAGGGGTCCAAACCACCACCCACAAAGATACCACTATGGGAAAAACCACCATGCATTGTTCCAAAACTGGAGAGAAAACGTCGACACCCAAGAACATCTGACCGAACTCTAAATCCCCATGAAATCATATAAAACCCAACGGTCTCACTATCTAGACACATATATTAGGTATCTCCTTCCTGTATGTCAAGGTACTATCCACTTTGGGTGGAAATAACTCAATCAAATGGGTTCAATCACATACGTATTAATGCGTATTTATTTGGGATTTGGTCCTCCCCTCCATACAGTGAGGACTTTATCGCACACATTCAAAGAATAGGGAAACAACTCATCTCACAACAAACGTGGTCAACCATTACATCATAAGGAAATAAAAATAGAAACATAACATAATAAAAAAAACAGTTACGGGTACTGGGAATGCATTCATGCCTCTCGCTCCCAAATACTCTCTTCAAGGCCACCATTCCTCTATATTACATGAACCAAATGAATTGTTTGTTCATGAATCGCCTTCTCCTCATGATACTTGATTCTTACTGGACATTGCATGAATATCACGTCTTCCGTGATATCCAACTCTCCCTAGTCAATGATGTGGGAGTCCTCTTGTAGACACAGACAAAGATGAGAGACATGGACAATGTCGTGGATCCTATCCAACCTCAGTGGTAATTCCATCTGATATAAAACCCCACTAACTCATTACAGCATATAAAAAGGTTTGATGAACCTTGGAGAAGTCATATTCCCTTTTTTAATCCTATGTTTCCCACATGAAGGGGAAATCATCAAGAATATATAGTCCTAGACCTTAGACTCCAAATTCCAACTCCTAAGATCATCATAAAACTTTTTTCGATCATGTGTCACCATCATCCTCTAACGGAAAAGTTTCAGCTTCTTTTTCGTACTCATCACCTTGTTCAGACCATGAAATACTACCTCCACAAGTACATTTCATCATATGGATGAAAGACACATGCTCTCTTATAGAGCTTCAAATAGATCCATAACAATGTATGAGAGATAGCTATTACTCAAATAAAACTATACCAAGGGAAAATATAACACCCAAGTCCCACTAATTCCCAGAACACATGACCGTAACATGTCCTCTAACATACAGATATTCCTCTCTATTTTTTCCTCCATTTGAGGGATGAAAGTAGTACATAGATGTAACTGTGGGCCAAATGCATGCTGTGATATATTCAAGACATGTGCTATAAAATGTGAATCCAGATTTGTTACAATGAATTATGGAACTCTATGAAACCACATCACTTCATCTACATACCTATGTGATAAGGCGTCCACTAAGCTCGACTCCTAGATCACTAAGAAGTGATCTGATTACATCGTCTAATCCACTACATTCCAAAGAGAATCACATCCTCCACGAGTCTTTGGTAATCCAATAATTAAATCCATTGATATTTCATCCCACATATACTCAATAATGTCTAAGGTTAATGCAGACTACCAGGAACATAGTGCCCAGCCTTCACCCACTGACACACTAGGTACATCTCCACAAAATAAACCACTTCCTGCTTCACCCCTGTCCACTAAAACTATTCCCTCAAGCCATGGTACATTTTTATAAACTCTTGGATGAAACAACAAGGGTGATATATGGAACTCATGGATAAATCCCTTCCACATTGTAATTTAGAAAAATAGCTTCCCATAGAACAACATCTGATTCACATTATCCTCCAACCATCCCACTAAAGCATAACCCATGATATGCAATCACGCATCACATCAGTCTCTCGGTCTCCCTAATGGGACACCTCCACCTTCCTCAACAAGGAATATTGCACCATATTTTGAAATTGAAATTCTATACCTCTATCCACTCTCGCATCCAGCTGCAAATCACCCATCTCCTCCATTTCTTTCCAAGCTTATTTGGATTCTCTTACTACCACCAGTAACGAATTCTGGTTTAACGCATCGTCCACCACATTCCCCATTCATGTTGTGCAAGAGATCATAATTTCATAGTTCGATAGAAACTCCATACACCTTAACTTATTCATGTTCGGATCTCATTAGGAGAAGATATTCCTCAAACTCTAGGGATCCATAAAGACCATAAAAACATTCCCTTGTGAGGTACTAGCTCCACAACTTCATCACCAATATGACCACTACAATATCCAGATATTGGGAGGAACTATAACATTCAAGTGGAAATAACTCACTTGACCCATAAAAGACTACTACCCACTACTACATCATCACACATCCTAAGCCTAAACTGGAAGCACCACAATACACCTTGAACGTAACCCCTTCCTATAAAAACCTAATAACTGGTGTACATACCAGCTTCATCTTCAGGTAGCAGAACGTTTCCTGATACTGCTCACTCCACTTGTAGTCCTAGTCTTTTTTGGTCAAATATGTCAGCCAGGTGGAAAACTGAGAGAAGTCACATACAAACCTTTGGTAATAGATCTCTATACCTAGGAAGCTATTAAACTCTTCCATGTTATTGAGTTATTCACAAGAAAGAATCTACCTCCACCATTTATGGGTCCACTATTATCCCTTTTATAGATCCCAAAATTCAATGGAAGTGCACCTCTCACATCCAGAACATACACTTGGGGAAATTCCCATAGAACAGGAGGTTCCAGAATAAATCCATGTGCGTCCTGATGTTCTTAGTATGCTCTTCCTTTGACATGGGGTAAATTAGAATATCGTCGATGAACATGATGATGAACCATTTTGGGTACATTTGGAAGACAGAGTTCATGAGCCCCATGAACACAACTGGTGTATTCGTAACATTAAAGTGCATGGCCATAGATTTGAAGTACCCATACCTGCACCTGAAAGTAGTCTTTGGGATGTCACTCTCCTCTAGCCACAACTGGTGGTATCAAAACCATAGATCGATCTTAGAGAACCATCATTCTCCCCTTAACTGATTGAAAAAAATCCAATATTCTTATGAGAGGAAAAAATTTCGTAATCGTTGCCTGATTCAGTCTCCTGGAGTATATGGACAGCCTCAGGCCAGCATCTACCTTCTTCCCTTAGAATACTAGAGCACCCTATAGTGACACACTCAACCATATAAAACACTTTTATATCAGATACTAAAAATAAATATTCAACCCACACAACTCAAGAGGTTCCATCTATTAGATATCCATTGAAATCAAACGGGCACCAGGTTACATGCCAATTCTAAACTCCAGGTCACGTCAATTGGGTGAAGTCATACCGATTTGTGGGAAACATCTTGTAAATCCTATATGTCTCTTAAAAACTCCACCATCTTAGAACTCATCAACAACTATAACAACATTTTTAATATAGAATGAATATAATCAAGATGTCGACTTCCTTCCAAATGATAGCGCTCACCAAAAAAACTACACGATGTCCACCCATGTCAAAAAACACAACTCGCCTCCAAAATCTACCGATAAAGGAATACATAGTGAACATAAAATAGACACCATGGATGACATTTTAAGGCTATATATTTTAATGAGGAAGATCCTCACGAGAATGATGTTGCACCAACATCATCCTAAATCACTGAAAACCATCAAATTGACACGTTTGACATTAAACTGGTGTTCTCAATAGAAGTAGAATTGAAAGGATCTCTATGTCTATTACCAGTTCATGGGATAGACTAGGTGCTATAAAGAGGTGTGAACATCCTGATTAAAAAAAGAACATTATATAGTACAAAATTTACTGATCATGCCACGAACTAGTTTTGGCCCCAAAGGAACTCCGGCCTCAGCAGCATACCATTTCCAATCCTTAGCTCCTCTAAAACTTCAATGTTGACTGCCTCCCAAACCATGCCCTTTTCGAGGTGCCTAACGAGAACCATATGGACAGTCTTCTCTAGCACCATCTACACTCGGTGGAGCGGGAGCCCGCTGCACCTGCTGGTGTAATGGTCTGACCAGAAATTGTTGCTCCGGAGGTGGGCACTAGAACTACCCACCCTCCCCGTATTCTGCTCAAACTGGGCACTAGATCTGAAGATGTACATGTGATTGACATAAAAATCACCTCATTCTTAGTCCCATGGAGAATGGTCATGTACTAAGAGATCCTAAATGGAACTACATAGGGCTACTTCTCACTTGCTGAAACATAGAAGGCCCTATTGTCGGAGACTTGATGTTGGAAAACTTATCCTTCAACAAACTCTTATAGATCCCCTCTAATTGTACACCGTTATATGAGATCATACTCTACCCTACTCTGGTTGTCTTTTTATATTCCATTTTTTGTCGGCAGTGTAAATGGTGTGACAACATACTGAAGATAAAGTCAGAGTTCCTCGTCTAAGCATCTCAACCGTGACTCCTCATTTGGAGAGGGATCCAGAGCAATGATTAGGATATCCTGGAACATGATCCTCTGTTCCTACATTGACATACTCCCATCTTGGAGGGCGTGTGGCTTCTACCTCTTCTTGGACATCATCATTTAGGGAAAAAATCTACCTAAAACTCTTTCTCTAATTCATCCAATGAATCATTGTTCTCCATTGACACATTGAGTAAAGAATCCACCGATGACGCGTCACATATCACATATGGATCACTGCAATAGGAACACAGTACTCCCTCGGATAAAATATCAAGTTAATACTAATTGTTAGCTCCACACACCAGCCCTACATATCTATGTATGAAGCACTACCTTCATACTTCAACAGGGTCTTCCGTGGGAAAGCACGGATGTTCTTTTCCCAAAATTCATCTTTATATTATCAATCATCCTGCTCCTTCTCATCTATGTCAGCCTACAGGTTCTCAACTACATGTACCATACATGGGAGATGTCCATGTTTTATAACTAAAAAGGTAAATAAGGAACTCCAAAGCCCCACTAGTATAGAAATTTTATATTAAGATTTATTTAACTCTTTATATATTATAAATTAACAAAACATCCCATACAGAAAAGAACACAAGTCATTTTGATGAATGTACATTTCCTAAGGTCTCAAAACTCTTACTAATGTAGCCTCACTCTGTATTCTTATATATCCGGAGTTCTTGTATTAGATCACAGGGGCTCTAAAATCCCATGACCTAGCAGATCTTCAATTGACTATTTCAAAAAACAAGATTTCATACTACTATTTCTCTACCATCCCATGTAATCATCAATATGCCTAACTATGATTGCCATCCTATCTCTCAGCCATCATCTTTGATACCATTCTATTATGACTCACATCCCTAAAGATGAGGGAAGGGACATATAAGTTTCATGACCTTCATTCTCCAATATGAAAGAGATAAAATGACCCATTGTGTCCCACCTTTAATATACCCATGAGTGGGTAATAGCACCAACAGTATAGAATTTCACAAAAAATGGAAGGAATTATCCTATTTAATAAAAATAGGATTGGGAGATAAGATGGTACAAATCCAAAAACAACACAAAACCATTATATAATGGAATCCAAAATCCATCCCATGTTTGATTTAAGCATAAATTTCAAAAAAGGTAAAACTGGATCCCCATATAATGTACCAAAATATATAGACAAAGCAACAACATACCTACTATCCCAATGCCTGAGCTAGTAATTCCTATCAGTGTCTTCAATGTCCTCCTAGAAACTAAAAAATAGTGCCACAAACGTAAGGTGAGTATACAGTTATACTAAGTATGAAAACTAAAGCAACCTGAGAACAAGTGGGGGAAGTATACTAATTCCTCCGTGAAAATAGTAGTTTTTAACAACACATAACTAGGAAATTTTACCATCCCACCCTCACTGGGGAAAACTCCACAAATAACGCATTTCAATTTAGATAATAATATAAACACATTGATGGTATGGGTACCCCACACTACTTTTACCATTGGTAAACTACTCATTCGTAATGGATAACGTCTTAATGATACAACAATTTCCCAAATGGAGTCCCACTTCCACAACTTCCCACACGCAACTAGGAAACAACCAAAAACATCCCACATACAGACACATGGGTCATGACAGGCACACATCATGCCCAAAAATACATAGGCATTATTTCAATGAAATGTAGGAATAAAACATATCCCTCGTACACTTGGGCCCCTCTATCCCAATAAAACCTTCATGAATGATCTCAAATAATAGTAAACCTCAAGCCATTATAGCCTTCCCGGATACGCTCACGTAGTATGTACTGGGAAGGGGGTGCGAGTAATAATGTTAGTAACTAGCAATCCATCTTCCAACTAGGATGTTGGAAAAGACAACATATCCCATGAAATAGGGGTGTTCGACATATAGTGCTCAACAAGGATGGGTTGTGTATTGAAAATCTTATTGAAATACTATTTATAAACAAAGGTTAATAAACACTCAGTCCAACCATTGGTTTCAAATAAACAAATAGCCCAAAAAATACCACACATGCTACTACCCCTATATGCCAAACCACATAAAGATTCATAATAAAACACATGCCTTACTATTTTTATTTAGCCATTATCAATTCATGAATTAAGGGGTTAACATTAATTTATTCAAGCATTATGCCAGGAAACTATAATCCACATCCATACCCAATACAGCAAGCCAAACAATGTTGTAGTAGAACTACACAAACAACATATAACCACATTAGAGTCCCCCTTCACAAACACGTTCAATGATCGTAACACAAAAAAATGTAGTCCAAACACATACAAGTTCACCCATTCCACAATCAATCAATACCTCGACCTAAGATTCCATCACACACCATGTACCACCCCAAACAAAAATCCCACAAAAAAACACCATCAAACAGTATCCTCTCTACACAAACATACCCTTCCCCATTCACAGGATCAACCCCTCTGTCCACCCCTGGATCGCAAAATTGTGCCTCCCACAATAGCATCGCTAAACCCACTCAATGATATAACCTAATAAAAAATAGTCGAAAATAACACCATCAAGCCAAGTATATTCATAATTATCCAACATGAGTTCTTTAATTTCACAGTAAATAATATGGGTTATCATAATAAAGAATTGATCATAGGGCATCCATTTTTTTAACCATGTATACATGATTAATAAATATTTAGTAAATAGAAATTTGTTAAAGAATTACATTAAAATAAATAACATTATAGATTCCTTGAAAATGAAAAAAATGACCGTGGTTTTTAGAATCCATACTACCACAATAGATTAAAACCTCAACCTATATAATGATTAAAACAAACAATACAAAATAAATATCTCCCCCATACCTGATTTATTAATCCTCATCATTTATTTTAAATTAGGATTCATCCATAATCACAATGAAAAATTAATAAAGGAAACATTCATGATTCAAAATATATGAAAGGAAAAAAATCCCAACATGAAACAACAGCTGATCAAAACTCCTCTTTGCGCCAAAATAGGGGATCACACGAGCAGTATGAATGACTCCAAAAGAATTTTATCGATGGATATTGAATAACACACGAATACATGGGGAAAAAGAGCTCTAGGTGAACTATGTGAAAATATATTAGAGTACATATGCTTTAGAAAAAGTAAAAATCTATACTAATGGAAAAGAAATTGTTTCCAAAGTATTTTATCGTAGAATTGTGGACAAGATCATTCGGTTTGAATATCTAAAAGTCCCTAGAGTGTTATGATATTAATGATATATATATAATCCATTGATGTTTCCTTATTAACACTTAAAAAATACTTTAAACTCGATTTAAATCAATTCAACTATAAGAAGGGATAAACTGGATAAACATGGAGAAATTGGGAAAAGTAGAAATTTTAAAAAGGGGGAACCACCATTTGGTGTGACACCATTTTGGTGTCCCACCATCATAGTTCCATAGTTATCGTGCCACCATTTCGATGTGCCACCATTACAATGACTACATTTGTAACACCCCAGGTAAATAAAGAATATGACATTTTTATATTTATCCCTATTTGTGGGACAAATGTAAATATTAATTTAAATGGAACACTATGCCCGATGGCTTACCCAATACGCAACAACGATTTCCATTGAAATCTTACGTTGCACTCTAATAATAAAATAATATTATTTTAAATAGTAGTTAACACATAGCCTTTGTATTGGCGGGAATGAATATAAATAACAAAATTATGATTATATATGTGTGTTAAATGTTTTTAATTTTATCCAATAAATTTTAGAGGCTTAAAATAAAAATGAATCTAATCTTAAGCATTGAATACACTAGTATTTTTAAAAGATTGTTTTACTACCTTTTGATGGAAACCCATTTTTAAATCAAACTTTTGACAATTTTATAAGCTATATTTTTCAAAATAAACATATTATTTATGATTGTTATATATAAATTTACCTTGGGTTAATTTTTGGTATTTTTCTGACAATGTCCATTTTTCAATGAATAGTGAAAAATACTGCATTTTACATCAAAACTGCTTTTTCATATAATTTAATTATATGGTTATATTATCTTTTTATTTTTTTTAAAGTGTAATTGGAATATATTTTTACCATTTAATCCAATTATGGTTATTGGGATTAATTTCACTTTGGAATTAGGCATAAACAAGTGCCAAACTTTTCATAAATATTGTTTCTAAAAAACCCGCTATTTGTTTTGACAACGGGAAGTTTTTTTAAATTAATTATTGCAATTTAGGTGTTTGGAATTTTATAAAATGGATTAAATATTTGGAATAATATTTTCCAAATTATGTAATTATGACTCTGTTGTTTTTTGACATTATGAATAGTAATGACGGTAATTATCTTTAATTATCTTGATTAATGAGTAATCGGATAGTTAAAGATAATAAGAGAATATCATAATAATAAAAAATTACCACAACATGTGTCCTAAGGATACTGGTTGTCTCATGTCCGACCATGGGATGCCTTTTGCCAATCTTGGGGGGCCGATGGAATCACTTTTGTGATAAAGTGACTTTTTATCTATTTATTTTTAAAGAATGTTAAATGTAACAAAGAATGTATCACATAAGTAAAATATTTTTAATTTTGTCTACATAAATGATCTTTTGGACTATAAATACTCATTTGAAAGTTAGAAATGTTTTCTACATCATAGAATTTTTTTTATAATTTTTAGACATTAAATAAATTAAATTATTTATGACATCATAAGGATGCAGTGATGACCTCATTATTTAACGATTTAAATAAAATAGAAAGATAATATAAAATATAATACCTACACATGTCAAAAACCTATTGGATGGGTGTATTTCGAACCCTTATCACATTATCCTCGAAACACATCAATGTGGGACCATTAAAATCAGAAAATAATTCTACAATAAAGTAACATTTCCTTACTTTCCAAGAGTGTCCCTCATCTCCTCTTATAATAGTTCCCCACCTCTACAACCATACCCACACATCCAAAGCCATTGGCTCGTCCAACCCCTTCCCATTTTGTCTCTCCACGTCCCTCTATAACTCCTTGAAGCCTCACTTTGGGAAGAAGTCTTCCCAAGGAAGCCTTTGAGCTCAATCCAAAGGGAGTTTCCTGATTTTAAGGTAATGTCTTCACTTGTGTCCTTTTGTTTTATTTTGATTCTCTAACCCCCTAAACTCTTTTTATTCATTTACTTTGTAACAAATACAGTATATTAAATATACTAGGATGTTTTTATAAGAAGTATTAAAGATAAACATGCACACACCTACATCTAATGGTTAAAGAACATACTGTTTCTGTGGATGGCGAATTACTGCCTCACGAAACGATGATTGTTCAATCTTCTCTTAACACCTTTCATGGTGGCCATTAAGATGTCACTATATTTATATATGATATATAATATGTTTATTTCTTCCTTAATCTTATGTATTTTTCATGTATGGCATACCGTTATGGCTTCCATTGTGGGTATACACGATATCTTTATTTAAGGAAGTGCAGACTACCGCCCCCTCAAAGTGATTTGATTCGTTAATACCATATGTGGTACATATAAAGGATATATTTAATGATATTATATATGATACCATACTGTAATTAAAATAATATTATTTGTCATTATGTTTTAATTCCATTAAATATGAAATAGAAATGGATGTAGCGTTCATGGGTACGTACGGCTCACCGTCTCCATGAACGGTACATTTGATTTCTTATCTCAAAATGTTATGTACTATTATAATTAAATATATATAATGGATATATATGTAATATATTACATCTAAATGATGGATATAATTCTGTAATTATAACATATATATATATATATATATCATTTTGTTTTAATTCCATTAATATGACAAAAAATGAAAATATCGTTCAAGCGTACGTACGACCTACCGTCTCCATGAACGGTGCTTTTAATTTTTATCTTCAAATGCTATGGAATATTATAAAATGAATATATACAGGATATATATGATATTTAATACATCAATAGTATTCATGATATGATATACATATAAATTCATGGAAAATTATTTTCCAACAAGTTCAATTTTTGACTCAAGTACCAATGATCGTTTAAACGACCGTTATTAACTAAAATAATTACATAGTGTTCATGACATGGTAATAAGTGATATAAAAGGAATAATGAACTTGATAAAGGTTATTAAGGAATTAGATATTAACTCATGTTTATTATTCAGGAGATTAAAGAACGATCGAGTCAAGTCGGACCCGAGGTAAGGGATCCTACCCCTCTCTTTCTTTTTAAGTACACTCTTTTATGTCATTCTTTTTAAAGATCATATTTCTTTTTATTGGGATATTATTTTATATTTATAATACTGTAATTTTTTTGTTCATATGATGAGAGACCCTATTCTCTCTCATCAACCCATTTTGGGAGTTTTGAGTGGCGTCGTTAGGCTACCAAATGATTCGTAAGTGATCCAACCTCTCTCTTTCTTTTTAAGTATTCTCCTTTATGTCAGTTCTTTTAAGCTCCCCTTTGTTATGTTGGGGGATGTTATTTTATATTAATCTTTCTATAAACATTATGTTAACATTATGAGAGACCCTATTTCGTCTCATCAATCCATTTTGGAAGTCTTAAGTGGCGTCGTTAGGCTGCCAAGTTTTCGTAAGGGATTTTTCATCTCACTATTATTCCCGTGAGATTTATGCTACATTTTCCACAATTTCCATTGAGTAGAGTATGTACTTCCCATTATTTTTACTCATTTTGTAATATGATTTTATTTATGCATATTTACACCAATGTTGTATTGTCCTTCTTTCACGGGGTGCATGTTTCGAAAGATACCCATGTCGTTAAGGGAACCTTTCCCCCTCCTCTTTTTAAAAGGCTTATTTTGTTATTATTTTTAATTAAATTACTATTATGTTGGGATATGTTCTTCTATATCCTTATTGATTTAAATTTTATGTCCATGTGATGATATATCCTTTTTATCTCTCATCTACTCTTTTCTTAAATTTTGAAGTGACGTCGTTAGGATGTCGAATTTTACCAAGGGAACTTTTTAACCCAATTTCAATTTCTTTGGGTTCACCATGTAGTTATTGAATATGTCATCCTTTGAATATGTTTGAATGAACTTTTATTTTTTTAGACTTAATATCCACTTATATTGGGTGTATTTATATTTTTTACATATAATTTTGAGATTTATTTATCCTTAATTTAAGGATAGCTTCTTTATAAGGGATTTCTTCACATTTTACATTTTTATTGAGACATCATTGTTGTTATGCACCAATTCACTCTTATATGGTGTATATACTATCTTTTGGAATATTATATCATGAATCCATTTATTCTCATTATATTATAATGTTCTGATTAAATTTTATTCCACATTTTTTGTATTCAAGTGTCTCAAATTTTGGTAAAAACACTTTTACCAAAATATCACTTTAAATGTTTTAATGGTTTTTTGTTATTAATATCAACATTTTAAAAATGGTTTTAAGGATTTATTTATGTGGATATTAATGGTTTAAAATGTTAAAAGCTACAAGGTGGTATGGGACACTTTGATTCAAAAATATCTTTATTAAATGTTTTAAATGGTTTTGAAAATGGTTTTTTAAATGGATTCAATATATCAAAATCCTAAAATGATATATTGTGATTGAAATGTGGAAATTTTATGTTTACTATATGCATGTGTTATGTGATACATCTATGTTATTGTTCATGGGCATTGTTATGAAAACGGGTGGTTCAGTGATAAACTAAGGGCGGGTGAGCCCGATATATCTCTCCAATGCAATGGGTAACGCGAAGTAGTGAAACATTAAAGTATCTCCGAATAGATTTAGGGAAGATACTGTGGTGGGTGTACCAAATGTAACCAAGAGGGTTAATCCCTACGTAAGAATGTTATGAATGCCTCAAGTTACCGTTTATGTCTTATGATTTCTATGATTTATTCATGATTTGATGAGGTATGTTAAAGTGCCTATGTTTTATGGGTAACGTATGATTTCATTCTTATGTATATATGAACTCATGTTTCTTTTCCATATTTTTATAATCCTTACTGAGCTTTTTATGCTCATCCCAATTTTTTTTTTTTGAAATTTTTTTCACATGTCAATGGAAAGGTACATGATACGATGATAGTGTCAAGGAAGTGTCAAGAAAGAATCCATGTTTTATTTTAAATATGTTTCTGTTGATGGAAAAATTGAATACTATCTTTATGTAACCACATTGTTTAAATGTGGAATACAATAAATGTTTTATGATCTAATTCTCTAAAACTATAAACCTGGAAAGATCCTGATTGTGTAATCTTGTATAAACTCAAGATTAAGTAAGGTTTATGGATGGAGCCTTATAGTTGGTATCAGAGGTCGATTTAGATAACTTTAAAGGTTAGGGTATTCTTTAAGAATAGTGAAATTACTATAATGGTTAGGATTTTATAAAGTGTCCTAGTTTTAGATAAAGTGAATGAGTAATTATATCTTAGTGTTTATATTCCTCATTAGTACGTGATGGTTTTGTTGATATACTCACACTGACCTTTTTGGTTTTAGTAAATGGCTGGATCTAGTAGGCGCCAAAGTAACAGTGGATGTGAAGGAAACTGTGACAGTTTTTTGAGAAAGCAACTAAATGATATGGGAGCTACAATGAGAACTCTTGTGATTATCCTCAACCAACTATCTGGAGTCATGATTGTCCACCTAATCCTTAGTTATTTCTCTAAGGAATCATATATGCGAGAAACAAATCCCTATGGATTTACATGTAATAATCATAAAGGTAAGTGTGTTCAAAAACCTATGTGTCAAATATGTGGAAAGAAACACCTAGGAAAATGTTTCAAATGGACAGAAATATGCTATAGATGTGGAAATGAAGGTCATAAAGCAAGAACCTGCCATGGAAAAAGGAAGCATCCAGTTGACTCGAGGAAAGGGAAAGAAGTTCTTTCTGAGGGATAAATTGAATGTTTTAAATGTTGTGTGCATGATAATTATGAAAACACATGTCCTATGAAGAAGATTCGTGAATGGGATCAGAAAGATCGTACAAATATTTGTTTACCAAAACCTAATATCATTCCGATTGAGGATGAAGAAACTGAAAATGACCAATCAATGGTATGGATTATTTCATAACTATTGTTTTCCTATTTTGGAATATTAGGATATGATTCATGATTTTGTTTGTAGGAAAGAAGTATTTCAGAATAAGTTGGAATGGAATGGTTAATGGATCATGAATAAAGTTGAATGAGTAAGAAGTCAATATATAAGGGCTTCAAGAGTTATGGTGAAATTCTTAAGAGTATTAAGTCTCTTTTGATTATGGGGTTACATTAGAAGACTTTTTATAGTATGTGTAACCCTAATGTTTAATATATGAAAATTTTATTCAAGGAATAGTTATCTGTTCTTTTGTGGACATAGTTATAAAGAACCATTTGGGTTTATATGATCCTTACTTTTGAGGTAATTATGGGTTACTATATGTTATGATGGAAGTGAAAGGCATGAGATAAAATTGAGGTTAAATTATGTTATGGTTATTTTTGATGATTTTATCTCTTTTTGGGGAATGATTTGAGTGTTATACAGTTTTGGAAAAAGGACAACACGCAGACCGTGTGACAACCCATCGTGTCGGACAAAGCTGCGGGAATCGAACCCACAACCAAAGTGCAACTGGTATTTATCGCCTACCACTAGACTACGTGAATTCCCTAGTTAGTATGACTGATTATTTTTAGTTAGATGATTTTATGAATTAAGATTAATTTGATTTTGGGTTATCTATAGATATATATTAACCTATCAGGGAGGATATGTGATTAGGTTATTTACTTCTCAATATGAGACTTTAAGAGAAACTGATGTTGTTTGGAGATAAATGATATGATTTAACTTGGAAGAATATGTGACTAAAACCATAAAATATTTGGCTTTCAATCTTAGTTTGGTTTACATTTAAGGATTTTATGGACAAATTGTTTATCGAAAGGTCCTCGTTGAGCTTTGTGTTCTGTTGGAAAATTTTTGGAGATTAAGAATAGATTTTCTTTTTATAAAGGGTTATCCTTTCCTGGATTATCTAATCTTGTACTAACCTTTTTGGTTTTGGTTTTGGTTAAAGTCTAAAGACATGGTAAGTATATAGTTCTCTTTTATGGATTAGGTGATTCTCTAGAAGTTGATTATAGTACTCTTAATGTGAACATGTCTTCCTAATTACTCGTCTTTTGGGGAAAGTATGAGTTTGTGTAATAAATCTAATAAAATTTGAAAGACAACATGATAAGTAATTATGTTTCCTTATGAAAAAAATCATCAATAAAAAGTAACTTAAAACAAAAATGTTGTCTATTAACTTTTCCTACAGGGGAATCGAATACCGTTTAACCCATCACATGTTTGTGATTTTCTTGTGGTTAAATTCTCCTAAACGTTTTTTCTATCACACTCCAACAGAACATGACCCTATGTTTTCTCCTCCATGTCCATGTTTTCCTACATGGAATACTAGTATGGGTTTACTCGGGTGACCTCTATACTTCCCTTTCATTATTTTAAAGTGATTGTTTTACCGACTCTTGTTCCGATGTGGGATATTCAATGATGTTTCCAAGCCCATTTTTATAATTGCGAGGACGCAATTTCCAAAACGGGGGAAGGATGTAACACCCTAGTTAAATAAAGAATATGACATTTTTATATTATCCCTATTTGTGGAGAAAATGTCAATATTAATTTAAATGGAACGCTATGCTCGATGTCTTACCCAATACGCAACAATGAGTTCCTTCTAAATCTTACGTTGCACTCTAATAATAAAATAATATTATTTTAAATAGTAGTTAACACATAGCCAATGTATTGGCGGGAATGAATATAAATAACTAAATTACGATTATATATGTGTGTTAAATGTTTTTACTTTTACCCAATAAATTTTAGAGGCTTAAAATACAAATGAATCCAATCTTAAGCATTGAATACACTAGTATTTTTATAAGATTGTTTTACTACCTTTTGATAGCAAAACATTTTTAAATAAAACTTTCGAAAATTTTATACGCTCTATTTTTCAATATAAAAATATTATTTATGATTGGGACATAGAAATTTTCTTTTTGTTAATTTTTGGTATTTTTTTGACAATGTTCCTTTTTCGATGAATAGTGAAAAATACTGCATTTTACATCAAAACTGCTTTTTCATATATTTTAATTATATGGTTATATTATCATTGTAATTTTTTTTCAAGTGTAATTGGAATATATTTTTACCATTTAATCCAATTATTGTCATTGGGATTAATTTCACTTTGGAATTGGGCATAAACAAGTGCCAACGTTTTGATAAATATTGTTTCAAAAAAACCCGCTATTAGTTTTGACAACAGAAAGTTTTTTTAAATTAATTATTGCAAATTATGTGTTTGGAATTTGGTAAAATGGATTAAATATTTGGAATAATAAGGTCCATATTTTGTAATTAAGACTCTATTGTTTTTGGAAATTATGAATAGTAACGACGGTAATTATCTTTAATTATCTTGATTAATGAGTAATCGGGTAGTTAAAGATAATAAGATAATATCATAATAATAAAAAATTACAACAACATGTTTCCTAAGGATATGTGTTGTCTCATGTCCGAACATGGGATGTCTTGTGCAAATCTTGGGGGCCCCATGGAATAAATTTTGTGAGAAAGTGACTTTTTATCTATTTATTTTTAAAGAATGTTAAATGTATCAAAGAATGTATCCCCTAAGAACAATATTTTTAATTTTGTCTAAATAAATTATATTTTGGACTATAAATAGTAATTGGGAAGCTAAAAAGATTTTCTACATCATAGTATTTTTTATTATAATTTTTAGACAATAAATAAATTAAATTATTTATGACATCATAATGATGCAGCGATGACCTCATTATTTAACGATTTAAATAAAATAGTAAGATAATGTAAAATTTAAGACCTACACATGTAAAAAACCTATTTGATGTGTGTATTTAGAACCCTTATCACCTTATCCTAGAAACAAATCAATGTGGGACCATTAAAATCCGAAACTCATTCGAAAATAAAGTAACATTTCCTTACTTTCCAAGAGTGCACCTCCTCTCCTCTTATAAAAGGCCCCCACCTCTACCACCTTACCCACACTTCCAAAGCCTTTGGCTCGGCCAAACCCTGCCCATTTTGTATCTTCACATCCCTATATAACTCCTTAAAGCCTCACTTTTGGCAGAAGTCTTCCCAAGGATGCCTTTGAGCTCAATCCAAGGGGAGTTACCCGATTTTAAGGTAATGTCTTCACTTGTGTCCTATTGTTTTATTTTGCTTCTCCAACCCCCTAAAAACTTTTTATTCATTTATTTTGTAACCAATACAGTATATTCAAAATACTAAGATGTTTTTCTAAGAATGATTCGAGCTAAAATTACACACACCTACATCTAATGGTTAAAGAACATACTGTTTCTGTGGATGACGAATTATCTCCTCACGAAACGATGATTGTTCAATCTTCTCTTAACACCTTTCATGGTGGCCATTAAGATGTCACTATATTTATATATGATATATAATATTTTTATGTTTTCTTCATTCTTCTGTAATTTTCATTTATGTCATACCTTTATGGCTTCCATTGTGAGTATACGCGATATCTTTATTTAGGGAAGTGCGGACTACCGCCCCCTCAAAGTGATTTGATTCGTTAATACCATATGTGGTACGTATAAAGGATATATTTAATGATATTATATATGATACCACACTGGAATTAAAATACTATTAGGTATCATTATGTTTTAATTCCATTAAATATGAAGTAGAAATTGAAGTAGTGTTCTTGCGTACGTACGGCTCACCGTCTCCATGAACGGTACATTTCATTTCTTATCTCAAAATGTTATGTAATATTATAAGTACATATATATAATGGATATATATGTAATATATTACATATAAGTGATGGATATCATTCTGGAATTATAACATATATATATATATCTATCATTTTGTTTTAATTCAATTAATATGACAAAAAATGAATGTAGCGTTCATGCGTACGTACGGCCTACTGTCTCCATGAACGGTTCTTTTAATTTTTATCCCCAAATGCTATGGAATAGTATAAAATGAATATAAAATGAATATATATTGGATATATATGATATTTAATACATAAATAATATTCTGGAGATGATTTACCTATAACTACATGGAAAATTATTTTCCCACAAGTTCAATTTTTGACTCAAGTACCAAAGATCGTTTAAACGACCGTTATTAACTAAAATAATTACATAATGTTCATGACATGGTAATAAGTGATATAAAAGTAATAATGAACTTGAAAAAGGTTCTTAAGGAAGTATAAATTATATCAAGTTTATTATTCAGGATATTAAATAATGATCGAGTCAAGTCGGACCTGAGGTAAGGGATCCTACCCCTCTCTTTCTTTTTAAGTACACTCTTTTATGTCATTCCTTTTAAAGCTCATCTTTATTTTTATTAGGATATTATTTTATATTAATCTTACTGTAATTTTTATGTTCATATGATGGGAGACCATATTCTCTTTCATCAATCCATTTTGGGATTTTTGAGTGGCGCCGTTAGGCTGCCGAAGTTTTCGTAAGAGATCCAACCTCTCTCTTTCTTTTTAAGTATTCTCCTTTATGTCACTTATTTTAAGCACACCTTTGTTATGTTGGGGGATGTTATTTTATATTACACTTTCTATAAACTTTATTTTAATATTATGAGAGACCCTATTTCCTCTCATCAATCCATTTTGGAAGTCTTAAGTGGCGCCATTAGGCTGCCGAGTTTTCGTAAGGAATTTTTCATCTCACTTTTATTCCCGTGAGATTTATGCTACATTTGCCACGATTTCATTTGATTGGTGTATGTACTGCCCATTATTTTTACTCATTGTGTAATATACTTTCATTTATGAATATTTACATCAATTTTGTATTGTCCATTTTTCACGGGGTGCATGTCTCGAAAGATACCCATGTCGGTAAGGGAACCTTTCACCCTCCTCTTTTTAAAACGCTAATTTTGTTATGTCTTTTAATTCACATACTATTAAGTTCGGATATGTTATTATATATCATTATTTATTTATATTTTATGTACATGTTATGATATACCCTTTTTATCCCTCATCAACTCTTTTCCTGAATTTTGAAGTGACGTCGTTGGGCTATCGAAATTTACCAAGGGAACTTTTTAACCCAATTTCGATTTCTTTGGGTTCAACATGTAGTTATTGAATATGTCATCCTTTGAATATATGTGAATGAACATTTATTGTTTTACACATAATATCCTAATATATTGGGTGTATTTATAATTTTCACACATAATTTTGAGACTGATTTATCCTTAATTCAAGGATACCTTCTTTATAAGGGATTTCATCACATTTTACATTTCTATTGAGACTTCATTGTTGTTATACACAAATTCACTCTTATATGGTGTATATACTTTCCTTTGTAATATTATATCATGAATACATTTATTCTCATGATATTATAAAGTTCTGATTAAATTTTATTCCTCAATTATTGTATTCAAGTGTCTCAAATTTTGGTAAAAACCCTTTTACCAAAATATCGCTTTAAATGTATTAATGACTTTTTGTAATTAATATCCATGATTTCAAAATGGTTTTAAGGATTTAATTATATGTATATTAATGGTTTAAAATGTTAAAATATTCAAGGTGGTATGGTACACTTTGATTCAAAAATCTCTTTATTAAATATTTTAAATGGTTTTGAAAATGGTTTTTTTAATGGATTTATTATATCAAAATCCTAAAATGTTATATTGTGATTGAAATGTGGAAATGTTATGTTTCCTTTATGCATGTTTTATGTGATAAATCTATGTTATGGTTCTTGGGCATTGTTTTGAAAATAGGTGGTTTCGTGATAAGCTAAGGGCGGGTGAGCCCGATATAGCTCTCCAATGTATTGGGTAACGCGAAGGAGTGAAACATTAAGGTTTCTCTGAAGAGATTTAGGGAATATACTATGGTGGGTATTCCAAATGTAATGAAGAGGTTTACTCGCTATATATGAATGTTATGAATGCCTCATGTTACCTTTTATGTCTTATTATTTCTATTATTTATTCATGATTTGATGAGGTATGTTAATGTGCCTATGTTTTATGGGTAATGTGTAATTTCATTCTTATGTATATATGAACTAATGTTTATTTTCCATATTTTTATAACCCTTACTGAGCTTTTTATTCTCATCCCAAGTTTTTTTTAAATGTTTTTCATAGGTCAAGGTAAATGTACATGATATGATGATAGTGTCAAGGAAGTGTCAAGAAAGAATCCATGTTTTATTATAAATATGTTTCCGTTGATGGGAAAAATGAATACTATATTTATGAAACCACATTGTTTAAATGTGGAATATAATGAAATTTTTATGATCTAATTCTCTAAAAATCTATACCTGAAAAGATCCTCAATGTGTAATCTTGTAAAAAATCAAGATTAAGTAAGGTTTAAGGCTAGGGCCTTATAACATTTTAGTGTGCCCCCATTATGATGCCACCTTTTTGGTTTGAAAATATTATTGACAAACCTTATCAGTGTTCCACAATCATTGTGTCACCATTATAGTGAATCAGTTTGGTGAAACTATATGGTGAAAATGGACTTTTGGAGGACACCAAAAACAAACCTCAATAACCCCCAAAAAAAGAACAAGCATTGGAGTTTTATAAAGGAATGTCCTAGGGAAAACTGGTTCACTACAATATTCTACTTATATATCAAATTTTGTAACTAAAAATACCAAAAACTTGACCCCAGTACAATTTTCATGAAAACACATGAAAAATATGTATAATTAAATAATAGTATATTATAGTAAATAGATCATATTAAATTTAATATAAAAGATTAATTTTCTTAATAAGGTATAAAATAATAATAATTTGATCTTTATTGAATTTAATCACGTGCACATAATAAATCTGTGAACAATGTAAGTGTTTTTTCACATAATTTTACTCTTTGGGATACATTTTTATTGATGTGTATAATTTATTTTAAATTGTGTATGTAAAATTAGTTCGATATATAATATCATTTATTTTATTTATTAATGTATTTTACCTTTAAATTCAACTTCCCTCTCTTTAATAATGTTTTTATCATTATAATTTTGGAGTTTTATGAGTTTTCTTCTCAAATTTTTCTCTTTGAGACATGTTTTTTAGTTTGAACCTAATTCCATATATATGGTGATTATACTACATAATTAATATATTATATTATTAATTATATTATATTAAATTTTATTTATTTTAATGTCTAATATCACTATTTTAGGATGATTTTATTTAAATTATTCAAATGTTGTAAGGTGTTTTCTTGAATAAAATTATTTCCAGGGGTCATAACTAGTCCCATTTTTGTAATACATTTCATTTTTGAACTTATATAACCGAATATTAATTAATTCATGTATCCAACGTCCTTCATATTGAAATAATTTTTAATAGAAATGTCTTCCTCCTTTATTAAACCATATTTTGTGAGAATGAATTTTTCATAAGAACAATTCTCGTAATTTTTATTGATTTTTTCATACATATAAATGTTTTCAGTTCTCACAAATATTATATTTTCTATTCTGTAACATAAAATTTTTTTATCACTATTTATGATTTAATTAACCAATATTTTGTTTAATATAATATTTTTAATACTTATAATGATGTTTATTTTAATCATAGATGATTTTAAAAGTATTTATGTTTTCCCTTCCCATGATATTATATTCATACCTTCAAAATAATAGTTTTATTTATGTTTTATTTATAATAAATGACCATTTATTGAATTTTTTATGTAATATTTTAATAAATTATCTATCTATAATAAAAAAATAATGTTTTTTTGGAATGTGACATAAAAATCAAATCATTATAAGATGATGTAATGAATCTATATTAAAAATATAATTTTTTTTGATTTATTTTCACTTGTCAGTTGATTATTATCAATAATGTTATAGTTCATTAATAATACTATATGGAAACTTTTTACATACTCCTTTTAGTTTATCATGTTTTTGGTAACAAATGATATTTTTTATGTGATATCAATTGTAAATGTTATGAAACACATATTTTTTCATTGGGTTTTTATTATAAGAGGAATAATTTTATTTTATGTATCACTCATATGTATGTATTATAATTTTTGGGATCTTATATCCCCCTCCAATTACATGGTTATTGTTTTATATCTCATGATATATCTATAGGAATCATATAATTAAATCTCACCACCACTAGGGGAAGTAGGTTATATATCCTACTCCACTATGTGAATTATGTAGAAACTCTTGGTCTACTATGGGAATCAGGTTGTGATTCCCACTCAAATATGGGAATCTGATGAAGAACCCTTATACAATATGGAATTATTATTTATTATAATTTTTATTCCATTAAATTTAATAACGTATTAGTAATTTCCAAGATATGTCAAATGATTATTATAGTCGATGTTCTAATGGTATTCATAATTCTTCAGTTATGGATTCATGTTTTTTATTCTCATTAAATTACTCTTGTAAATGTTTTGATGAGTTTTTTATATGATTATATCCCTTGATACATAATGATAAATCATGTTTTATGGTTTTATGCGATAATGCCATGATATTTTAAATGATATTTAAATGTCACTCATGTTTCCCTCATGGAAATATACTAAAATGTGACCTATTTTGTACATATACCATACTAATAATTTTAGCAAAACACATTCTTATGATTCCATTATATGGTTAGTATGATGATTATATCATATAATATGTCTATATTAGGGTCTGGATGAGCACAATTAAGGGTAAATGTAAAAATTTCGTATTAAATAAGATGATTAGGTAGATAGTATCATGGACACAAAACCTCTCAATACCTAATTCATTAGTCATTTTACGATATATTTTCTAAAAAATGCAATTAATGTAAAATTTATTGTTTCTTATCATGGGTTTCCAAAGAGATATGATACATTAAAGACATATTATATTTTATTAAAGGAATTATGTAACAATAAGTGAATACATTGATAATAAAAATTTCATGAAGCGATGAACAATTAATGTGGTTGTTGAATGTTTCTTGAGGCTTTTTACCACATCCTAGAGTTTGGATTTCCAAATTAATAGCATACCTTGGACATATGTGGAATCCCATAGAAGTATTTATGTAATCTATTGTTGAACTAGATGTCGATTCAAATATTTTTGACAACTAAATAGAAAAATATATAAAAATTATTAAAAAATTAATGAATGAGGATGTTCACTTCATCTTGTATTTTACTTGATGAAAATTATTTTCATATATAGTAAATTACAATTCCTCAGTGATCATTTAAATATGTGACAGTCATGTTTTAATATACCATAGTGAATAATTCAATGATTTTATAAGGGAGAATGGGAGAGATAAATAATTCAAATTAATGACTAATTTATGAGAGGTTATGAATAATTACTAAGAACAATGTTAAGGTTATTTGAATAATATTTTTTTTAAGGAAATGGTCCTCCAAAATTAAAAGGATAATCAATTAAGAATAAATATAATGGTAAAAAATGATTAATCCATTAAGTATTATAATTTAGAAACTTAATTGAAAGAAAAATTAAAACATTATTTTTGATTTTATGTTATTAAATATTGAATAATAATCTATTATTATATCTCATTGTGTTATATTTATTGCCAAAATAATGTTTTCAATAATACAAGAATAAGTATTTTCCCTACTTTTTTTGTGGAACCATCAAAATCATCTATCAAATTTATAATTTGTAGTTTTAAACCACTGGTATGAAGACAAAAAACACATTATTCACCTTGGACTATCGCTTTTTTGTGAACTATGAAATATATTGATTTCTATGGTTTTATTTACACATCATATCATATTCATTATTTTTAGAGTGATATTATTTTTCCATGTTCCTTATAAATATATTAATAAAATATATATACAAAATATGTGTATTTAATGCCATAATTCACCCATCAACTTCGTATGATGTATTGAGATTTAGGTTGAAACACCAAATATATCTTAAAGGAGTTCACACCCTTAGTTAAATTCTCATTGTGTAATGCTTCTTCTTAGTCAATTATAAACTTTTTTGATTTTATCCACCATATAAAATGATAAATTCCACAACCAAAGCCTATTGAACCTCCTTAGGCCCTATCCAATCATTCACATTTCTAGAAAAATTGGCATGATTTTCATTCGCACATCTACAGCACCACACATCAATAAATCCATCATTAAACAAATTTAAGATAAATTATCACACCCAATTCACCTATAATGAAGTATTTATACTTTATCAAGACAACTAATAATTAAAATATTATATGTAAGATTAATTCTTCTAATCCCACACACATCCAAATATGAGGAATCCAATTAATATATATATAAATAGTTTTTATTATTAATATCAACCTATCTATAAAAGGTGGATGATAGATAATAAAATGGAATTTTTAAATTTTAACCTAATAAAACCAAATATATTGTCTTATGAAAACATAAAGATATATTTTTTAGATAAAAAAACCAATAGTTTGCGAAAACCATGTCTAAATCATAAAAAATGTTATCCTTATCACAATATTTTTAATCCACATGTTGAAAAATTATTTTTTCATAAAACCATTCATGTGTAGATTATAGGGTTGAATTTATACAAATATTGGTGATGAAATATTGATCATATTATAAATAAGGAATTAATATATCTAATAGAATGCATTAATGATGTTAAAAAATTATATTAAAATTATTCTTTTATGTAGAAAAATATGTAACGCATGGAAAATTTTAATTATCTTGTGACATATTGGTCATCTATTATATATCCAATAACTATTCATTAGATATCCTATTATGTTATTCCTACCAAATAATACTTCAGGTTTAAATGATGGTTTTCCACCATATTCACATTGGTGTTTGTTTCTGAATTCATGCATCAGTACCCTGATAGATATCATAATCCATGTCTATCAAATTATATTACATTACTCTTAGATAAATATTAATAATTTACTAGGTTTTCCAATTTCATTTCCTATTAGGTATGAGAAGATTATATAGGATACCTATAAGTATGATGTTAGGAATATGTTTGATTTTTCAACATAATATTTTGGGGTTCTTCAGTCTGTTGGGGATTTACCAACCGTGTAATGGGGGTAAACGATGCGTAATAATATCCCCTAATATGATGCTAAATTGGTAAATGAATATGAAATCATACACACCATAAATAGTTTAAAATCATGTATAAATTCAGGACAGGGTTTTTAGTAAATTTATATAGGATTTTTAGAATATGAAGGACTTAAAGATTTCAAACTATGAAATAAGGTCCCACATCATGTAATGTTCCATCTTGGTCTTCGAAATAGAAAAATCAGATGAAACTTTTATTCCCCTTCCACCATGTTCCTATAAAATAGACGAGCCATCCCCATCTGATTTTCGATATCTCTAACCCTAGAATATCATTTAGTTCAGTGATTGATCGTTGTTGATGTAGAATTGTGTGTCTCTAGGTAAGCCATCTAAAAATATCTTCATCCATTTTTCATTACCTCCATAGATTATGATATATCATCAAATTATTTATGGATCTAATTTCTATTTTGATGAAAAAAAATTCTAGGTTATCTTTATAGATAATCTAGGCCCTCTTTCATGAAAGCGGGTTCCGTTGTGGGTGTTTTGTTGTCATGAAAAAGGCAGGTGATTCCGTTTAATATGTATAATTTATTAAACTACTATTTTCTTAATTTTTTTAATATTTCACTAAATTTCAATTGTGGAATCACAATTTATGTTAATTAAAAAGATAAATTCCATGGAATTGATTTTTGTAGAAAACCCCAATTCTTATAGAATTTGAATTCGGGTCATAAGTAAGAATTGATAGAAATTAAAAAATTATTTCAATTGATTAATTTTTTTAGAAAATGGTTTAAATTAAAATGATGAAAACCTATGGATCGTTTCATTTGAATTGAAATTAATTGTTGAAACTAGAAAAATTGGGTTTTTAGTGAAAATAAAATATTGAAACATGAAATGAGGAAATTTAATTATTAATATTTTTGAAATGATTTTATCATTATTTATTGATTTAGAAAATGAGATCATGGGATGTTATTATGTTATTTTGTTAAAATATACATGGATGGTAATGCACTAGATCTGGATTCACTCTTTACAACTCTATAAAATACAATGTTCCGTGGATCTTATCCTCAGTGGTTTATTGATGGGTCCTATTCTTCCTGAGCCTGAGGGATCTGTGTCACATCCCTATGATCACAAATTTATGTGTGTGAGAATATCACAACTAGAAATTACATTACCCCATTTTAGATTTCACTAGTTATTCTTTTTATCATTCTGAATATATATATTCCATTTCATCAAATGTATCTATTTCTCATTCCTAATGAGTTAGATGAAATGTTTTATATAAAGTGATTATTTAATAAACCTTTAAAATATTTTACATCATTCAAAATGAAAATCATGATTTTAAATATGAAATTGAGCATCCAAAAAAATTTATTTTTAAAAATTAAATATTTATAAGGACAATTTATTATGAATCCTTATTATGGAACACATTAGGTGACCCTGACAGAATTTTATCTCTGAACCTACCTTTACATTTGGTCATTTTTAGACTTCCTTCTATCAGGTTAGAGTAGGGAGTAATTTTTACTTGAATGTGAAATTTTTTTATTATCTTATTGTCTTGGAATGTGGTGTCCATTTAAAATTGGGAGGTTTATCATATCATTATGATACATTTGGATATAATATTTTGGTTTTGTTATACCTATTTCACTTTTGGTATTGATTACCATGTGGTATTTTTTCAGCATACTGAATTGTTTCTATTTCATTTTCTATGTTGGAAAATAATCATTCTGATATTTATCAGGTAGGATTATAGGTAATATTCTCTAGCCCATGGGGATATCAAATAAATATTTTGATATTTTTTTCTAGATCAGGTATTTGGATACCAAGGTATCCAATATGGTTCAAGAAAATGTAGTATCTAAACTACAAGTTAAGAATCATTCATTAATGTCATTATGTAGTTTTTAATCTATTTAGGACTGAAAAGGTAGTTACAATTGAGTGTAGGTGCATCTCGCATTATAATGATCCTCAAGTCACCTCAAGTTGTCTGGGAAAATTGTATTATAGATTAGTTTAGTTTTTTTCAATAGTACTAATTTTGATAGTTTGAAATAAAAATCTTTTTTATCTATTTAATGTGATTAATTTCCATATTTCTTTTGTCTGAGTTTGGATCTGTGTAATATTATGACATCATCAAAGTTTTTTTAGATTGTGTAGAATCATGCCTTAGAGAACACATGGGAAATGGATCTTGGTGGATTTTTATGATGAACTATTGTGAATAAATCCTCCCTTTAAATAGAATATGATTATGGTTTTCAGGAATTCCTTATATTATTTTAGATGGGCACCTGTACCAATTCCAATTTAGGATCTAGATTGGGATCCTCATAGGGATGAATATGATACTCATGATCTGGGGTACCTTTTTTATACACCCCCAGCTTTGGTTTTCACTAATTCTCCTCAATTGGATGATGACCTATTAATTAAGATTGAGATTCCTTTTCATTTCATGGAAATTCATGAAACTATTATTGTGAAATGTACCACCTTTACCCATGAGGGGCCTAGTAGGAGAAGGTGGGACATGATGTAAATGGAGATGAAGCATTCGGTTTTTCAGTGAAAGGAATTTAATTTTTTTTTTCAGTCACTAGTTCTATCCAGATTCTATGGTGTTAGATAAGGCTATATAGTTTCTAAAACTCAACAAGGCTTACAAGACGGTAAATGAATATTAAAATATCATTGATGAGCTTATGTATAATTCAACATTTATTTTATCTAATAAAAAAATGAATACATAATGGTTTATATTAGACATGGATCTAATAATTATTTTAATGTTTTCTTGTAAAACATCTATTCTTATGTTGACATGCTAGATACGACATTGAGGGATGAGATTCACTAGGATGTGTTTTTAGGATTAGCAAGAGTTCCTTATTTTCCTAGTGAATTTTTTGTGAATTACCATAAAGTGATGAAAAAATGTGATGTTTCCCATGGTTGTCCGTGACCATAGTGTTTTCTAGGAATACTATAGTACTTGAATGAGTCATGCTGCTTTGATACCATTTTGGAAATTCTGTGCACTCAAAATATGTTTTCATTGATGCACCATAGATATATGGTCCTTTAGATTCTCAAGACCCTTGCAACATTTTTTATTTATATTATTATCCTCATAGTTTCATGTGATAATCAACTCTAAATTTTATAGAGATAATATTAGATACTTAATGATCTAAGGGGTTCCTGCCACATGTATCCATAACGAAGCTTCTCTAAATGGAGGCTGAGTCTCCAAATGATGAAGATACAAGTCTCCAGATTGTGAGGGGTACCATCAGTATGTATTCACCATTTACTGAATGATTTATTTTATACTGGTTAATATCATTTGTTGATTTTGAAATGTACTGTGAAACAACTAAATCATTATACAGATATTTTATCTTATTTGATGGATACTGCTACAACCCTCGAAATGAAGATAGGCATGGTCATACTTTTCCAACTACTGAGTTATCTTTATCAGATATTGATCTTTATTGGTATTTTCTAGTTCTCCACATGAAACCTCTTGACATAATATTTTTTATGGAATGGATCATTGCTAATAAATCCCAGATGAGTTTTAAATTTGACAGGCCTCCTTTACAACACCTGATGTGGTGTGCCATATCATTTAGGGAGAATGTGAAACAATGTCAGATATATCTAAAACCTCTTATCTTTAGTTTATCAATTTCGATATAAGATTTATATTTTAATTTGGATATGTAATATTTGATTAGTGATATCCCTCTACTTGTCTTTATTTTTCTCATCTTTTTCCCATAATACTTCTTTGTCTTCCACCCATAAGTGAGGCGGGGGTTTATATTTATTTTGTGTATGGTACTCAACTAGGATGTATTCCTTCTTTCCATATAGAACCAAGTGAAATGAATGGGTTTATGACCTGACAATAAAATATTTTTTAGAAAGGATTTATATTATAGAGTATCTCGCCATGGCAGGTGTGGATTCTATTTTCTATGTATGTCGATGGGTCACATCGCCATTGTGTTTATTACGTAAAACTATATCAAGTTATCATAATGATCAAGTACCTACTTCCATGAATTGATGAACTATTTGATAATTTAAAATGAAAAAATGGTTTTTGAATATACAACTTTTAGTTTTTTATCACTAGTTGAAAATAATTCAAATGGACATTTAGAAAACTACCTTCTAGTGAAGGTATGTCTATTATGAATATCTCTTCATGCCATTTGATGTAATAAATTCTCTTGCAGACATTATGAATTTGATCAATCATATATTTTTTATGCATGTATTCTTGGGTTTAGTTTTGTATTACGTCTAGGAGAAGACATGGCTATGTGGTCTTCTCTGATGGATTTGTTTATATTTTGGGATGTGTTCTTATGCAAGGTGATAATGTCATTGACTATGTATCTGATTATCTTTTTATACACATAATAAGAATTATCCAACACCGGTCCCTAGACAAACATATGTTATGCATGCTCTTTATATTTGGTGTTGTTATCTATTTAGGGAAAGGTTTACCATGTTTTATAACCAAAAAATATTGAGTCATATCATCTCTCAAAAATATTTTAATATCTTCAATAGGAATTGGATGGAAATTTTTGAATCTTTTAACATTAACATTGTCTATACCCTGGGGAATGGAATTTGATCACATATGATTTGAGCAAGAAAAATTCGTCCCATTGAATATAAATATCATCAAAATAGTGGAATGTGATAGATTATATTGAAATATTAGTCATGGAGTTCAATATATAGGGGATGATCTTGTGTTCGATACAGTTTAGTTGAGATCATCTCTTCTAAAAAAATTTCTTCTGGGGTAGCAGCTAGAGTATGAGATCTATAGATTTAGGGACTCACTTTATAGAGATGAGTCCATTATGTAGTGGATGATCTCTATATAGGGTATTTTATGTTTCCAGAAACAACATGTTGTACCTTTTCCCATAAGAAACAGTGTGATTGGGGATTTCCATAATTCATATTGGGTAGTAGACCATGGATCCATTAATATATTTTCTTTGATTTTCAGTGATCATTATCATGCCAAACTATGAGATAAGTAATTGGTGTTTTTATTTTAATACATCCCAACAGGTCAATACAAACCACCAAAGACCATCAGGTTTTGCTTGATCACTTCCAATATCGAATGGAAGTGGGATGAGATCTATATCAAAATTGTGTATGGGTTTACAAATAAACAACAACAAAAATAGTGTGATATAGGTTATGATCGAGTAGATGACTAAAGAGTGTCACCATCTCATGATACAACCAAACATAAGGAGATAGAAAATATCTATGTGATATAGACTTTAAATTTTCAAGCAGTTTCTTCTGCTATCTTATATAATTGGGATCCACATTTTACTAATCACTTTTGGAGAGGACATTGGGATGCATTAGGATCTAACATTTTTTTGAGTACATCCTACCATCTGCAGAAGGTAGTCTAGACAGAGAAGATTGTACAAATTCTTGAATATATGATTTGTACATATATCCATGAATATTTTGGAGATAGGGATGACCAATTGGGGATTGTAGAATTCACCTATAAAAACAGCTACCATTCCACAATTAGAATGGATCCTTTAAAATCCTAATATCGGAGGGTATGTGAATTTATATTATTTTTGATTTAGATGGATGAATATTCATTGGTTGGACCATGTCTGGTTCAAGTGATGATAGTGATGATTTAGTATAGTCAGGAGAGGATTTTTACCTTATAGAGTCAATGTAATTGTTATACTGAGAATTTCTAAAAACTCTAGGTCTTCCTAATGGGTGATTAGGTGTTCTTGATGTTTCACCTCATTTGGTTCATCAATCGCTTAGGAGGAAATATTATGTTTTTTTATTATTTTGTGGGACCTTTTGAGGTTGTTGAGATAGTGTGGAATGTGTCATACCAGTTAGCACTCCCGCTATAGTTGATGGTGATACATGATGTGTAACATCCCAGGTAAAAAATGAAAATGATATTTTCATATTTATAAATATTTTTGAATTAAATATTACCTTTACATTAAATGGTATGCTATGATTGTGGACGTACCTAACACACAACAGTGAGTTTCTCTAAAATATCATGTTTCACACAATATGAAGTTATAATGAAAAACATATAAAAATATAATATTATTTTAAATGGTATTTAACTAATTGATGATTGATTAGATGGAAGTAACATAAATAACTAAAATATGACTATATTTTTTTTAAATGTTTTTACATATATCAAATAATTGATAGAGGCTAAAAATGTGAATAAATCCAATATTAAGTATAAATAGTATAATATTCATTAAAAGGATGATTTATCGCATTTTGATAGTGAACGATTTTAAATATTTTTTTCACTTTTATATATTCTATTTGAAAAAATAATATTATTCAATAGAATCGCTTCATCAAAATTTACATTGAATGAAATTTTTGTTTTTTTCTGATAATGATCATTTTTTAATTAAGAGTGAAAAATATCGCATATTAATTTAAAACTGCCTTTTAATCCAACATTTTTATATGGTTAGATTATATTATTTATTGACATTAATGTTTAAATAGATTATATTTTTACCATTTAATACAATTTTGTTCATTGAAAGTAATTTTACCTTGAAATTCAACAGAATGAAGTGTAAATCTATTGATTGATATCATTTCATAAAAACATGTTTCTTTGTTTTGATAAAGGGAATTGATTTTAATTTAATTTTTGAAATATATGTGTTTGGAACATGGAAAAATGTATTCCATATTTTTAATCAATAGTTCCACTTCTGTAAATAGGTATTTTTTAATTTTAGACATTACAAATAGTAACTTTAGTAAATATTTTATTTACCATGGGTAAAGGGTATATATAGAAAATAAGGGTAAAATAATATTATTATAATATTACTAAATTAACCCAACACTTTTCCTAATTCTATTGGATGATAGATTTCAGACCAAGGACTAACTTGGGTTGATTTTGGGACCCCATGGAGCCACATGTAAGTGAATATGACACTTTATAAAAATTTATTTAAAGGTAATGAAAATATAACATATACATATATCTCTTAGTAAAATATTTTATACAATTGGGTATATAAGTGTAATTTCATAATATAAATGTTCATTATAAATATAAAAATATTTCCTAAATCGTTCTCTTTTATTTATAATTTTTCACATCATATAAATAAGTTAATTTATTAAACAATGATGATGTAATGATAACCAAATTAATGAATGTTTTACATAAATGATATAAATAATAATAATATAAATTTATTTTAAACTATTAATGCCAAAAACAATTTTTATGGATGAGTATAACTTTGTATCCCTGAATTAATGTAGTTTTTTGAATAAAACATGTTGGTAGATGTTTTTTAAAAGTGGTGATATGAATAGTTTATAAATTGACATAAATGAGTTTTTAAATAAATAAATATTTTATTAAATGATAAAATAGTCATAAAAATTTAATATTCTGCCCAATTACATATATGATGTTACTAATGTCATTAATGATCCATTTTTGGGTCTCTTGAAATTTTATAGTAACTATATTATATAGATAGTACGAATATACAAAGAGACATTGTGAAAGATAAATTAGTTAACTAAAAGTTAAATTTAAAAGATAAGGTTAATATTTTTCCCTAAACATGTCTAACCCAATGGATAAGATGATTTAGAATAACAATAAACTTATATTTTAATTAATTTATTGGTGGTCCATTGGAAATTGAAATTAATATATAATAAAATGATATTTTCAAACATTCTTAAAGATACCCCCCCCATATAAAAATACATCACCTATAAACCTTACTCACACATCCCAAGAACCCTTTTATCATACATAATCTTCCCAAATAAGCTCCCAAAACCCCTTTATTAAACCTATAATATTTAACTTAGTCAGAAGGCACATCATGGAATCCTTTTGGTTCAATCTAAAAGAAGATACCCAATTTTAAGGTAACGTCTTCTCTAAAATTCATATCATTTATTTTCCTTCTCTAACCCCCTATAATCTCTTTATTAAATTATTTTATATCAACAACAGAATAAAAAATATATTTGGATGTTTTTATGAGAATGTTTCAAACTACACTTCCACACACATCTATTTAATGGATACAAACATATTGATTCTATGGACAGTGAACTACTGCCTCACGAAACAAATATTGTTAAATTATATCATAATGCCTATTATGGTGGCCATTAATAAGGAATAGTATTTATATGTGATATATATTATGTTTATATTGTCTCTATTCTTAAGTATTTTCCATTAATAGCATTCCATTATGGTTTCCATAATGGGTAAATATGATAATTTTAATTGGAGGATGTTTGTACTACCACCTCCTCAAAGTAATATGACACATTCATTCCATAAGTGGAATGTATAAAGGTTTTTATTACTGAAATTATATATTATATTATATAGGATTTATTATATACCTATATATTAATTTGTTTTAATTCCATTAAATATGAAATATAAATGAATGTAGCGTTCATGTGTATGTACAACATACAGTCTCAATGAATGGGGCATTTTATTTCTTATCTAAAATGTAATGTACTATTATAAATACATATATGTACTGAATATATATGATATATATGATATATAAGTCATGAATAAAATTCTTGGATCTAATTAACTTTTTACGACATAGACAATGTGTAATTATAAGATGTTCATTTTTGACACAACTACAAAATATTAAAAAAACAGCCATTTTTAACATAAATTACTATTTAATGTTTATAATGTGGTATCATGTAATATAAATGAAATAATAAACTTTAAATATGTTCTTAATCATGTATAAATTACAACTAGTTTACTATTTACTATATCGAAGAATGAATGAGTCAAGTTTGACATGAGGTAAGGGACATCGTTTTAATCTCCTTTCATTGAGCAATATTTTAATTTATACATGACTTTCATTTATACGATGTATACATTCCTTTTTAATATTTATTTATCCAAATGGAATTTTTTTCTACTTAGAATTTTTTTAAACACAAAAGGTAGTGTTTCCTTTAAATTTACGTGGTGATAATGACCTTTTTTCCACTGCGAGCATTATTTGATATTATGATTCATTAACAAGATGTAATGTTTTTAAAAGAAAAATAAATTCCGTATAATCTTTTACGTATTTTGGTATTGATAATGGTTTTGATAATGGATTGGTTTTTTCAAAAAATTTAATTGATATATTGTGATTTAAATGTGGAAATTTTATCTTTCTTTTATGTTTGTTTTGTGTGTTATGATTATGTTATGGTTTCTAGGCATTTTATACGTATACGGATTGTTTACTGATAAACCTGGGGTGGGTGAGCCTGAGATAGTTATAAAATTCATTGGGTAATGTGATGGAGGTAAACATTAATGTTTCTCCTAAGAGATTTAGTTAATATTCTATGATGGGTATATCAAATGTAACTCCATGTGTTGGTGTTAAAGCTACAATGTACGTATGTTATAGATTCCATAAGATACCTTTATGATTTATTATTTCCATATGTTATTCCTAAATATTATGATCATGTGTGGTATGACAGAGAATGAAAAGTATTATTTCATTGACTTGTATATATTGATGGACAAATGTTTTCTTCCCTGACTTTATAACACTTACTGAGATTTTTAGGCTCATCCCATTTTTTTGAAAAAAAATTTCACAAGATAAAATTCATGGTAAGATAATGAAAGAATTCATGAAGATTTATATCAATAAAAACAATTAATCTTTTCTTTTAAGAGTTTTTATTTTATGAAAAAAATGTATATTGAGTTGAAGTGTCTACTTTGTAATATTTTAGATGCAATGTAACAGTTATGTCCTAATTCTCAAAAACACTAAACTTGAAATGATCCTAAAAGTGAATTATTAATTAAATTCATGATTATGTGATGTTTAATGTCGGGTTCTTGTAGTTGTTATCAAAGGTGGGTTTATACAGATTTAGGAGTTAGGTTATTGTTAAATTAATATCCATAAATTAATTTATTTTAAGATTGAAATTATATAGCATTTACATATTACCACATTTATTCACCTAATATATTTTTGTGTTCAAAATGGTTTTCTGCAGAGGAAAAATGGAATCTATGATGGGATGACATCAAGAAGAATACAACCTTCCAAATCAGCATCCTGACATGGTTGAAATTGGAACTGAACTAATTTTTTTAGTGATAGATTAATTGACCTAGGCTATAAATGGTGGTGGTATCCATCTAAGACATAAGCCGGAACAACCACTAAAAAACATGTCAGTAGTGAATCATTTCATGCTGTAACATCCCCCATCATTCAGATGATCATTTGACCCTATTATAGATGAAGGGTGGATTAAAGAAATAGAGAATATTTTTTTATTTCATGGGGTGTTCAAAACACAAAATGGTTAGTTTTGAGGTTTACTATTTTGAAGCTAAATCCAATTAGTGGTGGTCGATGGTGAAAAATATCAGTTATAGTGAAGAGATTGATGCTATTGATTAAGCTAAATTCAATGTTACATTTCCTGAGAAATATTTTTATAAGGCGGTTTGTCTTAGGATGGAAAACAATTACTATAATTGAGGTTAGAGGATGACAATGTGTATTGTAATGAAGAAAAATTCAATCTACATATAAGGTATGATTTAGATTTAATATGCTGTCAGGATAGAAAAATAAACCATTTTTAGTCAGGAATAAATACATAGTATCATAGGGATTTAGATCTCTTGAGTTAAAAACATAAGAAAAACATTTTGTAAGTGCAGAGAATATGGAAATGGAGTTTGAAGATGATTAGGTGTTAATTGATAAACAACAAAATAAGAGGTCAAGTTGGATGAAAAAAGGGAATAACTTTTCAAAAAAAGTCTGATGGTAAAAAATTAAATTTTACAGTTTGTGAAAATTGTGGTAAAAATCATGATGGGGAATAGATTTCATATTTTTGTAGGTGCTACTCATGTGGTCAAACGGTACATAAGGCTCATAATTGCACTTGAAAAGATTAAATAATGGAATGACAAAGTCTGATTAATAGTTAGTAAAATATTTTAAGAGCTATGAAATGGGTCATTATGCAAATGAGTGTCCAAATAAGAACTCAGCTAAGGGAAAGCAGCCGTACTACTAGCAGAATATGGAGATGAAATCCTTTGAAACAACTTCAGCAATTATTGGGCCATTGAATGATGTAGTATCAGGTATGTTGTTTGTTTATATAGATTATACCGATGTGTTATTTGATTTAGTGTCTACACATTCTTTCATTTCTGTGAACGTTTGTAGTAAATTGGGAATTCCATCACAAGATATGAATATGGAACATATGTTAAAAACACTGGGAGGAAATGATGAGACAAAATGATATTATAAGAACCATCATATCCTTTTGTGTTGAAATAATCTACGTGAAAATCTTTTTTTTTTCTTTAGTAGAGTTTGATGTTATTTTCATTATAAATTTTATTTCCATTTATAATTCTATGATTGACTGTTGAGAAAAACTGGTATCCATTCAGAAAAAATTTCAGTATTTGTATAAACATGAACCCTTTTGATAACATATTAGGAAGCCGAGAAACTAATAAAAGGTTAAAATGAATGTTACCTTGCACATATTATTGAAAAAAGGAACTATGTAGATGAATGAAGTTAAATTGATAAATGAGTATCTTGATGTTTTTCCTGATGAGTTTCTTGGTATAATACCAGATCGAGAAGTTTAATTTACTATTGACATAGTTCCTGATGCTAATCTAATTTCAAGACCCCCAAATCGAATAGATCAAATGGAACATTTAGAGTTAAGGAAGAAATTACAGGAGTTATTAGTTAAATGCTTCATTCGACCTAGCACATCACCATGGGGGAATACTGTCCTGTTTGGAAAAAAATATGGTTAAATGATAAATTACACTGATTATAGATCATTGAATTACAACATTGTTAAGAACACATATCATTTTCCTAATATTGATGATTTTTTTATCGGCTCCAAGGTGCTCTATATTTCTTTGTGATTGACATGAGGTTGGGGTGCCATCAGTTGAATGCAAAGGAACCAGACATTCTGAAGACTATATTTTTTACAAGATATGGCCATTATGAATTTGTAGTTAATCCTTTTGGATTAAACAATGAACCTACTGTATTTATTGATATTATGAATAAAATATTCCGTGAGTTCTTGGATTTGTTTTTGGTTGTGTTTATTGATGTTATTTTGGTTTATTCAAAAAGTAAATAGGAACATGAAAGTCATTTAATGGTTTTCCTGAAAACCATAAATGAATAGAAACTATATGGGAAATACAGAATTTCTGAGCTTTGGTTACAAAAATATTATTCCATGGTAACATTATTTATAAAATGGCATAAATGTTTATCCTTCTATAATAGAAGTTATTGAAGAATGCCCAAAATATATAGATATAATTGAGATTCATAGATTTCTAGGATTATATAGTTATTACATAAGGATATTTGGAAATTTTTCATGGTTATCTAGCACAATTACTAAGTTAAATAAAAGGTGTAATGTTCATTTGGACAAAATAATGTGATGATTATTTTCATGAATTGGAATGATGATTAGTGAATTCTCTATTTTTGAAATGCCTTCCAGATATGATGAATTTTTTAAATTTAATGATGCTTTATTGAAAGGACGTGGTTGTATCCTAATATAGAATGATCATGTAATTTCTTTTGATTCATTCCAGTTGAGACCTCATGAGTTAAATTACCCTACACATGATTTGAAATTTTCTTCTATTGTTCTGGCTTCAAAATGTTTTAGTCATCATATGTATGGAGTTAAAGGTGAAATAAATACTAATAACATAATTTTTTATTTTTTATTCACTCAGAAATAATTGAACCTGAGATAGAGGAGATGGATGGAAATAATCAAGGATTATGATTTCATGATTCAATAAAATATTTGAAAGGAAAAAATTGGATGATTATTTGAGTTGAAAGTGTTATGAAAAATTAACCATGCTACATTTGGAACAAGTTCCTTTTATTAAACATTTTTTGAATTTTAGAAAAGAATTTGATTGTGCATGAAATACCAATTTTTTGTTTCAGGTGTAAGTGAAATCATCTCTATCATACAGAATTAAGAAAGCATAGAAGGAAGAAAGTGAGTTGAAGAAAAATTTAGAGTTGGATCAAAATAGTAAGGTGCATGATTTTAACATTGATAATTATTGTATTTTGTGATTTTGGAAGAGATTATGTGTGCCTTATGATTCACAATTGATTAATGTATTTTCATGTGAACCTATAATTCTCTTTTTTCTGTTCATCCTTGCAGAACTATGACGTACAGAGACCTTCAAGAATATTACTGGTGCGATGGAATGGAAATAGATATTTCTGAATTTATATTGAAGTGTTTGACTTGTAAACAGGTTAATGTAGAGCGGAAGTTACTGAAAGGGAATCTACATCCTTTATCAGTGCCATCATGGAAATGGGAAAATGTGTACATTTATTTCTTCATTGGATTACCAAATACTTCTCAATGTAATAATGCAATCAGGGTTATTGTTGAACGATTAACCAAATCATCTCATGTCATTCTTATTCAAGATAAATTTTCTATAGATCAACATTCTCAGTTTTAGGTTAAATACATATTCATGTTTCATGTAGTTCAACTTTTTATTTAATCTGACCATGCTCCCATGTTTACTTATTACTTTTAGAAAGGCCTTCAGAAGTCGTTGTGTACTGAATTAAATTTTGGAATATATTTTTATCCCCAATAAGATGGGAATTCATAACAGATAACTCATACATGGAAAGATACGCTATATTCTTCCTCAATAGATTACCAGGGAAGTTGGGACCAACATATATCTTTGGTGGAATTTTTTTATAATAACAGATTTAATATTAGTATACATATGGCTCAATTTGAAGCCTTATATGTAAAGTGGTGTCAAACTCTAGAATTTTTGGACATAGTAGGTGAAAGGATGTTCATGGGACCCAAATTGGAAAATGAGATGGTTGAAAAAGTTTAGTTGATTCAGAATCCCATGAGAACATCTTAGAGTAGACCGAAAAGTTATGTGGACAACTGAAGGAAGGATCTTTCTTTTAAGGTAGGTGTCATGTCATTCTCAATGTTTCTCCATGGAAAAATTTGATGTATTTATGTAAAAAGGGAACATTGAGACCAAGGTTCATTGAACCAAATGAAATCATGGAGAATGTTGGATCATTTGACTACTGAGTGGATTTATCTCCTTGTTTATCATAGGTACACAATTTTTTTTTATGTTTCAATATTGAAAATGTATATGCCGGATCCATATCATGTTTATAGTCAAGAGGTAGTTCAGTTAGAATTGTATATTTCTAATGAGGAATCAGTAGTCCAGATTATTGATTGAAGAGAGATAGTGTTGTGGAATAAGTTAATTAATTGGTTAAAGGTTTTGTGGAAAACCCATATGGTTGAAGAGGTAACATGAGAATCTGAAAATGCAATGAGGTATAAGTACCCCCATGTATTTGATAAGTGAATATAATTGTGTGGACGCAATTCCTAAAAGGGGGAATGATGTAAAATCCTGGGAAAATAAATAATATGATATTTTCATATTTATTAGTATTTATGAATTAAATTTTAATTTTACATTAAAGGGGATTCTATGTCCGATGGAGTTCCGGACACTCTACAAGGATTTCTTCGAAATCTCATGTTGCACACAATGCTGATTCATACTGCAAAAATATAAAAATATAATATTATTTTAAATGTTAGTTCATGCATAGCCATTGTATTGGTGGAAATAAATAGAACTAACTACATTATGATTATAAATGTTTGTTAAATGTTTTTACATTTATCATATAATTTATAGTGGCATAAAATGGGAATGAATGTAATTTTAAGCATAAACACTCTAATATTATTTAAAAGGCCGATTCACCACCTTTTAATGGATAACCCTTAAAAATACTTGTTTTTGTCACATAATATTATCAATTTTACAAAATAATATTCTTCTTTTGAATCGGGATATCAAAATTTACATTGGGTTATTTTTTATTTTTCTGATAATATTCATTTTTTAATAAATAGTGAAAATACTGTATTTTAATTCAAAACTGCCTTTTAATCAAATTTATTTATATATTTAGATTATCATTTTTATTTATTTTAAAGTATAATTAGATTAGTTTTCTACGATTTAATCCAATGTTGATCATTATAAGTTATTTCACATTAAAATTTAACATAATCAAATATCAATCTTTGGATAGTTATTATTTGTTAAAAACATGCCTTTAGGTTTTGACAACAATAATTATATTTAAATTAATATCTCCAACTTTTATATTTTGAATATGGAAAAATGGATTCCATATTTCGAATCAATGTTTCCAAATTGTGAAATAAAGATATTTAATTTTTAGACATTATGAATAGTATCTTCAGTAAATATTTTATTTACAATGGTTGAAGGGTAAATCAAGTAAATAAGTGTGTAAAATAATGTTATAATAATATTAAATTTCCATAACATGTGCCCTAATCTTATTTTTAGATACATGTGTGACCGTGGGAATACTTGGGTTGATTTTCAGACCCATGGAGCCATTTGGAAGTGAAAATGAAACTTAATGAAAATAAATTTAATGTTAGGGAATATATAACATACACAAGTGTCCCTTAGTAACAGAATTTATAATTGGTTATATAAGTGATATTTTATACTATAAATAGTAATAATAAATATAAAAATATTTCCTACATCATGTAATTTTATTTTTAATTTTTAGACATCATATAATTATATTTATTTATGACACAATGATGATGTAATAATTACCTCCTCATTAAATGTTTTAAATAAATGAGATTATACATATTAAAAATAATTTATTTTGAATCTTTTTATTCCATCCAAAAATTTTATGGACGTCTTTAACTTTTTATTTTTTTAGTAATGTAGTTTTTTTAAAGAACCAACTTGTTATATATTTTTTTAAAAGTCATCATATAAATAGATTACAAATTGACATAAATGAATTTTTAAATCAATCAATATTTTATTAAATGATAAAATAGTTATAAAAATCTAGGATCTATACTAATGACATATATTATGTTAATAATGTCATTAAATATCTATTTTTGGGTGTCTAATAATTTTATAGTAAATATATAAACCATATGGTATGAATATACAAGAGGACATGGTAAAAGTTAAATTATATAACTAATGGTTAAAACTAAAAGATAAGGATACTTTTTTGCCCTAAAAATGTCTAAAACCCATTGAATAAGAGTATTTAGAATAAAACTATACATAGATTCTATTTAACTGTGTTGGGGACCTTTAGAAAACAAAATTCAATTTAGAATTAAATAATATTTTCAAACATTCCTAAGGATCCCCTCCTTTCCCTTATAAAAAGCAATCACCTCTAACCCTTAATCACAAAACTAAATTGCCCTTGGATCATCCAACTTATTCCCGAATAAGCTTCAAATATACATATATTCCACCTAGAAACCTTTACATATGCTGAAGTCACTTCAAGAATGTTTTTCCATTCAAACAATGGGAGTTACCAAAATTTAAAGGTAACATCTTCTCTCATGTTATTTTATTTTATTTTTCTTCTCTAACCCCATAAAATATATTTATTCCATTATACAATATGAAAAAGTATCCAAAATAAACTAGGATATTTTTATGAGATGTATTTGAACTAAATATCCACAAACCTCCATCAAATATACATGAACATACTATTTCTGTGGACGACGAACTACTAACTCACGAAACGATGGATGTTCAATTATATCTTACCTCATAATATGGTGGCCATTAAGATGAAACTGTGTTTATATGTGATATATATTGTATTTAAATTTCCCCTATGCTTCTATTTTTTCATGTAAATCACACCTTTATGATTTCCATAATGGGTAAATATGATATATTTCATTTGAGGAAGTGTGGACTACGTCCCCCTCAAATATGATTTGACTCGTTAATGCCATACGTTGAATGTGTAAAGAGTGGAGTTAATGAAATTATATATGATATTATTTTGGAATTATAATATACATATCTGTCATTATGATTTCATTCCATTAAATATCAAAATATATATTATAGTTTCATTCAAGAGATAGTATGACTAACCGTCTCCAAGAAGAGTGAATTTCATTTCGTATCTCCAAATGTTTTGTACTGTTACAAATACATATATATACAGGATATATATGATATATTTTTTATCTAAAACATGAAGATAATTCTGGAGATAATTTAATTTTGACCACATAGGCAACTTGTAATTATAAGAAGTTCATTTTTGACTCGTGTACCAAATATTTACAAAACGACCATTATTAACATAAATGATTATGTAATGATTATATTGTGGTAATAATTAATAAAAAATAATAATAATCCAAAAAAATGTTCTTATGAAAGTATAATTTAACATTGTTTATTATTCAAGAGATTAAAGAATGAACAATTCATGTTTGAAATGAGTTAAGGCACGTCGTCTCAATCCCCTTTCATTGAGGCATATTTTGATTTATACACGAAATTCTTTTATACGGTGTATAAATGCCATTGAATTTTCAGTTAGTTCAAAAGGAATATTTATCTATGTAGAATTTTACTAAATGTAAAGTGAAATCTTTCTTTTAAACGTATGTTGTGACAATGACCTTTCCGCCTCCACGAGCATTATTTGACATTTGGCTTCCTTAACAAGTCGTAAGGTTTTTAAAAATAAAATAAATAAAATATACTCTTTTTCATTTTTTGGTATTGAAAACAATTTTATTAATTTATTGGCTATTTCAATATATTTAAATGATATTTGGGAATTGAAATGTGGAAATATTATCTTCCCATTATGTTTTTTTGTGTTATGAATATGTTATGGTTCTTTAAAATCGGTTCTGTATACCAGTGGTCCCATGATAAACCTAGGATGGGTGAGCCCAAGATAACTCTCCAATGCATTGGGTAATGTGCCATAGGTAAATGTTAATGTTTCTCCAAAGATAATTTGGTAATATACTCTGATTGGTATTCCAAATGTAACAAACTATGTAGAAGTGAAATCTACAATGTAATTATGATACAGATTCCACACGTTAACTTTATGATTTATGATTTCCAATTATTATTCATAAATCTTCAGATCTTTTGTGGTATATTAAAGATTAAAAAAATATGATTTCATTGAAATGTATATATAGATGGACTAATGTTCTTTGATCCCCTATTTTATAACCCTTAATGGGATTTTTATGTTCATACCTAGTTTGGGATATGTTTTTCATAGAATATAAGGAAGGGTAAAAGAAACAAATAATTCAAGAAGACATATATCATGAAAATAATTATTGTTTTATTTTAATAGTTTTTAATTTTTGAAAAAAATGGATACTGAGTAGAAGTGTCTACTTTGTAATTTTTGAGATGTAATTTAATAGTTATGGCCTAATTCTCTAAAACTCTAATCATGAAATAATCCTTAATGTCAATTATTAAATTAATTCAATATTATGTAATGTTTATGACTAGTGATTTATATGATTTGTTCCATGTATTATAAGTATGAAAATATCATTCTGATCTATATCATGTTCTAAGCTAGAATTATCTTCATGTTGAGATGAATGAATATATGAATAAAAATCTTATAAAGATTGAGGATTTTAGGATAATGTAATTCACAACAGGATGATACCTTTTGTTTGTGTACTATGGTAGAATGGTAATATTTTTCATGATAAATGGGATCAAAAGGAACTACTAAGAGAGTTATAGCCTCAACATTTTGATATGTAAACTTCTTAATAGGAATTTTGGGGAAATAAGGTATTATCGTAGGGAGATTGTAGCATCTCATTACTTTTATATCAGCTATGTTTGAATATTTATCATGGATTTTCATTTTTATTTTTTGGGTAGGGTTGAGATAGAATTGGGATGATGCCTATATTGGTGATGTTAGGGTGTTTTAGGAATTTTTAGCATAAAATGATTTTGTTTTGCAATCTACTAGGTATTTACAAACTGTGTAATATGGTTACATGATGTGCAATCATCGCCCAACAAATGTCATGTAACATGTACATAGGTGAAAGGACACACATCATGAACAATTTTTACATCTTTTTTTAAGGAACCATCCTTATGAACTATATAATATATACCATTCAATATGAATCTACTTTCATACATTTCCTGTCATCATTAAAATTTAGAGTTTTAGATAATTAAGTAATAATTTTTTCCTGAAAAACCAGAAGTATACAAAATTGATACTACTAAAACAATATCCATTTTTCATTATCTTTTGTTTTGAATTAATTAATTCTTTCCATGATTAATCATTATAAAACTCATTTTTTCTTTATGTTTTATGGTACACATCATTAAACTCTTTGAAGAAAGTTTAAAACAATGGATGAGAACAAAAATCTCTGTAAGGGACATAAAAAGAAGGAAAAAATTTTACCTCATTAATACTTATAATAAAAGATGATATAATTGTCACCATTATAATGAACGGATAATAACATTGCGAAAATAGGAAGCTTCCATAAAATAGATAAAGCATGAAAAACCCATTCAGGAAAATAGTTCATAATTTTCATAAGATAATTACGTATGATTATATCCCATAGGGCGAATATATTATTTCTAGCCCTCATTGTTCCCATACAATGTAATCCTCATGTACACTGTATAATGTAAATATCAATGTTTTACATATAATAAACATTACGATCAACATCCTACATGACCATTGAATTGTATAAAAAACACAAACCCACCCATCTTTTTGTTTATAATAGATCCACCCATTATAAAAAAATTCAAATAAACCATAAAATAATAAAAAAACACGAATACTTTCATCATAAAAACAATGTTTTATGGAAAATAACATCATTTAAAAGAATACTCCACACATGAAAATCCATAGGAAAACATTTTCATCAAAAAAACCATGATATCATTTAAATATGACATAAAAATAATACTTTTTAATGAATTATGGAAATTACATTCAAGTTATATAAGTTAAAAAATCAATTTTAATTTTATAAAAAGTCATATTTGAAAGGATATTAAAAGGATAGTAGTTTACATAAAACCACAAACATAAATTTTTTTGTAAGAATTTAGAGAAATTTTAAATCCAAATTTTAAAACACTTTTTTCTAAATTAATATATTTATAAAAATTATTTTTAAAAGATGGACATTAAATATAATTCATTAGATGGATAAATCATTAAAACATTATAGAAATTTTTTAGGGAAGTAGTCCATTACCTGAGGCTTGACATCCTTCAATTCTATTCAAACATCTTTTCTATTGGTCTATGGTGTGTCAATAATTTATTATTAAAAAAGATTCATATATATAATACCTTATTTTATATTATTAGAACATATTTCCACTAATTTATTATAAATAGTTTGTTATATTATTAGTTGGGTTTCATTCGTTTAATTGTTTCATGGTTGGTTCATTAAGGATTTTCCTAAAAAATATAAAATAGTACTCTAGAATATACGAGACACACACATATATATATCTAGGAAATTTAAACCAATAAAGAGTGAATTTAAACATTATATGAATGTGATATGGGAAAAAAACACGTTATCCATGAAGGTATTAATTTGACACTACATGGATGATGATTTCAATTTTTAGAATAAAAATAAAATTTATATGAATTTATTATTAAAATTACACTAACAAAATATCATTAAAGTACATATATAATAATAAATTTATGATAAATCCTTGGATTGGTGTGAGGATAATTTATATGTGATATTTCACATAGAAAACCACCTTATGCACTTAAAATTGGTATTTTTTGTTAGACCAGTAACACTTGAATGTGGAAATGGGTGATGAGATTGTAATATGATAGAGAATATTGAAGTGCCCAGATCAGTGTGAATCACTGAGAGGGGGAGGGGGTGAATCAGTGATCCCTTAAAACTTTTTACTAATTGATTCTTATCAATTAAACCTCTATGGCTGGTTAAAGCCTCGATCCACTCTTCTTGTATCTCTCAACCTTTCCCGAATGATGCAGTAATGAAAAGGCACATGACACAAGGATTTACAAGGTTCGGCACCAAAGGCCTACATCCTTGCCATGCTCTCCCAGCATGGATTCTCCATTATAACCTGTTAAAATTACAATGGTCGATACAGAGTCCCACTGTATCTCTCCTGAGTCCCATAGGAGGGTCTTTATACTACGTCCTACAGTGTTACCAGAGTCCTACTGGCCTGCTCCAGAATCCCACTGAAGACTTCTTCTCCCTGAGTCTCACAGGGTCTTCTCTTGGCTCCTCGAGTCACACGAGTAGCTCTTCTCTACTTTAAGGTCTTCAAGTAACTTCAGCAGCCTGGGATAAAGGCTGCTGGCCTTGCTCTTCTCTTCTGTTTACTTGTGATGAACAGGACTCCTCAACTTGCTCAGGCTTTATCTCCTTCTTCTCAGGATGACCTGGCCTCTCTCTTCAAGAATCTTCAACAGCCTCTGAAAAGGTCTGTTGGTCTAGCTCAGCAATCTTCTGATCACTTCACTTGATCAGGCTCTTCTCAATTACTGAATACTCAGACAACTGATATCTCTCCTTTCAGTCTGGCTCAGTCTCACTTCAACTTCACTTCATGCACTGAGTGCATGGCAGCTCTTCATCCTCATGCACTGATAGCATGGCCTTCTCAATTTCTTCAAGATCCTCTGGTCTTGGTCAACTCAAATGCACACTCACTGATTTGAACTTTGATTACGTGCGCATGTGCATGCATGCATGCATGCACTTCCCCTTTCCTCTTCTTGGTGCAGTAGACCCACAAAGGGTGTAAACTATTTAAGCACACACCTTTCCCCAATCTTCACACACTATATTCAAATTGTTCACACACTTAGAAGTGTGTTTTACTTTAGTGTGGAACGTCTTCTTCTTCTTCTAATGTGTATACACTTTTAGTGCACACACTTAGGTTCGGCCTTTTATTTATTTTGCACACACAAATGCCTATGGCCTTCTTCCCTTCTTGTACTCTTCCACTTTGCACACAAAGGCACTAAGCCTTGGGTTCTCCCTCTTTGCACAAGCTACTGCCCGTAGGGCCTTCTCCAATTCTTAAACACACTCAAAGTGTGGTCTTCCTCCTTATGCACAAGTCTCGAACTCGGATCTTCTCCTGCCTCAAAGGAGGCGCGCAAGTCCTCAAGGTGCAATTCAGGTGGCATGCAAGGGTCAAGCGGCAAGGATCTTCTCCACTGCCTCACCGCGCAAGGTGCCAAGCCGCAAGGGCCGCGCAAGCCTCAACCAACCTTGGGCGCGCAAAAGGATGCGGCTCGGGTTGTGCAAGCCTCAAGAGTGCAAGAGCACCTTGGGTGCGCAAGCTTCTCCTGCCGCGCAAGTATGCGGGCAGGGAGAGCTCTTCCTATCGCGCAAGTGATGCGCACAGGGAACTCCTTCGAGCCTCGGGTGGCACCGGGACAACATCCGCGCAAATAATTTGCGCGGGGTTTCTACTTCACGAGGCATAGGAGCTCTCGCGGATCTTCCAAGTTTTTCAGCAAGCGTCTCAATGCATCGGGCTCTCCTTATATAGGCAGAGGCATCTCGTTCAATCCGCGTGGATAAATCTTTGATCTCTCGAAGATTTTGGATCTTCAAGATTCTTTGAAATCTTCTTAATTTTCTCCTCGGTTCACCGCGGGTTCTCCTTCTATATTTTTCTCCTCTATGTGCATGCGACTTGGAACGCATGCACGACCTTCGTTAAGGCACAAACCATGAACAACAATAATCTTCATGGCCTCGGCAACTTCGTTTTGCCTCGGCCTTGTTCGAAATCTCCCAAACATTGCATGCATGCTTATTTTATTGCATGGTTAGGTTCGGTGTGGAGAGACGAGCTCAATGGAGCCTTCGGCTCGATCGGAGATGGCCGGGAACTCGAAATAGGTCGTCGGGAGGTGCCTGGTTCGAAGGTGGACTCGCGGGTGGCTTCGGGGTGGCTCGACGAAGGAGACGAGATGTTCGCCGTTGGATCAGGCGATCAATTATCCTCGGACGGCCTGGATCAGATCGCCTCGCCACGGATCAGATGTGCGGCCGAGATTTGGCGCGCGATCGATCGTGCGGCCAGGACCGCTCCCGGGTGAAATTTCCGCGTCCCACATCGAATCGGCGAGAGGAATTGCCGCGCCTTATCAACTAAGCGCTCCCCCAACCGGCTCAGTTGAATCCTCTCCCCCCACGGTGTCGCCCTGCACCGTGTTCTCCCTGCGGGCGCGCTCTGCGCCCACTCATGCCTCCTGCGGGCGCGCTCTAGCACCCACTATGCACACACGTGTGCGCGGGCTTCACCACCGCGTACCCTCGGGGCTTATACACGGCCCCTTCCGCGCTCCTCCGGGCGTGCCCCAGCACCTATGCGGTGTCTTGGGTGCGTCCTGCCGCCCTGGGCTCGCCCCACGGGTTCCCCCTTGGGCGTGGCGCCTTAGGCCCACATGTACCTTGGGGTTGAACCCTCATGGTGTCCACGGGCTGGCCAATTTTTTGGCTAAGTCTTGAGTAAGACTTTGTAAAAAACAAAGTCCTCCATGAAATCAAGCCATATCAAGTACCAAATGCCAAGCCACTTCAAGCCTTCTTCCTTTCTTCTTCTTCCTCTCCTCTTCCATATGTGTTCAATACTTAGGAGGGACTTCTTCAACTGAATCTCATTAATCACACATGTTCTTCAACATTCTTCATTGATCTAATCAGAGATCAATTGGATCTTCTTCTGATTCACATGCACTAAGAAATAGTACATGGACTTCATTAATCCACATCATCCACTTAGAAGTTTTGGATGGATCCCATTCACATCCTCATGCATTGTCTTAACAATGCATGGCCTTCTAGAGCTTGTTGTGACATTGTATCCAGTTGATACATGTTCTTGGAACTTAATGATCAGTTCAACAATCATCTGATTTTGATGGAGAATGTTTCAACCACAATTTCCAATACCACTTAGTGAATCTCCTAAGTGACATGCATCTTAGTACCATGGCCATTCTCCTTCACCACCAACACCATCACAACCTTTGTCATTCACATCTTCACATTCCCTGACTTCCATTCATTCCAAGACAACTTAATGCCTCATTGACAACAAATGCAACACAGTGCACTTCAATCTCCCCCTTTGTATTTGTTTTCAATACACTCCTTCAGCACATATGAATGGGTCAATATGTGTGCCAATATTTCTCCCCCTTATTGGAAATCAAATGCAAAGGTGTGGTGTGGTTCTCTTTCAAAAATCTCTTCCTCCCTTTGAAAAGTATTTTCTTGAAAAACACTGAGAGAGGGATGATGTCACATGTTCTTCTTTAGCAAAGAACCTTTAGTAGATCAACTCTAAGTCTACTTGGGCTAACCCGGTGTAGAAAACAAGAGTGATGTAACCAAGGAACTCAATGCTGTCCACAATTCTCTACACATGTGAGATCATGCTTCAAGGGGCTTGAAATTTTCAGATATTACAATGAATTGCTAAATCCTGCACATACTCCACAAAACTCATTAGAAAGTTCAAGTTCAAAGATAATGCTCCCCCATTCATTCATTTTCTTAAGATGATATTAATCTCAGAACATCATCTTCTTCAGATTTTCTCCCCCTCAAGGGGTGCACTCCATTCTGTCCAAACCATCCTCCAGTTGAGAATGATCATCATCTTCAATTCCCTGTAATGTTAGCACATGTAAATACCAGAAGTATAAGGGAATAAGATGGAACCTCCTTGGTTCATCAATGTGAACAACAAGGTTGAGAAGATTCTCTCAACCGAGATGTCCCATTTTCACCAATCTTCACACTTGCACATTTGATCTTCATTGATGATTGTGCTGGTGTGGATCTCAAAACATCTTCATGTGAAATCTTCTTCTTCCCTTTTGCCTTAGCAATTGCCAGAACTTTATCTTCAGCATTTTGCAGATCTTTGGCAAGTTGCAACTGATTTGGCCATATGACTAACGAGTCATTTGGAAGTGTGGCCTCAGTTCTGGAAGTTTCACATGGTTCTTTTGATGCTGTCAAGCTACCTCTGTTAGGCAACTTGTTTTCAATCAATCCCTTCTGCTTCTTTTGGATTGATTGTCCGTTTGAGTTCAGTTGGCTTCTATTTATTTTCATGGCTTCTTTACAAAGGTCCATGATGTGTCCTTTCTTTCCACAGTAGAAGCATGTTTTCTTGGTGGTCCTTCTGGATGCATCACCCTTCTTGGATTTCAATCCCAAGGACTTCTCTTCATTCTTCAAACTCTTCTTGGGAGCATCTTCCACTTTCTTCTGCTTTCTTCCCAAGGAATCTCTCTTAGCCAGGTTCTGTGATCTTTTCTTCTTTTGAGCTCTGGATACAGTTGGAGACTGACATGTATCTTTTTGACCACTTTTGCAATCATCCCAGATGTTGTCAAGTAATCCAAATCTATTTGCAGTAAACAGATGTCTCTGGACCTGTGGATGCTGCTTCTTTTCTTCTGGCATGCTCCCCCTAGGAATGGGCTTCCTTTGTGCTTTGACATTTAGTGGATTGTACCAACAATCCTTTGCACAATGCCCATACTTATTACAACACCAACATTGACCCACAAATCTTGACTTCTTCAGTCCTTCTGATTTTAGGGTACTTGTCTTGAATTGTTGTGCTGCTTCAGGAGAGCTTTCTTTCTTCATTGTCTTCATCCATACTTATTTGGAATTATTTTTCCATCCTGCACTTTTTGTGGAAACACAGTTAGAAGCATCAGTACAAGATGGTCTGGATGGTACCTTCTTTCTAGAAGATGTTTCACTTTTATTAGAGGATGTCTTTCTCTTAGAATCATCCTACTCAATGCATACTTGAGTAGAAACATTTCTCCTTTCAGCTGACTGGGAGGCTTCAGCTTTGGGTGATTGCAGATTTTTCAATATCACCTCTAGTTCTAAGCACTTCATGTTAAGGGAGTTCTTCTCATCCTCAAAAGCTCTTAGCTTTCCTTCCCAACTTTCTTTCAGCTGATTCATCTGGTCATCATGCAATGTCTTCAATTCAAGCAATGAATTGTCAAGCTCCTTCACCCTTTTTGCTTTGTCTTCAAGTTGAGCATCTATTACAACCATTGAAACTCTGTGTCTCTTTTCCAGTGCACGGAAAACATCTTTGATCATTATCAAAAATATTTCTTTCTCAGAAGAGATCCTTTTCAATTCTTCACAAGTATCTTCATATCTTTCATTGCAAAGGGAAACAGTTTCATCTTTGGCCTTCACCAGCTTTCTGAGAGTGTTGGTTATGCCAACCCTTTTTACCAATTGGACTTCCAGAGAATTGGCTTCATCTTCTAGCTGTAATTTTTCTTCATGAAGATCATGGATGCCTGTAGCTATACACTTTGCCACTTCCATGGGAACTGTCTTCTGAAGATATTTGAGTGCACTCTGAAGATCATTCATTGTTTCAACTTCATCAAAGCTAGGACAAGCTTTCTTCATCTTCTTGGCCTGTTTCTTCTTTCTATTTTTCTGAGTCTTGGAAGATATCTCCATTTGAGGATGGTCGCTCGTTTCCTCAAATCTGCACTTCATAAAGACTCCCTTGGATCTTTTAGAGGTAACCTCCCTCTGATACCAATTGATGTGCCCAGATCAGTGTGAATCACTGAGAGGGGGAGGGGGTGAATCAGTGATCCCTTAAAACTTTTTACTAATTGATTCTTATCAATTAAACCTCTATGGCTGGTTAAAGCCTCGATCCACTCTTCTTGTATCTCTCAACCTTTCTCGAATGATGCAGTAATGAAAAGGCACAGGACACAAGGATTTACAAGGTTCGGCACCAAAGTCCTACATCCTTGCCATGCTCTCCCAGCATGGATTCTCCATTATAACCTGTTAAAATTACAATGGTCGATACAGAGTCCCACTGTATCTCTCCTGAGTCCCACAGGAGGGTCTTTATACTGCGTCCCACAGTGTTACCAGAGTCCCACTGGCCTGCTCCAGAATCCCACTGAAGACTTCTTCTCCCTGAGTCTCACAGGGTCTTCTCTTGGATCCTCGAGTCACACGAGTAGCTCTTCTCCACTTTAAGGTCTTCAAGTAACTTCAGCAGCCTGGGATAAAGGCTGATGGCCTTGATCTTCTCTTCTGTTCACTTGTGATGAACATGACTCCTCAACTTGCTCAGGCTTTATCTCTTTCTTCTCAGGATGACCTGGCCTCTCTCTTCAAGAATCTTCAACAGCCTCTGAAAAGGTCTGTTGGTCTTGCTCAGCAATCTTCTGATCACTTCACTTGATCAGGCTCTTCTCAATTACTGAATACTCAGACAACTGATATCTCTCCTTTCAGTCTGGCTCAGTCTCACTTCAACTTCACTTCATTCACTGAGTGCATGGCAGCTCTTCATCCTCATGCACTGATAGCATGGCCTTCTCAATTTCTTCAAGATCCTCTGGTCTTGGTCAACTCAAATGCACACTCACTGATTTGAACTTTGATTACGTGCGCATGTGCATGCATGCATGCATGCACTTCCCCTTTCCTCTTCTTGGTGCAGTAGACCCACAAAGGGTGTAAACTGTTTAAGCACACACCTTTCCACAATCTTCACACACTATATTCAAATTGTTCACACACTTAGAAGTGTGTTTTACTTTAGTGTGGAACGTCTTCTTCTTCTTCTAATGTGTATACACTTTTAGTGCACACACTTAGGTTCGGCCTTTTAGTTCTTTTGCACACACAAATGCCTATGGCCTTCTTCCCTTCTTGTACTCTTCCACTTTGCACACAAAGGCACTAAGCCTTGGGTTCTCCCTATTTGCACAAGCTACTGCCCGTAGGGCCTTCTCCAATTCTTAAACACACTGAAAGTGTGGTCTTCCTCCTTATGCACAAGTCTCGACCTCGGATCTTCTCCTGCCTCAAAGGAGGCGCGCAAGTCCTCAAGGTGCAATTCAGGTGGCATGCAAGGGTCAAGCGGCAAGGATCTTCTCCACTGCCTCACCGCGCAAGGTGCCAAGCCGCAAGGGCCACGCAAGCCTCAACCAACCTTGGGCGCGCAAAAGGATGTGGCTCGGGTTGTGCAAGCCTCAAGAGTGCAAGAGAACCTTGGGTGCGCAAGCTTCTCCTGCCGCGCAAGTATGCGGGCAGGGAGAGCTCTTCCTGTCGCGCAAGTGATGTGCACAGGGAACTCCTTCGAGCCTCGGGTGGCACCGGGACAACAGCCGCGCAAATAATTTGCGCGGGGTTTCTACTTCACGAGGCACAGGAGCTCTCGCGGATCTTCCAAGTTTTTCAGCAAGCGTCTCAATGCCTCGGGCTCTCCTTATATAGGCAGAGGCATCTCGTTCAATCCGCGTGGATAAATCTTTGATCTCCCGAAGATTTCGGATCTTCATGATTCTTTGAAATCTTCTTAATTTTCTGCTCGGTTCACCGCTGGTTCTCCTTCTATATTTTTCTCCTCTACGTGCATGCGACTTGGAACGCATGCACGGCCTTCGTTAAGGCACAAACCATGCACAGCAATAATCCTCAAGGCCTCGGCAACTTCGTTTTGCCTCGGCCTTGTTCGAAATCTCCCAAACTTTGCATGCAAGCTTATTTTATTTCGTGGTTAGGTTCGGTGTGGAGAGACGAGCTCAATGGAGCCTTCGGCTCGATCGGAGATGGCCGGGAACTCGAAATAGGTCGTCGGGAGGTGCCTGGTTCGAAGGTGGACTCGCGGGTGGCTTCGGGGTGGCTCGACGAAGGAGACGAGCTGTTCGCCGTTGGATCAGGCGATCAATTATCCTCGGACGGCCTGGATCAGATCGCCTCGCCGCGGATCAGATGTGCGGCCGAGATCTGGCGCGCGATCGATCGTGCGGCCAGGATCGCTCCCGGGTGAAATTTCCGCGTCCCACATCGAATCGGCGAGAGGAATTGCCGCGCCTTATCAACTAAGCGCTCCCCCAACCGGCTCAGTTGAATCCTCTCCCCCCACGGTGCCGACCCGCACCGTGTTCTCCCTGCGGGCGCGCTCTGTGCCCACTCATGCCTCCTGCAGGCGCGCTCTAGCGCCCACTATGCACACACGGGTGCGCGGGCTTCCCCACCGCGTGCCCTCGGGGCTTATACATGGCCCCTGCCGCGCTCCTCCGGGCATGCCCCAGCACCTATGCGGTGTCTTGGGTGCGTCCTTCCGCCCTGGGCTCGCCCCACGGGTTCCCCCTTGGGCGTGGCGCCTTAGGCCCACATGTGCCTTGGGTTTGAACCCTCAAGGTGTCCACGGGCTGGCCAATTTTTTGGCTAAGTCTTGAGTAAGACTTTGTAAAAACCAAAGTCCTCCATGAAATCAAGCCATATCAAGTACCAAATGCCAAGCCACTTCAAGCCTTCTTCCTTTCTTCTTCTTCATCTCCTCTTCCATATGTGTTCAATACTTAGGAGGGACTTCTTCAACTGAATCTCATAAATCACACATGTTCTTCAACATTCTTCATTGATCTAATCAGAGATCAATTGGATCTTCTTCTGATTCACATGCACTAAGAAATAGTACGTGGACTTCATTAATCCACATCATCCACTTAGAAGTTTTGGATGGATCCCATTCACATCCTCATGCATTGTCTTAACAATGCATGGCCTTCTAGAGCTTTTTGTGACATTGTATCCAGTTGATACAAGTTCTTGGAACTTAAAGACCAGTTCAACAATCGTCTGATTTTGATGGAGAATGTTTCAACCACAATTTCCAATACCACTTAGTGAATCTCCTAAGTGACATGCATCTTAGTACCATGGCCATTCTCCTTCACCACCAACACCATCACAACCTTTGTCATTCACATCTTGACATTCCCTGACTTCCATTCATTCCAAGGCAACTTCATGCCTCATTGACAACAAATGCAACACAGTGCACTTCAATCTCCCCCTTTGTATTTGTTGTCAATACACTCCTTCAGCACATATGAATGGGTAAATATGTGTGCCAATATTTCTCCCCCTTATTGGCAATCAAATGAAAAGGTGTGGTGTGGTTCTCTTTGAAAACTATCTTCCTCCCTTTGAAAAGTATTTTCTTGAAAAACACTGAGAGAGGGATGATGTCACATGTTCTTCTTTAGCAAAGAACCTTTAGTAGATCAACTCTAAGTCTACTTGGGCTAACCCGGTGTAGAAAACAAGAGTGATGTAACCAAGGAACTCAATGCTGTCCACAATTCTCTACACATGTGAGATCATGCTTCAAGGGGCTTGAAATTTTCAGATATTACAATGAATTGCTAAATCCTGCACATACTCCACAAAACTCATTAGAAAGTTCAAGTGCAAAGATAAAGCTCCCCCATTCATTCATTTTCTTAAGATGATATTAATCTCAGAACATCATCTTCTTCAGATTTGCTCCCCCTCAAGGGGTGCACTCCATTCTGTCCAAACCATCCTCCAGTTGAGAATGATCATCATCTTCAATTCCCTGTAATGTTAGCACATGTAAATACCAGAAGTATAAGGGAATATGATGGAACCTCCTTGGTTCATCAATGTGAACAACAAGGCTGAGAAGATTCTCTCAACCGAGATGTCCCATTTTCATCAGTCTTCACACTTGCACATTTGATCTTCATTGATGATTGTGCTGGTGTGGATCTCAAAACATCTTCATGTGAAATCTTCTTCTTCCCTTTTGCCTTAGCAATTGCCAGAACTTTATCTTCAGCTTTTTGCAGATCTTTGGCAAGTTGCAACTGATTTGGCCATATGACTAACGAGTCATTTGGAAGTGTGGCCTCAGTTCTGGAAGTTTCACATGGTTCTTTTGATGCTGTCAAGCTACCTCTCTTAGGCAACTTGTTTTCAATCAATCCCTTCTGCTTCTTTTGTATTGATTGTCTGTTTGAGTTCAGTTGGATTCTATTTATTTTCATGGCTTCTTTACAAAGGTCCATGATGTGTCCTTTCTTTCCACAGTAGAAGCATGTTTTCTTGGTGGTCCTTCTGGATGCATCACCCTTCTTGGATTTCAATTCCAAGGACTTCTCTTCATTCTTCAAACTCTTCTTGGGAGCAACTTCCACTTTCTTCTGCTTGCTTCCCAAGGAATCTCTCTTAGCCAGGTTCTGTGATCTTTTCTTCTTTTGAGCTCTGGATACAGTTGGAGACTGACATGTATCTTTTTGACCACTTTTGCAATCATCCCAGATGTTGTCAAGTAATCCAAATCTATTTGCAGTAAACAGATGTCTATGGACCTGTGGATGCTGCTTCTTTTCTTCTGGCTTGCTCCCCCTAGGCATTGGCTTCCTTTGTGCTTTGACATTTAGTGGATTGTACCAACAATCCTTTTCACAGTTCCCATTCTTATTACAACACCAACATTGACCCACAAATCTTGACTTCTTCAGTCCTTCTGATTTTAGGGTACTTGTCTTGAATTGTTGTGCTGCTTCAGGAGAGCTTTCTTTCTTCATTGTCTTCATCCATACTTGTTTGGAATTATTTTTCCATCCTGCACATTTTGTGGAAACACAGTTAGAAGCATCAGTACAAGATGGTATGGATGGTACCTTCTTTCTAGAAGATGTTGCACTTTTATTAGAGGATGTCTTTCTCTTAGAATCATCCTGCTCAATGCATACTTGAGTAGCAACATTTCTCCTTTCAGCTGACTGGGAGGCTTCAGCTTTGGGTGATTGCAGATTTTTCAATATCACCTCTAGTTCTAAGCACTTCATGTTAAGGGAGTTCTTCACATCCTCAACAGCTCTTAGCTTTCCTTCCCAACTTTCTTTCAGGTGATTCATCTGGTCATCATGCACTGTCTTCAATTCAAGCAATGAATTGTCAAGCTCCTTCACCCTTTTTGCTTTGTCTTCAAGTTGAGAATCTTTAACAACCATTGAAACTCTGTGTCTCTTTTCCAGTGCACAGAAAACATCTTTGATCATTATCAAAAATATTTCTTTCTCAGAAGAGCTCCTTTACAATTTTTCACAGGTATCTTCATATCTTTCATTGCAAAGGGAAACAGTTTCATCTTTGGCCTTCACCAGCTTTCTGAGAGTGTTGGTTATGCCAACCCTTTTTGCCAATTGGACTTCCAGAGAATTGGCTTCATCTTCTAGCTGTAATTTTTCTTCATGAAGATCATGGATGCCTGTAGCTATACACTTTTCCACTTCCATGGGAACTGTCTTCTGAAGATATTTGAGTGCACTCTGAAGATCATTCATTGTTTCAACTTCATCACAGCTAGGACAGGCTTTCTTCAACTTCTTGGCCTGTTTCTTCTTTCTATTTTTCTGAGTCTTGGCAGATATCTCCATTTGAGGCTGGTCGCTCGTTTCCTCAAATCTGCACTCCATAAAGACTCCCTTGGATCTTTTAGAGGTAACCTCCCTCTGATACCAATTGAAGTTCCCAGATCAGTGTGAATCACTGAGAGGGGGAGGGGGTGAATCAGTGATACCTTAAAACTTTTTACTAATTGATTCTTATCAATTAAACCTCTATGGCTGGTTAAAGCCTCGATCCAATCTTCTTGTATCTCTCAACCTTTCCCGAATGATGCAGTAATGAAAAGGCACAGGACACAAGGATTTACAAGGTTCAGCACCAAAGGCCTACATCCTTGCCATGCTCTCCCAGCATGGATTCTCCATTATAACCTGTTAAAATTACAATGGTCGATACAGAGTCCCACTGTATCTCTCCTGAGTCCCACAGGAGGGTCTTTATACTGCGTCCCACAGTGTTACCAGAGTCCCACTGGCCTGCTCCAGAATCCCACTGAAGACTTCTTCTCCCTGAGTCTCACATGGTCTTCTCTTGTCTCCTCGAGTCACACGAGTAGCTCTTCTCCACTTTAAGGTCTTCAAGTAACTTCAGCAGCCTGGGATAAAGGCTGCTGGCCTTGCTCTTCTCTTCTGTTCACTTGTGATGAACAGGACTCCTCAACTTGCTCAGGCTTTATCTCCTTCTTCTCAGGATGACCTGGCCTCTCTCTTCAAGAATCTTCAACAGCCTCTGAAAAGGTCTGTTGGTCTTGCTCAGCAATCTTCTGATCACTTCACTTGATCAGGATCTTCTCAATTACTGAATACTCAGACAACTGATATCTCTCCTTTCAGTCTGGCTCAGTCTCACTTCAACTTCACTTCATGCACTGAGTGCATGGCAGCTCTTCATCCTCATGCACTGATAGCATGGCCTTCTCAATTTCTTCAAGATCCTCTGGTCTTGGTCAACTCAAATGCACACTCACTGATTTGAACTTGGATTACGTGCGCATGTGCATGCATGCATGCATGCACTTCCCCTTTCCTCTACTTGGTGCAGTAGACCCACAAAGGGTGTAAACTGTTTAAGCACACACCTTTCCACAATCTTCACACACGATATTCAAATTGTTCACACACTTAGAAGTGTGTTTTACTTTAGTGTGGAACGTCTTCTTCTTCTTCTAATGTGTATACACTTTTAGTGCACACACTTAGGTTCGGCCTTTTAGTTCTTTTGCACACACAAATGCCTATGGCCTTCTTCCCTTCTTGTACTCTTCCACTTTGCACACAAAGGCACTAAGTCTTGGGTTCTCCCTCTTTGCACAAGCTACTGCCCGTAGGGCCTTCTCCAATTCTTAAACACAATCAAAGTGTGGTCTTCCTCCTTATGCACAAGTCTCGACCTCGGATCTTCTCCTGCCTCAAAGGAGGCGTGCAAGTCCTCAAGGTGCAATTCAGGTGGCATGCAAGGGTTAAGCGGCAAGGATCTTCTCCACTGCCTCACTGCGCAAGGTGCCAAGCTGCAAGGGCCGCGCAAGCCTCAACCAACCTTGGGCGCGCAAAAGGATGCGGCTCGGGTTGTGCAAGCCTCAAGAGTGAAAGAGCACCTTGGGTGCGCAAGCTTCTCCTGCCGCGCAAGTATGCGGGCAGGGAGAGCTCTTCCTGTCGCGCAAGTGATGCGCACAGGGAACTCCTTCGAGCCTCGAGTGGCACCAGGACAACAGCCGCGCAAATAATTTGCGCGGGGTTTCTACTTCACGAGGCACAGGAGCTCTCGCGGATCTTCCAAGTTTTTCAGCAAGCGTCTCAATGCCTCGGGCTCTCCTTATATAGGCAGAGGCATCTCGTTCAATCCGCGTGGATAAATCTTGGATCTCCCGAAGATTTCGGATCTTCAAAATTCTTTGAAATCTTCTTAATTTTCTCCTCGGTTCACCGCGGGTTCTCCTTCTATATTTTTCTCCTCTACGTGCATGCGACTTGGAACGCATGCACGACCTTCGTTAAGGCACAAACCATGCACAACAATAATCCTCATGGCCTCGGCAACTTCGTTTTGCCTCGGCCTTGTTCGAAATCTCCCGAACATTGCATGCATGCTTATTTTATTGCATGGTTAGGTTCGGTGTGGAGAGACGAGCTCAATGGAGCCTTCGGCTCGATCAGAGATGGCAGGGAACTCGAAATAGGTCGTCGGGAGGTGCCTGGATCGAAGGTGGACTCGCGGGTGGCTTCGGGGTGGCTCGACGAAGGAGACGAGCTGTTCGCCGTTGGATCAGGCGATCAATTATCCTCGGACGGCCTGGATCAGATCGCCTCGCCGCGGATCAGATGTGCGGCCGAGATCTGGCGCGCGATCGATCGTGCGGCCAGGATCGCTCCCGGGTGAAATTTCCGCGTCCCACATCGAATCGGCGAGAGGAATTTCCGCGCTTTATCAACTAAGCGCTCCCCCAACCGGCTCAGTTGAATCCTCTCCCCCCACGGTGCCGCCCCGCACCGTGTTCTCCCTGCGGGCGCGCTCTGCGCCCACTCATGCCTCCTGCGGGCGCGCTCTAGCGCCCACTATGCACACACGGGTGTGCGGGCTTCACCACCGCGTGCCCTCGGGGCTTATACACGGCCCCTGCCGCGCTCCTCCGGGCGTGCCCCAGCACCTATGCGGTGTCTTGGGTGCGTCCTGCCGCCCTGGGCTCGCCCCACGGGTTCCCCCTTGGGCGTGGCGCCTTAGGCCCACATGTGCCTTGGGGTTGAACCCTCAAGGTGTCCACGGGCTGGCCAATTTTTTGGCTAAGTCTTGAGTAAGACTTTGTAAAAAACAAAGTCCTCCATGAAATCAAGCCATATCAAGTACCAAATGCCAAGCCACTTCAAGCCTTCTTCCTTTCTTCTTCTTCATCTCCTCTTCCATATGTGTTCAATACTTAGGAGGGACTTCTTCAACTGAATCTCATAAATCACACATGTTCTTCAACATTCTTCATTGATCTAATCAGATATCAATTGGATCTTCTTCTGATTCACATGCACTAAGAAATAGTACATGGACTTCATTAATCCACATCATCCACTTAGAAGTTTTGGATGGATCCCATTCACATCCTCATGCATTGTCTTAACAATGCATGGCCTTCTAGAGCTTTTTGTGACATTGTATCCATTTGATACAAGTTCTTGGAACTTAATGATCAGTTCAACAATCGTCTGATTTTGATGGAGAATGTTTCAACCACAATTTCCAATACCACTCAGTGAATCTCCTAAGTGACATGCATCTTAGTACCATGGCCATTCTCCTTCACCACCAACACCATAAAAACCTTTGTCATTCACATCTTGACATTCCCTGACTTCCATTCATTCCAAGTCAACTTCATGCCTCATTGACAACAAATGCAACACAGTGCACTTCAAATATTTAAGAAATATTGGATCTGGTGTTGAAATTAAGTGATGTAATGAGTTTTTTTATAATTTAGCTGATGAGAAATTTTGGTAGTACATAAAATATTTTAATATAACAAGTCTATTATGAGCTTAAAGACTTCAAAATGCCATAAAATCAATTGTGATAACATTTAAAGTAGAACCCTATAATAATTTTCATTATTCAAAATTTTTATTTTATTTTTGAATTATTTTATAAATTATTTTATTCTTCAAATATAATTTTGTTAAAATTTTACAATATTCATAAATATGACTTTGGAAACATAAAAAATAGTTAAAATTTTGAAAAAAAATGTCTTGTCCTAGACATATCATTTCCATCTATATAATTCATTTATTACCTTATTAACATCAAATTAGCAATACATTAATATTTTTAATATCATTTTTATGACATGATCATTAATTAAATTATTATTGCATCATCATTGTGTAATCCTTAAATATATTTATATTTTCCTCAAATTAAAAAATAAAAATTAATAAGATATATTTTTTATCTTTCAAATTTTTATTTCCGACCAATTAAATCATATCTTAAACTATATATTAAATTATTAAATTAATTAATATGTATACTATGAACAACATTACATTCTTTTATATAATATATTATAAGGGAAATAATTATGTACATGTGGATCCAATTGAACATTTATTAGAGCCTTGGAAAAAACGCTAGAGATATAATCAACTAATATGATTCATCCATGATTTGGGTCATTTAATATTTCTTGAAATTTTTAATATAATCATTTTATAGATTTTTCTTATAGGGGAACATGAATTACAACAACGTTTCATAAGCACTATAGTTAATTATCTCATAAATTAAAATTTAAAATAAAATAATATCATAAAAGTAAATAAATAATGATAAATATAATACTTTTTATTTTTTAAATATGTATATTTATTACTGTACATGCAAAGAGATATTCCTTAATTTCTTAATTGGACTTTTCTTTCCTTATGATTGTTTTACAAACACATTTGGATATTAATCATGTTTTATACCTTCAAAATTTGTAAAAATCAGCCAAAAAATTTAATTCTACATAATATTTAATAAAAAAAGTAATGAATTTTTTTATTACTCAAATATTATCTATAAAGAACAAAAATATACATTGAAAATGCTCTGTAGGCACTGTGTCTGCACAAAGAATTATTTTTTTTACTTTTCACGAAACACATTATCATTATCATTTTTATAATTATTTATAGTAAAATATTTATACTATAAATTCATTATTTTATCATTATAGTAGTTTAATAATGTTTATATCATAAATTTTTCATGATGATGGTACACAAATAATGTTTTTAAAAAATGATACATTTATCAATTCATAAAACATTATCATTTGAAGATGATTCTCAAAATCTCACCGTAAAATAATATTGGTATGGTTAAATAAAATGTAAAAATATGTTTTTCATATAAATATACTATATTATATATAAATTAATTAAATTATTTTTTCATTACAATAATTAAAAATAATTTTTAAAGAAAATGTTTTCTTTAAGAATTAAATGACTTTTCCAAACATCGTGTGATTATTTTTTAAGAAATTTACAAAACAATAATATTACTTTATAACATTAAATTTTTCACAAAAATCATCTATTCCAATTCATTCCTTCCAATTTAACGGTTATTTTATAATGTACACATTATTTGTTTGCTTAATATTGATGTGGTGTATCACATAGGAAATTGTGCATAGTGTATACTTTTTAAATAATGGCCTATTACATTCTACCCAACCCTATTTTGTAAATTTTACCCTTACCATTTGATCTTAGGATTTATAGCCTTGAGGTGACTAAACATAATACAATTTTTAAAAGCCCACATTTGAGATAGTATTAAAAAATAGTCCATTAAAAATGAATACAATGAATGTGTGATGGTCACCTGAGATAACACTTAACCAGATTCTTCATATGAAATAATTAAATGGAATAGAAAACTAACTATCATAATCTAATGTATAGTGATTGACAACAAGATCCATAATATTTTTACCATCCCAAAAATTATATATATGATGGAAATAAAGGAAATTAGTTTTTTAGTCGGAAAATAAATGTATAATGTTTTTATTTGAATATATTTTTGCCTATAGTTTGAATAATTATAATGACATATATACAAAAAAACACAGGGATTCTTACTTGAAAATAATTGTGTCACACTTTACAAATTTAACATAAAAACTCAAATTCATTCTCGAAATTTTATCTTTGAATCTTTCATTATTGAGGCATTATAATCATATTTTATGGATATATAAATTTATAGAAATAAAAAAAATACATTGCTCATATATTAATCAATTAAACTATAAAAATGTGAAGGATAAGTTTAAATAATTTCCAAATAAAGAATTAATCATAAAAACTGAATAGTAATTCCAAAATTTCAATATAGATCATTCCTAAAATAACTATCTTTAAGATTCCTTTGAAAGAAGTTATTATAATCTATTATAAACCCCCAAAAATTATAAGTATTTGGTTATTTAGACATCAAATATATTATCATCATTTATCACCAAATATCGACAATGGATCTTAATGACTCACTCCAAAGAGTACATGTCCAAATCATATAATCTCCATGATTTTCTTGTAATTTCTATAAATCACTATAATTCCATAATAAGATAATATTTCCATTGAAAATCCAATTTAACAATTTATTCCTTAAATGAAATATCAAGAATTTATATTTAATATATTATGTTAATTCATCACATAATTACAATGACCATATTCCACGATATCATTTCTTACAAAATCAAATTATGATAAAACATATATTACCAATTTATAAAAACACATAGTTACACCAAAATCAATGATCACATGAACCCTAATCTTATCCACACCTCTAAAGTTATTTCAATAAATGGGATTTTTTACCCAAATTACACTTTTTTCACATGACATCTTAACGATTACACATGACTCAATCATAATAAAATTCTCACAATGTAATCCTACCATCAAAACGGTACCAGTAAATTTAAATATTTATTTATCCTTCAATATGACGTAAAACATTAATCAATCTTCTGTGGACATCTTTAATGATAAATGATCATCATAAGCAATTAACAATGCATTAAGATAATATTATAAATAAATCATTACTAAATAACAATTATATGACTTATATACTAATGATTCATAAATATAAATCCAATAATGTTTAATTTTTTATAGATAATAAAATAATTCTTACCCAGTGTTATTATTTTAGGATTTTCATGATGTTCACTTTCTCTATCGGTATGTTTTCTAACTTTTAAAAAGTATACATTCATGCCACTTCTAGAATTTCATTTTTCAGTATATTGGGATGAGTTGAGATATTGAAATCATAAGAAAAAAATATACAATGACCCAAAAAAATTAGTAGAAAAGACTAGGTATTGGATAAATTAAACAATTCCTTGTTGGTGACTTTAATACTCAAGTATCAGTCGAAAACATTTAAACTTGATATTCAAAAAATAACGATGAATAAATTTTCAATTAGGTAAAAAATATTTGCAAGATATCATTACTTATATATTGTCAAAATATCATTTATCTGCTGAATAAAAAATCACTTAAACATGAAATTATTTATTAAATGAAAAAAATCCTCTATAAGATAAAGAAAAAATTTTATAATACTCTAAAACATAAAAACGTTTATAGATATGTTGATTTAGGTTCGTAACCAAAATACCTAAAATTTCAAAAACCTCCAAAAATTTCCTTCTCATAATAATATTTCTTCTTATAAATAATATTTATTTTATTCTTAAATAACATCCAAACCTCTATTGTTACCAAAACCCTCCATTGATACCAAATGTAAGGACATGTCCTTAAACATTACATAATCAAGTTAATTCAAATAAAAATCACATTCGCGAATTCCAAAAGATATTTTTAGTCAAGAGTTCTAAATAATTAGTTAAAAATTCATTCATTTAAACCAAAAATCCCAAAAAGTGGACACTAATAAAATAGTTTAAATTCTTTAAATAATACCATTATTATTAATAAATAATGAATTTATTTCATTAAAAATCTTCACAACATTCATCATGGCCTCTTTTTTTCACTTACCCATACATCAACCCCGTGAAACACATTTTAAATTTTTTTATGTTAACAAGTATCTCAATAATGGACATAAAAAACATAAATAATTAAATTTCCCATAAATTTAAATATAAAATGAGATATATAATTATCAGTCATAAAAAAAATATATACTTATTTTGTGAAAACAGGAGGTTTTTATAAAACATATCAAGAATAAAAAAACAATTTAGGAAAACATTGGTATCATTTTTGTACCTTACATACTTACAATTTCAACCCTCATTGATAAAATATTATTTGTAGCCTTCATGGCTAGCCAAAAAAGTAACCATCATGGGTACCTTAGAATGTAAGTATCATAGTTACACATGGAATGACTAATAGGGTCAATATCTAACATAACCAATGCATTAGAGGTATATTATAGACCCAATGATCAATTTTTATAATAGATGCACCCATTATCATAACTGATACCCATGATTTAGAGAATAATCGTAATTTAAGAATAGTTTTTTCATAAAAAAATCCTTGAGGAAATGCACCTATTTTAATAGAATCTTGTGCACAGTCAAATAAAAATGTTATTATGAAAACAAACCTAAACTCTTGTAAATAAGGATTCAAAAAACTAAAGAGTCATGAAAGATGTTAAATAAATTCATGTAGTATAAGTTAAATAAAAACCCTTTGAATTTCATAAAAAGTCAAATTTGAACAGATTTTAAAAGGAAAGTCAGGTACGTAAAACATAAAAAACATCACTTGTTGAAAGAATTCAGGAGAAATTTTCCAATACACATTTTTGTTTTAAAAAACACTATATTAATATATTTATATATAAAAAATTTAGGCATGGAAATTATATAGTATTATTTGGAATAATGAATCATTAAAACAATTTTTTTAAAAATGTTTTAGTTAAAGACTCCCTTACCTCATGTACGCCTTCCATTATAAGTGTTCAATCATAATGTAGAATTTCTAAAAGAGTGGTAATATTTTATTATAGAGCTATATTCATATTTATAATACCTTATATAATATTATCATATTATATATCAATCCATTTAGTAACTATATATTGTTATGTCCATGGTTTCAGGAGTATTTGTTTCATGATTTCATGTCGTGGGAATTATGGATCTTCTTGTAAAATGGAAAATAATAATTTAAAAGAATTAAAATTGTTATATATAAATCATTTTAATAAAAAATAATTTAATTTAAGCTTTTTAATAAAGTATTATTTGGAAAAAAAAATAATAATCCATTGGGTGTTAATTAACACATCATGGATAATGAATTCATTTTTAAAGAATAATAAAAAAATAAAACCATTGATGATCGGTGTAGAATAATCACATTAACATTATAGTATATATATATAATACAAAATATATCATGTAATTAGATATAGGCTGAGAAAAAGGTATAAGTGAAAATAATTTAAAAGAGAAGGGGGAATTTAACCCTTTCATATTTCTCCTTGAGAACCTCTTTAGGCACATGGAATTTTCCTTTTTATGAGATCAAGAACACTGGAATGTGGAAAGTGATGAGTACAAATTAATTTTTCCTAGTATTGTCTAGAAATAAAGATTATGGTGATGAAATTAAGATGATTGATTCCCCATTATAATTATGGTAAGGGCAAATTTGGTAATTCCATAAAATATTAACATATTATAAGTCCAATATAGTGGCAAAGACTTTTAAAATGTGTAAAATTCACAATAGATCAAAATTTAGACATAATAATATATTATTTGGCCTTATTAATTATTTTTATGATTTAAAAATAATTTTATAAAATATTTTAATCCATAAATATATATTTTGTCTAATTTTATAGTATTCATAAGAATGACATTCAAAACATCATAAAAGTGAAAAATTTGAAAAAAAAATATTTTATGATTTTATACAAATTTCATGTCCATATAGATAATTTATGTATTAACATAAATATATCAAATTATATTTATTTAAATAATATTAATATCATTTATTTGATTTTTTCATTAATAAAATAATTATTGTATCATCGATTTACAATCCATTACTGTTTTTTGTGCCCTAAAAATTATAAATATATTATCATGAATAATATAAATTTAATATATTTCAAATTAATGTTTTTGGAACCCATATATTAAAATATAATACAAATTATAATCTATAGTGTAAAATACAAGATTTCTTATTAAATAAGATATTTTAACGGTATTAACAATATACATGTGGCTCAAAATTAAAATCAATTCATAGCATATACAAACATGGTCAAGATATAATCAACTAATAAAATTTATCCAAGTTTGTCATTATTCAGTATATCTTATAATTTAAATTAAAATCATTTTATTGATTTTTCTTCGGATTCCACATGAACTACATCTACATTTCTTAAGAATTTATGTAAATTATTACAAATATAAACAATAAAAATAAAGTAATATAATTAAAATTAATTAATTAGGTTTTGGAAAATAATTTATATTTGTTCATTATGTATATTTAATCTCATCCATGACAAAATAACTTCATTAATTTGTTAATTTATCTTTTCTTGCATTGCAAATTCATTGCACAAACATTTGTATATGATTCATGTTATATAACAACAAAACACAAAACTATCAGCCAAAAACATCCATTATAAAAAAAATTGAAAAAAATTAGTCATGAAAATAATTTATATCTCTAAATTATTATCTATGAGTATACAAATTGTATGTTTTCAATGCCACACTTGCACTGTGTCAGCACTAACAATGATTTTTATACTTATCCTAAAATAAATATCAATTCATTTTTTCTAAATTATTTATATAAAATATTTATATTTTGATATCATAATTTATTTACATATCCTGTTTAATAAACTATATATTATAACTATGTCTTAATGATGTCACAAAAATATGGTATTTATTTTTATAAAATTATTTTTTTAATATTTAGCAAGAATATAATTTTCTCAAAAAATTCTCAAAATTTCACTATACTCTATTTTTTATATGATGAAATTATAAATGATTTTAATTTTATTGAATAAAGATTATAAAATATTCAGAAATTTTTTTATATTATTTATACAATATATGAAATAATAATTATTTTATAATAAAATATAATTTCTAAAAATAAAGTTTATTTAATAAAAATAGTGTGATTATTTTTTAATAAATTAAAAAAACATTCATATTGATTTGAAAGATTTTTTTTTTCATAAATCATGTATTCTAATTCATTAACACCAATATAATGGCTAGGTAATAATTGTAAATTTAGTTGTTTCTCTTATCTTATTGTGGTCTATCTCATATTCTATCAAGAAAATTGTATCCTTTTAAAATTCTAGGATGTTATATATATCAACTAAAAATAGGTTATTTGATAAAACATGATGGTTTTTCTGTTTATTGGGAAATTTAAATAACACAAGGTGAAATTGGTTTACACACCATGTAATTTCATAAATGTAGGTTTAAAACTCAGGGCACAATTCTAAATATTATTCCCCTTCTGCTAAGATTCATTGATCTCAACATAAATCTATACCCAGGTGATTTTGGATCACTCCAACACATACAAATTTATTTCTGTGATTGAACTTTATTGAGACTGTGGGGAATCACCCTAGGTAAGTGGTCTCCATGTCCATCTCTCTATTTCCATTTCCCTCTATGGATTTTGAATAACCATCCTGGGATTGATGGATCTAAGAACCATGTTAATGATTTTTTTTTTCTAATAGATTCCATGATATCTAAATCCCTTGTCCATATTAGTGGGTTCTGTAGTGAGTGTTTGGTTTTTATGAAAAAGGTAGGTGATTCCATTTATTATGCCCAATTTATTAAACCATTATTTTCTTATTGATTAAAATGTACTTCAAATTGAATTATGAAAACACAATAGATGTGAATTGGAAATTATATTTCAATTGACTGAATTTTATAAAAACCACATTTCTCTAATTGAATTGGAATTTGTAACTTGTGTTGAAATGCATGGGAACTGTTAAATGAATTGAAATGATTTCTTTTTTTTAGAAAATGACTTAAATTATAATGTTTAATAACTACGTATGGAATTTTTGAAAGAAAATGAATTGATGAATTCAATACCTATGTATGGTTTTGGAATTAATATGGAATATTTAATCCACAAAATAATGAAATTTTAATTTTAACAATTTTGAAATGATTTACCCATTATATATTGATCGATTGATAACATGAGAGAATAAGTAGTCAAAATGTTATTTTTTATATAAATGATCGGATGGTAATTATCAAAATATTTATTGACACCTTACAACCCAAAAAAATACATAGTTTGTTTGATCATACCCCCTATAGTATTTTTTATGGGTCCAATTAGGCCTGATGTTGAGGGACGTTTGCGCACATTTTTGTGATCACATTTAAGGATTTTGAGGTTCTCCAAACTATTATCTGTCAAACCTCTTGGTAGATTACAATGTATCTTGTTTTAATTTTATTAATTATATATATTCTATAAATTGTGAACATAGTTTTTGTATTTAATAATTAATTATGTAAACTATCTTATATAATGTTTTTATTTATGTCATGTTTTGAAAATTTTTACATCATTTGAAATGAAAATCATTCTTTGTTATAAATATGAATATTTAATTCCACACATAATTTTTTAAAATTTCAAGAATTTTTTGTATTTATTATTGAACCTTATTATGGAAAAATTGGTGAGACCTTAATAGTATTTTACATCACGCCATCTCTTTGCCTCTGTGCCTTGGTAGAGATCCTCATTCCTGGTTTGAGAAACATTAATGTGCCACATAAAGGGGTAACTTTTTTTATATATATTGGTATTGGATTTCTATGTCTTTTTGTGATATGGATGTTTATCATATCAATTTAGAACATAGTGTTGTACTGTTTAAGTTTATGTAAAGTAGTTTGACTATTATTATTTCTCTCCCTAAGAGTTTTTTTATCATACTAACGTGTTCCTACGTCTTCTGCTATTATGTGGGAAAATAATTCCTAGTTTCATCTTGTATACATCTTGGTGCTAGTCACTAACACATGTGAATTGGATAAAAAATTTGTGCTATGTCAATTCTAGATCGGGAATCTAGGTACTATGAGATGTGGACTAGTTTGAGAGAAACCATCTGGCCTGTAACAAATACCATACTCATGTAAAATTATAAAAAATAAAAAATAAAAAAATGATAAATGACATCATGAAGTACTGTAAATTTGGGGATCTATTACAATAGTAATTTTATATCCAAACACAATTGTTCATGAAAATGATTTCATCACAAAACCATATATTTTATATTGAACAATGATAATTTAATTTAATAACTATTACATTGATGATAAATTTTATACCAAATATATCCCAAATTCAAGTAACATAATCATAGAATATCATCTAAAAGATTATAATATATCCTATTTTTCATCCATATTCGGAGGATTCTCTATGATAGCATCCTAATCTGTGGCTATAGAGTTTTATAACACTTTATAGAATATATATATTACATGGATACTAATATAATGTAAAAAAGAAATCAAAATTTACAGGAAAACTATTATAATATTTTATATAATATATTTTATATACCTTAATTGAATATTATTCTGATATACATTATAAATAAACAAACATAGTGAGTCATAAAACACCATCCATACAAAATCATGAATTTTGGTTGTTCTAGAAAATTTGATGGTAATTTCCAAGGAAATATACTAAAACTTCCTTGTATATCTAGATAAATATTATATGAACACATCTAGTTATTAATTATTTCATTCAATTCCTAATATATTTTATATTACAAAACATACATAAATATATTTTTTCTTTAAAATACTAAAAAACCACTATTCAATGTAATAGGTATTTTTTGCGATTATTGGATATACTATCAATCATTATTTGTGACAGTTCGATAAAACATATTTTCTTATATTCAATGTAATTAACAATAATTCCATGATATAAAAAAATCAACTATCAATATAAATTTATTATAATTATACCTCTTATTAATTATTTTTTATATTCCCATCCACTTATAATAAAACAACTGTTCTGCCTTTTCATTCTCTAATGATAAAAATGTTAATATAATATTTGATAGGATTATATAAATCATCCTTTATTTTATTTCCAAATAGTAATCAATTAAAATTCCTATCAAATTCTAGTTCTCTTCGTTATCATTAAATACCAGAGTTTTTTTCTCAATCTGAAGGAACTGTCATTATAATTCTATTTATTAATGCAAAATAATGACAAAATTAAGTGGATTAATGACATTATGTCCACATTTAGTACCTCATGTCGTCTCATAAATTTCAAAAGGTTTTTTATGAATTTATCATTATTACACACTTATGGTTGTATCATAAAATAAATCACTCCAATCACAATTCACTGTTGGGATGAAAATTTTTAACTCGGAAATCATGAATTTGATAAAAGTTTTCTGGTTATTTTATATTTATTGACTAATAATAAAAAACATGATCTTCATCTATAATTTTTTATCATAAAAATTCTCTATATGAAGAAAAATAAATAATAAAAAAACAAAAAAAATCATGAAATGTATGGAATGAATCTAAATTAATTATTTTCATTAACAATTCATTAACATCTTCACACATTACAACCCACAAAAAAAATTGGCACCCTTTAAGGATAAAAATATTATATGTGAACTCAATATTTTAAAATATGAATGAGACTCTTAAAAGTATTTCTTGTATTTCCAAAAATAACGTAAGGCCTTAGAATTATTTGGATCTATCAATATTACCTTATAATAAATTATATGACAAAATTAATACATTTATTAAATATAAATTTTTCATTTTAATACCTTTTAAAATAATAAACACTCTTTAAAAATACATGACAATATTCCTATATATCTCTTATCGGTTACCTTTTATTTCGAGTAAATTATGAGATCATCAAAAAATATTTCCTATGAAGTGTTAAAATAAATTTATCTAGTTTTTTTATCCACTACATTAACACTCTAGGTGAATTAATCATTCCAAAAATCATGATAAATAATTTATAATAGTTTAAATGTCTTCACAAAGCCATTATTAGTATGTATTTCCCCCATAACCTTTATTATTTGTAAAATAACTTGAGATCAATGTTTTTGAAACAATCAATACCTCATAAAGTAATAAAATAAATATTCAGTGTATGGTAATGTATAGTAATTATATCAATCAAATGATTCAATGTTTTGTAGTAAATAAAAAATCACAAACAATTAATTTACCATTATTAAAAATAACATTAGTTTCACCCAAGGTAAAATGTTAGGATGAATAAATAATTTAGACTATAACTCAGGAAACTATGTTTTCTATGGAAAATAATCAACTAGTTTCCAATTTTAAAATATTAAAAAATTCAATATTCATGGAAAACAATTTATATATATTTATTTTTCCATATTCAGAGATATTATTTGGAAATACCTCAATATAAATATTATCTATTGATGGATTTTATGTTAATAAATTAATTTTCTCTAAAAACTACAATAAATTCCAATTTACACAAAATATTATAGTTATTTTATAAAATTATTTCACCAAAACACATCCTCATGTCCCATTCCACTTGAAATATATTAACAACTCTATGCATATGAATAAGAGTATATCTTCCACAAAAATATTAAATACGATGTTTTTAATTTTTATGATTTACTATTATAATAATTAGATCAAATGTGATTATATTTATGTGAAGACTACCATGAGGTTTCAACAAAACAAATTCGTACCATTTATGGTAGAAATTTAATTCATTGTCTAAACATGTTCTGAAAATGTGTATCAATATTCAGTAACTACGACCTCATCTCCACTTGCAGCCCAAATCTATTAATCCATCATGTATGGATAAATTATTATGATACTCAAATATTTTGAACTATATAAAAATTTTTATGACAATAATAATATTACATATTTTAATGGATGGGATTGACTTGAAATTATTATTTTTGGTGATTTCATTTGATACAATACATTTTTTCAAATTCATTAAAATATGTAGGTTTCTCTTCTTATTTAAAAATTGTCCCACTGGACAAGATATATGATCCATCTTTCCTCATTTTTTATCTTTTTTCATTTTCCATTAATAGAATCATAATATCTTCTATTATGACATCCATATATATATATATATATATATATATATATATATATATATTTCCTTTGAAATTAACATGATGTATTTGATAAATATGTTTTCACGAATTCATGATTCTAAATGAACAGTAGTAAAGTAATACTTTATAACATATTAATTAATTTAGAAGGAATTAATAGTAAGAAAAAAATATGTGTCAATTTTTTAAATAATGAATACTAATTTATTAATTAATAATAAATAATTACCAAAATTTCTATAAATTCATTAGTACACATCGAAAATTTATTTTTATCATAATTTCTTTTTATAATTTTATTTACGTGGATAACTTAATCAATGTATTCCATTATAGAAGTTATATTTTAGTTAATAAATATTTTTTAAAATAATCATACCAATTTTATATTTGGATAATGTTTTTTTATTTTTAAAAAATTAATATTTTTTTAGAATAGTTAGAAATAAATAATTTATTGAAAAAAATCATTAAATTTCAATAAATTATGAAATTTGAAATTACAATTTTATTTAAAAGAAATTATGTCTCCCATAATTAAATATAATATTTTTATATACAAACTAATTATAAATATTCATCATTTTTGTCATTTTTTTTCTTAAAACACATTTGTCTAAAAAAAATTCATATAGATGCTCTTTATTTTTATCATTTTAAATTAAATGAATCTATATTGATTAATTAATATAACTAAAATTTTATACTATTTATTTTGTAAAATTAGATAATAATTATTTTATGGTCTTTCCATGGAAATTAATAAAAATAAATTTTGTTTTATGATTACAATTGAATTTTTCTAAAATGTGATTTCATTATCTTTTACACTCTTATTTAAAATTAAATTTCCATAATTATAGAAATTGAAAAAAGTTAAATGGATTACATATATTTAATCATCATAATTAATATAACATAATATGTTAAAATTAATTTTTTGCTCAAAATTAATAGAAAAAATTGTAAAATATTATTACAAGGGTTAATGTTAAAACACGTATACCCATGGATAAACTAATGGATGAGGGTAGAAATTCCCTATAAACTAGTGCAATTATTATTGTTTGAAGGAATTTAAAAAATATATTATCTGAAATTCAATTTATATCCTTGTGGATCCCATTTCACATGGGTGTGACCTTATATTGTTGAAATGATTTATTTAATTACATGTCTGCCACTTGCCTGGATTATAATGTGGCCAAAATTATTCTCCCTTATTTGCATAATTTTATCCCCTTATATTAGTAAATACTAGATACAAATCCTTCTAATATTCCTTTTACCCATCCTAAATCTCATTTTATTCTCTTAATACCAATCCATCAATGTGTGAGGATCAATAAAAAGGAGGTCCCTAAAAATAAAGTAATAAATTTCAATTTGTCTCTTTCATTGAAAAATTTCATAAAACATTTGATATGGGAGGGATCTAGAATAAATACCAAATTCTATTCCATGACACCTTGGTCAAAAAAATTCACCCAAAGACTTTATTCATTTAATTAATATTCCTTGGGGTTCCTTGCTCCCATGTTTTTCTGAAACTAGAAAAATTGGAATTCTATGTACGTTCTTTCATATTTTTGGAAAACTATTATATATGTCTATCAGGATTTTATGATATTTTTAAAATAGATGTTTGTAAGTAGTAAACCATTATTTTTGGAGAAGTCTATGTATATAAAGGATAATAAATGAATTTTTTCATATTGATTACTCTCTAAAAGATGATTTAATTACTGAGATATCGTAATATAAACATCTTATTGTGCATCTACCTCCTCAAATAATTGTGGATATTCAATGGCATGAGAACACATATCGATACATATTGATCTTGACACTAAATCTGAGTGGTTGTTTCATCCTAAAATATTATATAGGATTTTTTTGGTTGCAAGAATTATGTTTAGGGCTTTGAATCATTTTCGAAATCCTTCTGCAAGGAAGGTTCTAATGAATAAAATAGTGAACTTATTTTTTATACTACACAAACTATCAATTCATATACATAGTGGGAAGGGAATGGTTTTAGTTTTTATAATCATGTTCACTATTTTCATAATGGAAGCACATTAATTCACAAGGAAATAATGATAAATCAAAATTTTAAATGAACTTAATGAATCATAAATTTATTTAACTGGTTATAATCATGACACATGGTGTTTTTTTGGGGCTCAAGAAAAAATTGGTGGATAAAAATATTATATGATTATCATGGATATATTTTTTGAATAATGTAAGTTTTTATGGGGATACTTCTTGTGTCTTAGGACCCTCAAGCTGTGGTGGTGTCTTCTTCATTCATCAAGGACTCATTAAGGGTTGTTTTCATTATTTAATTGATAATTTATATGAAATTGTTGCTTAATTGTGGGCTATGATAAATATGTTCATGTATTCTATCCATTATGGGGTGATCACTATGGATAGAATCTTACTCAACTGTGGCATGGAAAATTATTAATTTTGATCTAGGTTTACCATACAGAAAATGTTTATTTCGTGGATTTATTTCCATATTATATCATATAATATATATCTTGATTTTTAACATGTTAACATTGAAGTAAATTAGGCTTTAAATACTCTCTGAAAGTATGAAATTATGGAGGCCGGTAGAAGATGTTCGTTTGTGATCCTTATTTTTTCATATTTTTTTAAAGTATGTGCATAAATTTATATGTATACTTTTCATTGTTAATCCTTCTTGTAATTTTGTTACTAATGTATTTTAATAATAACTTTTTTAGAATCGATCTTTCCTGCCACCAAATCATTTGGATTTATCATAACAATTTATCATCTCTTCTTCATCAAATGTTAAATTAATGTATTACTCATCTGTATGTGTCCACAGTCGCTTCTATATTGCGCTATGATTCATTTTATATAAAAAATATTTTATGGTTTGTTATAAGGAAATAATTTTAAAAAATATATATTTCCTTTATGATATAATTATGTTTTTGGAATGATTTAATTTTATTTATTACTCTTTAATTTATTTAATTAAAAATTAAAAATAATGTTTATGTGCATGTATAGAATACTATACATAGGAATAATGTTATTAATATTTTTATATATACATTGTATGGATGGTTATATATATAATATAAAAGATATTTATTTCATGATTAACATTATACAATTGATGGAACTATGCTCAAAGTATAGGTATTGTTACTGGTGAACAGAAACAATGTAGAGAAATAAAATACTTATCACATTTAATGGATGATTCTAATAATGATGTTTTAATAAATGGGTGCCCCAAAGATATATATAGACTACAAATGATATTATATGTATTAATATGATTCTATTATACATGTATAATTTTTTTTTTAATTTTTAATAGAATATGATATAACATACTAATAATATAATTCTTAAGGTAATTGGTTTATGTTATAATCACATTTTATGGGTTTCTTTATATTTATCACCTCTGGTTGTTTGTTTAAATCGTATTTCTTTATTTTATTTCCCGTTATATATGTACTAAATATTATATAAAAATGTTTTTGAGGAAAAATGACATTGTTTTTATATTCATCTAGGAGAGTTTTCTTACATTTCAACATTTTATAAAAATATATTATAATGAATGTCATAAATATTCAATAACGATTGATTAATGTGATTTTTTCACATTTTAAGATTGTATAAAAAAATTTTAAAAAAATATTATTGTTACATTATGAATGAGTTAATTTTTTCTAATTGTGTGAATGGAATATCTTATTTAATGTACTCTGCCTAAATAATATTTTCCACCATCTTGAATACTCTTTACTATTAAGATTCATATACATGTTTCAATGGTTAATTTCATGAAAAATAATTTCCTTTATATTATGAATTTTTGAGAGTATAAATATGTTTTTCTAAATTGAAATGGTTATTTTAAAAATGAAATGATATAGCGACAATTTCATGTTACCTTCATATATGATAAACCCCTTTCAGTTTTCACATTATTTATTAGGAATATGATCCAATGATATCATCATTATTATTTATCGATATTATTTATGATTATAATGAAAAGATATTGATAAAAAATTTATATTCCACATGATAAGAATTTATTTAATGATAAATTATTTTCCAATCTTCTTGAAAAAATATTAATGTATTATAAATATCTGAAGAGTGGGTTTGTAATATCCATCCAATGCATTGGGTAAAATATATGATTTATGATTATAAAGGTGTAAAGACCTGGATTTTTGATGTATTTTTTTTATATTATATGGAATTATTATGGGTCTGCAAAAATTGAACACACATGATTTCGAGGGCTGGTGTGCCCCAAATGAATTTCAAATCTTTTTAAAGAATGTTCAGTAAACACATGGGCGGAATTTTCTATCGTTTGAACCAGTGCTCGGATTAAAAATATGAGGGAACCGTTGAATCCACAGTGCCATGATTCTCTTATGTAAGGTTTCACATCAACCACAGTTGGCCAAGTGAAATTGATAATTTTTCTTAATTTTGAAATTTTAAAAAAATAAAATTTTATTTTATTTTATTTCTTTTCTTTTTATCCAGCTGATGAGCGGAAGTGGCAGGACTGATTACACATCAAGCCATTAAATGGCTTGACATCCCTTTATTACGGTAACAGAATAGTTGGAATTTGGATGGTTAATTAATTAAATTAACCCATTAATTACACATGTTTTATTCACCCTCCCCCATTACTATTTATATGGAACTCATGTAGGATTGTTGGGATGGCTTCTCCAAGCAACGAAGCTGGAGAAATGTTATGTGATGCCAACAATTTCAAGGAAGATACCACTTTCAATGAGCAGTGACGAGTGCCACCAAATCATGAACATACAACAACGATGAAGGTGGTTCTGTCGATCGCCGTTAGCAGATATCTAATATAGGTACGGGGTTTATTTTGAAGTGTTCTTGGTTGAAATAAATTCCCTCCCATTTTCTATCACATTAACGCGAGGGATCATGACCAACAAATAAGGCATGTACCCTCCGATACTTCTCTCAGGCTCCATTCTTCAAGGATGGCTTTTTCAGATTGATGGAAACATGAAATTGCGGGTCATGATATGATGGAGCCAGTGTGAGAGAGCCATAGGTGCAGATGACATAAAAAAATAGAAACTGGAGAAAGTCTTGTGACCCACAGAAGAAACTGATGGCGCTCCATGTCTGCAGCAGACGACAGTGGCCTGAGGAGACCCGTAACAACTGGCCACGGGCAGTGGAAGGTGGTGCGTGATGGTGCCCCATGGTGGCTGAAGGCAGCCATCCCATGTCGGCTGTGTGGGACAAGGGCTACAACAGTAGCCGCAACAAGTTGGCCATGATAGAATAGTGTGGTGTGGCGCCGCGTTACTCCATGTTCGGGGAAGCCAGTTGGCCAAATGGTCAACCATTTCATGTGGTGGGGCAGTGACCCACCGGCTAGAAGATACGGCCCCACAACTGCTGGTCCAGTAGAGAAGGTGGTATGTCTTCTAGTATAACGGGCGAGATGCCCGCCTATTGACTGGGCTGGACTATTGACCTATTGGGCCAGTGCGGGTGTGATGAGCCCCAACTAGCTAACCAGGCCAATCTGGGCCAGGGCCTGCGAATCAATGGGCCAATGTCGATGCGCCGGAACTAGTGAACCGGGCCGACCCTTAATTCAACGGACAAGGGTGGGGTCACGTAGACCATAAGAACTATTGTGTCGGGCCAGTCAGACTGAGCCAGAACAAGCCCATACTGAACCGACCCATGAATAAATAAATGCTGCAACTGATGAGACAAGTGCCAGGTTGACCTGACATCAGGGGCGTTAGTATTCCTTTTTGGGAATCTGTCCCTATGGAAAATTCTGGTAGGTCTGATTGAGTTGGGTCAGACTAAGTTATGATCGCCCACGTTTCCTAGAAAGGGATGTAACTATTAGACTGGGTGTCTAATTAACGCACCATCTATTCCATAAGAAACATTTTTACAAAGCGGTCCTTTAATAAAACTCTAAGTGAGTTTTGATGTAGTTTGATGTGCAAACTGGGTTGGATCAGACATCAATCAAACCAGGCCCTTTTTAGAAAAGAGCCCATATATCAGAGACATAGTGTCTGAAGGATGCACCATCTAACACATTGGGGCCCCTATGACGAGGTAGTCCCTTGGGTATAATTTTTGTGGGAGTTAATACCAGTTGAAATATGACCAATGGATTGTGAAGAGGTTCTTCCAGAATCAAGTGTGTTTTGAGGGGGAATCTAGTGGCTAGATGTGACATGACGAAAAAGAAAGGCTAATGCAGGTCATTATTAAAAACATCAATGTGGAAAGATCTAGTAGTATGACTAATATTCTATATCGTTGTACGAGCGACCATGTGTGAATCAGCATCTAGATAACCTATGTGGGTCCGCATCATAGTGACCCTTTGTGGATCAACATCATTGCGACCTTGTGTTGATCAGCATTCTAGAAACCCTATATGGATCAACATTCTAGCGACCATGTGTGGATTAGCATCCTAGCGACCCTATATAGATCAACATCATAGAAACCCTGTGTGGATCAAAATCATAGTGACTCTATGTGAATCAACATAATAGTGACCCTTTGTGGATCATCATCAAAGAAACCATGTGTGGATCAGCATCATAGCGACCTTGTGCGGGTCAGAATCATAGAAACCCTTTGTGGATCAGAAGTAGTGTGACCCTACAAGGAACTTCTATATAGTTGCTCATCATGGAACAATGACTTACATCGAAAAGTTGATAAATAATTTAAAAAAAACCTTTGTGGTTCAATTGTGGGACTTCTAAATGGAATAAGGTGTTACAGTCTAAGACTAATCATCTATATTCATGATTTTTGTGTCGTATAACTATTTTCTGCTGACTATTTATTTATGGTTTTTATTTGAGGTATTTATTTATTTGTTTTCCATTGTTGAACTATGGGAGACCTTTAGGGGTCTCGAGGTCCCTACTGAGTATTTCTATACTCACCCATGCATGGGCTTCGACCGCACCTTTTTTTTCTCTTGCAGACGACGAGCAGTAGTTCTAAGACTTGGGGGGAGCTAGGAAAAAGAGGTTCACGGATGAGATAAGCTAACGTGGAGTGTTGTGGGGATAGTCTTTACCTACCCTTCAGGTACGATCCACGGTGGAAGATCTAGGAGCAATTTTCCCTTTTCAGTTGCATTTGTTCTTTTCAATTGGGATTATATTTCAGCCCCATTAATTAAAGTATAATTTTTACTACAATAGTTTACTTCATGGCTTCTTCATGTTGTGTTCTTGGATGTTGTATTTTCACATGTTTAAAGGTAAGTACTTCACATTATAGGGATATGAATTTCAAGTGATATTCTCTCACCCCTGGCCTATGGAAGGCGAGATTCAGGTAGTCACGACACGGGCCCTGGAGGACTGGTTTGACAAAGTTCTTTTAGAGGAGTCGGTTATACCATTGAACCATGAAACTGATATTTTAATATATTAATATTGTAAAGTGTTTTAAGTATGGTTTTTAGTTTGATGAGTCCAGTGTTAGTGTTGTGGTTGACATATCCACACACTAGGACCCTGAATTCTTATTTCTTACTTAGTGCACAAAAATACTGGATGCATCTGTTTTGAATGTGTTTTATTTTTTATGTCATCGAGTTAGATCACCAGGTATAATGTTTTAACCATAGAACACTTGTTTCTTTTCAGGATGCCTCCACGTAGACAGCTATCCATGATTCCTAAGAGAGTAAACAATGACAGCCTATCGAACGATGAGGCTTTGGTGAAAGACCATCATACGGTGATAGTATCATCGGATGGTGTACCAGCAACACCACTTCATGTTGGGATGTTGTTGGCACCATCCCCACCAACAAATGATGCACGCTGACTAAGCACATCGCATGAGTTTCTACAGCTGGGGGATCCGTGGTTTCGGGGATAGATGGATCCACAGGTGGATAATGATTGGTTGGAGGCTGGGGAAATAGTTATTCACCTAGTTGTGACACGAGCTGATAATATGGGAATCCTAGCTGCCAGTCATTTCAAGTGACTAGCATGTAGATGGTGGCGCTTGATGCTCCAGTTATACGATGAGGCAACCCTCACCTAGGTGGATTTTGAGGGCCTCTTCAAGGCAGATTTTGTTCCAGTGACTCTACTCTCAATGCGTATATAGGATCTTCTACATTTACTATAGGGAATCATGACCATGGCCTATTACTTTTTGAGGTTCACTGACCTCTGATGAAACTATACCGACATGGTGTGTGACCCTTTCATTAGGGCCCAAACAACAAAGCAGGGACTCTTTTGGGAGATTAGATCTGTGATTGTATATCCCAGCATCTTAATTCATGATGGAGTGCTAGATAGATCACACGTGGTTGAGATCTTCCTGGAAAAGTAGACACTGATAGCGAGACTCACCACTGGGAGACACGTAGCAGGGTCATATACAGATGGTAGTAGGTTGAGGAAATAGAGGTACAAGAAGAGCAGACCTTCTAGAAGATGACCTTGAGATGTAGGGTCTGAGGTGAGAGGTTCATGAGGTAGAGCAGGCCAACAGAGGAGCAGACAATGCATCACATGAAGTAGTCAGGTTAACATGGCTCACGACTGCACAACTATCTACAATGAAGACCAACAGAATGTCGAGGGAACGCCGATGAAAAGTCTTAGAATAAAGAGAGTAGGTCTGTAGAGTAGTAGACGTGGTAGAGGAGCAATTTGTGAAGCAGTTGGTGGATGACAGTTCTAGGTTATACGACCACCACCTCCAGGTGGTCCACCCCGACCACGTGTAGCATGTGGATATAGATGAGCCCAACTCTAGGCATCGAAGGCCTTCAACCACGTCACTCTAGAAATTATTTCAGGTACGATCTACGTCTACTCCACCTTTGCTGTAGTACTTATAGAAATAGGTGTACATCACTATTTTAATTCCACTATTATCATTCGGAGGTCAGAGATTCTAGTAGAGCCATTGTCTTGATCCTTGCAATTATAGACTCTTATGAGAGAAGATACGATGATTACACACTAGTGTCGATACTTTGATCTTACTCTAGGAGGCGAGAGATTCGAATGGGGTCTTCTAGTAGTAGCATTGAGGCCTTAAAATTCATATTGGTTATGGACTATTTATCAACAATCAGTGCTTCGATTGACTATATTGAGTGAAAAGTGCGTCGTGTGCACAAGGATGGGACCAGTTTTTCAATTACCGGTGAGAAGGGAACCATTGCAGCACATGATGGACTTACCCGGAGGAGGGTGCTGCCGATCACACATCAGTTGGATAGCCTTACCCTAATATTGTATTAGCTATCCTGTAGTGGTAGACCAGTATGCTAATGTCTTACTTGATGATGTTCTAGTACTACCTCATCGCTTAGAGGTGGACTTATACATAGACCATTAACCAGATACAACCCCGATATCTACACCATCATATCTAATGGCTCACATGGAGCTTCATGTGTTACAAGTACAATTGGAGGACATGTAGAAGAAGCAGTTCATAAGGCCTAGTGTTTCTCCATGGGTTGCCCTGATTTTGACCGCCAAGAAGGCAGACAGGGGTTCAAGGAACTATGTGGATTATCGGCACCTGAACCAAGTGACTGTGAAGATTAAATATCAAATTCTGAGTATTGATGATCGTTTTGATCAACTAAATGGACCTTGTTGTTTTACGATGACAGACCATAGATCAGGCTATCATCAGCTCAAGGTATGAGATAAAGATATGTAGAAGATACCCTTAAAATTTCATTATGGACATTATGAGTTCTTGGTGAGTCCATTTGGCATGTTCAAAGCCCCAACAGTGTTCATGGGACTCCTGAACATGATCTTCCAGCAATACCTCGATCGATTTGTTGTGGTATTCATTGACAACAACATGGTGTACTCATCGAGGGTGTAGGATCATTCCTATCATATTTTGAGAGTACTATATACACTCTGAGAGCACCAAATTTATTGTAAACTCTTGAAGTTCTAGTTCTGGATACAAGATGTCCACATTCTGGGACAATCTATTTCAGAGGATTGAGTTTTAGTGGATCTGGTGAAGATAGTAGATGTGACTGTTTGAGAGCCACCCATGATCATGATCATGATGTGGAGTTTTTTGGGGATGGATGGTTACTACTGGAGATTTGTACCTAACTTTTCCATAGTTGTGGAACACTTGTTATCATTGACAAATAACACACAACCCTTCGTATGAACGGAGAATATTAGTTGAGTATTCAAGAGTTGAGGCAGAGATTGGCATGTTCCCCCATCATGAGTCTAATAGATGAGGGCGTTGGGTATATAGTCTACTGTGATGCAGTTGGGACTGAACATGGATGTGTCACGACATTGGAGCGAGTAGTGATCACTTATGTTTCATGACAATTAAGACAACATGAGCAGAACTATGCTACCCATGACCTGGAGTTAGATGTAGTGGTCTTCGCCTTGATGATGTGGTGACGCGATTTGATGGGAGAATATTTTATAGTCTACTCAGATCAGAATAGTATTAGGTGTAACTTCTGATAGACGGACATGAACCCGAGACAACAACGATATCTATAGTTCCTCTAAGACTATGACTTTGAGAAAGTCTATACTCTAGGGAAGGGGATCATAGTAGTAGACGAACTCAGCATGAGGTCTGGTCTACAGTGGTAAAGTGTGGTAATAAAGTATATAACCACACTATAGATAAACATTGTGGATAGAGATGAAGCATATTACCCCCAATCTATGGCTATCACTCCCCCAATTATTCAGTGAGTTCAGAAGGCACAACATGGGGACATTGACCGCGAGGCATGACGTGCTCAGATAACCACAGGACCTCAACTGGATGGATTTTTTGAATGTGGGGAGCACCTCATCCTCTTCAGTTTACACACCGTGGTATTGGTAGTGCTACAAGAGGACATATTGATGGAGTTCCATACTTCCCTACTAATGGTACATCCCAGTGTGGTGATGATGTACCAGGACCTACAACATCATCACTGGTGGAATGATATGAAAAAGAAAGTGGAAGAATTTGTTTCACAATGACTCATACGTCTGAAATTTAAGGTTGAGAATCAATTTCTAGTAGGATTTGGGTAGAAAATAGATGTATCCGAATGGAAGTTGGATTGTAACTCCATGGTCATTGTGGCAGGGCTACCACAGTCATCCAGGGGAAATGATTCCATCTAGGTGATCATTGACCGACTCACCAAGTCAGCCCACTTCCTACCTGTGCAAGAGTAGGGATTAGTAGAGGGAATGGGATGAATCTACATACTAGAGAATATATGACTCCATGGGGTACCATCAGAAATCGCCTCTGATAGTGACAAACATTTTACATCCATGTTGTAGAAGGGATTGCAAGAGGCGTTCGAGAATCATCTTTGTTTGAACACCACCTTTCATCCACAGACTGATGGTCAGATAAAGGTTTCCATTCATACAATTGAGGACATGCTACGTGCTTGGGTCCATGATTTTGGCCATAGTTGGGAGGATCGCATGCCCTTGGTGCAGTTCGTGTACTATAACAGTTGCCATTCCACCATCATTATGGCACCATTTGAGTCCTTGTACAGTCGACCACGAAGATAGCCTATTTGATTGACATACCTATGACAGTCAGTGCATATGGGTCTAGAGTGTTACAGGCTACTACTGAAAAGGTTGAAATAATATAGGAGGAGATGACGACTGCACAGTGCAGAAAAAAGTATTATTCTGACAGGAGACGAACACCATTGGATTTCAAGGAGGTTGACCATGTCTTCCTACATGTCTCACCACGACGAGGATTTAAGATATTTGTCTAGGGAAAAATGCTATCTATTAGGTTAATCAGTGCATTTTACATTCTCAAAAGAGATGGTGAGGTGGCGTATTGCATATCTCTTCTACCACCAATGCATAGGGTTCATGACATTTTTTACGTATTGCAGCTGAGGAGGTACATGCATGATCCACCACACGTTATTGACTGGGAAGAGATGGACATTGATGATGGGGTGAATTTTATAGAGGTTCTAGTGGAGATTGAGGATCAACAAGAGCAGGTACTTTGTGGATTATCGATACCTCTTGTGCATGTTCGCAAGTAGTACATAGACCTCTAGGAGAGAACATGGGTTCAGGAGGATCTGATTCGTGCTAAGTACCCCATTTGATTACATAGTGTATATTGTGGTTTTCAAGGACTAAAATTCCTATTGAGTGTAGAATGTAAAGGCACATATTTTACAGGTTATATTTTTAATTATATAGGATTATTACATATCTTTGAAAATTGACGGCATGTGATTCCAAGGCGTGGTGTGCCCAGAATGCATTTCTGAACTTTTTTTATGGTACAATCACTAAACGTGCAAGTGATGTTTTCTATCTTCGAAAACAGTGCTCAGATTAAAAATCCATGTGCACCATTGAATCTGCAGTGCCGAAATTCACTTAAGAGAGGATTCACATTGACATAGTTGGTCAGGTGAAAATGTTAATTTTGTGGAATTTTGAAAGATTAATAAAATAACATGTTGTTTTATTTTATTTATTTTATTTATCTATTTTCAACTAGTGGATGAGTGTTGGTGGTGTTACTGATGACATGTCAATCTATTAAAATGATTTACTCTCAATTATTCTTGTAACAAAATTTTTGGAATTTATAAGGTTTAATAATTAAATGATCCCTGTTAATTCCACATACGTTTCTCACCCTCCCCCTCTCCTATTTATTTGAATCTCGGGGGGGGGGGGGGGGGTTGGCACTGCTTCCCCATTCGACGAACTCTAGAGAAGTACCATGACACCAAACACATGGAGGAAGAGACATGATTCAATGAGTGGTGAAGAGATCCATCGAATCAAAAACCGAAGACAAAGGTAAAGGTGGTTTCATCGATCATCATCAGTGGATATATAATCTAGACATGGGGTTTTTTTTTTTGATTTTGTCTTTGATTAATTATGTTCTCTACCACATTATGAAACATTAACACAGAGGCTGTGGGTCCATGAATCTAGGTCCAGACCCTCTACTTCTATGATCATGCTCTGTTCTTCTAGGAAAATTTCCTCATATTGATTTCAATGCAATATAGCATGTAACGCTATGACGACGACATCATGGGAGATATGTAGGTGTATATGATACCATGAACGGATACCATAACATGTCCGGTGACCTGTGGAAGAAACTGTAGGAACGCTATGTCGACGGTGGCTGACTATGACTAGATGAGACATGCAAAAACTGGCCTCATGCTTTGGAAGACGGCGCGTGATGGCACGCCATGGATGTCGATGGCAGCCGGCCGCATGGGAAAAGGGCGACAGCCGCAGGCGCCACCGCTGGTAGAAGGGTGAGACATGACCCCAGACCAGGCTACGTTGGTAGATTCCAAGTGTCCAAATAGCCTACCATTTCATTCGGTGGGGTAGCACCCCACCGGCTGCGCGAAATGGTCCCACAACCTTGGGGCTTGTGGAGAAGGCGGTCAGCCTTCTAGCAGACTGGGTAGGACGCAGGCCGGACCCGCGGCCCAAACCACCTAGTGCTAGTGGGTCAAGCCCTTCATGGCGGGTCAGTCCAACCGCGGGCAAGGACCATGAACAAATATGCTGACCCCGATGGGCCGAACCATGAACAAATATGCTGACCCCGATATGCCAGACCAAGTGAACCCGACTAACCCATAATGGGCTACACCCGGGCGGGGTCAGGTAGTCCCCAGGAACAGTTTTGTCGGGCCAGTCAGACCGAGCTGGATCAGTCTGAAAACCAAATGACCCCGAAAAAATATACAATATAATTAATGACCCATGTATCCATTTGAAACTCTATCTATGGCGTTGGGTCCCCTTTTTGGGAACCAGTCCCTATGGCATATTCCGGCGGGCCGGACTATGGAAAACCAAACTGAGGTGTGATTGCCCCCATTTCATGGAATGGGATGTAACGAAGAGATCAGTTGTCCGATTGACATGCCATCTGTGGAATAACGACCCTTGTGACAAGTATGTTATTTGAATATACATTATTTTAGTTTTAATGGAGTTTGATGTGCGACCGGGGATGGATCAAATCTGAATCCAATAGGGCCCTTTTAGAAAAGTGATCATATCTCATAGACCAGGCATCCGAACGACTCATCATATGTCACATTGGGACAGCTATGATGGGGTGGTTCTATGGGTATAATATTTTTGGGACACCGTACTAGATGAAATACAACCAATTCATTGACGAGCGGTTCTCCCAGAATCATGTGTGTTATGAGGGGTAATCCAGTGGTAGGTTGTGACATGATGAGGAAGAGTGACCAATGCGGGTCAGCATTAGAAACTCCAGAGTGGGATGATCTAGCTTTACAGCTAATCAACCCAACCTATATACTAGTGACCCTATGTGGATCATCATCTAGAGACCCTATGTGGATCAGCATAATTGAGACCCTGTGTGGGTCAGCATTATGGAGACCCTATGTGGATCATAATTCTAGTGACCCTTTGTAGATCATCATTCTAGTGACCATATGTGGATCTACATTCTAGCGACCCTGTGTGGATAAACATCATTTAAAACATGTGTATATTCTCTTCATAAAAACCTTGTGTGAATCATCATCATATAGACCCCGTGTGGATCAGTCTCATAGAGACCCCGTATGGGTAATCATCATAGCGAACCTGTGTGGATCATCATCATAGAAACACTATGTGGATCTGCATCATAGGGACTCGGTGTGAATATTCATCATAGAAACCATGCGGGGTTCAGAATTCTAGTGACCCTGTGTCGATTATTTGTAGTGTGACCCGACAATTACCTGCTATTTAGTGGCCCATCGTGGAACAATGACTTACATACAAGAGTGGATATATAATAGAAAAAATCCATTTTGGATCTATTGTGGGACTTATAAATGGAATAAGTTGATATAGAATAATGCTAATAATCTATATTCTTCATCTATGGGTTGTATACATGGTGTGTGAATATTAGTGATTCGTGCTTTGTGATTGATATCTTGATTTGAGTTTTTTCCATTGTGAAACTCTGGGAGACCATTGGGGGTCTAGGGTTCCCTAATAAGTTTGGTTATAATTTCCCATGCACGGTCTCCACCTGCACCTTGTCATGTCTTCTAAAGAAGATGAGAAGCAGGGCTGAGACATGAGGGAGCATGGACCAGGAAGTACACCAGGGAGACGGGCTGACAGGGAGATCTAGGGAGACTATCTCTATCTACCCGTTATGTAGGATCCTCAGTGGATGATTGAGGAGATGTTTTCTCATTTCAATTTTACTTATACTTATCAGTTGGTCCTGTATTCCTACCCCTTTACATTCAATATAATTTTTACTTTATTAGTTTACTTAGTGATTTCATCTTGTTCTATTCATGGTTTGTGTGTTTTTATATGTTTAATGGAAATGTGATCCCATTATATGGATATTCCTTATTGGTTCTAGTAGCCAAACCCAGGCCTATGGAAGGCGGGCTTGGGGTATTTATGGCACAGGCCCCAGGGGACATGTTGTTACAAAATGATACATAGAAGGTTATCCAGTTACCAAAAGTGGTAATATGGGAGGTTATCCCAATGTTGATGTAGGTACATGAAATGTGCATTAACTCTATCATCGCTAATGTATGATGAGTGGGGCCAAGACTGCACAGTTGGCTATACACTCCTAGGGGATATTATTGGTTTAATAGAAATTTTTTTCCCCATTATGATAGATTTTAATGGATAATAACCATGATTTAACAAGATTAATCATATGGTGTCATGGATTGAAAATTAGTTGTCAATATTTAGATATTCTATAAATTATTTTCATGACATTTGGAATTACTAAATTGTTTATTTATGATAATATTTTCTGTATTTTCATGATGGATTGAAAAATAAGTAATTGTGTTCATATATATTTTCTATGGATAATGAAATTATTTTCCTCATATGAAACCCAATGTTTAATGTGTTGGAATTAGAAAATCTATTACTATAATTTTTTAACATTATCAGGACAGAATCATAACTATCATTCAAATAAACATTGGATAAAATAATGTGCTATTGGTTCCATCATGAGAAAATATCCCTTTTATTTTAGTGAGTACCCTATTCCACTTATTGTGGTGAAATGGAGTAGTTTCCTTGAATAGTTTTTTTTTCATTCTCCCATGATAGGATCATGAAATTTGTATTTTATATATTTATCATTTAGAAGGATAAGTGCATAAAAAATTTCCTATTTTGAAGAATATATGAAAACAAGTAGAAAAATAATCCATTTAGTGGGCTTCGTTTTGGATGATATTTTTTAATAATTAAATTACATATATTAATCATATGAAAATATATAATAAAATACTTGATTGAAATCAGAATAATTATGAATCCAATATTTCTTATGGTAATATTTTTTATGACTTATGATGTATTATTTTTTTATTATCATTAAACCAGAATGAATGATTGATCGATTCATTGGTGGAATAAAATAATTTATCTGAAAGGAGTTATCCATAAGAGACTTCAGCAACTATGAATTTTTTTAATGTGATTTTATTATTGAAATAAAAATTAGTGTATCCTAAGAATCACATGGTTTTTAAAAGAAAATAAAGTTTGTGTTTGATTTAAATTATAATAATTATAACCATATAAGAATGTAAAATATTCTTCTTTTATATTAGTGGTGTGGAATGAAACATAGGGGAAATATTTTTAATATATTATGAAAATTATTTATGATTAGAACGGAATTTCTTCCAGTATTCAAATGCCAATGTAGTGGAACGACGTTATCTCTTAATGATAATGGTGATAAAGATCTATATAATGTACCACCCACACTCCAAAATGAAAAATAGATGGAATATGTAAATTATTATGAAAATTTATCAAATCCAATTGTTACTGATATTAATTTACATCAATTACCTATTTGTCCAAAACAAAAATGTGAATGTCATGTGATCAATATTTTTATTGTGGGGTATAATAAAAAAATAGTGAAAGGAACACAAATCATCTTATCTATATCTAATAATATCTTATTTGACTATAGTTATACACACACTATTATATAAAAAGAATTTGTTAAGAGCACCAAATTACCAAACCATTAATTATATGCTGAATTAATAATAAAATATCATAATGTTATTATGATATCATTTTAAGAATGTGACTCCTAACTAATTTATTTTAAATGGAATATTATTATTTAAAATATATTTAATCTACACCTTTATATAAATTATTATTGTTTTTTACCTAGGTTTGATTTATTTATATATATACCATAACTATTACTGATGAAAGGAAGTTACATTTTATATGTTTTACCAACCAACCATCATACATCAGTGCGAGGATAAAAAAGAACTTTTATATAATGTAAATATTTTATATGGATATTGGTTATTATTCAAAGGGGTTATTTGTCTCATATAATTGGGGATAAAGGAAAATTAATTATATACCTATTCATTTAATGTTTTCTTCTATATTTAATATAATTTCTTCTAGTATTACTTTATATAATGAAATTGATTTTTTAATAGTACTCTTATGTAAATCAATTCCAATTTCAAATAAATCATATAAATAGTTCCTATTTGAGTTCATGGAATTGATGAAGAAACATCAAGAGTGTCTTGAGGGGTGATTTCCTCATCCAAGTGAACCACCTTAGGGTGCAACTTGACATTTATAGGAATAAGGATATTTCAATGCATATCAGTATTGATTATAGAGAACATAACAATATATCTATTAAGAATTTGCATCGTCATCCCCATGTGGATGACTTTTTCATTCAATTACAAGGATCTCAAAATTATTCAATGTTTTATTTTTGATCTAGATATTATTACATGATGGTCAAAAGTGGAGAAATAAATATGAGAGCCTTCCGTTTGATGTATAAATACTATGAATTAATGTTGGTTTCATTTAGTCTTACAATTTCCCCTATTAGAATCATGAATTAAATAAATAATTTCATTATAATTTATGTTGATCCATTATGGGTAATATTTTTTGAAAATATTCATATATATACCATGATAGAGGAAGAGAATAATGAGAACATGAGGATTGTACTAAATACCCTAAGGAGGGATTATTAAATGAAAATAATTATATATATTTTTATAATAATTTTACATTTTTGGATCATATAATTTTATGATTGGTAAATCAGTGGACCCATTAAATACATAATTTGTTAAACATTGTACTAGGTCAACCAATTTGACAAAGATATTTAGTTTTTTTAATGTATGAATATCATTAATTATTTGTGAATGTTTTACCATGAAAATATAATCCACAGACCATTTTAACCTAGAAGGGAATCATGTTCTTTTGGACAGATGAATGTGAAGTAAATTTGAATGAACTAAAGAGAAGATATGTTAAAACACCAATGCATAAACTAGCCTATAGTGGATACAGTTGTTTTATTTACAAGGATGAATTAAGGATTGGGTTTGGAGTTTATTATGCATATAATGATATGGTTATATCTTATTCATAATTCCAGTAGGAGTTTCATGATAAAAATAAGTTTTCTCATGATTTGGAGTTTGCATCAGTAATTTTTTCATTAATGATATGGAGATATTATCTTTATGGAGAATGATGTGACATATATAATGATCATAAATGCTTATAGTATATATTCACCAAAAAAATGATTAATATTTTTCAAATAATATAGTTGTATTGTATTAAAAATAATGACGCCAGTATAAACTTCCACCGTGGGAATGTGGACATGGTGGGGAATGTTTTTAGTAAAAAAAATCATGATTTATTATTAATGATACATATCACAAAAGATACAAATATTATTTATTTTGAAATAATTGACTTTAAAACTATCTTATATGGGATGTATAATTATCATTATCATGTCATTTTTCAATCATCTATCCTTGTAAGGACGAATGCTGCACAAAAATGACATGTAGAATAGAAAAGTAAGGGGAAATTTTTTTATAAGATCAACCTTGACTATAGTGGATTCATAATGATTAGGAACTGAGTATTTTTCCTATCAATACCTTCAAAAAAAGAGCTATTTGAAGTAGATCATTTCTCATAATTCTCTTTATATCTGAGATGTATGATTATTTAGAGATATCAGAATGATCATGTCTCACAGAACAAAATAAAGTGATATTTTTTTGGAGTATGGGTCCTAGGGCATGGTATGTAATCTTGTTATGGATGATAGTATTTACTATAAGTATATTTTACAAACATTACCCATAAAATAATTTTAAAGTAAAAACAACACCTTAAATTTCATTACTGTACGCTGAAAAATATATAATGTCTATAAGGATATTTGGGTTATATTAGATCACCTTATTAATTCAGAAACATATTAATATCAAAGAATATTTATCTCATGATCAGCATAATGAGTTATAAATTATTTATTTTTAAAAGTTTCTTGGAGAAACAAATTCAAAAGTGTCTAAATATGATCCAAGGATTACATTTATGTTTTGTAAATGTCCTCAGTAGTGTTTAGAAATAGCATTCATTTCCATATTTCTGATCATAAATTGATAGATTGTCTATCTAGGAGAAAAATTAAAACCGTTTATGATATGTTGCTAACCTATTATCAAGATTTAAAATATGATTTATATCGACAACATTATCTAGATGAAAACAAATATAAAAATGGATTTCAGTCTAGATTTTAGATAGATCCCCTTAGAATCCCTTGATGACAAAAATAAAAAACTATAAATTTTTTTTATTAAGATATAGAAGCTAATATAGAAGGATGTGTACTAGAGAAGTAATTATATGAGAACATAAATAATATTCCTCAGCAAATTAATGAAGCTCAGAATATCAACAACATTATCTCATATATAAGGTAATATAGTAGGATGTTGATTTATATCAACAAAATTTTCTCATTTATGATGTGTTCAAAATATCCCATTTTGAGGAATTACATATATGATAATACATAGGTACCGAACAATGAGATTTTACTAGTAGGGAATAATCATTCATGTAAAGAATTATTTTTAAATATATATATTATATAAAAAATGATCTACAAAACAATAGTATTTATCTTGATAAAGACATATGAAGAAATTTTAAATCAAGGAAAGCTATATGGGAAGATGTTCATGTGATGATGACGAATTATCATATTTTTTCTTATGAGTGATGTCGCTTTTATGGTAAAAATAATTTTAATGGGGTGGGGGTATAATTTAACACCAAAATTTTTAATCTTTATAACAACTAAAAAAAACATGAATTATTTGATTTCATGTTGTACATGAAATCTTGAGTTTATATAAGCCATGGTATAATAATAATTTTTTACATTGTTATTAAATTAGAATGGATGAATAATAGTAACCACATAATGAAAATATATATAGAAGTTCTATGTCATGAATATTTATTTATTAATGCACAATAAAGAAGTAGTTTATTATCAATGAATCCCTTTAATGTTTTAGAAATATGTTTTCATATAAAAAGGGCTTTTTACATTTTGATTATGGTCATTATAAAAGATTTCTACCATTTTAGATAAATCTATTTATGGGAATTCATTTATTTTTTAAATCACAATTAAAATATTATCATGGTTTTATCTTTAATGATTTTAATAATTATGTTTATTTTTCACTAAGAACAGAAAAATAGAGATTTTCTGTAAAAAAATAATTTATTTCATTAATTCAAGTAATTTTAATGTATCAATTTATTTTAATGTAACATAAATTTCATTTTTTAGTAATTAATATAATAAATGTTTTAGTTAACACCCTAATAGTTTCTTTGAGTGTAAGATTATTTTTGGGCTTACAAACACATTTGTATAAGAATTATTTCTTTTCACATATTATGTATTTGTCATCAGTAATTATCTTAATATAAATTTCTTAAATATTATAATGAAAATTATAAATAATCTGTTGAATTTAATATGTTATCATTAATTTTATTACATCGAAATGAGTTAATGTAAATGTATATTTTTCCACAAAATGAATTTTTCTAAAATGAGTTATCAGTACATTTTTCACATTATTACACTTATGGAAATTGACTATAGTAAAATGGATTATGTATAGGGAATCATAATATTTAATAAAATTTACTATTTCAGAAAATTGTTTCCAACATAATAGTAAAAATTTATAATTTAGTATTTATGGTTTTGGGGAAAATGTGTTTATTAGTGGGTCGTTAAACAAAAAAAAATATTAAAAATGGAACCTAACAATATATAATTATAATTGGTTGAAATATTTTCAACCTTATATTATCTGAACATAGGATTAATGGCCTCTTTGGACTACACACAATGATCTATGATATGATTTTTTTCCCAACCCATATCCACCAAAAATATTATTAAATATAAAGAAAATATCATTGTGTAAATGATCTGTAATTAACACACATCATATAAACATTGAAAGAGGACAAACATATATTCATTCATATGAACATAAGTTAATAGTACCAACTCAATTTTTTCTCATTTAATCAAATGTAGCATGATCAATTACATCAACAATTAGTCCATCTGTATGTTAAATAATGAAAATACCTTTGCATCCAAGCCTCTATGGACCTAAATATATATAATTTAATAATTAAGCATTGTATGAGTAGTCAAACCATGTAGTGAAAATATATTCCAAATTATTTTCCAAAAATCCAGACTACATTCCCATAATAAAACCAACATATATTATCTATTGATTTCATATCTGTAAAAAAAATATTAGGAAATTGTTTTCCTCACTAGATGTTCCAACTAGATTTTCAATTAAAATACTTCATTTTTCACCTAGAATTTGATTATGAAAAAAAAATCTCCTCATATGAATCCTATACTAATCCTGGTATCTATAGTGCACTGGGGTTTTCCACCATTGCGGTCCCAACATCCATGTGATTATACTTAACTTCCATCCCTGTCCTATAAACTATAACAACAATAAATATATTTAGAAACAAATCATAAAAAGAAATTATTATATTACATAAGTATTTTCAAATTGTTATGTGGTATAATACCCCAATTATTTAAGATCCACTATAAATTTCACCAAATTTACACTAATGGTCATATTGGTGATCTGAAGAGAACTTCATACATCACCTATTTTCACCATCCTTCATGGTTTTTTATAATGAAAAATTTCATAAATATATATCATAATAATGTTATAATTAGGAATTTTTAATGATAAATTATTCTTTATTCTTGATAATATCGTTTCATTAAAAACGAATATAGAGTTCATCCATACATACCGAAAACTATCCCCATGAACAATGTTATTATTTTTTCTATCACAACCTTTTATTATCAACGTTAAATAAGAATGCCATAAATATATATGAATTTCTATCCTAAATAACATTCATGATATTATTTAACCGATAGAAAGGTGCATGTTCTAGAACAGTCGAGCATATACATTATTAAAAAAATGAAGTATTTAACACCCAACAACTCTAATTTTAATAATGTTTTATTAACAAAAATGTGTGTTAATGTTATAAGTGGACCATATATGGTATATAAATAATTAAAATGGGGGGATTTTATATAATTATAATAAATTTATTATTATTATAAATGAGTTTATATATAACACCCTAACACTAGTAACCCATATCTGGAGGTTATTTTATTTCCTTGGAAAAAATTACAAGGGATTTAATATTTTAGGATTTAAATGTTTAGTAGTTTTGGGAGACCAGATTAATATATCATTATAATATAATATATCGAAACATGAAATAAAACATTAAAATTATAGTGATATCATTAGTATTTCTTTTATTATATCTATAATATTATTTATAGAACTATTCCAAGTATACATGGGAATGTAAAAAAAGAAAAAGGGGAGCTTATAAGATCAGTAATAGAATGTGTAAAATAGATAATGTTATAGAATAAATAAGTCATGAATAATATTTTGGAAGTAAATGATGATAAAAAAATTCCATAAAAAATCACATGATATTGAAACCTATCCATTTATATCATAATTTTTCGAATAGTCACATGAACATCAACAATATATTCTATAATGGTAGAATTCATAATTTAGGGAATCTTAAATGTACCATTATGGACTTTCTCCAATATATCATACGTAAATGGGTATGAAATATTCCAAAATAAACATCATCTTTTTTCCCATGATACATGTAGAGTAATTGAGAGGATATTTATTTCTAGGGCCCTCCCATCGCATTTTATTTCCAATACATTTATTATAATAATATGAAATTAAAATTAGCATACCATAATAATTAATAGAAATTAAATTATATATAGTGTTATAACTAATTCCAAACCACCCAATTTGATCCAAGAATGCCTTATGACCTCATGTGACCACCTAGTATAAAAGAGGCCACCGAATAGTGGTGATGGCCTATGTAACGATCTAGAAAGACTATACCATTAGTACCAAGTGAACATTAAAGTATTTAAAATGAGAATAAACAATTAATCAGGAAGTATGTTAATATATTAAAAAACATTAGATTTTTGGAAACAAAGATAAACCCTAGACCTTGTATAGTCAGTAAGGAATTTTATGTAAATTAAAATAAAACCAAATCAATATGACAAAATGTACTGTAAAGCCAATAATTGGAGTTGAAATATTATTTTTATGGTTCATCCATTGTCATCTACAACCTGTGACTACCCAGATCAACTATTCATCATATGACCTTTACCCATTATGAGATCACTAAGTAGTAAATCTACCAGCATTTCAAAATTCCATATTAGGGTGTTAGTAATAGACTCATTAATAAACCAAAAATTAAACATAATATAAATGAAGAATAAATACAAAAACTTCTTGAATTTATCTTGATATATATATATAAAACAATTTATTGGATGAGTATAACCGTAAGTCTGGTACTCGAGGATGACCTCCACCTGCTTCAAAACTAAGCTAAAAGGGAGAAGGATCATCCTACAAACACATCACCAAAATTGGGAACATAAATAAACATTATTTACATACCTCTGTTTATTGAATATCCAAAATCATAGTGACAAGGAATATGACACATCCCCTTAGAGACACAGTACATTTGATCCACATGTATGGTCAAATATATTAGAGAATAATATCACAACATCATTCAGGGTAAAAATGATATATCAAACATTGCTTCATCTAAAAAAGCATCATAATTTTAAAAAACACAATAATGGAAATCCTAGGGATACAAAAACAAAAAAAATTAATTCAATAAACAGGAATAGGTCTCCATGGATGCACACACATACTAACAAACATGATAAATATCCATATGAAACATTCTCTAAAGTAAAGGTCAGAATACCTCAATTATATCAATGATGAAATAATGTTTATTTCTCAAATTCTATAAGAATCATTGAATCATAGTACAATTCATTGTTTGGAACATTTATAATTATAGGATTGATTTAATTGAAAAATGAATGCAAATTGGCTAAGAAAATATTAACTTTCAAAAGAGGATCATTCCTTAACAATGGTTTTATTCTAAGCATCGCAGAGAATCCAAAACCCTAAATATAGATTCAAATTCAATCAATGATCTCAGTCACCATATTTGTATAATAAAATAAATTTTTTTCCAATGAAAATATCGATGATCTAATTAATTTAGATCAAGGGTAAGGGGTAAGAACTGATTATGATCAAATTGTATCCTATTATATTGGATGTGCATGATCAAATGGTCATTTTGAAATAAAACATATAAGTTTGAAGGTGAGATGAGGTATCATAAATGTATAATTATATCCCATGAATAATGGATAAAGGAAATATGGTAAATGATAAATAATTTTTGGCCTAATGTAATGAATAATTTTTTCAATTTCTATATTCATGGTGTGTATTTGGTATTCCCATGGTAAACTTTTCAAATTGTTGATACACTAAAAAATGAATCTTCATCACTTAAAACCCCCAATTCATGCTAATAAAATTATTTCAACTTTTAAAAAATATTTTATTTAACATTTTTAATCTATATTAATGGATTCCACACTAAAGTCATTCATATTGTGCATGTTACTTATTTTCTTGAACTACTCAAGTAGAAAAAATTTCTATCTTTTTATCCCTTTATTTATTTAGAAATACTTTTCTAGTCTCAATTAATTTCACTACACCTTTAATATGATATAAAAGGAAAAAATATTTGTATCATGAGATTGAAGATGTTAAAAATATCCCCCTATAATGATTTCTCATCCTTAATAGGAGTCCCTTATGGCATGATCATACTACCTGGGCCACTTTGCCAAAATGTTTGTCTCCTGCCCCAACCTATGTTCATTAAAATTATTGTGATTCCATAAGAACTGAATATGAGGAGTGGTATTTCCTAACATCACCTTTTAAAATTATTCCACTACCATAATATTTATAACCATATAAGATTCATTTAATTCCATCTCAATATCCCAATAGCTTAGTATATGTATAACATTGGGCTCATAATTTTGATGTTGTGACATATATAATTCATCAAATTTAATTTGATACCCTGTAGGGTGGTTCAACCAAAAGGAAAAATTCATATACGTTTGATGACTAAGAATTGTCCAATGTTCATTATACAAATTTTAATGCATTTTTAACTCTTGTTCTCCAACCAAGGGTATACCAATTAGAAAAACATATCACCATCACGGAACTCTAAGGTTAAAATCCTTTAATTAGTATAATACGTATTACTATATTGAGCCATTAAAAACTACTTTTGAGTCATCTAGTCCTAATATAATTTTTTTATACCATTTTTTGACTAATAACTAATGAATCACCTTACTCAATTTACTATACATATAAATAATAAGCCCTCCTATAAAGAACATTAAATAGAGTAATATAAATGTGAGATTGAATGATTTTCTTATAAGAATACTCTACCAAATATAATAGCTCATCAAAAGCTAAATTAAGATCCATAATACACACATAAATAATATATTCATCTTTTGGATCATTCCCACTTACTTCCTATATGTACGATGATAAATGGTCCCACACAAATGATGATTCCAACTAAAAGTGTAGTAGCATTTCTCAGGTTGAGATGTAGGATCCCAAATGAGGATTTTCTTCTCTAAATGGATGATCAATGTAACACACTATAATTTTAAAGCGTTAAAATTTTAATAATTTTTACCAATATCAACAGGATAAACTTTTATTTTGAGGAGACAACGTGATTAAAAATCTATAGTAAAAGAGGTTTTTTCTGTAGAAGTGGTATAAATGGGTGGTCTCTTTAGAATATTCCCATGATGTGTGGGGGTTCGTAAAAATTACACTATAATGAAAATGTTTTTAAAATTATGATATTCAATATTGTGATGACCCAATTGGGTATTTGGGTAGACCCTTGGAAAGGGATAACACATTTTTGTACGGAAACTAGGTTTCCTATGGGGCCTATTTGTTATATATTTTTGATAGTGTCAGTGTATTATGTTCCCTAAAAAATATAATATTAATAAAAATATGATTATATAGATCTAAATATTTTCCAAATATCATCAAAAAATTCAATGAATAAAATACCCTTTTACTTTTTAAATCATATATTTATTGTATAGTTATCACTTAAATATTACACAATACATTTTCTTTGAAAAAAACCCAGGAAACATGTAAATAAATCATCATTTAAAATAATAGTCATGATTCCATAAAATTATGTTTCTTCTGTATTTCATAAAACATGTATTATGTTCACAAAATTTCAAAAAAGTATCCATTTATAAAAAAGACAAGAATACTCCTTTAAATAATTTTAATAAAAACTGAATCATGGGTAAAATTTTTGTAAACCAATAAAATTCAAAATAAAAAAAATCTATAAAAAATCATAATGAAAATATGGTCATAGATGAAAAATATTCTTGATCGAATAGAAAATATATTTATTTTCCTTAAAATAATGATTTCATTCATGTTAGCATGTAAATAAAGGAAAATAAATTAAAAACATGTATTCTACAAAAATAACCATAGTGTTGTAAAATAATTTTGATTAAAGTCATAAATATCATATAATTCCCCCAAAAAATAATTAAACATAAACTATACAAAATAATGACGAAATTTTGAAATATATCCTTGCTACTATTGAATCACATGAATATTAACTTCAATAAATGAATTAACATTAAATAAAACAATAAATATTTGGAATACTACAATATTTGAGATATAAAATATAAAAAAGGTTGTATATACATACCAGAAAAGATAAAAATTGTTGAATATGACATTTGTTTCATAAAAAAAATGTGATATTAGAAACCATTACAGTGTTAATAACATTGAAAATAGATTTTATAGATGAATAGATTTTGTGTAAAAAAATGTATGTTGACATTAAATAAGTGTAAATAAAATATAAAATAATTAGATTCCACTACCAACATTATCATGAAATGAAATAAAAATTAATTATTTAATACAACCAAATGAAAATAAATTATTTTTTGAAACAACATACCTCAAATCCTAACTTTTTATGTATTTACTTTAACACATTTATAATTAATATCATAATGATTATGTATTTAATTTAATCCTTATACTACTACCCTAGACTAATTTTATATTAATGGTTAGAAAATAAATTATCATTTAGTATTATCATTTAATTAATATAGTTATTTTTAATTACTATTAAAATGAAATATTTTACTTTTTTGAATTAATTGTTTATAGGAAGAGTTGACTTACAGGTCCAATCATTAAATACAATACAATTGGGACAAACTATATAGAATCCTGGAAATATTTTTCCATTTTATTGCATATTATTAGAAATATATTTATCAAAAAGTATATGTTCCAAAACCATTCTGAATATAAACAATCCCAAATCATCAATCAAAAGGATCATTGAACTGATATGTCTATAAAAACAAATATTCTAAATGTAAATAGTTTTGTTTCATATTTTAACAATATTTATCATTTTATAATTCCAATGGCCTTCAAATTTTATAAGGATATATTCAAGGGTCTATTAAATAAACATTTCATTCTATAAAAGTCTATATTTTTCAATTTACGATTGAAAAACTACGATAAAAGTTGTGTCTCAATATATGACTTCCTATAACACTATCCACTTTTCCTATAAAAGGTCACCATGGAAACCATATTTTCAATCACACATCTACTATGATTTTCTTAAAAAAATTCTTTTAGATGATTCCTCTCATGAACATAGTTATTCTCTATCTCCTTGTACTGATAGGGAGAGATGAAGTGAAGGAGATCCACATAATCCACATCCTCTAGTACATGAAAAAAAAAATTATGGATGATCATTTTGAGGGTGTTACACATCATTTTAATGGGGTTATAACAATATTTTTTGTTCTGTATTGATGTTTTTTGGTTTTTAAACATTTAATTTAGAATTATTCTAGTTTTATTTAGATGATTCATTTTTTTATTCAATCGAATGAAATTCTCATTACTTTTATGCAATTAGTATTAGAATTTGATGCTTCAAATCCTGTTGTAATGATTGGAAAACAAAATAATATGTTTCATACTAAATAATTGGAGAATTATATTATCAATGGAATTTATTATACAATGCATAATAGTATGACCCTAGAGATATGATTTTTATATAATGGGCTAGTGTAACAACTAGGACACCAGTAACCTAGAGTCAGAGCTTACCATATTATATTAGCATAGATAGATCTGGAAATTTTCCATATGGATAATCATTTTTGTAGTCCATAGTACATGAATGATACCCATTTTATAATTGGGATAAAATATAAATCATATTAATGGATAACACTTAGTATCCATGAACTCATTCCATGAAATTTTATTTATATCATAGTGAAAGGAAACCATAGAAGGTTGATCAAAAAATGATCATTAAGCATTTTATATTGTGAGAGAAATCATGAATAAAAAGGCATAATTAATATGGTATGTTAAATAACTAAACTCACATTACATTTAATGAATATCTTGGCTATATTGGTTACATAAAGAATAATCAATATTAAATTTCAAATAACATAACACATGTCCATTTAATAAAAAACATGATAAAAAATGCATACAAATACAATATTAATTAAAATAATCTCATAGATAATAAAAACTAAATTTAAAATAAAGGAAATTATTTATATTGTATTTTGTGATCTCATACATCATGATATATACACTATCAATACCTTAAACCAATATAGTTTAATTCAATGCGTGAAAAATCATTTAATTTACCAAACTAATTTTCCAGAGAAGTCCTACTATTTAATGAAGGGGTATATAATTCAAGTCTTCTCAAGTAACTACATGTGAAATGTTGTACTCATATATCTAATGCTTTATTTAATTAAATAATATGTATTTATTTTCAACAAACATTCATATTTCGTAAATGATAAATAGATTTAAAAATTTCTGTAATTAATCAAGTAAAAATCAATGTATACACCTTATATTACAATGGTATATAGATTATGAAATAATTATATCTACTATATATGAATATAAGTATTTAATTGAAGTGTAATTTCCAATATGAAATTATTATAATAATGTGAAAGTCTCATAAAAATGTTAACAATCACAAAATTGTTATTCGAATGAGAGGCCACAGTTGGTTCCTCGTGAATATGGGTTTTTGAAATAAATTTATGTAAATTAGATGAATATAGGGAATGTGAATGAAATTTTATCTAATTTTTTAAAAAAATATTGTTATTTTAAAATATATTAAGAACACTTCAAAACATATACATTTCGTGAAGCATTTTTTATTTTTCGAAGTCTAGTATCATCATATATTTGAAAAAGCATTCCAATAAAATTGTGTAGAAAAAAAATTAAAAAAGTAGTATAAATATTACTTCAAAATAGATTCATAAATTTATGTAAAACATAGAATACACTCAATAAATAATTTTAGTAAATAAACAGACTTTTGTAATATAATTTTGAAAAGATGTAGAATAAATGAAACCCTACATAATTTAAGCATAAATAAAATTTATTTTCATTTACATATTTAGTTTCTAGATTCATGTACCAAAATAAGAAAATTTGGAAGAAAATGTAGAATATATGTTAATATTAAATGAACAACAAAATATATTACATCTATTGAATGAAAAATTATTAGATTTCATCAATGAGGGTAAAAATAATCCCAAAAAAATTGATGTTGTAAAAAAGATTTTTACCTCTTTCGTAACATTAAAATTTTAACCCCTTTAATGATTAATCATAAATAAAAATAGAAAATATAATTAATAAATACTTATTCATGTCAAATTCATCAATGGGGATGCATATACATCACATACAAGTGAATATATTCCTAATAAAAAATACACCTCAATGGAATGGAAATTGATTCCCAATCCCTTACATTACACTTGTTTATTGTTGAACATTATTGAAAAACATTTAATTCATATAAACATGTTACTAATTTATGAAAAAATCTCTATTTATATGTTTAATTTTATATTTTATCAGCTTATAACATCTTACCACCCATTTGTTAACAATAATTTATTGTTACAATTACTTTAGAAGGTAATTTCCTTGTTTTATCATATATGTTTTATCATGATAGTTATGGTAAATATTTATTGTATATAGTTCCACCATATCCAAAATTATTTTAATTTCATAAATAAAATATTTACTCATTAGAAACATTTTTATAACTATTCATCAATGATGAACATAGAAACCGAATCTCATAGCTTCATGTTGACGATAGGTTGTACATATACAGGAGTGAGAATATCATCCCCTTAATGCTGAAAGGTTATGTAATTAGATGATATTTTAATTTCCATAATGAAAATCATGTCATATTTTTCATATTTATTTTATATATTCTTCATTATGAATATCCATGTGACTCATTGATGGGAGATAAATTACAACAGTTCACGAGGTGGTAATTCAATGTACAAATGAGGTATTGTTTGATTTCTCAATTGATGGAGGATGATGTGAAAAAATACTATTAAATAATGATAATAAAATATCAATATATGGGATATACAGGTTTTATTATATTTTAAGTGTTAATAGATTATTTAATTTAGTAAAATGTGAATGAAAAAGAAAGAGATTCCTTAATATTCTTATTTTCTCCAAGATAATCACTATTTGGATATCTTATTAAGGTAAATATGGATTGAATTTTAGGAAGAAATAAATATATATAATCTGTAAAGTAGTGTTAGTGATATTTTTTTTAGGTTTTGGTCAATCCAAATGGATTGATAGGGTTGAATAAGTGAGGGGAGTAGGTTACCTTTTATAATTTAAGAGGGTAAGTTATGTTAATACCCAAAACTATTCATTAATGGGAATTCATTGTCACACCATGTTACAAAAAAAGTTCTCGAATAATTTATTTAAGGAAATTTGAGGTCTATTAAAATCACAATCACTAAAATAAACATGTTTTAAACATTTATTTACCTTATCTCTTAAGTTTATGTGAATTTACAATTTTAGTCTTCACCATGTTACTGTGTTTTTATTCATGGTAAACAATTATTTATAACTAAAACAAAACATTTATAGTTAGGAAATTAAAAAATAAATATTATATAAATTAAATATATTTTATCAACAATAATTTTATGTGTGTGGAAAATTAATTTTAATACAACAATATGAAAAACACAAAACCTAATTTTAACCATAACTGTGCTAACTAATTTGTAGAGTTTTAATAATTCATTTTAAAAAATTCAAATTATTTCTGAATATTAATTATTATTATTAGAAATATGGAATTTATTTTATTATATTTAATTCACATAAGATTCATTATATATTTTATAAACCATCCCTAAAATCCTATAAAAAATGGGTTTTATGATATTTATTTTTCAACTATATGAAGTTATAATATTAACTATATGAAAAGTAATAATTATTTGACGGATTTATATTGATATAGTAATAAATATATTATATATATTTAATTTAAATACACCATAACTAAATAATAATATAATTATTTAAAATGGATATACATTATTCTTTTTTCATCAAATATTATTTTATCAAAATAATGTTTTATGAAATCTAGTTGCTTTTACCTCTAAAAGTTATTATATTTATTTAAATAAAATTTTTAGTTAATAAATTTTTAATTATATATATTATTAATAATTATTTTATTTAATATTATAAATAGTAAAATATTACATTTTTTATTCATAAAATAATATTTGTATCTGAATTTTAAAAAAATCATTCTAGACATATTTTTAAAAAATATGTCCAAAATTTAAATTCAACCAATAAATTTTTTTTCTTCCATGATATCATAATGTATTAATTTTATTATGGTTTTAATAAAATATAAATCTTAATTAAAATACATGAGGCTCAGGGGTTACATTAATCCGCCTATAAAAATTTCACCCTTGATATTTTCATGGATGTTACCTTCCAAACAAATGTGTATGGGTATTTTTAATAACATCCTCAAGTTACCACATTGATTCCTAAATTTTAGGATTTTTATAAATTACCATTATCAGTTGATTTTTTGTAATTCACAAACACTTTATCCCTTTTATCAAGAATCTAGATAGGCACTTCATAGTAAGATAGATCACATTCAAATTCAATCTATTTATTGTTTAACACATGCACTGGGATGTAATGTACTTCCTTACCAAATATATGTCGAAAAAGTACATAAATTAGAGAGCAATTATTGTATTTATTTTTACCCAAAATTTATTACACAATTATTACAACATTTTAATGTTAACCATTATAAAAATTTTAACAATATGGATTTACAGATTATTGTCTTGGAAAGATTGGGACCATACATAAAATATACATTAAAAAAGTAAAAAATTATTAAATCCCTCTTATATGGAATCTTAGTGGACCTCATTTTCTATATATTTTATGTACACACATAAGTATATTCAATAAAGAAAGGGTGAGGAAAAATCCACATAAGAGGATAGATAAGAACATGAATCAATATATTATTGGGTGAGCATAATTATCACCATAATAACATAATCATTCAGTTATCTAATTATCATTAGAATAATAATTAGATAAATGAACGGAATGTTACAATGCATAATAATTGTAAATCATTACATAGTAGTCAAATACCACACATAGTTGTGAACAATTCTATCATCATGTTCAAACATGACATATGTGGATTATAATAACATCCCGATTATTAAAATATTAAGTATCTTGTTCAGGAAGATTAATCATTATCTCTTATGAAAAATCACATTAACTAGTTCATTGGAGAGATATATAATTCTGAATACACACGTGACATCATAAAATTTACATTATCATACATTTCACATTAATCGTATAAAAATATTTATCATAAAAATGCATGGAAGGGAAATGGGTTTCATGATAACATACTAAATAATTCAATCCTAAAAAAAATTGGGTTCCCAAAATAAAAATGTAACATGATACTTTGTTTAAGAATCATCTATCAGGATTGAGGAATAAACAATCTCAAGAGAAGTAAAATATGTGTTTTTCTTGAAAGAAGTGTTTATTTGGAATAACATTTTCATTTTATTAAATAATATTATAATCATGTATATTCTAAAAACAATATTTAATGGATAATGAAATTATAATTTAGAATCATTTAATGAAATATCCACACATGAAATTGATTATGAAAAAATGATAACCCCAAAAAAGGTGTTGGGTTTTAGAATCCCCTTTCCTTATGACCAAATTATTTCGTCAAATTAAAACAGTGGATAATAAAATTAGATTCCTTAACTAATAAATAAAAAACCAATTCGTTAGTTATTTTATTTTTATAATTTTATTAAGTTTGTTTATGGACTATGTGATTATTTGTAGAGTTTTATTTCATCACTCAAGAGTGTATTTTATCTTGGTTTTCATGATCGGTTCACTTGTATACATGTTTGGATGAAAGTGTAAAATGAGAATAACTAACCTGATCTGAAACTATAAATTATTAATGAGACTATTGAAATTTTAATTGGTCCTATATATTAATTTGATTTATATATGAGGTTTATTTATTAGATATAGTGATAATGATAATTTTTTAGATTAATTTGGTGGTTTTTAGATCATCACAAACTAGTTTTGTTTATTTATTTCATATTTTGTAAATATGTCAGTTCTAGTGTAGAAACTGGTTAATAATTCATTTTAAAATCATTTTCATCCATTATAATTTTTTTTGATGAATATTTAAGGTGGAAAAATTAATTGAAAATACATCATCCACAGTGGCATTAATTGACACATCACAAACAATATTTTCAATTTTAGATAAAATGGAGTGGAAAATTTGTGTGATGATGGAATATTCCATTAAAAAATAAAATTATAGTATATATAATATATTGTAGTTATCATACCACATTTATATGGGGTGTGTTAATAGATTATAATTAATTATAATAATTTTTAATAAAGAAAAATAAAATTTGAAGATGATTTTTTTCAGTTGAATTATTCTCCTTGCGAACAACCTTTGGGAAACTAGATTTATTATTTTTCAGACCGAAGGATATCAAACATGGTAATGTGGATTAGTAATAGTATAATCTATAAATTTTATGAGTTTCATGGCTTTGGAGGTGTGAGGAGAAGCGGTGGTGTGAGTTAATAATTATGGTGGGGGAGTGGGGTGTTTTTATTTTATTTATTACAATATAATTTTGGAACAAAGAAATGAAATGTTCTTATTTTTGGGATTATATATATTTGAATAAGAAGGATAGTTATATTTTACAAGCTTCCATTATTCAAACATCATCTATGTCTCAAAAAATTCAAGTATTTGTTAAATACCATAATTTATGTATTTTACTATTCACCAAAAATTAAACAATTTTATAAAAATCCCATGGATTCAACCTAAGAATTTATTTCATCCAAAATTAAAAAATGAGATAAGTTTGTTCAAAATAATTTTCTATATTTTTAATATTAAATTTTTAATTGAAATCTTCATTTAGTTGGAAAATACAGAATTTAAAATTATAACTCTTGTTATAATAATGGAAATTTTTTTATTATCTCAAAAAATTAAATTATAATCATAACTAAAAAAATATTTATGAATCAATTTAATGAAAATATGTTTTATTTAAAATAATTTTATTAATATTAAAAATATATATATACATTTATGTTTCATTAATATTATAACCAGCAAATAATAATTTTCATAATTTTTATTTTCTTTAAAATATTACATATTTATATCATATTATCATTTATATGTTTTATAAATTTTATTTATTCAATAATATATTACATTAATATTATACTTGTTGAGTTACTATTCTTTATAGTCAAGTTACTATTCAAAGGGTCAAGTTACTATTCCACTGAGATAGGTTTCTTAATTTATTAAAATACCTCTAATTTCATTCATTATTCATTTTGATGTTTTATTGCACATTCAAGGACATTTTATATGGTTTCTACTATATGAAATCATTACATGAAGGAAATTGCAATTGATAGAATTTTGTTATGTTATAATAGTTACAATTAGTATAACACAACTCCAAACCATTCTAAAATTTCAATGGTTTTAATGTTCTTAGGGATCAGTATTCCATTTTTACCATACCTTATTACACCCATCCAAGAAGATACAGTCATGAAAATGTGATCTACAAATTTAAACCCCAAATATGTCCCACTAATGTTGGTATAACACTTTTTTATGAATTGATCTTTAAATATATGATACTTAATATTATTTCCCATTCTTTTTACCTCTATAATATTATCTAGTCATATAAGATTCTTTTCACCAAATTCATCCCATCAAGTTGAAGTATAACATTTCATTTAGAATAATATATCATACTACATAATTTGAATACATTAATGGGTACTATTGTAATTTGAAATCTCTATCAAAGGAAAATAATGATCCCACAATCATTTATTGTCATGATGGCATGACCTAAAAATTTCTTCCAATGATTGAATAATCATTTCCAAATGTCCATCAATTTAAGGATGGTATGCGGTTCTCAAAGAAAGCACAGTATTAAGATAATTCTAAAGACTCAATCATAATTTGAACATAAAATATGGATTACGATCAATCTCAATCAATTGGGATTCACCAAGTATTCTTACAACATCATTAATATAGTTCATTATGAGGCACTAAAGTGGTAAAATTTCTATTATAGTGAAGAAATATATAGATTTGTATGTTGGTCATTAATAACCGCTATTTCTTCATTCCATCGAGAAATATTTAGTAGTCCAATGAAATATCAAGTCATTTCTTCATATTTTACCCATATCAATAGTAAAAGGATTCAATAACCCTATAGGATGTTCTACCACAACCATCACTTGTTAAAAAAATAAAAGCATTAACACATAATTAGTAATATCCAAGTTCATGTTATCTTAACAAAATATTCCTCTCAAATACAATACATCATGGGGTTAAATGGGTGGTTAAAGAAATATGAGATATAAAGATCATCGAACAATTCCCTTTTTGGAACAGGTACATATAGAATACATAATCACTTCCATATTTTATAACTTCATATCAATGATGAATTATGACAACCTTTTATCATTCACAACTATAGTTTTATTCTAGGAATTAACATTATAAGATTGAGAACATTTCATAATTTACAATAAATATATTTTTTAAATCATTTGATAAAACAATGATGTATCACCTTCCTTAATATTTCCCTTTTTAATATTGACTACAACCCTGAATATATTATACCAATAAATCCTCATTTATGTCAAAAATACATTATCATTCCTACTCAATGAATTCCCATCCTTATTTTCCTTACATGGGTGGTAGTGTATTGAGAATTCATAATCCTTGTGTAGCTCATGCAACCACCTTTGTCTGACATTTATCTCTATCTATGAAAATATTTACATTAGGATCTTATTGTCTATGTATATCTCACATCACTGATCAAAGATATTTCTCTTTATCTTCAAAGAAAATATTAAAAATAAGAATTCAATATCATGGGTTAGATAGTTCTATTAGCGAGTATTTAACTACAATGATGAATATGTAAATACATTATCAATATTCATAAGGGCACAACCAAGTTTATTATTTGGTGCATAAATATATATTAAAAAGTTATCATGTCCTAATGGTAGTTTCAAAATATTAGCATTTACCAATCTACTATAAAATTCAACAAAAATATGCTTTACATTCCTTTGTCTATATGAACATTACCCATTTACATATAAAAGTCAGTATTGGGTTATCTAGTCATGTAACTTTTGAGAAAAATAATTGATAGAAACCTTACTAAATAATGAATATTTATTCCTAAAATATATATTTTTGGTTTTTTCCATTCTCTCAATAACATCATCTTTAAATTATTAAATAATATTCCATCCATGGAGACAGTAAGGATAAAAAATTAAAATTTATAAATCCAAAAATAAAAAATACATAATTTCACATATAACACTTTTTTTAAAATGTGTCTAAAGAATTATCTATAATTGTTTTTCATGGTCCTTGTAGCTCATATAATACCCAACGATAACATCAATGAATACTACAATGAAATTATCAAAATATTCCATGAATTATCTATTCATTGGATCCAAATAACCTGATGGTACATCTTTAAATCAAAATGGAATTATAATAAACTCATAATGTGAATTCCTTTATCATAATTCAATCATTGTAATACCTTCTGTATATATATGCAATTGATGATTTGAACAATAAAGAAGAATCATTGAAAAATATTGTACTCTATGAATTTAATAAAATAATTTATCAATGTGATGTAGAGGATACATGATTTTATTATAAAAACATTAATTTTCATATTATTAATGTATTGCCTCATTGATCCATTATTTTCGTAATGAAGAGGACATGGACTTTCCAAGATGAAACAAGAGGTCATATAAATAGATTATATCACACCTCCTCTAGTTTTTGCATCAATTACATTAACTCCATAGTGTCGATTCTATAGGGGGTCATCAATATATGTCTTACAATATGTATTAAATTAATAGATAAATGAAAATAATTCTATGGGGTTTTCTGGGAAATTATTCATGAGATACATCAATGTATTCTTAAACAATTGGTATATATTGAATTTAAATATTACTTCATCACTAAAAAGATTCTCTATTCTATTTTTCCCAAAACGAACTCATTCAGAATTTCTATAATGGTGGATGTAGACATTAATCAAATGATGATGTATTTTATCTAAATAAAAAATCTACATCATCGTCATAGATTATAATTTCCATACTCTGGAAATAAAATTTTCTCTAATAGTTTCAAAGCAATTCCATAACATTTATTATTTCAAATTAAATTATTTTTATGATATTAATGTCATCAATTATAGATCCTTTTAGTTTCATAACGATAACTATATATCACAAAAATTTAATCGTGAGATATTCAAAGGGTTTTCTAATTGACCATTACCTTCTTAAGGATATTGGGAAATATATGTATTTATAAGAATACATTGAAGATATAAAAGGGTAATATGATCTAGAATAAAATAAATCATAATATAAATTTGAGTCTATGAATAAATTACATACCAAAAAATCATTGTGAACAATTATCCATTTATTGTTGGTTTCATAAGCTTATCCTTCTCCCAAAGACATCTTATGTGATATATTACCTTCAATCATGTGGTATTGGGGTGAAAAAGTCACAATTTATTTAGAGATAAATCACTAAACAACAATTTTTTATTTCTTCCACATTTATTTATTAGTTATATGATCCTTATTAATAAACTTATAATAATATATCATTCCATTCAATAATTTTATTGGATGAATCTCTCCCAAATTCTCACATATGGAAATTTATTCTTTTCCCCTTAGTCATAAATTATACATTACCTTTTTCATGGTTCTCCACTAACCAATTATTATCATTATCTCTCTGAAATAGTTTGGAATTAGAAAATATCATTTCTATTTTTAGGGAACATAAAATTATTTCATTCTAGGATCAATTTTTTTATGAAACTATAGCCGTTAAAAAATTTCTCAATACCACTGAAAATGAACAATATTTAATTGTATATTGAATATTTATTCTATAAAATAAATTTCTAGTGTTGTTAAGGTAAAATCACACATCACAACACATTCATTGTTTTTATTATCCTTAAGATATGAAATTTCTATTTATTTTAGCCCATTTCATATGAGAGAAATATTTTTCAAATAATGTCTTTTTAAAATATCTTTATTACAAATGTAATATTTCTTCCTATTTTTTATTATTTCGGCTCAAAAACCACCATTGATCAGAATCACCATTGAGATAATAAAATTAAATTGTTAACTTTTCTTTTTGATCACATCCTATGGCTAGAAATATCTATTCATGGTATTTATTCATGATACAGGCTACAACTTGATTTTAGGTCTGACTAAATTATTGGATACTTTTATCAATATGTGACCCAAAAATAGAATCATTTAATGGAACAAAGGGCTGCTATATTAGTATGAGGTATTCCCTCATAACATGAGTATATTTCTTGAATATAGCCATGATCTTCATTGAAAAAACTATACATATATGGGATTCCTCATCAATAAATATATAAATTTTCTCTATATATCAATACACTTATTTCTTCATGTATTAATTTATAAAAACAAGAACATAATTAGTTAATTTATACAATTTTTTATTTTTTATCATTATGTTTAATTATAAATATTGAGAAATATTTAACATAAATTGAAAATTTACACTTTTTTATACTAATAATCTAAAACATGATTTCATTGAGTGTATCAGTAGATCATAAAAATATTATCAAATACATTATATTGGTTTTTAAATAAATTATGAACAACATAAAGCATATCATCAGGGACTATAAAAAAAATTTCCCATTAAAGATCATTTTCATGCACTAGGTGATGATCTACTAAAATAATATTACACTTTTTTCAGTGTTTTTACCACTAGGTATATCTATACCCGAACCAATTACACTTGCAGTTTCTAGATATGTATTTTTTTCATAAATATGCCACAAAATCATTTCTTTACTTTAATAATATTATGTTCTTTGATAATTATCCTAAATATCTATCAGAGGTTTACATTTCCTAATATATATTTTCCATAATATTTTGCATAAGGATTATTCTAAAATTTCACTTATATCAATACTATCAACCCCCAATCCAATAACCTAGAGATAGTGTCTATATTTTTACATTTGTAGAGATAGAAGGGGTCAAACCCTGATGTATCAAACAGTTTATTACTCTTGTATTTCAATATAAATATGTGATACCAATTATACATTGGTGATAAAATATAGAACATAGTAGTGGAAAACATTCATTATCTTTGAACTCATTCAATAATTATTTTTTATTCCCCACGGAAAGGAAACAACATAATGGTGAGGTCAAATTCTCAAAAATGATTATGTAAAATTGAATTTATCTTAAATAAACATCACATTTATTTCTTAACATGAATACCATGTGTATATTAGGAATAAGAAATAAAGAAAGGTATATAATTTCACACACATAATATTTAATCAATAACATGAGAACAAAATGAATCTATGTGTAATATCAATGAAAATAATCAAATAGAAAAAACATATTGAATAATAAATGATGGAAATTACTAATATTGATCAAAATGATCATATTTTTCATGATATATACACCTCAAAACATGGTTCCAAGACAATATAAATATCTCTCTAAAACCCATTTAATTAGGTGAACTAGTTTTTTTCATGATACACTACAATGCATCGAGGGTCAATATAATTAATTTCCCCACTCATAAGAACATTTCAAACACATTCCACATAAAGGGAATGGAAAATTTAATTCCTAAATAAATATTTCTCCAAAATAAATATCAATATTGACTAACAGATATGGATTTATCAATAATTCCAATGTCAATCAAGTAACATTCAAAGGGAAAAAAATATAAAAATGTAATACGTTTTAGGAAGTAATCATATCCAGTATAAAATAATATGTATATTTAAGATAAATTTAATGTATAACAAATCCAAATACCAATAAAGTTATTTTCTAAAACGTTGTTCACAAAATTAGTCCTAAAATGAGAGGTCACCATCGATTCACTGGGAATATTGTTTTTTATAAAAAAATTAGGTTCCCAAAGGAAAAAAAGAAAAAAAATTATAAAAAATTATTCTTTATCAAACCATTAATACAACATGGAGGAATCTAAAAATTGTAAAATGGTTTCTTTATAGGGAGAATCAATTATCTCTTTATACATTAAAAACATTCATTTTGACTTTTGTATAACATTTTTCTTTAGAAAAAATATAAATATTTCATTCAACACGATTTTGGGGTCATGATTAAAATAAAATTCCCCTAATAAATTATTTTATTAAATAAATGGAATTTTTGAAATAATTTTTAAAAACATCATAAAGGAAGGAAGATATATCTAATTTAAAGGGGAATGAAATTAGATATTCCTTTTAAAAAATTAATTTCTTGATTCATGTACCGAAGTGATGAAAAGTTTCAATAAAATATTTAATATGTTTAAATATATAGTGGATAAAAAAATTATTTTTGATTATTAACGATAAATGATAATATTCCTCCCATGAGAGATAAATTATTCCAAATAAATATAATGTAGGTAAAATAGTTTCTTACATCATCGGAAATATTGAAATTGCAATACCATGAATGAATAATTAGGAATATAAAAAATAAAAAACATGACAAAATAGTTATTATCATTTAATTAATTGAAGGGAATTTTTATATTCCATATAAAATTGAATTGTCCATATTAAAAAATATGTCACAATGGAATGGAAATTGAGATGAAATCTATTTTCTACACATTCCATTTAGTTAAAAAAGATTTAAATACTAGTATAATTGTTTTAATAATGTTATTGATTTTTAAATGAATATATTTATATTAATAACATCATATGTGAACCTACTACAACATATTTAACCACATTGATTAGTGATATTTTATTATTATTATTTTGGTTTTAATTTCCTTGATTTATCAAGCATATTTTGTCATGAATGTTTCACTTTATATGTATAATATATAGTTACGTAATATAAATAATCATATTAATACTTAATATATCATATTTAGTGATTATATAAATTTTAATATCCATTATTGAATTTTTTAGATTGAAAATAAATCACATTCTTCATGGAGATAATCTGACATATGTTTTCATGAGTAATAATATCATTCACATAATTAGTGAAAGGGTAACTAGATGGTTGATATAATAATTTTAATAAACAAATATTATATTCCAATTATCATATATATATATCCATTACATCTATTTTAATTAATATCATTATTTATGAGTGAATAAAAATAAATTATTTTGGTTCGTGAAGCCGTAGACTGTTATACCCAAAGGCGGAGGCTTTAAATCCCATTTGATAAATAATATCATAGATAAATTCTATATAATTTATATAAAAAAATAACATTATATTGGATATAATTTTGATATTATATTTTATGTTTTAATACATAATTTATGGTCACAAAATAATAAAGAACAATAAACCTCTTTGTTGTGATGATTACCATTTCCTAGAGTAACCTTTTTTGGATATCTTCTTAAAGTCCGTAGTCTTAGTATTTTGGATATAGAAAAAATTTATATGGAGGATACTTTTTTGGGGATATATTTTTTATAGTTTTTGTGATCCAAATGGTAGGAGAGTTATAATGAAGTGATGGTAGGGAGTTACCAATTATAATTGAGGAGAATTGGATTTTTTTTAAATACCCAAGACTATTCATTAATGGGAATTTTATCTAACCCCATGTTCCTCCAATATTTATTAATATTTTGTTTTTAATATGTCATTAATAATAAAATCAACCATATAAAAAATGGTTTTAACCATTTCATTCCCATATCATATATGTTTACTTACATTTTTATTTTATGTTTCACCATTATAAATATTTTTTTTACTAGGTAATTAATTAATTAACACTAAAATAATAAATTAAATAAAATTTATCTTATAATAAATCCATGATTATTGAAAAATAATTTTCAAACAAGGGAATATTATGAAAAAACCCTCGTTTTAACATTAAACATATTAATTAATATTTTTATTTCTACAAATTATTATCAAAAAATATTAAGCTGAAAATATTAAATTATATTAATTAGTATGATTGATATTATTTAATCTAATTTATTAAATTTAATTTACATAATTGGTATATTCTAGTTTTTAAATCCCCTTAAACTATGTCGAATAACACGTGTTGAAGAACTAGATTTTTTATTTATAAGATGATGTTATATTATCTATATTTCTTGAATTAATAAATATATGGATTTAATTATAAAATTTATTCATATAATCTATACTTTTAATTTAAATAATTCATCAATAAATTTTATTTAAATTAACTATAATGTATAGACATTGTTCCTTTTTAAACAATTGTTTTTTTGGGAAATACCTATTTTAAACTTTGAATGATCTGTTATTTATTTCAATGAAATAGATAGTTTATAAATTTTTAATGAAAAAATTATTCAAAATTTCTAAAAATAATTTGGGTAATATTTAAATAATAATTTTAAATTATTCATGAAATCTTATATTTTTGGAAAATTTTAAAAAATTCATTTTTGGCTTATTTTGAAAAAGTGTGATCAAAATCTATATACATCCTATGAAATTATATTTTTTTCAATGAAATAATTTATTTTTAATATTATTATAGATTTAATAAAATTTATCTATCAGTAACTATAATTTAGGATTGAGTGTTATAGTCGATAATCTATGTATTGTTAAAAATTACTAGAGAGTAATTAGAATTCTAATTAATCGCCACAAAATATTTACTCCAACCCTAAGTAAACATTTAAGAATAAAGAAGAATAAATGTGGGTTGTGAACATAGAAAAACCCCTTCATGTATTATAATTTTCAATGAAACAATTGCTAACAATTAAAATCATTAAAATTAATTAATTTTTTTAAATCATAATGTTATCCCCTGTGTTTTTTATTTTCTGAAAACCAGATAAAATTTTAACATTATAAACTCATTGCTTATTCTTGGGATATAAGATAGTGTCTTCATAATATTTTATTTACTCTTATAAAACATAGTAAATTTGATGTATAATTAAAAAGTTGACAAGATTTTCTACATTTTTATTGAGTGATTTAGTTCTAAATGTATTTTTTTATATAATGTCTATGAATTTTTTGGATTTTTTTGTATGTAATGAAAATATGAAATATATTATTGGGATCTAACATATTTATTTTTTAAATTAACTGAATAAAAAATTAATATTTATGATATATACATTATAATTAACCCAAACACAACAATATAATATATACTCAACCCCATGATGAACTAACAATTCCAATGAAGGAGTACACATGACCCATTTAAAAGACACTTCTATGACTTGTTCTTCTTATGGAAAATTTTGGAAATATAATTAATGAGAAAATTTTTAATTAAAATATCAAGGAAATAAAATAAATAACCGACCCATTTTTAGTGATCAAACTCAAAAAAATATAAATTTATGGAGATTCACCTAATTATGAATTGAAATTTAGACTCATTGACATATTACCAAATTTTAACAGACTAGCTGGAGAAGAAAAACAAAGTAATTTTATTGAATTTAATATTAAATATTGAAGATTATTGTTTTCTAATATATATTGTTATATTTTAAAGATTGTGTAATTTTATTTCAGATTAAAACACACAAGAAAATAATAGTTATGTTATATAAATTTCTTCACTTAGAGGCTTGTCAGACATGAAATTTCTCTTCCTTAAATGATTATTTTTAAACTCTTCAGGTGTAGAATTATGGAAATTCAATTTTTGGAAGAAGAAAATATCAATGGAAAAAAATTCATAAATAATCCAAATGATTTAAAAGGCAATTTTCAAGTAAACCACATACCAAAATAACTGATTAACTTTTTTTACTATAATTATATAATGATTTAATTCCAATTGAACATTACATGATTTATTGTTATATAGTATTTGAACTAAAGTAAAATAAACCAACTAATTTAAAGAGTCTCATTTATAAACTATCACAAAACAAAACAATAATTTTGTTCAGGGACATTTACACTGATCAAAGGTGTCGATGAGGTGAATTGTTTCATATTCATGAATTAGGTGGAGATGAGGTTATAGGAATATTGTATTATACTCTAAAACACTTCTATTTACTAGGGGAAATAGCAATATCCTCCTCAAATTTGTTCCGGTATCTTTATAACTGAAACCCACTATTCATACCAATTACATCAATTAAGAGAACCATCTTAAAGTTATGAGGCTGTTTTTTATGACAACCATATAAAACACAAATTAGTAAATTACAATAATATTCATCCAACTCGGGATGGAAGGATAACTAGTACTATATGAAATGGGGGTATTACAACCAACATAAATATTCTTTGAACAACCATGTTAACGGTAGTGGACCAAAATATGACCTAAAAATCATCAACTTACACAACGGACATTCCGATATAACCCTCAAAAACATGACCCTACCCTTAATGTAATTTTGAATCGAATGGTTGAAAATAATCTCACTTTACAAAATACAAATCAAGTTATTTTATAATACCAAAAAGTCAATAATATGATGTCTCCTACATGGTGGGTGAAATCCAATGTCGAAGGTCTGGTAAACATCCATCTCACACTCTAATAAACCCTATAGAAAAATGAAATATCAGTTTTTTCACCCTACATATTGGTACACATATTGAAATCCAAATGACCCAAATATTAGATTCATCCACTCATAGAAACAACCATTCCAACCATTTAATATGATCCAAAGATGGGCGATCCTTGTTCCCAAAAAATCCCCACCAAAGGAGATCGTGTTTCATTTAATGCACAACAATAAAAACCCTAACCCTTTATTTTCTACAAAGGGCCATTCAAAAATGGAAGTCTATGTAAAATTAACATGAACATTAAATGTTTGAAACATTCAACAAAAGTACAGGTTAACAATGCCTTGATTTTTTTTTGTGATGAAAATTCATATATATAATAAGTTTCTAAATGATATGTATACACACTAATAGGCAGTTTGAGATGATAAAAAATTATATGTGGGGATGAATATCTTAGTGAAGAAATATCCATAATGTCCCATGAAATGAATTGATCCTAGAACATTCTCAATCTAGTGATCCATAGAGGAGTATTTCTTTTCTACTTTTATACTTTATTTGGGTACTTATATAAATTTGATTCCTTAGAAAATTTTTTATTCATCATAGATGGGGTAATTTAAGCCCATAGTAATTATTGTTCATCTTGAAAAGAAGATTACATCACAATATGTTGTTATGTTAGTGGATGTTCATGTGAGGGTAAAAATTTTATATTTTCCAACTGGTTTTTAAGAGCATAAAATTTACGATTATAAGATGAATAGAACATACCAATTTACAATAGAGAAAAACTCCCTGATAAATTATAAAAACATAACTAAGGACCACATTGGTACATTTTTTATATTGTTTGGTGGTGACAATGATGACATTTCCACCCTTGATTCTATAAGGAATCCCTCAGCAGAGAATTATAGTATTTCACATAATAACATTGATTCAATAGCTTCTCCAATAAATAATTATTTTCATTCCCCTAATCACCTTTTTTTATCATTTATGTACATTTTAGTGAAGGATTCTTTTCTGGTATGTTTTAATGGGTTAGATAAATTTCATTCATTTTTGAAAATCAAGGATTTGTTGTGTACTATGGATCCTATGACCATTGATGATAATCCTCAACATATAAAATATTATTCATTATTTAGTTATGTCTTTATGGAGTATTAAGATGATATCATTAAACTATAACATTCATATTCACTCTAATCAATCCAAAATATCTGTAAATTAGAACATAAGCCAGTACCTTATGATTTAAATTATTTATATCATGGTATTTTAAAAACATTCCTTTCTGCAATCCTATATTACTCCCTATGGAGTAAGAATAAAAATTTCTCAACCTTTTGAGGCAGTATAAAAAATATTTTTGATATAAAATTGCTGAAATAATTATTATTAGCCCCTAAATTTTCATGCAACATTTATTATAAGGTTATGAGACTAAAATATTATGGTAAAATAAATTCCAACACTGCCTAATCATAAATAATATTTTCAAAATTTATATAACAAAATAATTGTTTTATTGATTCATTTAACCATCTCTGGCAAAAAATATGTATGTTTACTGTAAATAGTTCATAATAAAACTAGTTTCATGATAATAAAAAAACTAAAATAATTAATAGGTTCTAACCCATTTGTATAATAGTATCCATGTCCATCTTAATTTTCGACAGTATAACTAGGACACTGACAAGGGCCATATCCCATTGAAATTTATTGAGGAGATTCTAGACAGCCTTTAAGTAAATTCCAAAAACTATCTTTTTGATGGGTATTATAGATCCTATTACATACATGTTTCTCCTAGGGGTGATGAAATGAAAATATATCACGCATACCTTTAGCACATTTTCATACAAGGAGATTTCATTTGGTTAGTGCACTTTTATACACCTTGCTATTTATTTCACATTTAAACATAATTTATTACATAAAATTACAGTGAATACAACCCAGAAGATCCAAGGGTCTAGTTTCTTTGGGAAATTATGTACTTTACATAACAACATAAATATTGAAAAGAAACATCTCTATTGAATAATTATTTAACATGAACAAAATATTTCATCATACATAAAAATGTATTGGATAACTTCAGGGAATATATAAGAAAGGCGTGAGATATATATATCATTAAGTTAACAAAAATGGAATAACATGAAATACAAAATTCATGTCATTAAATAGGAATATCAGTGGATAATACGAATAATAAGATATTTTATAGATTGATAATCATAACATGGGAAATATGGAAGCAAAATAATTCATTGCATAATAAAAATATCTGTAGGATAAACCCGCTATGAAATCAAGGTGTAAAAGGTCCCATAAATTAATTACTTACACCCCTATCCAAACATGACATAACATGATACTAAACATTAGCCAATTCATTTGAGTGCTATATATTTTTGGGATCACCCATCACAGACATTTCATTATCATTCATAATTGTACCATATAGATGAATCAATGTGCATTCATTCATTGTCAAAATTAATTCCACCATTAAAGAGTGGGGAAAAAATACATGTGATTAGACAATATAATATTTATATGTGTATAACAGATAATACCCATGATATGAAAATAGGCATGACATTCACTAAAAAATTGTTTTAATATTGAAACAGTATACTAATTTTGGAAGCATAATAGGGTCTCATAAAAATTCATAAAATGGGTGGACGTGTGCGTAAGGGGTATGTAATAATTTATAAATAAAATTTATAGTAATAGGGACACATAAATACATGTCCAAACATACTTATTTTCTAATAAAAGGACTGACATAATAAAGAAACATGATGAAAGAGGAGAAAGAAAAGAGTCCTTAAAAATGATAGCATGGTAACAGGTGTACATATAGATTCATAGGAGAGATAAATGTGATTTAAAGGGGATATCACAATTTTTAATTCATATGTACATTAATTGGGATATTTAATAACATGTCTAAACATATTAAAATTGATATAAAAATATATAACTTATTAATTATTACTTGATAAAATAATGGGGTTAATGATCCCTTACTTAAATATGGGATGCCAATGGCTTAAGAGGGGCTTATTTAAAGCATGGGTAACCTAGGGGGACTATTGGGAGTAAAGTGAATATTATATTCGATCTCCAATGAGTTTGAGTGATGTTAAATGGGCTATTAATTAGTTCTCTATAAGAAATAAGGGGGATTTCATTATTATTTTACTTTTGGACTCTACATAATAAAATATACAAAACCAATAAACATCCCATATTTTACTGTGGTTCCATCCAAATGGAAGTGGTATAAATTACATTATTATGCTATGGTTATAAATTATTAAAATGTAACCCTTTTTAGTTTGGAGGTGTGTCACACTCTAAAAGAAATAATTTTTTTATAATAATATTTGGTATATGTCTTGGAAGATCCACATTGTATTTAAAAAATAAATCAGATAAATATAAATCCATATTAAATTAAAGGGAAAAATATATTTGGTGTTGGATATATTTAATATTACTTATTACATCACATATGGGTCATTATGATGTTATAAAACACAATTTTCATTTATATGGTATTTAATTTTAACCAAACAATTCAATTATCATGGAAAATTATGAAAAAATCACCATCTAATAATTTCAACTACATTATTTTAAAAATAATATTCATTCTTTGTAAATAATTTTTTAAATACGTGAATTTTCCATTTTAAATGTAAAAATACATTTATTCACATTGATGGGTTTTTGACAATAACATTTTTTAAACCCTTATATTTAAAATTACATTTGAATTCTTAAATCTTATATGATCATTTATATTTAATAAAATTTATTTAATAATAATGGTTTATTAATATATTATTTATTTAAAAATTATGTTAATTATTTTCAATATATATCTTTATAGAATTTGAATGTTAACCAAAAATACCATTTGTTCATTATAAATCGATTACTACTAAATAATAATAGGATGATAATATATTAACTATTTTATAAAAAAAAATTATACAATCATAATGATAGGGTATTGATACATATCCCTTCAATACACTTGAATATTCCCCATGATGAAGGTGCATGATGGTGAAGCTTTCATTGTGATGTTTGGAAAGCATGGTTTGGGACGCGATCTAGTTGAGCTTGAGCATCTCCCATAAATTGTTTCTCTAGTACATTAGTTGTTTGATATAAGCTTGGTAATGGTATTTAAACAATACTAGAAATTATATCTCCTGATGAGGTTTTCATATATGTTCTTCATTGGGTATGATCCTAATGGATGACGTCATCACTTACATTTTGTATTTCTAATAGATTTGTTAAAACCCTGTATTTATATTTTTAATCTTATCACTATAAAACATATATATTATCATTGGTAATGATACATAATGTTCATTAAAATATAATTTAATATAATAAAACAAAATAATTGAATGCTTTTTCCTCTAACATATTATTTAATAAGACATTTAATTAAATAAAAGGGGAAATATTATTTACAATAGTTCAGGTCATTACAATACTCCACCTTTGGAAATTTCTCCCTCTAAATTTATTTTCCCACACTAAAATAAATGAGTGTAACTCTAATTTATCGCCGCTTTTAGTTCCCACATTTCATTATAAAACATGTTGATTCCCTACAACATTTATTTGAGAGTTGTTTTCTTGTTTTGTAGAACTTTTTATCTATGATCTATGATCTGACATGGGTATTCATATGAAAGAACGTTCTCTAATGGTAACACCTATTAATTTAGTACATGTGAGCCGTCTATTATGTACCTTCTTAAGAAGGATACATACTAAACATCATGTACTTTAGACTTGTTCGGGGGTAGTTTTGTTGATATTTCATTTCTCCAATGCAATCGAGAATATCAAAAGGGGTGATGTACCACAAAGATTTCCCATATTCCCAAATCATATCTCTCTCTTAAATGGAGATATACTAAGGTATACCATGTCTCTGAAATAAATCTAGAGGTAATTTCAATGACTGTTATCATATCTCTTTTTTCAACATTGAGATGCTTTGATGTGCTGCTGAATGTTATTAACATTCACAACCATGTCATCGACCATTTGAGGAACTAGAAGTTTTCATTACTAAAAATCGTCCCAACATGTCAGTGTTCTATAAATCATCCAATAAAGGGAAACATAGGGATCTATTTGGATGCTTTATCAGAAACTATTGTTGTAATAAAACTCAAATAGAGAAGGATTTTGATCCCAACATCCTTTGATGTCAATTGATCATCTTATCAACATGTCCACTCATGTTTGTGTAGTCTTCTCAGGTTATCCATCAGTTTGAGGGTGATAATAGATATTTATTTTCATATCAATGTTTAGAACATGATGGAGACATTTCCCAAATATATATGTGAATCTTAGATATTGATCATATATAAACGATAATCATATTCCCCGTGTCATTAAAACATCTATAATGTATATACTTGCAACTATATCTTGGGAGAAATCCTCTATAATTGTAATGAAGTGTGTAGTCATTATAATATGATACATATTAATCGAGATAACATTTTTTTTGATGTCTTCGAATGTATTGTGGAAACGTCTAGGGTGATGTTTTCCCATTTCCATGTTGGTATGGGTAATGGTTTCATAACCCCATTATACATCTAACTTTCATAAATCTCTTACTGATATTCTATGTAAATTTATGTAAAATAAATGTTCTCTTTCATCATTTTATCCCACCAAATAGTGCCCTTAGATATATCGATAAATCTTTGTGTTTCCGAGATGAATGGATGAAGTCGAACTATGTGAATCATCCAATTGTTCCTTCCTTAACAAAGGATTTGATAGAACAGAAATTTTTGACACAAATCTCACAATTCATTTTCTTATTAACATTGAACTTTGAGGATTACCATTTTATTATAGTATTCAAATTCTTCTGAATTTCCATTGAATTTTTTTATCATTTAAACTTTCATTAAGAGATGGATATAAAATAATTTTTGAAAGGATTGGATATATTCATTACTTTATCATTTTCTTGTCCATCTACTTCAAATATAAAAATATTAGATCATTCTCAACTATCATTGATGTCAGATTTCCAGGATTATTTCTACTTATATTATCTTCTACATTTTTTATTTCCTAGGATGGTAGTGGATTGAGCATCTGTAATCCATGATGAGATCTAACCATATTTGATGGCACTTATTCATCTTTATATATGTCAAAAAATATTTAAGACAATTGTGATCCATATATATTTTACACTTCTACCAAAATAGATAATACAATAAATTTTTCAAAGAAAGTATCTCCACTCTACGTTCCAGATCATGTTTGGGATAGTTTTTCTCACGAATTTTCAACATCTTTAAAGCACATGCTATGGAATTGTTATTATTAATTAAAAAAACCAATACCTTATTCAATATACATATATATATATTATATTTTTTGGGTTTATATTACACAAGAATTATACTTCCTTCAACCATAACATACACTTGATGTACTTTTAATATAGTGTCTCTTTTCGCAAGGACATTAGCACAGTTCTCATATACCCATCATTGTCCACCACAGTTTTTTAATATATTATAAAATATTCTATAAATACTAACATAAATGTTTCCATATAATCTATAATGAATATATTTATTATTTTTATTAATATTGTTATAGAATTACTAATTCTGAATGGAATAACATTAAAAATCATGGGGCTCGTACCTCGTACTAAAATTAGTCAGTGAGATATCTTCATTATTTACCCTAACATGGTAATATACTAACTGAAGAACCACTATGTAATAGTATTGTTCTCCTTGTATTTGATCTAACAAGTCATAAATAAATGGAAAATGATATATATACTTTTTCTTGATCTTATTGATCTCACAATAATAAATTCGAAGGCACATTGACCAATCATTCTTCTTGATGAAGGGGACTGGTGAAATCCATGGTGAAGTACGTGGGAATATAAAACCTTTTTCATATTCACATATATTTTATTACTCACGTAATCAAGTTCAGTAATATCTATTTTATACATAGTCTTGGATAATGGTAATTCCCAAGGTATATGTATGATTGAGAACTCAATATCTCATCTAGGAGGAAGACTAAGATATTCCATTGGAAACACAACATTGTATACCATCACAATAAGATTATCTTTAAGGATGGTTATTTATATATACTAAATAATTTGATCAAGATATGATTTCTTATAGGGAATTAATTTTCATGATTGTTATGATGGTTCTATACAAGATTCATCCTCCTTTAGACACTTTTATAAAATCATGGGACAATTTTCCATATAGAGATTTATTTTCCTCTCGTGGAAATTTATGATATATATATATGTGTGAGTGTGTGTTTGTGTTTGTGTGTGTGGAATGATAATTCATGCCCATAATTTCCTCAAATTACACCAATAGGAGTATGAAAATGTTCATTGGGAAGTTCATCTAGAAATCCTTGATAGAGGAGGAGTTATGTACATGCAATTGAATAATTTATCCATTTTCTGTTCTCACATTCATCTCAAATTCCATGCCTTACAATGGTGTTTGGATATTTCTACTAAACTCTCGTGATATAAAAAATCAGTTTAACTAGAAAAAAAAAGTATGTCAGTTTTTTTTTGAGTAAATAACTAGTATACAAATCACTACTTTGATGTCAGGATCTACTTCATCGTCATTGATTGGAAAGGGTCAACTTTGCTACCATGGAGGTTATTATTTGTCACTGAAAATAATTTTCTTATATAATTGGATCGAAATGATATTTGGTTCATTGAAGTTTTAGAAATGAACAATGCAATGGTGGTTGACTAAAGCATTCTTTTTTTTTCTATCACAGTAGCAGGTTTTTCTAGATGGTAATTGTTGGAAAGGTTTCCTTCATTCCCGCACCTAAATCATTTTCATGCACCCTATAAGAAATTCATAGGGTGCTTATTTAATGACCTTTGACAAGTGGGGTGGTGAAATTTCCCAGAATTATATGATTTATCCATCATACCACAAAAATTAGACTCCATATTCTGGTTCTTTTTGTCATAACACCCTTAGGATTCTATAATCTTCATTTCATATTCGAGGGAATATCAGAAAATTTCCTCATGGATATGAATTTCATGGGTCACCAAGGATTTTTATATACTAGGATATAACCCACTAAAGAAGTGGCCAACCTTACATTTTGGTGTAACAACAAAACGAGTAGTGTATCTTGAATATCGTTTGAATTTTTCCCCATATTTCCCTATAGATTCGTTACCATTTTTCTTTGAGGGAAAAAAATCTATTTTTAGTTTAAGCCATTGAGTTCAAGGAAAGTTTTTAAGAAAAAACTTTTTCTAGATTTCATTCCACTCTATTGTTTCTATCATATTCACAATATTCATATTATTGATCAATTTCCACATCTTCTAAATATCACCCTCCAAATGAAAGACATCCATAAGATCATTATCTTGTTATTAATATCAATGTCTATAAAATATATTTCCAATATAGTTTATAAATTGTTCTATGATTAAGGGTTAAGATGATCTACTGAATGTATGAGGTCTTTTTCACATAATGATATCAATGGAAAATTCTTCTCTTAGAGAGTTTGAGTACTCTTGTTGATCAAGGTTTATATTTACAACATTATTTAGTTCAGATAAAATCATGTCAAAGTTTTTGATTCCTTCTACCATCGGGTTGGGTATCTCATTGGGGTTGGCATCACATTTCCCATTACATATGTTGTTAAAATGGATCATACTATTAGGGGTCATTGGATAAAAAAAATAAAGGATGAGTATTTTAAAATATCAAACATGTAAATGGGAATCCAAGGACAATAAATGGATAAATTGAAAGATAAATCCATCTCCTTAACTAATGAATGTTAGGATTTAATCTATGTTTTCCACTATATATTTCATAGAATATATTGTTATAGGATTTTTTTTCTCTTAATATTGGTTCGTAATGATATTATAAATTTTTCAAAATAATATCCCCAAATATTGTCCAAATAGTTGTGTATTAATGCCGATTTTTTACTATATTACCCTGATTTAGGCCAAATATATAAATTCAATGGTGTTTCTCCTTAGTATATATGTTCCATTAAAACGTCCAATTATAGTATCTAGAAATTGATGTATTTTTGGATACACCAATTAATCTATACATTCCAAATTTTAGGGATTTTTTCTTATAATTAGTCTTATCCCTAAAAAATTATCTAGATTTCTCTAGTCCGAAGGGTTTCTTTATTTTTTTCTAATCATAATCCTAAAAAACAAAACATGTACTCTAATACCAACTGTAAAAACCCTTATCTTTATTTAACAATTAAATATGGTTTATTAAACAAGATTACAATTTATACAACCTAAATTATCAATTAGTCTCATGTCAATGGTAAATTTGGTACATTAGATAAAAACATATATCATGAAAATAAAAATCTTTATTGAAAATATAATTTCCATGATAAAAACAATCCGTCATAATAAACATTGTATGGGATCACCTGAGGATATACATAATAAAATGGTTCTCTATAAATAACAGTAAGGGTATAAAAAGGAATAACATTAAGAATACTATAAATGTTAGATTATAGGAATATCAATGAATCATGTTAATAGTAAATAATGATATAGAATTATAATTATAACATGGTAAATGTGGCAACAACTTAATGAATTGCATCATAAACATAAATCAAGGATAAACCCACCACAAAATCATAGTGGAAATAGCCCAATAAAAAAATAAGGTAAAACCCTATCCAAACATTAAGTATAATTAAACAAAAAATTACCTAATTCATTATAGTTCTGTATAATTATGGTCACACCCATCACATTCATATCATTGTCTGGCTTAAGTATGCTACACATATCTATCAACATATATTTATTTATCATTGTAATTCATTCCAAAATTAATGAGTTTTTAATTCATAAATGTAATTCACCAATAAAATATGATATTGAGTATAACAGTGAATACCCATGATTGAAAATGGCCATCGTAATAACTACACAATTGATTTGGAATGGAAAATCACGGAACAATTTTAGCAGTATAACGACTTCTCATAAAAATTAATAAAATGGGATTATTAGAGGGAAAGGGGGCCCTAATCACATAGAAATCAAATGGAAGGTAACAGGGACCTTGTAATACATGTCCTAATATATGTAACTCAACATAGAAGGCATAACTTGATAAATGAACTTGAATAAAGAGGGTAAAGGAAAGAACCCATAAGAAATTCAGGCATGGTAACGACTCTACATATTTCTTCTTCAGAGGGGAAAAGTGTGTTTAAGGATATTTCATTTTTTAAAAATCTAATGGAATTTAATGGGGATATGTGAGAAAATATCCCATCATATTCAAATTGAAATAAAATGATATCATATAAAATATATTCCATGATAACAGAGGAAGGTGATAATACATTACGTGAATGTGTGGCTCAAAATGGATGAGTGGTTCTGATTGAAAGCATGGGGCATGTTGGGAGGACTCTAGGGGGTAAAGGTAATATTATTGGAATCCAAAAAAGAGTTTTATTGGTGATAAATGGTATATTGTTTGGGGTTATAATGGAAAGGAGGTGGATTTCATTGTTATTTATGTTTTGGACTATAAATAATAAAATACCAAAAAACACAAACCATTTCAAAAGTTTTTCACATGCATTCTTCCAAATCAGAGTGTTATAAATTATTTTATATGCCCAATGTACAAATAAATTTAAATATTACACTTGGAGATGTGGAGGATAGTGGCATTCTTAATGAAATGATTTTAAAATCATAAAATATTTTATAGGTCATCGAGGATTCACATTGGATTTACAAAATAAATAAAATAAACATAAAATAAAATTATATTAGGGGAAAATAAAACATATTCATTAATAAGATTTATATTATTTATTATACCACCTTTGTTTCATTATGATTTTATAAAATACATCATATATTTATACAGTATTTAATTTTTACCAGAAAATTCAACTATCTCATAAAATTAAGAAAAATTCATAATTGGATAATTTTAACTTCTGAATTATAAAAATAATATTAATTATATATACATAATTTTCTATTTATCTATATTTTCACTATTAAAGTAAAAACCAATATTTATTGAAAATGAAATATTTTCTAAAATAACATTTTTGGAACCCTTATAATCAGAACTACATATAACATCATAACAATTATATGATAATTTAATTTTAATAATAGTTATTAAATAGTAATGTTTTATTTATAGGATATTTAATAAAAAATTATATTAATTCATGAAAATTAATTTATTAATTAAATTTTAATATTAACCAAAAATATTATTTGTACTTTAAAAATAATTTTCAAAGTAACAATAATAGGATGAAAAAATATTTATTATTTTATACAAAATAATATAAATTTTAATAATGCTATGGTCTTGATACATAAACATTCAATACAAAAGAACATTCATTAGGAGTACGGTGTGTGATGGTTGGGATTTAATGGGGTTACTCTCTATGCATGTTTTCAAATGTGGTCTCAATGAGCTTAAACTTCTCCCATATATAGTTTCTCTCATGCTTATGTTGTTGAATCTGAGAATGGGTTTGGTCTAGGTAAATCCATGAAATTATATCTCCTTAAAATGATATAATAAGTTGGATTTATATATTGTTATTATAATGATTGAGGATATCATATCCATTGTTTGTGGAAAATGGATTTCATAAAACCTTATATTTATTCGAGTCTTCTGATCATAGTTGAAAGGCTATATTATCAGTGGTAAAGATACTTATCGGTCATTATAATCAAATTTTATATTGTAATAAAAATATGTTAATGGGTTTTATATAAACATATTTAATATTAAGATAGTTAATCAAATAAAATCTAAAATTTTAATTTTATAAGTTTGGGTCATTATAGTAATGTTCATTGTACTTTGAAGTGATGTATGGATTGTATTTATTTCCATTTCATATAATGTTTTTGTGAATTTGTCATCGTAGATGTCATTATTTATGGTTCCTCTTTTTATTAGTTTCTTATTGGCCTTGGCTTATTCATTATACCCTATATTAAAAATAATAATGTAATAATTTTTTGAAATATTATTTCAATGTGTGACAATTTATAATACATAACCTCTTCTATTTCTGGGAATGGTATAATTGTAGATAAATAAAACCATGATATCATTTTTTCCATTCTATACCATAAAAATGTATGAAATTTTCAATATTTTCTAAGACATGCTACAATATATATATTTTTAGCTCATGGACTTATTTAGATATTAATTCCACTTAAATTATTACTTAAAAAAGAAATATAATTTTTTTTATAATAATTGTAAGGACTGATTAAACAAATTTAAAAGGAGTCTCCAATCACACCTAGTAATCCAACAACCTTTGTGGTATTTACCATTCATGCTCATATGTTATTCTTATAAATATGTAGTTGGGTGGTGTTACCATAATGGGTTTATCTAGAAACACATATCATTGAATATTAATCATTAATAATAGATCCTACCCATGAAAATTACACACTGACTAAAATAAAATCCCTTTATATTGTGTTTTCAATAGATAAATATAGGTCAAATATTTTATAATCAAAAATAACTATGCTCTATTCCCATTATCCCTTTTGTATATCTATATGAAATTAGAATCAAAACCACATATCATTCATTATAATATTCCCCTTCAAGAAATTAATTTTAATGTTTGGGCTACAAAATGAGTAGAGAATACTAGGACTATCCAAATCAATAGGATCCCTCTATCCTTATACAGTGACTCATTCCCTTGTTTTCTAATAAATTTAATGTCTCCTGATGAGAAATTTCATTTAATTAAAGATGATATTCCTTAGTGTGTAGAAATTTAAAAATATTTTTAAGCATCTTCTATTCCTAAAAGTTTCAATAAAAAAGTGTATCATATATAACATGAGTCATAATGTTAAATGCAGGATATCATATACATTTGATTCACATATTGTAAACAAGTAATAAATCATTTTATTCTAAATATTTAGTATCAATTCATCCTTATTTTTGGAATCACTCTTACATGTGGTGGGAACATTAGTCCTTATTGAAGTACACTCAAGGTATTTGATTTTGTCATATTTTGGAAACCACAGTTTTAGGATACATTGGATTTTCGTAAATACATTACTTATTATCTTGGTACATGGAATTCATTTAAAATGAGTTAAATTATACAAAACCACTTTCTGTTTTATATTATTTTTTATGATTGGGGTATTAAATTTCTAGGTCTATTTATTAATTCAATAGGAAACTTGAACATTTTTCTAGTATTGTATTATATGTTTAAATGGATGGAGGCACATTCCATAAGCTATGATTTTGTAAAGATTGGTTTGGAGTATTCTAGAGCCCATATTTTATATATTTTTGCATTACATACATTTTTCCTTAGTGAATGGGTTTCTCATTTCTAAAAACAAACATAGTAAAAAATTTGAGTTGGTATGGGGAAGGGTGTTAGTTTTATACTTTATATTAATCCCAACCCAACAATAATGTAGACGCCTAAAATAGATAGGTAAAAAATTCAAAATAATGGTCCAACCAAACTGAAAAATATTAGAGTTTTAGACATTATGATGAATTCTTGGATTACTATACTTCTTTTAATACTCTCATTTTTATTTCACTATATCACCTAGTTTATAAAAGAGTTGTTACCACTATATTTAGTTAGAGAACAAGGACTATTGGGCCATTAAAAAATATAATTATTATATCTCTAGTACAAGTGATCAAAGGAAGAAATAGATTTCATATATGGAAGAACTATGAAGAGGATCATGTGACAACCGTCGGATCTATAATGATACAACCATGTATTCCTAGGACAAAAAAATCATTTATCATAAATAAAAAATTGTATAAAAGGTCCTCATATTCAATTTATGGTTAAATATTAGCTATTTTTATCATCATTCCCAATTGGTTAAACCATAAATTATTACCAAATTGTATTCTTTTGGGGTTGTTCAGGTTCAAAATAAATAAATAAAACAATCATTAAATGTTGATGGGATGTTGTTGATTTAGATTCATGAAAGCATTATAGATTCCTCGATAGAGGAACTTCACCTCCATGAACTAAGTTACCAATGATACCTAGTAGATTTTACACATCCTTATCACATTATATTTTAATACATTTTCGATACTGCAAACTATGGGTTTGTTCATAAGAATATTCATGGGTGAGTTCATATTTTTAAAATCATTCTTATTCTATACTATTTGAAATAATTGCATGATATTTATACTCCCCACCTCTTTTATTGATTTTTTTGGTTGAAATAGTCATTTTAAAAACCCATATAATCATTCATTTATTAAAAAGTTCATGTAAAAATACCTGATTTAATGTTTTTTTAACCATTAATGAAAAATCTATTTAACTAATGACATGTCAGTTTTAGCATGAATATAATACTAAGGTGTGATCTTTTAAAATTGGTAATTTGATGATTATATGAAAAGTTATATCTCTATTAAACTATTATGAGGATTGATACCCTCTCTCTGAAGATTCTATAGGACAATTTTCCCATTTAACATATCCACACAACATTTCACCTAGCCATGAACACTTATTATTTCTTACGTAATATAATGTATATATAATTTAGTTATATATTTATCATCGTTACAAAATTAATTTTCCATATTTTCATTCCATATCTAAAATTTGTCAGTACTATACTAGATTTACATACTCATTTCTTCTAATTATCTGACTATTATATAACATAAAAAATAAAAACAAAATAAAAAAACAAAAAAACCCCACAAATAAATAATAAATAGTGATACGAAATGTACTACCTATAGGGATATTTATTCAAGTAGATAAAATATTTACTTTTGATAATACATATAGGAGTGGGTCATAAAAATTAATTCCAATTGAGATAGGGTTGGTTCACTACAAAAATATATTAAGGATTAACATGTTTAAATAAACTATATTTTCTAGATAGTATGTCAAAAAAACATGAAATTATTATTTCTTACACCTGTATGGAATTAGTGGAATGTTTTACTCATAGATTTCCTTTATTGTATGAATATCATAAATTAGAATGAATATGATTCTGTTATAATTTATGAGACATCTCATTCTTGGATAATTGAGAATAACTAATTTGTTTGGTTATTTTGTTGATCAAATTAGTATTATGATTTATATTTTATTTGAATGAATTTTTTTTCCTAATTTTGTACATATCCCAATGAATAATTTTATAATATCTGACTTTTACTTTATGTTAAAATTATTAGGTGGGGGTGTGATTGCGTAATGTTTTACTGTTTTATTTCATTGTTATACTATAGTGATATCATATTTTGATAGTGAAAATTAAAATTTTCATAATCGTTTGAATGTATCATTTAATTAATGTAGTTAAATTAAATTACTATTAATATTTAAATGTTTATATATATAGATTATTGTTTTAGGAGAAGGATATTTGGAGCCTCCAAGATGTTGTTGATGAAGAATGTTAAAACTACATATAATCACAAGAACATATGTCCAATATTTCACACATTAAAATATGTATATCCATCTATTTGATCATTAAAATTATTGGATTATACAAAATTGTATTAGTAAATACTCTTATAATGACCTCAAATCCCAATTTATCAACCCGGGGCCCTAAAAATGTTTTATCCAAGACAAAAAATTTGTATGTAGTGTGTTTTTTTCATTATTTTGATTTATTTTAAAAGTATATATGTCCACCTACTACAATATTTTACACAAAGATACTCACGAGGATGGATAATAACTAATATCTTCATTAAAATTGGATATTAGTTGATTTAAATATTTAAAAAAGAGAGAAAATTATTATATTGACATCTAGGTTCCCAAAACCTCCTACTTAATTGCAAATAAAATGGAAATTTGGGAAACTAATATTCCAACTCAACCAAGAAGTGATGTTCTTATACACTTTGGGTTATTAATGATTTATCCCATCCCCATGGAAGTTTTAGAGATCAAAATCCTAATTTTGAGAGCTGAAATGTATATGTAGTCCCAATCAAACCTCCTCCTCCCTAGGATGGAAATATAAATGGTGGGTTATCATTTGTAGAGATATACACATAACGTAAATGTGGTTTTACAACTAGTTTTGAAACTAGTTTGCTGTATATTGGGTGTATGTACATTTCATGCAAAACTATAAAACATTAAATCATATTTGAAAGCATTGATAGATTCATTCAAATTGAATTGTATTTACATTTAAAAAATAAGTGTGAGGTTATTATTATTTGAAAATCATAGTATCGATTGAACAAAACAAGAATACATTTATTCATAAAATATATATTTTAATGTGATTTGGAAGTAATTATACCATCAATAATATTTAAACCATGTCCAAACAATATTTTTGTTAGGGGCCGGTTCTATATGAATAAACATTAATTTTTTTAAAATAATCTATATTTAGATTAATCTCAACCATATATTTACTCCAATCGTAATTAAAAATTTAAGATAAATGAACAGAAAATGTGTATAGTGAACTCAAAATACTCGTATATCACATCAATTTTTCAAAATAAAATATTTTTTCTATTATTAAACTCTTTTAATTATGATACATTATATCAAATTATCATTTACCCTCCCCCCATAAATTTAAATAGTTATTGTAAATTAACACTCTAAACCGATTAGAAATCATTGAGATATAATCTTGGGACATCCCTAGACAACATTTAACATTTTAAAACCTATTCAATATTATATTTCATGAATTTTATTATATTTTATTATTTCTTATATAGATACATTCTATTTTTAGTGTTTATGTTGTCTTGTATACATGTGAGTTTTTTAAATATTTTTTTTATCATCTACATTTATAATAGCCCAAGCCCCTCACAGTAATATCCACTGAAGAAATAATAAATTTTATTATTTTGGATTCTTTTTTGATGGTTTAAAACTAATTTATTTTCCATCCATAGCATACATCATTAGATAGAAAAAAATCGATCGATTATATTATTGGTGATATTTTAGGATTATAGTTTTAGTGAAATATTAAAAAATACTTCATATATAATACCCATGTCATAAAACGAGCACTTATACTACTTAATATGACTTTTGATATTTCACATTAAGTCATCTTCAACATCCATTATAATTCCCTCGTTGAGCTAAATCATTCTACATCATTATTTATAACATGTCTATTAAAAAACCTGATAAGGGTGAGGTCAAATTTCTAGTAAGGGTAAAAATACTAAATAACGATAAAATTTTATCAATAAGAATAAGAAGTGAATATGGTTATGAATTTTTTTTACAGAGCATGATTAAAAAATAATAATATTCTAACCCATAAATACATGGATAATCATAAATAAAACATATAATAAGGAATTTATAATGGAATGTGTAATAAGAATAAAAAATAATGAGAAATTTATGTCAATATTATTCAAAGGAACCATTATAAACCTTATAAAGAAAAGAGCCAATTTTTTTATCATGGGACATCATCTTCAGAGAACACATACAAATCCCTTACATAACCCCTACATTTGGAATAACTATGGAACCAATAACTAATATAATTATTCAGAGAACATAATCATTATCCAATACATTGGATCACTATATGGGTGCAGCCATAATAAAATAGATAACAAAGTCACCTGATAATATATGAGAGTATCTATCAAATATAATTTCCAAGTACCAAAAAATAATAGTGATTTCCAAATAAAACACATAAAAAATTCATTATTACTCTATAACCAGATTAACCTGTTGAAAATAAATGGTTATCATGTCAGTCTCTCTGAAACACCATTAACCCATAGAAAAAACATGTTTTATTAAAATATGTTTGAGCCATGATTAGCTCATGAAAAATAAATTCCTTTAATAAAAATCATTTGGAAATAAAATTAATCAATACAGTGAAAAGATAACATTGATAACATTAAAAAATTTCCACAATGGTGTAAAAGTAACAAAAAGGGATATTGACATTGATGAATAGTAATAACACTAACAAATAATTAAAAAAATTTCTATAGAAAATTTAATTTATATTTAGATAATCACTTTTAAAAAGACATAATTTATTTTAAAAACTATTTTGTTTGAAAACATATTTGAAAACATACGAATGTAGCATCTAAAATTATTTAATATATTTCTCAAGGATATATCCACTCCATTATGCAAAAACTTATCATAATATTTTAAAAATAAATTTCATTGAAAATAACCTTGAAAAAATATAAAGGAAGCATCAAATTTGATAATGGTCATGACTACCTGAAGATTCATTCTTGTTATACATGTTATAAATATTCCTTCAACATTTTTCATAAAAGAAAAACTATAATATTATTTCAAAATAATATGATTATTATGGTAACTCCATGTTTTTGAATGTAAAACAAGGGGAAAATTTTATTTATAAAATCAAGTTAAAAATGACGAAAAATATTTTAAAATTATATTTATAAAACATGGTTTTTGATGGAAAATGGTTTTCGATTGAGATGATAATAATTCATCAAACATTATTTTTATAATCTTCAGTACATAATGGGAGGTAAAGGAATTGAAAATATATATTCTAAAGAAATAAACATATTATAATATAATTCATGAGATTATAGTGAGGTAGATCCTATGATATCCTGAAAGGAAGCATAATCATAAACAATCATAATAAACAATGAGACTGTAATATTTAACTCTAACAACTTCTATAACATTGAATCTTAGTCCCCATGAATCATTATAATTAAAAAGAAGTTAAATAATCATTAAAATAAGGAGATTCATGATAAAAATTTTCAATGGATATGCATATATAATATGTTCGGTGGATATCATATCATCTGTTCCAATGAAGGAAAATTGAAATTAATATCCCTTACCGATTTGTAATCTTTTAAAACATGAACACCTAGAAATTTAAGTACTCAAATAGATATGTATTTACCCACGATTTTAAGGTTAATAATATTAAAATATGTTACTTTTATGTACAAACACTACATAAAATAAATTGGTGGTGAATATGGAAAATGTATAACAGAAGTCCTTTAAATAACACGTTATTTTGGATATTCAATTTTTAAGATCATGTATAACAGTTTTAAAATATCCATTGACATAATAATTTAACATATTAATTTTTATTATATCTTATATGGTTTTTGAATAGACTTTCTCACTTGTTCCTTATAAATCATTTATTTTTTTCATTTTTTTGGATATTAATATCACGGTTTTCACATTCATGTTTTGTTATGAATGTTCTAATTCTTGTTAATATTTTATAGTTCCATCATATCAAGAATAATAATCCTGATATAATTATCATATTTATAAATAAATTATACATTTATGTCCAATCATTATGGAAGGATAGAAAAAAATGATATGTGTTAAAATCATGGAGATAGTAAGCCATGCTTACGCATGAGTTACATTTAAAATTTTTAATGATCATTATTAAATGGTGATTAGTAATAAAACCTATTTATATAATGATCATTATGTCATATATTACATATTAAAATATAGTAAGTCTTCCATACATATGAGTGACGTTATTATATCCCCTATATAAGGGAAATTATAAGGTTATATGTAATATAATGTCTCTAAAGGTGTAATTAGGTTATAAATACCATATATTTACTTTAGATCCATCAAAATACCATACCATTAAATATATTTATGTAATGATGAATGACATTGGTTTACAAGGTTTTAGTCTGTCGTACACATGAACTATGATTTCATAACCCATTTGATGGAATTGGAGATTATTGTTTGATATGAGCTTTTTATAACAAAATCCCAGTAAATGGGAGATTCTGAGTTTTTTATTTCGTCATGGGTTAGTATAATTTAATAATGTTTATAGAGCTATAAAATAATGATTCTCACTCAAAAACAGCATGTATTATTCGGGTATCCTCCTTAGGTTTGAACTAAATCATTATTTATATGAATTAAATTTATTCACAAAATATGGCTTTAATGGTGAGGGGAGAAAACAAGGGATATCATTTGGTCTTGTATTATCTTATCCCAATAGGTTTTTATTTGTAAAGTAGGGATTAGAAGGGTGGGATTTTTAAGTGGGTGAGAGGACACATATAACATTTTTTAAAATACTATTGTGGTTACACATTTTTGTCATCACACAAGTGCTCAAAATGAACCATAGTATAACTTTATATGTGTAATGGTAATGATATGTCTAGGAAATATTTTTTTTTACAAGTGTATATTTTATTTTAAGATACAATTTTGTATTTTAACCACACAATAAATCATTTTTCACCTAATCCGTAGTAATTATTTTTTCATGACTCATTATTCATTTTTTTTAAAAACTATCTTGTGATAAATTAAAAAAAATATTTATTAAAAAAAATTATTATTTTTTAAAAATTAAATTCATATAAGTGTGTAAATTTTATTCAAAATTTATCTTGTATATATAATGAGATATAGGGGGTTTATAGAGATAATGTGTGAAAGTATACACAGATTTTAAATTTAAATTCAATTTGATAATACTTAAAATAACTTAATTAGAATGATTCATATATAAATGAAAAAAAAATTATTTTTATTTAATTTATAATATAATTAATTTTGATAAATAATTTAATAAAAACTTAGATTGGAATTAAAATTCTCCATTTTCACTATTCATGATTAAATTTCTATATTCATAAAAATCCGAATAAATTAGCCAGAAATTATTTTTTAAATATGATTTCAAAAATAATTTTCTTCAAACTTTTTTTAATAAATTTTAAAAAATTAAATTTCAAACAAAATCCAGAGGTGGGATGAAAATGAGAGTTTATGAAAAATGTATTTTTGAAGCCCAAGATGATTTTATGTTAACAATAATTCTTATAATAATCATTGTATTAATATAAATTAAAATTTATTGTTACATATTATATGAATTTAATATTAAAAATTATTCTTTGGGGATTATTTTAATTAATTTTACGGGAGAAACATTATGAATTTTAAAAATGTTTTTTTATAAAGATCCATTTTTAGAAGACAAAAATCAACATAGAGTAAAATACAATTTAAAGTCGATAAAAATAAATTAAGTGAGTTAAATATATAAAACAATAATTATACTACTTAAAAATATAATGAATGTTTAAATTATTAAAGTTATTGAAATAAATTTAAAATTTTACCAAAATTGGTATTTTTACTTATTCATTGTTAAATCGATATTTAGAGAAAAATGCATACATTTCACCAGTTGTAAATTTTGATATTCCAATTCTAAAAATAGTGTCAACTATATTAAGAAAAAAAATTGATCCAAAAATTTATTATTATGTTTTTTTCATGAAAATAAAAACAAATTATTTTTGAATAAAATGTATTATCAATGAAAATGAACCACATTATTAAATAATTAATGATTTTTAATAACAAATAAAATATAATTATTATTCAGTATGATATTAATATATATATATATATAACATAAATTATATAATATTAATCATACCCTTCAATTTAAATACAATGATATAATGTATTTGTATATCATTGGAAGTATACGCTCGTTATTGCAAGTTGAATATACTATCAATAATAAAAATATCATGGATTCATCTATCGATAGATAATAAATAGATTATAATTATTTAGTAATTAATTTATTATAATTTCTTAGGTCATTAATTTCTCTAATAATATTATTTTCGTCAGTTATTTGTGTTATCCAACATATTATTTTTCTTTTTAAATATAAAAGTGTTACATCCCCCCTAAAATTAATTACTTTCTCATCATTTGAACCTTATAGTGAAAATTAAAAAAAAGACATTTGAAAATACTTCAGTTATAAACCCACATAATAAAAATAGTTAACCAAACATAATTTTAATATTATAAATATTAATGTACCAAGTTCATATGGAATAAAACATAAGAAGGATAAGAAATAAGATAAAATGTGTGAAAATACGTGAAATGTGTAAATGATCATATAAAGAGATTAATTTTATTGATCAATAGAAAGTAAATGATTAATGATAACTTAAGGGCCTCAAAACCATAAATTTATGATGATAAAAATGGAGTTTGATCAATTTGATTTGATGGTTCTAGGAAATAATTTTATACAAGATCCTCTTCATAGTGTTGATGATTTCACATATTATCTCAACTAAGAGAATTTGGAAATATACTTACTTGATTTGTATGATTTAGTCCTTCAATCAATTTTGATAGCAATCTCATATTTCCCCCCTGATTATGTGTATTCAGGATGAATTTTTCATTCATGAAGAACTAAAATAAACTTTTAAAGACCACATATCCATAAAAGCGGGAGTCATGATATTCCACATATAAGTTTACATTATACTAATCAAAAACTGGTTATCACATTGAAATTTAATTAACAAATTTATTAAACCATCACATGATACATTTTTCATAAAAATTCACCAAATATATGAAAATTTAATAATATATAATTATAAATTAACATCAAAATAAAATTGTGTTTTAACCATATATTATATCTCAATCCATTCATCTTTAAAACCCAATAATAGGGAGATATATCGATTGAAATTATATTAAATTCTTATTCATGAAATAACATTTAAATATCATTTTTATCTCTATGGTAAAACATGAATTCCCATAATTTCCATCGTATTCAATATCATATATACCATAATGTAATCACCACCAATAATATTATTTCTAAAGAATATAAATGCACACTTCTCATTATGATAATGATTTTCATATACTTCAACCTAACAAAATGTCTTATAAAATTTAATTATTCAATTTTATATCTCATCTCATAAAAACATAATAGGGGTCTAAAACATTGATCTTATGATAACCTTTCATCTTATAGGCTCATGATTTTATCCATAACATTATTGATTAAATCACATTAAGACATCATAATCTCTATATTTATCTAAACTTCACTTAGTCTTAAAATATAATAACCAATGACCCACACTATTGGATCTAGTGTTGAAATTATAGACATTACATTTTTAGAATTAAAGATGGTAATTGAGAACCATTTCATTTTCATCCAAACAATAAAACAACAGAATGAAAAATTGAATCTAACACATTCTAGAGATCCTTTTCAGTTTAGAGTTTCATATAATTCGTAAAAAAATACTACAAGAAAAATAATCATTTCGTGAAATGATATTTTTTCATAATTAACCCATATTTTTGTACTTCACATTAAATAATGATCATAATACATATAAATGACCTTATATATTTATTTATTAGTCATTATTCTTTATAATTTCTGGATGGAGAAACATAATAAGGGTGTGGTAAAATGATCTGTAAGTGTATGAATAACAAATTAAAATTTTATTTCATCTAAGATCATAAAAATTGTATAAAGGTATGAAAACATAATCAATTAGAAATATTATAACATATTAATATTTTTACCCATCAATACATATATCATAAAACATGGATACAAGTGGAAATACATTATGAAAGTAATGTGTTATATGGTTCAATAATCTGACAAATGTGATATCAATATTGATCAATGGAAACATGCTAAAACGATTGTAAGTATAGAAAATATTTATTGCTATCATGGGGAATCATTAATAAAAACCTTTATGCAAAATTATAGAACCCTTAAAATTGGATTAATAATATGACTGACAGATAATATAATTATTTTGATAACATAATCATTACCCAATGCATTTCAGTGCAATCTGGGTGAACCAATACGATAAGATATAATGGGCTCTCCCGATGCTATGTCGATGCACCAATCATATATAATATCCAATAACAAATGAAGTAATGTTTATTTCATTATAAAACACAATGAAACTATATTTATTCCTCTATAACCTAATTAAAAAATGGAAATTAATTGGATTTCTTGTAAATCTTAGCGATACATGATTAACCTGGTGAAATGTCCTGTTTTAAAAAAAATTCCCTAAAACATGATTAATCATTGTAAATAAAATTGGTTCCATTAAAATGTATTTGAGAAAATATTAATCCATGACGAGAAAGAATAAGAATTTTGTAATTAAAAAATGCCCCTAATATAGCATAAGTAACAGTAATGGTTATTAATGTTGATGAATAGATATAACATTAAAATATAATTATAATTTTATTTAATGAAACCATGCTTTTTATTTTGAAAATGACAATTCAAAATATTGTAAAAAAAATCCTTGATAACATCATTTGATCTATATAAAGTAATATTTAAAAATATTTAATAAATTTCATGAGGAAAGTATCCATTCTATATAGAAATAACTTTTTATAAATTTTTAAAATTAGTTTATATGAAAATATCCTTGAAAACCTATAAATTATTCTTCAAATTAAATAATAGTCACGATGATATGAATATTCATTCAAAAATCAAATGATTAAAAAAATATTCCATCTATATATTCGTAAAATTTTAATCCAAAATTGTTTATGAAAAAAAATATTCCCTTAAAAACATTTTAAGAGAAGTGAAAAATAATAATTATATTCATTAAAGAATAATTTTAAAAATTGAAAATAAAATTGAAGACATTTTTTATAAAACAATGTTTTTGAAATTTGGGTTTCAATCGAAAATGTTTTTTTTCATAAAATTGTTGTTTATTAACTTTTCTTTGCACAAGGGGTGGAAATGATGGAAAACATATATTTTCATGACATAACCAGAATGAAATATATTTTCTGAGTTGATTGAGACAAATTTCATAATATTATGTCCTTGGAAGGATAATGATAAACAAACCCAATAAACGATGATATTAGAACATTAAACTCAAACCACATTGGTTGCATTGAAATATAAAACCCATAAATGGATATTATTAAATGAAAATTATACAATACAAAAATTAAGAATATTCATTATATATAATGTCATAGTGATAGTATATACACCTCATAGAAGAAGTTATTTTCATATCATACATAATATAATAATGATATAAAATTGTGTTCAAAATGATTTACCAATTTTTTTAAATTTTAAACCTTGATCCTATGAAAGTGAGATCCTAAAATGGATATGTATGTACCCATAATTTTTATTATAAACATCATAATGTATATTCAATAGAATTATATACAATACGTAGAAGAAAAATGTGTTTAATATTGGAAATTTCTCACAGAAGTAAAAAGTGTGACAGAAATATCACACCTCCCAATTCATTTATAATAATCATGTTTAACATCCTATATATTGGTTTTAAAAATATCATTAACTTATTAATGAACTATATTAATATATATAATATCATATATGATTCATTTATAACATTATTTAATCTCTTTGTTACTAATCATTCATTATATTCATCATTTCTGGTGTTAAATGCCATGTTTTCCCTTTCATGCTTTGTTATAAAAGTTATAGTTATTGGGAATATTATGTAGTTCTATAATCTTAAAAATAATATTCATAGTTTTATTTTCATATATATATATATATATATCAATATTACTTTTAAGGAAAATCATGAATGATGGTTATGAAAAATTGAATATGTTACACTCGTGGAGACGGTAGACCATTGGAATGCTTGAGTAACGTCTACATTTTTCAATTATCATTATGGAAAGGAGATAAATAAAATTTTATATTTATAAAATTATTATTATATAATTCATTTCTTACTATATATTTATAATATTAATTATATATACATAATTTTCTATTTATCTATATTTTCACTATTAAAGTAAAAACCAATATTTATTGAAAATGAAATATTTTCTAAAATAACATTTTTGGAACCCTTATAATCAGAACTACATTTAACATCATAACAATTATATGATAATTTAATTTTAATAATAGTTATTAAATAGTAATGTTTTATTTATAGGATATTTAATAAAAAATTATATTAATTCATGAAAATTAATTTATTAATTAAATTTTAATATTAACCAAAAATATTATTTGTACTTTAAAAATAATTTTCAAAGTAACAATAATAGGATGAAAAAATATTTATTATTTTATACAAAATAATATAAATTTTAATAATGCTATGGTCTTGATACATAAACATTCAATACAAAAGAACATTCATTAGGAGTACGGTGTGTGATGGTTGGGATTTAATGGGGTTACTCTCTATGCATGTTTTCAAATGTGGTCTCAATGAGCTTAAACTTCTCCCATATATAGTTTCTCTCATGCTTATGTTGTTGAATCTGAGAATGGGTTTGGTCTAGGAAAATCCATGAAATTATATCTCCTTAAAATGATATAATAAGTTGGATTTATATATTGTTATTATAATGATTGAGGATATCATATCCATTGTTTGTGGAAAATGGATTTCATAAAACCTTATATTTATTCGAGTCTTCTGATCATAGTTGAAAGGCTATATTATCAGTGGTAAAGATACTTATCGGTCATTATAATCAAATTTTATATTGTAATAAAAATATGTTAATGGGTTTTATATAAACATATTTAATATTAAGATAGTTAATCAAATAAAATCTAAAATTTTAATTTTATAAGTTTGGGTCATTATAGTAATGTTCATTGTACTTTGAAGTGATGTATGGATTGTATTTATTTCCATTTCATATAATGTTTTTGTGAATTTGTCATCGTAGATGTCATTATTTATGGTTCCTCTTTTTATTAGTTTCTTATTGGCCTTGGCTTATTCATTATACCCTATATTAAAAATAATAATGTAATAATTTTTTGAAATATTATTTCAATGTGTGACAATTTATAATACATAACCTCTTTTATTTCTGGGAATGGTATAATTGTAGATAAATAAAACCATGATATCATTTTTTCCATTCTATACCATAAAAATGTATGAAATTTTCAATATTTTCTAATACATGCTACAATATATATATTTTTAGCTCATGGACTTATTTAGATATTAATTCCACTTAAATTATTACTTAAAAAAGAAATATAATTTTTTTTATAATAATTGTAAGGACTGATTAAACAAATTTAAAAGGAGTCTCCAATCACACCTAGTAATCCAACAACCTTTGTGGTATTTACCATTCATGCTCATATGTTATTCTTATAAATATGTAGTTGGGTGGTGTTACCATAATGGGTTTATCTAGAAACACATATCATTGAATATTAATCATTAATAATAGATCCTACCCATGAAAATTACACACTGACTAAAATAAAATCCCTTTATATTGTGTTTTCAATAGATAAATATAGGTCAAATATTTTATAATCAAAAATAACTATGCTCTATTCCCATTATCCCTTTTGTATATCTATATGAAATTAGAATCAAAACCACATATCATTCATTATAATATTCCCCTTCAAGAAATTAATTTTAATGTTTGGGCTACAAAATGAGTAGAGAATACTAGGACTATCCAAATCAATAGGATCCCTCTATCCTTATACAGTGACTCATTCCCTTGTTTTCTAATAAATTTAATGTCTCCTGATGAGAAATTTCATTTAATTAAAGATGATATTCCTTAGTGTGTAGAAATTTAAAAATATTTTTAAGCATCTTCTATTCCTAAAAGTTTCAATAAAAAAGTGTATCATATATAACATGAGTCATAATGTTAAATGCAGGATATCATATACATTTGATTCACATATTGTAAACAAGTAATAAATCATTTTATTCTAAATATTTAGTATCAATTCATCCTTATTTTTGGAATCACTCTTACATGTGGTGGGAACATTAGTCCTTATTGAAGTACACTCAAGGTATTTGATTTTGTCATATTTTGGAAACCACAGTTTTAGGATACATTGGATTTTCGTAAATACATTACTTATTATCTTGGTACATGGAATTCATTTAAAATGAGTTAAATTATACAAAACCACTTTCTGTTTTATATTATTTTTTATGATTGGGGTATTAAATTTCTAGGTCTATTTATTAATTCAATAGGAAACTTGAACATTTTTCTAGTATTGTATTATATGTTTAAATGGATGGAGGCACATTCCATAAGCTATGATTTTGTAAAGATTGGTTTGGAGTATTCTAGAGCCCATATTTTATATATTTTTGCATTACATACATTTTTCCTTAGTGAATGGGTTTCTCATTTCTAAAAACAAACATAGTAAAAAATTTGAGTTGGTATGGGGAAGGGTGTTAGTTTTATACTTTATATTAATCCCAACCCAACAATAATGTAGACGCCTAAAATAGATAGGTAAAAAATTCAAAATAATGGTCCAACCAAACTGAAAAATATTAGAGTTTTAGACATTATGATGAATTCTTGGATTACTATACTTCTTTTAATACTCTCATTTTTATTTCACTATATCACCTAGTTTATAAAAGAGTTGTTACCACTATATTTAGTTAGAGAACAAGGACTATTAGGCCATTAAAAAATATAATTATTATATCTCTAGTACAAGTGATCAAAGGAAGAAATAGATTTCATATATGGAAGAACTATGAAGAGGATCATGTGACAACCGTCGGATCTATAATGATACAACCATGTATTCCTAGGACAAAAAAATCATTTATCATAAATAAAAAATTGTATAAAAGGTCCTCATATTCAATTTATGGTTAAATATTAGCTATTTTTATCATCATTCCCAATTGGTTAAACCATAAATTATTACCAAATTGTATTCTTTTGGGGTTGTTCAGGTTCAAAATAAATAAATAAAACAATCATTAAATGTTGATGGGATGTTGTTGATTTAGATTCATGAAAGCATTATAGATTCCTCGATAGAGGAACTTCACCTCCATGAACTAAGTTACCAATGACACCTAGTAGATTTTACACATCCTTATCACATTATATTTTAATACATTTTCGATACTGCAAACTATGGGTTTGTTCATAAGAATATTCATGGGTGAGTTCATATTTTTAAAATCATTCTTATTCTATACTATTTGAAATAATTGCATGATATTTATACTCCCCACCTCTTTTATTGATTTTTTTTGTTGAAATAGTCATTTTAAAAACCCATATAATCATTCATTTATTAAAAAGTTCATGTAAAAATACCTGATTTAATGTTTTTTTAACCATTAATGAAAAATCTATTTAACTAATGACATGTCAGTTTTAGCATGAATATAATACTAAGGTGTGATCTTTTAAAATTGGTAATTTGATGATTATATGAAAAGTTATATCTCTATTAAACTATTATGAGGATTGATACCCTCTCTCTGAAGATTCTATAGGACAATTTTCCCATTTAACATATCCACACAACATTTCACCTAGCCATGAACACTTATTATTTCTTACGTAATATAATGTATATATAATTTAGTTATATATTTATCATCGTTACAAAATTAATTTTCCATATTTTCATTCCATATCTAAAATTTGTCAGTACTATACTAGATTTACATACTCATTTCTTCTAATTATCTGACTATTATATAACATAAAAAATAAAAACAAAATAAAAAAACAAAAAAACCCCACAAATAAATAATAAATAGTGATACGAAATGTACTACCTATAGGGATATTTATTCAAGTAGATAAAATATTTACTTTTGATAATACATATAGGAGTGGGTCATAAAAATTAATTCCAATTGAGATAGGGTTGGTTCACTACAAAAATATATTAAGGATTAACATGTTTAAATAAACTATATTTTCTAGATAGTATGTCAAAAAAACATGAAATTATTATTTCTTACACCTGTATGGAATTAGTGGAATGTTTTACTCATAGATTTCCTTTATTGTATGAATATCATAAATTAGAATGAATATGATTCTGTTATAATTTATGAGACATCTCATTCTTGGATAATTGAGAATAACTAATTTGTTTGGTTATTTTGTTGATCAAATTAGTATTATGATTTATATTTTATTTGAATGAATTTTTTTTCCTAATTTTGTACATATCCCAATGAATAATTTTATAATATCTGACTTTTACTTTATGTTAAAATTATTAGGTGGGGGTGTGATTGCGTAATGTTTTACTGTTTTATTTCATTGTTATACTATAGTGATATCATATTTTGATAGTGAAAATTAAAATTTTCATAATCGTTTGAATGTATCATTTAATTAATGTAGTTAAATTAAATTACTATTAATATTTAAATGTTTATATATATAGATTATTGTTTTAGGAGAAGGATATTTGGAGCCTCCAAGATGTTGTTGATGAAGAATGTTAAAACTACATATAATCACAAGAACATATGTCCAATATTTCACACATTAAAATATGTATATCCATCTATTTGATCATTAAAATTATTGGATTATACAAAATTGTATTAGTAAATACTCTTATAATGACCTCAAATCCCAATTTATCAACCCGGGGCCCTAAAAATGTTTTATCCAAGACAAACAATTTGTATGTAGTGTGTTTTTTTCATTATTTTGATTTATTTTAAAAGTATATATGTCCACCTACTACAATATTTTACACAAAGATACTCACGAGGATGGATAATAACTAATATCTTCATTAAAATTGGATATTAGTTGATTTAAATATTTAAAAAAGAGAGAAAATTATTATATTGACATCTAGGTTCCCAAAACCTCCTACTTAATTGCAAATAAAATGGAAATTTGGGAAACTAATATTCCAACTCAACCAAGAAGTGATGTTCTTATACACTTTGGGTTATTAATGATTTATCCCATCCCCATGGAAGTTTTAGAGATCAAAATCCTAATTTTGAGAGCTGAAATGTATATGTAGTCCCAATCAAACCTCCTCCTCCCTAGGATGGAAATATAAATGGTGGGTTATCATTTGTAGAGATATACACATAACGTAAATGTGGTTTTACAACTAGTTTTGAAACTAGTTTGCTGTATATTGGGTGTATGTACATTTCATGCAAAACTATAAAACATTAAATCATATTTGAAAGCATTGATAGATTCATTCAAATTGAATTGTATTTACATTTAAAAAATAAGTGTGAGGTTATTATTATTTGAAAATCATAGTATCGATTGAACAAAACAAGAATACATTTATTCATAAAATATATATTTTAATGTGATTTGGAAGTAATTATACCATCAATAATATTTAAACCATGTCCAAACAATATTTTTGTTAGGGGCCGGTTCTATATGAATAAACATTAATTTTTTTAAAATAATCTATATTTAGATTAATCTCAACCATATATTTACTCCAATCGTAATTAAAAATTTAAGATAAATGAACATAAAATGTGTATAGTGAACTCAAAATACTCGTATATCACATCAATTTTTCAAAATAAAATATTTTTTCTATTATTAAACTCTTTTAATTATGATACATTATATCAAATTATCATTTACCCTCCCCCCATAAATTTAAATAGTTATTGTAAATTAACACTCTAAACCGATTAGAAATCATTGAGATATAATCTTGGGACATCCCTAGACAACATTTAACATTTTAAAACCTATTCAATATTATATTTCATGAATTTTATTATATTTTATTATTTCTTATATAGATACATTCTATTTTTAGTGTTTATGTTGTCTTGTATACATGTGAGTTTTTTAAATATTTTTTTTATCATCTACATTTATAATAGCCCAAGCCCCTCACAGTAATATCCACTGAAGAAATAATAAATTTTATTATTTTGGATTCTTTTTTGATGGTTTAAAACTAATTTATTTTCCATCCATAGCATACATCATTAGATAGAAAAAAATCGATCGATTATATTATTGGTGATATTTTAGGATTATAGTTTTAGTGAAATATTAAAAAATACTTCATATATAATACCCATGTCATAAAACGAGCACTTATACTACTTAATATGACTTTTGATATTTCACATTAAGTCATCTTCAACATCCATTATAATTCCCTCGTTGAGCTAAATCATTCTACATCATTATTTATAACATGTCTATTAAAAAACCTGATAAGGGTGAGGTCAAATTTCTAGTAAGGGTAAAAATACTAAATAACGATAAAATTTTATCAATAAGAATAAGAAGTGAATATGGTTATGAATTTTTTTTACAGAGCATGATTAAAAAATAATAATATTCTAACCCATAAATACATGGATAATCATAAATAAAACATATAATAAGGAATTTATAATGGAATGTGTAATAAGAATAAAAAATAATGAGAAATTTATGTCAATATTATTCAAAGGAACCATTATAAACCTTATAAAGAAAAGAGCCAATTTTTTTATCATGGGACATCATCTTCAGAGAACACATACAAATCCCTTACATAACCCCTACATTTGGAATAACTATGGAACCAATAACTAATATAATTATTCAGAGAACATAATCATTATCCAATACATTGGATCACTATATGGGTGCAGCCATAATAAAATAGATAACAAAGTCACCTGATAATATATGAGAGTATCTATCAAATATAATTTCCAAGTACCAAAAAATAATAGTGATTTCCAAATAAAACACATAAAAAATTCATTATTACTCTATAACCAGATTAACCTGTTGAAAATAAATGGTTATCATGTCAGTCTCTCTGAAACACCATTAACCCATAGAAAAAACATGTTTTATTAAAATATGTTTGAGCCATGATTAGCTCATGAAAAATAAATTCCTTTAATAAAAATCATTTGGAAATAAAATTAATCAATACAGTGAAAAGATAACATTGATAACATTAAAAAATTTCCACAATGGTGTAAAAGTAACAAAAAGGGATATTGACATTGATGAATAGTAATAACACTAACAAATAATTAAAAAAATTTCTATAGAAAATTTAATTTATATTTAGATAATCACTTTTAAAAAGACATAATTTATTTTAAAAACTATTTTGTTTGAAAACATATTTGAAAACATACGAATGTAGCATCTAAAATTATTTAATATATTTCTCAAGGATATATCCACTCCATTTTGAAAAAACTTATCATAATATTTTAAAAATAAATTTCATTGAAAATAACCTTGAAAAAATATAAAGGAAGCATCAAATTTGATAATGGTCATGACTACCTGAAGATTCATTCTTGTTATACATGTTATAAATATTCCTTCAACATTTTTCATAAAAGAAAAACTATAATATTATTTCAAAATAATATGATTATTATGGTAACTCCATGTTTTTGAATGTAAAACAAGGGGAAAATTTTATTTATAAAATCAAGTTAAAAATGACGAAAAATATTTTAAAATTATATTTATAAAACATGGTTTTTGATGGAAAATGGTTTTCGATTGAGATGATAATAATTCATCAAACATTATTTTTATAATCTTCAGTACATAATGGGAGGTAAAGGAATTGAAAATATATATTCTAAAGAAATAAACATATTATAATATAATTCATGAGATTATAGTGAGGTAGATCCTATGATATCCTGAAAGGAAGCATAATCATAAACAATCATAATAAACAATGAGACTGTAATATTTAACTCTAACAACTTCTATAACATTGAATCTTAGTCCCCATGAATCATTATAATTAAAAAGAAGTTAAATAATCATTAAAATAAGGAGATTCATGATAAAAATTTTCAATGGATATGCATATATAATATGTTCGGTGGATATCATATCATCTGTTCCAATGAAGGAAAATTGAAATTAATATCCCTTACCGATTTGTAATCTTTTAAAACATGAACACCTAGAAATTTAAGTACTCAAATAGATATGTATTTACCCACGATTTTAAGGTTAATAATATTAAAATATGTTACTTTTATGTACAAACACTACATAAAATAAATTGGTGGTGAATATGGAAAATGTATAACAGAAGTCCTTTAAATAACACGTTATTTTGGATATTCAATTTTTAAGATCATGTATAACAGTTTTAAAATATCCATTAACATAATAATTTAACATATTAATTTTTATTATATCTTATATGGTTTTTGAATAGACTTTCTCACTTATTCCTTATAAATCATTTATTTTTTTCATTTTTTTGGATATTAATATCACGGTTTTCACATTCATGTTTTGTTATGAATGTTCTAATTCTTGTTAATATTTTATAGTTCCATCATATCAAGAATAATAATCCTGATATAATTATCATATTTATAAATAAATTATACATTTATGTCCAATCATTATGGAAGGATAGAAAAAAATGATATGTGTTAAAATCATGGAGATAGTAAGCCATGCTTACGCATGAGTTACATTTAAAATTTTTAATGATCATTATTAAATGGTGATTAGTAATAAAACCTATTTATATAATGATCATTATGTCATATATTACATATTAAAATATAGTAAGTCTTCCATACATATGAGTGACGTTATTATATCCCCTATATAAGGGAAATTATAAGGTTATATGTAATATAATGTCTCTAAAGGTGTAATTAGGTTATAAATACCATATATTTACTTTAGATCCATCAAAATACCATACCATTAAATATATTTATGTAATGATGAATGACATTGGTTTACAAGGTTTTAGTCTGTCGTACACATGAACTATGATTTCATAACCCATTTGATGGAATTGGAGATTATTGTTTGATATGAGCTTTTTATAACAAAATCCCAGTAAATGGGAGATTCTGAGTTTTTTATTTCGTCATGGGTTAGTATAATTTAATAATGTTTATAGAGCTATAAAATAATGATTCTCACTCAAAAACAGCATGTATTATTCGGGTATCCTCCTTAGGTTTGAACTAAATCATTATTTATATGAATTAAATTTATTCACAAAATATGGCTTTAATGGTGAGGGGAGAAAACAAGGGATATCATTTGGTCTTGTATTATCTTATCCCAATAGGTTTTTATTTGTAAAGTAGGGATTAGAAGGGTGGGATTTTTAAGTGGGTGAGAGGACACATATAACATTTTTTAAAATACTATTGTGGTTACACATTTTTGTCATCACACAAGTGCTCAAAATGAACCATAGTATAACTTTATATGTGTAATGGTAATGATATGTCTAGGAAATATTTTTTTTTACAAGTGTATATTTTATTTTAAGATACAATTTTGTATTTTAACCACACAATAAATCATTTTTCACCTAATCCGTAGTAATTATTTTTTCATGACTCATTATTCATTTTTTTTAAAAACTATCTTGTGATAAATTAAAAAAAATATTTATTAAAAAAAATTATTATTTTTTAAAAATTAAATTCATATAAGTGTGTAAATTTTATTCAAAATTTATCTTGTATATATAATGAGATATAGGGGGTTTATAGAGATAATGTGTGAAAGTATACACAGATTTTAAATTTAAATTCAATTTGATAATACTTAAAATAACTTAATTAGAATGATTCATATATAAATGAAAAAAAAATTATTTTTATTTAATTTATAATATAATTAATTTTGATAGATAATTTAATAAAAACTTAGATTGGAATTAAAATTCTCCATTTTCACTATTCATGATTAAATTTCTATATTCATAAAAATCCGAATAAATTAGCCAGAAATTATTTTTTAAATATGATTTCAAAAATAATTTTCTTCAAACTTTTTTTAATAAATTTTAAAAAATTAAATTTCAAACAAAATCCAGAGGTGGGATGAAAATGAGAGTTTATGAAAAATGTATTTTTGAAGCCCAAGATGATTTTATGTTAACAATAATTCTTATAATAATCATTGTATTAATATAAATTAAAATTTATTGTTACATATTATATGAATTTAATATTAAAAATTATTCTTTGGGGATTATTTTAATTAATTTTACGGGAGAAACATTATGAATTTTAAAAATGTTTTTTTATAAAGATCCATTTTTAGAAGACAAAAATCAACATAGAGTAAAATACAATTTAAAGTCGATAAAAATAAATTAAGTGAGTTAAATATATAAAACAATAATTATACTACTTAAAAACATAATGAATGTTTAAATTATTAAAGTTATTGAAATAAATTTAAAATTTTACCAAAATTGGTATTTTTACTTATTCATTGTTAAATCAATATTTAGAGAAAAATGCATACATTTCACCAGTTGTAAATTTTGATATTCCAATTCTAAAAATAGTGTCAACTATATTAAGAAAAAAAATTGATCCAAAAATTTATTATTATGTTTTTTTCATGAAAATAAAAACAAATTATTTTTGAATAAAATGTATTATCAATGAAAATGAACCACATTATTAAATAATTAATGATTTTTAATAACAAATAAAATATAATTATTATTCAGTATGATATTAATATATATATATATATAACATAAATTATATAATATTAATCATACCCTTCAATTTAAATACAATGATATAATGTATTTGTATATCATTGGAAGTATACGCTCGTTATTGCAAGTTGAATATACTATCAATAATAAAAATATCATGGATTCATCTATCGATAGATAATAAATAGATTATAATTATTTAGTAATTAATTTATTATAATTTCTTAGGTCATTAATTTCTCTAATAATATTATTTTCGTCAGTTATTTGTGTTATCCAACATATTATTTTTCTTTTTAAATATAAAAGTGTTACATCCCCCCTAAAATTAATTACTTTCTCATCATTTGAACCTTATAGTGAAAATTAAAAAAAAGACATTTGAAAATACTTCAGTTATAAACCCACATAATAAAAATAGTTAACCAAACATAATTTTAATATTATAAATATTAATGTACCAAGTTCATATGGAATAAAACATAAGAAGGATAAGAAATAAGATAAAATGTGTGAAAATACGTGAAATGTGTAAATGATCATATAAAGAGATTAATTTTATTGATCAATAGAAAGTAAATGATTAATGATAACTTAAGGGCCTCAAAACCATAAATTTATGATGATAAAAATGGAGTTTGATCAATTTGATTTGATGGTTCTAGGAAATAATTTTATACAAGATCCTCTTCATAGTGTTGATGATTTCACATATTATCTCAACTAAGAGAATTTGGAAATATACTTACTTGATTTGTATGATTTAGTCCTTCAATCAATTTTGATAGCAATCTCATATTTCCCCCCTGATTATGTGTATTCAGGATGAATTTTTCATTCATGAAGAACTAAAATAAACTTTTAAAGACCACATATCCATAAAAGCGGGAGTCATGATATTCCACATATAAGTTTACATTATACTAATCAAAAACTGGTTATCACATTGAAATTTAATTAACAAATTTATTAAACCATCACATGATACATTTTTCATAAAAATTCACCAAATATATGAAAATTTAATAATATATAATTATAAATTAACATCAAAATAAAATTGTGTTTTAACCATATATTATATCTCAATCCATTCATCTTTAAAACCCAATAATAGGGAGATATATCGATTGAAATTATATTAAATTCTTATTCATGAAATAACATTTAAATATCATTTTTATCTCTATGGTAAAACATGAATTCCCATAATTTCCATCGTATTCAATATCATATATACCATAATGTAATCACCACCAATAATATTATTTCTAAAGAATATAAATGCACACTTCTCATTATGATAATGATTTTCATATACTTCAACCTAACAAAATGTCTTATAAAATTTAATTATTCAATTTTATATCTCATCTCATAAAAACATAATAGGGGTCTAAAACATTGATCTTATGATAACCTTTCATCTTATAGGCTCATGATTTTATCCATAACATTATTGATTAAATCACATTAAGACATCATAATCTCTATATTTATCTAAACTTCACTTAGTCTTAAAATATAATAACCAATGACCCACACTATTGGATCTAGTGTTGAAATTATAGACATTACATTTTTAGAATTAAAGATGGTAATTGAGAACCATTTCATTTTCATCCAAACAATAAAACAACAGAATGAAAAATTGAATCTAACACATTCTAGAGATCCTTTTCAGTTTAGAGTTTCATATAATTCGTAAAAAAATACTACAAGAAAAATAATCATTTCGTGAAATGATATTTTTTCATAATTAACCCATATTTTTGTACTTCACATTAAATAATGATCATAATACATATAAATGACCTTATATATTTATTTATTAGTCATTATTCTTTATAATTTCTGGATGGAGAAACATAATAAGGGTGTGGTAAAATGATCTGTAAGTGTATGAATAACAAATTAAAATTTTATTTCATCTAAGATCATAAAAATTGTATAAAGGTATGAAAACATAATCAATTAGAAATATTATAACATATTAATATTTTTACCCATCAATACATATATCATAAAACATGGATACAAGTGGAAATACATTATGAAAGTAATGTGTTATATGGTTCAATAATCTGACAAATGTGATATCAATATTGATCAATGGAAACATGCTAAAACGATTGTAAGTATAGAAAATATTTATTGCTATCATGGGGAATCATTAATAAAAACCTTTATGCAAAATTATAGAACCCTTAAAATTGGATTAATAATATGACTGACAGATAATATAATTATTTTGATAACATAATCATTACCCAATGCATTTCAGTGCAATCTGGGTGAACCAATACGATAAGATATAATGGGCTCTCCCGATGCTATGTCGATGCACCAATCATATATAATATCCAATAACAAATGAAGTAATGTTTATTTCATTATAAAACACAATGAAACTATATTTATTCCTCTATAACCTAATTAAAAAATGGAAATTAATTGGATTTCTTGTAAATCTTAGCGATACATGATTAACCTGGTGAAATGTCCTGTTTTAAAAAAAATTCCCTAAAACATGATTAATCATTGTAAATAAAATTGGTTCCATTAAAATTTATTTGAGAAAATATTAATCCATGACGAGAAAGAATAAGAATTTTGTAATTAAAAAATGCCCCTAATATAGCATAAGTAACAGTAATGGTTATTAATGTTGATGAATAGATATAACATTAAAATATAATTAGAATTTTATTTAATGAAACCATGCTTTTTATTTTGAAAATGACAATTCAAAATATTGTAAAAAAAATCCTTGATAACATCATTTGATCTATATAAAGTAATATTTAAAAATATTTAATAAATTTCATGAGGAAAGTATCCATTCTATATAGAAATAACTTTTTATAAATTTTTAAAATTAGTTTATATGAAAATATCCTTGAAAACCTATAAATTATTCTTCAAATTAAATAATAGTCACGATGATATGAATATTCATTCAAAAATCAAATGATTAAAAAAATATTCCATCTATATATTCGTAAAATTTTAATCCAAAATTGTTTATGAAAAAAAATATTCCCTTAAAAACATTTTAAGAGAAGTGAAAAATAATAATTATATTCATTAAAGAATAATTTTAAAAATTGAAAATAAAATTGAAGACATTTTTTATAAAACAATGTTTTTGAAATTTGGGTTTCAATCGAAAATGTTTTTTTTCATAAAATTGTTGTTTATTAACTTTTCTTTGCACAAGGGGTGGAAATGATGGAAAACATATATTTTCATGACATAACCAGAATGAAATATATTTTCTGAGTTGATTGAGACAAATTTCATAATATTATGTCCTTGGAAGGATAATGATAAACAAACCCAATAAACGATGATATTAGAACATTAAACTCAAACCACATTGGTTGCATTGAAATATAAAACCCATAAATGGATATTATTAAATGAAAATTATACAATACAAAAATTAAGAATATTCATTATATATAATGTCATAGTGATAGTATATACACCTCATAGAAGAAGTTATTTTCATATCATACATAATATAATAATGATATAAAATTGTGTTCAAAATGATTTACCAATTTTTTTAAATTTTAAACCTTGATCCTATGAAAGTGAGATCCTAAAATGGATATGTATGTACCCATAATTTTTATTATAAACATCATAATGTATATTCAATAGAATTATATACAATACGTAGAAGAAAAATGTGTTTAATATTGGAAATTTCTCACAGAAGTAAAAAGTGTGACAGAAATATCACACCTCCCAATTCATTTATAATAATCATGTTTATCATCCTATATATTGGTTTTAAAAATATCATTAACTTATTAATGAACTATATTAATATATATAATATCATATATGATTCATTTATAACATTATTTAATCTCTTTGTTACTAATCATTCATTATATTCATCATTTCTGGTGTTAAATGCCATGTTTTCCCTTTCATGCTTTGTTATAAAAGTTATAGTTATTGGGAATATTATGTAGTTCTATAATCTTAAAAATAATATTCATAGTTTTATTTTCATATATATATATATATATCAATATTACTTTTAAGGAAAATCATGAATGATGGTTATGAAAAATTGAATATGTTACACTCGTGGAGACGGTAGACCATTGGAATGCTTGAGTAACGTCTACATTTTTCAATTATCATTATGGAAAGGAGATAAATAAAATTTTATATTTATAAAATTATTATTATATAATTCATTTCTTACTATATATTTATATTTAATTATATAAATCATTCATTTCGTGTGGTGATGAAAATAGAGTCACATAGATACGTCAAGGTGGTAGTACACACACTCATAGACAATGTTATTATCTTTTTGTGTAAAAATTTATATATTTTATTAAAAGAATTTTAAATATTTAATTTATATCATTATTATTTCATTTATATATATATTATATTCATTTATATTATATTTTTAACATTCTAGGAAAAGTATTAGTTAATGGTGAATCTCATCTTTTCACAAGACGGTAGTCTACTGTACACATGAGAAAAATTCTCATATCTACAACATAATGAAAATTAAAAATTTATATGTGATATAGTGAATAAAAATGTTTAATTTTTTTATAAATATAATATTTTTACTATATATCAATTATAAAACCGAACTATGAATGAGTAAATATAATAATCAATGACATGGGTTCGTGATATGGTAGACCACTGTACACATGAATGATTATTTCATAACCAATTTGATTGATGTTGAGATTATTTTAGATCATGAAAATTATTAATAAAATATACAATTATATTTAATTTAATGAATTTATTATATCATCAAGGATTAATAATAATAGAATGTGTTCAAAAAAAAGTAAAGATAATGACCATCATTGAAGAATATTACATCTTCTCTTATTATTCTCATTGGATTTCATTAAATCCATCATATTTTAGATTTATAAAAAATTAGAATTCAAGGATAATATGAGTTAATTAGGTAAGTTATTTAGGAATGGATTGGCCTAACCCGAGAGGAATGAGGGTGTGATGTATGGATGGTATGGGTGTCATTTTATAATTGGGAGGGAGGACATGCTTTTATTTTTTTTAAAGAAATTGCTTAATCCCATATTTTTCATAATATAAAATGGAAAAAATGTTCCATCATATAATCCATTATAATTTTAAATTAACCCCATGGTAAATCTATTTTTACTATATTTATTGTAATAAATTATTAAATTTTTACTATTACTATTGTTAAAATATAAAAATAAAAAAACGGGACATTTAAATTGTTTTGTTTCCAAATATGGAATCAATTTTTATTAATTCATTATTACTAAATGGAAAAGATTGAATTTATTTTAATCATGAGGATGCAACGATAATATTTTATTTTAAAGAAAAATATTTAGAATTTTACATTGTATTTCAATCAAAATTAAATATTAAATTATTATAGTTACTAAAATTGGATTAATTTATTTATTATCGGAATAACTATATTTCTGAATAAAACTAATATATAATTTCACATTATAAATTATTTATTTTAATAGGATATTTTCAATTATAATTCATTATATTTGAGTATCCATTAGATAATTAATCTTTTCAAAACATTCTCAAAACATAATTCTAATATAATTTTAAACTAATTATTAAATGAATAATATTGTTTTTCAGATAAAATGTATGAATGTGAATTAAATTAAATTCTAAAAAAACTGGAAGATGTGATGAAAAATGGATTTTCAAGAAGAGTATTTTTCAAACACAATATGATTTTATATTAACTATACATTTAATAATAGTCATGGAATAAATATCATATAATATATAAATTTAATTAAAAAATCCTCATTAGGAAATATTTTAATTAATTAAAAATGAGAATCATTACACATTTTAAAATATTTTTTCCAGAAATCCCCCTTTTATAAGCCTACATACTAAATTATACTAAATTAAAATATAATGTTGATTAAATAGAATTTATTCTAGTTAAATATAAATAAATATTAATTATGTCACATTAAAAAATAATGGGACACTGAAATAACATAGTTTATTGAAAATAAATTATATTTTAAATGAAATCTTCATTTTTCATTATTCACTGTCAAAATAGATTTTAATAAAAATTGAAATATTTAAACTATTGTAAATTTTGATATTAAAATTTAAATGAATAAGGTTAGTGTTATCATGTAAATTTTATAAATGTTAAACAAATTTATTATAATATTTTTTCATTAAAATAAATAAATATTATGTTTTGAAGAAAATGTATTTTTGGAAAATTAAATCACTTTATTAGAAATTTATTGATTATTCACTAAATATTTATCATTAATTTCTATTGAATAAGACATTTAAATATTTAAATATTGTTATATTTTTAAATTTCATTAGTAGTTAATGTTATTCATACAAATCAATTTATCAGGTATTTTATAATTATTATATATATCATATATTGATTGAGCTCAGTGTTGTGTGTTGAATATGCTATCGAGCAAAATAATCTTGGTGTAGTGTGTACCAAAAGATATTTGAGAGAATAAAATTATTTAAAAAGAAATATATATTAAATTTTTAGTACGTTACATTAATTTATAACTATTGGGTTTCATTTTGTTTATTATATTCAAAATAATTTTCATCTTTTGAATTCTCAAGGTGTTACATCCTCAAAATACCTTCTGTGTTCTAATTTATTTCATGTGTAGGGTATACGCATGAAAATTTGAAATTATAAATAAACCACCTTACAAACCCTATATTGAGATGATAATACATCATTGACATTGAGACACATATAATATTACAGTGAATGAAGAAGAATAACCCTTTAATAAAAAAATATAAATACCATTTCTTCCTTATAGAGAACTAAAATTGAAACATTATTTAATGAAAATAATATGGATGAAAATAAATGGACATAAAAATAACAAACCCAAATTATTGTATAAAAAATCTACAAACATTAAATTATAAGTAAAATCACCTAATTTTTAATTTTAAACCAAACTCAACTACATATTACTAGTATATCATGAACATGATTCAGAAGACACACATAAGTACTTAACTAAATTTATAACATTATGTTCAACATTAAAACCTTTTAGTGTATATGAATAACTATTCTAGTTTCGGAAATTCCATTTCTCTTTTAATGATATTGTGATATATTTTTTATATTATATTAATTCCCTAATTGGAGGTAGGGTGGACATGAAACACCTTTTATATGAAAAAACAAATCATAGAATCTAGACCGAAAAAGTGAAAAAATGGAATAATATAGTATTGATCAGAAATAATTTATGATTGTTGGGAATAATTAAAATTAATTCATTCATGTTTTCCACATTACTATATAATTGATCTTTATTAAATGAAATATTTTTATGATGTTTGGATTCTATTTATTCATGAAAACATTGTTATTTTTGTAGGATGTGCACTAGTTTAAAAGAACCCAATCACTATAAAGAACCTCCTTGAAATCCAAAATAAACACACAATAACATAATTTAGGGTACAATATAACCATTATATATTTCAATAAGGTTAAAAGTTATGAATTCAAGAAGAAGGTTGGCATGGTGTTTGAAAAATAATGTAGCATACTATAAGCACATGAACATAAAATTTATATAATATTGAGTTTAATGTAAATATTTAAATACATTAAATTTTATGATATTTTGAGTTATATATTTTATAGATTATTTTATAACTCATACATATTAAAATAAAATAATACAAATTGGGTTCTTCTAATCATTATCCATTTCTACCAACATATATAAATTTTAATAAAATTATTTATTTTCATAGAAAACTTCACATTATCTCTTAATTTTTATTACAAATAATTAAATCATGTGAAAAACATTTTTAAAATGAAAATTTATAAGAAAAAATTCCTATAATTGATACTAAATTACATAAAACCTTTATTCCAATGAAAACAAGAAATTCAAACAACATTAAACATTATTTTATACGTTCATTGAGTGTATGAAATACAAAAAAACATGGAACAAACAATAAATAATTACTCAAGTAATCCTATAAACATAATAGAATGAAAATAAAAATTTCATTTATATTAACTTATAGAATAACATTCATAACCCTATATAAACCCATATCGAAGTAATTGGAGCCTAGTTAAATATAAATAAGTAACCTACTCAAAAATCAATTATTCTTGAATATTTTGATAAAAAAATTTTCCAAATGCATTGGATTAATATATAGATGTATCCTTAATTTAATATATCATATGATAACCTCACAATATTTAGTCCACCCCATCTTATAAGCTGAAAAGGATCAACATGCACTATTTGGGACAGACCATCATATTGGCCATAACTGGATCACCCGAAGATATCTGGGCACAACCATTCAACATGTATAATTACCACATATCATATAAAAGATATAATATTTTTATTCACTCGCATTATTATAAAAAACACTTTTCAACTCAAAATACAATAACTTTTGGATATCAAAATACCAAATTTTTTTAAAACCATTTAACATTACGAAAACACTATTTTCATTGAAAAATCCTTTTCTATATGAAAGAGACCAGTGAATAATGAAAAGAATTTTTATTTGAATAATTCATGACATCTAATAATTTAATCTAGAAATAAAATAATAATCATTTAATCATAAATTTTTTTTGTTGTATAGATAATTCATTATGTTATCTATCAAAACATTCTGTATAAAACACTTAAAAACATTACTTTTTGAAAAACATTTAAATAATATAAAAGGACAAAAAAAAATTTATAATCTATAATGTCCATATAAAAAATTATTTTTATAATCTATCATGTCCATATAATAACATTCATTAAATCATTTTTAACAACATATACATTTAATTGAAAGAGTTGGAAGGAAAATATTAAAATATGTTTTCTAAAAGAATACTTCTATCACCTTAGAAATATTTGAATCATATTACTCTAGAAAATAATAACATTAAAAAACTATAAAATAAATTATAATTGATAAATTAATTAAATAATATTTCAAAGGTTCTATATATACATCTTATAAAATAATAAAGGCGAATAACCATAAAATATGACTCAATGAAAGGATATTGAGATAAAGTCCCTTACTATAAGTCTGGTTCATCACATTTGAGTTTATATTCAAGAATAATTAACCCAAGATAACAAATTACATGATTAAGAAAACAATAATTTTTATTAATAATTTTATTTCAGCTATAAGTATTCAATATATGACTACATGATCAATTAAGGATACATGATATTTTTCTACGATATTGGGATGATGTGTCAAAAATAACTTCGTTGGTCGACTATGGGCATAGACACATTATTTAAACATATAAAGATTAATAATAATGAAATAATGATCATATTTATTCATAAATTATTTTTTAATTACCAATTATCAAATTTTTTAGGTAAATGATGTAAATTAGGATGATGGAGATGATATGTTGTACATTCACATGTGTAATGTTTCCATGTATCGACAATCGTTATAGAAAAAAGATATGTAATATTTTATATTATTAGAATGATATAAATTTAATATAAAATGTACTTGTTATTTATATATACATATATATATCATCACTTTGGTGTAGAGATGAAAAGAAATTCATAACGCTTCGTGAAGCCTGTAGTTCACACACAAATAAATGATGTTTCACTTTTTCAATGTGTGAAAAGGAATGAAATTAAATGACCTGTTATATTACTATAAAGATAAATATTTCAATAATAAAAAATAATTTCTTTTATGTGAAATCTATAAATTAGGATTAACCTTATTACATTACATGTAACACCTTTGGGAAAAATAAATCACATTGATTGGAAAGGAGGTAGTTGAGCGTCTACATAAGAAATGTTATTGTATCCCATAGAAAATGGAATATAAAAAGATATATATAATATTATTTATATAAAGATAAAATAATGTGAAAAATATTATATATATATACTTCAGATACATAATCATACCCAACCGTTGGAGGTCTTAACGAAAAATGAATGTCATCGGTTCGCGAGGAGGTAGTCTGCCATAAACAGAAATGATGATATTATAACCCATTTCAAAGATGAGGGAAATGGTTTCCGGTCATGAATATAACATAAAATTTTAAATAAATAAGATATTTATTTTATTATATAATAACATTACAATAAAAATTGGATGATTGGGAGGAATAAATAATACAATAACACTCACTGATGAACTTTACCTCTTTTTCATGTATCCTTGTTACCATTGCACTAAAAGCCTTACTAGGTTGGAATTATGTGTAAAATAATACTTTTTTGACAGGTTTTGGGATTTTGGGAATTCATTTTCTCACATAATGGCTCATCCAAAGGGTTTGATTGTGGGTGGAAGAGAGGATAGTGGGTTGGCTTATATAAGAGGGGAATTGGACACACTGGGTATTTCTGGGTAGAATTTTGTTATCCAAAATTTCCCTAATGTATAAATGGTTGCAAATGTCCCATTTTAATGAATTATATGTCTAATGATATATATTTAGGTCCAAAAAATAGTTTTTATTCAAGTTTTTATGTGATATTACACTTATATTTTGTTTAACCCATGGTAAACTCATTTTTACGTTAACTATAATAAATAATTTTTTCTACATACACAATTAATTTTGGTAAATAATTATGTTTAATTTTTTTGATAGTATAAATTATGTTGATTCCAAATATTTAAATTATTTTATAAATTATATTCATAGAAGTGTAAATTTTAATTTTTAATTAATCTCACATTGGTGACGAGAATGAAAGTTTATAAAGATAAATTATTCATAAGTTTACAATGTTTTATATCAATATTATTTATGAAATTGATCCAACTAAGCTAATTTTCTTTAATGTATATAATATTTTAATAAATTAACATCAAAATAAATTTAAAATATAACGATAATTATATGAAAATTAAATAAAAAGTTTTTTTTTTAAATTAAATTATGTATTTTCACTATACATTAAAAAATGATAAAAAGTCCCAAAAATTCCCCCTATGATTATTTTGGTATTATATTTTCAAAAATGATATCAAAATTTCTTAAATTAAAATCACAAATTTCTAAATTAAACAGTAAAAAAAAACCAACTTAGTAGATATTTTAGTTCAAACTATTTATTTTATTATTTAAATGTTTCTTAATACTTTTATAACTAATATAACTATACTAATAATAATTAATGTCTATTATTCTATATTTACCTAAGTTATTACATTATTATTCCCTTTTAGGAATTATATCCTTATAATTTTATTCTCTTATTAAATTGGTAGGTAATTCCTTCCCTCATAAAATTATTAAATTCCAATTTTCCTCTTCTAGAATATAGATTTTCTATAAATACTTAACCTGGAGAATCACCATATTCAATAACAGTTGTTCTCAACCGTAAAAAATATGAATAGGTTTCCCCATATACAAAATGTTTTACTACAATTTCTCTACATTTTTACACAATACCTGAGATGAGATCATCATATATTTCTATAACATTAACACATGAAAAAATATATATACTTTAGATAAACTCAAAAGTAAGAACACTTATTAAGAAAATGATAAGAAAAAATTATATTATTTTATATGGGCCAATAAATTGTGTAGATTGTATAACCACAATAAATTAAATAATTAATTTTCCCTTTAGAAAAATTGATAAAGACAAGATTGCCTATTTAAAAGATTTATTTTTCCTATGGTTAACCCCATATATATTTTTCCTTCTCAAAGACATCCTCATATGATATTGAATAACCTACACCATCTTATACATTTCTAATAAAATATTTGTTAACATCAATCTCAATTTTATTACTTCTACCATATAAATATGGTTTCAAGCACCAATTTCCATTATTTCTTCAAATGTATCCATCAGTATTTTGAAATGAAAAATATTATTATATAAAAACTCAAAAAAATAAATCTAACGATCCCAACTTCCCTAGTAATCCATTAAATGAGAGAGAATATTATATTCAATGGTCTGAATATTCTAACTAATGTTTCCATCACATTGATGATGAGATGATTATAAAAAATTATTCAATACCCATATACTTCTAAATATCTTTTAAAAAAATTAAGTGTACCTAGTATAACAATATGATACAATAGTGAGTAGAACTCCATTTAACTATACAATAGCATTCAAATACACTTTCAAATGATGATATAAAGATTTTATATCTAAAATGGGATGGAATGTTTTAGATTTAGGTAATTGATGGTCAATAACCCAAATGAAATTTCTACCTCTATATTTCATTGGAAATCCCACCATGAAAGCCATGGATATTTTTTAAATTTCAATTATTTCATTGGAAACGATTATAGAATACCCTACTGTAATTTACAATATTATTTATCCTACTAAAAAGTCATTAAATTCATAGAATGTTCATTAATATATCATTACATTCCATCCCAAAAATAATAATCCCGATGGTATCTCTACATATTACTACTTCCACCTTGATTGGAAAATAGTGAACAATGACCTTGACTTAAAATTCATTCATCAAATTGGAAACACATGGAACACAAAATTATTTTCAAAATAAAAAAACACATTATTAATCAATATTAAAAACAAATTACATACACTTTATAATTTTTTTTACCACACCTAAAATTATTTACCCTCCTTTGATTTCATAATTCATTCTGGAAAAGTAATGTTCACCGAAACCTGAAAAATAAATTGATGTACTTAAAATCATAACATTTTGGCTAAAATTTATTAAATATTAAATAAAATGTATATATTATAAAATGAAAATTATCAACTATTATTTTTAATTGAAATATATTACTTTACAATTTGTTTTTTTTGTGATTGTACTGAATTATGAAATAATATTCCTTGATCAGTTTCAACTATACTCTCCTTCTCATGTTTAATTATATCTGACTTAATATAATCTTGAAGGATTTTTAATCATTATATATTTCACACATTACTCCATATATATGATTTTTAGAAATTTATTAAACAAAACCCACTGTATCTAATTAAAAATCATTTATATGGTACATTAACATATGATGTTTCAAATGGTGTAAATCATAATAAATTAAATTATCAATGTACATTAGGATTCATCCAATTACATTTAATGATTTATCATAGTATCTGAAAAATTCACCATTTCTAGAAGGCATATTAAAAACAAGAGCATTAACCAATCTTCTTTTTCATTTCTACAAATATCCCCATGATTTTTTTGAATTTAACTCTTTTTCATTTTAACAATGTAAGTGGGATGGAAAACTAAGAAAATTTTTCATCAAATAACTAGTAGAAACTTAAAAATAATTGAATTCTCTAGATCAATATTGTATTTTTGGGTCATGGACATAGTTCAATTACATTTTTTACCTATTGTAATAATTATTCCATATATTGAAACAATATTTCCATTGAATGAAATTATTTTCAATGAAAATTCAAACATACTAAATTTCCCTTATAGTTTATTTTAATTGATGTTTTCCAAAACATTCCTTTTGTTTGTTACACGTTCTTCCTGAATTTTAGAATAATCCATAATTTCGTCAAAAAATGTAACTACAAACTTATCCATGATATCATGAAAAACTCTATTCCTAATCTCCATGTATACATCAGCTTCATTAGAAAACCCACAAAGCACAACTAAAAGCTCATATTGACCATATCTAGTTTATAACCCAATATTTGGAATGTTTTCTTACTTAAATTCCAAATGTTGGTACCCCAACCTCATGTTATTAGAGGTATAAAATCATTAAAATAATTTTCTTTTCTATAAATTATAATTTACCATGATAAAATGAAATCTTGACTATAAAATTACTATCATCAAACACTACTATATAATGTAAATCAATATCATTAAAAATCTATCCCACTGATAACAATATGATGATTCTTATAAATCATGGTTTCTTTAATTTATCCACTTGATTTTTTATAAAAAGATGTATCTTCATTTCATGAAGTGATATTCCAAATTTACATGAACATTTCAATGAATTGATATAATGAAATGATCTAGAGTGATATAGGGTATTGGAATAATTTGAATACCAAATAAAAATACCATTTACAACTTCATTTTTCCCCAACATCAACTATAGTAATAGAAAATTACTTCGTTACACATTTATATTTCTGATCATGATGATCTCAATCCTGTGCAACTAGCTTTAGAAAAACATTATCATAATTACCAAATACACTGAAACTAAAGAACATCACCATTTGCATAGTTATTAGTTACACAGTTATATTGTTGCTCAAAATTATTGTCTTTTTAGCCATGAACCCTTTGACCAAACATACCACATTGGGAACACTTCCGAGATCTTGTTAAACATTCCTTGAAATGTTGTTTTCCATGTTGGGAACAATTTGGGGGCATTCTTATAAAAATCTTAGTTGATTATTTCTTAATTTTCATTCCACCTTGATATTTTCGTATTTTTTCATATAAAGGATCATACATATCAATAGACACCATCTCAACATTCTGAACACCACAAACTAATTTATAAATACTTTTTAATTCTCAGATATCCAATGATCTTAATCAAATTGGTTTCAACTGAGAGTGAAATATATTATTATTACTATCAGTACCTTGAATAAAATAATGAATATAGGTAGAAAATCATATAATGATTTCATCATATTCAGATACTGAATATTCATATTTATTTCATCAAATCCATGGATTTATATTCTAGTCATTGTCAAAAATTAATTGGGAAATACTTTTTAATGAAAATATCCATATATATATCCCATACCAAGGAATCAAGATCACCATTCTATCTCCTATTGTTATCCAAATTTCATAATCGATTATCTTCAACTTCATAATGATTATTGTAATGAGTTACCATTTGATGATCTATACATCCATTTACATCAAATATATACTCGAGATAATTATTCCTTCGGTCAAATATCATTAGATCTGATGATCCACTAAAATTTAGTATTTTTATTTTCATAAATTTATCTACTATTGACATGTTATTTCATTGTAGACATATTTGCTCTATATCATGGATTCAAATTTTGTTAATACCTTCTTTCAATTGATACATCACTGAAATCTATTTTTTCTTATTCCAACCATCTCATGATTTTTATTTTGGAGGATATTTCTTCTCAATGCCTTCCTTGTAAAGAATTCATGTTTCCTTTATGGAAAACCATTAATAATATAAGTTTTTTATAATTATAAACATGGTAATATTTGAATCTATATTATTTCAATGTAACCAAAATGTAAAATATTATAATGATAAGCTACTATCAAAATTATAAACACTACAGTTATCGGAACAGAACATCATTACCAAATATAAGGTCTAAATGAAAAAACATATTTATCCTTAGCTGCTGTTAAAAATCCATTCACTTACAATTTTGGAACTTTTTAGTTTTCTTATTTTTGATAAATATTTTATAAATCATATATATATATATATATTAATGTAATATACATTGGACAATTTCTATGAGTATCAAATTCTCTTAACATTTATAACATTTATAACAAAACATGATAACTTTTTATGAAACAATTCAAGAAATTCAAATTGAAATCCTTCGTTCCCTTAACCAACCTTATAACTTGTGAAGGAAATTTTAAAAAAATGTCATGAGTAGAAAAATATTATTAAGTGATATTAAAATAATTTAAACTATTTGTCTAGTGAAATAAGAAAAAAAACATATATATTTTAACAAAATATAAAAATATATTCGTAATTATGAACTAAAAAATTAAACTAAAAAGATATATAAACGTTTTTCTCAATAGAATCTCTGAAAACCAAACAAATTCAATTAATTTTTTTTGAATCTTATATAATCATATTGAAATCCAATTTTAAACTCACGTTAAAAGTAACTGTATCATAGATAAATCCCAAAGTTAAACCCTTATGTTACTCCCTCGTTATTTCCTACTAATATAATCAAAATTACACAATTTATTGGAATGTTATGTAGGAACACCCATCATTTATGCTACAATATTCTTACCTAGCTCAATCTAAGCTACCCCATCATATAAGCTATAACATGCTAACCTGGTGCTATTTGGACCACTCCATCATATATGATGTAATTGGATAAAGAAAAGATATCCAATCATACTAATTAGACATTTATAATTCTAAATTATTATATCATTTGTAATGAAAATTCATTATTACTTGATTTTAGGAAAATAACTTTTAAACTCAAAAGAAAACAAATATTAAATATCAAAATAGACATTTCATTTTAAAATCTCGTTTTCAATAAAACATGATTTCACTGATAATAGTTTTCAGTAACAAAACATCCAAAAAATAGAATAGGTAATTTTTCATCATAACATAATATCATCAAATGGAATCTAAAAATTAAATAATATTCATGGTGGATGTAAATTAATTGTCATCGTATAGAATATTCCTTTTGTCATTTGTAAAAAATATCCATATAAAAAACCTAAAAGGATTTGATTTTTAGAACAATTAAAAAATGTAAATGATAGATAAAATTTAAAATTTAAACTATTTTATTTACATATAAAAACATTCAAAAATCATTTCAAATAACATTTTTATGGAAAAGGAAGAGTTTCAATGAAAAATATTAAAATAGTATTTTTTTAATGAAGTTATGTGCATCACCTTAGCAGTAATAGAATCATATAACCCAAGAAATAATAACATTAAAAATAACAAATACTGTTAGAATAGATAAATTCAAAATATTACTTGTCAATCGGGTTGTTTATATACCTTATAAAATAATAATGTTTCATGTCATAAAAAAATCCTCAATGAATGGAAATTTAGGTGATGCCTTTCATTGAGCTTGATTTTTGTGTATTTGTCTTCATTAATAATAAATATATGTTAATATTTTTACATTGATGGGAAAATATTCATTTTTATTAATACATTTATTTCACTTATTATGAATATATATATTTTTAATTTTCAATTATGTTTACATCAAATGCTTTGATAATATTATACATATATATAAAAAACGTATTTGGTAAGATGACCATGTTCAAAGAGGAAATTACATAAAAAATTCTAGAATAAAAACCATGAAAAATTTATCAAAATTATAGAATAATTATACTTTTAATACCAAACATGAATATTTTATATAATTAATGAATATTATTATCATATAGCTGATGGGTATTACACACACATGCGTAACATTTTCATTTCCCAGAAACCACTATATAAAGATTTAATTTTAAATTTTTGGATTATATAATTTTAATAATATCATTTATATAGTAATATTTCTATTTATATATTTATATATGTCATCCTTGTACTGTGGTAATGGAAATAGAGTCGTATCGCTTCACAACCATAGTAGACAACATATACACTAATGGTGTTATCCAATTATCAATGATTGAATATATAAGGAATAAATTGTTATATTAAATTAAAATAATGATAAATAAATCATTAATATACTAATTATTTCATTTTTATCACTTATATTAAATATAATTACACATATTATCATCTATGTAACATGTTAGTGATAAACAAATCACATCGGTCTGTACGGCTGTAGTCCTCTATACACATGAGTGGCATTATAGTATCCCTTAAAAATAGAATATAAAAATTTATATGTTTTAAAATGAATAAATAAGTATAATTATATTATAAATATAAAATTTATTTACTCTAGATCCTTCCTCATACCCAACCATGAACATTGGCAATGCAAAAACTAATGACATCAGTTCACATGGTGGTAGTCCACCATACACTTGAAGGATGATTTCATAATGCATTTGATGGAAGAGTGAAATGGTTGTAGTTAAGTACATTATCATATAAAATAATAGTATATGTAATATAATATGGTTATAATAAAATAATTTTATAAAAAAATATAAGGTCATCGGGTTATAAATAAAACCAAAATTATCATTGATGAATGTTACCTCTTCTTTGGGTATCCTCATTATGTATACACTAAAATATTTCGATGATATTTTTTTACTAAAATAATACTTATAGGATGAGAGGATGTATTTTTTTAAGAAATATTGATAGATAATAGATTAATTAAAAGGGTATTCTGGGGTGAACAAGATATAAGACGGGGTGACTTTTATAAGTGGGAGAGAGGACACAGATGATTTTTTTAAAAGAATTTAGTGCTTGAATGATTCTCATATATAAAAAGGGTATAAAAAGGGATATTATAGAACATTATAGGAATAATGTTTTAAATATGTCTATAAAATAGTTTTTAGTCATGTTTTTAGATGATTTTTACCCTTATTAGTTTTGTTTACTCCCTTGGAAAAACTATTTTTACCTTAACCGTGTTAATAAAGTTATACTACATTCAATGTTCATTTTTTTAAAAGAAGTCATTTAAACTTATAAGATAATATAAATTAGTATTATTATAAATATTTAATCCATTTATAATAATTCCATTCATAGAATTCAAACTATTTAATAGAAAATTAATCCAATATATGTTAAGAGAAAGTGTGTTCTAAATAGTAAAATTCCCAAAACCCAAAATTGTTTTTATAACAAAATTCAAAATGAAATGGATATTAATTTACTAAATTGGAATAATGTATGTATAATTCCAGCAAATTATCATTATCATCAATTTAATATAATATTTACCTATGAAAATAAATGGAATGAAAATTCAGTTTTCAATATATATTTATTATTTTTACTATTCTTAAAAAATGAATCATTTTACAAAACAATTCACCATCCTTTAACTTTTATATCAAAATTTGGAAAGTGTTATTAACTTATTCAAATTAAAATTATAATACTTTGAAATTATCAATTAAAATAAAACCCATATAATAAAATATTATCTTAATCCTATTTCATTTTTGATATAAAAATTAAAAAATATTTTTATAAATAATATAACTATATTGATAAACCAGAAACATATGAGTTATATTTTTAACATGGTTATTACACCTACCTTGAAATTTTTTTCTTTCCAAACATAAATCCCATTTTCCTCCTGAATTTTTTCGTTGTACATGTGCCACTAAAATAAACTATTCTTACAAATTATCTCAATCGATATATCCTTATGAGAGTTATGAGGATATTAGTCTAGAACACCCATATAACCATCTGAATATTAGAGAATGATATTATACATATAACACTAAAAGGAAGAGTTACTATGATAAGAGTAAAGGGTGTAAGATAACCAATATATATAATCTTGGAACCACTAGAGATATGATAAACAACACCATCCACAACCTAATTAACCTAAATTAACCCAAAGGCCTTTCCAAAATCCCCCTTCAAATATTGACACTACTATTGAGGACATGATGAAACATATAACTGAAAATAATATCTAATATCAAAAAATAACCCAAATGTCCCCACATATTGAATCCTAACACTTTAATACATACAATATCATATACATTTTTCCCAAATTAAAAATATTGTGGATAGTATAATGTTTGGTGACATAAAAATCAAGAATAAAATATAAGAAATAAAACATAATAATTCGTATAATCCACTTGAAATAATTCATCATAGGTCCATCTTAAATTAATTATATTGCATCTCAAATACCGGGGACATACATTAAACTAAATGGGTGGGCATTGGGCCTAGTAAGCGAATAAACAATAGATATATGTAACTTGTGACCTTGAAGCATATCAATAATAAATTGTTATAATAACATGATGAATATAATTAATTAAATATAATGAATAATAAAATATACATATATAGACAATATAAAAATTAAGCATTTATATGAATATCAATATGGGTTATCACTAAGATTTTGAAAATCCAAATATCCTAGGTTATTCACAAATGTTTTGTAAAACATGTCATCTCTAAAAAATAATTTTTCACATAATGAATTAGAAAACTATTAGGGTGCCCCATTAATATTTTTTATCTCATATGATCCACATTGATCATAAAAATCATTTATATAATAACTCATTGAAAATAAATATTGGGTTTCATATCAAAATAATGGTGTAAACAGTGCCTAAAAATTTGAACACAATGTTATTTTTATACTTGGAAAATGAATTACAGGTTTCTTATATGTATTTATATAAATAAAAATTTATAAATTATATCCAGTTTAGTATCCAGAAAATTGTATGAGGTTTGAGTATTTAGAATTGGATAATTTATCATTCAAAAGAGAGATATTCAATAAATAGATTTGCAAGCATGACCGAAATAAAATATTAATTAAGAAAATTCGAAAATGAGAGGGGAAACACGACACCCATTGATAATAAATTATTTTTGTGTGAGGTAATAATATTTTTTGTAATTGAAAATATTTCAATATTTTGAGACATTGAAAAATGAGGTAATTGAGTGAAAAAGAAAATAGGATAATTAACTTACTCTCAAGTGTTTCATCCTAAAAACCAAGAATCTCCCATTGAGTAATTATTGAAAAATAAATGGACTGTATGGGAGGTAAAACAGATAGAAAATTGTGGATTACGGATTTTCATAGTGAGGAATGTAAATTCGATGATATTTATGTAAAAGGTTGTGGAATTCATTCCCAGTTATTTTTTTGACTTTATAAAAAACTAATTCAAAAAATTAACAGCCCATAATATATCACACAGTTGCTATCAAATATAAGTGTGTTTCATTATTTTTTGTTTTATTACCAAACCCTTTAAATTACACCACTAGTAATGTGTAATTGAGTAATGATTATAAATAATTTATTTAAAATCATAGAACACAAACAAAGATTTGTATGATTCATTAATGGTTTATAATAGTAATAAAATTACCAAAAAACGTATTATTTTAAATATGAAATATATTTTTTCCATAAATAAATTTTATGAAAAATATTAAATCACTTTTGGTTTCTTTTTTATTCCATTATAAATACTATAAAATTATACTATATTTTTTCGGCCAAAAAATTGACTAGCTCAGGATATTGTGAATAAATAATTATTTTTCCGTGCTTTTATGATTACTTTAAAAATAATAATGTTTTTTATCTAAAATATATATTTTAAGAATAATTAAAAATTAAATTCACTAATCCATATTTATTAAAAAAATACTATTTTTTACCATCTATCTTAGGTGACACATAAAAATTTTTTATTGTCCTCATAAAATTATGTCATAATTTTATGATTAATTAATATTGTTCTATAGTAATATTTTACTAAAATATAATCCATTTCATAGATTCATGTATTCATTAAAAAAAATTTCCTGATTGAAATTGAATATTTCCCTAAAAAATATTCAACACATTAAAACATAATTTATATCCAACACATTAGTTTACCATTATAAATTAAAAACAAATGATAAATATAACCATTATATTATTAATAATAAAAATAAAGAAATTAAAATTTTTTGAGTCTAAGTAAATTTCCATTTATTTTTTAGTGAATTCATTAAGGTTAATGTTTAAGATAGTGTGATTTCATTCATGTGGTTCAGAGTACAAGGTTTGGGCTATGATCTCGATGAGATTAAACTTCCCCAATAAATGGTTTCAATTTTTTGTTACATATTGAACAATGGTTTGGATTGGTAGTGTTCAATTTCCAATGATGTTATCTATCTTGAAATCTTGGATAAGTGAGCTTTATAGGGTATAATCTTACATGTATAGGCCATCACACATTCTATCTATCACAATTAAATTTATCGTAATTCTTAATAAATAATAATAATACAATCACTGTATAATTACTATTTTTTATTGGATATGATGTTTAATTATCTTTTAAATATGATTCTATATAATTTATAATGGTCTATTGAAACCAAAGTATTGCATGTTTTTTATGAAATTGAATTACATTATAACTAATCTATTCATTAAAATAGTCGTTTCATTTATAGATTCTCATGTCATTAAATTTTTACCCTATTTATAAATATCACCCTTGAAATTTTCATATACAAAAACAAATAGAGGTACATCCATTTCATAACCACTTTTAGTTACCATGTTTCTTCCTCTAATGTGTTGTTCCGCCACAAAATATTTACCATTTGAGTTACCTTGGTTGATATAATTTTTTTCTATATTCTCATATCTTCATTGGATTCTTATCATATTAAAGATAATATTCCAATTGTACCACCATTCAATTTTGTATGTATGAGGGATCTGGTATATACTCCCACAAGAGGTATATCTTCAATACATAGTGAACTTAATTAACTATTAGTGGAATTGTAAACTCACAAGCCTCTTCCATGATGTGATTAATACCTAAAATGGGATAATGTAGCTATCAATATTATTTCATTTATTTCCAGGTCACATGAAATTATTTACATGTAAATTTAGAAGAAATACATTTTATTCTACATTAATCTCCCTGTCTCATTGAGGGCTATTGTAATAGATATTATACCAACTCTAACAATCATTAATATATATTTGGATGGATTGAACCTTTTAAATTCTATAAATAAAAATATTCGGTCCAAGAAGATTTCATTCAGCAACATCATCCCTATATGTTATAGTTCTACATTACTTCCCATATATATATTTTGATGGAACCTTTTTAACACATGATTGAAATATTTCATTGTAAGAAAAATATACTAAAGGGCGATATTTATCAAATCCAACATTAAATTTTATTGAGAAATTTCTTATTGTATATTATAGTTTCAAAATGATACTTTCATAACGGCCATCATTTTGTGGGGATAGGTTGTACTACTATTCATTTCAATACATTGATAATGTCAAACAATTCTCTAGAACATATAATTATTCCTTTGATAATAAAAATGAATTATTTAAGGATTTACCTAATATAACATCACCACTTCCTTTAAATACATTATTTATGGTTGTTCAGAAGATAAATAATCATTAATAGTTATTATGTAGGTAGTTTTGGAAAGTGGATCTATAAAACAATTCATCATATTATTTCCTTTGGATTTCATCTGGAGGATACCGGTAAATTCTATGGTGTTGTTCTCCAATTTCCATGTGTGGATGGGAAGTTGTTCCATCAGACTGTGGGATTTTTTTACTCTTATTTAACTTTTTGAAATACTCAATGTGTTTGTTTTTACATAGTAAACTTCACCGTGATGTTTTCCCACAAAAATTTCTGTCAATGAGAAATGTGAATCACACCGCTCCTAGGATAGATAGGGAAATTTGTCTTAAATGAATAATCCAGTATATAATTTTTCATCATTGGATTTCAAGTCATAAATATTCTAGTTCCAAACATAAATACACCATAATCATCAATTTTGAATTCATGATGCATCACCAAATTAAATTCTTTAACAATATTTGAAATATAAAATTCACCCTATGTACCACAGTGATCCACTCTTGGATATATAGTTAGGAATAATTTTGTAAATATACAATGTATTTTATAAAATTATGATTTGAAGATCCATTTATTTCATATTGATTAATATACAGTATTTATAAATTTAAATAATTTATAGAGTAATATGTTTTTTCTTCTATGAGAATCTGCTAGAAAATTCTCCCTTCGTGGATAATATTGAATAGAAAAATATATTCCTTGATTGTCTCAATCCATGCTCATTGATTCATGTTGATAACCATATATGTGAATATATAGATCAATATTTGGTGTTCTATAAATGTATCACGTTTTTACCTTATACATATTTTCTCCATATCATTAGAAAAAATATGACTACATCTAGCTCTAAGTCATGAGTTGAATAATTCATCTTATGATATAATTACTATCTTGAATAACAAGAAATCAATTTTCCATTTTTCATTAGTACACACCTGAATCATTTTAATGATTCATCACTATAAATGAATAAAACATCCTCTACAAAGTGTAATGATATCATATGTAAACTAACATACATCTTTTTCAGATAATAGAATATTTATTCACATTCCTTTGTCTAAATAAACTAAACTCCCTTTCTTTATAACTAGTTTAGTGAATTTTAATGGTATGAAAAATGATTCAAAAAAAGTATATATTATCATTATAATCCATGTAATGTATGAATATCATTTAATGTATAAGGATGAGGCCTCCCATTAATGACCTTTATCTTGGTCGGATAAACTCATATTTCTTTACTGGTTCATATGTACCCCAAAAATTTGACTTTTTCTATCCAAAATTCAAATTAGTTGAATTTAGAAAAATATATTCATTTTCTAATATTTTTTTATATGAATTTTAAATAATCATCATGTTTATTCTGGATTTTTTAACATATCATAATATCATCAATGAGTACAACCAAGAATATAATAAGTTTATTCATTAAGACACTACTTATAAAATCCATAAATATGGAAATAGCAATAGGGAATTCAAAGGGAATAAAAAATCATAAATCCTGATCTATTATCAACATTAAATTTTTTAATCATTATTCTCCTCCATGAATAGTTGATACCTAGAGAAAACATTTCACTTATAAAATTATAGATATATCTTAATCGAGTTAAAAATAATAATCAATTCTTGGGAGATCGTATTTATTATTCATTGTTATCCAATTATGTTTTCTATATTAAATTAATATATGCATTGATCCATCATTCTTCTTTTCAAAGATAATAAGTTCCTCCCATGGAGACAGAGTTGGATTAATAAAATTAAATTGTAACTATTTTGAACATTCAACATTAATTATTTTAAATCCTTATATTACATTCTATATGGGGTATTTGATGAGGGATTGGATCCATGTAACTGTTCGATTGAAAGCACAACCTATATTTATAAGAGAGGTACATCAGAATATCCATGAAATAATGAAATTTATTCTTGAATGATGGGATCATTTTCTATAATTAAATATTCTTATTCTACTCCCTCTTCATCAATCAACTCTATAATGAAGGGTATAAGAGGATCATCTAGATGATTATCATGCTCAGATATCAATCCTTTGAGAATAAATCAATGATTTCCTTTTAAGACAACTATGATTTCCTTACAAATTCTTTTGATCAAGGAATAGTTATTTAAGAAAAATTCTAGCATTATTTTATTGGAATGTTCCACCATGGGAATTTATAGTAGATTTAAGATGTTGTTGTACTCTATATTGTTGATACTAGAGTTTCTATACACATTATATTCTTGTATTATCCCTCTAGTATTAATAAATGATAAAAAAATTATAAATGTTCTCAGATTTATTTAAAATTATTTGAAAAAATTGATTAAATAAAATAATGAATATGTCCATAGTTAGAAAATTTTCTTTCTAACATTGACAGAACAATGTGTTTACTTCCTCCCACATCCTTTGGATCATCTACATCATCTATTGTGATTGAGAAAAAATATCCTTACTCCCATAGCCTATGATAATGTTAATTTTAATCTCCACCCATTTTATTCTAATTTGGAAATATATTCGAAAAGATACCACGATTTTGACACGTGAATAATTGAACTCTGTGATGTACTTGCACCATATTCCCTTTTTCATTTGTATTAATATGTTGAAGGTTCAACTCCCTATTACAGTTTCAATCCATATGTATATATCTTCCACATTTATAAATTTATCCACGTTATATGAATATATTCACTAAATATTTCTTCCCCATTTATTGCAACTGGGAAAATTTAATTCGTTCCTTATCGTAGGGGATCAATATTATGCACTAGGTTTTCCACTATTTATCTTTGATTTTCAATAGTCCTATATGACCAATGAGTCCTCTAATATCCATTTAAACCATCATATCCCTCTATATAATATTCTCATAGCTATTACACTCTTAATATTCAATATTTCTCTGATAATCAGGTCTAAGTCTGTCAAATAAACTACCAACATTCCCATTATGATCCATAATAATGTTAGAGGTGTAACAAAAAATCCTAGTAATGTCCATTTTGTATATTACCATGGATTCAATTTTTTTATATTTCTGATCTTTGAATCCCTTCTCTATTTTTTCATCAAATGGGGAAAATATGTATTGAATTATATTCTCATAAACTCTTCCCACTCAATATCATTGATCTCTCCTCCTTGACCCATGTTGTTAATCAGTATAGACCACTGATCAAATACTCCTTCTATGTGGATTACTAAAAATGTTATATTACCATGATCTAATCAATAGATTATCTAAAATACCCTCTCTATAAAGTAAATCCTATATTTAGAATTTACTGGATTAACATATCAACTAATGGAAGGTGTTCATTAATTCATGAATTAATCAACTGCAATTTATTCCTTTAAAGGTGAATCTGGACACTCAAAATAATTTGCCTCATTATTCATAACATCATATAATTGATTCATTATTAGAATGTTGTTTTCAAAATCCATATTCCATACCGTTGGGAAGGTCATCAGTCCATCATCGTTTTCACTCATCATTTCCAATATTCCTAATATTTAGGACAATTTCTGTAAAATAAGACAACCTTAGTGGGAAATGTGTTTTTTCTTGGTATGATTCAATTTTAATGGAGACTTATTTTCAATAACAATGTATTAAAATGAATTATTCATTAATATACTTTAATAATAATTATATTTTTTATGTATCATCATTAATAGTTCTTAAATATCACTTTATTAACCAATCATATACTATGGGAGTCTAAACCCCTATTTTCATTATGTTCCCTTATTTTGCAATAGGTAACGATCGATTTCATGTCATTGAGCTTCTTATGGTTTATTACCCATAAGAAAAAATATTCTAGATTCACATTTACATATATTATACATACATGGTTTTCATTTCATGGAAACATCTCACTTAATACTTCCCCAAAAAACAAAGATGATTTATTATATCTAAAGTTATCCATATAATTCCAATAGGTGTTTTAATATACTAATGTTTCCAACTAACTAATCCTAACATTGATACAAACTATGGAATCTTTCATTTTTAATATACAAAATATTCCTTACATTATGAAACATTTTACAATAAATAAGATCTTTTAGGGTTTAGTGATTTGAAAATTGGGAACATAAAGCATAAAAAGTTAAATAAATATTCTTATAATACCCTTGAACAACTTCATTATAATTTCATATTAAATTACTTTTTTGGTATTTCTTATCCTAGGGACAACCATAAAATGAAATGGGTTATCATAAATCCCATTAAAGTAACTAACAAATCATATATCTACTTTGTGACCATGGGGAACATAAATAAGAAATTATAATAAGACTATAAGGAATATCCTAACAAAATTATGAATCATAACCTGGATGTATAGCTACATAACAAAATATGAGATATTCAAAAACATATAACCATGTTTTATCACTTAGGTGGCAGAAATCATATTTACCTTAATTATTCATCATGTTATCCCAAAACAAGTAATCTTTATGGATTAAATCATTACCTGATGCATTGGATAACTATCAGGGAACACCCTTCATATGTATCAATTCTATCAAACTATATTAATTATATTTAAAATTTTTATTAATAATCTTTAGAAAACAAATAACATGTCTAATATCAAAATAAATGTTTACAAAGTTCATAGATACATGAACACAGCATAATTTTTATCATTTGAAAAGGTAAAATTGGTTTTATAAATATAATTTCCAAAATAAATTAATAATTTTTATATGTAATTTAATATCCATAGAGAAGGAGGAGTTTTGGGTATTCATAGTTTGATAATTTCTCATATAAAAGGGAGAATTTACATAATTTAATTTGGTAGTATGGTAGGTAAAAAATAGGGATTAAGAATTTTTAAAATGAAAGATAATGAAGGTCGATAATGGATAAAATATTATTTCTAAAAAAGATATAATAATAATTATATAAAAATAAAACTGATTCAACATTTATAGATATACAAAAATTGAAGTACTTGAATGGAAATGTAAAAGGGGATTTTCCTTGAACTGATGCAACCTAAAACAAGGGGATAGAACCTCGATGACATAATAACCCATTTTAGCGGATATTTTTGTTGTAAAATGAAAATAAATTCATTAAATATGGTTTATAGTAGGGAGTAATGGGAATGGGTGGGTATTTATAGTAATAGAGGGTAATTACATAATAATTCTATTTTGGAATCTATTAAAATAAATAATCAAAACTGAAAACCAAATGAAATTTTTTCTGCATGGTTTCTACCAGATTAGAGAGGATGTTATTATTTTATCTGTTTAATAACAAATCTCAATAAAATATTATCCTTGATGATGTTTATGTGAGTAATTCTTATAAAGAATCAATTTATATATATTAAAATAAAATATTGAGTTTCAAGGATTCATTATGTGTTTAATATATTAATAAAATATATTCAAAAACCCAATATTTAAAATGTGAAACATATATTTATTAATCTATTAATTTTATTAGTTTAATTCTATATATTACATCATTCTTTAGTTTTTGTTATTTCTAAATATATACCATATAATTATACCAAATTTAATTTTGAGCCAAAAATTCAAACTTCACAGAAAATTATAAAAAAATAGAAATGACTAATTCTGATGTAATAATTTCAAAAATAAAATTTATTTCATGAGAAAAATATTTTATTATGATAAATTTTATGTTTTAATAAAAAATTAACATTTAATGAAAAATAATTATTTTTTACAATAACATTTTCTAGGGCATTAAAAATTTACTTTTACCATCTGAAAATTATATTATCATTCTATATTAATAAAAAGTATTCTTTAATAATATTTTATTAAAATTTCATATTTTTAATTGAATATTTAATTCATAAAAAATATTATCATAATTGAAATTATAGACCTCCAAAAAAAACAATTACAGTTTAATAACATCATAATCAAATTTCTATCAACATTATTTTTTTATCAGTATAATGTACTGATAAAAGATATATATAATCATTATATTATTAGAAATATATAAAAACTCAAACTATTATGTAATAGATACATTTACATTTATTAAACAACTAAATTCCCTAAGGGTATGTTGTGTGATGATGATATATTTTTAGGGTCGTTGGACGTTCATAGTTTTCTTCGTCACCTCTTAGACCTGGAACATCTCCCATAGAAAAGTTTGTTTGTTATTCATTTATATAATCATTACATGACATTAGATAACAGGGAGAATCCATTGATTATATATCCCATTAATTCTCTGAGAAATGGCCATTATAGGGTATGATCCTACTTTTTGGGATCATCTCCCCTTCCTTCTGTGAAAATTAGATTTATCATAACTCATAATATATTATAATCATACAATCGTTGTATAATGTATATATTAACAATGGTTATTATCTTTAATGGTCATTTAAATTCAACAAGATAATACTTCTAACATTCCAAAATAATTGTTATAGTGCATATATCTTTTTAATTACATTACATGATAATGAATTTATTTCTTACCTAGAGATTTTCATTTATAAAAGTTTGGGACAATACAATAAAATATGTAAATAATCAATTATGCCAGCTTACCAACTCCTTGGGAGATATCGAAATTTGTGATTTATTTAAAACTCATACTACAAAACTAATCAACCATAAGGTTAATTAAAGTGTTATTATCACCCCCCTTAGGAGTGGTAATAAAATTTAAAAGACAAATGAACCCTCTATTAGAGTCATCCCTCCCTAAGGAAATTACGAATATATGCATTGAAAATGCTCCAAATGAATAAAACCCATGTCTTAAGAGATTCCCCATGAATGTAAAGGCATTATAATTTTATTAAACACCAATAAAAACCATTCCTTTTTATCATCCCCAAATATCCACCCATATAGGGAAATTAAATTGAATTTAACATGATAGATAAATTTAGGATACCAAACAATAATGTATATTAACACTCTATTGATTGATGTTGTGAATAAAATTCCATGATATTTTATGTTCCTATAGGAGATTTTTACATGTGGATGATATCATTGAGGTGATAAAATGTAATGTCTTGGGATGATTTTCTTATAGTTGATAGAGCCAACACATCCCAACAAATGTATTATTTGTGCGACATTCATGCTTCCATGTACCATATGGGAGTATTTGATTATTATTTTTATTCTTTATTGTGTTATTTTATAAATTATATCCATCGATACATTTTAAAATCATTTTTTTTGTGAAATGAAGCCTACAATAATAGTCATTCAACTAGAAAACTAAATTACCACACACCACACTAGTGTGTTATATGATGTTCGTGGGAGGGTAAAATAATTAATTTATCCTACTGAATTTTTTTTTATTAAAAAATAATATGATAATATGGATGGATGTAGGGTCTTAAAAATTCAGCAATGAGAAAGAAAATACTCCCACATATCCACCATGGTAAATTGGATTGCAAATTAGAGAAGAAATATAATGAAATCAAATTTTGTGAAGGAATTCTGTTTGGTCATGTAACAAAATTGGGGAAAGGTTAGTGAAAGGCATAAATCAGCAACTGTTTGTAAACATATGGCCAATGAAGCACTATCCCATGAGGCATTGTCCATAAAATGAAGAATTTTTCAGTGAGTTTTCACCAGTGAACCAGAGATGCTACAGACCATTTTCACAGGTGAAATTCAAATGGATGTGTGCCCCATGAACCATCCCCACAAATGATGTGATTTGAATATGAGGTGATTCTAATGGCATACCACAACACCAAAAACCATGGTTGACTGGGTCATTCACAAATCAAGATATTTCTTCCTAGGCTTCTATAGAAGGTGTCGTGTGTACAACAAATACAGATTTCTGGAACGCAATAAAAGCACCACCAGGGGAATTGAAAAAATAGAGGAAAAAAAGAAGGCAATAGAAAAAGATATTGTAATGACCCAAAGTTTTCAATAGAAATTACCTTCATAAAATTATGTCATAAAATAACCTGAAAACACAACATAATGAACAACTAAGTGATAAGTAATCATTAAACATATGTTTGTCACTTCTGCATTTGTAATTTTGAAAATCTAAAATACACAGTTGTGTTCAAGATGATTTTGGGAGTCTAACAAAACGAAAATAATTTTTATTGAATAGTAAACTGTACTTATGAATAGTATAATACACTTAAGAATAGTGACATACCCAAATTAATAGTAACCTTAACTATGATATAACAAAAATAATATTCCAGTGAAAGTATGATGTACCTATATTTTAGAATAAGTAAACGAATGTTTTAAAACTATTTTTTAGTAATAACCCATGATTATAATTAAATATTAAATTAATCATATTTATAAAATTAATTTTAAAAAATTGAATTATTTTTTGGATTCTATACGTAAATAAATGTTTGGGGTAAATATTTGGGATTTTTCTGAAATACTTAAATTTTTTATGAATAGTGAAATACCATAATTTTCAAAATTAAGCTAAATAAGATAATTATAGAGTCATGTGTGATGTTCAACCGATTTAATCCCACTTGGTTTGGTATCACATGACAAAATTACTATTCTGGATCATTCAAGACTCAATATTCCTTGTATTATGGGAAATTAATAAACTAATTAAGTTTATATTAAAGAAACTCCCCTCCCCACCACTATAAAAACAACCCGTCACACCCTCATTCTCCCACACCTCTCAAGATCCATGCCTTCTATAAAATCTGACAAACAATCCTCCCTATCCCCTATCCCACGTCCTTGAGGTGATGGTCTCATCAAAATACCAATCCTAGCTTCCTTCAGGAGAATCCCAAGAGGAGGATTTAAGATGTAATTTCTCTTTCTCTTCTCCGTTAAGTTCTTTTAATGTTCAAGTTCATTTCTTGATCTCTCCCCACCTATATTCATCCAAATCATATTTTAACTACATTATTATACATATAATGTAATTTTATGATGCTAATTGGATATTATATCATCCAACCCCCTTTCCCCCTTCCTTTTATTTTATTAAAGAGAACATTGTTCATGAGGTGTTAATTCATCACCTTCAAGAATGACATGTTTTCTTCTTCCATTTATAAATTTAGATCTGGTAATGAAACCATTTTTATAGTTGTACCAGAATATTTATATGTATTATCTCATATTTAATATTCTGGAACTAACATATGATCATATTTCTACTGAAAAAATAAAACAAGTTATTTATGATCAAAAATTCGCTCAAATTAACCCAAAGAATCATCATTTTTGTATTATCAAATGATTCATCCACATAGATCAAATATAATTCAGTATAAGATAATTAAGACTCTTGTAATATCATTAATAACATTTAATATCAGTTCTTTATGTCTATCCATGTTCTACCTGATCTTCAATTTATGAATACAACTGAACCACTCAAGAAAGCCATAAAAAACAATCCTTCCCAAACAATGTTTTTTTAAACTCTATAACTCATCCAAAGGTAGATAAAATCACATAATAAACCATAATGAACCATATTAATGTACAAAAGGTTATTTATTTCTAACTAATTAATATAATGTCATTTTACAGAACAGTAAAGAGAAGTAATCATTCAGATAAAAGGTAAGGGGAAATCTCGAACCCAATTTTCTTTCTTTGGGTTCTCCATATTTTACTCAATTTTTAATATGGTTACTTATAAAAGATAATTTTTTCATCATTTTATTTCCTAATTTGGGATATAAATGTTCACCACTACTATTTATGACAAACAAAATGTCTTCCTAAAGTAGTCTTCTTTAAAGAACTCACCATTTACTTCTCATTCAAGGTTGATGGTTCTTGTATCAAGAAAGTTATTCCCCCTTTTTTGGGAACCCAAAGTTTATGAATGTCTTATTATGAGATGAAAATCATTCATTTACATGGGTTAGTTATGATTATAGTTGATTTATTTTCTATGTGGCAAGCATGATAATGATAATATTATGATGTGACTAGTGCGTCCGGAATTATATAGCGCAATATGAATGTTCGAATGTGACCGGTGTGCCCAGAATTATACAGCGCTCCAATTCATTGGGTAAAGTGATGAATCTATAGAGTAAATGTGAAATTATGTGTCAAAAAGATGCTATCTTGGTTCACAAGTATGTGTGGTAGTTAACCACTGTGACATGATGTTTCATTTTTATACATTACCACATTTCAAGTCTTATATTTATGTTTCCTCCCATGTTCATGATATTTTTACCATGTTATTATTATGGTCAGACCATGCTATATTTATTTTATCTATCCTCTTACTGGGCTTCTATCCCACCCCTTTGGATGTAGATCATCAGGTGGTTTTATGTACTAAGGAGAGGATAGGTGCTAATAAGAATCTAGAGAAAGAGTAATTAAATAAATGTTTATGCGTGATGTTGTAATTGTTATGTATTGTCCTAGTTTTACCAAGAAACTAAACCTTTGGATCCTCTATGTGTAAAAATATTATTTTTTTATCATTAAAATGATGTAATATTAATGTAAGAAAAGGCAGGCTCACTATATTTGGTATCAGAGGAAATAATTAGTTAATATGGGAATTAGGATTAGTGAACCCTAGAGAAAACATATAGCATGATACTAATTAAAAATATCCACAAAAGAATATTTACATAGGGATCCCATATGTAATGTTTTTGATATAAATTGTTTAAATTAATATGTTATTTAATACTTGCTTACTTATCTTTCGTTGAAACCTTTTCTATTTTGGAAAATGGTGGGAACCAAGAGAAATCTGGCCAACAACTCGTGCGAGGGCCAATGCAATGATTTCCCGAACGAAATCTCCAATGATTTGGGAGGTGGAGTTCAAAACATCATGGAAATGCTTACCCAATTATATTAAGTTATGAACAATAAACATTATAACGGGGAACATCCTCCTTCACCAAAGAGGGAGCAACTGGCTATCGAATGTTTTATGTGGCCATTCCCACCGATGTTTAGTGGATCTTCTTGATCTACCAGTTGCAGAACAATGGATCAACTCTATGGAGAGGATATATTTTATGCTTCACTATTCTAAGATGGATAAGGTGACTCTAGCCATTTATTGTCTAGATAGTGAAGTCATTCAATGGTGTTCTTTGATTAAGAACATGAAGCCAAGGGTGGAAATTGAAGAGATGCAGCGGGAAGAATTTAAGATAATGTTTATTAACAAGTATTTCCCAAGAACACTTCACACGATGAATGAGAGAGAATTCATAGATCTCAAGCAGAATGTCGAAGAATCTTTCACAACCTACGAAGCGAATTTCACAAGGCTTCCAAGGTACACTTAGAGTTTTGTTATCAATAATGATAGAAAAAATGATAGATTCTTTAGTGGATTAAAACCATACCATAGAAAGGATCTTGAAATTCGAGACTTTGGGAGTTATGAAGAAGTTGTGCATTGTTCTCTGAAAGTGGAGGTGGATTTTGGAAAATAGTCTTATAGCTATGTTGATAAGAGACGAAAGATGGAGTTTGAAGCTGGAGGATCTAATGGTAATGGTGGGAAGAAAACACAACGACCCACATGCCAAAAATGTGAAAAGTTGCACCATGGGCAATGCCTCAAAGGGATGTGGAAATGCTTCAAGTGTGGGAAAGAAGGACACCATGCTCCAGAGTGTCGAAAAGACATGAAAAGGAAGGAGAATGTAGCTGAAGAAAGGAGAGAACCACTAATGGTTCAATGCTACAACTATAGGGAGATAGGGAACTATGCAAACCAGTGCACTAAACCTTGAGTTCTTGAGGGTAATCAGATTCACCAGCCACTAAACCCAATGGAACAATAGAAGGCTTATTCCATCACTACTGAGGAGGTGGATCTTGATAATGATGTTGTAAAAGGTACACTTCCTATTCACTCAATAATGGAAAATGTCCGATTTGATTAAGGTCCTACGCATTCATTTATATCATGAAAGTTTTCTAGAACTACAAAATCAATGCCATGAAACCATGAAGTAGAGATATCTGTAAAAACACCCAGTCATGAAATCATTGCAACCCAGGTGTTTGAATCTTCTCTTATTGGTGTATGTGTGAAGATTCTTCAAGAAAATCATGTAATACTTCCTTTGGTGGAATTCGACTCTATAATAGGAATGGATTGACTCTCATTGAATAGAGAACATATAAACTATTTGGAGAAGGAAATATCATTTCATATTCCAAACAATCCCATGCTCCACTACAAATGCATGTAACATCATGAATCTCCTTGGAAAAATCCGTCAATGGTGTAGGTGTTGATTCCCATTGAAGAAGCATACCTCTCCCAAATGGTTGAGTTGAAGGAAAGTTCCAACCTTGAGAAAAATTCCCATCGTGAGGGAATACAGTGATGTATTTATCGATGAGTTACCCAGAATTCCCCATGACTGTGAGGTAGATTTCTCAATTGAACTCATACCTGGATCTTCTCCTATCTTGATGTGTCCCTATAGGATGGATCCTATCAAATTGGAGGAGTTAAAGAAGCAACTACAATAAAATCTTGACGAAGGGTTCAAACACCCCAGTGCATCACCTTGTGGTGCGCCAGTGCTCTCTGTGCAGAAGAATGAAGGAATAATGCCACTGTGTATCAATTATCAGTAACTCGATAAGATAACCATAACAAGAAAATATCCTCTCTCAAGGATTGATCAAATGTTCGACCAGTTAAGAGGATATCAATACTTCTCAAAGGTGTATCTTCGTTATAGATATCATCAAGTAAAGGTGATGAAGGAAGATATTCAGAAGACTGCCTTCCAAACAAGGTATGAGAACTATGAGTTTTTGGGGATGCCCACCGGACTTACTAATGCCCCTGTAATATTCATCGATTTTATGAATAGATTATTAAGATATTACATTGAAAAATTTATGGTAGTTTTTATTTATGATATTCTCATATACTCCAAGATAAAGGAAGAACATAAAGAATATCTAATACTGGTGTTGGTTACATTGATAAAGGAGAAGTTATATGCTAAGATTAGCAAGTGTGACTTTTGGATGAAAAAAGTCATGTTCTTGGGACATGTGATCACAAGTGAGGGAATTTATGTGGATCCATCGAAAACAACGGTGATTTAGGAATGGACCTTTCTCTCTAGTGTCATAGAAATCTGATGTTTTCATATATTATCTTGGTACTAGTGACGTTTTTTGAGAAACTTCTCACAATTTTCATGCCCACTAACTATGTTAACGAGGAAAGGGATAAAGTATGTTTGGACAGAAGAATTTGAGGGAAGCATTAAGTAGCTAAAGGGAAGGCTGATCACTACACCTATACTCACACTACTGAAAAGTGGAGAATGTTTTGTCATATAAAGTGATGCTTCAAAGAAAGGCTTGGGTTGCGTACTCATTGAAAAATTATAATGTGATAAACTATACCTCACGACAGTTTATGATCCATGAGCAGAAATACCAGACGCATGATCTAGAGCTGGAAGCCGTGATTTATACCTCAAAAATATGGTGGCACTAACTTTATGGTGAGAAGTATGGAATATACACCAAACACAAGAGCCTAATATATATATTTACACAAATGGAGATCAACATGCGTCAAAGTATATGGTTATAGCTTATCAAAGATTACGATTGCTCTATTCACAATCATCCTGTAAAGGCGAACAAGGTAGTTGATATTCTATGCAGAAAATAACCTGCTACTCTATCCATTCTTCAGATTGAGAAAGACCCTAACTTCTTGGATATGCAAAGACTGGATTTGGAAATCATAAGGGAAGGTGATACATCATACCTTTCTCAAATGATTATGAAACCATCCGTCTAGGAGAAGATTAAGGAAGCACAAAGGTATGATGTGGAGATAAAAAAAGGGTGAATGTAGTAAAAGAAGCGAAGCGGCCAGAGTTCCATATCGATGATGATGGTGTGATTCATTTTTGGAATGCAGCTTTGTGTGCCTTCATCACCTATGATAAAGAAGCAGGTATTGGACAATGCATGTAGATCAACATTCTCTATACATCCCGGGAGTACCAAGATTTACCATGATCTATGAGAACACTTCTACTGGGATAACATGAAGAAGATGATTGCAGAATATATACCAAGGTGCTTGGTGTGTCAGAATGTTAAAGCTGAGCGACAAAAGTCTAAAGCTATGATGTCGCCATTTACTATACCCAAGTGGAAATGGAAAATGTTACTATGGACATTGTCATGGGTCTCCCAAAGAGGTCAATTGGAAATAATACGATATGGATTGTGGTTGACCTACCCACTAAGACTGCCCATTTTAACGTTATTTGGGAAGATCTCTCACTTGAAAAACTTTCTATGATATATGTGAAGGAAGTGGTGAGACTGGATGGTGTTACACTCTTAATTGTCTCTGACCATGACCCAAGGTTCACATCTTAGTTCTGAAGGATCCTTCAACATGCTTTGAGTACTAAATTAAATTTCAGCACATCCTATCACCCCCAAACTGATGGCCATTTTGAAAGGACTATTCAGACACATGAATATATGCTAAGAGCCTGCTCTCAAGAATTCAAAGGTGGATGGGATCAGCATCTATCATTGGTTGAGTTCACACACAACAATATATTTCACTCCAGTATTCAGATGGCTCCATATGAAGCTATGTATTGAAAGCAATGTAAAACTCCAACTTGTTTGGATGAAGTTGGAGAAATAAAGATACATGGACCCGATCATGTTCAGGAGATAATAGAGAAGGTTCAATTCATCTAAAAACACATAAACGATGCTCAAAGTCAGGAAAAAATCTGTGATGACAACCATCTATGGGACATGGAGTTCGACATTTGAGATAAATTCTTCCTTTGAATATCTCTGTGGAAGAGAGTCATGTGATTCAAGAAGAAAGGGAAGTTAAGCCCAAGGTATATTGGCAGCTTTGAGATCCTTTACCTCATTGGAGACGTGTCCAATTGTCTTACACTTCAACCAAATATAGCACAAGTTCATGATTTTTTTCATTTATCCCTAATAAAAAAAGTACATACCAGACCCGTCAGATGTACTAAACTCAGAGGTGGTGCTGCTAGAAGATGATATCTCCTTAAAGGAGCAGACAATAAAGATTCTGAATCGAAGACATAAGGATCTATGCAACAAGACAACCCATCTTGTGAAAGTGTTTTGGAGTAGACCTATGTTTGAGGAAGTATCTTGCTAACCTGATGAAGCAATGACGGAGAAACACCCTCACTTGTCTGTGTAAAGTTAAATTTCAGGGGAGAAATTTCTTAAGGGGGGAGAATGTAATGACCCAAAGTTTGTCAATGGAAATTCCATTTAAATAATTATGTCATAAAATAACTTAAAAACACCACATAATGAACTAATAACTTATAAGTGACCTTTAAACATATGTTTGTCACTTCTGTGTTTGGAATCCTGAAAATCTAAAATACACGGTTGTGTACAAGATGATTTTGTAGTCTAAAAAAATAATAATAATGTTTGGTGAATACTAACCTACCATTAAGAATAGTATCATACCCTTACAAATAGTGATATACACAAATTAATATTAACATTACCTTTTATAGTATAAAAATAATATTCAAATGAATGTATGATGTACATATATTTTAGAATAAGTAAATGAATTTTTTAAAACTTTTTTTAGTAATAAACCATGATTTTAATTAAATATTAAAGTAATCATATTTAGAAAATTATTTTTGAAAATTTTACATCATTTTTGGATTCCACACGACAGAAAATGGTTGGGGTATATTTTTGGGATATTTCTGAAATACTTAAATTTTTTATAAATAGTGAAATACCATAATTTACAAAAAAAGCTAAATAAGATAATTATAAAGTCATGTGTAATGTGCTGATAATGTAATCTCACTTGGTTCGGGATCACATGATAAAATTACTATTATTTGTCATTCAAGACTCACTATTTCTTGTCTTAGGGGAAATTAATAAACTAATGAATTTTATATTAAGGAAACCCTTATCCCCTCCACTATAAAAACCACCCTTCACACCCTCATTCCCTCACACCTCTCAAGCTCCAAGACTTCTCTACTATCTAACCAAATATCCTCCCTTTCCCCTCTCTCATATACAAGAGCTTATGGTCTCATCAAAAGGCCAATCATAGCTTCATTATGGAGAATCTCAAGAGGAGGATTTAAGAGGTAATTTATCTCCCTCTTCTCATTTAATTTCCTTTCAAGTTCAAGTTTATTTCTTAATCTATCCCCACATATATTCATCCAAATGGTGTTTAATATTTATTATTATACATGTAATATAATTTTATGATGCTAATTGGATATTATATCATCCAACCCCATTTTCTTATTCCTTTTATTTTATTAAAGAAAATGTCATTCTTGATGTGTTAATTTGTCACCTTCAAGAAAAAAAAAGTTTTCTTCTTCCATTTCTACCTTCAGATCGGGTCATGAAACTATTATTATGGTCAAACTGGAATATTTAATATATATTATCTCGTATTTAATTTTCTGGTACCAACTTATGACCATATTTCAAGTGATAAATTAAAACAAGTTCGTTATGATCGAAAAATCACTCAAATTAACCCAATCTATCATCATTTATTAATTATCAAATGATTCATCGTCATGGATCTAATATAATACATTATAATATCATAAAACCCCTGTAATATCATTAATAACATGTAATATAAGTTATGGATGTCTACCCATGTTCTACCCGAACATCAATTTTTTAATATAAGTGAACCACTAAAGAAAACCATAAATAAAACATTCCCAAACAATGTATTTTTAAAATCTAGAACTCATCCAAATTCCCATTAAATAATTTAATAAAACCATAATGAACCATATTATTGTACACAGGGTTATTTATTTCTAATTAGCTAATATAATGTCATTATACAAGACATTAATGAGAAGGAAGCATTTGGATACAAGGTAAGGGGAAATATCAACCCCAATTTTCTTTCTTTGGGTTCTCCATCTTTCACTCCATTTTTTATATGGTTACTCCATTAAGATCATTTTTTCATCATCGGATTTCCTTTTATGGGATATACATGTTTACCACTATTGTTTATGTAAAAGAAAAGTCTTCCAAAAGAACTCTTCTTTTAGGAACTCGCCTTTTACTTCCCATTCGAGGTTTTTGGTTCTTGTATCAAGTATGGTATTCCCTATTTTTTTGGGAACACAAAGTTTATGAATGTGTTATTATGAGATGAAACACATACATTTCCATGTGTTAGTTATGTTCATCATTGATTTATGTTATATTAGGAATGCATGATAATTATAAGATTATGATGTGACAGGTGCACCCAGAATTATATAGCACAATATGAATGTTTGAATGTGAAGGGTGCACCCGGAATTATACAACAATACAATTCATTGGGTATAGTGTTGAATCACATGAATAAATTTGAAATTATGTGTAAAAATGATTTTATCCTGGTTCACATGTATTTGAGATAGTTTAACACTAAGAAATGATGTTTCATTTTTATACATTACCACATTTCAAGTCTTATATTTATGCTTCCTCTCATGTTCATGATCATTTTACCATTTTTTTTTATTATGCTCAACCCATGCTTTATTGTTCTTATCTATCCTATTACTGGTCTTATAGGTCACCCCTTTTTATGTATATCCTCTAGTGGCTACATGTACAAAGTAGATTACAAGTGCCAATAAGAAACTAGAGATGAATAAATTAAATTAATGATTATGGTTGGTGTAGTAATTGTTATGTATTTTCCTAGTTTTCCGAAGACACTAAACATATAGATCCTCTATGTGTAATAATATTATGTTGTTTATATTTTTAATGATATAATAGTTATATATGAAACGACAGGGCCGCTATAGTTGGTATGGGAGGAAAGGTTTAGACAATTTGGGAATTAGGATTAGTGAACCCTAAAAAACCTATATCATGAGACTAAGTACAAATATTCACACGAGAATATTTACATAGAGATTCCATATGTTATTTTTTTAAATTGCTTAAATGAATAAGTTATTCATGACTTGCTTACTTATGTTTTGTTATGACCTTTTATATTTTTAAAAATGGTGGGAACAAGGTAAAATTTGGCCAAAAACTTGTTCGAGGGCCAATGAAATGGTAGCCCGAACGACATCTGCAATGATTTGGGAGGTGGAGTTCAAAACATCATGGAAATTATTACCCAATTATCTCAAGTTATGGACAATAACCATAATAAAGGGGAACGTCCTCCTTCACCAATGAGGGATCAACTGGCTATCGAATGTTTTATGCAGAAACGACCACCGATGTTTCGTGGATCTTCTGATTTACTACTTACGGAATAGTTGGTCAACTCTATGGAGATGATCTTTTTCGTGATTCACTGTTTCGAGATGACGAAGGTGATTCTAGCCATTTATCGTCTATATGGAAAAGCCAATAAATGGTGGGATATGAATAAGAACACCAAGCCAAGGGGGGAAATTGAAGAGATGGAATGGGAATAATTTAAGATAGTGTTTATTAACAAGTATTTCCCATGAACTCTTTGAATAAAATTGAGAGAGTATTCATAGAGCTCAAGAAAAAAGAAGTATAATCTGTCACAACATACAAAGATATTTTCAAAAGGCTTGTGAGGTAATCTTTGGGTTTTGTTATCAACAATAATAGAAAAATTGATAGATTCTTTAGTTGATTAAAACCCCACCTTCGAAAGGCTCTTGAAATTAGATACTTTTGGAGTTATGAAGAGTTTTTTCATTGTGCTCTAAAATTTTAGATGGGGTTTGGATAATGGTCCCCCGGCTATGGTGATATGAAATGAAAGATGGAGTTTCAAGAAGGGGGGATCTAATGATAATGGTGGCAAGAAAACTCAATGACCCACATGCCAAAAATGTGGAATGTTGCACCATGGGAACTGCCTCAAGGAGAAGGGGAAATGCTTCACTTGTGGGAAAGAAGGAAACCATGCTCAAGATCGTCAAAAAGACAAGAAAAGGATGGAGAATATAGCCGATGTAAGGATAGAAAAAATCTTGGTTCAATGAAACAATAGTAGGCAGATAGGGCAATATGAAAACCAGTGCACTAAACCTCGAGTTCTCGAGGGTAATCAGCATCAGTAGCCACTAAAGCCAAAGGAACATGGGAAGGCTTATGCCATCACTATTTTGAGGTGTATCTAGATAATGAAGTCGTACAAGGTACACTTCCAATTCACTCAAGAATGAAAAAAGTATTATTTGATTCTGGTTCTACACATTGTTTTATATCTTGAATGTTTTCTAGAACTATAGAATTGAATCCTCAAAACCATGAAGTAGAGATATCATTAAAAACACCAAGTGGGGCAATCATTACAACCTAAGTGTTTGACTCTTCTCCAATTTGTGTATGTGGGTTGATTCTTTTAGAAAATCTCATAATACTTCCTTTAGTGGAATTCGACGCTATAATGGGAATGGAATGGCTCTCGTTATATAGAGCACATATCAACTATTAGGAAAAGGGAAATATCTTTTCATATTCCAAACCATCCCATTCTCCTCTACAATTACAAGGAAGATCATGAATCTCCGTTGAAAAATCATTCAATTGTGAGGGTGTTGATTCCCTATGAAGAAGCATAGATCACCCAAATTGTTGAGTTGAAGGAATGTGCCAACCTTGTCGAAATTCCCATCATGAGGGAATACAGTGATGTATTTCCTGAAGAGTTACCCGTATTTCCCCCGGATCGTGAGGTAGAGTTCTCAACTGAACTCATACCCGGAGATACTTCTATATCGAAGTGTCTCTATAGGATGGATCCTATCAAACTAAAGGAGTTAATGAAGCAGCTTCAAGAGCTTCTAGACAAAGGGTTCATACGCCCTAGTGCATCACCTTGGGGTGCACCAGTGCTCTTTGTGAAGAAGAAGGATGGAACAATGCGACTGTGTATCAATTAATTGGAACTCAACAAGATCACTATAAAGAAAAAGTATTCTTTCGCAAGGATTGACGACTTCATATACCAGTTAAGAGGTGGTTAATACATCTCAAAGTTGGATCTTCATTCTATATATCATCAGGTAAAGGTGAATATGGAAGATATTCAGAAGATTTCCTTCAGAACAAGTTATGGGAACTACGAGTTTTTGGTGTCACCCTTCGGACTATCTAATGCCCCTGAAATCTTCATGGATTTGACGAATAGAGTCTTTAGACATTACCATGAAAAATTTCAGGTGGTTTTTATTTATGATATTCTCATCTAATTCAATTGAAAGGAGGAACATGAAGAATATATAAGACTTTTGTTGGAGACATTGAGAAAGGATAAGTTGTACGCCAAATTTAGAAAGTGTCCCTTTTGGATGAAACAAGTCACGTTCATGGGACATGTGACCACACATGAGGGAATTTCTATGGATCCTTCAAAAACAATGGTAATTGAGGAATGGCCCAGGCCCTCTAGTGTCACATAAATCTGTAGTTTTCATGTATTAGCTGGGTACTACTGACGTTTTGCGTGAAACATCTCAAGATTTCCATGACCTCTAACTATGTTAACAATTAATGGGTAATGTATTTCTAGATAAAATAATATGAGGGCAACTTCAAGGATCAAAAGAGAAGGCTGATCACTGAAACTGTACTCACACATATGAAAAGTGGTGAAAGTTTTTTCATATACAGTGCTGCTTCAATGAAAGTCTTGGGTTTCATACTCATGAAAAATGATAATGTTATAGCCTATGACTCATGACAGTTGATGATCAATGAGGAGAACTACCCGACGCATGATCTACAGCTGGCATCCATGATTTTGGCCGTGAAAATCAGGCGGTACTACCTTTATGGTGAGAATTTTGACATATACACCGACCTAAAGTGCCTAAATTATATATTCACCCAAAATGATCTCAACATGCGTCAAAGGATATGGTTAGAGCTAATAAAGGATTATTATTTCTCTATTCACTATCATCCTGGAAAGGTGAACAAGGTAGCGAATTCTCTAAGCAGAAAAGAACCTACTACTTTATCCATGTTGTGGGTTGAGAAAGAACCTATCTTCTTGGATATGAAAAGAATGGATTTTGAAATCACAAGGGGAAGGGATATATCAAACCTTTCCGAAATGAATGCACAACCATCCATCCAGGAGAGGATTAAGGAGGCACAACGGGACAATGTGGAGATACAAAAGAGGGTAAATATAGTAAAGGAAAGGAAGCTGCCAGAGTTCTATATCGTCGATAATGGTGTGATTCAGTTTATAATACGGATTTGTGTGCCTTCAACTCCTGGAATAAAGAAGGATCTATTGGAAAATTCACATATATTATCATTCTTTATCCATCCTAAGAGTACCAAGATGTACTGTGTGTGTGTTTACATAGATATCTTCCCCTTGTTGTTTTCCCACCAAAATTGATGTCATAGAAAACTGTAAATCACAGTGATCCCAAGATAGATAAAGTAATTTGTCTTACATGAATAATACAATAGATAATTATTCATCATAGGAGATCAAGTCATAAAAATTCTAGTTCCAAATAGAAATACACTATAATCATCAATTTTGAATTCATGATGCATCACCATATTAAATTCATTAACCATATTTGAAATATAAAAATCATCTATTTATACCATAGTGATCCTCTCTTGGATATATAGTTATGAATAATTTTGTAAATATAGTATGTATTTTATACAATTATGATTTCAAGATCCACTCATTTCATATCCATTAATATATAGTATTTATAAATTTAAATCATTTATAAAGTAATATGTTTTTTTCTACAATGAAAATTTGCTAACATATTCTCTCTTCGAGGAGAATATTGAATAGATAAATCATATTCCTTGATTATCTTGATCCCTGTGCATTGATTCATGTTGATAACCTTATGTGTGAAAATATACATCAAACTATTGTGTTCTATACATTTATCACATTATTTAATTTATATATATTTTCTCCATATCATTCGGGAATATATGACTACATCTAGCTCCATGTCACGAGTGGAATAATTCATCTTATGATATAATTACAATCTAGAATAACAATAAATAACTTTTACATTTTTCATTAGTACACACCTGAATCATTTTAATGACTCATCACTATAAATGATTAAAACTTCCCCTTAAGAGGGTACTGATAGAATATTCAATCTAATGTACATATTTTTCAGTTCATGGAATATTTATTCACATTCCATTATCCAAATAAACTAGACTCCCTTTCTTTATAACTAGGTTACTGAATTTGAAAGCTATGAAAAATGATTCAAAAAAAGACTATAGTATCATTATAAATCATGGAATCTATGAATAACATTAAATTTATTAGTATGCGGCCACCCATCAATAGCCTTTATCTTTGTAGGATAAACTAATATTGCTTTACTGGTTCATATATACCCCCAAAATTCAACTTTTTCAAACCAAAATTCACATTAGTTGAATTTAGAAAAATATATACATTTTTAATAGTTTGTAATATGAATCTTAAATAATCCTCATGTTTCATGTGGATTTTTTAATATATCATAATATCATCAATGAGGACCACCATAAACATAATAAGGTTTTCATCAAGACACTATTTATCAAATCCATAAATATAGATGGAGAATTAGGGAATTCAATGGTAATAAAAAATCATAAATCCTGATCTTTTTTCAAAATTCAATTTTTTTATCATTATACTCTTCCATTAATAGGTGATACCTAGAACAAATATTTCAAATATAAAATAATAGATATATCTTAATAAAGTTAAAAAATAATAATCAATTCTTGGGTGATGGAATTTATTATTCACTATTATCCAATTAAGTTTTCTATATTAAATTCATATATGCATTGATCCATCATTCTTCTTTTCAATGAGAACAAGTTCCTCCTAAAGAGATAGTGTTGGATTAATAATATACAATTGAAAAGATTTTGAACATTCTTGATTAATTATTCTAAATCCATATATTACATTCTACATGGGGTCTTTGTTGAGGGATTGGATCCATGTATCTATTCAATTGAATGTAAAACCTCTATTTCTAATAGCGGTCCATCAGACTATACATGAAATAAAAAAATTATTCTTGATTGATGGGGCATTTGTTATACTTATATTTTCTTCTTCTACTCCCTCTTCGACAATAAACTCTATAATGAAGTCTATAATAGGATCATCAAGAAAATTATCGTTCTCATATATCAATACATTGAGAATAAATCAATGATTTCCATTTAAGACAACTATGATTTCTTTACATATTATTTTGATCAAGGCATTGTTATTTGAAAGAAATTATTGACTATTTTATACTAGAGTTCCACCATGGGAATTAATTGTATATTAGAGATGCTGTTTTACTCCATAATGTTGATACTAGAGTTTCTGTACCCATCTGATTCTTCTATTATTCCTCTAGGATTAAAAAATGATAACTCAATTTCAAGATGTTCTCATATTTATTTAACATCATTTGAAAAAATTGATTAAATGAAACAATGAATATGTCCATAGTTAGAAAATTTTCATTCTATCATTGACATGAAAAAATTATTTACTTTCAACCACATCCTTTGGATCCTATACATCATCTGTTGTGATTGAGAAATCATATAATTGATCTCATGGAATAAGAAAATGTTAATTTTTGTCTCCGTCCATTTTATTCTTATTTGGAAATCTATTTGAAATGTTACCATGATTTTAACGCATGAATAATTGAACTTCATGATGTACTTGAACCATCTTCCCTTTGTTATCTGTATTAATATATTGAAGGTTCAACTCACTATGACAGTTTCAATACATGTGGATATATCTTCTATATTTATAAATTCTTCCACTTTATATGAATATATTCACTAAATGTTTCTTCACCATTTATTGCAACTGGGATAATGTAATTCTTTCCTTGTCATAGGGGATCAATATTATGCACTATGTGTTCAACTATTTATCATCGCTTCTCAATAGTCCTATATGACCAAGGAGTTATCTAATATCCATTTAAACCATCATATCCCACTATATAATATTATCATAGGTATTACACTCTTAATATTAAATATTACTCTGATTATCAGGTCTTTGTATGTTGAAGAAACTACCAACATTCCCCTTACAATCCATAATAATGTTAGAGGTGTAACAAAAAAGACTATTAAGTTCCATTTTGTATATTCCCAAGGATTCATTTCCCTTATATTTGAGATATAAGAATTCCTTCACTATTTTTTTCATCAAATTGAGAAAAAATGTATTGAATAATATTCTCCTAAACACTTCCCACTCCATAGCATTGATCTATCATCCTTGACCAATGGTTTTAATCAGTGTACACCACTAATCAACTACTCCTTCTATGTGGAATAGTAAAAATGTTACATTACCATGATTTAATCAATATATTTTCTAAAATTAACTCTCTATAATGTAAATAATCTATTTAGAATTTAATGGATTAACATATCGACTAATGGAAGGTGTTCATTAAGGCTTGAATTAATCAATTGAAATTTATTCCCTTCAAGGTGAATTTGAACACTCCACATGATTATACTCATTATTCATAACATCAAATAATTGATTCATTATTAGAATGATGTTTTCAAAATCCATATTCTATCACATTGTGATGGTCATCCGTTCATCATCTGTTTGACTCATCATTTCAAATATTCCAAATATCTAGTACAATTTCAATAATATAATATAAAATTAATGGGAAATGTTTTTGTTCTAGGGATGATTCAATTTAAATGGAATCTTATTTTCAATAACAATATAATAAAATGAATTATTCATTAATATCCTCTAACAATAATTATATTTTCAATGTATCATCCATAATAGTTCATAAATATCATTTTATTAACCAATCATATCCTATGGGAGTCTAAACCCCTGTGTTCATTATGTTCCCTTATTTTGCAATAGGTGAAGATCGATTCCATGTCATTGATCATTTTATGGTTTATTGCCCATAGGAGAAACTATTCTAGAGTCACATTTACATATATTATACATACATGGTTTTCATTTCTTGGAAACTTCTCAACTAATACTTCCGAAAACACAATGATGATTTCTTATATTTCAAGTTATCCATATAATTCCAATAGGTGTTTTTATATACTAATTTTTTTCAACTAACTAAACAATCCATTGATACAAATTATAGAATCTTTGATTTTTAATATACAAAATATTCTTTACATTGTGAAACATTTTACAATAAATAAGATCTTTTAGTGTTTAGGGACTTGAAAATTAAAAACATAAATTATAAAAAGATAAATAAATATCCTTATAATACACTTTAACGGCTTCATTATAGGTTCATCTTAAATTAATTTTTTGTTATTTCTTATCATAGGGACAACCATAAAATGAAATTGGTTATCATAAATCCCATTAAAGTAATAAAAAAATTATATATCTACTATGTGACCATGGGGAATATCAATAAGAAATTATAATATGAACATAAGGAATATCCTAAAAAAATTATGAATCCTAACATGGATATGTAGCTACATAACAAAATATGAGACATTCAAAATCATAGAACCATGTTTTATCACTGAGGTGGTGGAAATCATAATTACCTTAATTATTCATCATGTTATCCAAAAAACCAGTCATCTCTAGAGAATACATCATTACCTGATGCATTGGAGAACTATCACGGAACACCATTCATATGTATAAATTATATCGAATTATATTAATTATAATAAATTGATTTATTAATAACCTGTAGAGAACAAATACCCTAATTAATATCAAAATCAATGATGACAATGTTCATAGAGACATGAAGACAACATAATTTTTATCATTTGAAAAGGTAATATTGATTTCATAAATATAATTTACAAAATAAATAAATTATTTTTATTTGTAATTAAATACAAATAGAAAAGGAAGAGTTTTGGGTATTCATAGTTTGATAATATATCATATATAATGAAGAAATTCGATAATTTAATTTGGCAGTATGGTAGGTATGAAATTGGGATTAAGAAATATTAAAATTCGAGCTAATGAAGGTCAATAATGGATAAAATATTATTTCTAAGAAAGGTATAATAATTAATATATAAAAATAAAACTGAATCAACATTTTTAGATATACAAAAATTAATGTACTTTAATAGAAATGTTAAAGTTGATTTTCCTTGAATTGATGCATCCTAAAACTTGAGGATGGAACCTTGAAGTCATAATAACCCCGTGTAGGGATATTATTGTTGTAAAATGAAATTAAATTCATTAAATATGGATTTTTAGTATAGAATAATGGGAATGGGTGGGAATTCATAGTAATAGAGTGGGTAATTACTTAATAATTTTGATTTGTAATATATAAAAATAAATAATTAATACTGAAAACCAAATGAAATTTTTTCTCCATGATTTCTACCAAATAGGAGAGGATGTTATTATTTTATATGTTTAATTAAAAATATTAATAAAATAATATCATTGATGATGTTGATGTGAGAAATTATTATAAAGAATAAATTTATATATAATAAAATAAAATATAGAGTTTGAGGGATTCATTATCGGTTTAAAATATTAATAAAATAAATTAAAAAACTCAATATTTATAATGTGAAACATATATTTATTAATCTATTCATTTTATTATATATATTACATCATTTTTGGTTTATTTTTATTTCAAAATATATACCATATAATTATACCAAATTTAATTTTGACCCAAAAATTCAAATTTCTCTAAAAAATATGAAAAAAAAGAAATGATTAATTTTGATGTAATAATTTCAAAAATAAAATTTATTTAATGAAAAACATATTTTATTATGATAAATTGTGAATTTAAATAAAAAATATACATTTAATAAATAAAAATTGTTTTCTACAATATCAGTTTCTAGGCCATTAGAAATTTGCATTTATAATCTGAAAATTATATTATCATTTTATTTTTTTAAAAACTTATTCTTTTATAGTATTTTATAGAAATTTCATATATTTAAATGAATATTTAATTCATTAAAAATAGTATCATGATTGAAACTGTAGACAACCAATAAAAAAAATTACAGATTCATCACATCAGAATAAATTTCTATCAAAATTTTTTTTCAATCATTATAATGTACTAAAAAAAGATATATATATATTCATTATATTATTAAAAATATATATAACTCATACTATTATGTAATAGATACATTTAACTTTTTTTCAACCGAATTTCCTAAGGGTAATTTGTGTGATGATGATATTTTCTTGGGGTGGTTGGATGTTCATAATTTTGTTCATGACCTCTTGGATATGGAACATCTCTCAATGAAAATTTCCCTTGTTATTTTTTTTTATTTTATCATTACATGACATTAGATAAGCAGGAGAACCAATTGATTATATTTCCCTTGAATTCTCTGAGAAATGGTCTTATAGGGTATGATCCTACTGGTTGGGATCATCTCCTCTTCCTTCTGCGACAATTAGATTTATCATAACCTATAATATATACTAATCATTCAATCATTATATAATGTATATATTAACAATGGATATTATGTTTAGTGATCATCTAAATTAAACAAGATAATACTTATAACACTCCAAAATAACCGTTATAGTGCATATATTTTTTTAACTTCATTATATGATACTGAATTTATTTTTGCTATATATAATTTCATTTAGAAAATTTTGGGACAATACAATAAAATATGTAAATAATCAATTATTCCATCTCACCAACTCCTTGGGTGATATAAAAATTCATTAATTATTTAAAAATACTACTACAAAACTAATCAACCCTAAGGATAAGTAAAATGTAATTATCACCCCCCTTAAGAGTGGTAAAAAAATTTAAAAGACAAATTAACCCTCTATTAGAGTCATCCATTCCTAAGGAAGTGACCAATATATTCATTGAAAATGATCTAAAAGAGAAAAACCCATGTCTTATGTGATTCCCATTGAAATTAAAGGAAAAATAATTTGATGAAACACTAATACAAAACATTACTCTTAATCTTCCCCAAGTATCCACCCATCTAGGGAAATTAAATATAATTTAACATGATATATAAATTCGGGAAACCATCAAAATAGTGTATGTTATCATTCCATTGATTGATGTTGTGAATAAATTTCAATGATATTTTATGTTCCTATAGGATATTTTTACATTTTTATGATATCATTTATGTGATAAAGTGGTATGTCTTGGGAGGAATGCCTTATAGTTGATAGAGCCAACACATCCCAACAAATGTATTCACTGTGCAATACTCATGGTTCCATGTATCCTAGGGGAGTATTTGTTTTTTTATACTTGATTGTGTTATTTTATAAATTATAACCATATATCCATTTTAAAATCATTTTTGGTTGGTGAAATGAACCATACAATAATAGTCATTCAAATAGAAAACTAAAGTACCTCAAACCACACTAGTGTCTTATATGATGTTCACGTGAGGGTAAAATAAATAACTTATCCTACTAAATTTTATTTTATTAAAAAATTAGATGATAATATGGATGGATGTAGGGTCTTTAAAATTCCTAAAAGGTAATTAAAATAATCCCGCATATCCAACATGGTAAATTTGATTGCAAATTTTAGAAGAAATATAGTGAAAACAATTTTTGTGAATGAATTCTGTTTGGTTATGTAACAAAACTGGGGAAAGGATAGTGGAAGTCATAAATCCCAAACTTTTGGTAATCATATTTCTTATGAAACACTGTCCCACAAGGTGTTGGATAATAAACGAAGCAGTTTGCGGTGAATTTCCACCGGTGAACTGGAGCTGCTGCAGGCCATTTTCACAGGTGAAGTTCAAATGGAGGTGTGCCCAATGTACAATCCCCACGAATGATGTGATTTGAAGATGAGTTGATGCCAACGGCATAACACACCTCCAAAAACCATGGTTTACTAGGTCATTTGTAGATCAAGATATTTCTTCATGGGCTTCAGGAGAAGGTGTTGTGCATACAACAAATACAGATTTCCAGAACTCAATAAAAGAACCAACAGGGGAATTAAGAAAAGAGAGTAAAAAAAGAAGGCAATGGAGAAAGATATTATATCGACGCAAAGTTTTTTAATGGAAATTAAATTTATATATTTATGTCATAAAATAACCAGAAAACACAACATAATTAACTAATAAGTGATAAGTGACCATTAAACATATGTTATTCACTTCTGTGTTTGGAATTGTAAAAATCTGAAACACACAGTCGTTTACAAGATCATTTTTGTAGTCTAACAAAACAAAAATATTTTTTGGTGAATATTAACCTAACCTTATTAATAGTAAAATACCCTTACGAATAGTGATATACCCAAATTATTAGTAACCTTACCTTTGATAGTATAATAATAATATTTAACTGAAAGTATGATGTACCTATATTTTAGAATAAGAAAATGAATGTTTTAAAACTTTTTTTAGTAATAAACCATGATTTTAATTAAATATTATATTAGTCATATTTAAAAAATTAATTTTGGAAAATAGAATTCATTTTTTTACTCTACACATCAACAAATGTTTGGGGTTAATATTTGGGATGTTTCTGAAATACATAAATTTTTGATGAATAGTGAAATACATTAATTTACAAAAATAAGATAAATAAGCTAATTATAGATTCATGTTTGATGTTATAATGATGTAAGCCCACTTTTTTGCGATCACATGATTCAATTACTATTCGTGGTCATTAAGGACTCACTATTCCTTGACTTTGGGGAAATTAAAAAACTAATGAATTTTATATTAAGGAAACCCATCTCCGCTCCACAATAAAAACCTCCTTTCACAACCTCATTACCTCACACCTCTCAAGCTCCATGAATTCTATAAAATCTACCCAAACATCCTTTATAGCCCCTCTCTCATGTCCATGAGCTTCAGGTCTCATCAAAAGACCAATGCTACCTTCCTTAAAGAGAATTTCAAGAGGAAGATTTAGGAGGTAATTTCTCTCCCTTTTCTCCTTTAATTTCTTTTCAATTTCATGTTAATTTCTTGATCTCTCTCCACATATCGTCATCAAAATGGTATTGTAAATCAAGTATTATACATGTACTGTAATTTTATGGTGCTAACGGGATATTATATCATCCAACCCCCTTTCCCTCTTCCTTTTTTTACTAATGAGAACATTGTCCATGAGGTGTTAATTTATCACCTTGAAGAACAACAAGTTTTCTTATTCCATTTCTACCTTCTGATCTGGTCATGAAACAATTTCTATGGTTGAACCAGAATACGTTATATGTATTATCTAATATTTAATGTTCTGGAACTAACTTCGGACCATATTGCTAGTGATAAAATAAAACAAGGTCTTTATGATTGAAAAATCTCTCAAATTAACCCAACCGATCATCATTTAATTATTATAAAATGATTCATACACATGGATATAATATAATTCATTATAAGATCATTCAAAATCCTATAATATAATCAATAACATGTTATATTGGTTCGAGATGTCTACCCATGTTCTACCCGAACTTCAATTTAAGAATACAAGTGAACCACTCAAGAAAACCATAAAAAACAATCCCGAAAAATGTTTTTTTAAACACTATAACTCATACTTGGGCACATAAATTCACTTAATAAAACCATAATAAACCATTATAATGTAAAAATGGTTCTGGATTTCTAATTAATTAATATAATGTCTTTATTAAAGACATTAAATAGAAGGAAGCATTCGAATACAAGGTAAGGGGAAATCTCGAACCCAATTTTATTTCTTTGGGTTCCCCCTCTTTCACTCCATTTTTGGTATGGTTAAACAATAAATATCATTTTTTCAAAACGTTCTTTCATTTTTTGGGATATAAAAGTATACAACTACTGTTTATGCAAACAAAATGTATTCCAAAAGAACTCCTCTTTTATGAACACCCCTTTTACTTCTCATTCAAGGTAGATGGTTCTTGTATCAAGTAGTTTATTCCCTCTTTGTTTTGGGAACCCAATGTTTATGAATGTGTTCTTTTGAGATGAAACCCATTCCTTTCCATGGGTTAGATATTTTCATCATTGATTTATGTTATATGTTACATGCATGATAATTATAATATTATGATGTGATGGGTGCACTCGGAATTATATAGAGCAACATGAATGTTATAATGTGATGGGTGTGCCCATAATTATACAGTGATCCAATGAATTGGGTAAAGTGATGAATCTCAGGAGTAAATGTGTATTGATGTTTAAACAGGATTATGGCTTGGATCACAAGTATGTGTGGTAGTTATACACTAAGAGATGATGATTCATTTTTATACATTTCCACATTTCAAGACATATATTTATCCATCCTCTCATGTTCATGATCTTTTTCACATGTTATTATTATGCCCACCCCATGCAATATTTTTTCTATCCTATTACTGGGATTCTAGATCACCCCTTTTGATGTAGATCCCCACGTTCCTACATGTACAAAGGATAGGATAATTTCTAATAAGAAACTAGAGAAAAAGAAATTAAATAAATGTTTATTCTTGATGTTGTAATTGTTATGTATTGTCATAGTTTTCCCAAGACACTAAACCATTGGATACTCTATTTGTTATACTATTATGTTGTTTATCTTTATAATGATGTAATATTATGTACGAAAAGGCACGGTCAATATATTTGGTATCTGAGTAAAGGATTAGTTAATTTGGGAATTATGATTAGTGAACCCTAGAGAAAACCAATTGCATGAAACTAAATACAAATATGCACACATGAATATTTACATAGGGATACCATTTGTTGTGTTTTTGGTATAAATTTTTTAACTGAATAAGTTATTCATGACTTGCTTACTTATGTTTTGTTTCTAACCTTTTCTATTGTAGAAAATGGTGGGATCCAAGGGCAATCTGGACAACAACTCGTGCGAGGGCCAATGCAACAATTTCCTGAATGACATCCCCAATGATTTGGGAGGTGGAGTTCAAAACATCATGGTGATTATTACACAATTTTATAATGTTATGAACAATAAAAATTATAATGGGGAACGTCATCCTTCACCAAAGAAGGAGCAACTGGCTATCGAATGATTTATACGGCAACGACCACTGACATTTAGTGGATCTTCTGATCCCCTAGTTGCGGAATAGTGGTTCAACTCTAGGGGGATGATCTTTTCTATGCTTCACTGTTCTGAGATGGAGAAGGTGACTCTAGCAGTTTATCATCTAGATAGAGAATTCGATCAATGGTGGGCTTTGATTAAGAACACCAAGCCAAGGGGGAAATTGATGAAATTGAATGGAATGAAATTAAGATAATATTTCTTAACACGTATTTCCCAAGAAATAATCACACAAATATTGAGAGAGAAATCATAGATCTCAAGAAAAAAATATGAGAATCTGTCACAAACTATGAAGAAAATTTCACAAGGCTTGCAAGTTATTCTTAGGGTTTTGTTATAATAAATTATATAAAAATTGATAGATTATTTATTGAATTAAAACCAAACCTTCGAAAGGCTCTTAAAATTTTATACTTTGGCAGTTATGGAGAATTTGTTCATCATTATCTCAAAGTGGATATAGAGTTTGGAGAATGGTCCCACGACTATGGTGATAAGGAATGAAAGATGGAGTTTCAAGCTGGAGGATATAATGATAAAGGTGGGAAGAAAACTCAAACACTCATATGTAAAAAATGTGGAAAGATGCATCATGGGAACTGCCTAAAAGGGATGGGGAAATGCATCAAGTGTGGGAATGAAGGACACCATGCTCAAGAGTGTCAAAAACATATGAAAATGTATTAGAATGTAGCTGAAGAAAGAAGAGAAGCACTCATGGATCAATGCTACACATATAGGGATCTAGGGCACAATGCAAACCAGTCCACTAAACCTCGAGTTCTAGAAGGTAATCAGTGTCAGATGCCACCATATCCAAAGGAACAAGGAAAGGCTTATGCCATCACTACTATGGAGGTGGATCTTGATAATGATGTCGTACAAGGTATACTTCATATTCACTGATGAATGGAAAAGTATTATTTGATTTCGGTTCTATTCATTCCTTTATATCTTGAATGTTTGCTAGAACTATAGAATCGAATCCTCGAATCCATGAAATATATATATCTGTAAAAATACCCTGTGGAGAAATCATTGCAACCCAAGTGTTTGAATCTTATCCTATTGGATTAAGTGGGAAGATTCTTCTAGAAAATCTCTTAATACTTTCTATTGTGGAATTCGACGCTATAATGGTAATATATTGGCTCTCGTTATATAGATCACATATCAACTGTAGAGAAAAGGAAATATCTTTTCATATTGTGAATCATCCCATTCTCCTCTATAAGTTCAAGGAAGATCATGGATCTCCTTTGATAAATTATTCAATGGTGTGTGTGTTGATTCCCAATGAAGAAGCATACCTTTTCCAAATGGTTGAGTTGAAGTAATGTGCCATCTTTGAGGAAATTCCCATCTCGAGGGAATACAGAGATGTATTCCTCAAAGTGTAACCCGGAATACCCATGGATTGTGAGGGAGATTTCTCAATTGAACTGAAACCCGAAGCTACTCCTATCTCAAAGTCTCCCTATAGGATGGCTTCTATCAAACTGGAGGAGTTAAAGAAGCAACTGCAAGAGCATCTGGACAAAGTGTTCATACACCCTATTACATCACCTTGTGGTGCGCCAGTGCTCTTTGTGAAGAAGAAAGATGGAACAAGGCGACTATGTATCGATTACCGAGAACTCAAAAAGTTCACCATAAAGAACAAGTATCCTCTCCCCAGGATTGATTACTTGTTCGACTAGTTAAGAAGAGATCAATACTTCTCAAAGGTGGATATTCATTTTGGATATCATCGTGTAAATGTGAATAAGGAATATATTAAGAAGACTGCCTTCCGAACAAGTTATGGGCACTATGAGTTCTTGTTGATCCCTTCGAACTTACTAATGCCCCTACAATATTCATGGATTTGATGAATAGAGGATTTAGACATTACCTAGACCAATTTTCAGTAGTTTTTATTGATGATATTCTCATATAATCTAATAGAATGTGGGAACATTAAGAACATCTATGAATTGTGTTGGTGACATTGAGAAAGAAGAAGTTGTGCACCATGTTTAGCTAGTGTTAGTTTTGGATGAAACAAGTCATGTTCATGGGACATGTGATCACAAGTGAGGGCATTTCTATGGATATTTCAAAAACAAAGATGATTGCGGAATGGTCCAGGCCCTCTAGTGTCACAAAAATCTGTAGTTTTCTTGGATTAGCTGGATACTACCGACGTTTTGTGAAAACATTCTCATGATTGTCGAGCCAACTAACTAAGTTAACAAGGAAAGGGTTAAAGTATATCAGGACAAAAGAATGTGAGGGAAGCTTCAAGGAGCTAAAGATAAGGCTAATCACAGCACCTGTACTTGCACTACCGAAAAGTGGAGAATATTTTGTGATATAAAGTAATGATTCAAAGAATGGATTGCGTTGCATACTCATGAAAAATTATAAAGTGATAGCCTATTCCACACGACATATGAAGATCCATGACCAGAACTACCCGAAGAATTATCTAGAGCTGGCAGCCATGATTCTTACCTTGAAAATCTGGAGGCACTACTTTTATGGTGAGAAGTGTGACATATACACTGACTACAAGAGCCTAATGTATATATTCACACAAAAAGATCTCAACATGCATCAAAAGAGATGATTAGAGCTAATCAAGGAATATGATTACCCAATTCACTATCATCTTAGAAAGACAAACAAGGTAGCTGATGTTCTAAGCATAAATTAACCTGCTACTCTAGCCATGCTGCATATTGGGAAAACCCCTAACTTCTTGGATTTTCATTGAATGGATTTGGAAATCATAAGGGTATGGGATACCTCTTACCTTTTAAAATGATTGCGCAACAATCCATCTAGGAGAGGATTAAGGATTCACAAAGGGATGATGTGGAGATATAAAATAGGGTGAATGAAGTAAAGGAAGGGAAGCTTCCAAAGGTCCATATCAATGATGATTGTGTGATTCAGTTTGGGACGCAACATTGTCTGACTTCATCACCTGGGATAAATAAATATCTATAGGAAAATACAAATAGATCACCATTCTCTATCCATCCTGGGAGTACCAAGATTTACCATGCTCTCCGAGAACACTTCTGGTGGGATAACATGAAGAAGGAGATTGCAGAATATATATAAAGGTTCTTGGTATGTCAGAAAGTTAATGATGAGCTACAAAATCCCAAAGGAATGATGCTGTCATTACCTTTACCCTTGTGGAAATGAGAAAATTTTACTATGGACATAGTCATGGGTCTCCCAAAGATGTTGGAAAAAATAATGCGATATGGGTTGTGGTTGACCGACTCACCATGACATACCATTTTATCGCTTTTCAGGAAGATATCTCACTTGAACAACATGTAAATATATATGTAAAGGAAGTGGTGAGATGGAACAGTGTTCCACTGTCAATTGTTTCTGACCGTGATCCAAGGTTCACATCTAAATTAAGGAGTATCCTTAAATATGCTTTGATTACTGAATTAAATTTCAGCATGACCTATCATCCCCAAACTGATGGCCAATCTGAAATAACTATTCAGACACTTGTAGATATTCTAAGAGCCTGCTCTCTAAAATTAAATGTAGGATGGGATCAACATCTCTTTTTGGTTGAGTTCTCGTAATACAATAGCTTCCACCTGAGTATTCAGATGGCTCCATATGAAGATCTGTATTGAAAGAGATGTAAAACTCTTACATGTTGGGATGAAGTTAGAGAAAGAAAGCTACATGGACCTGATATTGTTCAAGAGATGACAATGAAAGTTCATGTCATCTAGAAACACATCAAAGCTGCTCAAATCAGCAAAACAGTTATGCTGACAACCTTTGAAGGGATTTGGAGTTTGACATTGGAGATCAAGTCTTCCTTTGAATATCTCCATGGAAGATATTCATGCGATTCCGGAAGAAAGGGAAGCTAATCCCAAGGTATATTGGTCTAATTGTGATCCCTGACCACATTGGAGCGGTGTCCAATCGTCTTTCACTTACACCGAATATGGATCAAGTTCATGATGGGTTTCGTGTATCACTACTAAGGAAGTAAATACAAGACCCCTCAGATGTACTAAACTCAGAGGTGGTGCAGCTGGATAATGAAATCTCTTATGAGGAGTATCCAGTAATGATTATGGATCGAAGAGATAAGGTTCTATGCTACAAGAAAACTCATCTTGCCAAAGTGTTGTGGAGGAACCATAGGTTTGAGGAAGCAACATGGGAACCCGAAGAGGAAATAAAGTAAATACACAATCACTTGATTGGGTAAAGTTAAATTTCAGGGGAGACATTTCTAAAGGGGGAGAATATAATGACCCAATGTTTTTCAATGAAACTTCCCTTCATATAATTATGTCAAAAAATAACCTGAAAACACAACATAATTAACTACGATGTTTTAAGTTACCTTTAAACATATTTTTGTCACTTCTGTGTTTGGAGTTTTGAAAATCTGACATACACTGTTATGTTCAAGATGATTTTTGGTGTCTAACAAATCAAAAATAATTTTTGGTGAATAGTAACATACCCTTATGAATAGTAACATACCTTTATGAATAGTGATATACAATAATTAATAGTAACCATACATATGATAGTATAAAAATAATATTGTAGTGAAAGTATGATATACCCATATTTTAGAATAAGTAAATGAATGTTTTAAAAATATTTTTAGTAATAAACCAAGACTTTTATTAAATATTAAATTAATCATATTTATAAAATTATTTTTGAAAAATATAATTCATTTTTGGATTCCACATGTTGAAAAATAGTTGGGGTAAATTTTTGGGATTTTTCTAAAATACTTATATTTTTTATTAATAGTGAAATATCTTAATTTAAAAAATTAAGCTAAATAAATTTATTATATAGTAATGTGCGATGTTCTGCTGATTTAAGCCCACATGGTTCGGGATCACATGACAATATTACTATTATTGGTCATTCAAGACTCACTATTAATTATATTAGGAGAAATTAATAAACTAATGAATTTTATATTAAGGAAACCCCTCTCCCCTCCACTATAAACACCACCCTTCACAACCTCATTCCCTAACACCTATAAAGCTCTATTCCTTATCTAAACACTACCAAAACATCCTCCCTAGCCCCTCTCCCACGTCCAAGAGCTGATGGTCTCATCAAAAAACCAATCCTAGCTTCCATAAGTAGAATATCAAGAGGAGGATTTAAGAGGTAATTTCTCTCCCGCTTCTCCATTAATTTCCTTTCATGTTCATGTTCATTTCTAGATCTCTCCCCACCAATAACCATATAAATTGTATTGTAACTAAATTATTATACATGTAATAGAATGTTATGATGCTAATGTTATATTATATCATCCAACCCCCTTTCCCACTTCCTTTTATTTTATTAAAGAGAACGTTGTTCGTGAGGTGTTAATTTATCATCTTTAAGAATGTCATGTTTTCTTCTTCCATTTATACCCTCAGTTCTGGTCATGAAACCCTTTTTATGTTTGAACCAGAATATGTTATATGTATATTCTCATTTTTAATGTTTTGGAACTATCTTATGACCATATTGTTAGTGATAAAATAAAAAAAAGTTCTTTATGATCGAAAAATCACTCAATGTAACCCAAACAATCACCACTTAATTATTATCTAATGATTAAACCACATGGAGCTAAAATAATTCATTATAAGATCATTAAAACCCCTGTAATATCATTAATGTCAGGTAATATCAGTTTTGGGTGTCTACCCATGTTCTACCCGAACATCAATTTCTTAATACAAGTGAACCACTCAAGAAAACCATAAAAACAAACATTTTTTTAAACTCTATAACTCATCCAAAGGATAATAAAATCATTTCATAAAACCATAATAAACCTTATTAATGTACAAAAGTTTTGGGATTTATAATTAATGAATATAATGTCATTATACAAGACATTAATGAGAAGGAAGAATTCAGATACAAGGTAAGAGGAAATCTCAAACCCAATTTTCTTTCTTTGGGTTCTCCTGCTTTCACTCCATTTTTGATATAGTTACTCCTTAAAGATAATTTTTTCACCATTTTCTTTACATTTCTGGGATATAAATGTTTGCCACTACTATTTATGTCAAACAAAATGACATCCAAAAGAACTCTTCTTTTATGAACTCACCTTTTACTTCTCATTCAAGGTTGATGGTTCTTGTATCAAGTAGGTTATTACCACTTTGTTTTGGGATCCCATAGTTTATAAATGTGTACTTATGAGATGAAACCCGTAAATTTCAATGTGTTAGTTATGTCAATAATTGATTTATGTTCTATGTGGAATGCATGAAAATGATAATATTATGATGTGACGGGTGCGCCCGGTATTATATAGGGCAATATGAATGTTTGAATGTGACTGATGCGCCCGCAATTATACAGTGCTCCAATTCATTGGTTAAAGTGATGAATCTCATTAATAAATGTGAAATTATGTGTCAAAAAGATTATATCTTGGTTTAAAACTATGTGTGGTAGTTAACCACTAATACATGATGTTTCATTTTTATACATTTCCACAATTCAAGTCTTATATTAATGCTTCCTCTCATGTTCATGATCTTTTTTACATGTTTTTATTATGCTCACCCCATGCTATATTATTCTTATCTATCCTCTTACTGGTCTTCTAGATCACCCCCTTTGAAGTATATCCTCAGGTTTCTACATTTACTAAGGAGAGGACAAGGGCCAATAAGAATCTAGTGAAAAATAAATTAAATAAATCTTTATGGTTGATGTTTTAATTGTTATGTATTATCCTAGTTTTACAAAGAGACTAATCCTTTGGATCATCTATGTGTAATACTATTATGTTGTTTATCATTATAATTATATAATAGTAATTTAAGAATAGGCAGGGTCACTATTGATGATATCAGAGGAAATGTTTACCAAGTTTGAGAATTAGGATTAGTGAACCATGGAGAAAACCTTTAACATGAGACTAAGTACAAATATACACACAAGAATATTTACTTAGGGATACCATATGTTATGATTTTGGTATAAATTGTTTAAATGAATTAGTTATTCCTGACTGTTTTGCGTATGTTTTGTTCTAACCTTTTATATTTTATAAAATGGCGGGAACTAGGAGAAATCTGGCCAACAACTCGTGTGAGGGTCAATGCAACTATTTCCCAAACGACATCCCCAATGATTTGGGAGGTGGAGTTCAAAACATCATGGCCATGATTACCAAATTATCACATGTTATGAACAACAACCATAATAATGGGGAACATCCTCCTTCACCAAAGTGGGAGCAACTGCCTATCGAATGTTTTATGTGGCAACGACCAGAAACATTTAGTTTATCTTTGGATCCACTAGTTGTGGAATTGTTGGTCAAATATATAGAGAAGATATTTTTTGTGCTTCACTGTTTTGATATGGAGAATGGGACTCTAGCCGTTTATCACATACATGGAGAAGCTGATCAATGGTGGGATTTGATTAAGAACACCAATCCAAGGGGGAAATTAAAGATATTGAATGGGAAGACTTTATGATAATGCTTCATGACATGTATTTCCCAAGAACTCTTCACATGAAGATTAAGAGAGGATTCATAGAGCTCATGAAAAATGAATTGGAATCTATCCCAACCTACGAAGAAAATTTCACATGGCATGTAAGGTACGCTTCGCATTTTGTTATCAACAATGATAGAAAAATTGACAGATTCTTTAGTGGATTAAAACCTCACCATCGAAAGGATCTTGAAATTAGAGAATTTGGGAGTTATGAAGAAGTTTTTCGTTGTGATCTCAAATTGGAGATAGATTTTGGAGAATGGTCTCACAGCTATGGTGATATGAAATGAAATATAGAGTTTCAAGCTGGAGGATCTAATGATAAATTTGGAAAGAAAACATAATGACCCAAATGCCAAAAATGTGGAAAGTTGCACCATGGGAACTATCTCATAGGTATGGGAAAATTCTTTATGTGTGGGAATTAAGGACAACATGCTCAAGAGTGGCAAAATGACACGAAAAGAACGGAGAATATAGCCGAAGAAAGGATAGAACCACTCATGGTTCAACACTACAACTATAAGTAGCTAGGGAACTATGAAAACCAGTGCACTAAACCTCAAGTTCTCGAGGGTAATCAGCGTCAGTACCCACCGAATCCAAAGGAACAAGGGAAGGCTTTTGAAATCACTATTATGGAGGTGGAGCTTGATAATTATGTCTACATGGTACAATTTATATTCACTCATGAATGGAAATAGTCATATTTGATTTTGGTTCTATGCATTCCATTATATCTTGAATGTTTGATAGAAATATAGAATCGAAGCATCAAATCCTTAAAGTAGAGATATCTGTAAAAACACCCAGTATGGAAATCATTACAACCCAATTTTTTGACTCTTCTCTTGTTGGCCTATGTCGGATGATTCTTCTAGAAAATATCATAATACTTCATTGGTGGAATTCTATGATATACGTGTAATGGATTGGCTCGCGTTATATAGAGGACATATCAATTTTTCAGAAAAAGAAATATCTTTTCTTATTATGAACCATCGCATGCTCCTCTACAAATGCAAGGAAGATCATGAATCTCCTTTGAAAAATCCTTCAATTGTGTGGGTGTTCAATCCCTATGAAGAATAATACCTCTCCCAAATGGTTGAGTTGATGGAAAGTGCCAACCTTGAGGAAATTCCCATCGTGAGGGAATACAATGATGTATTTCCAAAAGAGTTACCCGGAATTCCCACAAATCATGAGGTAGAGATGTCAATTGAACTCACACCTGGAGAAACTTCTATCTCAAAGTGTCTCTATAAGATGGATCCTGTCAAACTAGTGGAGTTAAATAAGTAACTAGAAGATAATCTATAAAAAGGGTTCATACACCCTAGTTCATTACCTTGGGGTGACCCAGTGCTCTTTGTGAAGAAGAAGGATGAAACAATGCGACTGTGTATCAATTAAAAGGAACTCAACAAGATCACCATAAATAACAGGTATCCTTTCCCAAGGATTGATGACTAGTTAAAACATTTAATAGGAGCTCAATACTTCTCAATGTTGGATCTTCGTTCTGGATATCATTGGGTAGAGGTGAAGAAGGAAGATATTCAGAAGATTTCCTTCGCAACAAGGTATGGTCACTATGAGTATTTGGTGATGACCTTCAGACTTACTAATGCCCCTGTAATCTTCAGGGATTTGATTATTATAGTCTTTAGACATCACCTCAAAAAAAATTAGGTAGTTTTTATTGATGATATTATCATCGACTACAAGAGAAAGGAGGAACATGAAGAACATATAAGACTTGTGTTGGCGACATTGGGAAATGAGATTTTGTATGATAAGATTAAAAAGTGTGTCTTTTGGATGAAACAAGTCATGTTCTTGGGACAAGTGATCACACGTGAGGGAATTTTGGGGGATCCTTCAAAAACAAAGGCGAATGATGAATGGGCCTAGCCCTCTAGTGTAACAAATGTTTTCTTGGATTAGTTGGGTACTACCGATGTTTTGTCCGAAACTTCTCACGATTGTTAAGCTCTATAAATGAGTTAACAAGGAAAGGGGTAAAGTATGTCTGGATAGAAGAATGTGAGGTAAGCTTCGTGGATCTAATGATAAGGTTGATCACTTCACCTGTACTCACACTACTGAAAAGTGGAGAATGTTTTGTGATATACAATGATTCTTAAAAGAAAGGCTTGGGTTGCGTACTCATGAAAAATGATAATGTGATATCTTATGCCTCACGAAAGTTGATGATACCTGAACAGAACTAATCCACTCATGATCTAGAGTTGGATGCCATGATTTTTGGCTCGAAAATCTAGCGGCACTACCTTTATGGTGATAAGTGTGACATATACACCGACCTCAAGAACCTAATGTACATATTCAAAGAAAAGGATCTCAACATGCCTCAAAGAAGATGGTTAGAGTTAATCAAGGATTATGATTTCTCTATTCCCTATCATCCTGGAAAAGAGAACAAGGTAGCAGATGCTCTATGCAGAAAATAACCTGCTACTCTATCCATGCTGTGGGTTGTGAAAGACCATATCTTCTTCGATATGAAAAGAAGGGATTTGGAAATCATAAGGGTGGGGGATACATCTTACTATTCCCAAATTATTGTGCAACCATCCATCCAGGAGATGATTAAGGAAGAAAAAAGGGATGATGTGGAGATACAAAAGAGGGTGAATCCAGTAAAGGAAGGGAAACATTCAGAGTTCCATATCAATGATGATGGTGTGATTTAGTTTACAACACAGCTTTATGTGCCTTCATCACCTGGGATATAGAAGGATCTATTGGAAAATGGACATAGATCAATATTCTCTATCAATCCTAGGAGTACCAAGATATACTGTGATCTCTGAGAACACTTGTGGTGGGATTACATGAAGAAGGAGATTGCATAATATATATCAATGTTCTTGGTAGGTCTGGAAGTTAAAGTTGGGAGACAAAAGTCCAAATGTTTGATGCAGCCATTGCCTATACCAATGTGGGAATGCGAAAATGTTACTATGTACTTTTTCATGGGTCTCCTGAATATGTCAATGTAAAATAATGCGATATGGGTGGTTGTTGACCGACTCACCATGATTTCCCATTTTATTGCTATTCGCGAAGATCTCTCACTTGAACAACTTTCAATGATATATGTGAATGATTTGGTGAGATTGAATAGTGTTCCACTCTCAATAGTCTCTGACCATGATCCAAGGTTCAGATCTAAATTCTATAGGGGACTTCAACATGCTTTGAGTACTGAATTAAATTTCATCACGACCTATCACCCTCAAACTGATGGCCAAGCTAAAAGGAATATTCAGAGACTTGAAGATATGATAAGAGCATGCTCTATAGAATTCAAAGGTGGATGGGAACATCATCTCTCATTGAATGAGTTCTCATAAAAGAATAGCTTCCACTTGATTATTCATATAGCTATATATGAAGCTTTGTATGGAAAGCGATGTAGATTTCCTACCTGTTGGGATGAATTTTGAGAAAGAAAGCTACTTGTATCCAATCTTGTTCATGAGATGATAGAAAAGGTTCAAGTCATCCAGAAACACATCAAGGGTGCTCAAAGTCATAAAAAGAGTTATGATGTCAACCATCGAAGGGACTTGGAGTTTTACATTGGAGATAAAGTCTACCTTCGAATATCTCCATGGATGAGAGTAATGTGATTCATGAAGAAAGGGAAGCTAAGCCCAAGTTATATTGGCCCCTTTGAGATACTTGACCACATTGGAGCCATGGCCTATCGTCTTTAACTTCAACCAAATATGGATCAAGTTCATGATGTGTTTCATGTATCACTACAGAGGAAGTACATACCCCACCCCTTACATGTACTAAACATAGTTGTGGTGAATCTAGAAGATGATCTCTCCTATGAGGAGCTCTACGTAAAGATTCTAGATTGGAGAGATACGGTTCTACGCAACAAGACAACCCATCGTGACAAATTATTGTGGAGGAATAATAAGTTTATGGAAGCAAATTGGGAACCAAAATAGGTAATGAAGGAGAAATACCCTAACTAGTTTTTGTAAAGAGAAATTTAGGGGGTGAAATTTCTTAAGGGGGGGAGAATGTAACGACCCAAAGTTTTTCAATACAAATTCCCTTATCATAATTATGACCTTGAATAACCTGAAAACACAACATAATGAACTAATAAGTGATAAGTGACCTTCAAACATATGTTTGTCACTTCTGTGTTTTGAATTTTGAAAATCTGACATACACGGTTGTTTTCAAGATGATTTTTGGATTCTAACAAAACAAAAATAATTTTTGTTGAATAGTAACCTACCCTTATGAATAGTTCCATACCCTTACAAATAGTGATATACCTTAATTAACAGTAACCATACTTATGATAGTATAAAAATAATCTTCATGTAAAAGTATGATGTACCTATATTTTAGAATAAGTAAATGAATGTTTTAAAATGGGTTTTTAATAATAAACCATGATTTTAATGTAATAATAAATTAATAATATTTTGAAAATTATTTTTGAAAAATGGACTTCATTTTTAGATTCTACACATCGAAAAATGGTTGGGGTAAATTTTTGGGATTTTTCTGAAATACTTAAATTTTTTATGACCAGTGAAATACCGTAATTTACAAAAATAAGCTAAATAAGCTAATTATAGAGTCATGTGTTATGTTTTGCTGATTTAAGACCACTTTTTTTGGGATCACATGATAAAATTAATATTCATGGTCATTCAAGACTCACTATTCCTTATCATCGAGGTAATTAATTAACTAATGAATTTTATATTAAGGAAACTCCTCTCCCCTCCACTATAAAAATTACCCTTCACACCCTCATTCCCTCACACCTCTCAAACTCCAAGACTTATCTAAACTCTTCCAAAAACTCCTCCCTAGCCCTTATCCTAGATTCCTTAAAGAGAATCTCAAGAGGAAGATTTACGAGGTAATTTCTCTCCCTCTTATCCTTTAATTTCATTTCTAGTTCAAGTTCATTTCATTATCACTCCCCCTATCCTCATTCAAATGGTATTGTAACTCCATTATTATATATGTACAGGAATATTATGATGATAATGGGATATTATATCATCCAACCCCCTTTCCCTATTCCTTTTAATTTATTATAGAGAACATTGTTTGTGAGGTGTTAATTTATCACCTTCAAGAACGACAAGTTTTCTTATTCCATTTCTACATTCAAATATGGTCATGAAACCATTTTTATGGTTGAGCTGGAAAATTTTATATGTATTATCTATTATTTAAGATTTTTTATCTAACTTGTGAACATATTTATATAGATAAAATAAAACAAGTTATTTATGATCGAAAGATCGCTCAAATAAACCCAAACAGACATCATTTTATTATAATCAAATGATTCATTCAAATGGATCTAATATAATTCATTATAAGATAAATATAACTAATTTTATATCATTAATAAAATTTAATATCAGTTCTAGATGTTAACCCATGTTCAACCAGAACTTCAATTTAAGAATACAAGTGAACCACTCAAGATAACTATAAAAAACAAACATTCTCGAACAATGTTTTTTAAACTCTATAAATCACCCAAAGGGACATAAAATCACTTAATAAAACCATAATGAACCATATTAATGTAAAAAAGGTTCTGGATTTCTAATTAATGAATATAATGTCATTATACAAGACATTAAATAGAAGGAATAATTTTGATACAAGGTAAGGGGAATTCTCAAACCCAATTTTCTTTCATTGGGTTCTCCCTATTTCACTCCATTTTTGATATGGATACTCCTTAAAGATTATTTTTTCATCATTTTCTTTTTTTTTGTATATACATGTTTACTACTACTGTTTATGTCAAACATAATTTCTTCCAAAAGAACCCTTCTTTTAAGAACTCACCTTTTACTTCTCATTCAAGGTTGCTGGTTCTTGTATCAAGTAAGTTATTCCCTATTTGTTTTGGGTACCCAAATTTTATGAATTTTGATTTAATGAGATGAAGCCAATTTATTTAAATGTGTTACTTATGTTCATCATTGATTTATTTTCTATGTGGCATGCATGATAATGATAATATTATGATGTGATGGGTGCGCCCAGAATTATACAATGCTCCAATGCATTGGGTAAAGTGATGAATATCATGAGTAAATGTGAAATGATGTGTGATCAATATTCTATCTTGGTTCATTAGTATGTGTGGTAGTTAACCATTAAAACATGATGTTTTATTTTTATACATTTCAAAATTTCAATCCATGTATTTATGCTTCCTCTCATCTTCATGATCATTTTCCCATGTTATTATTTTTCTCACCCCATGATATATTGTTCTTATTTATCAACTTAATAGGATTCTAGCTCAGACCTTTTGATGTATATCCTAAGGGGGATACATGTACTAATGAGAGTATAAGTTCCAATAAGAAGCTAGAGAAGAAGAAATAAAATATATATTGATTCTTGATGTTTTAATTGGAATGTATTGTCCTAGTTTTCCCAAGACAGTAAACCTTTGGATCCTCTATGTGAAATAATATTATGTTGTTTATCTTTAAAATTATGTAATAGTAATTTAAGAAAAGGTAGGGTCGCTATAGATATGGGAAGGGTGAAAAGAGTACGAATACCATAGAAGGTGTGGGAGAAATTTCTCCCATGAGCAATGAATTTTGTGGGACTCTATCCTGCATCTACAGTAGTTCGCAGATTTCATCCCATGAACAATATGAACTTCGTAGAACCCATTCCCTAAACCATATACTGAAAGAAGTTCATGAAGGTCCTCCTCACAAACTGTATTCGGAAGGCTCTCTGTAGCCAACCAGCATACCAATAAAAAATAGATAACAAAAACAGTTTGCGGATTCTTATTTGCAGAAGAAAGTTTGTAGATTACCCTTTGTGGAAGACAGTATGTGACATGATCCTCCACCTACCATCATATGTGGCCAAATTCTCCCTGTATCATCATATGTGGCCAACTTCTACACATTCCATCATTCCAGGCCAACACCTCTGCATACCATCCTATGCAGACATCTCTTACATGGCCAGCTCTTACGTGGACACCCTATGCAGAAAACCATTCTAGCCCATTGGTTCATACATCTAGGGATACACCCCCACACCCCCGCTGCAAATCAATGTTTCAATGTCCCTTCACAGTCATTACTGACCCCCATATAAGTTGGAGAGTTGCACTGCAAAATTCTCAGGCTGGGTCGATGACATTATCCATTGTGCCCTTATGCCGCTCAAACATTTGTCCAATAAATACCATGATAAGAGACATAATTCATTCATCCCCCAAAAAATACCTATCTGCTGCAACCTATACCAGGTTAACATAGCACTCTATGGAAAATCATAGCCTAAGTGTTTCTTAAATACCAAAACACATCCTTCAAATCCACCGAACTATGTGTCTCTGGTGATTCCGGATCCTCATAAACCTCCATGGACATCAGAAACATAAGGCCGGCGTCCTACAGACTCCTTTGTTTGACTATGCACATCATGCCCATGTGGCACTATATAAGAATCCTATAAGACGGTAATCAATCTAAGGCAAATTATTCCTTAGGAGAGTCCATTCCAACTTATGTATGCCTCAATGGATTCTATTCCCTATATAATTTCCCCTGATCTTAGAATCCCTAATGTTTCATTTTAGACATTCCTTCCCTCTCATGTTTAAGGCATGTCAATACATCCCAGCCTGATTATCCTTCAGTTAATAATGGATCCTTCCTTATTGGTTTCAAACTATTTGACTTTAAACTATTAGTTATCTTCCTAACCAAATGACATTAGGCTATATTAAACTTGTCCCGATAATAAGACATTAAATTATCATGCCACCATCTAAACAAAATGACATTAAACATTAGTCTACTAGGTCATTTCAGATCTTCATATACATCCTCAACAATGATAAATGGAGGGCCAGTGTTATTCAGAAAAATTTATTTTACAATGAAAATCATTCCCTAATGGATCTACATATAATGCCTACAAGATGACCATCTACCAAATGAAAATCCAACCTTAGGAGAGTCCTCTCTTTCCTTTGTACGCATCAATGGCTTCCATTCGTCATATCATTTCCTCAGACCCGGGATCCTCCATAATCCAGTTTTACACATTCTATTCCTCTCATGTTCAAGGAACATTAGAATATCCGAACATGATTTTTCTTTCAAACAATCCTGGTTTATATAGGAAGTGGTCCTCGCCCTATGACCATAAAATTCAACACCACAAATTGTCCTAACCACATGACCTTAAACTGTGATTCCATAATCCAATGTACGTGAATTTAAACTGTAGAATACCATATATGATGTTCTGGGGTTCTCCCACTATGGTATTCCCCCATTCTTTCGAGACAAGTTCACTTGACCTTTAATTTGATTACGCATTAAAGGGTTTCGTTCTCCTCTCCCACATCCATGGTCACTCGAGCCTCTTTTTCCGTGTGCTCTCCGTCCCCCACAAAAATTGGAGGAGGTATGTGAATTGTTGAATATTTCACATCCTATTGTTTCTCACACTGACCATGAATCTTGTGGTCTTAGAGGCATGGGAGTATTACAACATACTTGTGAATCTAAACTATGAGAACTCTGTTTCCTATCCAAATCAGGATACGTAGGATGCCTACCAGAATGCCTGATCTCAATAGGGTGCTCCTCTAAAGGGTTACACTCATTCATGTCCCATCAAATGGGAGGCTTCTATGTGTAAGAACCAACCCAATCCAAACTAAATGGGATCTGATTCCACTCTTGAGGATACATAGTAAGCCCTACTTGTGTTCCCGATCACAAAATCATGTCACCTTCTATTCCTCATGGATGACGATAAACTCCAGATCCCCTTAAAATGTGGTTATGTCGACAACACCACTTTGGCATCAAAAGTATGCATTCTCACTATGACCTTTCAATATAAGGGTATCCCATGTCCACAATCATCGGGAATGAACCATGGATTCATGAACATATGAACATGACTTAAATAAATAAGTGTGTCCCGAAATAGGCAACAATCCTCCCCTAGAAGGGTGCGGTGAGCCTGACCTTCCATTCACTCGACCAATGATGTCCTCAGGAGTCGTTGGGAAAATCATCATCCAAAAAGAACCATTATTTCGAAATAAGATCAATGAATCATGGATACCAAAGCTGTTGTGAATTCTGGACTACAATAATAAACCAATTGGACAACAACTGAGGATGTTATATTTGTGAAGGACTGATTGCATGAGTTCTTTACTGCCACACAATCACCCCTGGGATCCAGAGTTCCCCACATGGTTAATTCAAACTTATATAAAGGATAATGACACAGAATGGGACGAAATAATGGAATGTTAAATTAAATGAGACCCCTGATCTATGGAAAAGGGGCGGGTGACAACCTCATTGGGCCATATATGCACCTCCCCAACACACACCACCTCTGAGGTGGAACCAAAATGGTGAAGTCGACATAAATCTTTATCCATGGTGGATGTTATACTAAAATGATAAAATAAAAAAGGACACTCCATGTTGGTCCATTTTATCCACCCTTGTATATTCAACATATTTCACCATGGTGGTGGAACAAAATTGGTGAACCCGACGTGAATCCTTTACCAAGGTGGCAGTCTCACCCAACACAGGCCCCTTCGCCCCATAGAAAAATAAAAGTGGAGGGGGCCTAGCTGAATCTCCAAATATTCATGTTTTTAACATAATGGTTCTCTGACTATGTTTAGTGGACTATATGTCAATCATATATTTCATTTTCCCATAGAGAGGCCTTTGATCCAAATGGAATCCCCACAATCCATGAAGACACACTCACCAGCGATCCCCCAGGCCACTAGGGCCTCAACAAATAGCATGACCCCTTTGCCTACCTAGAATCTTGAACATTTGGTGTACAACACTCTAATGAAAGAGTACCACTCAAATTGTACTCTCCCCATGCTGGAGGCCACACGAAAATACCTCCAGTTTATGAAGGTCCAATAGCTGCCTCTTCAACAGCTACTAGTTCCTAATCACATGGGGGCCCCGATGGTCGTCTCAAAATATTTCGGGAGCCTATCCCTGGAACGTGACAACGACTACCACCCTTACCTTGGAAGGTGGATGATTTCATACTAACGACTTCATCCCCACTACCTAGGGCCCTACCCATGGGCCCTTCCAAACAGCATCGCTGCCGATATCGGATGGCCAAACCGCCTCCCTCCAAGGAGGTCCATTTATCGAGGGCATATGCCAGACTCCAGGAGACCCAGTGCCCTTAGGATACTAGCCAATGGTGGGGAATACATAACCAAGGACACACTATCACCCTATTTCTTATGGAGAAGCTCCAACATACTAACGCGGTGGAGTTCGATGGGTCAACACATAACTCTTCCCCCTCCACTCAATCCCACCACAGAAATTGGGGGGTGCAATAGGAGCACATGTAAATTTCTTTTACTGCTCATTGGTCCCACCATGCAGATGGAGTGGAAAACTACAAGCTAATGCAAATATATTCCAACTCACAACAAGCCCTCCACCAAAATAGCGTGGGAACTGGATATACTTAGGCACAAATCTGTATCAATGCATTTGAATATATCTATCCAAATATGTAGGCACGTAGATATATATAGGAAAAAACCTATAGAAACAGTACATTCCCTCCATTTAAATAGTGCAGCAACAGGCTATACAGAGGCACAAATGCCTACGGATGCACAAAAAGCCTTCCATCATACTAGGGCATTATGAAAATACAAGAAGAGTTAAATTTTTACAGATGAAAATAATTCCCATTAGAAAAATTCAGTCGCAAGTGATCAAATAAAAATCCTCTCCCATTAATATGAAGACAAATAGTAAAATATAGTGTAAACTAGAGAAGAAAACTGGTGACAGACTCATTCCTCCATCTGGGCACAAGAGAACTACCAGTATCAACTGGAAACTCTTGGAGGAACGGAGCAGGCAGAAACTCATGCTCTGAAAACGGAATGGGCCTACATACCCTTTCTAGTCAAAGATGTATCTAATCACATTCTAGCCGTGATAGAAGAGTATACATGGATTCCAGACAAAATCCTCCAAGCATGCCACTATATCATTGTATCCGTGGAAAAGGTGATAAATCGGGCCCACCAACCATTGACCTTGAATGGAATGACTCACTCGCAATGGAAACTTCTGCAATGGCCCTCCCCTTAATGATAGTTGTAAAGAAGGTACTCCCCATAGTAATTCCATGCAACGAAATGGTAATCCCCTAATTGTGGTAGACTAGGAACGGTCCACTCCATGGTATACTATGCAAATATTATCCTCCCTGTAGTCAGACATCATGTCACGATGGTAGTCCTCACCATGATTTTGGTAATCGTGAAGTCCCTCCCCACAATGACAGTTGATGTGAAGGTCATATGCACTATAATTCCAACAACAAGAAGATCATACCCTCTTTTTAGTATTCCCTGGAGGTCCTCCCTAGGTTATACACTACAGATATGCTTCTCCATATAGTCAAACATCAAGTCATGTTGGTAGTCCTCGCCATAATGATGGTCATTTGAAAAAGATCTCCTTGTAATGATAGTTTCTATGGAGGTCCTCCCCACAGTAACTTCAAGCAACAAGATGGTCCTAAACTTGCTACAGAACACCCTGAAGTTCCTCCCAAGGGTACACACTATAATGAAAATCCTTGCGGTCAGGCATCAATTTTCCATGGTAGTCCTTGCCATCAAAGAAACACTTACGAAGGTGCTCCTCGCAACCCAAATACATGATGGCCAGAAGGTCCTACCATTTTTGGAATGAATATGAGAATTACCTCTTATGTGGAGGTTCTCAAAAAATGGTCAGACACATTGGACACTCCGTCTATAAATAATGATATTTTTTCTCATCCAAAATATAGCTCGGGCCATGCTCATCTTTTGAACCACCCCCGAAGCATCCAAAAATCGATAAGACCCACACTAGCCCAATAACATGGCACAAAATTATTAATAAGCAGTCGATTTGGGAATATAAATAGAGGATCCACCAAAATAACAACAACATGATATTTTGATTGTGATAAAATACTTTCTAGGGATAATATACCAGGGATGTATTGGCCTATGGACACTTATCACTCCATCATACTAGGAGAAATGTCTGGGGAATTCTGGCATGAGATTCACCTCAATATATGGAAAAGTCATAGAAATATGAAATAAAAATTCCTACCCTAAGAATGGAACACTGACCGTGTCACCATAATAGGGGAATTTCTCTGTCTGATTGACTTGGAAGCCCTCTCATCTGAAAGGTATTCACAACCAGAAAGGTGAAAGGAATAGATTTAGAATGCTGGCCTTTATGAACTGCATCAATTGTGTCACCACATTAGAAATTCCCCTACTAGAGTTCACATTGGGGGCGGGGAACATGAGACTTTAATTTTCACCACACATCCCATCCAATAGACCCCAATGGAAATGATATCATAGAATGTCATCACCTAGAGTCGACAATAAAAAGAACCCCTACATAGGAAGGATGTGATACTCCCAACAAACTGGCCCTGAGTAAGTCTCAAAAGTGTAAGGGTCAAAGAGATTAATCCATTAAAAACTTATGAGTCAGGCGACCATGAACATATAGAAGGCTTCTGTCAAACTGAATCGAGAAATCAAGAAGTTCCCGTTCCATAGAAATACCATAGGTTCTGTGCAAGCACAATTCCACACTCGGCATACTCCCACACATGATTACATGAAATTAAAAGGGTGGAAATAGAAGCGGCTACCGCAACGATACAGGAACAACCCCATCCCACATAATTGGGACCTATTTAAATAAAAATTCCCCCATAAGACTAAAAAAACAAGGTCGTAGCGCAGTGATAAGATAATGGGAACAATGCCAACAGGCAGGGTTTGTAAAATTTTCTCCTCAAATCCTCACACAACAGATGTTTTTCATCCACCATCAAGGAAGAATGATGGAAAAAGGAGTTACATGTTCTGCCCCTTCTTGTGGTCTTCACCCATGCGACAAAGGCCTGTTAGAAGGACAGGCCAGGGATCTGTTCGGGTCAATCTTAACCAAGAAGCCTGAATAATACCACAGAATGGAAGGAGAAAGTCGAATAAAGGAACTTTGGGCCTTCCTATAATTCATAGCTGGATACACCACCTCTAATGCGGTATGCCTCAGTGAACATGGTGAGATTTAAACCCATAGATCTCTCTAGAAAATGACACCGGGGGAGAAGATGTAAAGGCTGACTGTTCCATCACAGAGGCATTCCACATCGAGCTAGATAGTGTGCAAACCTGGAATTAGAGGGAGGCCATAAATCTGGGTTCCCCTATAGCCAATCCGATAATGCCACCCCAGCGAAACTCCAACATAGAGAAAAATAAATCCAAGGTCATATATAATCCACCTCTTCATCCCCATGAGAGTGCATCCCTCATCCTTGAGGAATGGTTTTCCAAGTTAGAAGAAGAAATGAATGATCTAAGAAGAATTAATGTCATGCTACGTCAAGGGAGTTATCTCACTGGGTGAATTACCTCTACGAAACGTCAGCATGTGCTTCCAGAGTAGGTGCCCATACCTCAAGAACTCATCTCAGTGAATGAAGCCATATTAAGAGGGATGTTCAACCAGGCCCTGGAAGAACATGATGACTTCCACAAATTGGTAAGGCATACCGAATATTCCCAGGTAAAGCAACAATTGATGCCGCCAAGTGGGCATCCACCCCAAATTCTAGTTGTGCCAGCACACCCACTCATGGCCCCTACCACACGAGGTCAATATCATGCCGGATAGGATATGCATCAAGGATTCTTAAACACTGTCGAGCAGCTGACATCTCGACTAGTACACATTGAGGGGTAGTGTGGTCTGATACAATTAGGGTGCTAACCATAGCCCGAGTGGGTGAGAAATGTTACACCACCACCAAACATTAAGAACCCCCTATTCCTAGTATTCAAAGGCTATGGGGGCCCAAAACTGATTTCGATGCATAATGCCTCTTATTGTGACCCCAAGATTTGAACTCCAGAGTAGAATGAAGCTATAAAACTCTAGCGCTTTATACGAACCCTCCATGGCTCATCTTTTGTATGGTATACATGCCTATCAAATAATTGAATCATAGGTTGGGAGGTCCTCCGATGACATTTTATCTTCAATATGATTTCGACGTTTCCCAAGACGATGGTTGGGGATCCTAGGATCTACAAGCAATGATATAATCAACGAGTCTCAGACTTCATTTCCAGATGGAAATGCCTATCATTTTCTGAGAACTGGTCACTCCCATAGGATGAGATGCTGACAATGTTCATTGATAACCTTCTAGATGAATTGAAGACACCACTTATCCTAGTGAAGTACAGCAGTGTGTTAAGAGACTTCTCTACCATTTCCCAAAGGATATAATACTCCTTGCAATGGACTATTCTTATGTTCAGAGTAACCCCTTCAGCCCCTGGGAAAAGAATTAGAAGAGATGAAGCCACTTCAACCATGCTTAAGCTGTCCCCGACACCAGCATCATGTGTGAGGCCCCCACCGAACAGTGCGGGACCCCATGGACATCATCATCCTACCCCACCTCAGCATGATTAGTGACAGGGTGATAAAATATATTAGTTCTAAGAACAATTAAATAGAGTTTATTCTTTCCGAGATGACCATGTCTGCAGTTATTTCATAGCCTCCATGAATTGAAATTTTCTCCGTCTACCAAAACCAAATCAAGCCAATGAGGTGGGTCTCGATGACCTTTCTAATTATTGTCGGTGTCACCAGGTACTAGGAAACATCATCTTGGAATTCTTGGTTTTCATAGATCTCCTACAAAAGATGGTGGATTTTTGGAATTTCAGGTTGGGCCTAATGAAATTGAAAGTGTAATATGTTTCAACCTCTGAATTAAAATAGGAATAAGAATTTAAAATAATCACTACAAAAAGGATAAGAGTTTTGAAAAATAAATGACCTGGAAGACCATCAACCGAGTCCACAACATATTACAGGCTTGGTTAAAATAACCTATTGTGCCCTCAAAAGCTCCTAATATGGCACAACTATTCTCCTCAAAACCATTTTTCTCTAAAGTCCGGAAGGAAAAAAAAGAAAGTTCCAGAATAGGAGGTGTTACCAATGACAAATTCGGTGTGGACACTTTCAAACTTCATTCCAGTAGATATGGTACAATTGGTACGGCCTCACCCAATGGTACAATGGGAATTTCCCATTCAAAAATTACCATCATAATGAGGTAGTCTGATAGGAAAATTATCAGATCAAGTACTATTCTTTGGCTCCATTAATGTCATTCACTAGATGGACCCCTTCTCTGATGAAGACTATAGACATGAACCTGAAGTCCACGTGCCCAATTGGAGAACCAGAGGAGGAGACCACAAACTGTGGAGGTTTTCGAGAAGGAATGACCATGGAAAGTTTCAAATTCCTAGCCACGCCATAATTAAAAACACTAATATCGCTGAAACCCTCGGAAGGACCCTTCGGTAGATGCAATGAGAATCAAGATCCTCCTTCTCCGCCACCTGAGGAAACCCAATCCCAGTCTTCAGCAAATACCCATATTGGAAAAAAAGTACCGAACTTCCCAAGGAATAATTGCCAACCAGTATGTCCAAAACTGGAAAGGATTGCAACCCTATTAGAACCTGCAACAGAGGTTGAAAAATATACTTCCAATGATCAAGCCCCTAATGTGTCAATGAAAGACCAACCCTAGGTTGGGTAGTGCTGAAAATTATAGTATAAGTATGGAATTATAATGTAGTTGGTATAATTAAGAACAAATTGGTCAATCATGGAAATGTTGAGTTTGTCCAAATATCATAGTGAGGCACTCATCGAAGCCTTACATAGTCCTCAAGAGTTTAAGGCTGAATTATTAGTGGATGAAGTATACTGAACAGATTCCAATCCGGAAGAATGTCTCTCTATAATCTCTTTTATAGATAGGGATGAAGACACAATCATTGAAGGGAACATAAAACCCTTATATGTCTCCAAAAAGATAAATGGAATTGATTTTCAATGGATATTTGTCAGAAAAATCTTAGTATTTAACCATCTCCCACTATGAATTCTTCGTCGACTAGGATATAATGAAGACAACTAGAAAACTTGCACTATAACTCTACTCGGATACGAAAAAGGTGAGAAGAAACCATTGTGAGGAATCAAGATTATAACTTTGCTCAGATATCTCATAACAGATTCTAAGTTTCGGGTGGTTCAACAGACTATGACCTTCAATGTTCTATTATGGAGGACATGGTAATATCAACATGATTCAATTAATTCCTCATATCATCATCTAAAAAAATATTTCAGTAATGTGTACAAAGAGAAGTCGAACATAGATAAATTTTCATTTGAGATATGTGAGTCACATTAGATCGATGTAGGGATCTATGTGTCAGATGAAAACAACCTTTCTGTTGAAGACGTTGAATATATCAACGCCAAGAACGGTTTGGAGATGGCTTCCACCAACCCCTTCCAATTGCATCAGGAGGAGTACGTACTGACGATCTACCATGTTGAATGCATAATTACAATCCCAGATATATAATCAGTTGTCTGCAAGGTCCTTGTTATGACAGGAAAGTCCCAAGACATAGATGAATGAGAAGAATACCATGTTTTTAGGAAAATCCTGGTCGAAGATGCTCCTGACCCATCAATTAAGACATCAAATTTCCCTTTCCTCGTATAATAAAGAAATATATTATTTCTTTCCCAATATTGGAGAAGTTATCTCAAAAATACTTTCTCCATTAGAAGGGGAAGATAATGAAGATGAAGAGGTTGAATAAGTCCTTAATGATTCCCCTCCTGAATTTGAGGAAGGTGTTTCCACCGCCATCAATAAACATAATAAAATAAATATGGGAATGGAAAATGGCTCACATACCACTTTAATCAATGTGGCCATGTCTGTTGAGGAACAGAAGGTATATAACACCTTTCTAAAGAAGGATCAACAAGCGTTTTCTTGGAATTACACAAATATTCCAAGGCTCAATCCTACAGTCACCACCCATAATCTTGGCATACCAGAAGATCCCAAGGTCTATAAATAGGAAGCTAAAAGGAGTCAACCACACATGGTGCCAAATTAGATGATGATGTTGACAAGATAATTAAATCCAAAATACATGTCAGATCCAATATCCGATATGTCTGACCAACATAGTACCTATCAAAAATAACAATGGATAGATTAAATTTGAAATTAATATTAGTGACCTTAATTGGAATCTCCCAAAAGACCACTTCTCGGCACTGATCATATAATATTTGATCGATGTAACAGGTAGATATGAAGCACTCTCATTCATTGATGGATATTCTAGATACAATCAAATCTAGATGGATTGAGGAAATGAAGAAGCTACATCATTATGGGACCCTCAGGGAGTGTTCTGTTGTAATGTGATTACCTTTGGTCTAACGAATGTTAGCGCCACATATCAAAGTGCCATGCAGCGCATCTTCAAGCCCATTTGGGAAAATTAGTCGAGTGTAATGTTGATAAACTGGTGGATAAGTCATGACAATGTTCGAACCACCTGTCTAACCTTGAAACTGTCTTCAACAAATTATGATCGAACAGTTTAAAGATAAATGCCCTGAAATGGGACTTTTTCGTTACCTCGAGAAAATTTCTTGGTTTCGTCATATGCTATCATGACAGAGAAGTTTACCCTGAGAAGATGAAATACATTCTTGGATTGTCCCCACATCGCAACCTCAATGAGTTGAGAGGTCTCGATGGGAACCTCACCTACATTCAGCGCTTCACAACCTAACTAGTTTGGAATATTCCACCTTTTAAAATTTTCATGATGAAAGGAGTTGTGTAGGAATGGGATAATGATTATCAATAAGAATTTGACAACCTCAAAAAATATCTCTTAAGACCACCGGTGCTCATGCTGCCAGTTGAGGGGAGACTTAACATTTTATACGTAACTACACTGGAACAGTCAGAAGGTTCCTTCCCTGCGTAGACGAATGATTCCAATAGTGAGGACAACCTCTAATACCTCAACTAGAGAATGATTGATGCTGAAATATGTTATTTTAAGATTGAAAATAACTTTTTATCCCTAGTCTTTGCAGTCATGAAACTCAGGCATTACATGTAGCACCATGAGGTCCACCTCTTCTCTTGCTGCAACCCACTCAAGTATATCCTCAAACATCCCATGCTAAATGGGTTCATATCACAACAGGAGGCCTACAATAGTTTGACGTATGGTACGTGCCTGAGAAGGCCATAAAAGGCTAGGCGTTAGCATATATTATCATATGAATACCTCCTGATAATAACAATAATAACTAAAATAAATATGATGTAAATTATTAATTATTGGATGTCATGTATGATGAATATGATTACATATACCATCAATGAATTTCATAATATGGTTTAAAAACATTAGATTGAAACCCATTTAATATTTCTAACATATTTTTCACATGAGAACCTCTTAATGCATCAAGAGGATATATATAATGTCTGGGCCCCAACCATCATTCCTATTCCAAAGCATTCCTTATATCAAATAATCATGATAAAATAATAAATAATTTTCCTTATCCTCAAATATCCATAATGAGTAAAATATAATGATTTTTCATTAAAATTATTGTTGTGGATAAGTAAGAAAAGTGGTTTTTGATGTTGATGAATTGAAATAGAATTGAATGACAATTAAAAATATTCATTAGGAAAAATCCTTAAACATTCTAATGTGTCCCATACCCCCTTTGAAACATTTTAATCATAATACCAATGAAGGAATAACATTAAATAAAACTTATAATACCATTAGTATATGGTGATTTATAATATAAAACTTTAAATCATATTATATGAATCATATAAAATAAACTAGGTATGTAACATTATAATATGCCTCCATTAAATGAAATTGAGATTAAATACCTTACCCTGTGTTTTCTTTTTGTGTGATGTAAATTTAACCTCATGTATAATGGTTTTAACCATTTTAATGGTTCATTCATAAACCACATTAAGATTTATTATATTATATATCATCTTATTATAATATCTTTTTACCCGTTTGTTAATATTATTTCGTTATTATCATTATTTCAGGTGATAATTGACCATTTTCTCGAGTAATTTTTGACACCTAATTTTTCATTCCTATTTCAGAATCTCTAGAATACAACCCCTTTTATAATTATCATATATGTAATGTATATATGTATTTATAGAAATCAATATTATATGTAGATATGAAATGACATGGACCATCCATGGATATGGTAAGTCTTACGTATAATTAAACGAAACATCAATTTATTTTACTTATTAAAAGAATGGAATGTATATGAGATGTATGTATGTAACACCCAGAGCATAGTTACCCAGAATCGGTGCACTATTACATATCAATGGCATGATACAATGAATCATGTCCTGAATGACTGAATAGTTTGTAGTCTTGGAAGTACTAGATACATATATAGGTTTTACGTTACATCATGAAAATAACAACATTGTGTCCCATTTGAACACTCTTATATCCCTTAGCCTATTCCTATAGGTTAATATTAATATACTTCATTGCATCCTAGGAAAAATAAAACATAAGAAAGGGGGGAGCTCAGATGCTATATAAGGATAAATTTATAGAAGGAACTATCATATTTAAGATTAAATATTTAAGGCATAGTATAAGACTAGAACACAATCATTTTAAACATAAAAATCAGAATAATAAGGAAAAGATAAATCAAATAATTCCATTTACTTATTCACATAGATATTCTACAACTCGGATAATCACTGGTAATATCAATAGACAATTTTATAATGATGGATTGTGCCATGCTAGACCTCGTAAACACATAGTCAAGGCCTTGTACTAAGACTACAAATAAGATTTTGAAAAGGCCTTGTGCCAAGACACTAGTTTGTCTCATGAGACATATGGATGAATTGAGTATTTATAGAGGGCTCCACCCATCACTTACTATGTCCAATGCATTCCTCATATGAAAAGGTTAAAACATAACATAAACATTTGTATTAAAACTAGTATACGAAATGTTAATACATTAACCATAAATCATGAATGGTATAACAATAGAACATCCAGAGTAAAAAATAACTCATTAAATATAATATAAAATATTATATTATAATAAATTAACCACAATTTATAATAATGAAGAATATTTACATAGATGAATATAATCATAAATTCATTTTGAGAGAAATATCCCCCTTTTTCTTGAAAACATTTAAAAGTCTCACTATTTTTAAAAACGTCGTTTAAAATAGATTTTTGAATCAATGTGTCCCATAACACATTGAATGTTTTAAAAGTAATATTAATTTTAAAACATTAATTTCCATGTAAATAAATCCTTAAAATCATTTTTAAATCAAAGACATTAATGGGAAATATTTTGAAGAACAAATCATTAAAACATTTTAAATGATATTTATGTTAGATTTCCTATCTAATTGAGATATGCTTGAGTACAAATATTTTAGGTAATTAAATTTTTATAATATCATTGGAATAAAGTGATTCATGATATACTATGTCAATGTACATTATGTACACCATATAAAAATAAATTAGTGCATTACAACAAAGAAGTGCCAATGAAATATTAATTTGGATAAATTTCTTTATAAAGACTGTATACTTAGATTAGGGATAAATAAATGACATAATTATACATGAAAAATATAAATACACTCAAAATAATTGGATATTCAGTTTAAACCAATGATAGTACATTCACACATATTCTTAAAAAAAAAACCAATGACATTGGTGTTTAACTCCGTGAACTAAAATTGAGTAAAAATTACTCTTATCAAGTTCATATCGATGACTTGAGAAATTATCAATGGAGCATTATGTGTATTATATCCACACAAAGGGGAGTGTAAAATACAACATAAGTAAATAAATATTTATTTCACAAAAAATCTATTAGTAATGTAATCAATAAAGTTTTCGTAAAACCGAATGGGTGGAAAATGAAATTTAGAATTCCCTTACCGATTTGGTAACTTACGATACAAACACCCCATGAAAGAAGGATCATACAATTAATATTTAATTACCCATAATTAAATTATATTACCAAAAAATACAATCATGGGCAGAACATACACCAAAGAAAAATAAATAGAAGCAAATATTGCACAAATCTCACGGGAATAAAAGGGAGATGAAAACCCCTTTCCTTGCACTTTTAAATAATATAGGGTAGGTTAACCGAATTTATAATGGTTAAATCATTTTTATTAAATTATAAAATAATAAAATACATAAATATGATATCATATTTGATCTTCTAATATTGTATTGTTAATTATATTTCAGTAGTATCATTGTTTTGGTGGTTAACTGATTCATTTTCTTTTATATGTTTTTATGTAAGTGATGTTATTTATATATAGGATGGTTTTGGTTCATATAAATAATGATATTAAGTTCTAAAACATTATTTTTAATCATAAAATGAAAACTATTCATGAATGATTATGATTGGAAATGAATCTCATCGCCTTCATGGAGACAGTAATTCGTACGAACGTATGAGGGGAAATATCATTATATTAATGTTGAAATCATGTGTAATTGGATGTTATATCATATATATAGAGTCATTAATATGTTTTATTTATTATTTACCTCAGTTATACTTATTATTATAACCATCTATATAATTAAGTGTTTGAATAAAAAACTACACCACAATGTGGGGACACTAAGTCGTACGTACGCACTTATAGTGACTTTGTCATCTATAAGATGGATAGAATAACGAATATAGTTGTAACAAATTTATAATGAATTCAAAGTATGTAAAAGGTACTGGATTTATTATTTTTTTTATGGAAACAAAAAGTAAAGAGGTAGTGGAGGAAGAAAAGAATTTGAAAGATGATGGTGAAATTTTTAACTTTTCTTCAGGTGTTTCATTTTAAGTTGATCAAAAGGTCTCCATAGGTTGAAATTATGATCAAAGTAAGGCCTCTTGGGTTACGTGAGGGATGTTGGAAAGATATTTTGGCTAGGTTTGGATTAGCCAAATGGCTTTGGAGGTGTGGAATTATGATAAGGTGATGAACCCTTTTATTGGAGAGGTGAGGGTCACTTTAGGAAAAGCTCGAAATATAATTTTTTAATAAAATAAATTTCGGTTTCTAATTGCTTATAAATGATTTATTTTGAATAAAATATTAGTATGAGTCTATATAATTTCAATAAATAGTTTTTAGACATGTTTATATTACAATTTTACCCTTATATTTTTTATTTAACTCTTTGTTAAGTAGTTTAACTTTTACCTTGTCTTCTTGTATTCTTACACTATATGGTTAACCAACATACTCTAAACATCCAAGATAACCTAATATTGTTAATTAATGACATATGTAATATTATTTAATACCATTTTCTGAACCATATAATTTTGGGAATATTATATCAAACAATAATATAGTATTTGTTTCAAAAATTAATTTATGTCAATTTTGTCACTATTTAGTATCTTGTTTTTTTGAAAGTCATAAATACCTTATAACATTGAATAATTTTTTTTAATAAACCCTAACATGTTATATTAACCTATAAAATGCAGTGATGGCATCAAAAATTTTAATTTATATTTATTTTAATATTTATAATATAAACTATTTTACTATTTTATTAAGAAGGTAATTACTACATCTTCATTATGTCAAAAATAAATTAAATTATTTACTCTCTAAAAATTATAAATAAAATATGATTATGTAGGAAATATTTTTATCTTTCTAATGAATATATATAGTCGAATTTACCGTATGTACAACCCTATATTAAAAAAATTGAATTTAACACTTCTAACTGTTCTTTAAACAAAATAGTAATAAATGTACTAATCATATCCATGTGGACCTAAAGGATCATATATTTTTTATAAGGTTGTTTTTTGGTCAAATTACACATATCCTATAGAATTAGTACAAATGTGATTTTAATTATAATAGAATTTTTGCCTTTAATTACCATATTTACTTCTAACTGTGGTAAATAATAGTCAAAACTTACCATACACCAAAAATCATTTTCATCTTATAGAAAGAAATTTTAAATAATGATATTAAACATGTCTCTCAGATTTTTGAAAATCAATTCATAGAAGCAGTAAAATTATGTTTTATGCAAATTTGTAAATGCTCCTAGAAAGTGGGTAAAAGATGGTAAAAAGTTCAATACAATTTTATACATTTAGTTTTATTATAAAATAACTCCAAGGAAATACATTGAACATATATATGTATTATATATCTATTTTGACTAAAAATAAATTTAAATGAAATAAATAATTATTTAAATAAAAAGACGTTTTTAAACATTAACGTACTATTTTTCACTATTCATCAAAAATTGAATGTCTTCAGAATAATAAAAAAAATTAACGTAACCTAATTTTGATATTATTAATTCAAAAATGAATTATATTTTACCAAATTAAAAAAATAGAATTTCCATTAATTAATTTAAAATTAATTCTTGTTGTCAAAACTGAAAAGTGTGTTTTTAAATAGTGAAAATTCTCAAAAGTTTGACATGTTTTTTTTTTCAAATTTAAATGTGAAATTACTTATAATAAACCCCATTGTATTAAATGATAAAAAAATATAATATAATAATTCTTCCAAACTATTAAAATTATAATTTTAACACAATATATTATTTTGATCAAAAAATTTATTTTCAATTAAAATTTAGTATTTTTCATTATTCATCAAAATATGAAAGTTATCCGAAAAATTATAAAAAATTTATCCAAAATAAATTTTTATGTCTTGATTCTATAGAATAATTTAAATTCATTAAAATGAATATATAGAAGTGTCAAATATTGGTTTTAAAATGGGTTTTCCGTTAAATGGATGTAAAATTGCATTTTTTGAAAAATAATTATTTTATCTGAAAAGGATAATTTGTTCTTATATTTTGTCTAAGAAACACATAATATAGATTCTAAATTCATATGGGGATTATAAAATAAAAAATTCAGTTAATACTATTCATAACATCTTTTTGAACGGCTAGTTTATTATGTCGTGGTGCGCTCGAACTCGTTGTTTCGAATAAGGAAATCTATTGAATAACATTAAATAATATAACATACAATGAACTATTGATTTGATACAATGTATAGGATAATTATATAGTCATATATGTTTTCATTTATATAAGATATTTTTATCCAAACTATCCTTTATACATTCCATGAATAGTGTGAATTAGTCAATTCGTTTTGAAGAGGTGGCAGTCTCTATTTCCACAAATGAAGTTATCACATTTACACAAAATGGAAAGTATAAAATTATGTGTTATAAACTATTTATATATGAATAAATTCATAATTAACGTATTTATATTATATAAAAACCACATGTACATAAAAACTCCCTACCATGAGAAGTTGTAAAGTAAAAAAATGCTCACGAGGAGATAGTTCACCACACACAAATGGTAAGTTCGCTAAAAATTAGATGTAAGTGTGTTTGTGTGTAGGTCATACCATTAAAATAATAAAATATTCGTATATTGAGGATATTTATGTTATTATATAATAATTTAAAAAATATAATTTAATGGTTGTAAAATGAAATAAATCAAATGTTCTCATTGAAGAACATTTTCTCTTTTTTTGGTTATCTCATTTTGATTTGAAAAATAATAATTTATTAGTTTATTTTATCCCAAATTAATACTTATTATATGAATGGATGGAAGATAAGACATTATTTGGTATTTTTTTATCACGTTATAAGTCTCAGTGTTGTGTGAGGATTTCATGGCAGAGGACCATTTTATAATTGCAGCGAGGGGTTCTTTTGGGATATCTTAAATAATTAAATTAATATAAACTAATTTTCAATTGAAAATAGATAAAAAGTGAGTTATTTAAACGTTAAGATGAGGATGGGTCTAAATCCTCTCAAAAAATATTTTTTAGAAATCTTTAGCTCACATTCTTAGGATTATCATTTTGTTTTATCCCTTATTTTTGCAATTTATCTCTTACATTGACAACATTGATTTTCCCTCATTAAGGGTTAATATAGTTATAATAAAATTTAGAATGAAACATAAATGTGAAATTGATGGAATTTTAACCATGATCTAAATAATATTTCAAATTTTTATTTTTTTATGAATTTTACACATTTAATAAAATATTATTTATTTTAAAATATCATTAATGTCATTTTTTGGCACAATTAATTTCATGAATTTTTAAAAAATATAAAAACCCCAGAAAAAATCAAAATAACCATTAAAAAATTTAGAACATATATAGGCCATATATAAATCTCTTTTATGACATTAAATTTACATAGTTATATTTATTTTTGTATTATTAATTTAATTTATTTAATATGTTCAATAATTAAACAATTATTACATCATCATAGTTCCATAAGTTATTTAAAATATTTAATCACATAAAAATAAAAAAATTATCATTATGAAGAAAAAAAATTTCAAATTATTATTTACAATTTAATAGATATCCTATATTAATCAATACAAAAAATATTTATCTTCTTTCAAAAAATGTATAAAAATTGACTTTTCATGGAATAAAATACATTAAATGGGTTAATGTAGAACATGTGGATCCAAGAACTCACACAATAGTCCTAAAGATAATTTTAGTAGAAAATCACTAATCTAATAGAATTAGGGAAACTGTTAGCTTAATTTTATAATATTTAAAATAAACATATTCCCTTTAGAATTTTCTTTACCATTAACTGTGGTAATAAAAAATATTATCAACGATACTATTAATATTGATAAAAAATAAATTGGTTATATTTAAAAAATTTATATCATATGATTCCAAATATGGAATCAACATTTCCAAATTCAAATTCTGAATTGGATTAAATAAATTTAAAATTAACACCCTTGACCGAATAAGAAAATCTATTTTTAATGCTAAAACCATTTAAAAGATATAAATGTTTTCACATCAAAATTCATTGTGAAATTTATTATAATAAAATGAAATAGATTAACTTTAAAAAAATTAACTAACTATCCTTCTAAATCCATCAAAAATATAATTTAACATTATAAAATATTTAGAACGAAATTTTTTATTCAATTAAATTAAAATATTTTATTTCTATTGATCAGAACATGAATCTTCTAAGAAAAATATCAAAAATTAAACAAAATAAATTTTAATATTACTCTTTAAAGGAAAAATTCTAGTTCATTAAATATAATATATACATTAGTAACTAATTGGATTTAAAAGAAGATTTTTATATAAAGATGATTAAATTATCTTTTTAAAAATAATTATTGTTATACATAATATTATGTTTTTTATAATATTTCGATTAAATAAGTTGGAAAAATATAAAAATTTGCTATTGAATATATAACAAATATATTTAATTTATAAATTTCAGTATTATTAATTATGTAAATTTATTAATATAGAAAAAATTGTGAGAATAAGGATTTTTCTTTTTAAAAACATTTCATATATAGTCGGTAGCTTACATTATTAATTTCTAATTAATTTATAAGTAATTAATTCAACCATATATTTTCATAATATAGTCAATATTATTCATAACTACCAACATAACAGCTAGGTTATATGTTTATATATTAGATAATGTTATTTTATTTGTATATTATTGTTTGGTAAAACTCGGTGTTCCTTATAACACAAGACAACACATTATTCAATGTATCATAATCTTCACATGGAGTTTCATATAAATAAATATTGAAATGAAATAATTATTTTTCAAAAATTAATATTTGTAATGTCTTTGGGTGTTACATTCTCGCCATATAACTAAAATTGTGCTTCATATTTTACCCATTATTTTGGTATTCATGTGTTTGATGTTTTAATATGAAATATTGTTTAAAAACGCACATAATAAACAGGGTTAATGAAATAACATACTAGTAAGAGGGAAAAAATGTAAATGTCACCACAAAACTAGGAATTCAAAATAGGTCAACATTAGTTAAAACATTAACATTGAAGAGAAATATCACTATCACATTCTGAGGGAATGTAAAATATATCATGTTCTCTTGAATATTTTAGACCACAAAACAATAAACTAGATATGTGAATAAAGTGAATTAATGTCAACACAGATTATGATAATAGGGAAAAAAAATTATGGTCATTTTCCCCATATTTTGTAAATTATTTACCCCTCTAAGGATATACATAAATATTCATACATGATATGTTTCTATAGGAATATTATTATACTTTTTTCTTCAACCATTTCTACTTCTTTTCGTAGCACATGATTCCTCACATGGAGAATTAATAATGTAATATCTAATAACTCCTCTAATGTTCAATTTAAACCCTTCCAAAATGTTTAACCTTTCAAAAATATTATTATCCAATACTTTTTAATAAATTCTATGCTAGTTAGTATCTCCCAATTTACATTTTCCATATTTATAATCTCTGTATCCAACAACACTATTTTATCATCAGTAACAAATTAAGCCCTATCTCTCCATCATCATTGGGTTTTCCAAAATGTTTAACACGCAACCTAATCACTTTCCTTGGTACCATTCAGCTTATGATATTATGTCTTTATTGAAAAATTACAATAGTAAAATCTTAATATTTAATAATTAATATGATGATACAATCCTCAATAAAATACATTTACCAAATATTGCATATATCCCAATACAAAACCACATTAGTCGTTACACTTGTGTTGTGTTAATGACATATATCTAACAAAGATACCTATGTTTTTTCTAATATACTTGATCCTTTGAGAATATTTTTGAACTGTGCAACAACTCAATGTAGTTGTAACACTGAATATCAGTGTTTTACTTCTCCCCATATAATTATTGTTCTTGGTGACCTCTCTTTACACATATAACATACTCCATATCCGTTCAAGCATTTCTCAGGGTTATTCTTTCCCCAGTTACCACATGTGGTAACATCCTTCATTCACTTCATCCATTTATATTTCATTTTCCCTACATTTTTCATCTTATATTTCATACCATAGAAGGCATAACACTTTGAAAATTATATCTCCTTATTGATATAACTAAATAATATTTACCAATAGAAAGAAAAAAATTAGATTCCAGTGCCCATTTGAGAGTTTTCTTTTGTACATCAAAGAAATAGTCAATATTAAATTCTCTGTTATGTACAAAATATGTAACATAACTTGATAACCTGGTAAATGTTGTTTATACACCACAGCACAATATTCCACACTTTTCTTTAATCTATGATAATTCTCTCAATCTTAGTTTTCTGATCATGAAGGATTTATTTATCAAATAATTTCACATTAAAAGAATCAATTACATGAGTTGTATTTCTTTATCCTTCCTAGTATTCTGGATTAATGACTGATATTGATCCGCATATCCATTGAATAAATACCTAGAGATTATAACAATTTCCTTTATTCCACATTCAAATTCCATAAATTATCTTATCCAAATTCATAATCCAAAACTAATAACAATTTGGATAGTTATCCCACTAACAAATGGGGACCTCTATATCATAGAGAAATCTTGCATTGAATAATATAGTTGTGCAACATGATTCTCCATGCAGAAAGGATATCATTTTTAACTGGATAAAGCTTCCCTAGTATGCTCAAAATTTTCAAAATTCAAAAACCAGCTATATTGTTTTCATCAATAGGTAAATATATACTTTTTTCACAAGTATTAATATCATTATACATTGCAAGCTCTGTTTCTAAAAAATTTCATACAGTTTATTAGATCATATCACTAAAAAACAAAATGTATAATCCCCTAAAAAGTGAAACACCCAACATATATTGAAACATATATATAAAACTAAAATCAGAATCATAAAAATGGTTTCCATGGGTATATCATTACTTTCAAATACATCATAATGATTTATGATGAAAATTTGAATTATCCTTAGTGTATCCCTCGAGAATTTCAAACATGGAGAAATTTAACAATTGTTTTTGTGATCATGTTATGATGGGTCCGGATTGACTCACGTTTTCAGAGTTGTTACCCCTAGGTATATTTGTTACCTAACCAAGTTCTCTTATATTATCTAGACATGGTTGTATTTTTTGGAAGACCCACATAATCTCTAACTTACCAAAATTCAAGGATGTTCTTCTATACATATCATAAAATTCTATTTTATTGTTATGATACTTAATATATGTTTTCTAAATATAGTTTCCAATATTACTGCTAAGAATCATTCGATACCAACAATAACACCTTGAACCCATAATCCCAGAGCATGTACATTATTTAATTACATAACCAAGTTTACAAGGAATAATATTAAAATTAACAACTAGTTTAGTAGTTTTGGAAACCAAATTTAAATACATGATTCCAATTTTACATTTGGAATAAAAAATAAAACATAATAAATAAAAAATACTAATAAATTTCATCCTAGAAACTAATTATAATAAATCATATTCAAATATTTGGGAAATTAAAAATAATAATGATCATCCAAAAATTCATAGTAAGGGAATGTAAATCAAAATAAATTATGAATTGATGAATCTATATCAACATTACAATGTAAATAATTAAAAACCCATGACAATAAAATAAGTGGATAATGAATAATCAATATGGAAAGGTAAATAAATGAGAAAATAAGTTATTTGAGAAATAAATTAATAATTAATTGCATCAATAGAATTTATCCTAAAAAAACATCAAGAATGATAATATATAACTGAAATATCTATGAAGGAAATTCTTAGTTATTGGATGTCACATATGAGGAACATGACAATTGATACCATCAAGCCCTTTCACAAGATGGATTAAAACAAATGCAGAAACAAATTTTATTTCCATAACCTATTTTTTCATTAGAACATATCAATGAATAGATGGTACATATGCAGTTTAGAACCCACCCATCATTCCCAGTCCAAATCATTCATCATTTCCAAATAACGATATAAATATTAAATAATATACATTATCATAAAATATACAGATTGAATATAAAATAATGATTTATAAATAATTATTTCGTAATGGATAGGTAGTAACAATGTTTCATGATTTTAATGAATGGATATATCATTGAAACATCATTAAATATCTTATTGAGGAAAATAATATTAAATCATTCCAAAGAGTCCCGTAAAACATAGAAAAATTTAAATCATATTCTCTAAAAAGGAGTAACATTAAATGAAACAAATAATACTATAAGAAAAAGTATATTCATGATATTATATGTAAAATGGTATTATCTAAACCATATAAAATAAACTTGGGGTGTTACATCACAACATGCCTCAATGAGAAGAAATTAAAACAAAATCGAATTCCTTGATCTTCATTTTTGTGTGAACATTTTTTAACATCTTTTATAATGTTTTTATGATTTATAATATCTAATTACTAAACCATATTAATATTTATTATAAAATATATTATCTTCATATAAGATTTTATAATCCATTTGATCATAATATTTCATTATTTTCACTATTTCAGGTGTTAATTGCCTTGTTTCTCGAGTATGTTGTGACATATCATTTTTCATTCATATTTCATCAAATAAAGAATTTAAAAAGTGATATAATTATAATAAATTATCACCATATATATTTATATATATTTATTTATTTATAATCAATTAAAACATTTGGATATAATAAATGAAATTCACTATTCGTTGAGATGGTAGGTTATAGGTATGAGTGAATTATACATTCATTTCAACATTATATTATAATATTTAAAAAGAATATATGCATAATATAATTTTATTATCATATATATATTAAATGTATATCACATATTTTAATTAAAAACAACATTTATATGTTCCAGCTATAGTGTGAACAAATCATGTTTCTTTGAGGAAGTAGTAGTCTACACATCCACAAACGATGTTTTCATATATTAAAAAATGGTGATTATAAAAGTTTTTATTATAAAATAATTCAATATGAATAAATAAATAAATATTATATAAAAATAGTATTTGGACCAAAATATCCAACCATGTGTGGTGGTAAATTAAAAAAATAATGACATCATTTCACGAGGTGGTAGTTCCCCGTTCACAAACAAAAAAGTTTGATTCTCGTTTGATCGATCTGTGAATAAATGTATGTCAATCCCTTAGATTATTTACATCTTAATATATTTTGGACAAAAAAATTATTATATAATAATGGAATACTTATAATTTAATGGGAAAAGAAATAAATTAAATGAATGTAATCATTGAATAATGTTACCTATTTTTAGTGTATCTCAATTTAATTTACACAAAATGACATCATTGATTGCCTTTAAAACCTATGTAAGGATTCATGGATGTGTGGAGGGAAGTTGGGACATTATTTGGATTGGTATGGTTGAGATATAAGGTTCAATGAGGTGTGAGAAAGTGACAGAGGATGTTCCCTATTATAATTGAAGTGAGGGGTACTTTTGGGAACTCTCAAAATATTAAATTAATATTAATAAATATCTAATACAAATGGATCCAAATTGATTTATTTAAAATATTATATTTTAAGGGTCTAAATCATTACAACCAATAATTATTAGAATAGTTTATTTCAGATTAATTTCGTTATCTTTTGGCATGAACTCATAGATAACTCTTTCACTCATACCATGAAAACAAGGATTTTTACACTTTAATGGTATTTAAATTTACTATAAAATGAAAAAAATAAATAAGTGATGAATAAAATTTTCAACATTATCCTAATGGGTGGGATGAATTTTAAATTTTTACGAATTTTATATCATTTTTTGAAATATATTTCAATTTATAATATCAGTAATTTAAATTTTTACAACATTCATTGAAGTCATTTAATGAAAATAAAAACAAATGATAATTTGGAAAAATTATTTAATCTATCCCTTATATATCATTTTTTCCAATGATATTCAGGTATGCAATTTTTTATATCAAATTAAATTTATTATAAATTGTTTAATATCTTTTATTTGTTATGTGTATTAATGAACTAATTAATGAATCATCGTTCTTCAAGAAATTAATTTAATTATTTTTTCTGTAAAAATTAAAAAAATATCATTATTAAGATACACATTTCAGATTTACAAGTGGCACCAAGAGATCAAAAAATCTTCCCAAGGATATGTTTTATCAAAAATCGCACAAAAATTGATATTAGTACAAGTTTTATGGTAATTTTATAATATTTATACCATAATTTATACCGTTAATTAAATAATTTACCATTAACCATGGTAAGAAATAATATTGCTAAAGATAATATTCATACTGTTAGAAAGGGACCTATTTAATTAATTCGGACTTTATGAATACAAATATGGAATATATTTTTTAAATTCAAAACAATGAATCTGTAAAAACTAATTAAAAATTAATCTCATTAATAAAATGTGGAAACATTTTTTCAATGTAAAAACATTTAAAATAATTAAATGTTTTCATATATAAATTCAATGTGAAATCTCTTATATATATTAATTTAGTCTTTCTATCTACCATGCACCATTCATATAATTTTCAATATCTTATTTTTCACATGTGCCAAGCCTACATCCCTCCATATCCCTCCTATGCTCCCTATTTGTACAATACTCTCCCTCTTGCTCCCACTCCCACTCCCGCCTGACATCCCCTTTGTGAATTACCTCTCCCCCATTTCAATTTTCCATTGCTCCTCCTTTCTTCCATCCTCACCATCTATGGGAATCACCTTAATCAGTCCCCCCAATCATGGGTTTCTGATATTTAACCATTCTCCAGCTTCACCATCTTCACCTTCTTCCCCCTCTCATGATTTCCCTCCTCCCTTTTTCTATCATCGTCGTCCACCTCCTTCACCTCCTCCGAATCCCGCTCATGTTTCACCCCCGCTCTAGATTTCCCGGTGCTCATATGATTTCCAATTAAGGTGTCAAACTCCTATAATTATTGCTATTATTTTGGTTCCTTCTATCATTTCACCTCCACCGCTGCTCCTAGGGTTCCCGCTACTCCTCCACTAATGTTACTGATTCCTTCTTCAGATTTTCTATCTACATATTGTTTCACCTTTGTAGTTGCTCCTATGTTTCATGATCTTATATCCCATTCTGAGAAGTTCATATATTTCCTGCTCCCTTCTTCCCTATGATACCACTCCTAGGCTTCCTTCTCACACTTCCCATCACATCATCTTGCATTAATTGCAATACACTTCTGGTGTCTTCTACACTGATATTTACATCTTCTACCACAGTTCATCATCTAAAATCCCTTAATCTCGTCATATGATTTCTGTTTCTCCTACTACATCAAATTATTTCACTCAGGTAATCTCCAAATTCACTACATCCTGTTCCCTCATTCTGTGAAGCACTGGATTTCCATTCTCATCTACTCCTCCTCGAATTCCCCTTTTTTATTATAGATAAGGAAAAATCCTCGCGAACACTTATTGGGTCCAAAAGGTGAAAAGACCCCTCACATCACCACAAACCGGGCCCTTACATTATGGGGGAAGGAAATGAAAGGAGTGAAATAGTTTTAGGACGTCATCCCCCTTCGCACAGGAGGCCAAAACATCCGCCGCTTGGTTTCCTTCCCTGAAAATATGCCTGACATCCATGTCTTATTCTATCCACTCTATGCAATCCTTGAGGATGTTCGCAATGTCCCATGGTGGGGCCTTTTTGTTGCTAAGAAGGCCCCTAAGGACCTAAAAATCAGTCTTCACACAGTTTAACTTAAGGATGTAGAGATCGCATATCATTATACCGTAGTGAAGGGATCTTGCCTCTGCATTAACCACATTGCACGGTCCATGATAGATGCTAAAACAAAACTGAACCATGCCTCCACTATAATGAACCATCCCACCTCCTCGTATAATGCCATGTGCACATGATCTATCCACATTCAACTTCAGACCCATTTTGGGGGCCTTCCACCGTACCCAGGAACCCGGTCGCGAGAGACTGGCCCTTAAAGAGTCCCTCCCCAAAGCCTGGAGTAGACGGGACATCAATCCTGACTTCCCTCACACTCCCCTGAGCGGCTGGAGTTCAGCCACAAGATTTAGCAGTCACACCTTCACTTCAAGTCACGAGACCATCCCTCCATTTCTCTTAGGATTCCGAGCCTCCCATAAGACCCAACAGACAACAGTGACCACGACGGTACAGTCCTTAAAATACCCTTTCGATGAAAATGATTCATCGAACCAGGATCCCAAGAAAAAATCCACGGAATACCCTTGCAGTCCCACTTCGAGCCGTTGTGCTACAAAGGACCAAAGGTGATGTGACCAATCGACCCCAAAGAAAAGATACCAAGTGGATTCACTCCCTGGATTCTCGCATCACCTACACCTAGAACACAGACTGATCCCCCTCCTTTAGATGCTGTCATCGGTGGGCAGAGCACCATGCCATAGCCTCTAAACCAAAAAATTAAGCTCTATTGGAATTAAATTCACCCACAGATTTCCTGCCAGATCATCCAACCCCACTGGCCTTTGAAGACACTCACGGTAGCCTTTGCTGCAGAACCCTCTCGAATAGGATCCCATAAAATCACACCTGTCCTGCTCAACCCCTAGTTTAATGCTATCAAAAACAAGCTTCTTATGTGGATTAAGGATGGCCTTGATGAACCGCCTGTTCCCACAAGCCTCTTTGAACGTGATGTCTAGAACAAGACACCCCGGGAAGAAAAGTGGCTCCTCCCTTGTCCAGGCATCCTTCCAGAAATGCAAGTCACCACTGCCCACAATCTACCTGGGTTTGTCATCCAGGTTGTCCATACCATCCACCAATCCTTTAGCCAGCCTAGAGAGCCCCCTGCTATTAGCACCCCAGCTACTCCAATCCATTCTCATCTACAACTACCTTTTATGCTCAATTGAGTTCATAATGATGTGTTGCTCACCCCGCAACATCTATGTGTTTCTATTCACTATTTGATTATGGTATTCATTATTAGTCTATTCATTGATCATAAATGTGTTTCTATTAAATTTGTGATAACATATTTATATTTTTTCTAACAGTTCATGGTCTGATTATATTATGTTTTAAATGCGTTTTCAAACATAGTATAAAGCCAAAATTTCCCTAACTACTTTATATTTTTAATTATTTTTTTTATTCTTACTTTCATGACCTATATCTGTGTGTGTGGCTCTTTCATTTTTCATTGTAGTGATGGATAAGATGATGCAAATTCATTCCAATTGAAAATTATTTGGGTGATGAAAAAATAGATCATATACCATATTATCTCTCAATCTACATGACTTATATGAAGTATGTAGTCTCCATTTTAACATTACTTTATATTATACATACATATGTTAGGAAAAATTGTATTATTTTTTAGTAGATGTAGTTGTATTATTGAATGATGAATATTACATGGGTACCACTAGATAATATTGACTGACTAACTACACCCACCTTCATGTTTGGTCAATATTTTGTAGGTTGATACAGATTAATTCATTTAAACGAACATTCAAAACATTTATTACCAAAATATTTTTCATGTGTATAGTTCTGTTTAGATTATTTAGAAAAAAAAATTCAGTAGTTATCATTTTGACCATAATATAGATTAAAAAAACATTTTGGTGTAAGATTTTGTTTCCCTTTATCATTTAAATGCCTTCAGATTTGAATCTTTGTTATTTTGTTAAATGCAGATGGGTTACCATCCCGCTCGAGTTACATTAATAAATTATTTTTTCTTCAAGGACTCTAAATTATATAAGACTATACAACATGTAATCATCATAGTTGAATATATTTCTATGCTAAGTTTTGGTTTGATGAAAGAGTGAGCTGATACACAAGTAAAAAATCCCCTAAGTTTTCATTGTTTTTTCCACTTAGTAAAATCAAATTGCATGAATTTTTTACTCCAACAGAATATCAAAATCCATCAATTTTTATGTTATATCTAAGGATGTAAGAAATTTTTTGTGATCTTATCCACCTTTGAAAAATAATGTTCACTGATATTAATTGTGTGAATTCTTCAATTATTTAGGTATAATTACATTCTATGATAATATATATATATATATATCATTAATTATACAATTAGTCACTTCTAAAATAATGTTATCAAAATTATATTACTAGCCATCCCTAATTAATTTGATTATGTATAAAAACCTGAACCAACTACAACATATAATAGACTATCCCCAAATAATTTGTTTTTTTCTATTTTATGTAATTTAATTCATCACCTTGGTGCTTCTTTTGTTTATTAATTTAATCATAAAAATTATAATGAAATAATTGGTTTTTAATTTCATCATAATTTCATATTTCATTCACTTTTCCAGTCACCGATCACTATAAGATTCATATTTTGAACCTTGAATAATCTTTTGCTTCATCCTTAATATATTTATGTCATTATTTTGAATCATTTAGTTTATTCTTTTGATACATTACATTAAATAGTTCTCATCTATGTTTTATTTTACCTTCTTGCACATTTACTTTGTTAATTTCCATATCACTTTTTATATATATATTTTGTTGGGTGTTACAGAAAAGTATCATTGTTTAGTTGATTTTAGAATTGTCATTTTATATTTACTGTACATTTTAATTCATAGCTATAATTTGGTTCCAAATTATCTAATTCATTTAAAATTACATTTTATTCATTTCAATTTCCATTTATTTATTTATTTTGTAACATCTGTATTTTTTAATTGAAATCCATTAATTTATTCTATTTAACATTTAATTAACAAGTATACTTAAAATAGTACATATCTATTTGATTCAATTAGGAAAAAAATTGTATAACAATTATGTGACCTATATTTAATTGAAGTATAGAATAAAACCATGTTGGAGGGGGTTAATTATATAAATGAAATGGGGCCTCTACTAGGAAGTTAAGCTACACATTAAATATCGACTGAGATTCATTTGGGAATTATAAATTTTATCAAATTATGCTTTTCTGTCATTTGTGAGGTACTAAAAATGGATCAAGGTTGTGTTTGACATTATGAATTGAACATTGAATCATGAAATATATTATATAGTTATTAAAAATGATATATTAGGGTATTATTCTGCATACTAATTATATTACTAATGTTATATCAAACTCTAATATACATAATTTTTTCTCCTATTATTTTAGTAAAAACATATTAATCATTAAAAGAATAAACGAAAAAATCCTTGGAGTAGAAATCATTGAAATTTATGACATCATTGAAATATTATCGATTTTTAGAAGATGTTTAGTTCAAATAATAACTCTTTTTTGGGCTTCAGGGATACTTTTTGTTACTGCAATGCATAGTTTATTGGGAACTAACAATATAACTCTTGTAACTACAACGCATAAGACATTGGAAACTAAAGAGATGACTGTTCGAGTAGTATGGAATTTAGTATTGATTAAAATATATATAATGATGTATAAAATGTTTTCATGATTAATGTGAATTAAATTAAAGTATTTATTGATGATTTCTAATTAAATGATAACGGTTTTAATTATTTTTCAGGGAATAATTGTCTAATAGGATGATGATTCCATGTCTATGTAATTGATTATATGAATAATTTTTTCATTATTACATACATTGGGGGATCATGTACATAGTATTAGGGAAATTCTACTCATGTTACTATATACTCTAGGGTCTGTTGGGCATTATAGCATGGATTTGGTGAGATTTTTATTATATATGTTTGGGGACATTTGGCATAGATCAGTAGATATCGTGTTCCTATTTCTGTATAACGTAATGCGTGAACATGGATTCAAGAAATTGTGTGCCTATAAGGTATATTGGGTGCCTATTATTTTTTATGCCTATCAGGGATATTGTGCACCTCTTTTATGAAAAATATTTTTTAAACATGATACAGTACAATCCCTAAATGGCACACAATCCCAGATATAGTTGAATCCCTGATAGCCACAGAATCTATTCTATATGTTTAGATATTATGTGCCTGTCATTTGATAGGGAGTGCCTTTATAAACAAGGAAGTGACTTTATACAGATTCAAAATACCATGCTGATGGATACAAACATTCCATGACTGAGTTATATTTCATCAACCAACACATCTTATATGTTATTTTTCCTTCATCATATTCTCCCTTTAATAGATGCATGCATTCTAATTGTTTTAGATTCATGTGTAAAAGGATTTAATTACAGCATTAAAAAAACATGCAACACATTCATGAGTTGTAGTTATGTTCCATCAATATTGGGAAAACCTTAGCATCAAAATTGATGGGATTGGTTCCATCAATATTAATCATACCTTAACATAAATAATGATGGGATAGGATTTCCTGAATAACATTTTTACGGCTATCTAGGTGGTCACATCATTGAAGATTGAATTTCTTTGAAACTTCATATGGGATATACCTTGTTATGAAATATTGGGTATTCAATGACAGTTCATGAATTACAATGGATACATCATTTATTCATGGAAACCTTCCTATTTATGTTGGATAAAGATCAATATTGATGTTTCATCCAAGGAAAATGCAGTCTTTTATGTAGAACGAAACACAAAAATTTGATAGAAATAATGGCGATATTAAACTTCTGTATAGATACACATTAACTATGCACATTTTTTAAACATACATGCACGTTGTTTGGTATCATAAATTGTTTAAACCTACATTGAAATCCATTATAAAAATGTTATAAATATAGAAAGGTCCATACGATTCAACAGTATAGAGTACTGTATACATTACACTCTTTTATTCAAATGTATACATTACATTACACTACTATTTTTTATAATCATGTCTGTAAACAGGTTTAGAAAATAGTTCCCCTTTTCATATCATCTTTACATTTTTTGCATGTAATTAATGGAATTTTATTTAATGGTAGTGACACATTAATTCATGTTTGGTATTCTAACATAAATATGTTATAGTATTTGCAAGTTACGATTAGTTGTAGAGCATAAGCACTTATCTATTTGAAGTGTATATTAATGTAGTAAATATCTGTACTATTATTTATTTCTGTTTCACCTAGGATGGATATACCCAACTCATGAATCTATTTTAGATAGTTGTTATTGAGGAATAATGTATCATACGGTGGAATAGGAATGAAATAAGGTATGAAAACAATTAAATTGACATTAACTAATCCATGAATAACATTATTTCTACTAATAATAAAAATGTTATTTGTACTAAACTACAGGCATTTTGGGAATAAACTATGTTCTAGAATTAATTATGTTTAAAAAAAAGTTATGACAACTCCCATGAATGGGTCAACAATCATAACATAATGGAACTAAACTAGTATTGTTTCTATTATAATTTGGTTTATATTATAGTGACTTGTCAATCTGTATTTTATGATAGTATTTTGAATATCCTGATTACTGTAATGGACAGTTCTAACAATTTTTGTTCAGACTGAATGAAAATTTCTGTTATTTGGGATTTCAAAAAAATAACTGAGACATGCATGTTTCCCTATGGTGTTTATAAGGGTTCCAATGTGGATTGTTTTTGTAAAGTTGAAATAATAATGTTCTAAATTGGTTATTGAGAAGGTATTAAAATATATTTAAATATTTTCCCTTTGATAGTTACAAAGATTCCATATTTTTTAGTTATGTTGCAAAAACATGTCTATTTTTGGTTATATTCTAATTTGTATTATAGTTAGTTACCAATCAGTTTCTTTTTTTACTGATTTTGGGTATCTCGATTACTGTAATGGACTTTTATTTTACCCCATGTCATGCATCTCATGTCCCTTTTTATCCTCTACCATCTGAAGCATCTATTTTGTATTATATTTCTGGTTTTCTCTTCATATGCAGTTATATTTTCATCTAATTATTCTGTCCTGAATAAAATCCCAGGTAATCCCAAATTACAATGAATTGCATTGTATCCATAAAATATAATATGATATGTATTATATTTATTGTCCTGATGGTTAAAATTATATTTTACTAATTCGGAACCAATTTCATTAGGGGTTCGTAGAGGATAAACTCAATGTATATAGATTTTTTAATAAGAGTTAGTTCATACTGATGATCAGGTATACAATTTGTAACACCCCAAGATTTCACAGTGTGTTATTTCTTCAAAATAATTCAATAACTTGCACTACACGCAACACTGAGTTCAATTGCACCATGACTTACCAAAAAAAAAGCCATTAAAAGAGGTCATGAATAGTATTAACTAAATTTTAAACTTTATATAATCCTTATAATTTTAGAATCCATATTATGAGTTTCTTAGTCATAATGCAAGAACAGATTCATTTTCAGTATTGCACTTTTATCAACTTTTGATAGTGAAACCTTTTTAAATACAATATTTTAAACTTTTTGACTAAATGGAGACATCAAAAAATTTAAAATGAAACATCCCAAGCTTCCACGGTACGCTTTCCTTTGAATAAAACAATAGCGTGTGTTGTACGCAACTTTGAGTTCTAACACACCGTAACCAATCAAACTAGCTGTTATGAATAGTAATACCTACCTTTTGAAGTTATATATATTTTATATTTTAAAATGGACTTCATTTTTGGATTCGGAATATCAAATTTAGCCTAAGGTGAAATTTTGGTACTTTTTGGATAACTTTCATATTTTGATGAATAGTGAAAATTACTAAATTTTAATTAAAAACAACTTTTTTAATCAAAATAATTAATAGTGATAAATTATGAATTTTAGTGGTTTTAAGGTATATTTAGAATATTTTTTTACTATTTAATATAATGTTGGTCATTGGACATAATTTTACAATTAAACCGAACATAAACAAGTGTCAATCTTTTGATAGTTATTATCTCTTAAAAACACGCTTTTTGTTTTGACAGCGGGAATTAATTTTAAATTAATTTCTGCCACTTCTGTGTTTAGAATTTAGGAAAATGGATTCCATAATTGGAATCAGGATGTTTAAATTGTGTAAATAGGTAACTTTTATTTTTAGACATTTTGAATAATTACTGCGGTAAATATTTTATTTACCATGGTTAAGGGTAAATCCGGTAAATAAGGGTTAAACAAATAATATTATAATAATCCTAAATTACCCTAAAACGTGTCTTAACCATATTGGTTGATAAATGGTCGACCATGGGCATCTTTGTGTCAATTTGGGGACCCCATGGATCCACTTGAAAGTGATAATGACACTTTATTTTAATTAAGTCAAAATGAATACAAAAATGACACAAGCATATATCTTTTAGCAAAACAATTGTTACATAGAGTTATATAAGTTGGATTTTAGATTATAAATATTCATTGGAAATATAAAAAGATTTCCTACATAATGATATTTTATTTATAATTTTTAGACATTAAATAATTTATTTTATTTATGACACAATGATGATGCAGTAATTACTATAATAGTGCAAAATTAAAATAATTGATATTATAAATACCCAAACAAATATAATATGAAACTTTTAATGAATTAAACTAATTTTCTAGGATAATATGATATATTAGGATTTATTTAATGGACTTTTTTCGAAGTAATCAATCTGTTATGAGTTTCACAAAAATCAACTATTGAATAGTGTCAAAATTGACATAAAATAGTTCTTAAAACAAATATTATATTATTAATTGATATTAAATTTTTAAAAATCTAAGGTTCGGCCAAGAGACTTATATCAGGATAGGTTCATCATTAATGGACCACTTGGGGGTCTCGTGGATGTATATAGTAAGTTTATTAACCATATTATATAAAAATACAAAGAGACATTGTAAAAGTGAAACTAATTAACTTAGAGTTAATACTTAAAGATAAGGTTAATATAAGTACCCAAACCTGTCTAAATTCTATTGGTTGAGTGGTTTTCGACCTATCCCCACCTTAACCTTTGAATAATTAACTTTGGAGCCTTTAGAAACCGAATATGAATTTAATATAAATTAATATTTCTAGCTTTTCCAAAGGTGCCCGTCACCCCTCTTATAAAAGGGCACTCCTCCTTCTCATTTCTTCACACCTTCAAAGCCTTTTGGTTCGGCCAAACTCTGCCCAAATACTCTCCCAACATCCCTCACTACAACCTAGAGGCGTTATTTTGATCAGAAAGCTAACCTAAGGAGCCCTTTTGATCAAATCAAAAGGAAGAACCCGAAGAAGAGGTAATGATTTCACCACCCTTTTCTAAGTTCCTTTCTTCTTCCACTTCTTCTTCCTTTGTTCTTACCATCCTAAAATAATAACTCCAGTATCTCACATATACATTGATGTTATTATAAATATGGTACAACCATATTTAGTATTCTATCCACCCTTTGAATAACATGTCACCATACGTGCGTACGTACGGCTTACCGTCTCCACGTCGTGGTGTAATTGTTATTCAATATATTATTATGTGGATGGGTATAATAATGATGTGTAACTCATGTAAACAATAAATATAACATGTTAATGATTCTGTATATATATGATATACCATCCATTTATATATTATTTTAATATCAAAAGAATGATATTGTCGCTCGTGCGTACGTACGGACTACCGTCTCCACGAACGCGATGAGATTCATTCTCCGTCATATCCATTCAAGTATAATTATCATTTGATGATTTAAAAATGATGTTTAAGGACTTGATATCATTCTGGATATGAATAAAATACAACCTATCCTTTAAAACATGTCTTACGTAACAAAACATATAAAAGAGAACAAGTAAGTTTACACCCGAAACGACGATAATTCTAAGATATTATTAACAAATCAATGTTAAAAGATCATATATGATATCATATTAATATATATGATTCTTGTATAATTTAATAACAATTATTTCACCATTATACAGGAGTTTAACCTACCCCAACCAAGGAAAAGTACAAGGTAAGGGTTATTTCACAATCTCTTCATTATCCGAGGTTGTTTATACGTAATAATCTACTGGGATATCTTTATCATCCACATCCATGTTTCTTAAAAATGTATTTCAAAACATTTTTACTATTTACAAGAATATGGGTTAAAGTCATTTATACCCTTGTTTGACTTTTTATAAGAGGTTTATAAAGGAATCTTTCCGTCGTTTTCAAAACAAGGTCCTTTTTAACCTTTTTGACAGAATTGAGGTAAGAATGTTTTTTTTAACTTATACGGCGGGTGCGGTTATTTTACGCCGTTATAAAATCGTCAAAGCTTTCCTTACAAGCTTACAAGAATATTTTCAAGAAATTTTTTTATTTTATATGGCTCTTAAATGATTTCAAAAATAGAAAGAGATATTTCTCTAAAAAGTGTTTTGATTTCATCTATGTCAACATCCTTTAATGGATTTTACGCTTATTTGAAGTTGATTTATTATAATACAAAACTTCTATATTGTATTGAAGGTTTTGTGATATTTTTGACTGTGGATGTGCTATTTTATACCATTCATAGTTTATGGTGAAACTATTGACATTTCGTATGCTAGTTTTAATCCGAATGTTTATGTTATATTTCAAACTTTTCTTCAGATGAATGTGCTAAACAAGTATGTTCCGGGTTGGGGACCGGTAAAAGTAAGCCCTCCAGGTTGGGGACTGGTAAAAGTAAGCCCTCCAGGTTGGGGACTGGTTAAAGTAAGCCCTCCAGGTTAGGGACTGGTAAAAATATGCCCTCCGGGTTGGTGTCCGGTTATTAGAGGCACTCCGGGTTGGTGTCCGGTTATTAGAGGCACTCCGGGTTGGTGTCCGGTTATTAGAGGCACTCCGGGTTGGGTTCCGGTTAGAAGTAACCCCTAGGTCTTGGGATGAGGCCTAGACAAAGAAATTAACGTTTAGCATTATGCATTCCAACATTATTAAAGTGGTTATTGATTTTTTCATGTGATTATTCGATTAGTAGAATATCCATGTGAATAAGTAAATGGCATTATTTCATTTTATTTATGCCATACCATGTTGAAAGTTCATATTTAAAAGGCTTTTGTTTTAGTTATACATTGCCTTAAATGTTTATTCTTATTTATGAATGTTTCCGCTATATTGTTATCCTTACTGGGCATTTGAGCTCACCCCTTTTCTATGTTTTATTTTTCCCAGGAAGTGAAGAAGTAAATTATGAATGACCTGCAGGGATATTATATGGGGATATGAGTGTGGATTATGGAGACATTATGTTGTTGTTGTAGTTTTTCATTTTATAATGTAATGTAAAACTTATGAATATATCTGGCATTTTCCAAGGCTACTAAACCAATCGGTCTTTCGAGATTTGATCTTTCTTGTGATCATGCCAATGTTATGTAATAATGCACCGACTCTAGGCAACTAGGGTCGGGGCGTTACAGTTGGTATCAGAGGAAGTTTAGTACAAACCTTGGAAGCTAGATTTAGATAAACTCTGATTAGAGCACGTAGACCTAAGATGAACTTTGAGGATTAGTATAGAAGAACTTCCTAGAATTTTGGTATTGTAGAGATTTTGTGAGTTTTCCAAGCAATACATCCCTGTCTGGATACGAGCAGGTAGAGGCGGCTCTGGCACATATGTACCTAGGGGTAAAACCCGAAAACACCGCTTTGAGCTAGACTCGAATGGGAACTGGTGCACGACAACGGGCCTTGCTGCACTCTTGGTTACGACACTCTCGGGGGATATGCTTAGGATAACTCTCATTTTCTTTACAAATCATTTTGAAGGGATTATGAGTATATACTTCCTCAAAGAAAACATTCTTATGATTATGGATTATATCCATAAATAGTTTAATTTATGTTAAGTGTTTTATAAGTATGAGATTATGTATTTTGATTCATAAACTGATCTAGTGTATGCCATTGTTTAGAAATGGTGCCCAGTAGAAGGAATGAGAACTCCAGAAATGCACATGATCCAAAGATAAGGTAGGATCATATCTTTCATGGTCTGAAGCTAGAATTTATAAGAGAAATAGTCTCCCATGTACTATCATCATATGAAGAAATAATATCATGTGTTGATAAGATAAGTAAAGAGTTTACTGAGTCCTATGGCTTTGAAGGGAAGCAGGAGAAGAAAAGGATGGAAGAAAGAAAGATGGATAAAGGGAAGAGGGAAAAGAAGAATTTTCCCATATGTGGTAACTGTGGAAAGAAACACCCTGGAACATGCCTGAAAGGAATGGGAGTTTGTTATAAGTGTGGGGGAAAAGGGCACAAAGTACGTGACTGCAAGGGTGAGAAAATGGTTTCAAATGTACAATGCTTCATTTGCAAGGAGTTTGGACACTACACGAACCTATGCCCCAGTCATCAGACTATGCCGCAAATGATGCTAGCGGATAATAATCAAGATATGATACTACCACAGATGAAGAGGAATGATTAGAGTTCTTATGTTGATTATGTCAATCGAGTGTTGTATCAACAATGTACTTGTTATAATAATTATGGAGTATATAAGGATTGTACTGCAGTACTATTTCATTAAGGACTTGAGATTGTGTGGAATAAAGAAAAGTGACTCAATAGAAGGTTAAATTTTTGGAAAATATATGGTTTAGAGAATGATAAATCATAATATAGTTCTGATACTGAGGTAGTGATTTTGGAATAATATGTGATTGTTTTGGATAAATTATATTGGATATTCTTGACTACCTTGTAACTGATTATTGATTTGTATATTCCATCATTGTTGGGGTTTAAAACATTTTTGGATTAATGAAGTATATCCATAATTCTATATGGAATAAGGGAGCATGAATGTAATCAATAAGGAATATGGTAATGCATGATGAAGGTATTCATATACTATTACGGGGTAAAAAGGATCAATATTATGTTTACCTTCCTTATAAATGTTAGACTGTGAGTTTGGACAGAATTATTTTGGATAGTTCTAGTTTGGATTATTTTGGATTGCCATGAAAGGACAACCCGGAGGTCGGGCGGCAACCCGTCGCGTCCTGCAAGGCTGTGAGACATGAACCCGCAACCGAAGGGCGACAAGGGTGTATCACCTACCACTGGCCCACGAGATGTCCTAGATTAAATAATGTAGTTTTTATTAAAAGATCTTGTAGATGAATTATAAATTCGTTTATTTTGGAACCCTATACGAATAGTGTAAATAGAATTTTTTTTACATTCTATTATCTTTTAGAGTGAAAGATGAGTTTTTGGTAGAAATTTATTAATGGATAAAACTCTAATTATAAAGTAAGTATATCTCCTTATGATCTTAGCCAATCTCATAAATAAATTCATCAATATTAAGAAAAGCAACTTAGAACAAAAATGTTTTCCTAGATGGTACCTTAAATCATCACTAATTTATGGCTTTGGGATTGTTGGCCTTTTCATAGCCATGTTCTCTACCACTCTCCATCAGATAAATGATGGTTAGATTTTTCTTCCATATCCATATTTTCCTACATGGAACCCTATTATGTGTTATTTTCGGTAATCTTCATACTTTTGACTCTTTATTTTAAATAGAGGCCTCATTAATTCATTTTTCGATGTGGGATTTAAACTAGGATATTTTGAAACGTCAAAAATGTGTTATCCTAATACCCTATGTTTTGTTGAACCGATGGTATTTCAATTCATCATAGATTGATGAATTTGAGGAACTCAATTTTATACTTGTTTGTGATTGATGACCTCAATCACTACCTATAAATATTTACGTTTTTCCTCCGATTATATGTCTCCAATTTCCACCAATGTTCTCCAAATCGAGATCATAATTTGGTGGTGACCCTTTGATTTATCTTTTCCTCATATTAAGTCTAAATTTTAGTAACCCAATTTCCGATGTGGGTTTTCCCACAAATATATTTTCTACTTTCAACCTTTTATTTTCGAAGAACAATTTTAAATTGCGAGGACGCAATTTATTGAAGGAGGGGAGAATGTAACACCCCAAGATTTCACAGTGTGTTATTTCTTCAAAATAATTCAATAACTTGCACTACACGCAACACTGAGTTCAATTGCACCATGACTTACCAAAAAAAAAGCCATTAAAAGAGTTCATGAATAGTATTAACTAAATTTTAAACTTTATATAATCCTTATAATTTTAGAATCCATATTATGAGTTTCATAGTCATAATGCAAGAACAGATTCATTTTCAGTATTGCACTTTTATCAACTTTTGATAGTGAACCTTTTTAAATACAATATTTTAAACTTTTTGACTAAATGGAGACATCAAAAAATTTAAAATGAAACATCCCAAGCTTCCACGGTACGCTTTCCTTTGAATAAAACAATAGCGTGTGTTGTACGCAACTTCGAGTTCTAACACACCGTAACCAATCAAACTAGCTGTTATGAATAGTAATACCTACTTTTTGAAGTTATATATATTTTATATTTTAAAATGGACTTCATTTTTGGATTCGGAATATCAAATTTAGCCTAAGGTGAAATTTTGGTACTTTTTGGATAACTTTCATATTTTGATGAATAGTGAAAATTACTAAATTTTAATTAAAAACAACTTTTTTAATCAAAATAATTAATAGTGATAAATTATGAATTTGAGTGGTTTTAAAGTATATTTAGAATATATTTTTACTATTTAATATAATGTTGGTCATTGGACATAATTTTACAATTAAACCGAACATAAACAACTGTCAATCTTTTGATAGTTATTATCTCTTAAAAACACGCTTTTTGTTTTGACAGCGGGAATTAATTTTAAATTAATTTCTGCCACTTCTATGTTTAGAATTTAGGAAAATGGATTCCATATTTGGAATCAGGATGTTCAAATTGTTTAAATAGGTAACTTTTATTTTTAGACATTTTGAATAATTACTGCGGTAAATATTTTATTTACCATGGTTAAGGGTAAATCCGGTAAATAAGGGTTAAAAAATAATATTATAATAATCCTAAATTACCCTAAAACGTGTCTTAACCATATTGGTTGATAAATGGTCGACCATGGGCATCTTTGTGTCAATTTGGGGACCCCATGGATCCACTTGTAAGTGATAATGACACTTTATTTTAATTAAGTCAAAATGAATACAAAAATGACACAAGCATATATCTTTTAGCAAAACAATTGTTACATAGAGTTATATAAGTTGGATTTTAGATTATAAATATTCATTGGAAATATAAAATGATTTCCTACATAATGATATTTTATTTATAATTTTTAGACATTAAATAATTTATTTTATTTATGACACAATGATGATGCAGTAATTACTATAATAGTGAAAAATTAAAATAATTGATATTATAAATACCCAAACAAATATAATATGAAACTTTTAATGAATTAAACTAATTTTATAGGATAATATGATATATTAGGATTGATTTAATGGACTTTTTTCGAAGTAATAAATCTGTTATGAGTTTCACAAAAATCAACTATTGAATAGTGTCAAAATTGACATAAAAGAGTTCTTAAAACAAATATTATATTATTAATTGATATTAAATTTTTAAAAATCTGAGGTTCGGCCAAGAGACTTATATCAGGATAGGTTCATCATTAATGGACCACTTGGCGGTCTCGTGGATGTATATAGTAAGTTTATTAACCATATTATATAAAAATACAAAGAGACATTGTAAAAGTGAAACTAATTAACTTAGAGTTAATACTTAAAGATAAGGTTAATATAAGTACCCAAACCTGTCTAAATTCTATTGGTTGAGTGGTTTTCGACCTATCCCCACCTTAACCTTTGAATAATTAACTTTGGAGCCTTTAGAAACCGAATATGAATTTAATATAAATTAATATTTCTAGCTTTTCCAAAGGTGCCCCTCACCCCTCTTATAAAAGGGCACTCCTCCTTCTCATTTATTCACACCTTCAAAGCCTTTTGGTTCGGCCAAACTCTGCCCAAATACTCTCCCAACATCCCTCACTACAACCTAGAGGCCTTATTTTGATCAGAAAGCTATCCTAAGGAGCCCTTTTGATCAAATCAAAAGGAAGAACCCGAAGAAGAGGTAATGATTTCACCACCCTTTTCTAAGTTTCTTTCTTCTTCCACTTCTTCTTCCTTTGTTCTTACCATCCTAAAATAATAACTCCAGTATCTCACATATACTGTGATGTTATTATAAATATGGTACAACCATATTCAGTATTCTATCCACCCTTTGAATAACATGTCACCATACGTGCGTACGTACGGCTTACCGTCTCCACGTCGTGGTGTAATTGTTATTCAATATATTATTATGTGGATGGGTATAATAATGATGTGTAACTCATGTAAACAATAAATATAACATGTTAATGATTCTGTATATATATGATATACCATCCATTTATATATTATTTTAATATCAAAAGAATGATATTGTCGCTCGTGCGTACGTACGGACTACCGTCTCCACGAACGCGATGAGATTCATTCTCCATCGTATCCATTCAAGTATAATTATCATTTGATGATTTAAAAATGATGTTTAAGGACTTGATATCATTCTGGATATGAATAAAATACAACCTATCCTTTACAAACATGTCTTACGTAACAAAACATATAAAAGAAAACAAGTAAGTTAACACCCGAAACGACGATAATTCTAAGATATTATTAACAAATCAATGTTAAAAGATCATATATGATATCATATTAATATATATGATTCTTGTATAATTTAATAACAATTATTTCACCATTATACAGGAGGTTAACCTACCCCAACCAAGGAAAAGTACAAGGTAAGGGTTATTTCACAATCTCTCCATTATCCGAGGTTGTTTATACGTAATAATCTACTGGGATATCTTTATCATCCACATCCATGTTTCTTAAAAATGTATTTCAAAACATTTTTACTATTTACAAGAATATGGGTTAAAGTCATTTATACCCTTGTTTGACTTTTTATAAGAGGTTTATAAAGGAATCTTTCCGTCGTTTTCAAAACAAGGTCTTTTTTAACCTTATCGACAGAATTGAGGTAAGAATGTTTTTTTTAACTTATACGGCGGGTGCGGTTATTTTACGCCGTTATAAAATCGTCAAAGCTTTCCATAGAAGCTTACAAGAATATTTTCAAGAAAATGTTTTATTTTATATGGCTCTTAAATGATTTCAAAAATAGAAAGAGATATTTCTCTAAAAAGTGTTTTGATTTCATCTATGTCAACATCCTTTAATGGATTTTACGCTTATTTGAAGTTGATTTATTATAATACAAAACTTCTATATTGTATTGAAGGTTTTGTGATATTTTTGACTGTGGATATGCTATTTTAAATCATTCATAGTTTATGGTGAAACTATTGACATTTCGTATGCTAGTTTTAATCCGAATGTTTATGTTATATTTCAAACTTTTCTTCAGATGAATGTGCTAAACAAGTATGTTCCGGGTTGGGGACCGGTAAAAGTAAGCCCTCCAGGTTGGGGACTGGTAAAAGTAAGCCCTCCAGGTTGGGGATTGGTTAAAGTAAGCCCTCCAGGTTAGGGACTGGTAAAAATATGCCCTCCGGGTTGGTGTCCGGTTATTAGAGGCACTCCGGGTTGGTGTCCTGTTATTAGAGGCACTCCGGGTTGGGTTCCGGTTAGAAGTAACCCCTAGGTCTTGGGATGAGGCCTAGACAAAGAAATTAACGTTTAGCATTATGCATTCCAACATTATGAAAGTGGTTATTTATTTTTGCATGTGATTATTCGATTAGTAGAATATCCACGTGAATAAGTAAATGGCATTATTTCATTTTATTTATGCCATACCATGTTGAAAGTTCATATTTAAAAGGATTTTGTTTTAGTTATACATTGCCTTAAATGTTTATTCTTATTTATGAATGTTTCCGCTATATTGTTATCCTTACTGGGCATTTGAGCTCACCCCTTTTCTATGTTTTATTTTTTCCAGGAAGTGAAGAAGTAAATTATGAATGACCTGCAGGGATATTATATGGGGATATGAGTGTGGATTATGGAGACATTATGTTGTTGTAGTAGTTTTTCATTTTATAATGTAATGTAAAACATATGAATATATCTGGCATTTTCCAAGGCTACTAAACCAATCGGTCTTTCGAGATTTGATCTTTCTTGTGATCATGCCAATGTTATGTAATAATGCACCGACTCTAGGCAACTAGGGTCGGGGCGTTACACAATTTCAATCAGTTCTCTTATTTGTAAAGCCATCAAAAAAATTTGACCATTTTTCCATCACTATGTATTTCCTGATAAGTTATGAAGTTTTATTTTTTATCCTCTTATTATAGGAACCTATGTGGGGTTATGAAAATAATACCTTCATAGATTAAGTTTCCAATTTTTCTTAGATTCAGTAAATTCATAACCATAACATGGTTACTATACTAGTGAGATTTTCTTATATTTGGAATAATTGGATGTAAATCTTTATTGATGATTAGTATATAAATTTTTTGGGATTTCATGATCCTATTTTTAGCTATAAATATCATATTTTGAATCTATTCATACCTACTGATTTATGCTATATTGTAGACGTTCATACCAACTCATTTTTACTATTATGATGATGTATCCTAATTTTAGAGAAATAGATCAATTTTTTATTGATAGATTTTTGTTATGTGGATTGATTCAGATAATTACATTCTACCACCATGTTCATAAATATTGACTTCATTCATATCACCTCATCGTATGGAATTCAAATCACTGCATCACTTTCTATCATAAACACTATTAAAGACACGTGAACATATGATATTTTATTATCGATTCAAAACTTGATAAATTATTCATATTCATTTTTAACAGTAATGAAAAGGATAAGTATAGAACATACAGTCATTAGAATGTGTTTTGTTTTCTCTCCAATCCTTATCTGGCATTAAGAAAGGCAATGTTTCCTCTCATTGTAGAACCATGGTTTACAAGCAGCGATGATGGAAGTGATATAGAACGAAACATTTTGGTTTATGGAAAAAAGAATGCATTGTTATTTGTGTTTACATATTCTATGTCCAGTTATTATGTATATTATTTTTAATTTTTCTATAATTTGTTATTAAATATCACGCTACCTCATGATTCAATCTATCATTAAATAATTTTTTATTCAACTTCAGGTTGTCTGTTCTGCTAAAGTGGTTGATGGATCTTTGTTGAAGCTGCTTAGCATGGTTGAATGGCTCCACTCAAGGAACAAAAATCCTAATGTTTATCTACTTACCTATGAAAGGACTCTATTCAATAGTGATTTTAAAAACAAACCTGGACTATTTACATTTAATGAAGAACCAACAATAATCAATTTGTCTTCATCAATTTTTTTTTCAATTTCATGTTATCAAGTATTATGAAGTGGTTGTAAACTCCCTATCTTCGTCTCTTTATTTTATTCAATTGAATCATCCATTTCATCTTTACCTCTGTTCACTACACCCCTCATTCCATATTATACCATATACATGATGAATACTTTCACTCCATTTTCTTTTTTTTATAAATAGTCACTCATTATATTTATTATTATTTCATTTATTTTCACATTTCATATTTTTATTATTACAACCAATATCTTATATTTGATTTATATTTCACTTTTTTTAGTTCCCAAATTATAGTTTTTGTGATCAAATTTGAACATAAATTCAAATCTTCTTCCACAAAATTAAAAAATTCATATTATTTTAATATCATTTTCCTACATCAGAAATTTGAAAAGTGTCTTCATTTTCTATTCACTATTATTACATTATCATACACCATTTCATTCTAATTAAAATTTATTCAACATTATTGTTTCTTTAAAAACATTTATAAATATTAATCTCTTAATAAAATAAAAACTACTAATCTAATATGTCTTTCAAAAGAACGAGCGAGTACTATTTTATTATAATTATCTGCATTATATTAACTGATTAAAACCTGACCTAATTATAATTTGAATCCAATAGAAAATATAATAAAGCACTATATATTATTTAGAGGAAATAACTATTTTCAATTAATATACAGACAGATCTTATTTTATTAATTTGGGGAAAGAAGTGGTGCAGATAAGGGGGGCTATTAATTTATTGAATGAGGGAATCCATGATAAAAATACTAACACATCATGTGGTAAGGGATCCTGTATTTTAAAATCCATGCGGTGAAATTAATTTGTATCAATGTAGGACAAGAAGTTTGACACATGGTTTTCCTCATTACAAGAATATAGGATATCAGTGTCTATGGATAAGAGAACCATGGACTCACAAATCATGTAAATAACTATTCAGGGAGTAAAAGAGAAGCCTCTTAGAGAAATCGGGATAATTTTTTATTCTATTTTCATCATATAAAAATGGATGTTCTATGATTGGTATATCTCAAGTCCATGGAAAAATGCCATTGCCTCAACATTTCAGGCATCATCATCCCTATAGTATGAGATGAAGGCATAAAATTCTAAAATAGTATGATAAAAAAACTCCTCACCCCCTCATTCCCCTAGATTAAATTTCCCATTTTTGTGGATTTTTAAACCATAGGGGGAGGGATTCATCACACCTAGTGACCCAACTATGAGGGTTTAGAAAGGAAAAATGGAAACCTTCTTGCAAAATATCTCATGAGACATGTGGAATCCTCATGTTGATTTTGAAGACCCTTGAGATCTAAAATGAGGAACCGGGCCCATGAAACAAATTTTGGGACTGATGCGTGATATCCGATGTGTTGATCCTGATTTTGTGCTAACCACAAACGATAACTTCCCATGGAATGATAGACTATGTGGAAGATCTCCTCTATCATATTCCTACTAGAACCCACAAACCAATTTTGATAAAATGACTCAATAGATTCTACAATCCATGCTCTAATCATATAATCACCCATCTCAACTTATAAAATAACATCCCACACACTTTGTGTGAATAGGTGCGACATGGAATCTACTATAGAATCTGGGAAACAAGAACATTTTGGATGTAATGTGGACCCCCTACATTTCACCACCTTATCTGATGGAACAACATGGTATCAAATATACAAAGTAATAAGTTAAATTTATATGGGATTGATTGTCACCAAAGTATGATACCCCACAGACCATGACTAGGCTGAATGAAAATCTATTTCTTCTATACCTTGGCTGTGATCATACCCAAAGAGGGACCTCCTAAAATACACTTGTCAATAAACCATTCCAGCTAGATACATCTGATAACCCTTTCCAAGGATGAGTTAAGAATCAGCAAGGTGGAGGAGGGAATGTAGCAGGCTTGTTTGAATAAATTTTTTTTATAAAATATATAAATGTTTGAAAATTTGATTTCAAAATGGATCACCCTTTGTAGGCGGTAAAAGTGTGTTTATAAAAATAATTATTTTTACATAATATTAATTTTTTCTTATCATATTTCTATTAAATCAATTGGATAAATATAAGAAATATTTTCTTGAAATGATTCCCATAGATTTATATAATATTATTTTATAATTGTAATAAATTTAATTTATTTGGATAAATTTACATAATAAGAATAAGAATAGTTCATTACAAAAACATCTCATATATATCCAGTTGGTTTCTATAATCATTTCTAATTAATTTTTATCTAATGAATTCGACCATATATATTAATAATTTAGTTAATAAAATTCATAATTACCAACTTAATGGATATGTTACATATTATTATATTATATGAATTTTTTAAAAAATATGTTATCGTTCAGTAAAACACGATCATATGTGTTATGAAAGATAACACATTATTGTGAGTAGTGTATGTTTATGATAGTGTTACATATAAATAATCGTGTTACAAAATTATATTATTTCACAAAAAGATAATATTGTAATGTCTTTGGTTGTTACAACATCCTTGGTATTTTATGCATCCAATGTCCTTCTAATTGTTGATAATTGGATTCATACATTTGAAATGATGTTTTCCATTCTCTTATTCTTAGAGAATGTAAAGGTTATTTTCTCATTTTTTCATTTTGATAGTGAATAATATCATTGGAAGACTATTATCAAGATTAAATGAAAATGGGATAATGTGTAATTTATAGAGTATGATTTTTTTATGGGGTTATATGCCAATAATTAGTTTAATTGTATACATCAAATGAAAATGGAGGAGGGAATCCTCGAGAAAAATAAGAATGATGATAAATCCATTAATACCTATGAGAATCATTTTATATGAATGGTGATGTGTAATGACTCAGAATATCCTTGAAATTGTTTTTAATATATGGGAATTTTATGAGTCTGCGAAAATTGACGGCGTGTGATTCCGATGCCCGGAGTGCCCAGAATAAATTTCTTAACTTTATTTCAGGTATGTTTAATCAATGTGAGTGCGAGTTTTTCTAACTTTTTAACTCGTTCTCGGAATTGAAATTTGAGGGAAACGTTGAACTCACAGTGTCGGTATTTACAAAAAGGGGAATTTCACCTCAACAGATGTTGGTCGAGAGTGAAGGATAGATTTTCGATTTTCAGTGAAAAAAAATAAAGTTGTTTATATATAATATTTTTGTTTGTTAAAAATTCCATGTGGAAGTTGGGATGTGGGGACCACAGGTATTTAACCTCCCACATGATGTTATGGTGGTGGGGACCACCTGAACCATAACCACCAATGATAGGTTATGGTGGTGGGGACCACTCGATATTAAACCCCCCTTTAATTATGAGAAACCCCTCAACACCCTAATAAATGTTGGGGAGCCTCTTCAACACCTCCACGTTAATTGTTCTAACCCACCCCCTTTAATTATTTATTCCAACTCTCCCTTAATCAATTTAACCATTTTGAATATTATGCAAATTAATTAATATACATTATAATCTATTATCTTGGGAGGGAATTTCATTTGTTGGAAAAGGGTTGACAGAAGAGGATTAGGAGCTCTTGAGAGAAAACTCTCCAATGAAGAATGTGTTATTCCATGAAGAACACTCCACTGCCAAAGAACACCAACCTCCTTCAACCTTCTTCCACGAGACTTTCTCTGATGTAGGATGTCTTCGCCTATGACAAACCAACATTTGGGTAAAAAGCCGACGAAATTGACGTCCATTTTTTCCCATTCGGTTCATCTTCTTCCTCGTGAATCTGTAAACATTCATCCCAAGGTAGGGGTTTAATTTTGTATGATTATCACTTCACAAGTACAACAATTTTTTTCTTTTTTGGGTAGGGAAGAATATTTGATGTACGATTTGTTGTTCTTCTTTCTTCTAAACAACTTCCTACTGTTCTAATGCAGAGAGTGTGGGCCAAACTAATATGGCACATCCTCTCTATAACCCTTATGTTAATTTGCGGTGTTCTTAGAAATGAAAGTGAAAAAGGAGATGAAGGCTATGGAACTGCCGCTCGCGGCCTCCGCGACACGCACCGGCCCTACGCCGTGCCACTCCTCGATCGCACTGCACCCTTTGTTGCTCTATTCCATGACCATCTAGCTGATCCAGCCGAGCCACCCTAGCCAGCCCTTTGCAAGCTGAGCCACCCCAACCACTCCATCCTCCCAGCTGCATCGGCCCTGTTCATGTAGAGACCCGAAGCTTGACGTACATTGACATCACATTACTTTTTCGGAATACTTAGTACATAACAAAAATAGAAAAACAAGGATCATAATAGTTTAGTGTCTTTGGAAACTCGGAATATAATCTTCTAATCGTGGTGAAAGATCTTCAACATCTCCCATAAAGATCTTCCTTTTTTTACCTAAAACCTTTCTTTATATCCTGGGGAAAAGAAAACATAAAATGGTGAGCTCAAATTCTCAGTAAGGGTAAACAAAAAAAATATCAATCACATCATTTTCATAAGAACATAACATTTTGGAAATCTTAACCTGCAAAAGAGAGCATAATTTCATAACATGGGATAAATCATAGAAGTGAAATGAAATCCCAATAATCATAACTTAAAACATGAAACTTTGTGGAATACACACATAATCATACAGAATCAAATCTTATTAGTCAAGACTCATTGCCAAGACTATCTTAGTGGACAAAGTCTATTTCTGAACTGAGTCACCCTCGTTTCAGTTCTGTTTCACTGAACCGGTATAACCTACCATTCCAGCCATGTCTATATCATGAGATATAAAATCATTACCCAATGAATTGGAGGGATATATAGGTCCCACCCATCTCATAATGAAACCATTCTTATGTGTGCCACAAAAATCATAAATCATACATCATTGCATAACCCATGTAATAATATATGGGAATCTTAAACATCGTGACATCATAAAACAATTCATTTAAGATAAAGGAATTAATAAAAATAATTTCATCACAACGTAATAAAATAAATGTAATAATTGGGATAGAAACATAACCCTTTATTATCTAAGATGGAAAATAATTGTGATAAAACACTTCAACTCCATTCTTAAGGAAAATATCCTTTCTACTTCAAAAAAACATTTCCTTTCATAACATATCGTACAATTCTAAACTAAAAGAAGTTGATTAGAAGTAAATTTGAAAACTTGTAAAGGGAGCTTCTTGGAAATAATGTTTTAAAAATACATTCATGCCGTATAAGTTAAAAAAACATTCTTCTCGTACTTTTGTCGGAAAATTCAAAAAGTACCTCATACGAAAAATGAAAAAAGATTCCTTTCATATCTTTTACTAAAAACTCACCGAAGGTTAAAATTAGATTTAAACAATTGTATGTGGATGGAAATAATATTACATATTGAGGAAACATGGATGTGGATGATAAAATACACCCCAGTAAGTACCAAAGTATAAACAATCTCGGATAAAAATGAGATTGTGATATTTCCCTTACCTTAGGTCCAATTTTCTTCGTAAGTGTCCGAACCTCCTGTATAGTGATTTAAATAATGTCATTGAATTATTCTAGAATCATACTCATTGTTATAATATCATATATGGTTCACTTATGACTTTATATTACCCATTCTTTTTTAAATTCCATGTAAAAGAGCGTTTTGGGTAAAATCGTTTCAGTTGCCATCGGTGTTTTGACTTGTAATTATTCATATGATTACATAGATCATGATTACGTAATTCCAGAATATAAAACATGATTTATATATAATATATATTCAGAATATATATATATAATAGATCAGTAAATGGAAAGTAATACACCATTCATGGAGACGGTAGACCGTACGTACGCATGAACGCTATTTTCTTTTCCTTATTGAGTTGAATGGAATTAAGTAGATGACATAAATATATATTCACATAAATCCAGAATTATTATTATGTCATATATTTCGATATTAATTATTATATATACATTATAATCATTCATGAATGGTTAACGTGGAGAATGAACTCATCGCGTTGTGGAGACGGTAGTCCGTACGTACGCACAAGCGATGATATCGTTCTCATGATCGTGGAACTGTATTGGAGTGTATGTATACTATATCAGAATCAATATCACTTTACAATAATCATATATAGTTATTATTTACACCATTATACCCATCCAAGTAAGGTGGTCATGGAAAATAGATTACACCACGGCGTGGAGACAGTATTCCGTACGTACGCACGCGTGGTGATTTCGTTTTCCGTAGGATGGATAGATGGTGAAATAAAGTTGTTTCATAATTATAATAACAAATCAGTATATAAGATATACTGATGTTATTACTTCATAATGAAACAACCTATGAAGAAGAATTGGAAGAAGAAATAAAGATGAAATAATCGGTAACGAACATTACCTCTTCTTTGAAGCGCCTCTTTGAGACCTCCTCTTAGGGCACTAAAATTGGTCTTTGAAAAAGACCAGGACCTATAGGATGTTTCTATGGAATTGTAGAATATAATTGGGAAGGGGTTGGCCGAGCTTGATGGCGCAATGTGGTGTGTGGAAGAGAGGGAGGAGGTGCCCTTTTATAAAGGAGGAGAGGGGCACCTTTGGAATAACAAAAAATATTATTTTCTTATAAAGTCATGTTCGGTTTTAAATATCTCCAAATTGATTTATTTCTAAGATAAGGTGGGGATGGATCGAAATCCTCTCATCCAATAGAATTTAGACAAGTTTAGGTCATTATATTAACCTTATCTTTTAGTTTTAACTTGTAGTTAATTAGATTGACATTTACCATGTCACTTTGTATTTTTATATTATATCGTTAATAAACTTACCATATACATACAAGAGACCCCCAAGTTGTGTTTAATTAATATATATAACCTTATCTAAGTCATTTTGCCGACCCTTAGATTTTTAGGAATAATATAACAATTAATAATATAATATTTGTTTTAAAAACTATTTTATGTCAATTTTGACACTATTCAATAGTTGATTTTTTTAAAACTCATAACAGAATTATTACTTCGACAAAAGTTAATTAAATCAATCCTAACATGTCATATTAACCTAGAAAATTAGTTTAGTTCATAAAAAAGTCTCAATTTTTTTCTATTTGGGTATTTATAACATCAATTATGTCAATATTTCATAAATATTATAATTACTGCATCATGGTTGTGTCATAAATAAATTAAATTATATAATGTCTAAAAATTACAAATAAAATACCATTACATAGGAAATATTTTTAGCTTTATAATGAATATTTATAGTGTAATTTATCTTATGTATAACCAAATATTAAAAATGTTTTACTTATTAAACATTGATTTTAACTATTTTAACCCTTCTTTAAATAAATTAATAATAAATGTCCTAATCTAATCCAAGTGGGCCTAAATGGTCATATATTATTCCTAAGGTTGTTTTTGGTCGAATTAAACTTGTCCAATAGAATTAGGACATGTGTTAGGTAATAATAATATCATTTTTACCCTTAATTACCCTTTTTACTTTTAACCATGGTAAAAGAAAGTAAAGAGTTACTATTCACCAAAAAATTATTTTCATCTCATTGAACCACATTTACTTACTGACATCAACCGTGTCTCTCAGATTTTCGAAATTTCACTCACAGAAGCGGTAAAATTAAGTTTTATGAAAAATTCAGTTTTTTAACTACCACTTAGTGGTTTCACTAGTCATCAAAAAATGAAAGTTTCCAGAAAAATACCAAAAAATAGATCTAAGATATATTTGATATTATGAATTCAAAAATGATGTCTATTTTATCAAATTAAAAACATATCAGTTGCATTAATTAATTTAAAAATTAATTCCCGTCGTCAAAACAAATAGCGTTTTCTTAAGAGATAATAACTATCCAAAGATTGACACTTGTTTATGACTGGTTTAAATGTGAAATTACATCCAATGGCCAACATTATATTAAATTGTAAAAATATATTCTAAATATACTTTAAAACCACACAAAATAATAATTTATCACTATTAATTATTTCGATTGAAAAAGTTTTTTTTAATTAAAATTTAGTAATTTTCACTATTCATCAAAATATGAAAGTTATCCAAAAAATTACCAAAATTTCACAGTAGGATAATTTCGATATTCCTAATCCAAAAATGAAGTCCATTTTGATAAATAAAATTAAAAAAATTTAAAAAATTGGTTATTACTATTCATAACGACTAGTTTTAATAATATTTTAATAGCATATTGTTGTTTAGTGAAACTCGTTATTGCATACTACACACGCTATCGAGGAAGGTCGTGATTGCATGTAATACAAGGAAAGTCAAGGATGCGTGTTGTGCAAGCTCATTTTGGTGTAGTGTACAACAAAAGACATGAAATTAAAAATAATACTTTTCATAAAATCTCGTGTGTTACATTTTACCCCCCTTAAAATGAATTTCGCCCTCGAAATTGGTCGGGGTTATAAATGGTTTACTACTCGATTGTTTCTTTAATAGAAACCCACATCATAAAAAGGAATACCAAAACCAATCTTTAAAAAAAAATTATGAAACGTAACTGTTACCCAAATAATCTAATCACTAGTTTTCCACATAGGTGAAAATATGGATATGGAAGAGAAATCTAACCATCATGTTCAGATGGAGAGTGGTAGAGAACATGGCTATGAAAAATCCATCAATCAAAAAGCCATAAATTTTTTATGATCTAAGCTACCATCTGATTCATCAGATATAAGAGCACAAGGACAAAATTTTTGGTTTTCAAGATCATTTCCATAAAGATGATGAAATTAGAATTAGAAGAAATACTTCCATGATTTCGGTATAGTCTCACCATTGGTTGTTCATTGGACAATTTCCACTGCATCTCTTAAAGAAATGAAGTTGAATTTGTCATTGGTGACGTGTTAGCAGATCATGTGATAGAATGATGGGTCATTCCATCTGTCTCAAACAAAAGGTTAGAAATGTTATAAAAAAATACATAAGTCCATCTATAGTGAGATTAATCATATATGGTTCTTAAAATGGACTTATACTTCATATATCATACTTCTTAATATTATAAAACTAGTTTCTACTAAACAAGGACTTATTGTAGGCCAGTGGTAGGCGATAAAAACCAGTTGCACTACGATTGTGGTTCGATTCCCACAGCCTTGTCCGACGCAATGGGTTGTCGCCCGTCCTGCAAGTTGTCATTTTTCTAAAACTACATTACTATAACATCCCATAAATAATAATAAAAATGTTCTATACTTAAAAAATACTAACTCATGTCCAACATAATCCATTCCAACCTTTAGGCTTATCTAAAATACTTTGGTCCAAGCTCATAGTATAAAGAAAATGATTACATGAAATGTCACATAACAATCACGTGAATGCCATCATTTAACCCCCATATATCATAAGATATATCTTGTTGCTCAGATTAAAAACATGTGAATACCTTAATCATGTATTTTCTTGAATAATGAATACCCATTAATTGAACCATAGTGAAAACATGAATGCATTCAAAAGTTAACTCTTTCCACATACCAAAATCCAAAAATTCTATATACTCAAACCATGATATAACCTTCCCCTTATATCAGTCATGAGCTGATGAATACTATCAAACATTTAATTTTCTCCTTATCCCTTCATTATGCGCATATCATCTACATTTCAAAAATATCTGAATAACCTTTCATGGATACTGGTACCATTAATCATACAACTTCAAAATTTAAGGAAAGGCAACAGTGTAGCAATACTTAGATGTCTCTTTATTCCAAAGTAGCATGAGATTACTTAAACAACATTACACATGATAAACATGTAATCATTCCACTACATTCTTAAACCATTGACCGAGCTTCAATAATTCTTTCATCTCACATATCATTTGTAGTCTCTTCATCATCACCCACATAAATACTACCCATACAACCATACTGATTATCTTCATGAGACTTTCCCTTAGGGCATTGGTTTGCATAATACCCTTACATTCCACATTTAAAACATTTAACCATAGTTGATGTCGTAGCAATACCATTATTCTCATCCCTCGTGTTAACTGAACCTTTTCCTTTGCACTTACTGGCTTTGTGTCCTTCTTATCCACACCCAAGGCATCTTCCAGTTCCTTTGAAACATTCTCCTTGATGCCTCTTCCCACATGATTTACATAGGGGAAATTGAACTTTCATTCCTCTATGATCATCATGAAACTCCATCTTTCTCTTATTAGCCGAGTCAGGAAACTTACCAAAGTTTACTTTATTGATCATATTATGAGATTGTTGATTAGGAATAATAATGATGTTTGGACTTCCAAATCCCATTTCATTTGGTTTCTCATGAAGAATATCATTCCATTGTCCATCATATCTTCCATTATCGTGAATCATCTTGTTTCCCGCCATTTTCTAAAACCCAAAAAGAATAGTGTGAGAGGAAAAAATCATAATAAAGGGGGAGTAACTTCAATATCTAAAATCTTTGGTTTAATCTAATATCGTTACCATAGTTCTAGGACTATATCCTATACGCATACTTATCCTTAGGGACATCCCTTGACATACCTCGGAAATATCTCTAGAGATCTCACTAACGTTTTTGCATCCTAGTTTCCAATGGTTGACTAAACCTTTCCTATGATACCAACTATAGAGACCCAAAACTTGACATACATGGACATTACATTACTTTTGTGGAATACTTAGTACATAACAAAAACACACACACAAGGATTGTAATAGTTTAGTGTCTTTGGAAACTCGAAATGTAATCTTTTAATCGTGGTGAAAGATCTTCAACATCTCCCACTAAGATCTTACTTTTTTTACCTAATACCATTCTTTATATCCTGGGGAAAAGAAAACATAAAAGGGTGAGCTCAAATGCTTAGTAAGGGTAAATAAAACAAATATCAATCACATCATTTTCATAAGGACATAACATTTTGGAAATCTTAACCTGCAAAAGAGAGCATAATTTCATAACATTGGATAAATCATAGTAGTGAAATGAAATCCCAATAATCATAACATAAAACATGAAACTTTGTGTCATACACACATAATCACAGGGAATCATATCTTATTATTCAAGACTCATTGCCATGACTATCTTAGTGGACACAGTCCATTTTTGTACCGAGTCACCCTCATTTCAGTCCTGTTTCACTGAACCGTTATAACCTACCATTCCAGCCATGTCTATCTCATGAGATATAAAATCATTACCCAATGCATTGGAGGAAGATATAGGTCCCACCCATCTCATAATTAAACCATTCTTATGTGTGCCACAAAAATCATAAATCATACATCATTGCATAACCCATGTAATACAAAATGGAAATCTTAAACATCGTGACATCATAAAAAAATCATTTAAGATAAAGGAATTCATAGAAATAATTTCATCACAACGTAATCAAATCAATGTAATAATAGGGATAGAAATAGAACCCATTATTTTCTTATATGGAAAATAATTTTGATAAATCACTTGAACTCCATTCTTGAGGAAAATATCCTTTCTACTTCAAAAAAACATTTCCTTTCTTTACATATCGTACAATTCTAAACTAAAAGAAGTTGATTAGAAATAAAATTGAAAACTTTTAAAAAAATCTTCTTTGAAATAATGTTTTAAAAATCCATTCATTCCGTATAAGTTAAAAAACATTATCCTCGTACTTTTGTCGGAAAAGTCAAAAAGTACCTCGTATGAAAAACGAAAAAAGATTCCTTTCATATCTTTTACTAAAAACTCACTGAAGGTTAAAATTGGATTTAAACAATTGTATGTGGATGGAAATAATATTACATATTGAGGAAACATGGATGTGGATGATAAAATACAACCCATTAAATACCAAAGTATAAACAATCTCGGATAAAAATGAGATTGTGATATTTCCCTTACCATAGGTCTGATTTGCTTCGTAAGGGTCCGAACCTCCTGTATAATGATTTAAATAATGTCATTTAATTATTCTAGAATCATAATCATTGTTATGATATCATATATGGTTCACTTATGACTCTATATTACCCATTCTTTTGTAAATTCCATGTTAAAGAGCGTTTTGGGTAAAATCGTTTCATTTGCCATCCGTGTTTTCACTTGTAATTATTCATATGATTACATAGATCATGATTACTTAATTCTAGAATATAAAACATTATTTATATATAATATATATTCATAATATATATATATAATAGATCAGTAAATGGAAAGAAATACAACGTTCATGGAGACGGTAGACCGTACGTACGCATGAACGCTGTTTTCTTTTCCTTATTGAGTTGAATGGAATTATGTAGATGACATAAATATATATGAACATAAATCCAGAATCATTATTATGTCATTTATTTCATTATTAATTATTATATGTTCTTTATAATCATTCATGAATGGTTAACGTAGAGAATGAATCTAATCGCGTCGTGGAGACAGTAGTCCGTACGTACGCACGAGCGATGATATCGTTCTCATGATCGTGGAATAGTATTGGAGTGTATGTATACTATTTCAGAATCAATATTACTTTACAATAATCATATATAGTTATTATTTACATCATTATACCCATCCAAGTAAGGTGGTGGTGGAAAATAGATTACACCACGGCGTGGAGACGGTATTCCGTACGTACGCACGCACGGTGATTTCGTTTTCCGTAGCATGGATAGATGGTGAAATAAGGTTGTTTCATAATTATAATAACATATTAGTATATAAGTTATACTGATGTTATTACTTAATAATGAAACAACATAATAAGAACAAGTGGAAGAAGAAATAAAGATGAATGAATCGGTAACGGACATTACCTCTTCTTTGAAGCGCCTCTTTGAGACCACCTCTTAGGGCACTAAAATTAGTCTTTGAAAAAGACCAAGACCTCTAGGATGTTTCTATGGAAGTGTATAAGAGAATTGGGCAGGGGTTGGCCAAGATTGAAGGCTCAAAGTGGTGTGTGGAAGAGAGGTAGGAGGTGCCCTTTTATAAGGGAGGAGAGGGGCACCTTTGGAATAACTAAAAATTTTATTTTATTATAAAGTCAAGTTCGGTTTTAAATAGCTCCAAATTGAGTTATTTCGAAGCTAAGTCGGGGATGGGTCGAAATCCTATAATCCAATAGAATTTATACAAGTTTAGGTCATTATATTAACCTTATCTTTTAGTTTTAACTCTTAGTTAATTAGATTGACATTTACCATGTCACTTTGTATTTTTATATTATATAGTTTATAAACATACCATATACATACAAGCGACCCCCAAGATGTGTTTTATTAATATATATATCCATATCTAAGCCATTTGACTGAACCTTAGATTTTTTGGAATAAAATAAAAATTAATAATATAATATTTGTTTTAAAAACTATTATATGTCAATTTTGACACTATTCAATAGTTGATTTTTTTGAAACTCATAACAGAATTATTACTTCGCCCAAAGCTAATTAAATCAATCCTGACATGTCATATTAACCTAGAAAATTAGTTTAGTTCATAAAAAGTACCAAATTATATTTATTTGGGTATTTATAACATCAATTATGTCAATATTTCATTAATAAGATAATTACTGCATCATCGTTGTGTCATATATAAATTAAATTATATAATGTCTAAAAATTAAAAATAAAAACCCATTATGTAGGAAATATTTTTATTGTTTTAATGAATATTTATAGTCTAATTTATCTTATGTATAACCCCATATTAAAAATGATTTACTTATTAAACATTGATTTTAACTATTTTAACCCTTCTTTAAATAAATTAATAATAAATGTCCTAATCTAATCCAAATGGGCCTAAATGGTCATATTTTATTTCTAAGGTTGTTTTTGGTCGAATTAAACTTGTCCAATAGAATTAGGACATGTGTTAGGGTAATAATAATATCATTTGTACCCTTAATTACCCTATTTACTTTTAACCGTGGTAAAAAAATTAAAAAGTTGCTATTTACCAAAAAATTATTTTTATGTTATTGAACCACATTTTACTTACTGACATCAACCGTGTGTCTAAGATTTTTTAAATTCCACTCATAGAAGCGGTAAAATTATGTTTTATGAAAAAATCAGTTTTTTAACTACCACTTAGTTGGTTCACTATTCATCAAAAAATAAATGCTTCCAGAAAAATACCAAAAAATAGATCTAAGCTATATTTGATATTATTAATTCAAAAATGATTTATATTTTATCAAATTCAAACATATCAGTTGCATTAATTAATTTAAAAATTATTTCCCGTCATCAAAACAAATAGCGTGTTCTTAAGAGATAATAACTATCAAAAGATTGACTCTTGTTTATGACTGTTTAAATGTGAAATTACATCCAATAACCAACATTGTATTAAATTGTAAAAATATATTCTAAATATACTTTAAAACCACTCAAATTAATAATTTATCACTATTAATTATTTCGTTTGAAAAAGTTGTTTTTAATTAAAATGTAGTAATTTTCACTATTCATCAAAATATGAAAGTTATCCAAAAATTACCAAAATTTCACCCTAAGCTAATTTTGATATTCCGAATCAAAAAATTATGTCCATTTCGAATAATAAAATTAAATTTTTTTCAAAAAGTGGTTATTAGTATTCATAACGGCTAGTTTTAATAATATTTTATTTGCATCTTGTTGTTTAGTGAACCTCGTTATTGCGTACTACACAGGCTATCGAGGAAGGTCGAGATTGCGTGTAATACAAGGCAAGTCAAGGATGCCTGTTTTGAAAGCTTCTTTTGGTGTAGCGTACACCACAAGACATGAAATTAAAAAGAATAATTTTCATAAAATCTCGTGGTGTTACAGTTCACGCCACCCATTGGCCGAACTGGCCCCGGTCTCACCCCTCGGTGGCCGAACCGACCTGGGCCACATCGCCCCGGCCCCTCGGCAAATACACACCTCGACGGCCCCCTCCGGGTCGAGCCTCCCATATGACGCCCTCTAGGGAGAACCTCACTCGCACCAACCTCCAGCTGGTCGACACCCTCATAGCTCTCTACGGCCCCTCGTAGCCTGCTGGGCAGGGCCGAACCCACCGAGCAGGCCCACCCGATGGGCTGGACCAGACTCGATAGGTTAGACCAGGTCGACCCAAACTGGGTCAGTCCAGACAGGGTCAGGTCGGGTCGGTCCAACCAGGTCGGATCAGACCTAGGCCCACTACGACCCATTTACGCTCCTCCAGCTATATCGTTGGCACTAGATGTCTGTTTGACGAACCGCTAGTGGCGCTGGAAATCATGGAGCATGATAGTCCCTTTGAGTATACCCAACTGGTGGTTGGGTATAGTTGGGATACTATCAGGTTGGATCCTACTCGAATCCAACCTGGCCCCCAGGAATAAAAGACTAATAACTCACAGAACAAGCGTCTGATTGACATGTCGTCTGTTGCGTTGATACCCCTATGAAATGGAGGCCCTTTGAGATACTTCTCATTTGGACTTATTGATAGTTGAAGTTTCAACTAGTAGCTCGTGGAACGGATCCTCTTGGAGTCGAATGGGCATAGTGCAGAAACCTAGTAACTGGCTGAGACCTGACAACTGCTGACCATTTTGACTCGTAGTGACTCCACTTACCCAGTGGAGAGTGCCTTGGTTTCATGGAATACCCAAATTGATGAGCACCTTGGTGTTGTGGCAGACCCATGGAACTCGACAAGAGAAGTACCTCAGCATGCTACAAGGGGGAGCGCTCTTGGAGACGGGGTAGACCCATGGTGGGGAGCATGCTTGGTGATGCAGCAAATCCATAGTACTCGATAGGAGGAGTACCTCAACTGTCCATGGTTAGTGGGAAGCACACATGGGGTCGTGGAAATCCCAGTGTACTTGATAGAGCAGGAGTCCTCCAGCAACAATGGTTTTGACAATGTTACTGGGGATGTTAGTTGATACTACCCCTAGAATAAAATACTAGTTGAGCTGAGTTAGTTTTTCTGTGTTTTCCCCATGATTAAGATGGATCACTTGATAACTAAGGTATGTGTATGGGCATATACCTAAGTAAGATTATCTATTAATTTCATACTTTTTGGTTTATCCATGTTAGATTTTGTGAGACCTTGATGGTCTTAGGGTCCCTACTGAGTATTTTTATACTCACCCCTGCATGGGCTATTCCCGCACATTGTTGTATTGGTTGCAGACGACTGATAGCGCTGACTAAGGTAGATAGTACCAGGACTGGATAGTGTCCAGAGGTGGACCATACGACATGTCGATACGTGGAGGATACAGATGGACAAAGATTGATGAGGTGGCTATCTATGCCTACCTTTCAGGTAGGAATCTCATAGTATGACCAAGTAGCTAATTTTCTTTCTTTTTATTCAGTTGTATTGTTTTTAGTGCTACTTTTACCTTTACTGTTGGTCTTTTATTCCACCCCCCTTACTTTCATCACTCTTTTGGTTATACAGTTTACTCATCTTCTTATCTTGTTTTGTGTGTTTACAAGGTATAAATTAAATTCCTTCCCGGTTTCAGGGAATTATTCCTTGGTTCCTAGTCGCTAGCCCCTAGCCTATGGAAGGCGGTCTTCGGGTAGTCACAGAATGGGCTCCAGGGTACGGGTCTTGACAAATTGGAATCAGAGGAGTTGGTTCTACTACAAAACATAGGACTCCAAACTTTTCTATGAAGCAATAGTGTTATGTGTAGTGAGTGTGGTTTACAGTTTAGGGTGTCTAGTGTTGTTGTGGCGACCATCATATCCATACACCATGACCTTGAATTCTGATTCTTGAATCATTACACGAAAACACTGATATCGTTTGTGTTTTCAAATGTTATCTTTAAGTCATATCACCAGGTATAACGTTTCAACCGTTTGGCGCCTATTTATTTTCAAAATGCCTCCACGTAGATAGCCACCGAGGGTTCTGAGATATGTATGCATAGATAGCCCACCGAGTGATGACGCATCGATATAGGGCCCATTTACAGTAGAGGCACTAGCTGAGGCACCATCGGTACCACTCCCCATTTGGCCCTCGATTCCACCAGCACCATCAGCAGATGGTGCACACCACGTGAGTGCGTGGCATGATTTCTAGTGCCAGAGGCCACCTAGGTTCAAGGGAGAGATAGACCCACAAGTGACTGAGGATTGCCTAGAGGCTATGGTGACAGTTTTTTGACTGGTAGGGACACCAGTAGACCTTATGGTGATTCTTACCACCAGCCTTCTACAGGATACAGCAGGAAGATGGTTGAGCTTGATTTTCAAGGTCCATGATGAGGTGATGCTTCTCTGGGAAGACTTCGAGGGCATGATTCGGGTAGATTTTTTTTTAGTGACTCTTCGCACAGTGAGCATTCAAATAATATGTCATCTATAGCAGGGAAGCATCCCTGTAGCTCAGTACTCAATGAGGTTCACTTACCTCTCACGCTAATCGACAGATATGGTGCAGGACCCATTCTTCAGGGCCCAGAACATCGAGTAGTGACTTAGTCGGGATATCATGGATTTAGTGATATCACTTAGCAACCCGAAACAAGAGGGGTGTTAGAGAGAGACCTCTTGGGGGAGAGTTTCCTTGCTGAGCAGTCACCAGCAGTGAGACCCACTACCAGTTATGACGTACCAAAGTCTTCTCCAGCTGGATGAATAAAGACGTCACAAAGGTCGAAGAGGACCCAAACGACTGGTGGACAACCGCATGACTCATGATCGATTGTGCGGGGAACCCAAAGTGAATACAGACATGCCAGGATTAGGTAGTGTTTCACATTCCAAAGGTAGGGTCACATGGCTCATGACTGTCTAACCCACCATTCTGATGATTAGCAGACGGTCGAAGAACCACCCAAGAAGATACATAGATTCGATCGAGGTGGTCTTTTGGGAGTAGGAAAACGTGGATATGGATATGGTCGTGCACCTGGTAGTGGGAGATGATTCAAGATATTACTTCCACCACCACTAAGAGGTACACCGCAACCATAGGGATCCGGTGGGTTGGGGATATCTCATCTCTATGCAGTAGAGGCCTATGACCACGTCACTCTGGAGATGATACGAGTTATGATTTGTGTCTGCTCTACATTAGTTGTAGTACATGTAGAAACATGTTTTAGTCATTCATTTTTTCCACTTCCCCCATTCAGAGCTCAGAGATTCTAATGGAGTTGTTGGCTCGATCATTACAGGTAGATATTCGTACGGGAGAAGATTTGATGATTATGAATTGGTGCCGGTTGTGTGAGCTTACTCTAGGAGATGAGTGCTTCGGCTAGGATCTCCTGGTAGTGTCATCGAGGCCATATAAAGTCATCTTGGGTATGGAATGGTTATCAACAGTCCATGCTCATATTGACTGTAATAGGCACAAAGTATAGTGTATCTACATGAATGGGACCAGGTTTAACTTCATCGGTGAGAAGTAAGCCTTTGCAGCACAAGATGGACTTGCCCGGAGGTGTTTGAAATCGATTACTCATCATTTGGCTAGACTTACCCTCAGAGCTGTTGATATGGGGAGTCAGAGCTATCCTATAGTTGTGGACCAGTACGCGGATATTTTCCCATATGATGTCCTAGGTCTACAACCACACAAGGAGGTAGAATTTTACATTGACTTATACCCCAAAACGTCACCGATATCTACACCAGTATATCGGATGGCTCTCACGGTGCTTCGTGAGCTACGGTAACAGTTAGAGCACTTTTAGGGGAAGGGATTCATTCGGTGTAGTGTTTCTACTTGGGCATCCCCAATTCTATTTTCTAAGAAGGCATATGGGAGATTGAGGCTTTTTTTGACTATCGGTGCCAGAAAAAGGATACTGTGAAGAACATGTACCCACTCCCAAGGATTGATGACCTATTTGATCAGCTGAATAGAGCATGGTGGTTCTCAAAGATAGACCTCAGATCAGGATATCTCCAGCACAGAGTATGAGATGAGGATATATAGAGGACATCCTTCAGGTGTTAGTATAACAATAATGAGTTCTTGGTTATGCCATTTAGTGTAACCAATGATCTAGAAGTGTTCATGGGGATCATGAACATGATATTTCATCCATAACTCGATCGCATTGTCATGGTCTTCATCAAAGACAATCTGATTTACTCGACTAATGAGGAGGACCATTGTTATCATTTGCGGGTAGTACTAGAATCACTCCAAGAGCACCAGCTTTATGGTAAGCTATCGAAGTGGTAGTTCTAGATCTGAGAGGTTCAAATTCTAGGACATGTCATCTCAGAGGCTGGAGTTTCAGTGGATCGAAAATTTATTGAGGCAGTACTTTCGTGGAAGACACCCAAGAGTGTGACAGGGGTATGGAGTTTCCTGGGTTTGGCTGGATATTACCGGAGGTTTGTGCCAGACCTCTCCAGAGTTAAGGCACCACTTTCAGCCTTGAAAATGAAAAGGAAAACCATTGTTTGGTCAGAGAAATTCCATCGGAGTTTTCAAGAGATGATGATGAGGCTGACTAGTGCCCCCTTTTTGAGACATCCAGGGGAAGGCATAGGATATGTAGTCAATTGCGACACATCAGGGACAGGACCCAGATGTGTCCTAATGTAGGAGCGATCAATAATTGCATATGGTTCTATACAGCTAAGATACCATGAGAAAAACTATGCTACCCATGACCTGGAGTTAGTATCAGTGGTCATCGACTTGATGATGTGGCGACACTATCTGATGGGAGAATGTTTTACAGTGTAATATTTTCACAAGATTGTCAGGTACATCTTCTCTCAGAAAGACCTGATCCTAAGACAACGAAATTGGCTTGACTTCCTCCAGGACTATGTCATCGAGATAGTATATAATCCTAGGAAGGGGAACGTTGTTGCATATGAACTCAGCAGAAGATCTGTTATACAGCGGCTAGGTGAGGTGATGGAACAGTTGGCCGCTTTGAAGATATCCATTGTGGATCGAGATGGAGCAGCTTTTCTTTAGTCTCGTACAGTCACTCCCCAACTTCTCCAGCGAGTCAGGGAGGCAAAGTTTGGGGAAACTGACTGCGAGACATGACGTGCTCAGATATCCACATGGCAGACACCTAATGGATTTTCAAAAGGTGGGGAACATGTCATTCTCTTTAGAGGACGTACCATGGTACCAGTGTCACTTCAGGAGGAATTATTGATGGAGTTCCACACATCCACTCTAGAAGTAAATCTAGAAGTGGAAAAGATGTATTCTGATCATCGATGAACGCAGTGGTGGCTAGGAATGAAGAAACCTGTTGCAGCATTTGTTTCTCGGTGCCTCACTTGTCAGCAAGTGGTGGCAGAGCATCAGGTACCATCACGATTGGTTCAGCCTTTAGAGTTTCAAGAGTAAAAGTGTGATTGGATATCCATGGACTTTGTGAAAATACTTCCACGTACATCCAAGGGACATGACTCTATTTGGGTGATCATCAACCGACTCACAATGTCATACCACTTATTACCGATCAGAGAGTAGGGATCAGTATAGATATTGGGATGCCTCTATGTGCATGAGGTTGTGCAGCTACATGGAGTAACATTGACGATTGTCTCCGATTGTAAAGCTCTTTTTACTTCCTGCATATGGAATGGGTTGTAGGAGACTTTTGGGACACAACTTCATTTGAGCATTGCCTGTAACGACCCAAAGTTTTTCAATGGAAAATTCCCTTCTTATATTTATGTCATAAAAACAGAAAATAATGAACTACTAAGTGATAAGTGACCTTTAAACATAATTTTTTCACCCCTATGTTTTGGATTTTAAAAATACGACATGCACAGTTGTGTTCAAAATGGTTTTTCGAGTCTAATAAAACAAAAATAATTTTTGGTGAATAGTAACATACCCTTTTGAATAGTAACATACCCTTATAAATAGTAATATGACACTTATGAATAGTGAATTAGAGTAACATTACCTATGAATAATAAAATAAAATTTAGACATCTTAGAAAGTGACAATTTGACATTAGTAAACGTTTTGTGGTTATTTTATATGTCATAAATAATTATTTATAAATATTTAATTAATTTAAAAGAATATTTATTCCCCTGAAATGTATTTATAATGTATTTAATCAATTTCAAATAGTTTTAGATAATTTTATAAGACCCTACCTAATTTTTGAAAGAACTGCAAAATCATTTTTAATTTTAAAAACTATTTTTTAAGTAAATTTTTTTTAATTAAATATTAAATTAATAATATATAGAAAAATATTTTTGAAAAATGGACTTCATTTTGTGATTTGACATGCTGAAAAATGGTTGGGGTAAATTTTTGGGAATTTTCTGAGATACTTGAATTTTTTGATGAATAGTGGAATCCGATAATTCACAATAAAAGCTAAATAATGTATTAATTGAGTCATCGATGATGTCCTGCTGATGTAATCCCACTTGGTTCGGGATTACATTATAAAATTACTATTATTAGTCTTTCAAGACTCACTATTTCTTGTCTTTGGTGAAATTAATAAACAAATCAATTTTATATTAAGGAAACCCCTCTCCCCTCCACTATAAAAGCCACCCTTCACTCACTCTTTTCCTCACACCTCTCAATCTCCAAGACTTCTCTAAACTCTACCCAAAAATCTTCTCTAGCACCTCCCCCACGTTCAAAGGCTCCTGGTCTCATCAAAATACCAAGCATAACTTCCTTAAAGAGGATCTCAATAGGAAGATTCTAAAGGTAATTTCTCTCCCTCTTCTCCTTTAATTTCCTTTCAAGTTCAAGTTCCTTTCTTGATCTCCCCTACCTATCTTTATCCAAATTGTTTTGTAAATCTAGTATTATATATATACTGTAATATTATGATTCTAATGGTATATTATATCACCCCACTCCCATTCCCTCTTCCTTTTATTTTATTAAAGAGAATGTTGATCATGAGGTGTTAAATTTATCACCTTCAAAAACGACATGTTCTATTCATCCATTTCTACCTTCAATCTGGACATGAAACCATTTTATGGTTGAACCAGAATATTTTATATTTATTATTTTCTATTTTATGTTCTGGAAATAACCTATGTCCATATTACTATGTTAAAAGTTAAAACAAGTTCGTTGTTATCTAAAAACCGCTCAAATTAACCCAAATAATCATCATGTAATTATTATCTAATGATTCATCTACATGGATATAATATAAATCATTAAAAAATCATTCAATATTCTGTAATATCATTAATAACATTTAATATCAGTTCTGGATGTTTACCCATGATCTACCCAAACATCAATTTAAGAATACAAGTGGACCGCTCAAGAAAACCATGAAAACGAACATCCTCGATAAATGTTTTTTTAAACACTATAAGTCATCCAAAGGAACATAATATGAAATAATGAAACCATAATGAACCATATTAACGTATAAAAGGTTCTGGAATTTCTAATTAATGAATATAATGTCATTATATAGGACATTAAAGAGAACGAGGCATTCGTGTACAAGGTAAGGGGAAATCTCGAACCCAATTTTCTTCCTTCGGGTTCTCCCCCTTTCACTCCCATCTTGATATGGTTACTCCAAAAAGTTCATTTGTTCATCATTTCCTTTAATTTTCTAGGATATACATGTTTTTCACTGGTTTTTATGTCCATCAAAATGTTTTCCAAAAGAACTCTTCTTTCAAGATCTCACCTTTTACCTCTCATTCAAGGATGGTGGTTCTTGTATCATGTATGTTGTTCCCTCTTTCTTTTGGGAACCCGAAGCTTATTAATGTGTTATTATGGGATGAAAACCATTCCATTCCATGGGTTATTTAAGTACATGTTTGATATGTGTTCTATGTGGCAATCATGATAATGATAATGTTATGATGTGATGGGTGCGCCCGGATTTATATAGCGCAATATGAATGTTTAAATGTGACGGGTGCCCCCAAAATTATACAGCGCTATGATGCATTGGGTAAAGTTATTAATCTCATGAGTAAATGTGAAATGATGTATGAAAATGATGCTATAATTGTTCACAGGCATGTGTGGTAGTTAACCACTAAGACAGGATGTTTCAATTTTTTGCATTGCCACATTTCAAGTCTTTTATTTATGCTCCTCTCATGTTCATGATCTTTTGCCTATGTTATGATTATGCAAACCCCATGATGTATTATTCATATCTATCCTCTTACTGGGATTTTAGCTCACCCCTTTTTATGTATATCCTCAGGTGGCTACATGTACTAAGGAGAGGACAAGTGCCAATAAGAAGCTAGAGAAGATGAAATTAAATAAATGTTTATGGTTGATGTTGTATTTGCTATGTGTAGTCTGAGTTTTCCCAAGACACTAAACCTCTAGATCCTCCATTTGTAATAATATTATGTTGTTTATCTTTGAAATGATGTAATAGTAATGTTTGAAAAGTCCAGGTCGCTATAGTTTGTATCAGAGGAAAGGTTTAGTTAATTTGTGAATTAGGATTAGTAAACCCTAGAGAAAACATCTAAGCATGAGAATAAGTACTAATATGTACACAAGAATATTTACCTAGGGATCCCATATGTTATGTTTCTGGTATAATTGTTTAAATGAATAAGTTATTCATGACTTGATTACTTATGTTTCGTTCTAACCTTTTCTATTTTAGAAAATGGCGGGAAGAAGGAGAAATCAGGCCAACAACTCTTGCGAGGGCCAATGCAACGATTGCCCGAATGACATCCCCAATGATTTAGAAGGTGGAGTTCAAAAAATCATGGCGATGCTTACCCAATTATCTTGGGTTATGAATAATAACCATAATAATTGGTAACATACTCCTTCACCAAAGAGGGTGAAACTAGCTATCGAATGTTTTATGCAGCAACGACCACCGACGTTTTGTGGATCTTCTGATCCACTAGTTGCGGAACAGTGGGTCAACTCCATGGAAAATATATTTTATGTTCTTCACTGTTCTGAGACGGAGAAGGTGACTTTAGAAGTTTATCATCTAGATGGAGAAGCTGATCAATGATGGGCTTCGATTAAGAACACCATGATAAGGGGGGAAATTGAAAAGATTGAATGGGAAGACATTTAGATAATGTTTCTTAATAAGTACTTCCCACGAACTCTTCACACGAAGATGGATAGAGAATTCATAAAGCTCAAGAAAAAAGAAGGAGAATCTATCACAACCTATGAAGAAAATTTCACAAGGCTCGCAAGGTATGCTTCGGGTTTTGTTATCCACAATGATAGAAAAATTGATAGATTCTTTAGTGGATTAAAACCACATCTTTGAAAGGCTCTTTCAATTAGAGACTTTCGGAGTTATGAAGAAGTTGTTCGGTGTTCTCTCAAAGTGGAGATGGAGTCTGGATAAAGGTCCCATGGCTGTGGTGATAAGAAAATAAAGATGGAGTTTCAAGCTGGTGGATCTAGTGACAAATGTCGGAAGAAAAATCAACGCACATGCCAAAAATGTGGGAAGTTGCACCATGGGAACTGCATCTAAGGTATGGGGAAATTCTTGGGATGGAAGGACACCAAGATCATGAGTGTCAAAAATACATGAAAAGGAAGGATAATGTAGCCGATGAAAGGATAGAACTACTCATGGTTCAGTGCTACAACTATAGGGAGCTAGGGAACTATTCAAACCAGTGCACTGAACCTCGAGCTCTTGAGGGTAATCAGTGCCAACAACCACCAAAGCCAATGGAACAAGGGAAGGCTTATTTCATCACTAATGCGGAGGTATTACATGATAATGAAGTCGTACAAGGTACACTTAATATTCACTCAAGAATGGAAAAAGTATTATTTGATTCTGGTTCTACGCATTCCTTTATATCTGGAAAGTTTGCTAGAACTATAGAATCGAAGCCCCGAAATCTTGAAGTAGAGATATCTGTAAAAACACCAAGTGGTGCAATCATTGCAACCAAACTGTTTGATTCTTCTCCTATTGATGTATGTGGTAATATTCTTCCGGAAAATCACATAATACTTCCCTTTGTGGAATTCGACGCTATAATGGGAATGGATTGGCTCTCGTTATATAGAGCAGATATCAACTGTCAGGGAAAGGACATATATTTTCATATTCCGAACCATCCCATGCTCCTCTACAAATGCAAGGAAGATCATGAATATCCTTTGAAAAATCCTTCAATGGTGTGGGTGTTTATTCCCTATGAAGAATCATACCTTGCTCAAATGTTTGAGTTAAAGGAATGTTCCAACCTTGAGGAAATACCCATCGTGAGGGAATACAGTGATGTATTTCCCAAAGAGTTACCCGGAATTCCCCCGGATCGTGAGGTAGAGTTCTCAATTGAACTCATACCCGGAGCAACTCCAATCTCGAAGTGCCCCTATAGGATGGCTCCTATTGAACTTCAGGAGTTAAAGAAGCTGCTGCAAGAGCATCTGGACAAAGGGTTCATGCGCCTTAGTGCATCAACATGGGGTGCGCCAGTGCTCTTTGTAAAGAAGAAGTATGGAACCATGATGCTGTGTATCGATTATTGGGAACTCAACAAGATCTCCATAATGAACAAGTATCCTCTCCCAAGGATTGATGACATGTTAGACCAGTTAAGAGGAGCTCAATACTTCTCAATGGTGGATCTTTGTTCTGGATATCATCATGTAAAGGTGAAGAAGGAAGATAATCAAAAGACTGCCTTACGTACAAGGTATGGGCACTATGAGTTTTTGGTGATGCCCTTCGGACTTACTAATTCCCCTGAAATCCTCATGGATTTGATGAATAGAGTCTTTAGAAATTACCTTGACAAATATGTGGTAGTGTTTATCGATGATATTTTCATTTACTCCAAGAGCAAGGAGGAACATAAAGAACATCTAAGACTTGTGTTGGAAACATTGAGAAAGGAGATGTTTTACTCCAAGATCAGCAAGTGTGACTTTTGGATGAATCAATTCACGTTCGTGGGAAATGTGATCTCAAGAGAGGGAATTTCTGTGGACCCTTCAAAGACAAAGGTTTTTAAGGAATGGCCCAGGCCCTCTAGTGTCACAAAAATATGTAGTTTTCTTAGATTAGGTGGGTACTATAGATGTTTGGTGAGAAACTTCTAACGATTGTCAAACCCACAAACTAAGTTAACAATGAAAGGTGTAAAGTATGTATGGACGGAAGAATGTGAGGGAAGCTTCAAGGAGATAAAGAAAAGGCTGATCACTGCACCTGTACTCACACTAATGGAAAGTGAAAAACGTTCTATGATATACAGTGATGCTTCAAAGAAAGGATTGGGTTGTGTACTCATGAAAAATGATAATGTGATAGCCAACGCCTCACAATAGTTGAAGATCCATGAGCAGAACTACCCGACGTATGATCTAGAGCTGGCAACCGTGATTTTTGCCTGGAAAATCTGGCGGCACTACCTTTATGGTAAGAAGTGTGACATATACACTGACCACAAGATCCTAAAGTATATATTCACACAAAAGGAGCTCAACATGCATAAAAAAAGATGGTTAGAGCTAATCAAGGATTACGATTGCTCTATTCACTATCATCCTGGGAAGGCGAACAAGGTAGCTGATGCTCTAAGCAGGAAAGAACCTGCTACTCTATCTATGATGAGGACTGAGAAAGACCCTATCTTCTTGGATATGAAAAGGATGGATTTGGGAATCGTAAGGGCATGGGATACATCCTACCTTTCCCAAATGATTGTGCAACCATACATCCATGAGAAGATTAAATAAGCACAAAGGGATGATGTGGACATACAAAATAGGGTGAATGCAGTAAAGGAAGGGAAGCTGTAAGAGTTCTATATCGACGATGATGGTGTGATTCGGTTTGGAATGCTTCTTTGTGTGCCTTAATCACCCAGGATAAAGAAGGAGCTATTGGATAATGCACATGGATCAACTTTCTCTATCCATCCTAGAATTACCAAGATGTATCGTGATCTCCGAGAGCACTTCTGGTGGGATAACATGAAGAAGGAGATTGCAGAATATATATCAAGGTGCTTGGTATGTCAGCAAGTTAATGCGGAGTGCCAAATGTCCAAAGGTATGATGCAGCCATTTCCTATACCCATGTGGATGTGTGAAAATGATACTATGGACTTTGTCACGGGTCTCCTGAAGACATCAAAGGGAAATAATGCGATATGGGTTGTGGTTGATCGACTCACCAAGACTGCCCATTTTATCGCTATTTGGGAGGACCTCTCACTTGAAAAACTTGCAAGGATATATGTTAAGGAAGTGGTGAAATTTCATGGTTTTCCACTCTCGATTGTCTCAGACCGTGATCCAAGGTTTACATCTAAGTTCTGGAGGAGCATTCAACATGCTTTGAGTACTGAATTAAATTTCAGAACGACCTATCACCCCCAAACTAATGGCCAGTCTAAAAGGACTATTCAGATGCTTGAAGATATGTTAAGAGACTGCTCTCTTGAATTCAATGGTGGGTGGGATCAGCATCTCCCATTGGTTGAGTTCTCATAGAACAATAGCTTCCACTCGAGTATTCAGATGGCTCTGTATGAAGCCCTTTATGGGAATCGATGTATAACTCCAAACTATTGTGATGAAGTTGGAGAACAAAAGCTACTTGGTCCCATTCTTGTTCAAGAGATGACATAGAAGTTTCAAGTCATCCCGAAACACATCAAAGTTACTCAAAGTCGGCAAAAGAGCTATGCTGACAACCATTGAAGGGACTCGGAGTTCGATGCTGGAGATAAAGTCTTCCATCGAATACATCCATGGAAGAGAGTCATGTTATTCGGGAAGAAAGGGAAGCTAAGCCCAAGGAACATTGGCCCCTTTGAGTTCCTTGACCGCATATGAGCCGTTGCATATCTTCTAGAACTCCCACCGAATATGGCTCAAGTTCATGATGTGTTTCATGTATCACTATTGAGGAAGTACATACCAGACCCCTCATATGTACTAAACTCAGAGGTGGTGCAGCTGGAAGATGATCTCTCCTATAAGGAGCAGCCGGTAAAAATTCTGGACCGAAGTGATAAGGTTCTACGCAACAAGACAACCCTCCTTGTCAAAGTGTTGTGGAGGAACCATAATTTTGAGGAAGAAACATGGGATCCAGAAGAGGCAATGAAGGAGAAGTACCCTCACCTGTTTGTGTAAAGTGAAATTTCGGGGGCGAAATTTCTTAATGGGGGATGAATGTAACGACCCAATGTTTTTCAATGGAAAATTCCCTTCTTATATTTATGTCATAAAAACACGAAATAATGAACTACTAAGTGATAAGTGACCTTTAAACATAATTTTGTCACCCCTATGTTTGGGATTTTAAAAACCCGACATACACAGTTCTGTTCAAAATGGTTTTTGGAGTCTAATGAAACAAAAATAATTTTTGGTGAATATTAACCTACCCTTATGAATAGTAACCTAACCTTATGAATTGTAATATGACCCTTATTAATAGTGAATAAGAGTAACATTACCTGTGAATAATAAAATAAAATTTAGACATCTTAGAAAGTGACAATTTGACCTTAGTAAACGTTTTTTGTATTTTATAAGTTATAAATAATTAATTATAATTATTTAACTAATTTAAAAGAATATTTATTCCCCTTAATTGTATTCATAAGGTGTTGAATCAATTTCTAATAGTTTTGGATAATTTTATAAGACCCTACGTAATTTTTGAAAGAACTGCAAAATCAATTTTAATTTTAAAAACTGTTTTTTATGTAAATTATGATTTTAATTAAATATTAAATTAATAATATTTAGAAAATTATTTTTGAACAATGGAATTCATTTTTGGATTCTACATGTCTAATAATGGTTGGAGTAAATTTTGGGGAATTTTCCGAGATACTTGAATTTTTGATGAATAGTGGAATCCGATAATTCACAATAAAAGCTAAATAATGTATTAATTGGGTCATCAATTAGGTTATTCTGATGTAAGCCCACTTGGTTCGGGATAAAATTATAAAATTACTATTCTTGGTCATTCAAGACTCACTATTCCTTGTCTTTGGTGAAATTAATAAACTAATCAATTTTATATTAAGGAAACCCCTCTCCCCTCAACTATAAAAGCCACCCTTCACTCCCTCTTTTCCTCACACCTATAAAGCTCCAATCCTTCTCTAAACTCTGCCAAAACATCTTCCCTAGAACCTCCCCCACGTCCAAAATCTTCTAGTCTCATCAAAATACCATGCCTATCTTCCTTAAGGATGATCTCAAGAGGAAGATTCTAAAGGTAATTTCTCTCCCTCTTCTCCTTTAATTTCCTTTCAAGTTCAAGTTCCTTTCTTGATCTCCCCCTACCTATATTCATCCAAATTGTTTTGTAAATCTATAATTATATATATAATGTAATATTATGTTTCTAATGGTATATTATATCACCCCACACCCTTTCCCTCTTCCATTTATTTTATTAAAGAGAACGTTGTTCATGAGGTGTTAAATTTATCACCTTCAAAAACGACATGTTCTCTTCTTCCATTTCTACCTTCAATCTGGTCATGAAACAATTTGTATGGTTGATCCAGAATAATTTATATGTATTATGTTCTATTTTAATTTTTGGAAATAACCTATGGCCATATTACTAAGTGAAAAGTTAAAACAAGTTCGTTGTGATCCAAAAACCGCTCAAATTAACCCTAATAATCTTCATTTAATTATTATCTAATGATTCATCCACATGGATCTAATATAACTCATTATAAAATCATTAAAGATTCTGTAATATCATTAATAACATGTAATATCATTTCTGGATGTTTACCCATGATCTACCCAAACATCAATTTAAGAATACAAGTGGACCGCTCAAGAAAACCATGAAAATGAATATCCTCAATCAAGGTTTTTTAAACACTATAAGTCATCCAATGGAACATAATATGAAATAATGAAACCAGAATGAACCATATTAATGTAAAAAAGGTTCTGGAATTTCTAATTAATAATATATAATGTCATTATACATTACATTAAAGTGAAGGAGGCATTTGAGTACAAGGTAAGGGGAAATCTCGAACCCAATTTTCTTAATTCGGGTTCTCCCTCTTTCACTCCCTTCTTGATATGGTTACTCCTAAAATTTCATTTTTTCATCATTCCCATTACTTTTCTGGGATATACATGTTTTTCACTAGTTTTTATGTCCATCAAAATGTTTTCCAAAAGAACTCTTCTTTCATGATCTCACCTTTTACCTCTCATTCAAGGTTGATGGTTCTTGTATCATGTATGTTGTTCCCTCTTTATTTTGGGAACCCAAAGCATATGAATGTGTTATTATGAGATGAAACCCATTACATTACATGGGTTATTTATGTACATGTTTTATATGTGTTCTATGTGGTAATCATGATAATGATAAAGTTATGAAGTGACGGGTGCACCCCGGAATTATATAGCGCAATATGAATGTTTAAATGTGATGGGTGCGCCCGGAATTATACAGCTCTCCAATGCATTGGGTAAAGTGATGAATCTCATGAGTAAATGTGAAATTATGTGTGAACAAAATTCTATATTTGTTCACTATCATTTTTGTTAGTTAACCACTAAGATATGATGTTTCATTTTTATGCATTTCCACATTTCACGTCTTTTATTTATGTTCCTCTCATGTTCATGATATTTTGACTATGTTATGATTATGCTCACCCCATGATGTGTTGTTCTTATCTATCCTCTTACTGGGCTTTTAGCTCACCCCTTTTGATGTATATCCTCAGGTGGCTACGTGTACTAAGGAGAGGAAAAGTGCCAATAAGAAGCTAGAGAAGATTAAATTAAATAAATGATTATTGTTGATGTTGTATTTTCTATGTGTAGTCCTAGTTTGCCCAAGACACTAAACCTCTTGATCAATCATGTGTAATACTATTATGTTTTTTATCATTGAAATGATGTAATAGTAATTTAAGAAAAGTCCAGGTCGCTATACTGCCTTCCAAACTTAGACGGATGGTCAGAATGAGCAGACCATTAAGACCCTTGAGGACATGCTACGTGATTGTGTCCTCGACTTCGGTCAAAGTTGGGAGAATCACGTGACTTTGGTGGAGTATATTTGCAAAAAAAAAATCAATCCACCATATTTATGGCACATTACATAGCGTTATAAGTGTGACTATGAAGATCACCGTTGTGCTGGACTGACACAGGGGAGTCAGTACTAGTGGGGCCTGAGATGGTATGGGCTTCCACAGAAAAGGTGCAGATCATCCAGTAGTGGATGAAGACTGCACCGAGAATGCATGTAGAAGTCATATGTTGACATGAGATAGTTCCCTCAATTGTTTTAGTATGGTTACCATGTATTTCTACGGGTCTCACCCCAATGAGGTTTGCAGAGATTTGGCCTAGGTTGCAAGTTATCTCCATGGTTAATCGACCTTTTCAGGTCCCCAGTAGGGTTGGTGAGGCGGCTTACCCCTTAGCTCTTCCACCTATGTTGCACTGGGTGCACGGCGTATTCCATGTATCCCAGCTGATAAGATACATGCACGACCCTTCTCACATCATCAACCATGGAAATCTGTCCTTCAACGATGGGGTGACTTTTACGGAAGTTTCAGTATAGATTAAGGATCGATATGAGCAGGTAATTTGTGTATGGTCGATACCTCTCGTGTGTGTTCGAAGGCAACACGTGAACCTATAGGAGAGCACATGGGAGTGGGAGGCTTAGTTTCATGCTCAGTACCCCTACTTGTTTACCTAATTTGATTTTTGGATTACGGGGATGTAGAGCCATGAGGTGAGGAGAATGTAAAGACCCAGAATATCCGTGTAATGTTTTATAAATAAATGGGTATTTTACGAGTCCACGAAAATTTATAGCACCTGATTCTGAGGCTCAGTGTGCCCGGAATGAATTTCTAAGAATTATTTTGGGTACGTTCATTAAATGTGTGAGTGGGTTTTTCAAACTTTTCAACCATGGCTCAAAATTGAAATATGAGGGCACCGTTGAACTCACATCACAGATATTCTCTTAAGGGTACTTTCACCTCAAAGGTAGTTGGTCGAGAGTGACAGATAGATTTTGGGTTTTTCATGAATAAATAAAATAGAAATAAAGTTGTGTAGCTTTATTTTTATTAGTTTGTTAAAACCTACATGTGGATGTTGGGAAGTGGGGACCACCAATCCTTAACCTCCCACGATTGGTTATGGTGGTGGCGACCACCCGAACCATAACCTCTCATGAGAGGCTATGGTGGTGGGGACCACCAGGGATTAAACCCCCCATTAATTGGGTGAAACCCCTCAACTCCATATTAAATGTGAGGGAGCATCTTCAACTCCTCAATAATTGTGCCAACCCACAACCCATTACTTATTTGTGCCAACTCTCCTTAATCTATTTATCCATTTTGATTATTATTCCAACATCTTAATAGTTATTATAATCTACTATATTGCGAAGCCATTTAATTTGTTGGCAAAGGGTTGGTAAAGGAGGATTAGGAGCTCTTGAGAGAAAACTCTCCAATGAATAATGGGTTCTTCCACAAAGAACGATCCACTTACGAAGAACTCCTACCTCCTTCGACCATCTTCCATAGGACTTCCTCGGATGTAGGACATCTTCCCCTATGACAAAACAAAGATCGAGGAAAAAACCGACGACACCAATGTCCATCTTTTCCCAATGGTTTGTCTTCTTCCTCATGACTCTGTCGACGATCAACCTGTGGTAGGTGTTTAATGTTCTTTTATTATCCCTCCACAAATACACCCTTCATTTTCTTTTGATGTTTGGGAAGAATCTTTGCCGGAGGGTTTTTTTTGCTTCATTCTTGGGAACCACTTTCTACCGCTCTAATTATAAGAGTGTGGGCTAAAATAACATCGAATTTCCTCTCCGTAACCTTTGTGTTGATTTGAGGAGTTCTTAGAAACGAAGGAGACAGAGGAAACAATGCCACCAACCGCGGCCTCAGTGAATCACACTCCCCACACGACGATCTGGCCATTAGGAAAATCTGACCCCTCACCAACGCCAGTCGAGCTGGTCACTTGTCGTGCTATGCCCCGACAACGCCGTACCCCCACCATGTCGCGACCATACCCAATACACGCCGCTCCCCAGACTCCCGGCTGAACCGGCCATACCACACTGGCCACACCTTCCCCTGGCCGAGCCACCCCGGCCTATCCAGCTGAACTGGCCGAACCAGCCGCTATCACGCCACCCACTGGCCGAACCGGCCTCATTCACACAACATTCTGTTTGAAAGGCCCCAGCTAAGTCGCGCCCCCCACAACCCTCCATGCCGAACCGGCCCCATACTTTGGGCCACGCCGCCGTTGAGGAGCCCTCCAGGCCGATCCGTCCACGTAGCGCTCACCAGGCTGAACAGGCCTTGCGCTGACCTTCGGCCAGTCTGCACCCTCCCCGCTCTCTATAGCCCTTCATAGCCTGCTGGGCAGTGCCTAGTGGCCCAGGATGAACCCAACTGGCCGGGCCAGACCCAACAGTTCTGTCCGGTTTGACATGAACAAATACGGCCAAGACATGGTCAGGCTGGGTCGATCCGATTGGGTCAGACTAGACATGGGCCCACTGAGACCCATTTACGCTTCTTCGGCCATATATTTTCACCAGACGCCTATTTGACGAACTATCAATGATACTGTAAATATTAGAGCATGACAGAAACTTTGAGTATACCCCACTAGAGTTTGGGGTATAGTTGAGATACAGTCTAGTTGGACTGAGCAAGAATCTAACCGGGCCCCTGGTACTAAAAGGCTAATAACTCACAGACTGGGGGATCTGATTGACACGCCATCTATTTCATTTGTACCCCTATGACATGGAAGACCTTTGGTATGCTTCTTCTTGAGGCATCGTGATAGTTGGAGTATTGACTTGTATCTCGTGGATCATATCCTCATGGAGACGAGCGTGCATAGTGTGGAGACCATGTAGCTGGCTGAGACATGATGACTACTGGCCGTTTTGACTTAGAGTGACCCTACTAGCCTAGTCTAGAGTGCCATGGTGTCACGGAAAACACATGGTACTTGATAGGAGGTGTATCTCAATAGGATACATGGGGGAACTTTCTTGGTGATGCGGTAGACCCACGGTGGGGAACACACTTGGTGACGTGTCAGATCCATGGTTCTCGACAGGAGATGTACCTCAACAGTCCAAGGTTAGTGGGAAGCGCACTTGGTGTCATAGAAGGCCCACTATACTCGATAGAGGTGGAGTTATTGACCAGAAGAGGTTTCGATAATGTGACTGGGGATGTTACTTGATACTACCCCTATAATAAAATACTGGTTTAGTTGAGTTAGTTTTTCTGTGTTGTCCGCATCATTGATATGGATCACATTATAACATATGTATATGTATGGTCATATACCTATGTAAGGTTTTCTATTGATTTAAAACTATTGATTTATCCGTGATAGATTTTGTTAGACATTGAGGGTTGCAGGATCCCTACTGAGTATCGTTATACTCTCCCCTACATGGGCTATGCCCACACCTTGTTTTGTTGGTGGCAGATGATAGACAACACTGACTGATGCAGAGAGTAATAGGACTGGACAGTGCCTAGAGTTGTACCATATGGTGTGTTGATATGTGGAGGAGACAGAAGAATGTGGAGTGCTAAGGAGGCTATCGTTACCTACCTATGTGGTAGGAATCCCGGAGAATGACCCAGTAGCTTTTTTTCTTTTTTCTTTTCCAGTTGTATTATTTTCAGTTGTACTTGTACCTTTACTATTGGGCTTATATTCTGGACTCTTTATCATTCATCACTCATTTGGTTATATAGTTGACTCATGTTCGTATCATGTGGTGTGTGTTTGCAGGTTATAAATGTAATGGAATCCCAGTTTTAGAGAATTATGCCTTTAGTGATAGTTTCGTGCCCCTGGCCTATGAACGGCGGGCTTGGGGTTGTCACACCACGGGCCCTGGGGGACAGGTCGTGACATGATTTATGATTTTAGAATTAACAATAAACATGAATGTAACAATCATGAATTATTTAGTAGCTTAAAACCATGTCTATAAAAGGGATTATCCCTAAGAGACATTAGTAGCTATAAATAAATATTTTGATGTTATATCATCATAGAATTGTAGACTAGATTCATCCATCAATTTTTTGGTATTGATAAGAAAATAAATATGTAATTCATGGTGAATTATAATAAAAACGTGGATGGATGAAGATGTGTCTTCCATTATCCCAGAAGTGTGGAAAACATAGAGGATATTTTCATAAGGGTGATACTAAATTATTATTAGTGGAAAGGATCGTTTTAATGCAATACAATGATAACATAGTGTGAATAATTCATAAAATAAAGTGAATGGGGAGAAATATCTTCATAATTACCCACCCACACACCAATGTTTCAAATTTTAGGATTGTGGGAATTAGAAAAACTTGTTCTGAAATACAATTTTTAATGATGTTGATCAAAATGAGAAACCACATAATCCAAAAGATTGTGTTAAATATCATTGGATCAATATTTCCAATGTGGGTAAAATAATGAAAATATGAATGGTATAGTTATCATCTAATGTATTACTATTAATGTCTTACTTCGTTTTGGTTCTACTCACCCTTTAATCTTTGAATAATTTTCTAATAATATAACATTACAACCTTAAAAATGGGGATGTATTGTCAATAAAAACAAATAATTTTATGATGATTTCATTCTATGTTTATGATTCTTCCACAATTAATCTTTTTGGTAATGCGATTATAGTAAATCCATTTATTATCCCTCTAGTTGAATTTGATGTTATTTTGGTTATGGATTGGATTTATTTGCATAAATACCCTATAAATTTATGAGGAAGGGAAGTCACATTTGGTAATTCAAACCAAATTATGATCAATAATTAGTGTATTGAAAATATGGGCATTTATTGGAAATTATATCCATTATATGTGTCCCGATTCCTATTTAGTAGAGGTATATATCTCAGATTTTTGGGGAAAAACATAGTATCAAATCCATTCTTATTTTACATGCATTTTTTATATCTTTTTTATATTCTTTCCTGAAATTACATGTATCATGAAGTTGATTTTTCTATAGAACAGAAACCTGGTGCCACAAATATTTTAATATCTCTATATAGATCATCTCTAATTGAGTTATAAGAATTGATGAATCATCACTAATAGAAACTCAATAAGGAATTTATTCATCCATCTAAATCATCATGGGGTTTACATATTTTTTTTAATGAAAAATGATGGAGAAATGTAGCTCTATTGATTTTCAGAAACATAACTAGATCATAATAAAGAATAATTATCCTACACCCTATATTGATTATTTTTTCAATCAATTATGAGGAGATAAATATTTTTCTATGATTGTTTTTAATTTCGATACTATTAGGTGAGGGAAAATGTTAAGAAATACCCATGTTAGATGTGTGGAAGCAACCAGTTTATAGATATTCCTTTTGGTCTTACAGATTTTCAGAAATCATCAAGAACATAATGAATATTATGTTTAAAGATTACATTGATTAATTTTTGGTTGTTCATATAGATAACATTATTATATATTCAAATAGAATGAAAGATCATGAAGATCACATAAGGATTGAACTGAATAAAATAATGATTATTGTTTTGTACATAATTTACTAACTTTGAATTATTTCTATTAAAATTTTCATTTTTTTATATAATCTAAATATTGGGTATGTGAATCATGAAATTTAAAGCACTGTACTAGAATTTAACCCAATTTTACACTTCAATACACACTCACCAAATTCATATTTATGTCTATGCATGTCGTAATATATCTAATGAAAGAAATTTTACCACAATTTGGCCACGTGTAATAAATACTCACCTGTTGAGTTACCATAAAGACATAATGCACATTCTCTTTCTTATAAAATAATTTAATTTAATTATTTAATCATAGAGAAGTAATACATGAACATAAATTAGTTTAGTGACTAGTTTAAAATATAAAATATTTTAACCAAAACATCATTATCGACTCTGTTTTTAAATGAACATGCTGAGTAAAATTCATCACAAAATCAAAAATTATTAAGATCTCAGACTATATGTCTTAAAACCTAGGTACCTTTTCCAAATAAAACAATGTAAAATAGTTTTATTCATTAAATACCATCTAGGAAATATTATTGAAAATATCAAAATACAACCCATATTTAGTCACAGTCTCACACCACTTTTTAGTTAGTCATTCTAATATATAATTTCAAAACAAATAATAAGATTTTTTATTTGTTTAAAAAAGGTAATATATAAAATTTTCATTCTCTTACCATTGTTTATCTTTTTATTGTATATTGTTAGTTTAAAAAAACAAAGTATTTTTCATCAAAAACTATTAGGCCTGATTCAAATCTATTATGCTATCTTGATATACATCTCTAATGATCATCTTGACAACCCATATGATTATAATTACATTTTGAGTATCAAACGTATAATTCTAAACCACTAACCTTCCACATGTAGTGGATACCATTATTATTAGAATTATCGTTCAACATACCATAAGATACACTATTAAAACTACTGAAAATATAACAAAAAAAATTAAAAACATTGACAAAAAATGTTCCTTTTCTATAACAAATCAAATCTGAACATCATTAATTTATTTGGATAATACATTGTAAATCGTTTCAAATAATAATATTGTTTGTAATTAATTTTTGAAAAATATTTTGAAATATCCCCTTATAAACCACAAAAGTGTAGTCATTGAAAAAAAAATCATATAAGAAACCATTCTAAAATCAACTTTATGTAAAAACAATTTGAACATCCAACATGCATAAAAATATATATGATCTACTTCCCATATCAATTTAGTTTTGGAACATGCTCACTTGGCATTGTAAAAAATTTCTATTAAGGTTTTATAAATTATTTATTCAATTCAATCATCCTAATTTATTAAGGATCACTATAACAATGTGATATATATGTGTTATTGGTGAATTTAATGTCTCATCCACAATATTACCCATAAGTATTCAATTACCCTTTATTTAACTGAACACATTGTTTTATACCATTTTTTAACATACCATACAATAAAACAAAATCCAATGACACAATTCAAGGACTATATATGGATTTATGAACATCAACTAATTACTATAGGGTAATAACTAGTATAGAGGGATATAACCAACCCTTTGGGTACTGATTTTACCACAATTGAATGAATCACAGCATTCATATCTTATTAAAATAATAACTATTTTTTATAAAACAACATTTTTAACAAAAATAAAAATATAAAATAAAAATATTTTAAATAATACCTCAATTTGACAATATCAAAAGTAGCCAAAAATAATCCATAATAGAATAAAATATCATTGGTCATTTAACTGACATGGCCATAAACATTTACTATATATTCATGTAAAAATTTATGGTTCTCTACTAAAAAAGTAATGAAATCATTGGATATCTTACAACATATAATGAAAAGTTTATGTGTATGTAAATGTAAAAATCTAGTATAGAGTACATTATATTGTAGTATTTATCTAATGACTCTAATATATTTCTAAATATATATTGATCCAATATTAAATATCAATTCCATGCATTTCATATAATATAATTTCCACATAAACTATAAATATAATTTTTTTAAGAAAAAAATTCCCCAAATGTAGAACGTGAAAAAATATGTATCCATAAAATAACACTCATTATAAGTCAAAATATATATATTTTTTACCATAACCAAAATCACCATTCCAAAAAACTTTTGATATCCTATTTTTTACCAAAACATTTGTTTTATATCTCATAAACCCATTATTACCTCATAAATATCCATATTTGCAATATTAAAAACTCACAAAACTAGTCCATTTTATAAAAATTATATCAAATCACAAAAATAATTTTTTATTTTTCCATACAATTCTATACATGTCAACAAAAATTAAATATGGAAACCACTAAATAAAATACATTTCCAATAAGAATAGTACATCACTCACTCAACCCAATTTATAGACAAAATAAATACTTATCTTTAGTCAATGTGTATCTAAATTACCAAAATGACACATAATAACCTATAAATTAATTTAGTCTAATGGTTTGGGTCATAATTTATCACACTAAGATATTAAAATCAGAACACTATATTCAATAACATTTTTGAAAAACAACAAAATTCTTAGAAAAAATATAATAACACAATAAATAATGATATATTAATTTTTAAATAAATTCAATCTCTTCCATATATTTCAATTTTTGAAAAACTATGTTTATATTGTGTTAAAATAACACTATTGTTATGTTGTGTTACACGCAACACAGTGTTTAGCTTGTGTTATATGCATCACTGAAAATAATTTTGATGGCATTTAAATGTCTTCTTAAAAACAGAATTTTTCTATAAGATGGTTTACTCGCGCTTTGCACAGAAAATAAAAAATTAAATTTTATTAGTATAATAAAACATAATGAAAAATAATCCTCATTATTTAAATCTATGTACAAAAAATTTCACTGGGTTAATTTTCTTGACTTTTCAGAAAGAATTCATTTTTTGATGTTAATGAAAATTACAGAATTTTAATTGAAAAATGAAATTTTATTTATATAATTTATAATGTTAAATTATATTATTTATTAGTTTTAATGTCAATTTTGTTAATTTTTATATCAATTAAACCAATTTATTCCATTTTATTAATTTTCATTATGAATTTTTATATATAATATTTTTATACTGTTTAATATTTTTTCTATATAAACTAACATTTTCATCGCATCTACGGGATAAATGTTAAATTAGAATTTTCTAATTCCATGAATTGAATTTTAAAAATTGTATTAAATATTTTGAATTATTATTATTCATAATTTATAATAATTTCATCTTATTTTTGACAAAAATGAACCATGAAAATAATAAAAATTAGTTATCGTTGTTAAGATAAAATTGATTTATAAGGGGTCAATCATAGAGGAAATGTTTTTAAAGTGACCAGAAATATTTTCAACCAAATATTTTCTTCCAATATATTGAACTCATATCTTCTAGGTTAAAAAATATCCCATTTTGTTGTCTTTCAGCATTAAACAATTTTGGGTAGGAATTGATCTTCTCAAAAAATTACCATTCTGCCACACACAAAACATAGAAAAGTTCACCCACTATGCTCTCTTCTAAACACAATAAAGAAACATTATATTGAAACATAACATCCAAAACAACATCCCAAAATATATCCTACAATCTTAATATTCCTTTTTTCTTGAATAGAACCACATTAAAAACTATTTAGTGAAAACATACTGACGATGCCTAAAAAAAGAAATGTTCATTAAAGAGTGTCTTTGTTTTATTTATTTCTCAAACTAATTAAATCACTATTAAAACTTGATGGAATAATTAACCCACTATCTTACATAAACTACTATATTTTTGATAATTTCATAACAAAAAAACATCACTTCAAATAAATGGGTTACAAAATCATCATTCATGTGTATGGTGGACTACTACCTCGTGAACCGATATCATTAGTACTTCCATAACTAGTTTTGAAGATTGGTTATTATGATGAATATAAATTAAATATATTATATTTATAAAATATTTAAATAAATTTAGTAACTTTATCTTATATATAAAAATATATATTTAATTTTTTTTTTCTGCAGGGGATACAATAAAGTCACTCATGTGTACGATGGACAACTTCATCACGAAGAAATGAGATTTGTTTTCCACTAACAATTTTATTGGGATGTAATAAATATAAAGTTAATTGATTTATGCTTTTTACATGAAATAATTATTATAATAATCTCATATTTATCATTCTAGAATTATAATATATATCATTTTATTTGTTACCTTTTCACTCAATGAAATTTGATAACGTCGTTAGTGTACATGTGGATAATTCCTTCACGTAATGAATTAACCCTCCTTTCATCACCACATAACTTGGATAATATATGTTACTATATTTAAATAAACAAATGGTATATTTTCAATTTAAAAAAATTTAATATTGACAAAATATTTCTTACAACCTTTCGATGTTGATTATTGAAAAAAGAAAATAGTACTAATGCATATGTACGACCTACCATTTCCAGAATCGTAATGTAATTGATTTCTCAAAAACATCATTAATTATTTGTTTTAAATTTATACTTGATCAAAAAATTTTAAAATTACATCATTATTATTATTTTAGATATGATATTACTATATAATATTTACAATAACATGAAATTTCTATATTAAAACACGCATTAGAAAACTAGGCAATTGACACCTGAAACAATTAAAATAATGAAATATTATAAATGGATGTCTGTTAAGATTTTATGAAGGGATAATATATGAAAATATTACTTTTTACGTGGTTTAATTATATGTTATTAATCTTCATAAAACTCATATAAAATAGGTTAAATCACTTTAAACAAAAATTATGTGTGAGATAAGGTATTTCTTTTCAATTTCATTTCAATTTGGAATGTTGTAATATTTGAAACCTTGTTTAATTAATATCGTATATATAATATAAATTTTAAATTTAATACCACGAATAATTCATTCTTCATGGAGTTTTAAATTTTAATTTGAATTATTTCATAAAATGGAATTTGACATACGGTTTTATAAGTGGTAAATTATTTCATAATTCTTTTCGTTGGTTCTATTGCATCTTAATTGACATTTATATTCTATGATTATGGTTTTAAAGAATGTTTTTATTTTATATTCTAATTAAAATCATTTATTTTTATTTATACAATTTAAAAAAACAACTCATTTATTGATTCTCAGTTCATTGTCATTATCATTTTAATGGTTTATTTCACAGATTAATTCTAATTGAAAATATTAATTCATGAATTTTAGTTCATGGATATTATTATTCTATTTCATAATTTATCCATTTAATTTCCTAATTCTCTACTTATTATTTATATTTTAAATTAAAAATAATATATCCCTACTCTTTTATACTTAAAATAGTTATATTTTTTAAATAAAATCTAACTTCATTAATCTCTTTGGTCAGAAATTCCTTTTCTAAAAAATTAATGTTTCTGAAATATGTTTTCAAAATGTTTCTAACCATTTTATTATTTTTTTAATGATAATATTACATATTTTATCATTTTACAAAAACAATTAAAGGAATATTTTGTCTTTTTCAGAACAATAAATGTATTTAATATTTTTATAGTGAAAATGGAATATAATTTTAAATATGTATGAAATTTATAAAATTACATGTAAATATGACAATCAATTATTTAATGATTAAATAATATGTTTATAGGTTTTTTTAAAGATAAATTATTCCCTAATTATAATTTGATTATAAATTTTTAAAATATTAATTTAATGAAAAATATTTTAAAAATTATTTAGGTTTTAGAAAATGATTTTCATAATGAAAATGATATTGTAATATCCCATCCTGGGATCATTTGACTATTCCCTGTGACAGTTGGTAACATGGCCTCAAGCGTGCCTCCCCATATGCCATAGGATGCTGGAAAAGATTGATGGTATACAGGTGGTATAGTAAGGAGGTTATTCACTCATATCATAATGGAACATGAAATACAATCAGATACCATCAATAGTGAAAGGATAACATTAAAAAATAATAAAAATGAAGTGTAACAATCAATATAACTAATATAATTGAAAAGTGATGAAGTTTTGATAATCAAAACATCTAAATATATACGACAAATTCCATTAAGTAGTGTCTGAAACATATATTCAAGACATTATGAAAATAAAATTGGAGTAGTTATCAGACTGATACAAGAATAGTAGGAAAACGTCAAAATGAAGAAAACCTACCCCACTATAATTTTGAGTTCATGACCGGACCTTTAATCTTAAGAGCCATATTTAATAAAAATCATATCAATAACTTGTATAAGGAAAATTTCTCTTTCTCGAATCATGTATGACAGTTGTATTCTCAGGGACCAAAGGTAGGCGGATTTGGGTGTGAGATCTAAACCTTAGTAAGCCACAACCAAAGGTGTCTACATGTAATCGAAGAAGTGTGCATAAATAAAAACGTGTATTTGATAACAAAATTATAATTAAATACAAAAATATGTAACTTTGACACTCAAGTTCCTAATGAACACATAACACCTATACCTACTTTGGCTCATGATCTGGAATTGTATGATAAATCACTATATTTATATATAGTAGTAACCCATATGTATATATATATACATTTTATAATTACATGTATCTCATCAACCTATATAAACCATGTACGTGTGCACAGAAGTTTCCATATACCGAGAATACTTTTTCTAGCTAGAAAAGACATAACACGAACATAAATGAACACTATAGCAAGGCTATAATCTCGTGAAAGAGGGTACATTCCCTACAACCTAAGAAATGTGTGTTGTTTCATGAAAAACACTTGGGATGGTGACTGATCCATCATGTAACAACTATATTCATGGTGAATGGTGTGTAATTGTGGAAACCCACAAAACAACTTTAGTTTTATATTCTATAATCAACAACTCATGTAAGGGAGTGTGATTTTCCACCACGATCAATAACCCTTACTATCAAACAAAACCTCTATAAAAGTTTATTATTATTATATATGGTATAAAAAATTAACTCTCATCCATTTATTTTACATAACTCGGATATATATAGAAGATTTATAATTATTTATAATCAAATACCTATGGAGTAACCTCTTATGTATTTCATTAGGAATGTCCCATTATATAAAAGGTAATACTTTTAATTAAATCTTTCATTTATGTATGATCAAAAGGCTTGACCATACCATCCTTTGAATTCATTACATTCAAATTAATTGATTTATTTCATTCTAGAAGGATTACACTATATTTCATAATACATCCCACATAATGAATTCCATTTAACTCATTCAATTCATTAAAAAATGGAAGAATTGTTTATAAGATCAACGAGATCACATATAGGGTGTTATGGTCATTAAAGAACATTCCAACAAGGAAAATTCAATGGATAGGATGAAAAAACACCTATATGGTTCCTCAGGTTCCATGAATGATCTTATAACAATAGAAAGACCAATTTAAATTTATGATTAATGCTAAAAAGGTGTTTTAGGAATTTTTTAAATTACCTACAAAGGCAAAATCGATGTGTTACTCCCAATGGGTGTCCATATGTGTGGAAAAAACCTATAAACAAATAAACAAGGATCAAAATACATGTATCTATATGAAAGGGTAAATTTCAATTAATCAAACCTACTAAATGGGATCCCTTAGATAATTCCACCATGCATCAAAACAGTATAATTAAGAAACATCAAAACACAAAGTAAAATTATGTGACCACCGACCTTAGGGTTATAGATAGTGTCTCGATAAATATTATCCTCAACTATAATGATATATGGATGATATATGAGAAAATTTTCAATTATTTAATAATAGTGAAAATGAGTCTACACCTAAATAGAATGACATATTGGATGGAAAACATGAATATTAGTTAAGAATATATGGGTCCTTATCAAGACATATCTAATTGTTCTAAAATGTCAATTATCGAACACTAAACTAAGAAGTCACTTCAATGCCTAATTTGATTGATTTTTCTACTAACAATAGCAATAAACCCATGTTCCTCCACTAGAAGATGAACGGAAAATGGAAATGAGGTTATGACTTCTGTGATGACAATGATTCATTTCACACAACAGTATATTGGTTCATTTTTTGGCCATACCGTGTGTAATCAATGGTCATTTCACTCATAATAAGGGGAACAACACATGATTAGGCATATGGTCCAACTAACCCTGAGGAAAGCATGGAAAATGGATCTATCCTGAAACTCTACAACATTATACGACTATGATACTTGGGTCACACGCTTGAAAACAACTTGTGTAGCCTAGTACTTTCTTCCCATTTGAGGTCTCTGTGATCCGAATAAGCCTCAAACACCCCCAAGACCTACATGGAATTAGTTTTAGTAAAAATTAGGGTTGTTTATGGAATTCAAATTAAAAAAAGTATCTATATCTTTTTTGAAAGATGATTCATTATAGGTATTTTACTCCCTAATTTTGGTGAAAATCGTTTTATTTAATTTATATTCATTAACATCAACAACCCTTAGTTTTTAGTCCAATAGTGGGTTGTTGTATTGACACAATTTATTTTTCATACTCTATATTTTTTATGATAATATTGATCTAGGATATATTTTACACTAACAATCGTGTTTCATTTTTCAGTCATTAACATCCCCTTTAAATATTCCCATTTTCTGTAATCATTTACTATTGGTTTTTCCATAATTATCTATACTATAATACCTCATTTCAACATACAAGGTTTTACTTTGAATTTTATTTGATCGACTAGGGGAATATTGATTAATATTTATCTTTTACTCTGTATGCATATTTGTTGTTAAGGTATTTTTATTCATGAAATAAATCGATTATTATATATATAAAGAATTATTTGGACAAAAAATGATGGGTGGGCCCAGAATTATTAATCCCCTAAATGCATAAACAAGAATAATGTGAAAAATCAGTAATATAGAATTAAACAATTTTATACCTATAGCATAAACCATCTTGTGAATGATATTTACTGCATAGGTATCAGGTTCTCAAGAAATGGAATCTGATAATTATGCATTTCCATCATTATGAATTTAGGTATTACTATATATGATATTTTCATAATGATGTTATATCTTCATGTATTTAATTTTAATTTCATTGCTAAAATTTAATGTCTTTCCATTTATTTACCATCCCATATTGATTATTCCTTATCTAGAATTTAAAAATTATTGTGTGTCTGGTTAATCACCTTCCCTTTATTCATTATTTCAAATCTAGTAATATAAATGGAATCTGTGTTAATTTATTTGACGTTGTATTTTGAGTATTATTATTGATTAATGATACATTTAATTGTATATATCCTTTACTAATTATTGATCTCACCATTATTTTTTTCATTTATTAGGAATACATGAAGTGTATTATGATTGATGTGAAAGTATAAACTAGAGGGGATAATGTTCTTATTGAAAAAATAGGTTGTAATTTTTTATTTTAAATTAAATTAATATTCATGGTTATATATAGTGTACCATAACTGTTAAACTATTATATCCTTCGGGATATTATTCCTTTTATCTTATTCTAAATTAATAAATAAATAATAATCTCCAACCTACTAGTGTTTAGGTCACTTTTTTTTGTATTAGAAAATGTTTTGTAGAAACCCAAGTAATTAGATTAAGGATAACATAGATTAGGTAACATAACCCTAGGATACAAAATTGAGGATAATTATATTAATATATTAATGTACAAGTAAGGAAAATATTATGTTGTTTTTCAATGACATATATCTCTATCTGGATACTAAAAATTGACATTCTTCAAGAATAGGGATATATATGGGTAATATATCTGAATATGGTGCATTGGTTTTGACCTGATGGTCACCTGGTTAAAGAAAATGGGCCTTACAACTAACCTAATTTGACACTCCTGGGGTATATTCTTAGGATAATTCAAATATTCATTACAAACCATGATGAATAATTTGAATAGGTAATTATAATGAATGAAATTGATTAATCCAAAGGTTTTTTAGATTGAAAATATTATCTATCTATGGAATGTGAAAAATTATGTGAGGAAACATATGGAATAACGTAATGAATTTCCATGAAAAAATGATGATTATAAGAGACATAAATAAATATTATCCTTGCGGTCCACTAATATATCATTTTCTGAAATGTGTGTAGCATGGGAATTATCTGAATCAATTTACACATATAATTGTTAATAATTATATAAAGGGTGAACTTATATTGATATAAAATGGTTGATGTATTTATATATTGAGTTTAGGAAATATATATTAGAATTATTTTCACCCATGGTATTTTGGTGATAAGAAATATTGAAAAGTGAAGGATTGTGTTAAATTTTAAAATCATATATGTCATCATTAACTTAATTTTTATTGATACCATCATGACTTTATATGTTTAAGGTTTTTCATATGTTAAAATTCCTATACAAATCCATTTTGGTTTCATGTGTTGGGAGTATTCAATGATTAAGTACATTTTATGTGAACTGTATGGTAATACAATCCATTTTTTAGTATATTTATTAGAGGAAACAAAATTTTTGGAATAACTCACTTATATTTTATGGAAAGAAATTTAATGGTATTGATAACATTTACTTTTTTTATGATCAATGATGACATTATAAAAATATTCTAATAAGATTATCACACTTTGTAAGAAAATAAGTTGTATTGAATACATATGTAAAAATTTTATTTAATGATAATTTTTATTTCAAGGATGTCCATCATATTTCTTCGTATATTTTTATGAATTATATTGATATAGTTTAGAAATTGGAAGAACCACATATTGGGTAAAAACTTGTCATGTATGGCATGTACACAGGGCTCAAACCCATAAAAAAGGGTGATAATGGTTTAATAACCTACTAATATCATACATGATGTCCTATATAATATTACATTGATTTTAATTAAATGATTTGAGGAATAAATATTAAACATGAACCTGTAGTGTAATTTTTGAGGTAATGAGATTCATGTATTATATTTGAAAATTTTTTCTAACCATATTGGTTTGGGAAAATAGTTAGATATAGACATAAATATTTGTCACTAATTCATGGATATTGTGATCCATTAAAAGTAAATTTTAATATTCTAGAAAAAAAATCATTTTTGGATATTCATTCCATGGAGTAAGGTATGAATTAGAAATTTATTGAAGCACAACCAAATGATGAAATAGTTATTTTTACATAGAAATGTATTAATATTCTAATGTTACAGATATTAATAATGAGTAAAACAATTCATCAACTTTATAAAATGGATATTAGAACATATATTTAAAATATTATATTCATATCTGATTAATCATATGGTATTCTAAATAACAATGCATTTATGGGTCTTATGTACTCAAAATTCCATTGATTATTCAATTTACTCTGATAATTTTTAACAATAAAATTCTATAATTATTAATTATTTGCTTTAATGTCCACCTATTTACTTTCCAATAATGTTCATACTCAATTGTTTGTTATTCGATATGAACTTTTTACTTCCCATTATCTCCTATTAGGAAGATATTTTAGAAATATTTTTCATTATTGGTTTTCAAAAAATGATCCTTTAAATATCTATCCTTTTTTTTCAAGATCATGTTTAATGTGTGAGGATGAAATTTATTTTCCTTGGGGTGACTCTAACAACCGATGTTTTTAAAATAAGAACATTGTATTTGATATCTTATGTGACACAAAACACAAAAATAAGAAGAAAATAATCCACCATGTGGCATTAAAATATATTTATTTTTAAATAATTACAATCTATCCAATATCATCTATTAAAGACAAAATTTTGATTATCTTTAGTCACATGGAACATTATGTTTGTCTTTTATTACATGCAACACAGAGTTTAGCTATCATTACACACAACAATAAGCTTAAACGAAATGTGAAATATTCTAAAAATGTTATTATAATAAGTATACCAATGATTTAAATAATATGTTTTGAGTAGTATTGACTAAAATATTAATATCATTGTTATTTATTGAATGAAATAATAATAATAATAATTTGGAAGATAAATAAATTTTTTCTAAATGAAATGATTTTTTTTCTAAAAGTATATTTATTCATGTTTTACAGACATAATTTTAAATTAAACAATTAACACTTCTAAAAAATCTAGTTAAGAAAAATAAATTAATTTTTGAAATCATCATATAAAAAACATCCTATGGTGATTTATTTGACCTTTTTTTGAAAACATCATTTTCAGTAAATAATGGAAAATACAAACTTTTAATTGGAAAATGTATTTAAATTAATAAAATTATAATGTTAAATTATATTTTTAATTTGTTTTAATTTAAAATTAGATAAATTTTATATCAAGTAATCGAATTTAGTTCATTTGAATAATTTTCATATTGAAATTTTATATAATAACAGTTTACATATTTAGACATTTTCTCCACAAAACCCAGCTACCTCTTTGCATCTGTGGGATTAATTATATATTTAAATTTTCCACTACTATTAGTTGAACATAAAAAAATTATTTCACATTGTTAATTATAATACTTTATAATCTATAATAATATCATCTTATTTTTGGAACAAAATTATTAGGGAAATAGTAAAATTTCATTATCGTGGTTAAGAAAAAAAGGATTTAACAACTTTTAAATAAAGATGATAAGAGTTAACAATGGCCTAAAATTTTTTCTAACACCCACTAGATGAAAATATTTCAACCTAATATATTATATGTTTAATAATACACCATTTAGGCGTATTTTTTCATGACACACATGTGGTTCAGATTTAATCTCTTCAAAAAAAATTAAATGTGTCCCACTGACCTCACTTATAAAAGGAAACTAGATCTCATCTATTATCCATAAATTCAAAGAACATTTGGTCATCCACCACCTACCAAAAAAATTACTAAATCCTTATTATCATCTTATATGTCTTATTTTGTCATACATCCCAACTATGATTTCATTAGTTCCAACCTAACGTGGATACAAGAAAATGATATAATGTTCTTCAATGATGGTATTTAGAATAGTTCTTTCTCCACCAAATTAGATTCTTATTAAAAAAAGATGAAATAATATACTAATTATCTTAAATATAATTATATTTTGTTAAATAAATTCAATGACCAAAAACCAGATGCACTACCAACAACTAGATTACAAAATCATCATTCTTGAATATAAATAACTACTTCCTCATGAACTGATGTAATTCATTGATCCATTAACACCAGAATACTTTTTTAGTATTTTCAAATGACACTTTTAGGGTTAAAGTGTGAACCCTAACAACATAAACCAATTAAAAACATTAATTGAATGTGAACCAAGATAGAGACTATATGAACTACCCCTCTGAAGTGACTACAACGTTATGCCAAGTCTCCAACATTGCATGACTGCTCAGAAAGTTGTATCATGAAGGTTTTCATAGACCTAGTACCGATGGAAAAAGCCATGCCTTGTCGTTCTTCCATATTCGAATAACCATGATCTAGTGGAAACTTCCTACTCAAACTCCTCATCTGAATCGGTTCTTTGTAGAGTGTCTAGATGCTTTCACAAGCAAAAATCAAAAGTGGTCTAACATCCTCGACGTCGTCAACCTCTAAGAGCCAATAAAGGCAAAACCATCACAAGACATCTATGGTCGCTTTCCATCACATCCCAAGGCCCAATGAAGACCACGATTTAGGTTCGACTCAGAGAGAATGGGGGAGTCATGAAGCAAGGGTCGAGGACTGAGTAGCTAATTCCATTGATGGAGCTTGTCTCCACGGCCCCCCAACACCGACATCTACCACTGAAGTCAATGATCAACAAAACCCACAAACTCAACAAATTCAACCCACATAACTAAACACCTTCCACAGAAAACAGATGAAACAAGGAACAGACCTGAGAACAATACCAAACACTCAACCATTTTCAAGGCTACCTTCGATGGTGAACCAGAATCAACTCAAGACCAACATCCCTTGGCATTCCCTGTTTTGGTAGACATCAAAGCAAGGAGGAAAAGGGAACCCAAACCCTTCACAATCATCCTAGTATACACAAATACAAAGATGGTTCAAAATATTCCACTGTTGTATGAGCAAAAAACAACCATCACAAATCTATGAACCAACAATGCTGAAAGGTGGAGCTGATGGACCAAAACACAACTGCCCGAAAAACCTTACCCATAGAGAAAATCAACAACACTGCTTGATGCAATGTAGAGATATGAACTCACACTGCCACAAAAGGAAGCTGAAAACCGAAACGGTCATTGCCGAGATGAATCTAAAGATCGATCTTGAAGAATCCAAACTATAATCGCTCTAGGAGAACCCATTTCTCTATTGCGAAGAAGCCGAATACCGAGATCTAAGAAACCATGTTGGCATCACTCTAGGAGAACCCATGTTGCCGCAACTGTAGTCAGAGGAAGAAAACTAGAGGCCACCGTCGCAATGGAGGAAACCAATGACAGAAGAAACAGATCCCACCAACACAAAGATTAAAAGGAAGAGAAAGGATTCCACCGAGGGGATATAATAATTTCACCCATGGGAATGGAGTATTATCGCCTCATGAAGTAATGTTATCAATAGTTCACTAATGATTTATATGTAAAGTAATAATAATAAATTTATTGATTATAGGTGATATAATTGAATATTTTATGATATTAGTAACATATCATTAATTTTATAATGTCAATATATATCACATCCTTTATAACTGTTTCATGTAATGAATGATGGTAACATCATTTCTGTAGATGAGGACCGATTCCTTTATGATATGATGTGACTCTAATTTCATCTCCAAACCACATGAATGATATATATAACAATATTTAAATAAATATATGGTATATATTAAACTATTATCATTCTTGAAAGATAAAATAAGACTTAAAATAATTCTGTAATGGTAGTTTAAAATGAAAACTTTATTGATCTGTACGAACAACCAATAATCTCCAGGATCATAACTTAATTAATTATTCAAATCCATGATTACTAATCAGTATTACAATTATAATGTGTTTTAAAATATTATAATTATTTCCTGATTATTATAATAGATATTATAGAACTATTAAATATAAATAATAAAAATATCATTCATAACAAAACATGCAAGTGAAAACAATGTTATTAATTACTAAAACGATAGAATTAGTGGATTATATTTAATGAATGGGCCATGAGTTGTTTTATAGGGATAATATATAATACTATAAATATTAAAACGTTTAAATCCACTATTCGAGATTTTACAACATGTTCAACTAAATTTAAACATGAGGTACGGGATTTCCTCACAATTTCATTTCATTAAGCCATATTATTTTTTTATGCACCTATATTATTTTATATAATGTATATATTGACCCTTTGAAAAGTAATATAATGAATAATTAATTTTCAATGGTATTTAATATTAAAATTTTATTTATTATATCTCATCCATATTGAATTATGTTTTTCCATGTTGTATGTGATTTCAATACTCAATTTACTTTCAATTTTTTATTATAATTATTCTCAATCTTTTATATTATTTTATTATTTAGGTAATTTATTTTGGTTATCTTATTTTTTATTTCTAATTTATTTATATTTATTTAATATTTATATATATAATGATTAATTGTCTATTTCAAACATCCACATTATGAGTATTGTAACAGTTAATAACATAATCCCATTCTAATTAAAATTTTTTATTCATGAATTCTAGTTAAAAGAAATTATTTGAGAATTTCAAAATAAACCCACTTATTTTTACTCTCCTCTTCTTTATCCTCGTTTATCCAGGTTATAGTACCATTTTCCACTATTTCATTGTTAAAATGAACAATAAATAGTTTTTATGAGAATCTAAATTTATTTCTACCTTCATTTGAAAATTTGTTTAATAAAATAACATAATTTTCAAAAATATTTTTTCAAAATATTATTAACCCTCTTCCCAAATATTTATTAAAATCATTTTTACTCATTTTTACTTTTTATGAAATTACTATAAGAGATTTATCTTGCAATTTTCTGAACAAGGAACTTTTGAAACATTTTTATTGTAAAAAAGGAATTCACTTTGAAAATTTTACGACATGTGCATAATTGACTATTATCACGAACATTATTTATTTGATTCTGCATTTTAATTTTTACAAGGTTACTTTTATAAAAAAAGTTTTTCATAATATTCTAGAAATTATTATTTTTTAAAATTAACATAAAATAAATAGAATATTATCAAAAATCTATATTAATAATAAACATTAATAATTAAACTGTCTTTTTTCCTCAAGAATTATTTTCTTGATATTGTTAAGGAATTTCTATTTGTCATTGAAAACAACCCATTCTTCTTAATTCAATGGTAATAATGTATATTTATACCATACTTATTCTTTTTCAAGATGGTTTATGATTATTTTTACCACGAATATTATTGACAATGAGTACCCTATTTCATTTTTTAATTTAATTATCGTTGAAATATTTTTAAATTTCTAGGGGATTAAGGAATTAAATTTACCATAAATATCCATATTATTTGTCTTGGATATTCTTGTTCCATAAGACATATCCTGTTTATACATAAGATGTTTTAAATTAAATTTTATTTAATTGCCTGATGAAATGTGTACAAATATTTATCATTTAATCAATATAAATATTTTGTGTAAAGGAAAAACCAATTCCCGAATGAAATACATTATTTGATATATGAAAAATGATATAGACTTGGAGTGATGGTTGGGGCCCTGAATTATATAGATCCTCAATGCGTTAGTGTGTCTCATAATAAAAATTAGTAATGTAGTAGTAAATCATTTTTACTTATATTTTAATCCATATTATAAATAGTTTAATTGAGGAGGCCTGATGTTCTAGAAAAATGGAAACCAATAATTAAGAAATAAGTTTGTTAAGAATTCATTTATAATTCTCCATGATATATTCACAATGATATTATCTATGGATTCATTTCATTTTAATATTATTGATTAAACGGAATGTGTTTTCAGTAATTTAACATTAAATATTGATTATTTATTATCTAGTTATTTAAATAAAATGAATGTTTAGTTGCTTCCATGTCCATATTTGTTTTGATTTATCTTGCAATTTTAATTTTATTATTATTTATTTATTTACTATGTCTAGTTGATTATGTGTAATTATTCATTATAGATTCAATTATAAATGACCCTGAAAGATTATATGAGCTCGGCCTTATTTTTTCCATTGTCATGAATTTATGAAGATTTATGCATTTGATATGAAATGATATTATAGATTTAATATTGTTATTCTCAAAATAATATTGTAATTTGGATATTCAAATGTAATATAAAATATAAATAATTTATCAACATTACCAATAATTACAAACTATATGGTTTATTCATGATTTAAATACTTGATTCATTTTCCAATGTATTAAAGTCGGTACAAAATATTTTCTACATTGGTAGGGGTTTCTATAAATAGAGTTATTAATCTTTTATCAAGACACTCTCCAAAAACTATTTGACTATAGGGAACAACTAAAAACTAGTATCATGTTCTTGGAAATCAACATTGCACACTTTTGAATCAAATCACTGAAAAAACATTTAAATAAAAATATGTCTGTAAAATATTAAAAAATATGAAAACCTATAAAATAATATTTCATTAATAAAAATAATGGTTTCACTTCAATTGTATCATGAAAAATGTGTAATAAGTTATTAGTTATAAATAAAAACATAATTTATTTAAAATTTAACAATTATATTTTAAATAATTGAGGATTTAAATTATATAAAATTTTCTAAAAAATATTCTTTACTCTAAAAATATTATTTTGAAATTAAATATAAATTATTCATTATAATCAAATTCAAAATATTCATGAAATTATTGAACAGAAAATTACATCACATTTAAAATATATCGAAAGAAAAAAAAATAATTTCATTCCACATATATATTCATTGTAAATATATATTTCCATACATATGTAATCATAAGTATCATTTTTGATCAAATCCCTCAATTATTAAAATCACTGAAACGTTCTCAAATACTAATATGTATATATAAAAATAAAATAAAATTATATTTGAATCTATGTCGGATAACTAAAGTAGATGTGTGAGATAATGATAAGAGAATCATAATAGGATTAATGGACTTTACTATATCTTCAATTAACCCAATAAATTGTAAAAATATATAAAATGGTGGTAGATAGTGAATATATAACAATGATATATAAAATCCAAACATTCGATCAAACTAGGATTATGTTGTTAATGATATTCAATAGAAAAAATAATAGGGTTAGATAACCATGTATCTAAACATGAATATAATTGTTCCGTATACACCACATTATATAGTTTACTCATTTAGTTTAGCTAACTATACTTGTAACAATTAATTCTATAATCCCTAAAAAACATACAAGCATGGGGATCATGGTTTTGAAGAATATATACCAAACAATTATTTCCAATATAATGTCCTTGGAAATGATTATTTTTGAAATAAAAACTCACTCAACCATTTGATGAATATTACATACCATATTTCAAATATTACAATGATTGTGAAGTTATAATGGTTGATATTAAGTCACATAAAATATCATCCAACTCTTTAGTCCATATTATGTACATTAATATGGGAAAATATAACTATTGGATCCCCTTATACAATATATGTACCAAATATTATCCTAATTTCAATCCGATAAATATGAAAAAAATTCTATTGAAAATATTAAAATGTTATAGGCCTTTTCTAATATCTATATCATAATTAACATAATGAAAGTAAAATCATCCTCTAAAAATTACCTTGAATAAAAAAATATTTTCTTGTTGATTGAGTTGGGATGTTTCTTTTTATTGTCTTCATAAATACATTAACATTATAGGTCACTCATATATTAATAATTAATTTAAAATATTAGTCCACCCATTAATTATTTGGTTATAATACCTACTAAAAAGTTTGAGTTATATACTCCATGTAATATGTTTATATTGGAGAATATAATCTAGAAAAATACACAATATACTCATATATATTGGAATCCCATATCAATTATCTATTGGATCTTGGGGGAACTCAATTTGAATAATAGTTGATTGAATATCTAATCTAAATGGTTAATTAATCTTATTTTATAATACCATTGAGACATCATGATTTCCAAGGAAATGATGTAACGACCCCAAAATTCATTAATAAAAATTCCTTTTGGTCTTATTATATGACTTCTTATATATATGTAAAATGTATTCACTTATTTGGTTTTATGTTTTGGATTTTAAAATACCATTATGAATTGAGACTATTGCTAATATAGATGTTGATCAGTGATCACATGATTAGTATAAATATAATGCTTTAACAAATCCCATTTTCTCAGAAAAAAGAAGCTATGACCTCATATAGTAGACTTTCCCCATACAAAGACCATTTTTTAGAGCTCATAAAAGAGGTGGCACCATTGGAATTTTCTCTTGACCATTCCCATGTTGGGAATGAATAAATTATGCTTGAGCGGAGCTACCTACGAGAGAGGAAAAGTGGATAGAGATTACCACCTGAGCGATGTTATCTGAGCCACCCAAGATTCTATCACCATCATGCACATTACGTAATGGTCATATGCGGGATTTATAAGGGGTTATGTAACAAGATATTAGAACTATGATTATGTGCATTATTTTTGTATATAACAAAGAATATACATTCATTTTATTATTGTTACTGTCTAAATAATTTTTAAATCACAAATAGTCTTTTACTTAATTATTAATTAAAGAATATATTTTGGTAAATTAATGGATTTTTGTATTATATAATATTTTAATAAAGTATTATTATTAATAAATTAATTTTATTATGTAATTATGATCATATAATTTTTATTAATTAAATTGTAATTTTTTATTAAGGTTGGAAATTTTTTTCAAAACCCATTATTTTTCGATAAATATCAGTTTTTATATTAAAAGTGAAAATTCACATATTTTAAAATTTATTTAGAAAAAATTAATATTATTTTTTGTATAAGGGCTTCTAAATCATCCAATGTAACATTTTCATTATTTTCTAAGATAGTTGAATTTTTTGGGTAAAAATTAAATATCATTTAATTATAGAAAATATTTTATGACATCATAATGACCCAATATTGATATAATAAAATACTCTAAAATTATGTTCGGCCAATAAATTGTTTTTTCATTAAAATAATGTGATTTTATATTTGTTTTACTTCTTTTACAAAGCATTAGTGGATCGTTCAAGACTTATATAACATTTTAACTTTATAAATTGATTCCTTTGAGAGTGTGACTCACCATCAAATAAGAAACCCTATTAATTTTTGAAGTTCTACCATTGGCATAAAAAAATTATTTCCCACTACCCTTTGGAAAAAAACATTGGAATGAACCGTGGGCTGGATTAGGGTTTTGCATAGTTTAATGTGTGGTGTCCCAATCCTAAATAATAAAGAATTCCCTCTTCTATCATATATAATCCCACCCAAGCTACAACATCCAATTCCCTCAAAGCCCTTAGAGTTTGTCCAACCTCTTCCCTCATCTTTCTATAATCCTCCCAAGGAACCCCAAGCTCTCAAGAAGCCTCTCTCAAGCCTCTCCAAAGACTTTGGAACAAACATCCATGTAAGGGATTTATTCCTTTCTAAATTTTTTCCAAGATTATTTATATTGTTATATCCTATTTCATTCAGTTAAAAATTTTGGGGTACGATTTTCCACCTCCACCATACATCCATATTCATGTTTTAATAATTATATATCCCCTTTCTCTCTCATTAATGTCTCCCATGTACACCTGTTACCAAGATGAAATTCCTCAAGGAATTTCTCTCACCTCATTTACATTCAAGAAAATCGTTTGTATTATGTATCTAAATTCCATTAAGTTTGTTGGGACATTGATCTATATAGCCACAAATAAATTCCATTTCACGTAAATATTATGAGACACCCATTTCTTGACCAGAAACCATTTTTATGAATCCTTATGTCATGTCGTTATGCTGCAAAAATAGCACTGTGTTGTTTCAAGCCAAGATCATTGTGTAGTGAATGCCTTACCCATGTCTCCATCCAAGTTATTCACCTTTATGAACATATACATATTGAACGGTACATTCACGTATTTATTCCAAATTACTTGATTTTGAAATATCTTATTATTTTGATTGATTCAATGTAATAGGATCCATGTGTTACACTTATGCATGAAATGAAATATTTAAGAAGGGTGCAACCTGATAGCACTCCAATGCATTGGGTAAATATTAGTATCATGACACGTCATATTCAATGAGTGTGGAATCATTATAATTCAAGTGCAATGAGGTTTTACTCATTATTCATGTGAAATGAGGGATTACTCATGATCCACGTGCAATGAGCCTTGGCTCATTCTAATTTCATGTTAGGTATTGTTGCCACATTTCTAGGTTATGATTATCAAGCTTTGTTGTTCCATTATGTTATTGTTTCTCATGTTCTATTTTGATATGCATATTGACTAACATGTTTTGGAACCCTCTTATTATTCCATGACAATTCCCTTACTAGGATTTATTGCTCACTCCTTTCTTATGTATTTCCTTAGGTTATCCCATGCAATGCTATGTATGAGGGAATATAGTGGTCATGTAAAAGATGTTTTCAATAAGATGTTTCGTTTAATGTTTTTATTTGTTATGTAATGTTTATATGATCCATTTATACTAGACCTATCGATAATCAATTTTGTATCATTTGAATCATTTATGTAACAAAACATGTTTATGTATGTAATAAAAATCTGGGCTATTATAGTTGGTATCATAGGATAGGTTTAATTATTTTTGGGAATAGGATTAGAAAACCCTAGTGAAAGACATAGGGATATAAAAAGTATAATAAATACATCGCTAAGTTTTGGTGAGTATTGATTAAGTGGTCTATTACAAAAATTGATCCATGTTTGGATATTATCATGTAGAGGAGGCTCTGGCATAATGCACCAAGGATTGAATACTCCAACAAAGAGTTTCGGGCTTGAACCGGGGTATCCTGGTAAACAACAACAGGCCTTTCTTCCCTCTTGGTTATGACTCCCCCATTGGATTTGCTTTGTTAAATTCACAAGCTTAGTATGAACCATTATTAAGGGGATAAAAAAATTCCCCTAAGAATACATGTTATAAAGTAGATCATGTATAACATATATTGATGCTTATAGATTCATATGTTATGGAAATAAATTTAATTTATAAGCCATCCATTTTTTTCTTTGGGATACCCTTTATGTTCCTAATATATTAAATAAATTCCATCCCCATCACTTTTTGGATGAACTAAATGAGTAGAACCTTAATAAAAAAAGTTGAAGGTAGGGTTATCGTCCATAGTTATATGCATTATTTTGTATCTTGAATTTTTATTAGAACAATCCCAACACCACCACAAATCATGGATATAATGATGTTTGTGATTATGGAAAATGGTGAAATCCTTCTATCCCATGAATATAACTCCTCTCCCGTGACAATCAATGGATTGTACTTTCCATCAAACCTCATCATACTCCCTCTAGTGTAATTTGATACAATTATTTGAATTGATTGGATTTCCTTATATAGAGACAAAATAAATTGTTGTGAGAGGGAAATCACTCTCCATGTGGAGAATCAACCCCTGATTCTGTAAATGTTCAAGGAGGAATATGAATCTTATTTATCTCCATCATCTCAAGCATGGATATTACTGCCCTAAGAGCATGTTTATCTAGCTCAGATGATTGATTATAGGGAGGCACCCAACCATAAAGACATTCCTATTGTGAGGGAATTCACTGAAGTGTTTCTCGAGAAATTGTGTAGTCTCCCCCTTAGAAGAGATGTGGAATTCTCAATTGATCTTAATCATAGGGTGTTTCTAATAACCAAGACTCTGTATAGACTATCTGTTGTGGATATTAAGGAGCTGAATAAAAAACTATAGGAGAATTTAGATAAAGGGTTTATATGCCCAAGTGCTTCACCAAAGGGTGCACCAGTACTCTTCATCAAGAAGAAGGATGGGTCAATTCACATTTGGATCGATTATTATGATCTTAAAAAAATCATGATATTGATCAAGTATCTTGTCCCACAAACTGATTACTTGTTCGATTAGCTACGTGTAGCACAATACTTCTCCAAGTTAGATTTGCGGTTAGGATATTATCAAGTAATGGTTAAGAAGGAATATATACCCATGACTACTTTTCTTACAAGATACAGTCACTATGAATTCATAGTAATGCCTTTCAGACTCGGTAATGCTCAAGAAATATTCATAGACTTGATGAATACAAAATATAGTGATTAACATGACAAATTTGTGGTTGTATTTATTGATGAAATTTTAATATACTCGATAAACATGTAGGATCATGAAGAGCATCAAAGAGTTATACAATAGACCTTGTGAAAGGTGAAGCTCTATGAAAAGTATAACAAGTGTCAGTTCTGGTTGAAGAAGGTCTCATTAATGGGCCATATCATCACAATAATTGGGATATATTTTTGTCCCTACAAGATAGTTGTAATATAGGGAAGGCCATGGCCAACATCATTAATGGATATCTGTATCTATTGGGGGATATATGGATATTATTGACGATTGGTGAAAATTTATCATGGTTGACCAACCCTCTTACCAAGATAAATCAGAAAGGAGTAAAATTTTCATGGAGTGATGACTGCGAAGAAAGATTCCTGGATTGGAAAATAAGGTTTATCACTGCTATAGTTCTCACATTAACCACAAGTGTTGAATTTTTTATGGTATTCAATGATTCATTGAAGAAGGGCATGGGCAGTGTGTTGATGAAAAATGACAAAGTCATTACCTATGCTTCAAGGAAAGTGGAAGTTCATGAGCATAATTATCCAACACCTGATCTTGGGTTGATTTTGGTGATCTTCACATTAAAATTTTTGTGGCAATATATCTTTTTGGAGAAGTGTGAAATATATACAGGCCACAAAATCGTCAAGTATATATTCACACCGAAAGAGCTGAACATGAACCAACGAAGATGGATAGATCTAATGAAAGACTACGACTGCTCAATCCATTACCACTTTGGGAAAGAATAGGAGGTGTAAAATGCTCTAAGTAAAAAGGACCCAGTGATTCTATCATTGATGAGAATTGAAAAGGATCCAATATTGTTAGATCTGATGAAGATGGGAATTTGAATCATAATGAAGGGAACATCCCAAATCCTTTAAAAATTGATTGATCAACCGTCTCTTTTGGAACGGATATAAGATACTCAAGAGGATGATGTCGGAATTCCAAAGAAAGGGGAAGCTGTCAGAAAAGGTAAATCCTTGGAGCTAAATTTTAATGAATAAGGAACTGTGAGATTTGGGAAAGGACTTTGTGTTCCATCAAATATGGAGGTGAAGAAGTATCTTTTGGATGATGCACATAGTTAAAATTTCTCTATCCACCTAGAAAACACAAATATTTATTAATATCTCCGATAGAATTTTTAGCGGGATAATATTAGGAAGGATATCAGTAAGTATACATCAATGTTCTTGGTGTGTCTCCAACTGAAAGGAGGGAGGCTGAAGTCTAAGGGTATGATGCAACCATTTCCCATACCTGCATAGAAATGGGAGAACATCACGATGGAATTTGTAACTAGACATATTAAGAAATACAAAGGCAACATTGCAATATGGGTTGTTGTGGTTTTTCTTAAAAACTCTTCACAGTTCATTGTAATTCAGGAGGTTTTCTCATTGGATCAACTGGCACAGATATACATCAGAGATGTGGTTAGGCTGAATGGGGTACCATTATCGATTGTATCCGATTGAGATCCAAGATTCACCTCTAGGTTTTGGAAGTGTCTTTAACATGCTCTGGATATTAAGCTGAACTACATTATGGCATATCAACCTCAAATGGATGTCCAATCCAAGTAGACTATCCAAACACTCGAGGAAATGTTCAGAGCGTACTCCAGGGACTTCAAAGGAGTATGGGATCAACATCTTCCTATGGTTGAGTTCTATTATAATAAAAGTTTTAACTTGAGCATATGAATGCCACCATATGAATCCATTTCTAAGAAATGGTGTAGAACAATTGCGTGTTGAGATAAAGTTGGGGAGCATAAGCTGATAGGACCTAAAAGAGTCAAATAAATGGTTTCGAAGTTCAAAACCATTAAGTAGCATATCAAGGAAGCCTAAAGTTGACAGAAGAGTTATGTGGATAACTATTACTGAGTCCTTGAGTTAATAGATGGAGGAATGGTGTTTCTACACATATCTCCATGGAAGAAGGTCATGTGGTTTGGAATGAAAGGGGTGTTATGTCCCAAGTACAGCGGCCCCTATGAGATTTTTTATCGTGTCAGAGATGTGGCATATTGACTAGAACTTACTCTTACCATGGCCAAAGTACTTGATTTTTTTTTCATGTATCCATATTAAGGTAGTACATACTAAACCCTTCACATGTACTCTCTCTAGAGGTAGTTCAACTAGAGGATGATATTTCATACGAGGAGCAACCAGTGAAGATCATAGATTTTAGTGAAAATGTTCTATGAAATAAGACAATTCCCCTCGTTATGGTATTGTGGTGAAACCAAATGTTTGAAGAAGTGACATGGGAATCAGAGGAAGTGATGAATCTGAGTTACCCCCTTTTATTTTAGTATGGGAAATTAAATTTTGGGGGTGACATTTCATAAGGGGGGATGATTCTAATGACCAAATAATTCATAACTGAAAATTTTTCATGATCTATTTAAATGTCATCATATGGTTATGTATAACGTATGTAATTATTCGGTTTTTGTTTTAAATTATTAAATACCATTAATAATTGTGACCATTGATAATAGAGTTGTTGCACAATTATATCCTCATTAGTATAATTATAGGGCTTTAACAAATCCAATTTACTCAAACAAAGGAAGCTATAGCCTCATCAAGTAGACTTTCGCCATAAGAAGGCCATTTTTCGGAGCCCGAAAAGGAGGTGGAATCATTGGGATTTTCTCTTGACCAAGACCATGTCGAGCTTGAATACTTTAACCATGTTCAGAACCACTTACAAGAAAAGTTGAAGTTGATAGAGATTACAACCTGGGTGATGTTATACGAGCCACCTGAAGAGTCTGTCAGCCTCACGCACCTTACCCTAAGGTCTTATGGGGGTGTTATAAGGGGTTACATAACAAGACCTTAAAACTATGATTATTTCAATTATTTTTTAATATAATAAAAAAATACATTCATTTTATTATTGTTACTATGTAAATAGTTTTTAAATAACAAATAGTATTTTTACTTAATTTTCAACTTATGAATCTATTTTCATAAATAAATAGATTTTTGAATTAAATAATATTTTTATAAAATATTATTATTAAATTAAATTTATTAAGTATTTATTATTATATATGTTTTATGAATGAAACTGTAATTTTTTATTAAGGCTTGAATGTTGTTTTTTTCAAAACCAATGCTTTTTCAATAAATTTGATTTCTTATATTAAAAGTGAAAATTCACATATTTATAAATTTTCTTTGATAAAATGAATATTATTTTTGGAATCCGGAAGATTTAATTATTCAACAATAAATTTTTCATAATTTTTTGAGATAGTCGAATTTTAGGGTACAAATTAAATATCGTTTAAATATATAATGTGATTAAAAACATAAAAATGACCCAATAAGGATGTAATAATATTCTCTAAAGATTATTTTCAGATAATATATGTTTTTCATTAAAATAATTTGATTTTAGGTTGATATTCATTTTTTACAAAGCAATAGTAGACCCATCAAGACTTATAAAAATTTTTATCTTTTTAAATTGATTTCTTTGGGAGTGTGACTCACCTCTACATAATAAACACTATTATTTTATAACATTCGGCCATTGGACATATAAAATATTTATTTCCACTTATATTTTGAATAAGTCATGGGAAACCCCATGGGATGTTTGTGGGTGTGATTAGTTTAATGTGTGGTGTCCCAAACAGATATAATAAAGAATTCCCTCTCATTTCCTATATAAACCAACAAAAACTCCCACTTCCTATTAAATAAATGCACATTGAGTTAATCCAGAATCTACCCTCATATCTCTATAATCCATCCATTGAACAAAATCTCTCATGAAGCCCCTCTCAAGACTCTCACAAGCCTTTGGGATCACAATTCACATAACAAATTTCTTTCAAAATTTTGTCAAATATTAGTTATATTGTTATGTCATTTTGTTTTCAATTTCAAATTTTGAGGTATTATTTTTAGCCTCCCCCATACATCCCTCTTCCTATTTGAATAATGATATATCCCTTTTCGCTCTCATAAATTCCTCCCATGTACACACGTAACCATGCTAAAATTCCATTTGGAATTTCTCTCTCCTCATTTACATTCAAGAAAATATTTTGTATTACATATCTAAATTCCATTACATTTGTTTGTAAATTTATCTATATGACCCCAATTAATGTAAATTTCATTTAAATATGATTAGACACACATTTCACACCAATCAACCATTTTTATGAATCGTTATGTCACACTCTTATGCTGCCGAAATTTCACCACGTTTTTTCATGCCAAGATCACTATGTAGTGAATACCATACCCATGTCTCTATCAAGGGTATTCACCTTTGTGAAAATATACATATTGAATGGTACCTTCATGTATTTATTACACATTACTTATTCATGGAATAATTTATGTGTGGATTGATTCACAGTTATATGATCTTTGTGGCACCCTTATGCATGAAATGAAATGATTAAGAAGAGTGTGCCCTGATAGCTCTCCAATGCATTGGGTAATGTATAGTATCAAGATTCATCATGTCCAATCAGTGTTGACTAATGGTAATTTAGTGAAATTATGGTTTACTCATGCATCATGGGAAATGAGGGATTACTCATGATTCATGTGAAACTAGCCTCGACTCATGCTAATTCCATGTTAAGTGTTGTTGGCACATTTCCATGTTATTATTATCAATATTTATCATACATTTATGTTCATGATTATATTTTTATCCATTTATATTCTTATTTACTAACATTTATTTTATTTTTCTTGTAATTACATGTTTATTCCCTTGATGGGTTTTATAGATCGCCCCTTTCTTATGTATGTTCTCAGGTTATCCCATGAAATGCTAAGTATGATGGAATGCAGTGGTCATGTAAAGGCAGTTTTCAATAAGATGTTGAGTTTTATGTTTTATGTTACTATGTAATGTTCCAAATCCCCAAGGACACTATACCTATCAATATTCTATGTTGTATCAAGTTAAGGTTTTTTTCAATAAATCTCGTTTAAGTATGTAATAAAAAGAAGGGTTGTTATAAATGAACCCACTACTAATGAACTACTACCCTCTATAGATAAATATTTAATATAACAAATGTACTTTAGGTGACTCAATTAGTAAAAATATTATTTACTCCTCTTACATACGTCCCTCGTTTTATTGAACAAAAATTTACACCTCATAAATTAGTAAACGTTTTAACATCAATTTTAAGAATGTAATCTTCCAATCCCCACTAACGATTTATCTATTATTTAAATATGATTTTTAGTTCATTTTATCCTCTAAAACATCGACTTTTTAAATTTATAAAAATGGACAAAAAAATAATTATTGAAAATATTTCAATGAACTTGTGTTATTCTGTTATTTATATATTCCAATTCATACCACATAAAAATGACTATTTTATATTTATCATGAAAAATCATCATGACCAGTTATTATATAATACATGAACCCATTAATAAGAATATACCATAAATCCCAAATAGATTCCATTAATTAATAATCTTACGAAATAAATGAAAATACATCGAATATTAAAGGAACCATGATCCTGTATTTGGTTCAAATATCCTTTATCACCAAAAGTTATCAAATAATATTTTTGTCTTATGTAACCCATTAAATAAGAACTAATTTATACTATTTATTTCTTTCTAAATCTATCCATAATACCATTATATATTGATATATATATTTATGATAACCAAATTTATAGTTATTTAAAAAACCATGAGTTCCCTTCAATTCCCATATTTAATAAGTCATGGACATATGACAACAAATAATTGTGTAAATTAAAAAATATTTAATGTATTAGCAATATGAAAAAAATTTCAAACCATAACTATAATGAATCCGATATAATATTTTAATTATTTTAAACAGTATAAATAATATGTATGAATAAAAAAAGAACGAAATTAAATGTAATGTGTAATGATAATAAATTGAATAAAAATGCCACATAAAAATCCTTATATAAATTGAGAACAAATAGATGATTATATATGAATAATAATCTATTTTGTCTATTAGACCGTGATACCTTTTTATAGAACCACATCTCATAAAATTCATTATGAATGAAAAATATATATATTAATTAGGTTTGATCATTATAACATATCTATCAAGTTTCTTACAAAACCCCTGTGTGTCCATGTGAGTAAATCATGTTCATGCATCATTAAATGAATCAGATAATAAAATTAATATAAGAATGTAATAAATATTTTATGAATCCTTAACATAATTAAAAAATTATTTTTCCATTAATATTATGAATATAACCATTTTAAAATATTATTTTACTAACACAGTGTCAAAAATGTTTCCCATCCTTAAATATAAACCTACCATTACAACATCATAAAATATTTTCTTTATCAACTAAATGATATTTTCATTACAAACATCACAAACATGTGTCAAGAACTATACATCTTGAACAAAAAAATATTATAAAGGTATATCATAAAAAACAATTTCTTATTTTAAATAATAAAACTCCAAACCTAAAAAACTGTGTTGGTATATGATTACAAGTAAAACCACCATGTCTATAAATAATACCAAGAAACAATTAAAAACTTGTTAGAAAAATAATTATTATTACCAACATTAAATAAAAATTAAATTATTCTTAATAATAAATATAAAGTCAACACATTTTCTATAATAAAAATTATTAGATAATATTAATAAAAAAACTAATATATCATCCTTATATGATATTATATATCACATTTATCATATAATAAAATTATAAAAGTAAAAACATAAAAAAAATATAACCTTGTAAAACAACTTCTTTAATGAACTTCCCCAAAACAGTATCAAGATATAAACTAAATATAAAAATAAAATTATAAATATTTTTTGTTATATTAATTGTTTTTTATTAAAAACATCTATAATTATTTCAATATAATTAGAAACCCATTAAAGTTAAATATACTATATAAAAAAAATCCATTTATCATTCATTATATAATAATAAAATATTCTAAATTTTTTTAAAAATTATTAAATTCTCATTTTATTCGACATATTTCACGTCGTTATAATTAGTAATATGAATAATCTTATATTCATGAGTAATTTAAGTCTTAAATAATCATATATTTATAAATAAAATATTCAAAATTTCTTTCCAAAAATCATAAATTAGAAAATGATTTAATAATATCAAAATTAAACATGGGACATATATTTTTGAAACCAGGCCTCTGGTAACCTAGAGTCAGTGTATTTATTATTACATTATAGTAATACATAAAGAATCACATCATAATGTATTGGATAGTTTAGTTTAATAGTGTAACTAGATATATTCTAGAGTCTTGCAATACATTTTAAAATCGAATATTCAATTGAGTTTTGAAAAAAATACATTATTTCCTATAAATTATCCTTTCATACCAATCATATTTCCCAAAATATATTCTTATTAAAGGATGAATAATAAGGGTGAGTTAAAATTCTCATTATGAGTTATGTGCAATGAATTCCATCATGAATTAAAATGAAAAATCTATATGGGAAGGAATCTTAATGAACTCACATGCCATGTAAAAATGAAATGGGAAGGAACTAAATGAATTGATAAAATTAATTAAAAAATATCATGGATGATCATCAATATAAAATGGTAAATAATTGGAAAAAATTAAATACTATCGAAACCGTATTTATCATAACTGTATATGGTATAATCATTATAGAAAAGTAAATAAATGAAAACACATTCAGTTTAATCAATAACTCTGAAATGAAATAAATCAAGATATTACATCATTACAAAAACATTATTGGTAATATTAAATAAAATATTAACAATGGAAATGCATAATTATTGGACACCATGATGTCAAGAATCACGATTCCTCTACAATAAAGACCTTTCACATGATGCTTTAAAATAATAGGTAAAACCCAGTTTAATGCTAGCATACCTATTATCCTCATGATACTAGTGATGCATCTAGGGGATATATAATTTTGGTCCACACATTTCACGGAATGTCAATATCATTCATCATATATCGAACAACTGATTTACTTAATGAATCAATATTACTTAACATGAAAAATACATATTGAGTAATGGACATATATTTATCAATATTTCACCAATCAATCAACTAACATTCAAATTAAAATATTGTATGTATAAATTTGATATCATTTATTAAATAATACTATCAATGAAAATAGTATGGATATTTAGTAAAAATATAATGTGTAATTATTACATGAATGTAAATTTTTATATGGAAAATGATTGGAAAAAATCCCTCAAGATATTCCTACGGGATTTTTTCGGTGTGTTTTTTCTTAAAAATCCAGATGACCAAAAATTAGAATCGTTTGTGTTTTTCAATGACATTTTTTTACGGCGGCACAGTTTCCCAGTGTTTTTTTCCAAATTTCAGGGCCTCAAAATCGGGTGTTTGATGTTGGAAAATGAAGGATTTATTTATAGGATTGAATGGTGGGTAGAATTTTAAAGAATATTGGAAGAGGGTGAGAACTGCATACCATAATTCATGGGTCGCATAACAAGTTCTGGTAACGGTACATAGAGTGGCTAAAACGGTATTCTAGAGAGGTCTGTGAAACTGAAAACAGTTCTCGACGGAGCAGCAGTATTGTACGAGGATGGATTGTTGTCAGTGGAAAAAATTGACCACATAAGAGAAATTTTAGTACACATATGGCATGGAAGAATGGTCTGCGGCTGGCTTGGGGTTTTTTGTGGCATGGGTATTGGTAAAAAATGGGTTGATGATTTGATAAATCTTGATTAAGCGGTTAACTTTTCCTATATAAGAATCATTAACCCCACCGATTACTGTGGAGATTGAGTATCATTAGGGATCATGTTTTTTCTCTGGGAATTCAGTGATGTTTGAAGGTAGTTTGTGAGGGATAATCCCATGATGTCTAATGTGGTTCAAGTGGTAGAAATTATGCTGAAGGATTTAAGAAGAAAGTCATATCCGCTTAAGACATGGTACGTGGAGGGGAAATATATAGTATGTGAGAGAGTGAATTCCTTATGCGGTACGCAGTGGGAGAGATCCGGTATGTGGAAGAGAAGGCAGTCTGTGAACAACAAACACTTTGCAGACAGAGGGTACATCACTGTAGAGGTTTGGGGAGTCATTATATGGTAGCAGTATGTGATCGCAAAGGCAGAGGTAGTCCGCAGATGAATGGGTGGTTCGTATAAGTGGTGGTAGTAAACAGAGGAGGAGTTAAGTGTACCCAACACCGTACAAAGTTGGTGGGAAGAGGAAGTGGGTTCGTGAATTTCACAAGTAACCTTGCAAAAGGTTCAAATCAGTTTGCAAAAGTATTTCATTGTAAATTGTAGTACTTGTGATGGTGGAATTCTTCTAAGGTTTAAAAAGGAAATTCAACATAATATCTACCTACAGTTGAGGATGCAAGAATTCATGAAAATATTTGGACCAACATGTCCATAAACTCTATTTTACTAATAATTCAATAAACTATGATTGGATTCCTTTACAAGAGTAGTGAGAAAAAGAAGAGGAAGACGGTGACCATTTCCCTTAGTAGTGAGTTTGAGAAAGAGTCATATGTAGTGACCATTGGGAATTCAGTTAGAATACCCTAAACCATGAAAAGGTAGTGAGCCTGGGTATATATGATCTAGCCAAAAAATTGTATTCCTTATTGGTTGTGATCCTTAAATAATTTTGTGCATCGACAAATTTTCATTTTATGCTCCATGGACGTGTCCCAGTAAAGGTGAACCAAATAAAAATCATTTTCTACTGTGCATGATTTCATATTTTTTTGTATATTTCCATGGGAGGAAGAGAGAATTGAATTTTTTTTAACAACAAAAGATGATCCAAAAGGAAGAAAGTCTTAATCTACCATACCCTGATTCACAGCCCCTCTCAGGTTATTCGGCTGAGTGGACCTAACAATTGGTATCATAGGGAAAGGATTAAAGTCAGTGTTTCTCTCTCAAAAGAAGAAATGGAGGTGGTCAATGTTAAAGAAATTATGATTTTTGACAGAAATAATGTTCAACTATGAAGGAATCATATGTGAAACTACTTCTGATTAGTATGGATAGATGTGTTCACAGTAGGCATGCATGGAATATCCGCTGACAATAACATTAGTGCTTTATCAGAATCCAAAATAAGATAATTGGATGCCGATGATAAAGGGATCAATAATTTAGGGGATCTTTATCATATTCCATGTATACATAGGTTATGTCCTATAAAACATCACATGCAATGTGGGAAAAAAATAAAAAATTTATGAGGGTGACACAAAAGTTCCAGAAGAAAAGCTTCAGGTTATGGGGAACAAGTATGAGGAACTTAGAATGAATCTCAATGAGACTATTAATGAAATCATTAAAAGGATAGATATTATTGTGGAAGATAAGAGGGGTCTTTGAGAATTCATTAAAGATATTAAGATTGTGATTTTAATCTTGGGTAAACTTCCACCGCAGTTCAATCTGAATGTTTCAGTGTAAGAAGACAACTACAAAAATAAGATGACATTAGATAACCTACACAATACCCATGTAGCATATGAAATGATACATGATGATAAAGATGTAGTGGAATATGGGAAGTCCAAGGAAGTGTTTTTTAAGCCCATGAATAATCTCTCCATTAAAGGTAGTCCGGAGGAAGAAAATATGGATAATTTCATTTCATTTATATCATCTAATCTGCAAATAGGAAATGGAAATTTAAAAGGTAAACATCCATATGAATTCGTTCAATATGAAAGGATTTGGAATTTTTCATCAAAGTTTCCTAATAATTTTGATGATGAAAATGAAAAAATGATAAAATTACCGAAATGTAGTATTCATCAAATGAGAAAGGGGTCATGAGTAATATGAGAAACTTCGTAATAGTGATGAATCTACATTCAAGAGATGAAGAAAGTTCAGAATAATCTCAGGCAGAATAGTGAGAGGATTGCATGGATCATAAATTAGATAATTTGGTGGCAGTTTTTAGAAATTATTTAACAAGAGAAGAAAATGATAATGATAAATTAAAAATTTAAGGAAGAGTTGATCTTCATGATGAATTAGAAGCTTTCCTTAAAGAGGATGATATTTTGATATCAAAAATAAAGAAAGATAACAATGTTGTTTCTAATTCCAAACTCTCTAGGAAACATTAGGAAAAAGAGAATTCGGTGATAATTGAAGAAATTGAAAAGATGAGGCCCTCAATGCCAGAATTTTTCAAAATATTTGTTGAGTAAAAACTCAAAATTAAAGAATAGAAAATTGGAATTGATAGTTTGTCTAAAACTAGAAAAGATATAATCAAATATATATAGCATATTTCAGAAGAGGTCTTTAGTCTACGACGAACAATTGATGAGAAAGATAAACTACTAAATCATGGTTCGACATCAAGAATGAAGATCATATAGTCAACAAATAAGAAGATATTTGAGTATAATGGTCCATCAAAACAAAAGAGCCTTGATCTAAAATAGGGAGTTGTTATGGTTTAGGTTAGACCACAAGCACCCACTCCTAGATTGAAGAATGATTTGTGTAAAATGCATAATAATTAGATTCAGAGAACCCAAGGTACAAATAATGGGGCATCATTACCATATAGTAATGTATATCACATAAGATGTTATTGTTGTGGTAAAATGGGACACTCAAAAAATTTATATTCCATAGAAAAGAGATACCATAGGGAACAAGACCAATAGAGGTTGTCGTATAGAGTTTAGAATTAAAATTCATCATTTTACGAACATTTTTTCAGGTGTAAAGGTCTCAGACATATGGAAAGATATTGCACATCAACAATAAATAGGAATGTGCTGAGGAAATCTGAATTTGTTCATAAAATACAGTCAAAAGTATCTTCAAGTGAGGTGAAAATTCAAAATCGATTGACAACTTTATAATTTTTCGCTGACCAATCAAATACTAAGGATGATAAATATTATCATTCCATGTCAGATATGAATTCGATGGATTGGGTAAAAAAGAAAACGGTTGAGCACGCTATGGTTGGAGAAATTGCATTCAAGGAATCAGATTGCTCAGTGATATAGATAATTAATAGTGGATGCACATCCCATATAATGATAAATAATAATATAGTTAGCCGAATTAGTTATGATAGATAAGGTATTTTAAAATTTTTTAATGTTGAGTTCTTCATAATTATTGGTTCTGGAAAATCCTTGTTTTGTGGAAAAGACATTAGATGAGCAGATATCTTGGTTGTTAATAGGCTTAGTCGAAACATGCTTAGTTTATGTCAATTGAGTGACACAGGACATGAGATATGTTATTACATGAAATTATTTATCATCAAGGCAAATGATGATGATGTTGTGTAGTAAGGAATGAGTACAAAATAGAATTTATACCTCATAAGTGGAGAAGAAGATATGTTCTTTTTGTCCAAGGATGAAGAGAACAAGTTATGGAATAAGCGTCATTGGAACATTAGTCAAGGTTCCTTGGGAGATATAGTAAAATATTATGCATCTCGAAAGTTCCCTAGATTTTCATGTGGTTATACTCATATGTGTGATGCCTGCAAACAAGGGAATATCATTTTAATCACTTATAAGAAAAAAGAGAAAAATTCATCAAGATTTCTTGAGATGGTGCATATTGACGTGTGTGGAAAGATTTCGCCAAGGGCTATTTATGGGATGAGTTATTATGTTCTATTCATTAATTATTATAGCATAATGTCATGGGTTTCTATAATCACCCACAAATATGAAGTGTTCAGTTGCATTATAAGATATCGATGGAAATGTGAAATGATGCTTGGTCCGAAAATCCGAACGATTAAAAAAAATAATTTAATAGTGTCGAAATGTAGCCAAGTAGAGGATTATCTTGAAAACATGGGATAAAGAATCCTTTTTTAGTAATAAGGACTCAATTGTAGAATGGATTAGTTGAGACAAGAACTCAGATTATTAACAACATGGCCAAAACAATGCTCACAGAGAATGATCTTCCAGAATGTTTTTGGATAGAAACTCTGATGATAGCAATATAAACTTCAAATCAAGGTTTACCTTGACCAAAAGAGGAAAATACTTCATACGAGTTATGTTTTGGAAATAAGACATCAATAAATTAAATTCAAATATTCAAAAGTTAATGTTTCATTCTAAATAATTAGAAACATAGTATTTTTTCATCCAGTGGGGATGAAGAAATGTTTCATGGCTACTCAATGAAAATCAAAGCATAAAAATGCTTCAATATGATACTAGGAAAGATAGTTTAAATTCATGTTGTGACTATAGTATAAAATGAACAAAACATTCAACAAATACATAATCAGATTGAGGAGGTTAACAATGAAGATATGAGAAGATAAAAAGATGCATCAACTCTAGATATTGATTCAGAAGAATAATCAAATGATTAGAATAAATCAGTGTGTTTATAGAGACCAGTATGAAGAGATGAATTATTAGGTGGAACATAATTGGTGATCAGACAACACTAGTGCAGAAAAGACGGATGGGGTCTCTATAAAAAACATCATAATCATCATATGTAGAGCCTAAATTATTTGATGAAGCAACTGGACATGAGAATTGGGTTTGGGTAATGAATGAAGAGCTTGACCAAATTGTGGAGAACCCAACGTGAGAAATTGTTTCATGACCAGAAGATAAGAATTTCAATGGGACAAAGTTATTATTTCACAACAATATGAGTGAAAATGTTGTTTTTATTCGAAACAAATCACGACTTCTATAAAAAGGGTACTCATAGATATAGGGTATTGATGTAGATGATAGATTTGAACTTATTTCAATGATAGAGACAATTAGGTTATTCTTGGATATAGTTGTGCAACAAAAGCTTAATGTCATTAGGATGGATGTAAAGTCAGCATTTCTGAAATGGGTTTTGGAAGAATAAGTATACATAGAGCAACTAGATGGTTTTCTCATTCATGAATATGAGTACAATGTCTGTCAGCTGAAGAAGTATTTATATGGACTGAAACAATCACCACAAGAATCGTATTTAAGGCTTCATTAGTTTCTAAAGAATCTCTGTTTCTAGTGTGGTGGAGTTAATTACAATATATATTTCAACTATGGAAATAGTCGAATGATATGGGTTATACAATATGTCAATGAAATAATATATTGTGGATCAGATAATTCACAATGCATACAGTTTTATGAATTCATGAAATGAGAGTTCAAAATGTCAATGATTGCTGAGATGACATTTTTCCTTAGCATATAGGTGACGCAAGTAGGAAATGTCACTTTTATTTCCAAATATGAATATTCCAAGGAGGTTTAGAGAAGATTTTGAATGGATAATTCCATTGATATGAAGGCTCTAGTTTCTACCCTGTTGAAACTATCACTTGATTATGAAGGTAAGACTGTTAATATCTCGGAATATAGGAAAATCATCGGAAGTATGTTGTACCAGACATCGACAAGGCCAAATATTGTATTCTCCACATTCCATGAAATGTGGTATCAATGTAATACCAACAAGAGAAACATGATTTTAGTAAAATTAATTCTTCGGTATATCAAGGAAACTAAGGATTTCAGCCAAATTTAAAATTAAAAATCTCATCTGTAGTTGTTGGGATATAGAAATTTGGATTGGGCTAGTTCAGTAGATTATAGGAAGTCAACAGTAGGAGGTACCTTTTATATTAGTGGGATGAGTATTTATTAGTAATGCAAGAAACAATATTTCATTTCATTAATCACCACAGAGACTGAATACATCACATCTACTCATGATTTCTCACAGCTATTATTGATGAAACAACAACATGAAGATATGGGAATTAAAGTGAAATTTCTTATGCAAATCCATTGTGTTAATTCATGTGCTATAAATATTAGAAAAAAATCAGGTACACTATTCAAGGAAAAAGTAAATTGAAAACAAATCTCATTTTATCATGGAGAAGGTTGATAAAGGGCCTGTGAAGTTGGAGTATGTGCGTACAAAACAAAAGGTTGTAGACATTCTGACAAAGTCCTTACTAAGAGATGCATTTGAAAGGCATCGACTAGATCGGGGAAACCAGTCGAAATCTTGCTCTTGAAAAAGTGTGGATGTGGGTCCCCCTCTCACCAAGGTATGATGTGTCATTCTCTAATGTGATGATATGTGTTCTTTACCCAATTATATTCAACATTGAAGTTCTTTTTAGGTTCGTTAACAATGTGGGAGAATGTGTAACTTCCATGAGGAGAAAAGATATGTGGAGAAGATGTTATGTGGAGCAGTGAGATATGGGGATTTGAAGCTAAGTTAAATAACTCTATGACGGGGGGATCATTGAATCGGAGGATGGTAGAAGTTATCGATCAATGATTATATATCATGACAGATGAGGTTCGTCATAAAAGAAATTTATTGCTACAAATGTATAAGTATGGTGTCTACAATTGGTGAATATCAATGTAGTTATTCCTTGATGAACAATTCATTATATTCTTCTCTGTCACATCAATAATGGCTCATTTGGTCATAGATTATGTGTTGATTAAATCATTGATCGCTTTCTTAATCGCATGAAACGAATGATGGTTGAAGACGATAGGAGATTTCATGAGATATAAAAATTCAAAGAACCGTTTTGGGAAGTGTTGTCAAAAAACCAATGGGGGAAATTTTTGGGAAAAAGTATTTCAAAAATTTACCTTGGGATGTTTTGGGTGTGTTTGTGTTTGTTGACAAATTCAGATGACCAAAAATGAGAATCTTTTATGTTTGCTGAAGAGAGGATTTTAAGGTGGTGCAGTTTCCCAGTGTATTCCAAATTTTAGGGCCTCAAAATCGAGATTTTAATTATGGGAAAGGAATTATTTATTCATATATGTGAATGGTGTGAAAACTGTTGATGAAAATTTGAAAAGGTGGAAAGCCACATACCACATTTCATTTTCTGCGTCCCATGTTCTGGAAATGGTATGCAGAATGACTGAAACGGTAAGTGGGAGATGTTTTTGAAACAAAAAACGATTCGTGGTGGAGAGTTGGTGTGGTATTGGGATGAATTATTGTCAGAGGATGATATAAACTGTTTAAGAGAAAATTCATTACATAGTCATCTCGATAGAACGGTTCGTCACTGGATTGATGTTTGCGGTGGCATGGGTATCAGTAAGCGGTGGTTTGAAGATTCAGTAAATCATGGTTTAACAAATTAAGTAAATATAATTTCCTATATAATAATAACTAACCCCACCGATTACTGTGGAGATTGAGTATCATTATAGAACACATTTTTTCTCCATGAATTTCGAAATGATTGAAGGAAGTCAGCAAGGGATAATCCCGCAATGGCTAAAGTGGTTCGCACGGAGGAAAGACCACCGAAAAATTAAATTTGAAAGCTATATCCGATTAAGACTTGGTACATGGAAGAGGAATATTTGGTATATGAGATAGTGAAATACATAAGTGGTACGCAGAGGGAGAGCTCAGTGACATGGAAGCTAAGGCAGTTCGCGAACAGGTAACAGTTCGTGAACAAAGGGTAATTCGTAGTAGAGGTTCAAGGAGTCGGTACGCGGTAGTAATACGGGATAACAAAGGTGGAGGCAATCCATGGACGAAGGGTTTTTTCCCACTGTAGTGAAAGTATATGGAGGAGGTTTTTCACGTACCAAAACCTTTACAATGTATGCTGGAAGAGGAATTAGGTTCGCAATTTGCACAAGGCAGCGTCAAATCAGTTTGCAAAAGTATTTCTCGGTACCTAGTGTTTCCCAGTAAGATGAAATTCATCTATGGGTAAAAATTAACTTCAACCGAGCATCTACCAATAGTTCATAATGTGAGAATTCATTTAAATCATTGGACATACATGTCCATAAACTATGATTGACATTCTAGTCCATAAACGATGTGTGGATTCCTTTCCAATTGCAGTGAGAGAAGGAAGAGGAAGATAGTGACCCTTTCCACGAGAAGTGAGTTAGAGAAAGAGGCATAAGAAGTGACACTTGGGAATATAGTGGGAAGACCCTAAATCTTGTAATGATAGTGATCCTAGGTATTGGTGATCTAATCCGAACATTATACTCATTATTGGATGTGAGCCATAATGAACTTCGTAAATCGGCACATTGACATTGTATGCTCCTTAGACATAGCCCATTGAGGGTGAGCAATGTAAAAGTCATTGTATCCTATGCATGATTTCATATATGTCTACATATTTCCCTGGGAAGAAGAGAGAATAGCGTTTTGTCTAACAATGATACAATATCCAAAAGGGAGAAAGCCTTTATATACCATACACTTATTCACCACTCCCACACTGCTAAGGGTATTCGACCTAGTGGACCTACCAGAACAATAATTACTATAAAAATGAAACAAGGAAAGGAATTTCAGTACTATCCATGGTCAAAATAATCATCAACCATATAGAGGATGAATAATTATTGTATTAATAAAATATATCCCCAGCTAATTATATATAAGATAAGTGGTTTTTTAATTAAAAAAATAAATATCATAATAAAATATTAAAAATTGTTTAGTAAAATAGCCTTTTAATTTTCAACATCACTTTTCTAAACATAATTCATTTCAAAAATAATATTCATTGTAAATCACAATAAAAATAAATTTATATAATATTAGGAACTATTGTTTTAATTACAAGGAATCATAAAATAAATTATTTTAATGATGTCATGTAATTCTAAATATTTTTTATAATTGAAAAAGATCATTTTTTCTCTACGAAAAGGATACAAAAGTGCATTATTTTTAATAATTGAATAATACATTAAAAAAATTAATAAGTTAAAAAGAATAAACATATCCTTAATAAAAAATATTTCTGAGTCTAAAAATACTTTTGAAACCATTTTTATTGAGCGAACACATATCTTATTTTTTATCTATGTCTTTATTTCTGGTTTTTTAAGAAAATAGGTGTTTCTTAATATTTCAAGAGTACACACCGTGTACTTATATTTACATGTCGTGTACTCGGTAGCCACAGGTGACTGTGTACTGACCATGTAATGGTCTAGTACATGGTCATGTGTGGTGACCTGGAGACCGCCTAATGAGTATTCTGGATAAGGCAATTATATGTCATATACTTTTAAGGAACTTGACGTGTACATTCATTTTATTTCATTAAACGGACTGGGGTCACATATGATGGAAATAACCATCTTCTTTTTAAAATATCTCGTTCGGGAGAGAATGAGACCACTGGATCCTCATCAATCCCCAGAAATCATTGTTTTCTCACCAATTTAACCTTTGTCGACTGCGTTGGAATCGCATCAGTGAGTTCTACATTCTTCTTAAACTTCATCTCTTGATTTTTACTCTTTCATGCGATATTATTTGTTGAGATTTTTTAACTTTTTTGTTGATATATAGTGTTTTTGGGAGATTCAAGGCCGGTGGATTGTGTATATTGTCTATACAACGCCGAGGTAGGTGGTTTGTGGCTTTATGTAGTTATTCTTTCAGTTATATGTGAAAAGGTGAACATTTTCTAGTTCAGGGTAGTGCGTGTTTATGTTTTTTTGCCCTATTATTGAATGTTATGCCTTGTCTGTTTGAATGGAGGTTAATTTTATATGAATAGGGTTAATTTTTCCATGATATGGTTGTTTTTCCTATTTTTTCTTGTTTTTACCATTTGTTCTAGATTTCCTGTTAGGCTTATTTTTTTCCATGGTAAGTGTTGTTATGATTGAGTGACTTTATCTGCTATAATGAGATATGTTGTATACTGTTTAGCCATGTTTTTCGTGAGGTTTACATTGGATTCCATATATCTTTATGCATGAATGACTTTCACAGGGTTGTGGAAACCTGATGTAGTAGACCATAGGGGTAATGGGCATTGAGGGCCTATCCAGAGTGTATATTTCATTTTACGTTGCGAGACTATAGGGGGGATTTCCAAAAGTGATCCCTTGGAGTGTCTGTAGTTCCATTTTTCATGACCACAGGGGGAATTAGATGTTGAGTTCTTTTGTAGAGTGTCTATAGTTACCAATACGAGACTACATGGGGAATTGACTGTGAGTACTTCTTTAGAGTGTCTCTGATGAAGCTGTACTAGAGGGGTTAAATAGTTTGTACTTCTTAGAGGTTTGCATATGTTTTTTTTGATCCAAAGGGGTTAGGATGTGAGTACTCCCCAGGGGGTTACCTATATGTGAGTAGTTTCCTAACTAATATATGAAATTGAATGCAATTGAACTGTATGATTGCTTACTTTTGAGTACTTCCTTATTTACTGCTTCTTTTTGCTTATTTCCTGCCATATATATTCACAGAATGTTGGGAATAGATCTATGGGTGGTTTACTACTGAGAATAGTCTCAAACTCTATTTGGGTCATGCTTTTGGGCCAAAATAAAGTATATTGTTGTAGGTATAAATAAAAATAGCTGCCCTTCTACTTAAAATACTTGATTGATGTGGAGCTATGGAGTATGTGACCAAGCTGAGGCTTGTGATGCTGTAGAGAGGTTTACATGCATTTATTTTATACTTTGGTTTAGTACTGTTTTCCAACAGTGTGATTTGTTTGGATGAATTTCTATACATATGTATCATGCATTGTTTTTATATGTGTGATCGATATTTTTATTACTTCCACTATTTACTTATGGAATGTTTTACTGCTTCCTCTATTGCAATCTAATTTACTTCTACTATGTTACTCTACAAATGAAGTAATAGTTTCCCCACAATCATACCCAAGGCCCTCGCTACTAGTTAGCAGCCTCTAGCATTCAGAGAAATTCCCTTGAGGCCATTTGACCAACCGGGTACGGGGCACCTATAGGTGGCACATGAAACCGAGATGTTACAAAGTAGTATCAAATAAGGTTATTAACATCATGACTTACTATTTGGATCCTATAGCTAGGGATAGGAAGGAATATGTACATGTTATTAATTTGTGCCCGTGAGTAGCTAACTCATGTATAGGGAAAAGCCAAATTACCTCTTATATTATGATTTTTTTGTTGTGCAATTATTATAGTTGATTTGATTTCATTATTAGGTGATTGACATGTTTTTTGATGTTATTGTTGATATTATTGAGTTTCTGTTTCTATTTCTATTCAATGAGATGAAGGCATTCCATCTCAGGCATCATATAAGCACTTCCTAGAGATCACAAGTCAAGCATTATTCCCATGCCATTTTGGATGCCTTATTGATTTCATATTGTTTTGATATATAGTGTACTAGATATTCATGTTGTTGTGATAGATGATTTGATAGAATACCTGATGTTAGATTGGGTATTTCTAATGTTTAAGGTTTCATTTGAATGAATTCCAATCTTTGGTTTTTGAAGAGTTATGGGCCCTAATGGATTAGAATTTGGTGGATCCTTTATTTTTTATTTTTGTATATGATATGTATAAGATTCCATGCTTTTATTTGTGGGGAGTATGGGCCCTCACGAATTATAATTTAGCACTTTAATGTTCGTTTCATTGTTTTTCTGGGTTCCAATGTTGTTTCTAAGGATTAATCTATGGAAAAACGCATAATACACAGTGTGTAATGATGAATACTTTATATTTGTCCTTATATTTGTGATGGAACTATTTTTCTTAAGTACACACTGTGTACCAGATGTACACATCGTGTAGTTTCTAACTATGTCTATGGATATGTGGGAAGAGACATAGTGTTGGTAAATATTTGGTGGGACACATCGTGTACCAAATTTACACACTGTGTAGTCTCTAATATTAGGTTGTATATGCTTTGTGTTGTGGACCTTGTGTCCACTGGTGTGACTAACGACATAGAGCGATAAAACAGACATTATACACACCGTGTCAATCTTGAACAAGATGTGTAATGTAACCCAGGAATACAGTTGTGTAACTAATGACACGAGTCGGTGAAATTTTTCTAGTACACACTGTGTATGGAAAAACCACACCCTGTAGAGTCATTCATGTGTACAACTGTGTGACTATGAACACAGGCTGTGGAAACCTAAGGGGTAAATGTTGTGTATCGCACTAACATGACATGTAGTATTGTTTAAGGAGAACTGTGTGAATTAGATGTTTATGGGAACTCGAGCAGAGGAAGAGGATTAAAGTACATGTCGTGTCTTGGGAGAACACGCCATTTGTGTGGTTTGCTACATAAATAGTTTCACAGAAGTAAACACCCATGAGAAGGCTTAATGGAACACACTGTGTAGTTTTAATACATGTCGTGTATCTAGGTTTTGGAAAACATTAATGCTTCCTTTCTCATGTTCCCTTCATAAAATACTAGTTTTTCGTCCATGATAATCTTGATCTAAGGTCTGTTCTTGACCAAACATAATCATTCCATAGAGACGTCCTCTTGTTGTATGCCAGATTCAGGGTAGTGATCAGACACCAGACATGGCTGATCAAAGACTACCAACAAATTTTGTAGTTGTGATAGTCATGGAACTAGATATTATTTAGGATATAGGTGCTAATGGATAGTTATGAGAGGAATTTATTAGGCTCATGCAGACCTTAAGAGGAGTATCACCTCCTGCCCCGTCAATGGTAGAGCTGATATAGGTTTTCCACCCACAACATCCTCCCAACTTCATAGGGGATGGAGGTCCATAGGCTGCAAGGTCATGGTTTGAAACAATTCTATAGAACTACGAGAATATGGAGACACCTTTAGAGAGGAGGATGAAGCTCGCTAAGTACATGTTACGATACATCTCTAAGAGATGGCGGGATGCGATATCACTGGCAGGACAACATCAAGATATGGACTGGGATGCGTTTATGTGAGCCTTCTATGACTACTTCCATCCGGAGACATTGAGGGCCAATCGATCCTGGGAGTTCATGAGTCCAGAGCAGGGTACACTTTCAGTTATGGAGTATTCATATCTATTCAAAGAGCTGCAACACTTCGCACCCATCCTAGGAGTTGATATGATATTCCTGGAAAGGAAGAATGAGGATGGTCTCAGGAAAAACATCTGATCTCAGTTGAACATCTTTAGTATTACATCCATTACTGATATAGTCAACTAGGCAGTAATCACGGAGTGCAATATGAAGGATTCTATTGTTTTGAGCCTAGGTGGTTTTACATCCAGGGTTGGTACCCCTCTGATATATAGTAGGAATAATCACATCTATTCTACGTGTGGAGATCCAAGTAGGAGGTATACATCTTATGGTAGTCATGTGATATGCTACTAGTGCGAAATGAGCAGTCATAAAAGGCCACATTGCCTGAGTGACCCAATCGAGTGCCGATCTTATAGAAATATGGGTCATCATCAGATGTTCTGTTAGTTTTTATCACAAGAATCTGGTGAGAGGGGTTCATATAGGACTCCTCATTCTGTAGAAGTACCACAAATGTTTTATCAGTTTGGGAACTGGTGTTCTTCTAGCCATTCAGGCTGAAGTGGAGGTCGCAACTATGGAATCCAGTCGGCAGGCTTTCAGTGACAATAGGGTGGACCAACTCAGGGTGGTCACATAGGGTCATAGGTCCAAGGTACAGGCTGGACATTTGTAGTGGATCAGAACCAGTAGGAGCAGGATACGAGACCCTCTACCGTTAGAGTTACTATAATAGTTTCCTCTATTTTAGCTTTTTCTCTTTTCGATACAAAGGAATCCCATAGATTTATATCCATTGTTGTTGTAGAGAGAATTTTGATCTGTATCTTTTCATCATCGAATATATTACTGCTAGACACTTGGTTGGGTATAAGGAAGGATACTTTATGACAGTGCAGGGAGTTCCCTCTAGCAGTTGTTGGGTGTCACTTCTATTGGTACCTTTATGTCATAGAGATGACAGACTATGATTTCATTCTCAAAATGGACTGGTTAGTTCCTTTCCAGGCTACTATCGAATTCAATCATCATATGGTGAGCTTCATATCATCAGATGGTAGATCATTTATTCATAAGGGCGAATGTGATGTTCAAGCGAGCAGAGCATGACCCATGCTCTATGGGTTGAGTGGAGTTACAGACCAGATTTCTAGTCTATATCTGGATAACTATGGGTCTTTACAGATAGACATTCCTCTAGTGGTGGATCATTTTAGAGATGTATTTTTAGTTTACTTTTCACGTTTACCGTCGAAGAATGAGGTGGAATTTTCTATTGAGATTTTTCCTGGAGCGGCAGTGGTGTCCATTCCTCATTATAGGATGTCTACACTAGAGTTTCAAGAGCTCAAGAAGCAGCTAGTGGAGTTCGAGGCTAAGGTGTTAATCTGACCCAGAACATCTCCTTGGTGTTCGCCAGTCCTGTTTGCGAAGAAGGTGGATGGTATCCTCAAATGTTGCATGAATTATTTGATGTTGAAACTGTTGACGGTCGAGAACAAATTTCCCTTACTGAGGATTGATGATCACATTAAACAGCTTCAAGGAGCTAGAATGTTCTCAATGGTTTACATGACATCCAGTTATGATCAGTTGTGAATTATACTGTAAGATGTACCTCTTGCAGCCTACCGAAGTAGGTATGATCTATATGAGTATTTGGTTATTCCGTTCGATCTCACGAACATGTTGGCAGTATTCAATGCAATGATAAACCGTGTGTTGCATCCATACATGGATTATTTTCTTGTAGTCATCGTGGATGATATCTTAGTGTACTATCACACTCGACATGACCATGAAACACATATTGAGATCATTTTGATTACACTAATAGATCATCAATTATATGATAATATCTTAAAATGGTACTTTTGGATGGACCACATTCACTTCATTGGTCATGTGATATCAGAGAAAAGAGTATCAGTAGACCCAGAGAATGTGAGAGAAGTGGTTATCTAGGATAATAAAAACAATGTATTTGAGGTACAGAGTTTTCTAGGGCCAACTGGTTACTACATATGTTTCATACAGGACTTGTCACGATTATTTGTGCCACTAATGGGACTGACAAAGAAGGTTGTGATGTACTTGTGGTCGGATTCATGTGAGTTAGCCTATCTGAAGATGAAAGGGAGTTTGACTTATGCACTGATACTAGTATTGTTATATCAAGGAATGATCTATACTCTATACATTGATGCATCATGTATTGGGTTGGGAGTAGTGCATATGTATGGAGAAGGGGTCGTTGCCTATGGTTCTCAGTAGTTAAGGAAACTTGAGAGAAATTACCCAACACATGATCATGAGTTGGTTGTAGTGGTTCATGTTTTACAATATTAGAGATATTATATAATGGGATAGAATTGTGTTTTTTTCACCAACCAAAAAAGTCTCAAGTATATCGTCACTTAGTTCGATCTGAATTTGAGACATCGAAGGTGGGTTGAGTACCTTCTCTCTTTTGACATTGAGCTTTCCAACATTCATGGGAGGGGAAAGGTAGTGGCTAATGCATTGAGTTGGATGAATCAGATAAAGGCAGTTCATGAGGCCAGCAGTGAGTGGCAGCTTAAGACTCTGTCCTCAGAAATGTATTTGGCGGTGCCCGACAGATAGGGGAAGATGTTACTATCTTCTATAGTTTTTACCTCTAATATTCATGATCTATTGGTAATGAGGTAGATATTAGATTCAGAAGGCCTAATCTAATAGGAGAGTGTTTCTTGAGAGAACCCTATTACTTGATGGATAATATGCAAGCATGAGATCTTGCATTTTCATATACGTGTGTGGGTGCCATCAAACATACATGAGGAGATGATACGAGACATTCATTTCTTAGTTTGGGAAGTTCATAATGGTGTCACAAATACGTATCGAGATCTACACCATTATTATTGGTTACCAGGTATAGAGAGAGATGTTGTTGGTTTTATCATAAGGTGTTCCACCTATTAGAATGTGCAGGAAGAGTATCAGGGACTAGTATGGATTTTGAAGTAGTTACCCATTCCCAAGTGGATGTTGAATAATGTCACAATGGATTTTGTGACAGGTTTTCTATGGTCTCCTCGATGGAATGATGCAGTATGGGTTGTCATTGACAGACCCTCAAAGGTTACTCACTTCTTGATGATCAAGGATACCTTTAGGGTGATTGAGATGGAATGGTTTTACATCTGATAGATTGTATGTTTACGTGGAGTTCCACACTCTATTGTTTCATTTAGGGATTCCCGTTGTACTTACCTGTTCTAGAAGGCACTTCAGAGGGCTTTGGGTATACAACTACATTTGAGTACAACCTACCATCTCCATAGAAATGGCTAGTCCGTTCATATGATTCAGGTTCTAGATGACATTCTTCAAGCATGCAACCTCGATTTTGGGGGTTCTTGGTAAAATCCCATACTTATTGTGAAGTTTCCCTACAATAATAATTTTCAAGAAACTATTCAAATGAAACATTATGAGGATTTGTATGGTTGGCCATGCTTGTCACCCATATGTTGGCTGCAGGCATGAGGGGTAGGTATGTTGGGACCTCGTCCTGTCTAGGAGACCAAAAATCAGATAGAGTTGAATTTGAAAAGGATGGATACTACACTGTCATGATATAAGTCTTATACTGATTGACGGAGATGACCTCAAGAGTTAGGGGAAGAAGATCATGTTTTTCTACATGTCTCACCGATTTTGGGATATAGTAGGATTAAAATACAAGATAATATTTCTCCAAGATATGTCGGTCCATTTGAAGAGTTGGGTAGAGTTAGGCTGGTTGCCTATCGGTTGCAGTTACCTCAAATGTATCGGGCTATAATTGATGTCTTCAATGTTTCTCATCTTCGACGTTAGGTCTCCGACCCGTCTCATGTTTTAAAACCAGTGGAGGTTGAGTTAAAGGTGGATGAATCATTCTAGGAGAATCTTATCCAGATTTTTTGTCAATGTGTGAAGGTTCTTCGTGGCTAGTATGTTCCTCTGGTACTAGTGCTATGGAGTCATGGGCGAGTACAAGAAGAGACATGGGAGAGGGAAGCTGATATATGATCACAGTTGCCGGAGCTATTCTTGGATTCTTATACTACACATCCATACATAGGAAATTTAGGGTTAAATTTCTTTAAGAAGGGAAGTTTGTATGAAGTTGGATATTATTTTCAAGAGTGTCTTTATTTCTGGTTGTCTTTTTAGAAAATAGGGTTTTCTATAAGTTTCAAGAGTGAACTCCATGTTCTTATATGTTCACGCCATGTACCTAGTTTCCACAGGTGACCGTCTACTGGTCATGTAATGGCTAAGTACATGGTTGTGTGTGGTGACCTGGAGACCACCTAAAGCGGTGGCCGGATACGACAATTCATGCTATGTACATTAAAATAAAACCCCATGTACATTCTTTTTATTTCATTAAACGGGATGGGGTCGCGTCTGATTGGCAGTACCATATTCTTCTTGACCTATCTCTTCCGAAAGCGAATGAGACCACCAGATCTTTGTCGAGCCCCCAACTTTCTGTTCTTTCTCTAATTCAACCACTGTTAGATTCATTGGATAGCATCGGTGAGTTCCCCTTTCATCTTGAACTATGTATCTGGATTTCTTATCTTTAACAATATATTCTTGGTTGAATGTTTTTATCATTTTTGTAGATCTACAACATTATAGGGTGATTCAGGGCCTAAGGATCACATATATTGTTCGTACAACGCCGAGGTAGGTGGTTAGTGCCTTTCCATAGTTAGTCTTTGAGTTATATGGGAAAATGTTCCCAATTCCATGTTCAGGGTTTTGGGTGTTTATATTTTTTTCCCAATTATTACCAACTATTCTTTTTTTGTTTGGATATAGGATAATTGTTTATGAATAGGGTTTAACTTTCCATGTTATGGATGTTTTTCCCATGTTTATTTGTTTTGAATGTGTGGTCTTGCATTCATGCTAGACTATGGCTTCCATATATCGTTTTGCACGAATGACTTAAAACATGGTTGTGGGAAGCTGATGTAGTAGACCATAGGGAGAATAGACATTGGGGGCTTCTCCACACTGTACGATTACTTTTACATTGCAAGACCATAGGGGGCATAGATGTAAGTGATCCATCAGAGTGTCTGTAGTTCCACGTCGCGAGACCATAATGGAAATTGGATGGTTAATAAATCCTCAGAGTTTCTATAATTACAGATACGAGACTACAAGGGGAATTGATGGTGAATGCTTCCTTAGATATTTTTTATTTACGCTAAACAAGAGGGTTTTGACTATGTGTACTTCCTAGAGGGTTTCTTGTGTCTTGGTTAAACCGGGGGGTTAGGTTGTGAGAACTTCTATAAAGACCTGAAATTTTGAAAAAATCTTGTTTCTTAATTTTATGTGTCATTTTATTTTGTTTTTTATATTGAAAAAAATGTTTCATTTCATAACATCAGTATAATTAAAATGAGGCCATTGGGTTTTGACTGTTATATGACCATTGGTCAATATGACCCCTAGAAACTAAACGTTTTGATTATTGTCTCTAAATACAAGTAATATTTGTTAATTATTATAGAAAGCAGATTCGATGGCCTCACCCAGTAGTCTTGGACCGATCGAAGCCCATCTAACCGAACTTGGGAAAGGGGTAGCACCACTGGGCTTTTCTCTAGACCAAACCCAATCCGAACTTCATCGTGTGAAGATAGAATAGAATTGACTTTGCGAGAAGTTCAAACTGATATAAATTACTACTCGTGCGATGTTAGCCGAGCCTCCCTCAGATTCTCTCACCTTAGCACATCTTACACTTAGGTCCTATGCTGGTGTGATAAGGGGCAATGTAAGGAGACCGTAACTGCCTTGTGTAATCCTTTGTTTTAAATAAAAATTGTGATTTCTTCTTATGATGAAGTGTATTAATTTTCAAATGACCGGATAAATATAGTATGCATATTTTTTATGAATTTTAGAGAAATGATATTTTAAAAATGTTTATGTAAACCTTAAGTAATTAAAAATGTGTAATGATATTCAAAAAATGGTCTTCTACAATTATGCTCAGTGCGAAATTTAGAGTCTAATAAGATCAACATAATTTTTTTTGAATATTAAATTATGAATAGTCATTAGGATTAGTAATGTGTCCAAATGGATTAGTAATCTCACTTAAAGAAAGTATTAATATAATCTAGGCACCTTGATTAAGGAATGTGATTCAATAAAATTGTTAAATAACAATTTCATAAATTATTTTTCAAGTAATAGTTTTTTCGAGTGAATAGTGTTTTTTAATTAAAAATTCAATTAAAAATATTTAAAAAATTATTTTTATTAAATGGATTTCATTTTTGAACTCAGAGCACCGATATTATGTTATGATAATTTTTGGTGTTTTTTCTGAAAAAAATGAATTTTCGGTGAATAGTGTATTTATTTAAAAAATATATTAAAAATATTTCGAAAATTATTTTTATCAAATAGATTTCATTTTTGAAATCAGAGCATTGATATTTGGTTAAGGTGAAATTTTGGGATTTTTCTAAGAAAGTTGAATTTTCGATGAATAGTGAAAATAAAGTTTTTACGTTACGGGTGTTTAATGAAATCATTAAATGATGTATCAAGTATGTAATCAATATGGTCGAATTATTAATAGTAAGATAAGTTATGTGGTGTCCCAAGTGGCCAATACCATGGGAAAATACCATGGGCCAGCCCATGGTTTTGCCAAAACCACTAATGAGGTGTCCCTTGGCCATTAATGTCATGTCCCCTCACTTTCCCTATAAATACCAAGACATCCTCTCATCCATTCGACTCCACACTCTCCCCCAACGAATTTATGGTCTCATTAACTCCCATGGAGTCCTACCAAGGTGCCCCCAATCCCTCATGGTCCCAACCTTTGAGTTTTAAGAGTTATGTTTTTAGGTAAGGGATCCGATCTTTCTCTTTCTTTTCAAGAAATCTCTTGTATGTAATTTATTTTATGCTCCATGTTCTTATGTTAACGGCTGTTATTTTATACTCCTATTACATCCCTTTTCATATTCACATAATTATAGATCACCTATTACACTCATTATTTCTTTTTAAGATTTTTTGAGTGGCGTCGTTAGGCTGCCGAAATTTTTGTAACAGATTCTTTCTCCCTTCTCATTTTTCATGAAATATTTTCATATAAAGTATTTCAAGTTCCTTTTTATTATATTGGGGTATGATCTCTAAATTTATCATTCTGATATTTTATGATCATATGATGAGAGACACCATTTTATCCCTTCAATTTAGTATTTTGATGTTTTAAGTGGCGCCGTTAGGCTGCCGAATTTTTAAGTGGTTCTTCACCCTTTTCGTTTTGAAGTTCTACTTTCATGTCAATTCATTTAAGTTACGTTTTGTTATGTTGGGGTATGATCTCTATATATATCATACTGATATTTTATGACCATATGATGAGAAAACCCATTTGATCACTTCAATTCAGTATTTTGAATTTTTAAGTGGCGCCGTTAGGCTGCCGAATTTTTAAGTGGTTCTTCACCCTTCTCATTTTGAAGTTCTACTTTCATGTCAATTATTTCAAGTTCCTTTATGTTATGTTATGGTATGATATCTATATCTATCATAATGATATTTTATGACCATATTATGAGAGACCCAATTTGATCTCTTCAATTCAGTATTTTGATGTTTTAAGTGGCGTTGTTAGACTGTCGAATTATTAAGTGGTTCTTCACCCTTCTAGTTTTGAAGTTATACCTTCATGTCAATTCATTCATGTTTCTTTTTGTTATGTTGGGGTATTATCTCTATATCTATAATACTTATATTTTATGAAAATATGATTAGAGACCCCATTTGATCCATTCAATTCAGTATTTTGATGTTTAAGTGGCGTCGTTAGGCTACTGAATTTTTAAGTGGTCCTTGCACCTTTCTCCCATTTCAATGTTCTAATTCCATGTCAAGTCTTGAAAGTTACCTTTTATTATATTGGGGGTATGATATCTATAACTATCATAATGATATTTTATGTTAATATGATTATAGACCACATTTGATCTCATCAATTCATTTTTGGTTGAAGTTTATGTAACGCTGTTAGGCTGCCGAATTTTCATAAGAGAAATCTTATTTTTGTCTTCCTTTCATGTTCTTCATTTCATATGGTATATTTTCAAATTTCATTACCATGTTCTTAAATCCATTATATTATGTCCCTCTACTGTTTTATGGGTCATTTATTAATGTTTCAACCATGTCCCCTCTCTTTTCAATGTTTTCTAAAAACCCGAAACTTAGTTGTTATGCTGCAGAATTTCCGTCTCAAAATGTATCTCTCTTTTTCTAATGTTATTTGATTTTATTAAGTGAATACTAAAATCTATATCCTATATATCTGTATTCACATATATAACAATTTGTTCTATTTTAAATTCTGGTATTTACATACATGAGACCCGATCTCCCTTTCCATGGGTTTAAAGTGACATAAAGATCATGTCTTTAAAGCAGTTTTTAAAATGTTATGATTATGAAATGAAACCCATTTCTTTTATGCTATATGGGTTGTTTAAGAAATTATTGATGATGTTATATGTGGCTCACATGATAATAAAGACATTTCAAGGGTGTGCCCAGATAGTGCTCTAATGCATTGGTTAAAGACTTAATCTCTAGAGATGACTTTTTAGACTGATACCTTGGTGAATAGCCATGGTAATTTTTAATGACACCATGGGGATGGACCTTGGTGAAACGAAATTATTGTCAATATTAAATGTTGCAGCCACATCTTCAAGTTATGAAAAATACTATTTTTATTATGATATGCCTCATGATTTCTTTCTCATGCCTTAATGTTCTTTTCATGACCTTATTGAAGTCTCTCAAGTTCACATGTAAAATGATTCTCTAGTTTCCCTTACTGATCCTTCTGCTCACCCTTTCATTGATGTATGTCCCCAGGTTTTGAGATGCATTAATGAACCTAGGATGAACATGAGGAGAAGCCTTTCAAGTGTTTAAGAAGAATCTTTTATGTTTTCATGTATAAGTTCCTGGTTTCCAAGACACTAAACCTTAAAGATCCTCGGTTTTGTAAAATGTAATGAATGTTTATGTGATAAAAAGGCGGGATTCTATATTTGGTATCAAAGTATGGTTTAGTTATTTGTGGAAATTAGGATATGAAAACTCTAGGAAGAACCCTATCGAAATGTTTAAATATAGGAAATATTCCTGGTATTTTGGTGAGTATTGAGTAAGGGGTCGCCAAGCAAAAACATCCCTGTCTGGATACAAGCAGGTAGAGGTGGCTCTAGTACAGATGTACATAGGGGTAAAACCCGAAAACATCGCTTTGAGCTAAACTCGAACGGGAACAAATACACGACAAAGGACCTTGCTGCACTCTTGGTTACGACACTCCCGGGGGATATGCTTTGGTAAATTCATAAACTTAGTATGAACCATTGTTAAAAAAACAAAGATAAAATAAAATAAAGATTCACATAAGAATATATGATCATGTATAACCTAGATGGGAACCTAGAGGATCACAATTTAGGGTATACTTTTCTTCTACAAGTTATCCTTATATGCGTTCAATTCCTTTGCATGATTATTGGCTAAGTACTTAAGCCCCTAATTATGCATTCTCTTCTTAGTTAATGGTGGGAAATGGAAGAACATGTCCCAACAACCAATGTGATAGGAAATGCGATGATTGTCGTATTAATATGACAGGGATGATTAGGGGATTAAAATATGATTTTTATTTTGGAAGACGTTCACTATTTTGGGGACCCTATATGATCGAGGTAAATAGATTACTACGATATTTTCATTCAGGTGTAAGGTTGACTTATATTTTGAAGAATCTATGAATTTAAGGTGGACTTATAATAATTTATGTTACTTATGGGAATGATTAACCTATATTGGGTAAAATATGTTTAGGTTAGATACTTTTGTTATAAGATGTTAGGAGTGCTGGATGTTGTTTGGAGATAATCAATGAAGTCTATTTTGGAAGACTATGTTATCAAATCATTCTTGTATATGGGTTTCAATCTTAGTTTGGTTTATTTTGAGGAATTTTAAGTACCATTATTTATGGAATGGAATATGATGAACTTTGGGTAGTACCATGGGACATTGAAGATTTAAAAGTAGTTTCCATTCCTATGATATTATTTCTTTTTGAAGAGTTGTTTTACCTTAACCTTTCTGTTTTTGGGATAATGTTTAAAGATAAAAGAAATAGATAGTTAATCATTTTTGGATTATGTGATATTCTAGAAGATGATTCTTGTGTTTTGATGAGACCAAGTAGTTTTTAATGCTCATATTTTGGAGAAAAGATTATTTTATGGTAGGAACTTATTAAAGTATGAAACTCTACATGAAGATAGGTATATTTTCTTATGTTTTTGTTTTATATTGTAAATTAATTCCTCAAAATTATGAAAAGGAACATAAAACAAAAACATTGTTGGTTTATGTTTCCTACTGGGTAATCAAAGACCGTTTGCACACATCATAAGTTTGGGATTTTCTTATGGCTAACTTTCTCCTAATCATTTTTTCTATCACTCTCCCTCAGAACATGACCCTTTGTTTTCTCCTCCATGTCTATGTTTTCGTACATGGAATCCTAGTGGGGGCTAACTCAGGTGACCTTTGTACTTACCTTTTTTTTCTTTTAAAGTAATAGTTTTACTGACTCCTTTTTTGATGTGGGAATTTCAATGAAATTTCAAAACCCAATTTGAAAAATTACGAGGACGCAATTTCATAAGGGGGGTAAGATTGTAACGACCCGAAATTTTGAATAAATCTTGTTTCCTAATTTTATGTGTTATTTTATTTTTTTTATACTGAAAAAAATGTTTCATTTGATAACATGAGTATAATTAAAATGAGACCATTGGGTTTTGACTGTTATATGACCATTGGTCAATATGACCCCTGGAAACTAAACGTTTTGATTATTGTCTCTAAATACAAGTAATCTTGGTTAATTATTATAGAAAGAAGATTCGATGGCCTCACCCAGTAGTCTTGGACCGATCAAATCCCATCTAACTGAACTTGGGAAGGAGGTAGCACCACTGGGCTTTGCTCTGGACCAAACCCAAGCCGAACTTCATCGTGTGAAGCTAGAACGGAATCTCCTTTGCGAGAAGTTCAAACTGATAGAAATTACTACTCGTGTGATGTTAGCCGAGCCTCCCACAGATTCTCTCACCTTAGCACATCTTACACTTAGGTCTTATGCTGGTGTGATAAGGGGCTATGTAAGGAGACCGTAACAGCCTTGCGTAATCCTTTGTTTTAAATAAAAATTTGGATTTCTTCTTATGATGTAGTTTATGAATTTTCAAATGATCGGATAAATATAGTATGCATAATTTTGATGAATTTTAGAGAAAGGATATTTAAAAAATGTTTATGTAAACCCTAAATAATTAAAAATGTGTGATAATATTCAAAAAATGGTCTTCTACAATTATGCTCAGTGTGAAATTTAGAGTCTAATAAAATCAACTTAATTTTTGATTAATAGTAAATTATGAATAGTGATTAGGATTAGTAATGTGTCCAAATGGATTAGTAATCTCACTTAAAGAATGTATTAATATAATCCTGGAACCGTGATTATGTAATGTGATTCAATAAAATGGTTAAATAAAGATTTCATAAATTATTATTCAAGTTTTAGTTTTTTTGGGTGAATAGTGTTTTTTAATTAAAAATTAAATTAAAAATATTTAAAACATTATTTTTATATAATGGATTTCAGTTTTAACAGAGAGCACCGATATTATGTTATGGTAATTTTTGGGGTTTTTCTGAAAGAAATGAATTTTCGGTGAATAGTTTATTTATTTAAAAAATAAATTAAAAATATTTAGAGATTTTTTTTTTATAAAATGGAGTTCATTTTTGAAATTAGGGCAGTGATATTTGGTTAAGGTGAAATTTTGGGATTTTTCTGAGAAAGTTGAATTTTCGATTAATAGTGAAAATACAGTTTTTAAGTTACGGGTGTTTAATGACATCATTAAATGATGTATTAAGTATGTAATCAATATGGTCGTCTTATGAATAGTAAGATAAGGTATGAGGTGTCCCATGTGGCCAATACCATGGGAAAATACCATGGGCAGGCCCATGGTTTTTCCAAAACCACTAATGAGGCGTCCCTTGGCCATTAATGCCTTGTCCCCTCTTTTTCCCTATAAATACCAAGACATCCTCTCATCCATTCGACTCCCCACTCTCCCCCAACAAAGTTCTATTATCATTACCTCCCAATGAGTCCTACCAAGGTTCTCCCAAGCTATAAAGGTCCCAAACATTGTGTTTAAAGAGTTACGTTTTAAGGTAAGGGATCCGATATTTCTCTTTCTTTTCAAGAAATCTATTTTATGTAATTTCTTTTATGCTCCATGTTCTTATGTTAAAGGGTGTTCTTTTATACTCCTATTACTTCCCTGTTCATGTTCACATAATGATAGATCCCCTATTACTCTCATTATTTCATTTTATGAAGTTTTAAGTGGTGCCGTTAGGCTGCCAAAAATTGTTTAACAGATTCTTTCTCCATTCTCATTTTTCAAGATCTATTTTCATGTAAAGTATTTCAAGATCCTTTTTATTATGTTGGGGTATGATATATAAATTAACCATACCGATATTTTATGATCATATGATGAGAGACCCCATTTTATCCCTTCAATTCAGTATTTTGATGTTTTAAGTGGCACCGTTAGGCTGCCGAATTTTTAAGTGGTTCTTCACCCTTCTCGTTTTAAAGTTCTACTTTCATGTAAACTCTTTCAAGTTACTTTTTGTTATGTTGGGGTAAGATCTATATATCTATCATAATTTTCTATTATGACCATATGATGAGTTACCCCATTTGATCTATTCATTTCAGTATTTTGATGTTTTAAGTGGTGCCGTTAGGCTGCCGAATTTTTAAGTTGTTCTTTACCCTTCTCGTTTTGAAGTTCATCTTTCATGTCAATTATTTCAAGTTCATTTTTGTAATGTTGGGGTATGATATATATATCTATCATACTGATCTTTTATTACCATATGATGAGGGAACCCATTTGATCTCTTTAATTTATTTGTTTGAAGTTTTAAGTGGCGCTGTTACGCTGCCGAATTTTTAAGTGGTTCTTCACCCTTCTCGTTTTGAAGTTCTACATTTATGTCAATTATTTCAAGTTCCTTTTTGTTATGTTGGGGTTTGATCTCTATATCTTTCATTCTGATCTTTTATGACCATATTATGAGAGACCCCATTTTATCCCCTCAATTTAGTATTTTGAAGTTTAAGTGGCGTCATTAGGCTGCTAAATATTTAAGTGGTCCTTGCACCTTTCTCCCTTTTCAAAGTTCTAATTCAATGTAAAGTCTTTCATTTTCCTTTTTATTATGTTGGGGTATGATCTCTATATCTATAATAATGATATTTTATGTTCATATGATGAGATACCCTATTTGATTTCATCAATTAATTTTTGGTTGAAGTTTATGTAACGATGTTAGGCTGCCGAATATTCATAAGTGAAATCTTATTTTTGTCTTCCATTCATGTTCTTCATTTCATATGGTATATTTTAAAATTTCATCACCATGTTCTTTAACCCCTTATATTCTGTCCCTATACTGTTTTATGGGTCATTTATTAATGTTTGACCCATGTCCCCTCTCTTTTCAATGTTTTCTAAAACCCCGAAACATAGCTGTTAGGCTGCAGAATTTCCGTCTCAAAATGTCTCTCTATTTTTCTAAAGATATTTTATTTTATTAATTGAATACTAAAATATATATCTTCTATAGTTGTATTCACATATATACCAGGTTTTTATATTTTAAATTATGGTATTTACATATATGAGACCCGCTCTCCCTTTCCGTGGGTTTAATGTGACATAAAGTTCATGTCTTTAAAGCAGTTTTTAAAACGTTGTGATTATAAAATGAAACCCATTTCTTTTATGGTATATGGGTTGTTTATGAAATGATTGATGATGTTATATTTGGCTCACATGATAATAATGACATTTCAAGGGTGCGCCCAGATAGCGCTCCAATTGATTGGGTAAAGACTTAATCTCTAGAGATGACTTTTTAGATTGATACCTTGATGAATAAACTAGGTAATTTTTAATGACACCTTGGGGATGGACCTTGGTGAAACGAAATTATTGTCAATATTAAATGTTGCAGCCACATCTTAAAGTTATGAAAAATTCTATTTTTATTATGATATGTCTCATGATTTTTTTCTCATGCCTTAATGTTCTTTTCATGACCTTATTGAAGTATCTCAAGTTCACATGTAAAATGTTTCTCTTATTTCCCTTATTGGGCCTTCAACTCACCCTTTCTTTTGATGTATGTCCCCAAGTTATGATATGCAGTAATGAACTTATGGAAGTACATGAGGAGAAGCCTTTCAAATATTTAAGAAGAAACTTTAATGTTTTCATGTTTAAAGTTCCTGGTTTCCAAGACACTAAACCTTAAAGATCCTCAGTTTTGTAAAATGTAATGAATGTTTATGTGAAAAAATGGAGGGATGATATAACATCATAGAGGCTTACATGTTTCTGATTAGTTTCTTAACTAATATATGAAATTGAATTCAATTTAACTGTAAGATTGTTTACTTTTGAGTACTTCTTTGATTACTGCTTCTTTTTTCTTATTCCCTTCCATATATGTTCATTGATTGTTAGGCACAAATCTTTGGGTGGTTGCCCACTGGGATTAGTCTCACACCCTGTTTAGGTAATTCATTTGGGCCCATACAAATTATATTGTTGCATTTATAGATAAGGGATAGCGCCATTATACTTCATGTACTTGATTATTAGGGATCAGGAGAGCATGAGACCAAGCTGAGGCTTGCGATGGTGTGGAGCTATTTAATGGCTTCTCTTTTTTACATTGGTTTAGTAACTTATTCCATCATTGTGATTTTTTTGGATTCTATCATAGAAATATGTATGATGCATAATTAATATCATTATTTCCCATATGTTTATTTCATCTGCTGTTTAATTATGGCATGTTTTACTACTTCTTCATTTACTAACTGAATTACTTCTGTTATGTTACTCTACCAATGAGGTAATAGTTTCCCGACTATCACCCCCAAGGCCCACACAGCTAGTCGGCAGCCTCGGGCATTTGGGGAAGTGTGCTTGAGACTATGTGACCATCTGTTTACAGGGAACCTTTTGGAGACACCTAGAACTGGGATGTTATATTTATAAAACATGGTTTTGGATGAAAAAATGTAACTGACCAAAGAGAGTATTGATGTTTGATTTTTTAAAAACATTTTCACAGTAGTACTATGTAACAAAGAGTAGGAAAATGGTATAATTACCTGAAAATTTAATTAATTACCATATGAGTATAAAACAATATTGACGTAAAAGGTTTCTATTAAATAATATCTTTTAATTTAATTGGATGTATGAACAATCTAGAAAGAATGATATTGGGAAATAAATCGCCAAAATTTCATAAATTTGACGTGAGAATTAATAAGTTAAATTATTATGTGTATATAATATATATTAACATAAAATAGGGTCTAATAAAACATATTATGATCAAAATTAATAACACAAAAAATCATAAAACATCAATGAAAATGATGAAATAATGTTATCTAATGAAAATAAATTGAGTTTTGAACATCTCTTCCACATATTAAATTTTATTTCAAATCCATTTTGAATAAATAATTAAATTTTAAACCTAATATACTGTGAATAATATATTATTCATGAAATTACATGTAAAAAAATTATGTACACTATATAAAAAACTATCTTTATAAAATTACAATATGCCTCAATGAAATCAAAATAAGAAGAAGTTCATTACCTCACACATCCATTTGATTGAACAAGGATTAACCTCCTGTAAAGTTGTTTTGAAAAATTAATTGACTTATTCCAGATGCACATTAAAATTTATAATATCATATATTTCCTTTTTATTTAGTCTTACCTCCCATTTAATAATAATAATATTTCATTTCATTAATTAATTCATGTGTTAATTGCCCTGTTTTCTCATTTATGCTTTATTATAAATGTTATGGTTCTTGAGAATATTTTATAGTTATGTGATCAATGGAATGATAATAATGAAATAAATATAATATTTTCATATCAATTTTACTTTTGAGATCAATCATGAGATATGGATTGAAAATTGAAGTACGTTATGATCATTGAAGTGGTAGGTCATACGTATGCGTGAGTAATATAAAAATTTACCAGTTATTGTTATAAAAAGCAGTTAACTATTATTTTATGTCTATATAATGATACTTCTATCATAAATACCATATTATATACATATATATATCATACATATGTTTTTTTTGATTAAAATATTGTCTCATTGCTACGTGAAGGCAACAATCCTCACACAGACAAATGATGTTATCATTCTTATGTGAGTGAAAAGGTAAAAATAAAAAATAAAAATTATATTAATAGAATTATAATTATGTAATTAATATCAATTTTATTTCCCTAATAGAACATATAATAATTTAAATTATACTTATCATCTTCTACGTACTGCAATAGTGAATGATGTGTCACATAGCTTCATTGGGAGATAGTTCAGTGTACAGACGAGCAATGTTATGGTATCTCCTACAGAATGGAAAAAAGTACATGTAATATAGTATATATATATATATATATAAATATGTTATACATATCATATATATACATTATAATCATCATCATATCGAACTGTGATAAGTGCTAATGGTAAAAATGCATGACATCGGTTCAGGAAGTGGTAGTTTGCCATAAACACTAATGAACATTTAATGACCCTGTAGATTGATGTGGGGATGGTTTTAGGTAATGGAAGTGAAATAAAAAATATAATTATATAATGGAATTTTTTTTTGTTATATCAAAATGGTTTAATAATAATTTATGTATGTTGATGATGAGATAAAATAAAAACAGTACTTCAACATCATTAGCACTTCCTCCGGTATCCTTTTTAAGATTTCATCAATGCCTTCCAAGGATACTTTTATGAACAAAATAAGTATTTTAGGATGAGGGGAGTTATGTTTGGATTTTATTTGGTAGGTAATGGTGGAAGAAATTTTTTTTTGGTTTTAAGAATATGGGGGAGTGAGAGGCCTTTTATAAGCGAGGTGAGTGACACATGTAAATTTTTTCAATGATTCAATCATACCTACATTTGTATCATGAAACATGCCTCAAAAATTGTTCATTAAAGAGAATATATGATATATGTTAGAATTATTTTTGTGAAAATAAATTCATGAAATGTTGGTTGGTAATTTTTAACCGTATTCTTTTTGGTTTAACCCATAATAAATCCATTTTACGGTAACCACATTAATTAATTTTTACAGATTTAACAATTCAATTTAGTTGTAAATTATGTTAACAATGTTATAAATTTTAAATAATGTAAGTAAAAATATAGAATAAATTGTTTAAAATTAAATATAAATATGTGGAATTATTTAATATAAATTTAATAACATAGATGTGATTGGAAACATGGGTTTGAAGTAGAAAATATTCAAATGTTTACAATGTTATTATTTAAAAAATGAATATGAAAAAAAATTATGACCTAATTTGAATTGTTGGATATATAATTGAACTAATTTTTCATTAAAACTTTTTCAAAATATAATTTAATGTTATAAATTATTTTAATGAAAAACACATTTCAATTATAATTAAAAATTTTCACATTTAATTAAATATTTAATTTTCACAAAAATAATAAAAATTCACTATAACATAATTTTTATATTATTATTTAAAAATTTTTGTTTAATTTTCATATTAAATTTCCATATAGTGTTAAAAATAAATTATAAATTATGTGTGCAAAACAAGACTAAAGAAACTATTAGAAAAAATTATGTATTAAAAAAACATATTCTTAAATTATTATTATCTAATTTATAATTAACCAATAACCAATGATTTTTTTTAATTTTTTTAACCATATATGTTACTTAATTTTGTTATTAATATTCATAACCACAAATTTAATTGTTATCTTTTAATGGTTTGTTATATTAATGTTTATTTAGACACATGACTACCTATTCTGGAAGTTATCGAAGGGATTAAATTTCAATGAAATATATATAATTGGTTATTTAATCATAGTGATATGCGTTTTATATTCTATATAATACAATTTTCTTACATTGTAATTTCGGTATGTTCCACTCTACCCTCATTCAATAAAGTGTGTCATCAAAATTCTATCATGATAATGGTAGTCAATGGTTTGAAATTGGGGAATATAATTTTTTATGATCTCACATTAAAATTGGTTAATAAAAAATTTTCATAAAAAAAGATAAGATAATATGTAATTACAGATAAATTAGTTTTAATGTAGGATAAAATGGTGTAAGGTGAATATATAGACATAGAATAGGGGCATAAATATTTATGGTGAGTAACAGAGGTCATTGACCAAAATATTGTGATTTTTCATAGGAATGTTAAGGGATTCAAAACCATAAATCCGGGATTATACAGAAGACAATCTCATCCATCATGTAATTGAGAGAATGTTTTTCAATTTTCCTTTTCCTAATTTTGAGGAATTATTTAACTACATAAGAATATAAGGAATTATAACCACTTGATATGTTTCTATTTCAAATGTATGATTTCATCCTTTGGATGAGAGTGTATTAATTACAAACTAAAACATTAATCTTATAAATTATTATCTAAAAATTAATTATTATTCTATAAGAACTAAAAGTCAATTTTAATAGATCATATTATTCATAAAAGATTGAATACTATTTCAGTATATCACTAACTATTTTTCCAAAAATTATTGTTTGTATTTGTTATCAAATATAATAAATTATTCTATAAACATAAAAAGTGACAACACAAGATCATGAATAATATATAGTTTATGAAATTTTTAAATAAGACAATGTCATATAAACTAGTAAATCATGTAAAAAAGTATTAAATTCTAAACCATTATTTTTTTAGTTGTGGGTTCATTTCCCATGTATTTAATGAACACATTGTCTTGTCACCTATAATGTGGGTTGTCTTTTATTGAAATACACATTAATATAATCCCTTTAATGTTACCAGAAAGATATAATGGAAATTTTAAGGTCCAAAATCCATGTCGATTTTCCCTTTTCATGATTCCAATGATTGTGGAGCTCAAAAGAGGCTTGGATGATCTTTAAAGGAGTTTTGGTGCTGAGAAATATTAATAGGGACATTTCATGATGTGAATTTATATTTCATTCTATATATAATAATTTCATGAATTTAATGTGTGATTCAAGTCATATAATATTTTTGGTTTTGAAAATTAAAATAAAATCAATAGGTTATGGTTTTTTCTCTATAAATCGACCTCAAGTCATTACAAAAGGTCAAAAGGGATTACAAATTGTGTAATCCCAATACATTTTAATGTTTTGAGTGTCTTCTGAGCCGCATTAGTTGTCAAAACCTTTTTCTATTACTTCCATCTCTCTAATTCCATGTGACCTAGATGTCCCCTCTTTAGTGTTTTATTGATCCCTTCGATGGGTATCGATCATGGTCTTCTGTCTTAAATTGATGGGGACCTATCATGTTCCAAGGTATTTCTCCCCTCATTTTCCGTAACTATTATCTAGATTTGATATTATTTCCTATCGTGTCATCTAAACATGCTATGGGGGTTGTTTGCATGTTTTTTAAGGGATTTTCTCTAAGTTTTTTTGTTGCGGTGGTGGTTCGACATCCTGGATTGAATGTTGTTCTTGTGGTATATATAATTAGATATATGTTTCATGGTATGTTCTCATGTTATAAATGTAAAATTCCTTTTGAGTTAGGGGTTTCATTTATTATTTATTTATTTACGTGAAATCATAGATCTAGCATAGTTTTTACCCTTGGAGACCAAGAAATTGACCCAATTAAACATGTGAACCAAATTAATGAATTCGTATCATTCACATAGCGATGTTGCTGGTGTGTACAAAAATAATTGTTTTCCTGCTGATTTTTTAGATAGGGTTGTATTTATTCCTATCATGGTATATAATTTTGTTCAGGATAGAAATTTCTAAATAACATAGATCCATGATTAATTGATAATTAATTGGCTAAAATATAAATTGGCCGGATTAATGAATCTAGTTGTTGTTGAAATTTGATATTAATAAAACTAATACATGTGCGCATGTTTAATTGAAATGGTTAATTAACCTAAATCGTGTAAATGCTTCTTAAAAAATGATTAAATTCATGATAAATTAATAATTTAATTAATTTCAGATATCTTGTGAAAGCTTGTTACATAGGTTTCCTGTATTTGGAACTATTGAATAATTAATTGTTAAAGTCAATATATAATAATAACTAGTTGGGTGACAAATAATAAATCCTTTTTAGGGCCTAATCTTACCATATACTTGTAAATGACAAGTTCATTGTATGGGATCCATGATAGATTATTGTGTGTGAATGATGACTGCCTCATTTTTGTGCCAAGATTTTAGTTTCCTATTTGAGTAATACTTCTTGTGATGTGATGTGAGCCTAGGATGGATGATCCTAGAGGGTTGTTGTGGTATGAGGGGAATGGAGGTCCAATTTTTGTAGACCATTTTTATGCCTTGAGTGGTGAGATGAATTGGAATATGCATGTGGTTGTCAATGAAGAAATTGGAGACGACATAATGTGTTGAATCCGGTAATACTCATTATTACGAGGGTTGGAGGCTTATTGGAAATAGTTGTTGGGATGTCGGATAGGTTGTTTGATTATCTATTTTTTATTCCCCACTACATGAGGTAGATAGATGTGTTTGGTTACTCTCTTTCCATGGGGTTGAGAAAATGTAGGTTTGTCACATGCTTTCCATGTTTATCTCCACATGGTTGGATGATTTTACTATACTGCTATTGGTGGAAGGTTCTCAATGGGTATTTCATCTTCTCCCTGTGTTTAGACCCTTATGTTTTGAGATTATAGAATGTTTTACTAAAAAAAATTATATGGAAGGTAATTTTGTTAAATAAATGAATTTTTTTTTACCCAAGGGGTTGTATATTACTTGTTTGCAATGCTATGGTTGAAATTCGGAGACGTCATAGACTCAGTTTTCTTATGCCAGGAGGGAATGAATATTTTTTGAAATAGTAATGTGATGTGATGTCGAAATTATAGTGGTTAATTATTTATTAAGAATTAATTAATGTAAATTAAAACTAATAAAAATGGTTAAAGATAATTAATGTAGCTATTTAAATGGTTGTGTTCTTATAGGTTATCAAGACTTATCAGTGGCATCCATGAGTGAGAGAGAAGTTAGATGAATTTTAGTTTGAGACTAGGTTATGACTGTAGTTTGGTTTTGGGATATATTATATTTTGTGCATAATATATTTCTCTATGCTACTCCACCTAGTTGATTTGGTAAACTAACACCCCAGGGTGCTTGAGCCCCCCTGGGGGGACTTTTTTCCGAAACATCCCAATGGGGGGATGGATGGTTGACTACCTCTTTCGCCCCACTCTCTTCTCATGGAAGACACATGTGATGGTGGGAATGACGATTATTTTTTTTTATATTTCTCTATATGACTGTAATGGATTGTGGTTATTTAACACATATGTATTTGGATACAGTTTCATAAGGTCTGCTATTTGTATAATGTTAATAGCTTGTTATGACATGAGGATCCATACACCTTTTGATGGATATGATGGATTCAGGTATAATACCCGATGTATGATACATATTAATAAAGGTGTTTTGGATCCTAGAAACTACCTTTTTATGTTTGGTTATGTAGACATAGTTGTGTGTTTCATGAGGTTCATGTTGTGGTTCTTCAACTAGGCGTGAGTGGGCTAGAATTTTGGAGACTGATTCTCCTGACATGTGACATTGGGGAAGAGTGTAAACCTGGAGGGAAATTAGTAGAAGGTTATGTTGGATAATCATTATTTTATTATATGCTCTGGTACGTAATTGATTGTAAGAGTATCCAGGGTGAGGCTGGAAAAAATGAATACATGTTTTGCTGATGAGTTAGTTTCACATGTTGTTCAATGTGCTTTATCATGCTTTCTTTTCCATATACATGAGAGGATCCGGGGAGGATCCTAATGAGTATATTATTATACCCACCTTGTGTATATATAAACTATTATTTAGGTTAGTTGATGGATATTAGGGATCAGGGTGGTTACTATTGTCTTGGGGTTTTGCATGAGCTATTTGGGTTTTGTGGTTGATGTTGAATTTACTTTCGTTTGGTACATGTTGTATTCCATTTTAGTTGTAGTAATTCATGAAAGAAATTTAATTTTTATACATGGGATTTCATTTACATTGTATTCTGATAAAGGGTTGTTTTTTTCTATATTATCTCTCTCTTCTACATGGGTTTCTCATTGAGGGTAATTCTGTCTATCTATATGTTTCTTATACCCTTTGTGCTAGTTGCAAACTTGGGGAATAATATTGGTGGGTCATTGTGGTCACTCTCCCTTTTCTACCATTGTCAACCCATGAGTCTAATTTTTTTTTGGTAGGGGGTTATGATAGTGTGGTATAAGATATCATTTTGATGAATAAGATGGAGTTTTGAGTTAGGAACAGATGTGGTTTTCTGGGATGGTAGGGAAAAGGTGTCATTTTTGTTAGCAAGTGATGAAAAAATAGGATACCAGCTATGTCATGAGTATTTATGGCACCATATGATCAGATTCATGGGAAAATAAGATTATGGTGGATACTAAACAATGTTGTCCTTTTTGTAGGGTAGACACCTATGATATAATCATGAATCGTCCTTATTTTCACCTATGTTGGAATAGGAATATATGGATATTTTTTAACCTAAAATGAAGAAAAAAAACAGATAAATTAATTTTAATGTCTTCCATATTCAAGGTATATGATCTCCAGTTTTTATTATTCTTCATATATGTATAGAGATCAATTTCATCATCAGTTTCATTTAGAATATGTTCAGGATGCTATGAAAACAGTTGATTGTATAGTGGTGTTCGATGATGAATACACATGGAGGTGGAAAATATAAGAGTATTAGTGTCATAATATGTATTAGTATGAGGTCATTGTTTCATATACAAACATGGAAGACTGGTTGGAGTAGTTTTGGATAACATTCAGTTTGATCCATGCTCGAATAGAGCACTGGTTGTCATTTCCATTGACGATGGCATGTGGCGAAGAGAGTCAGTGGTGGTTCTTGTTCCTTTTGATCGTGATGAGTTGATATTCTCATCTGATGAGTTTTGAGGCAAGATCATAGACAAGTATGTTTCATAGACCAAAAAGTAATCTACTCTCAATTATATTATTAACCTTCGACATGGAAGCTCTAGAGTGAGATATTTTAAAATCTGTTTCACAAACCTTTTGCAATATGCAATAGTAGTGTTCTTAAATGAGGAGGCTACAATGACACATTTTTAAGAGGAATTACATTTATATATCTAGTTCCATGTCAACCCATTTTTTTGATGAAATATCTCAAGGTGATAGAGAGGGAAGAGGCCATCGAGAGTACATTATCCCGAACTAAATTATCTTGAGAGGGGAGTCATCAGGATTCCTTATGATGTTGATCCATGGGCCAGTACCAAGTTGTCAAAAAATAGAAACATCCTATCAACTGGGGGTAGGTCTCATCCCCCAATGTCTCATTTATTTGGCGAGGGATGTTCTCATAACTATGCTAATGGATTAGATAATTGCTTTTCTTGAGGAGGCTGAGGACTTCAACAACCATGGTGAACTACCATTCGGAACAGTCAGTGTGCACTAGTTTCTCTACTTCAGGTTCCTCTATTGATGCAGTTCCAGATGAGGTAGTAACAATACATTTCTCTATTTTGGGATAATGTTTTTTACTATGGGGTAGGTAGATGACATGCCATGGAAACTCTCCATCCATAAAGATCTAATCATGACCATATATGTGGTTTTCTGCATGGTTGGGGAGGTTATGTTTCAGGTCCTGGTGAGCACCATGATTTATCACTGAGAGAACTAGGTGTGCTAGATTATATTTGAGTTACCTGTTAGTTTTTTTCTACATTTGTGCATGGTTTTATTTTTCCAGGAGTGACACACACCTTCATATAACCATCCCTTGTTCATGATTTAGGAATTAAGATCGATAGGCTTCCCGTGGCCTTAGTTTTGTCTATGCCAATTGGTGGTTGAGATGAATTATTATAATTATGTTGAAAATTTGAACATTTACTGGGGAGGATCCTATCATCGTTATATTTCCTATGCTTACAGATACAAATTTAAGATATAATCCATTGCATGGAATTGTTTTATTTAGCGCAGGCCATTCGAAATTGGTTCTAGATAATGGTGTGGTTCTTATATAGTTATGGAGTGCTAGAAATGTTTGGTAATGAGTCATACCATTAGATGGGTGAAAGGAATGTTCTTTCCATGTCTTCCATTATGGCTATGCTCATTTTATGTTTATCATAGGTTCAAAAGTTTCTTCTTCCCTTGGTAATAAAATATTAACCTGATGTCTATCCAAAAGATTCTGTATCATTATCCCCTCGATTAAAGAATGATTCCAAGATCAATAAACAACAGTTCATGTCACCAATATTGATGTCTTCTTATAGAATGAATCATTCTATGTTGAGAGATAATAATGTAAAATTCGATTTTATGTTGAGGTATGGTTTTTTTATACATGTGTGTCACCGTGGGGTGCACCATTTATGATCATAAAGAAGTCTAATGATAGTTTTTTGTTCTGTATCGATTATCATTGCTTGAAATATATAGATGTGATGAACCACTATCATCTTCCATGTATTAATGATTTATTAGATAAATATATGTATAGTAACCTAGGGTTAACATACATGGATATTTCATCATTTTAGATGATTATTTTTTACACTAAAAATATACATTCCCAAGGATAATAAGAGTTTAGTGTCTTTGAAAAAATAGAAAAAAAATATTCTATCTTATTGAAGATCTTCAAAATATCCAATAAATATCAATACATTTATCACTTCTACCGAAAACCGTTATATATAGAAAAGAAAACGAAAGATAGGGTTGGGATCAGATTATCAGTAAGGGTAAAAAAGGGAGACTTGTAAGAATAAACATCAACATAATAGTATGATAACATGATCATAACATTAGGAGATCATACCCTTCTTATATATGTTCATAAACAAGAGTTTAGGATAAATATTTGAATTTCACAAGACAAGAATCATAATAAACTAAATAAATTAGTGTTTAAAGAAAAAATAGGAATAAAACATGGAATTTGTGGGATGAATATTGCTTTATAACATTGTGAAAATGTATAAGTAGAATCATTTTTACTCAATGTGTTATGGACACGAAATCAAACCTCATCACCAACTTGTGAACATGAAACTAGGTCCTTGCATAACTTTATGAACATGTAATCAGGTCCACTCATATCCTTATGGATGAGAAACCAAGTTCATGCATAAAATGTTGAACATGTAATCTTATTCACACATAGAAATTTTAACAGGTAATTAGGATCACACATAATCTTATAGATGATATACTAAGTCCATGAGTGACATTGTGAAATATTCATCACATTCACGCATAAATTTATGGATGTGAAACAAAGTCCATGGATAAAATTTTGAACATGTAATTGGGTTTACACATAATGGTGTGAAAATTTAATCTGTATCATGTATAAACTTATGGATGTGAAACTAAGGCCATGTATAAGATTTTGAACATGTAACCAGTTACATAGATAATATTGTGAACATGTAATCAGGTTCACTCATAAAATTCTAGACAAGCAATCTGGTCCTTGTATAACATTGTCAGAATTTAATAATGTTCACACAAAACATTTATATTCATGATTCATCCATCATCACCCAATTCATTTGAGGGAGATATATGTACCACCCATATCATAAAAAAAACATTCATATATGTGGTGCATGATAATAAAATATTTATCATATATTCAACTAGAAAAATACAAAGGAAATATAAATATTAAATCATAACACCTTAAATAAAATGGGTATCACAAACATGTCCCCACATAATTACTTATAAAAAAATTATAGGTTTCACAAGCATTTCATCAATTAATAACCCATTAAATGAAATGGGTTTTATAAATATATAACGCCTGAATGGGAAACATGCTTCGTAAAGATAATGGAATTAAGCATAACTCCTTCATAGAATGAATATGAATGGAACCATTAAATCATTTTCTAGAATGTAATGAGTATCATCAATGGATGACATCATAGATGGAAAAAAATTAAATATATATCAATGACGTTTCTTTGGGAAAATATCCTTTATTCTTTTAAAAATGATTTTTTGTACATCAAAACCGTTTAAAAAATATTTTCGTAGAAAATACATTAGAAAACTATAAAAAACATGAAATAATTTTGAAAATATTCTTCCATGAAAATTACATTTGAAATAATTTCATAATGATAATACTTTTAAAAATTAAATGTAATATTCCATGTAATTACGGTGTGTAAATCCATACATGTCGTATTAAGTGAAAATGAACATTCCATTTTCATAGTAAAATGGTTAGATGGAATTCCTTGTTCAAAAAGTGATAAGATGATTCCATTATGATATTTTTAAAACAAAAAAGGGTAAAAATTATTTAAATCCTTATAGTATAATGGTATAATATTCTTGGATACCCATTTTAGTAAACCTAGATTTCCGAACAAAGAAAGGGTAATGTCGGGCTTTCCTAAAAACACTTTTTTGACTATATTATATACCAAAGAGTGGAATATAGTACTAATAAATGGGTAAATCATGAAATAACAGAGGATATTTAAACTCATGAATATTTTAGATGGATTTATCATAAAATTTCTTCAAGTTAAATAATAACATAAACAATATCAAAAACTGATGAGATTTTCTTAATAAACACGTATAACTTTGTAACATTGGATTATAATCTACGTGTAAAAAATATTAAATTACATTAAGCTTAATATATCATGAGATTAAGTAGATTTATGGTATATAATATAAAATTATTTTATATACACCTCGAAGAAGAGTATCAAATCATAACAAAACATGAATCTCAACGATGGGAAAATGAGAAAAACTGTTTTATAAAATTTGTAACTTTTCAAAGATAACCCCCCTGGAAGAAGGATCAAAAAATTGGAAGGTAAATACCCTACCATTTCTATACTAGATACATAAAATAAAATCATGGTCAGTAAATAAAACACAAAAAATTAATGAGTGGCGAACATAGCCGGTATCTCAATGAAATTAAAAGTGAGATGAAATCCCCTTACCTCGTGTCATGAATCTGTTCATACTCACACCAGATTTCGGGATAATAATTATAAGTTTGTTATAAATATTTTATATATGAATATTCTTATATATATTACAACATATGGTTTGATTATATGTTTATATTAATCTTTTATAACAATCATATTTTAAGATTTCACTTCATGTAATATTTAATTTGTTCATCGCATATGTCTTAATTTCTTAAATCTTTGGTACTTATAATTATATCATGATTTCAGATTATAAACCATTATATAAATATAAATTATATATAATATTTTAAATATAAATAATCCATATAATAAAGGAGTTCTAAATGGAATACAACATTCATGGAGACGCAATATCATATGTACGCATGAACGCTGTTTTGGTTTTTATTGTCATATTGAAAGAAAGAATGTAAATGACATGTTTGTATATATGTATATATATTTGTATATATAAAATTACTAAATTATTATTAATATATCATATATATCATATAATTTTGTTAAAATTTTCTTTAACACATTCCATGTGGTGTGTGAATGAATCATATCACTTTGAGGGGGAGGTAGTCCACACATCCTCCAACAAAAATATCATATTAACACCAAATGAAAAGTTAAGAGGTGTGTGTTTTAAAAGGAATAAAGAAGATTAAAATAATAATATATATAATATACTACATATATAAATATATTTTCCATCTTAATGTCAACCATGGTTAGTGGTAAATGTGAAATGAACAATCATCATTTCGTAATGGAATAGTTCTCTGTACACAAAGAGTGTATGTTCAACATCCAATAGATGGTGGTCTATGTTAGCATGGGTAATACCCGTTTAAAAAAAACATTATTGTTTGTTTAGGATAAATTTATCATCACACAAAAATTATATAATAATATTTGAGGTGGTCGAGAATGAAAATAAAGGAAAGGATCTTGAGAGAAGATGTTACGTCTTAGTCGGGAAACTCCTATTGGTTTGTGTAACAATTCTTTCTAGAGATTCATTAATATCATAGGGAGTAATAAAAGATTTGTGGAGAATTGTTGGGGGAAAATTGGGGTAGGTATTATCCAAACATAAGAGGCTTGAGAGGTGTGAGGAATCTGTATAGGTTGTGGACTTTTTTAGGGAAGGAAAAGCATTCACATAGAATTTTTATAAAAAAATAGGTGTTCACATGTTCATAATTAAAAAAGACTAATTAAACCAAAAAAACAAATAATGTAAGGTTTATAGAAAACATTTGTTCATATAATTGGTTTTAGAGAACTTTATTGGTCATTTCAGCCCTTGATTTTAGCATTTATTCCCTAATTAAGATTAATTTTCCCTTAAACACTATCATTAATTTTAATAACAATTACTAATAATTTGGCTAAAAAATTAACATAGACTTATTATAATATAAATATAAAACTAAATGCAATTGTGTATCTCAGATTTTTGAACTTCCAATCAAATAAGAGGTGCAACTAATATTAGTGCAAATCCCACAAACATAATGAAATAACGAGGTTTTAAAGTAGTAAAATGTTCAAATTATTGTTAATATTTTATATTTAGTATCAAAGTGTAATTGATTATAATGTATTAGTATGTGTTATATTCATAAAATTTATCCTTAAAATATTATAATATCATTTCTCTTTAATAATTAATTAGACAAAATGTAGTTCTTAGCAGTATTTTTCACTATTTATCAAAAAATAATGTTTCCCATAATAAACCCAAAAATTCACCATATGAAAAATGTCACATTCTAAATTTTAAAATGATGTTTAATTTATCACTCTAAATTTATAAATATGTCTACAATTACATTAATTATTAGAATCAGTTTATTCCATAAAATGATGTTTTTAAACCCTAAAATCACTTTACCAAAAATCATATGTCTTATATATATATATATATGTTAATAATAGACAATATTTGAAAATTAGTTTATCCTATTAAAATTACAATGTTTTACCTCTATTTTATAATTATATTATTTAAATAATTTACAATATAAAAATATTTATCTCATAGAAACTCAGTGTTGTGTGTATCGTACACTAACTCAGTGTTGCGTGCATAATATGCCAAGTCGGTGTTGCGTAAAACATACACCAAGTCTGTGTCATCTAATAAGAAATCCGAGATGGAATTGCATGTGAAAGGAATTTTTGACGTGATGTTTTAATGTTTATATATATATATATGATATGAAATATTTCTAGATTCTTTTGAAATGAAACGAAATATTGAAAAGACAAATTAATTAAAATAATAATAATTCTAACAATCACAGGGTGTTACATGAAGGGTGAAATTTAGTTATATTAGATCTATTTGCAGTTACAATATCATATAATCCATGTAATTATTGATTAAATTTCTATTATTTCTTCCCATTATCATCATTGAAATTACTAGTTTGTTGTAATGATGTTAGGATATAATTAAATGAATGTAAAAGATGAAGATATCCCAAATACTAAATTATACTTGTATTGTGGGTGTTGCGAGTTTTTAGTAATTCTATTTTGTGTAATGAATGATACAGATATGTTCATGGGGTTAATGGATGATTTGTTTAATTATTTCTTGGATAAGTTTATTGTGGTTTTTATCTACAACATCCTTGTGTATAATATGTTTGAGAAAGAGAATTCAAGGAATCTGTGTGTTGTCTTGGGAGATATTTTCCATGACTAGTGGTTTTGGATGTTGTCGAAGTGTGTGATTTGGGATCTAGATTATCATTTCAGGGAGCATGATATATCCCATTACGGGTTAGTTGTGGATCCTTCAATTATATAATTACTTGTGTATTTTGGATTTCCGAAGACATTGACATAGGTACAATGTATCCTTGGTCATTCCGGCTATTATAGAAGGTTCATAAATGATTTTCCTCAGGCTGTGACTCCACTGATAGGATTAATTTGCAAGGATTAGGTGTTCATGTGGAATGATAAATGTTAGAAAAAACATTTATTATATTAATGATAATTTGGAAAATTATCTAGTTCTTTGTCTTCCTACATATGGAGTTATGTTTTATGTTTTATGTGATACTTCGCATTTTGGGTTGGGTTGTGTAACGATGTAGTAGAGATCGTTTGTTTCATATGGGTCATGGCAGTTATGTACCCAGAATCATAATAATTCATCCCATGATCATGAATTGGTAGTATTGGTTTTGTCCCCGAATGTGAGGATAAATTAACTCATAGGTGAGAAATTAGTGGTCTTCACAAATCATAGAATACATAGTTAGGTTTTATCCAAGTGTGAATTGAACCTATGTTAATGTCAATGGATGGAGTTCTCATGTGATTTCAACTTCTATATTTAATAAACACCTAGAAAAGATAATCTTATATTTTATTCACTAAGAAGGAAGTTGTGCAGTGATGAACTAATTGAATATGGTGATTCTTGGAGAGTGATGGGTGAAAAATCAACGTTGAAATTAGATATAGGAGAAGGTGGGTAGAAGTTATCTTTTTTATATGATGGTGAAACCATATTAGGCGCAGCAAGTGGAGGAATCCCAGATGGGGGATCTGGAGTGCGTGGTCTAGAGAGGCTAGGATCATTTTGGTGAGGCCCCTAATGGTTGGTCTGAGGATGGACAAAACTGGGTGTTATTCTGGTGAAGGATTTTCATTCCCTTGTAAATGGGTGATATGTTTCCCAAATACAACCATAGTTCTCCTTTGGTTGTATATTATGGTGTCACAAAGATGTACCAAGCATTGAGAGGTAAAATTTGGTGTTTTTTGTTTAAGCATACAATTTCAGAGTTTGTGTCATGATGTTTGGTCTCCCCGAAAGTGTAGGTCAACCATTGTCTTCCTGGTGGTTTTCTCCAGAAATCAAAAGTTCTCTATTGAATGTGGGAGGAAATATTAATGAACATTGTTACCCATTTACCTCATGAATATGGAGGCTATGATGGCGTATGTGTGGTAGTAGAGCTTTTGAAAAAATATGCTCACTTTATATACATCATGGATTGAATCTCAGTGGAAGTTTTATTGTGGATGTATCTAGAGGAGGTGGTGAGACTCCATGCTATACTTAAGATGATAATTTCTGATTAAGATCGATTTTTTACATCTAGGTAGTAGATAGGTTTCCATTATTCGTTTTGTTATTATTTATTCCTTATCAACAATTTTCATCCACATAAAAACGTTCAGATAGAGTGGACCACCTAGACTCTAGATGACTTGTATCACTCTTTTGTCCTAGATTTTGGATGTTCATTGATGAGGTAATTTCCCTTGGTAAAATTCATGTAAAACAATATCATTCACCCCACCATAATAATGGTGCCATTTGATGCGTTGTATTTCCAACCCTTCCATTATCTATTGTATTAAAATATAGCCTTAATGATAGAAATTCTCAGATAGGAACATGTACATAATATGGAAGAGATGGTTGAACTGCTTCATGAGAGTATAAAAGTAGAACATGATAATAAAAAATACTAAATTATCATTGGATGAGACCTCTGTAGTTCCACATAGTAAATTATATAATTCTGAAGGTGGTTCACCATCATGGGTAGTGAATGTTTTTTCATGGGTGTAAGATTTATCCATGGATTTTTGGGACATTATAGGTGTTGGATCATGTTGGAGTCATGGAATATTAAATAGCACATGCCACAAATATGATCTGGATACATTATGATTTTCACATGTGGAAACTCTCTCATTATCCTCACGATGACTCCCATGTCAATAATTGGGGTGAGATCAATGATAATGATATATCATTCATTGAGAAGTGTCCTGTAGAGATCTAGGACCACCGGAAGATGTTGTTTCATTGGATTACAATCCACTTGGTTCATGTATTTTGTGGAACAATGGAATTGAGGACAGTACATTGGAACATGAGTCACAAATACCCACTCATTACCGCGATCTGTTAGATATTGACCTATTCACATGTAACATTGTTTGTTTTAGGGTTATAGATTATTCTGGTTGTGATATGGATTTAACTTTTTTCTTTTTTGTTCGTTCCCTTATTTTTTGAGGTTTCTCCCCCTAGAGAGGGTGTATGAGCTGGTTGTGGTGGTTGTTTTTGTTTCTCTTGTTCCTCTAGTGAGGTGGTGAGATACTGTGGTGATGAAAGTCTAAATATTTATCTCATGGGGGGGGGTGTTCGGATGGATCATTTCAATTTATTCTATGGGTTGGGTTTGGAGTCTCTGGGACCATAATGTCTTGAGAGGTATCTCTTGTAAGGTCCAAGATCCCGATGGATTGACCCATTACATCGTCCAAAGGCTTATGGAGCTCAAAGGAGGCTCAGATGACATTTGGTGGAGTTCAGGTGATTAAAATTTGTGGAAAGGAACATTCATGAAATTAATGTCATTTTTGAACCATGTATAATAATTTAAAGATGTGAAACTGGCATTCACATCATATAATATTTCATGGTTTGAAAATAAATTGATTGGTGATGGGGTTTCCACTGAAAATTATCCTCAATGAATTACATGATGTGAAAGAGGATTACATGTCATGTAATCCCCCAACACTATTATGTTTTATGTGTTTTACCATTTATTTGGGTTTTTAGACCCTTTGACTACAACTTCCATCCCTCTCTTCCAAGGTTACTTGAATGTCCCCTCCTCATAATTTTGTAGATCCCTTCGATGGGAATCGATCATGGTCTATGATCATCAATATGTTGGGACTCGAATCGATCCAAGGTGAGTTTTTACTCTATTTTATCATGGTTTCTATGATTTTTGTTCTCGTTTCCTGTCACATATTCTCACCATTATATGGAAGTTTCTTACCCATGGTTCTAATGGGGTTTCTCCCATATATTATTTGTGTGGTGGGGTTAGGATTTCCTCATTTTGATTCAGATCTAGTAGTAAAGGAGATTAGAGATCCGTTGTGTGGTATGTTCTCATGTGATTAATGTCAACAACCTTTTGAGGTAATGTATTCATTACTTCACTCTTTATTTACACACCATCATAGAGGTATCATGCTTTATTCCCTCGAATTTAAATGAAATTGACCTAATTAAACACTTAAAATGGATTATGTAATTGGTATGTATCATGAAGTGATGTTTCTTATTTGTACTAATATAGTAGTTGGCTTCTTGATTTTTTAGATTGTGTGATATAAATTACTTCCATTGTTTAGAATGTGGTTCATTTTCTAAATTCGTAATGAACAAAATTTCATAATTAACTTATATTGAATTGTCTAAAATATAGAGGAATGTTTAATGAATCTTGTAGTTTTTTTATTTAATGTTAATAAAATTAATGAAAGTGTGCATGTTTAATTGAAATGGTTACTGAACCTAAATCATGTTGATTCTTGTCATCAAAATAAATGAAGTCATGATAAATTAATTTTTTAATTAATTTTTTATATATATTGATAGCTTGTTTCTTAGGTTTCGCATTGTTAGAACAAGTGGATACTGAATAAGATAATTCAGGATGGAATAAGAAATTTTTATATGATAAATGATAATTACATTATATGGACCGAGTTCTCCATTTTCTTGTAAAGGAAATTTTCATTGTGATGGAGGCATGATAACTAATTATGTGTGAATTCTAACCCCATTATTTTAGGGAAAAAATCATGGTTTCTTATTTTTTTCCAGGTGGTTATGAGGTGACGTGAGCCTAGGAGGACTGATATTGGGATGGTTGAGCCTAGAGGGATATTTTGATATGAAAGTTAGGGTGGCCTTATTATTATGGAAGCGGTTGACACCCTTAGTGGTGAGATTCATATGTATATTCATGTGTGTGTCGGGTAGGACACTAGGGATTAAAAACTGATTGAATCTAGGATTTTTTATTTTTATGAATGCTTTATGATTGTTTGAATCATTTATTTTGTAAAAGGATATGTTTTTTATTAATCCTCGTTCCTTCCCCCACTACTTGACATAGAATGTTGTGGTGGGTTACTCTCTTTTCATGGGAGGAAAATATGTGCAGGGTATTCTATCTGATTTGCTTTTTTAACTCATAATGGTTGGATGAGTTTACTCTCCTACTATAGAGGGCAACAACTAGATGGGTTTTTGATCAACTCACCCTTTTTATACCCTTTTCCTGGGAGGTTAGAATTTATTCCTAGAGAACCTGGTGATATTGACTGTATTTTTGTTAAATAAATTAATAAATTTTTAACCCATGGGGTGGGATCTTGATTGGATGTAGTACTGATGTTTCCATTCTGAGAATCTGTGGGCTTAGTTTTTTTATGCATGGAGTGAATGGATCTTTGTTGAAATGGTAATGTGATTAGATGAGGAAATGTTAATATTTAGGAATAGTTAATAATTAAATAATTGAAATTGAATTTTATAAAAAATGATATATTAATTTAATGTGTCACATTAAAAATTTGTGTACCTATAGGATATCTTGTCTAATTAGTGGTAGTCAAGAGTGTAATAGACATTATCTTCAGTTGGGTCATAGAGAGGTTATTCTAATTATGTGGTTGTGAGCTATATTATAACCTATCATTTTTGGTTATCTAGATGCTAATCCACCCAATCGGTTTAGGAAATTGACACCTTGGATATTTGGACCCCCATGATATATTTTCCACAACATCCCGGTGGGAGGATGGATGGCTAACTACCCCCTTTCCCCCCACTCTCTTCTCTTGGTAGTTATTGGTGCCAATATGAACAACAGTTTGTTTTCCCTATATATGTGTGTAGATGGATATATTGTATTTTGGTTGTTTGGGACTCATGTATTTTTGTAATTGTTTCATATGAACAATTATATGTTTAGCATGTATAGATTGTGATGCCTAGAGTACCCTTACTCAGTGTATGGGATATGATGGATTGAGGTATGATAACTGATATATGATACACGTTATGTGATCTATGATTCCTCCCAGAAACTACCTAGTTACTTTTGGTTATATGGATGTGGTGGTGTGTTTCCCAAGGTTCATATTGTGCTTCTTCATACAAATGTCTGCAGGATAGCCTTTTTAGAGGGAGATACTCATGACATGCGATGTTGGGGAAGAGAAGCAAACAAGTGGGGAAGTCTTAGTAGGGGACCCATCATTTTATTTATTATATTATATTCATCTATAAGTGATACTTGGTGAGAGTATCCACAATGAGGCTAGGAACATAGCATACCTCTTTAGGTGATGAGTTAGTTTCATTAATTGTTCACTTTTCTTAATCAATTTTTCATTACCTTTGGTTTTAGAGGCTCCAAGGAGGATCCAAATGAGTATAATTTTATACTCAATAAATTTATATATAAATTGTTTTCATTTTGGAGTATGATGGAGATCATGATGGTTAATAATATCTTGGGATTTTGTATAAGCTGTTTATGAATCATGGTTGCAGAAGTGTTTACTTTCTTTACATAGTTATAGCTTTACATATCAGCTGTGGTATTTTATGCAAGAAATTAAATTTTTGTAATTGGGTTTTCATTTACATTGTATTATTAATTGGATTTGGTTGGTGTCTATCTTATCTACCTCTCTAGCATGTGTATTTATTTGAGGGAAATTACTCCCATCGACATGTTTGTAATAACCTTATTGATAGTCACAAAGTCGAGGCCAACATGAGGTAGAACTCAGGGTCATTATCTCTTTTCACCCATTTTCTACCTAAGAGAGGTACACTTTTTGGGGATGGGTCCTCATAGACTTCCATAAAATATAATTAACCAATGAAAAACATTTTTAATGTGGTTTTGTACATAGTTTTTTTTATTTTTCTACAACATATAATAATCTTAATTCACTATTATTAAAATGTAACTAATGATTGTATAAGCATAATATGTTATCAATTCCTATAAAATATAATGTAATTATTGATAAAATTTCCCATTATTTAAGCCATATACTAAACTAATGGGTGGTATTTCCATAAATTTTTCCTAAAATATCATTACCCTATTGACATTCCAACCACAAGAATTTCTAAAAGGGGTGTCTAGGAAATTGAACTTATGATAAACCTTTAACTCACAACACATGATGTAATCCATGAATCTTATGTTAATTAATAATAAATGGTTCTAAAATTTCGAAATATCCTTAAATTATTAATGGTACTTATAACCAAAATATCATTGGTAAAATTCTTATAAAATTTAATTCATGATTTTTATATAATCAAATTATTAATCATTTTAATTTGAAAAAATGTTCCTTCATTGGTATAGGACATAACCATTAGAAAAGGGAATTTATTGACATAATTCTTAGGTTAACTACATTATGGAAATGATATATAAATTTATCATTATGATGATTTTTATTTCCCTCTATTATAATCTTAATTTATTCTCAGTAATCCATTGATTTACGTTCTTCTCATCTTCACATAAAGAATTTTTCAATTTCGTTGAGAAACATTCCAATGTGTCTCATTCTTGTGTTTTAACAGGATAGAAATGAAGCCTTATTTCTTCATGTGATCCAACCATTGAGTTCTTATCAAAATCTATCCTCTTATTCATTAGTGGGTCTGATAGTTTATTAGTGTATAAGTTGTTAGTCATATTTTTAGATAACATAATATGAATTATAATATATTCATTCACCCCATTCATTATAAAATTTGGTTTCTCAGAGTCACAACATGTTCCTTCATGTTCTATGTTAATATGATTCTTTGGGTTCCATATATTAACTGAATCCAAAAATTACACTGTAGAAAAATCTTAATAGTGGGAAAACCATGGAATCATTTATAGTAAGTCTAAATCATGAAACATAATTTTCAATATAAAAACTTTTTATTAACTAAGGTCATTCTATTTAATAATATATTAAACTCCTTTAGAATTTTATTTAAGGAATATTTGAATTATCCAGTGAATATACATTTGGTGTTTCAAACTAAGTATGGCCTAAGGCCTAATTTTTGCACCAGGTGATTATTGGGTGAAGAAAATTGTGCCCATTTTTTCATTATTACACCTATGTACATCTGTTCCAGAACCAATTACACTAGTAGTATCAAATAATGGACGTATTTCTAGGAAAACCCAAGTAATATATTCCTTATAATCATTTTAGGATGTCACTATAATTATACTAATATTTTATCATAGAGTTGTGTTCTTTTATCTATGATTTCTTAATTCTAATTCTTAACTTACTACTAGAAATCATCGGTTACCACCTGTAGGATCCCAAAACCCAGTAACTTGAAGCTATTATATAGATAATTATATTTTCATAATATTCAAGGACTCACATCTCAATAAACCAAATTGTTTAGTAGTTTGGGTAAACTATATACATACTCAAGTCTTGAATTACATTTGAAAACCAAAATTACAATATAGTTTATTTAAAAAAAATTATTTGATATATAATATCCTCTCATATCAATCATAAAAAGAAAAATGGATTCCAGGGAATGGAAACAAAATAAGGGTGAAAACAATGCTAGTTATGGGTAAAGAACAGTAGATGATATCATGAATCAAGAGGCATAAAGAATATGTTAAGATAAATAATAGAAAACACATTCCATTTAATCAATAAACTAAAATGAAAGTATTTTTATAGATAATATCTATGAAACAATATCATGTATAATAATAAATAGAGAATGGTAATTAACTTATAACACATTATATTTAATAACTAACTTGAATGTCATAACTGGGTAAGGAATAGTCAATGTGGAATGATAAATAACTGGAAACATATTACATTTAATCAATAACAGAGAATGAAAGGAATCTAGAGGTAATATCATTGACAAAGTATCATGGAGAATAATAAAAAAAATCAATGAATGAAATTTTTAATTATTATGCACCATGATCTAAGAAATCACAATACAACTACCATCAAGACCTTCAATAGTGCTGTTAAAAACATCCGATAAAAACTCTTGTAATGCTAGATTACCTAATCTCCTCATTAGACTACTGATTCTTATAGGGGGTTTATAATTTCAATGTCCACCAATCCTTTTAGATCAAAATCATTGCACATATATCGAATAATAAATTAAATTCATTAATCAATATTCCATAATAACAAATATTAGTTTTTAGTAATGGATACTGATTTATCATAACTACCACAATCAATCAAATAACATTAAAAATCAAACACCATATATAGAAATTACATATGGTATATGAAGTTACCATATCTATGCTAAATAATCTTGATATTTGGTTGAAATTTAATATCTTATGATCACAAGAATGTGAGTATTTCATGGGGATGTTAATAACTACAAACATGAATCATGAATGTTATTTTCAATTGAATCCATGTTTAAAATAATAATAAACTATCCTAATGAATAATAATGATTCTATTAATACCAGATTCCCTCAATAGATTATATGTAAAATAAAGGTTTGTTTTCATTTATGATTAGAAATTCTATTAAAATATATTTAAAAAAATTCATCTGGAAAATACCATTTTCATGAATAAACCAACCTTTTAAAAAATATAATACTTTGAAAGTCCATTAAATTGGAAATAAATTTTTGAAACTAGTAATTTAATGATAATTAAAGAAAATAATTCATTAAAAATTTCTTAGTAATATTTATAATGAATATTCAAATGAATGATAATGTTGAATGAGTGTAATTTTATTTATTCTATAGAGTTTAAAAAGAACATTACTCTTCTAATATAAAAAGGAATGAGAATTTCCATTATTAGAAAAACACAATAAGATTAATTTCAGAATATTTTGTAAAAAAATGAAAATTGGGTAAAATTTTATTTAATAAATCATTTTTAATCCATTAAAAACATTTTTTCAAAACATTTATAGAAAAAATTGTATTGGAAGAAACCATATTTTGGATTTATGAGAGAAATGATTTAGGATTTTCATAAAAAATTATCAAAAAAATTAACAATAAAATAGTGGAAAATGGTAAAATAAATTTAAAATATATTGATGAGAAATAGGAGTATAGAATTATATGTTTATATTTTAAAATTATCAAATAATTTACATCAATGTGAATACCTTTATAAAAAATATCTATTAGAATGAGATTTTTAAATATACACTCAAAAGGATCCCAACATATATTTGATAAATAAAAAATGAAACAATTATGTGTATAAATATTAAATAAACATAAAAAAGTTTCAATAAAACATATTACAATAAAAATACATTACACATGTAATCTAAAAATATCAAATATAATAAAGAATTAACAAACCAAAATGAAAAAAAATTGAGTAATGAAATTCTTTACCACTTGGTAACTTCTATCTCAAATCATCTTGGATTAAATACTTGAAATTGAAAATTAAAATAACCTGACAACGGTTTTATTCATGAAATTAAATGTCAAATGCGGTGTATATACACTACATCAATCAAAACAGGTGCATAACATTAAAATATGACTCGGTGAAATGAAATTGAGATGATATCCCTAACCACCTGATTATTTTTTGTTGGAAATTCCTTAACAAAATTTATAATATTTTTTTGTAATTTTTTAATATTATTTTTGGATCTTATTAAATTTTATAGTATCATATATGAACCTTCTATAACATTTTATCACATGTTCACTAATAATCATTCATTTTTATAATTTTTAAGGTGTTAATTACCTTGTTTTTTCATTCATGCCTTTTCATTAAAGTCCTTGTTATTGTTAAAATTATATAGGTACATAATATCCATAATGATAATAATGAAATAATTATCATACTTTTACATCAGTTTTATTATTAATAAAAATATTGATTCATTTTTTTGGAAATTAAGTATGTTACAATCCTTGAGATGGTAGGTAATACACATACATGAGTAACATTTCCAATTTCCAATTATGATTATGTAAAGAAGGTAAATATCATTAGACCAAAACATAATGATAATAACATATTTTATAACATATTTTATATTTATAAAAATAAAAAATTTATTTGGTTAATGAAAAAATGATTCAAATTGTCTCATGATGGAGGTAGTCCACGTGTGCATGAATAATGCTATAATTCAAAAGGAAGTGAAAAATGTACTAAAGAAAATGATATAATTTTAAAGTGTGATAAATCATTCAGAAATATCACAATTATTTAATTTATAAAACACAAAATCATTATCATTATCTACATCACAATATATTTAATGTGTTAGTGAAAGATTAATCACATCACTTCGCGGGGCGGTAATGACATCATTTCATGAGGCGGTATTCCACCATACACACAAATAATGATTTCGTAATCGATTTTATTCTAGTGGGGTTTTTTTGTAGGTCCATAACATAACACAAAAACATATCATTATATTAAATATATTTATTATATTATATCATTATGTTTTCTAAAAACATAACAAGGTATAGGAGGAAATAAAATTAAATGCTCGTTGAAGAATGTTTTCTCTTCTTATGGTAACCTACATCATTTTGCACCAAATCCTTCTAAAATGGTATTTCTGCCTATGGAAATAAATAGAAGATTATGGGATGGAATTTGGAACATTATTTGGGTATGTATGTTGTGAACCAAATGTATTTTTGTTGGGACCAAGTTTAATGGAGAAGAAAGTTTGGAGAGTTATCCTTTGTAGAGTGTTGTATTTTGTTGTCAAAGAAGATAAATCAATTCACTTTGTAGAAGGATCACAAATCAGACGATGCGTTTTTGGTATGTATTTTACACATATCATGAGTTAGGAAAACTTGTGATGCAATCCATGCGAAGGAAAGGGGGGAGAAATGATGATGCTAGTCATATAATGATTTGATTGGAAGAAATGATACTGCTGGGGGATATGGAAGTTTCAGTTCCCATTACAACTCTGACGATGCTAAAGCTGATCTGTCAAATGATAAATTTCACGATAGTGGGATTCATGATAAGTGTAACATCCCAAGTAATTAATGAATAATAGATATTTTTATCTATGTCTATTAATTATTAAGATAGTGTTTTAGAGGCATAAAATGAAAATAAATACAATCTTATGCATAGAATACACTAATATTCTTAAAAGATTGTTTTACTGCCTAATGATGGAAAACCCTTTTTAAATCTGTATTTTGAAAATTTTATAAACTATGTTTGTCAAAATAAACTTATTCTTTATGATTGGGACATCAAAATTTAATTTTTGTGAATTTTTGGTATTTTTCTGACAATGTTCATTTTTTTAATGAATAGTGAAAAATACTGCATTTTACATCAAAACTGCTTTTTAATCTAATTTATTTATACGATTATATTATCTTCTGAATTGGTTTTGAAGTGAAATTAGAATATATTTTTACCATTTAATCCAATGGTGGTCATTTTAATCAATTTCACTTTGAAATTGGACTTAAACTACTGTCAATCTTTTGATACTTATTGTTTCAAAAAAACACGCTATTTGCTCTGACAACGGGAATTAATTATTAAATTAATTAATGTGACTTATATGTTTTGATTATTGTAAAATAGATTTCATTTTTTAATTCATAATATCAAATATAGCTTAGGGTGAATTTTTGGTAATTTTCTGAAAAACTTCAATTTTTGATGAATAGTGAAACCACTAAGTGGTACTTATAAAGACTGATTTTCCGTTTAAATGAAATTTTTCAATCATTGTGTTTTTAATTTCAAAAATCTGACATACATGGTTTTCATTAAGATGTAAAATGTGTTTCAATGAGATTATAATAATTTTTGGTGAATAGTAACTTATTAAGTTGTTAATCGCGATTAGTAGTAATTAGTGTAGTTTAATGTATAAATAATGCTTTAATAATATGAAATGACCTAGAAACATGTCCCAACCTTATTGGTTGTGTCATGGCCAACCAAGACAAGCCATGTGTCAACTTGGGGACCCCATGGAGACACTTTGGTTGGGAAATGACATAAATAACTTCTTATTTAATGTAAAAGTAAAAATGACACAAACATAATATGTTTTACGAAAACAATTTTTACATGGGGTTATAAAGATCGGATTTTTGATTATAATTAGTCATTGGAAAACTAAAAATATTTTCTACATCATAGTATTTTTTTTAATTTTTATACATTAAATAAATTAAATTATTTATGACATAATAATGATGCAGCGATGACATCATTATTTGACGATTTAAATAAAATGGAAAGATAATGAAAAATCTAAAACCTACACATGGCCAATACCAATTGAATGATTGGATTTCAAAGCCTTATCACCTTATCCTCGAATTATAGCAATGTGGGACCTTTTGAATCCGAAACTCTTTTTAACATAAAGTAATATTTCTTTACTTTCCAAAAGTGCCCCTCCTCTCCTCTTATAAAAGGCCCCCAACTCTACCTCATTTCACACACTCCTAAAGCCTTTGGCTCGGAAAACCCCTTCCCATTTACTCTCTCCACATCCCTCTACTCATCCTAGATGATTCCCTTTGGGCAGAATCCTTTCAAAGGAAGCCTTTAGGCTCAAATCAAAAGGAGTAACACCTTTAAAGTTAATTCATTCTCTCATGTTCATTTGTTTTATTTTGCTTCTCCAACCCCCTAAACTCTTTTTATTGACTTCTTTTGTAACAACAACAGTATCTTAAATATACTAGGATGTTTTCATAAGATTTATTTGAGCTACACTCTCACAAAACTACATCAAATGGTTAAAGAACATACGGTTTCCGTGGATGGTGAAATTCTGCCTCCCGAAACGATGATTGTTCAATACTCATTTAACACCTTCAAAGGTGGCCATTATGATGTCACTATTATTATATATGATATATAATATGTTTATGTTTTCCTTAAGCTTCTGTTTTTTTTATTTTGGTCATACCTTTATGGTTTCCATTATGGGTAAACACGATATCTTCATTTTAGGAAGTGCGGACTACCGCCCCCTAAAACTGATTTGATTCGTTAATACCATGTGTGGGATGTGTAAAGGATAATGTTAATGATATTATATATGTTATTATACTGGAATTATAATATACTCTTATATAATTATGATTCCATTCCAGAAATACGAAATAGAAATGGAAGTAGCGTTCATGCATACGTACGGCTTACCGTCTCCATGAACGGTGCATTTCATTTCTTACCTCTAAATGTGATGTAATATTATAAATACATGTATATGATGAATATATATGATATATATGTTATCCAAATCATTAATATCATTCTGGATATAACGAAACTTTGACCAAATTAACAACATGTAAGTCTAAGAAGTCTATTTTTTGACTTAAGAACCAAATACCGACAAAATGAACATTATTAACTTAAATGATTACATGATGTTCATAACATTGTATAAAAGGAATAATGAACTTGAAAAAGGTTCTTAAGAAAGTATAGATTAACTCAAGTTTATTATTCATGAGATTAAAGAATGGACGGGTCAAGTCGGATACGAGGTATGGGACTTCGTCTCAATCTCCTTTCATTGAGGCATATTTTATTTTATACACAACTTTATTTTATACGGTGTATAAACCCCTTTGACTTTTACATTTATTCAAAAGGAATATTTTTTATACGAAGCGTTTACTAAATGACAAAAGGGAATGTTTTTGTCGTACTTATGCGGCGACAACGACTTCTCCGCAATCGTGACTGTTATTTGAGTTTCGGCTTCCTCTACAAGCCATACCTTCTTTTTAAAATAAAAATAAATACCATGTTTTACTTTTCTTTTATTTTGGTATTGAAAATGGTTTTCACAATGTTTTTGTTTTGTATTGATATCTTGTGATTGAAATGTGGAAATGTTATGTTTCCTTTATTCATGTTTTATGTGTTACGATTATGTTATGGTTCTTGGGCATTATTATGAAGATGGGTGGTTCCGTGATAAACTAAGGGTGGGTGAGCCCGATATAGCTCTCCAATGCATTGGGTAACGCGAAGCAGTGAAACATTAAGGTTTCTCCGAAGAGATTTTAGGGAATATACTGTGGTGGGTATTCCAAACGTAACCAAGAGGGTTACTCCCTACGTAAGAATGTTATGAATGCCTCAAGTTACCATTATGTATTATGATTTCTATGATTTATTCATGATTTTATGAGGTATGTTAAAGTTCCTATGTTTTATGGGTAATGTATGATTTAATTCAAATGTATATATGAACTCATGTTTCCTTTCCATGTTTTTATAACCCATACTGAGCTTTTTGTGCTCATACCAAGTTTTTTTTGAAATGTTTTTCACAGGTCAATGGAAAGGTACGTGATATGATGATAGTGTCAAGGAAGTGTCAAGAAATAATCCATGTTTTATTTTAAATGTGTTTCCATTGATGGGAATGAAGAATACTATCTTTATGTAACCACTTTGTTTATATGTGGAATGTAATGCAAGTTTTATGATCTAATTCTCTAAAACTCTAAACCCGAAAAGATCCTCAATGTGTAATCTTGTAATAACTCATGATTAAGTAAGGTTTAAGGCTGGGGCCTTATATTTGGTATCAGAGGTCGGTTTAGATAACTTTAGGAGTTATAATTCTATTAAATGATTATCCAATTTTTTTTTAAATGATATAGAATTTGAAGATTACCATGTTCCTTCATCTAAGACATGTTTGTTCAGAATGGTTTTCCGTAGAGGAAACAGGGAGGCAGTGTTAGGAAGGCATACAGAAGGAAATAACCTTCTGAATCAGCATCCTGAGATGGTTGGAATTGGAACTGAACAGTTTTTTGTAGTGATGGCACAGTTGACTCAGGCTATAAATGGTGGTAGTATCCATGCACGAGATCAGCCAGATCAACCGAAGAGGAACATGTTAGTGGTGGAACATTTCATGAGGCAACATCCCCCATCATTCAGATGATCATCTGACCCTGTGCTAGCTAAAGGGTGGATTAAAGCACTGGAGAAGATTTTTGATGTCGTGGGGTGTTCAGACAATCAAAAGGTTAGTCTTGCTATTTACTGTTTGGAGGGTGAAGTAGATCAGTGGTGGTCTATGGTTAAAAATATCAGGGACGCCGATGAGATTGATGCTCTTGACTGGGATGAATTCAAAGGTATGTTTCTTGAGAAGTATTTTCCTATGGCTGTTCGACTTAGGATGGAAAATCAATTCTTGGAATTGAGGCAAGAAGAAGACTCTGTGGCTGCCTATGAATAAAGGTTCACTCGATTGGCAAGGTATGCTACAAATTTTATCCGAGACCTTGATAGTAAAATCAATGGTTTTTACTCAGGATTAAAGCCAAAATATCGAAGGGCATTAGCGTCTCGTGAGTTTAAAATTTATCAAAAGCTTGTTCGATGTGCTGAGAAGGTGGAAATGGAGTTTGCCGATGACCAAATGTTCTATAACAACCGGCAGAAGAAGAGGCTGAGGTGGCAGGAAAAAGGAAAGAATTCTTCAAAAAAGTCTGATGGTAAGAAAACCAAGTTTCCAGTTTGTGATAAATGTGGCAAAAGGCATGCTGGGGAATGTCTTCTGAATTCTGGAAAGTGCTACCGATGTGGTAAGATGGGACAAAAGGCTCGTGATTTCACTGAAAAGGAACAAGGTGAAGGTAAGAACAAATTTAATTTATAGTTAGTGAAATGTTATAAGTGAAATGAGATGGAATAACTGTTGATCCTGCAAAAACAAAAGTTGTGGAAGATGGCCAAGACCCACAAATGTAACTGAGATTCGTAGCTTCCTTGGTTTGGCGGGCTATTACCGAAGGTTTGTTAGAAATTTTTCACAGTTATCTAGTCCAATGACTAAGCTAACTCGGAAGGGTGTTAATTTTATCTCGACAAAAGAATGTGATGATTGTTTTCAGGAATTGATAAGATGATTGGTGAATGCTCCAGTTTTGGCACTACCTTATAGGAATGGTGAGTTTGTTATATACAGTGATGCTTCATTGAAATGACTTGGTTGCATCCTAATGAAGACTGATCAGGTAATTGCTTATGCTTCATGACAGTTGAAAACTCATGAGGTAAATTACCCTACACATGATTTGGAATTAGCTGCTGTTGTTTTTTCTTTAAAAATTTGGAGGCATCATTTGTATGGAGTAAAGTGTGAAATATATACCGATCACAAAAGTTTAAAGTATATATTCACTCAGAAAGAGTTGAACATGAGACAAAGAAGATGGCTAGAATTAATCAAAGATTATGATTGTACAATTCATTACCATCCGTGAAAAGCAAATAAAGTGGCTGAGGCTTTGAGTCAAAATAGTAATGCTTCATTAACAATGTTGCGTTTGGAACGTGATCCTTTGGTTAAGGATTTGATGAACTTTGGAATAGAAGTTGTTGGTGTAGGAAGTCCTTCTGTTTTGTTTCAGGTATCAGTGAGATCATCACTATTAGATAGAATCAAGCAAGCACAGAAGAAAGACATTGAGTTGCAGAAAAAGGTAGAGCTGGTTCAGAAAGGTAAGTTGCCTGAATTCAACATTGATAATGATTGTGTCTTGAGATTTGGGAAGAGACTGTGTGTGCCTTGTGATTCACAGTTGAAGAGAGAGTTGTTATGTGAAGCTCATAGTTCTCCGTTTTCAGTTCATCCGGGAAGTACTAAGATGTATAGAGATCTGCGGGAGTATTACTGGTGGGATGAAATGAAAAGAGACATTGCTGATTTTACTGTGAAGTATTTGACATGTCAACAGGTTAAAGCAGAGCGGCAGTTACCAAAAGGGATGATTTAGCCTTTACCAGTGCCAGAGTGGAAATGGGAGAATATATCCATGGTCTTTTTTGTTGGATTTCCGAAGACATCTCGAGGTAATAATGCAATATGGGTTATTGTTGATCGCTTGACTAAATCTGCTCATTTCCTTGCTATACGAGATACTTTTTCCCAAGATCAACTTTCCTGTTTGTATCATAAAGAGATAGTCAGGTTACATGGAGTTACTCTCTCCATTGTATCGGATCGTGATCCCAGGTTTACTTCTATCTTTTGGAAAGGCCTTCAGAAGTCGTTGGGTACTGAATTAAATTTTAGTACAGCTTTTCATCCTCAATCAGATGGGAAGTCAGAATGAAAAATCTAGACATTGGAGGATATGCTACGAGCTTGTTCTATGGATTATTAGGGAAGTTGGGACCAACATCTTTCTGTGGTTGAATTTTCATATAATAGCAGTTTTCATTCCAGTATACAGATGGCACCATTTCAGGCATTATATGGGATGTGGTGTCAAACTCCAGCTTTCTGGGATGAAGTGCGTGAAAGGAAGTTGATGGGACCAGAAATGGTAGAAGACATGGCAGAAAAAGTTTAGTTGATTCAGAAACACAAGAGAACAGCTCAGAGCAGGCAGAAGAATTATGCGGATAACCGGAGGAAGGATCTATCTTTCGAGGTAGGTGATCATGTTTTTCTCAAGGTTTCTCCTTGGAAAAGTGTGATCAGGTTTGGTAAGAAAAGAAATTTGAGTCCAAGGTTTGTTGGACCATACGAAATTCTGGAGAGAGTTGGATCAGTTTCATTCCGAGTGTCTTTACCTCTGAGTTTATCTCAGGTACACAATGTCTTTCACGTTTCGATATTGAGAAAGTATATGCCAGATCCATCTCATGTTTTGAGCCCAGAGGTAGTTTAGCTGGAAGAGAACCTATCTTATGAGGAACAATCGGTCCATATTCTTGACCACAGGGAGAAAGTGTTACGCAATAAGGTGATTCACCAGGTAAAGGTTTTGTGGAAAAACCACATGATTGAAGAGGCAACATGGGAATCTGAAAATGCAATGAGGGATAAGTACCCCCATTTATTCGATAAGTAAATAAATTGCGAGGACGAAATTTTCTAAAGGGGGGAAGGATGTAACATCCCAATTAAGTAATTAATAATAGATATTTTTATCTATGTCTATTAATGATTAAGATAGTGTTTTAGAGGCGTAAAATGAAAATAAATACAATCTTATGCATAGAATACACTAATATTCTTAAAAGATTGTTTTACTACCTTATGATGGAAAACCCTTTTTAAATCTATATTTTGACAATTTTATAAACTATTTTTGTCAAAAATAAATTTATTCTTTATGATTGGGACTTCAAAATTTACTTTGTTTGAATTTTTGGTATTTTTCTGACAATGTTCATTTTTAATGAATTGTGAAAAATACTGCATTTTACATCAAAACTGCTTTTTAATCTAATTTATTAATATGATTATATAATCTTTTGAATTGGTTTTGAAGTGAAATTAGAATATATTTTTACCATTTAATCCAATGGTGGTCATTGTAATCAATTTCACTTTTAAATTGGACTTAAACTAGTGTCAATATTTTGATACTTATTGTTTCATAAAAACACGCTATTTGCTCTGACAGCGGGAATTAATTATTAAATTAATTAATGTGACTTATATGTTTTGAATTTTGTAAAATATATTTCATTTTTGAATTCGTAATATCAATTATAGTTTAGGTTTAATTTTTGGTAATTTTCTGAAAAACATCAATTTTTGATGAATAGTGAAACCACTAAGTGGTACTTATAAAGACTGATTTTCCGTTTAAATGAAATTTTTCCATCATTGTGTTTTGAATTTTAAAAATCAGTCATACATGGTTGTCATTAATAAGTAAAATGTGGTTCAATGATATTATAATTTTTTTTGTTGAATAGTAACTTATTAAGTTCTTAATCGCGATTAGTGGTGATTAGTGTAGTTTAAGGTATAAATAATGCTTTAATAATATGAAATGACTTAGACACATGTCCCAACATTATTGGTCGTGTCATGGCCGACCATGAAAAGCCATGGGTCAACTTGGGGACCCCATGGAGACACTTTGTTTGGGAAATGACATAAATAACTTTTTATTTAATGTAAAAGTAAAAATGACACAAACATAATATGTTTTAAAAAAACAATTTTTAAATGGGGTTATAAAGATCAGATTTTTGATTATAAATAGTAATTGGAAAGATAAAAATATTTCCTACATCATAGTATTTTTTTTATAATTTTTAGAGATTAAATAAATTAAATTATTTATGACATAATAATGATGCAGCGATGACATAATTATTTGACGATTTAAATAAAATGGAAAGATAATGAAAAATCTAAAACCTACACATGGCCAAAACCAATTAGATGAGTGGATTTCGAAGCCTTATCACCTTATCCTATAATTATAGCAATGTGGGACCTTTTTAATCTGAAACTCTTTTTAAAATAATGTAATATTTCTTTACTTTCCAAAAGTGCCCCTCCTCTCCTCTTATAAAAGGCCCCCACCTCTACCTCATTTCACACACTCCTAAAGACTTTGGCTCGGAAAACCCCTGCCCATTTACTCTCTCCACATCCCTCTCCTCATCCTAGAGGATTCCCTTTGGGAATAATCCTTTCAAAGGAAGCCTTTAGGATTAAATCAAAAGGAGTTACACTTTTAAAGGTAATTCATTCTCTCATGTTCATTTGTTTTATTTTGCTTCTCCAACCCCTAAACTCTTTTTATTTAATTATTTTGTAACAAAACCAGTATATTAAATATACTAGGATGTTGTTATAAGATTTATTTGAGCTAAACTCTCACAAAACTGCATCAAATGGTTAAAAAACATACGGTTTCCGTGGATGGAAAAATTCTGCCTCCCGAAACGATGATTGTTCAATACTCATTTAACACCTTCAAAGGTGGCCATTATGATGTCACTATTTTTATATATGATATATAATATGTTTATGTTTTCCTTATGCTTCTGTTTTTTTCATTTTGGGCATACCTTTATGGTTTCCATTATGGGTAAACACGATATCTTCATTTTAGGAAGTGCAGACTACCGCCCCCTAAAAGTGATTTGATTCGTTAATACCATATTTGGGATGTGTAAAGGATAAAGTTAATGATATTATATATGTTATTATACTATAATTATAATATACTCTTATATAATTATGATTCCATTCCAGAAATACGAAATAGAAATGGAAGTAGCGTTCATGCGTACATACGGCCTACCGTCTCCATGAACTGTGCATTTCATTTCTTACCTCTAAATGTGATGTAATATTATAAATACATGTATATGATGAATATATATGATATATATGTTATGAAAATCATTAATATCATTCTGGATATAACGAAACTTTGACCAAATTAACAACATGTAAGTGTAAGAAGTCTATTTTTTGACTTAAGAACCAAATACCGACAAAATGAACATTATTAACTTAAATGATTACATGATGTTCATAACGTGGTATAAAAGGAATAATGAACTTGAAAAAGCTTCTTAAGAAAGTAGAGATTAACTCAAGTTTATTATTCAGGAGATTAAAGAATGGTCGGGTCAAGTCAGATACGAGGTATGTGACTTCATCTCAATCACCTTTCATTGAGGCATATTTTATTTTATACACAACTTTCTTTTATACGGTGTATAAACCCCTTTGACTTTTACGTTTATTCAAAAGGAATCTTTTTTATACGAAGCGTTTACTAAATGAAAAAAGGGAATGTTTTAGTCGTACGTATGCGGCGACAACGACTTCTCCGCCGTCGTGACCGTTATTTGAGTTTTGGCTTCCTCTACAAGCCATACCTTCTTTTTAAAAGAAAAATAAATACCATGTTTTACTTTCCTTTTATTTTGGTATTGAAAATGGGTTTCACAATGTTTTTGTGTTGTATTGATATCTTGTGATTGAAATGTGGAAATTTTATGTTTCCTTTATGCATGTTTAATGTATTACGATTATGTTATGGTTCTTGGGCATTATTATGAAGATGGGTGGTTCCGTGATAAACTAAGGGAGGGTGAGCCCGATATAGCTCTCCAATGCACTGGGTAATGCAAAGGAGTGAAACGTTAAGGTTTCTCCGAAGAGATTTTAGGGAATATACTGTGATGGGTATTCCAAACGTAACCAAGAGGGTTACTCCCTACGTAAGAATGTTATGAATGCCTCAAGTTACCTTTATGTATTATGATTTCTATGATTTATTCATGATTTTACGAGGTATGTTAAAGTGCCTATGTTTTATGGGTAAAGAATGATTTCATTCTTATGTATATATGAACTCATGTTTCCTTTCCATGTTTTTATACCCCATACTGAGCTTTTTATGCTCATCCCAAGTTTTTTTGAAATGTTTTTCACAGGTCAAGGGAAAGGTACATGATATGATGATAGTGTCAAGGAAGTGTCAAGAAATAATCCATGTTTTATTTTAAATGTGTTTCCATTGATGGGAATGAAGAATATTATCTTTATGTAACCACTTTGTTTATATGTGGAATGTAATGCAAGTTTTATGATCTAATTCTCTAAAACTCTAAACCCAAAAAGATCCTCAATGTGTAATCTTGTAATAACTCAAGATTAAGTAAGGTTTAAGGCTGGGGCCTTATAATAAGAGTAGAAAAATGGTTATGGGAAGCAGTGAAGAGAGAAAATGAAAAAGGAATGGACAATCTCGGGAGATGAAGTAATGTTATTGGGAATGGATGTAGCATGCTAGATTGAATATGGTTTAGATTTTTGCATGCAAGGCATAATTCAAGGTCAGAACATCGAAAAATGACAAAGGCATGGAGTGTGAAAAAATTTAGGCAGGTTGCGCGGAAAAATAAAGTGGTGCGTGAAATTGTAGCGGGTTGCGCGAAAAATCTGTGGGATGCACGAAATAGAAGAATGATGTATTTCACGCAAAAGATGTTTCATGATCAGAAGCTCAGAAATTTGCATAGGCACGAGCTGCGCGAAAAATTGGATCATTGCGTGAAATACGATGTCCCGTGAAAGGATGGGTTTGCCCGCAATATGGAATGCGGTGTGGAATTTTGCGCGCAATTGGTGCTTCATGCTTATAAGGATGAAAAATGGAAAAGGCATGAGGTGTGTGAAATATTGAAGCATGGCGCGAAATATGATGTTGCATAAAAGAGTTTTTACGTCATGAAGGAGGTTTTACGCGCGGATTAGTGTTTTGTGTGCGGGGTCAAAAATGCCTATAAATATGAGGCTAACCCTTTTAATTTGTTAATGCTCGACACTTAGAAGAAATCACAAGCTCTAGTGCATGTAAATTATATGCTAATTGAGCTCCGCAAAAAGAAAGAAGTTTGCATGAAAAGAGGATAGCTGCACGAAAAATTGAGAAGTTGCGCGAAAAGAGAAAAAGTTGACGCAAAAGGAAAGTTGTGAGAAAACTTTTTCATGCCTAAAGGGGTTTTTATACACGATCCATTTGAATTGCGCGCAAATAACCCTAAAGGCTGCGCGAAATATTTGGGGTCTTCGCACATATTCAGTAGTGCGTAAGAGAGTTCTTACCGGCTTCTGAGTAAGAAAGTGAAGATTTGTACTTCAGAGAATACATCTGTTCAATTGTAAATAAGAACTGAAACATTATGTTACACTATTTGTGATAAAGGGGGCACACACACTATTGGATTGTTTTCAAAATGATGCACAAGTGTAAGGGTATATCCTACTCGTTGTATTCCACATCAGAGGATTTTTTTCTAGTGGATTGTGTGGTACTAGATTGATTCTGTACCATACCAAGGATGTAGCTACTCTTATTGAGTAGTGAACCTTGTAAATCTTCGGTTCCTGTGGTTGCGTGTGTTCAACAGGGAAGAAACTCTTTAACAAGAGGCGAAGGTTGTTTCAAAAAAAGGGGAATCTTAAAAAGAAAAATATATCACTGATTCACCACCTCCCCCTTTCAGTGATACTTGGATACTGACTGGGAACTTCAATTTTAATAGGGAATACCACGTTTTTATTACATAACACTTCATTACATTTAACAAATTGAGGGTATTTGAAGTCTTGTGTCTTCGAAATAAGGTATGTAATACATGAAAACACAAAAAAAAATTAATAATATTCGAATACATCTGTAAATGTTCATACTATGTAAACTTTATTCAAATAAAAACCTGGAGAGATACACTATAAGAAAGGGTGAGCAACATTCCTTGTAAGGAAAACATGTTAAACCGTTTTAATGTGTACTTGAGTGATATAAATAAGAACATGGGGAATATCATGAAGGAATGATAAAAAGGAAAATAATAATAATAATAAATTTAAAAAAAATATGAAAATGGGAATAATAAATTTAATTTAGACATTCATAATAATACCACCAAGGTCCATCCCTAAGGTGTCTTACAATTTTATCAAGGTTATTAACCAAGGTATCGTAACAATTGTTATCTCTAGAGATTAATGTCATTACCCAATGCATTGGAGTCATATCTCGGCGCACCATTAATATTTAAATTTATTCTCGTGATCCACATAGATCATAATAAAAAATTTCATAAATAACCCAAATAGAATAAAATAAATGGCTTTCATATCAAAATCATGACTTTTTAAAATTTGATTAAAAACATGATCTTATATCATTCATAACAAAAAGAAAGGGAATGTGGGTTTTATGTATGTCAATTATAAAACCAAATATAAAAATTCTATGTCTTTATAAATAACCCTTTAAATTAAATAAGTTTAGGTATTCACATAATGAAAATAAGATAATCGTATTATAAAAAAGAGAGAGATGTTGAAACGAAAATTCAACAACATAACGACTAAACTACATGGTTTCATAAAACATTAAAAAGAGAGTGGTAGAGGTCACCCATTCATAAGAGAATAATAATACATTATTGGTATATAATAAAACGAATATGAGAGCATGGAATGGAAATCAGAAATACAGACCACGTAAAAGAGTACATGAATGAAACAAAGATGAGTTCTCAATTCTCTTACGGAAATTCGGAAGCCTAAAGACATCACTTAAAAATTCAGAATTTTTTTATGAGAATGAAAATGTTATATAACCATTTCGACATAAAATGGATAGAAATAAGGATACATAGGAATATACCCCAACATAAGAAAATGGAAATTAAAAGGCATAATATAAAAGAAGACTATGACTTAAGGAGAAGGGTGAATGATTCCCATTCCTTTTAGAGTAACTTCTAAAACTCTAGGATCAGGACTGTGAGGAATTGAGTGCTCCTTTGGAGGAATCCATGGGAGGTAAAAATACTTTATCACAGTTTAGGGGTAATTTTTAATGAAATATGTTGATGTAATTGCTTGGTATTTATTGTAAAAGAGGGGGAGTGTTTTTATTAAATTTAAATGACACCTTATAGGTGGTATTTGAAAAACCCTGATCTAGACCATGGTATTTGGCCATGGTTTTGGATAATTGGGACACCTAATATAATATTTTAATTGAAAATAGTCTAGAATCATTTTAAATTACATATTATATATTTATTATTTCATAAAACACAGTGAAAACTCAAAAACTGTATTTTTAATATTCACTGAAAAATAAATATTTTATAAAAATCTCTTAAATTGACCCTAATGTAATATCAATGTTATAAATTCAAAAATGAACTCCATTTTATGAAAATTATTTTCTATATATGATAAATTTATTTTATAGGTAAAAAAACCATTTCTATGAAAAATACAAATACATAAATAATAATTTCTAAAACAGCTATTTACTTATACTATTACATCAAATTACCATTCAAGTTTCCCAATTTTTTTAATAAATACATAAGTAATTTTACTATTCCATTTGTCATATAAATATTAATAAGGGTAATATAACAATTCATAATTTTCTATAAACCAATAGTTATGTTGGTCTTATGAGACTCTAAATTTCTTATAGATCACAACAATATATGTCGGTTTCTTTATAATCATTTCACATTCTCAATTATATAATGTATAAAAAATATTTTGAAATGCTAGTATTTTTTATAATTCATCAACAATATGTAACTTTTTAAAAAAACTAAAAATTCACCCAATATTAATTTTTACATTTGAAATTAATAAAAAAGATAATAATAATACCATAATAAAAAATAACAATTTTTTCGTAAAAATGGATTACAAAAAGTGACTAAGACCTCATTAAGTAGCCCATTATAAAAACTAAATTGGACCTGAGAGAAAGGTGTTAAATGGTGATAGTATATTAGGGAGGCTTGGGAAATGGAGCTTGAGTTGTTATTTTTTATCATCATGAACTTCTCACAAAGGTTATTTCGTTCAAGATTAACATGATGAAGTTTGAATTGGGATTGGTCCATCACAGAGCTCAAAGATGATACCTCCTTCCCATTCTCTAAAATATGAACTTCGTACATCCCGAGTCTACTGGATGAGGCCATTGACTCTTCATTATGTATTATTTATCCACTATTATTTCCATTTTAAACAAAAATTATAACGTTAATTATTATTATTATTTCAATTGGTCATATTTACCAATGTTCATATAACAGTCGAAAACCAAAGGCCACACTTCATTTATACCCACTTCCTTAATAAAATAATATAGTTTTTTATAAAAATTATATAACACACATTTTCAAGAAACGAAATATTATTCAAAAGTTCGCGTTGTTACATTATTCCCCCTTTATGAAATTTTAACCCCAATGTTTGAACAAGTTATATCAATCCAAAAGGTGTGGATACTTCTTCCTCATTGTTTCCTCAAGATCCCATATAGAATTTTCATATTTTTCATTCCTCTATAACACATTAAAAGTGTGGGTATTCTTGTTTCATAAAACCTTGTCTTTATGTTCTAAGATCTGCATCGGTTTCTCCTCATAAGAGAGGTCATGTTCAAGTTGAACCACCACCAAATTTAGTACATTTGAAGGGTCACATACGTACTTCTTCAACATGGAAATGTGCAACACATCATGTTCATGTGATTTATTTGGAGGAAGTTAAATCTAATAGGACATTAATCATACGAGATCAAGGATTTCATAGGGACCAATGTCCCTAGGTCTAATCTTACCAATCTTCCTAAACCACATGACTCTATAACAAGGTGAAATTTGAAGAAATATTGTCACCAAAATCAAACTCAACGTCCTTTTGATGGTTTTCTACATATCCCTTTTTCTGAAGCAGAGCAGCCTTAATGTGTTTCTATATAGAATGAATCTTTGATGTCATCTCTTGCACACGATCAGGCCAATGAAGCTTTCCCGCAATAGCTTCATCCGAACAAGTAAGAGTTCTATATCACTTCCCATATAGAGCTTCATATGGTTCCATTTGAATGCATGAGTGAAAACTATTATTGTAATAGAACTAAACATGATGGAGATGTTCATCCAATCCACCTTTCAATTCCATTGATCATGTTCTTAGAATTTCATTAAGGGTTTCAACAGTTCAATAAAATTGGCCATAATTTTAAGGGTGATATTCCATACTAAAATTTAATTTGGTAGTCAATGAATGGTGAATACATCTCTAGAATATTGATGTGAACCTTATATCCCATTTATATATTATATAAAGTAGAACTCCATAGATCCTTACCACTAACTTCATGTAAATCATGAAATGTCGATCAAGAGGGATGTCTTCCCAAATATAGATAAAATGGGAAGTTTTGGTGAGGCAATCCACTATAAACCATATCACATTGTTTAATATGGATGTTCTCATGAGACTAGTGAAAATTTCCATAGTGATATCGTCCCACCTCCATGCTAGTATGGTTAGTGGTTGTAATAACCCTTTAGAAACATGTAGGTATACCTTCACCTGTTGAAAGACCTGGTGCTTTATTGTGTAGTTGCCAATCTCGCACTTCATATTATCCCACCAATAATGATCATGAATTTCCCTATACATTATTGTGCATCAATGTTGTATAGAGAAAGTAAAGATATGAGATTTATTCCTCATATCCTTCTTTACATTCAGAATAGATAGAACACATATTCTTATACAAAATTTCTGTACAACTTCTTAATAAATATTGATCTCAGAAAACATTCCTTCCATCATAGCCTCAAACATCATATGTAACAATGGATATTATTTCTGAGTTTTCTTGATCTTATAAAGCAATTACAGTTGATAAATCATTTGGGATATGGTTAATGATGTCCCTTACCTTACAATTCCCATGTCCAGTTTCACTAGGTATCAGATCAAGGGATCTCATATAATCCACATCATTTCCAGAACAACATGGTCCTTCCTAATTAATGCATCAGTGACTGTGTTTGCTCTTACGGGATGATAATGAATTGAATAATCATAGTCTTTAATAGGTTCCTACCATCCCATCTGTCTCTTGTTCAATTACATTTTTGTGAAAATACACTTCAAAAATTGATTTTCTATGTGTATATCACAATTATCCCCATAAATATAGTGCCTCCTAATAATCAGTGAAAAAACAACTACAACTATATTCAAGTCATGCGTATGATAGTTTCCCTAATGAGTTTTAAAATATCAAGATTCATAAGTAATCACCTAGTAATTTTTCATAATGACTCCATCAATCCCTTTCAAAGATGTGTCGATTAAAATAACAAATCCTTCTACGCTTGGGGGAAGAGATGACACAGGTAGAGTAACCAATATCTACTTCATCTGTTGTAATATGTCCTTACACTACTTTGTCCAGATGAACATAGACCCTTTCTAATTTTACATGGTTAGTGGGTTAGAATATAGTTCAATGTTTTTTCTCCAACATTTTTTAATATCACGATAATCCAAAGAAACTATGAATCTAAGTTATTTTTGTACTATGAGGGCACTCCTCTACAAAAATTATCTTTTTAGGGTAAACTGTGATTCCACCATTGGTTATAATGTTCCCCAAGAAAAAAATATTTTTTCACCAAATTTCATATTTTCTGAACATTCCAAAAATCTTATCCTTTTTTACAGTTTATAAAATATCCCTTAGATAATCATCATGTTCTACATGACTTTCATAATATATCAGAATATCATCAATAAAAACTACCAAAAGTTTAGCAAGGAATATATTCAATACCATATTCATCATATCCTTAAAAATAGTTGGAGAAATAGTCCGGCCAAATGTCATAAATATAGACTCATAATTTCCATATCTTGATTAAAAGGTAGTTTTTTTATATATTTTATCTTCACCCCAAATTTTTGACAACCATATTAAAGATCAATTTTATGTAATAACCTATCCCCACAAAGTTGGTCAAATATGATTTCAATTCTTAGAAGAGTGTATTTTTTCATTAATGTGATCAAATTCCATTATTTATAATCAATTCATAGCCCCAATGAACCATTATACTTGTTCACAAATAGAATATGTTCTCCCTAAGGAAACACACTTAGTCAGATAAACCAATTATTCAAAATATATGGGAGTGGATTCTTTAATTACTCAAGAGCCTCATTTTCCATCAAATATGGGGTCATTGATATTGGATTAGATCCAGTTACATGTTCGATGTATAACTCTACCTCTCTTTGTGGGGAGGTATGGGTAACTCTTTACAAAATACAACAATGTTTTCCTGGGCGATGGGAATATTTTATATCCTTATACCCTCATTCATATCTTATACTTCTCCAAAAAACATTACAAAGATGGATATAAGAGGTTATTATAGAAAAAGATAAGATTGAGATATCTCTCCTTGGTTGATATCTATAAGCTTCTCATTCAATACCACTGATATTTCCTTGCTTCTATATTTGATCGTAGCATAATACATTGAGTGCCAATCTATACAAAGTAAAATGTCAAATTCAAGCATGGGAATGACTACTATATTTCCAATAATATTTGGTTCACTTAAATAAATAATATATCTTCATGTCACTATTGATTCTTAGATAATCCCACCAAGATTCTTGACTGAAAAGAATAATTTTAAAATCCTATGTTAGATTCTAAATTTATTGCAAACATAAACGAAATAAAGTAATTCATAGAACATGAATCAAGAAAAGTAATTGCTATATTTGAGAGAACAACAATAATACCTTCCACCACATCATTTTGAGCTTTAATATCATATATCATGATAGAAAAACCATGACCTTTCACCATTGTACATTACTAAGGTTGGTGGTGATTCCCCTCAACTACCCTCAGGTATGGATAGTGATTGGGAATATGCCTAAGCACTACGCACTTGAAATGTTGGACTTTAGGTAGGGTCAGCACCATCTTATATATGTTATTAGTGTGGGGAAGTTTATAATTCACCTAACAATGATAATTCTGGACAAAATGACCATCTCTTCCAAACTTGTATCACATACCTCTCATGAATAGGATGTTCCTTGAAAGCTTATTCCCACACTTATTAAATTTTTAAGGTTGTACTTGCTTGTCTCATATTCCCTGATCAAATATACTACCTATGCATAGATCCATTGATCTGTTATTTTAATTAGATTTGTGAAACCACAATGAATAATAGAAATCATGTTCGACTTTCATAGTACTCCTCAGAATTTCCTCATAATTATCATAGTCTCAGTTGGATATATTCATTCTCAGATGAAGACACAATACACCAATGAATCTATCATCATTCTCATTAGTAATCAAGACAAATTTTAATGTTTAAATGGAAGGACTTTCAATAATAAAATGTTGGATATATGAAACAGGATATTTGCAATGGGATCTGGTCAAAGAAACACTTTTTGAACAAGGTCCCATCACTAATAGACTGTTACGGAAAATGGCATCGCAACTTGTATTTTTTTATGATGGGCCCATCACAAATAGATCTGTAATTAAATGTATTATATATACAAGAATCTGTTTTGATGATCTCGTCGCAAAAAATAGTTGTGATAGACCCATCGCCCCATCACAAATAGTTCCTAGTTTATATATGTCATATATACCAAAACCTATTGAGACGTAAAACTTCCTCATCGCAAGTAAGTTTTAAAAAAATATATGTAATCAATTTATGATGGGGTCCCATCTCATAAGGCCCCATCAAAAATAATTAATAAAATTGAGAAAAACTAATAAAATTATGATTAATGAAAAATAATAATAATATTATTATTAAAATAATAAAAATATATTAAATATCAAAATTCTAAATATTCGAAAAATATATAAAAAAATCATATAATTTATTTATTATTATTATTAGTAAAGTAAAAAACATTAAAAATACAATAATAGTAATATATATTAAAATATTAAATTATTAAAAAAAATATTATGCAATATTCGAACCAATATAATATAAAAAATTGTAAATAGTTTATATCAAAACAAAATTTGAATTCAGACGTTTTTATCAAAATAAATAATTCACTGTGGGATAGTCTTCTGGAGGAGCTACTAGAGCTAGAGGAGATGATAGAGGAAACTCCATCCCAAAACTATGAGTCACAGAGTGTATGTAATCCATCTACTCGTGATGTAGATGCTTCCATCAACGCATGTCCACCTTGTGCTGCTGTTGTTGTTTCTACATCCATCAATGCATATTATCCTCGTACAGTTACTGCTTCTACTACCGGTGCTAATGCATCTCTTCTTGCTGCTTCCACAAACTCTCTATAAGCTCATTTTGATCTCGGAAATGCTCCTGATTCTCTAATCCAGAAGAATATACATCACCATGAGCTCCTCTGGAGTTGGAATCTAACCTCACATCAGTACCATAATAATTCACAAGTGTTAAATGAGAGCTGATACCAGCTACTCATCCATTCTCAAAGGAATACTGGGTCTCATGCATCCATGTCGCCTCATCGAAATGTTGGGCATTGGTCTGATCAGCTGTCTCGGCCTGACTCTCAGCCCGTGCTTATGAGGTTTTGGCCCCATATGACTCCTTCAGTTCCAATTTGAAATTAAAATACTCAAAATATTATATGTATTTAATTTTCAAACTGAAAAAGAAATAATACTGACCATAATCTGACACCAGCAATCACATCTAAACTCTCCAGTGGCCGGACCACTGTATATGCTCTGATAAACATCATACTCTAAAATATTGGGATGCCCTACTACATATATAAATATAAAATAAAATTTTTATATTTAATATTATATAAAATATTTAATAAATATACTTACCAGATTTTCTCTATCCATATTAATGTACGACTACTATCTTGATGTGTCACCTCCTTTCTCCCATAGTTTGGCCAGCCTAATGAAGTTCTTCTCTAAAATCCACCACTCAACCACTGTGAACATAATCCATCCCAAATGTGATACGAAATGTTTTAAGAACCCAAATCCTCTTTTAGGTATGCCTTTCCTTTCTAGATGTTTTTTATAAAAAGAAGAGTTTCTATAAATTTTAGGAGTACATATCTTGTACTTATACGTACACGGCGTGTACCTAGTTGCCGCAGGTGAATGTGTGTTGGCCATGAAAAAGCCGAGTATATGGAAGTGTGTGGTTACCTGGAGACCGCCTAATGTAGAGGACAGATAACGAAAGTACACAACATTTTACAATGTAGGATTTAATGCTGAATTTTCATGTTCCAAAGATATTGTTGACAATCCATGATGAAAAAGAACTGTGACAATGGAATGGATGATATAGATGTGGTATAAATAGAACAAATACAATGTGGCCTTGTTTCCCAGTGTTTGCCAAATTTTTGGGGTCCAAAATTTGAAGTTTGGTGAGCTTCACAAAAATTGTATTTCCTTGAAGATCTAATTTTAGCATGGAAAAGGAATGAGTTTCGTGAAGAAATGCTTCATGGTTTGGATTTCACGAAGACCATAAGAATGCTAGCAGTGATTCTATATGATTCCTACAAGCATTGCGAATGGTAGGGTTGATGATCATTATAGCGGCGAAGAGCCTTGTAAGTGGATATTCTCAGAGAAGTTGTGAATGAATTGATGTCATGATCCCAGATTATGATGAGCTCTACGACCAAAAAAAATTTTGTGGTGCTTCCCGATTTTGAGATAATTTTGACGGGAACTTTGGAGCTCTATGATTTGAGCTGACATGGATTCGAGTTCGCACAGAAGGTTTGAGGGTTGGTGGAATCACCTATAAATAGACCTCGACCCCCTCGAGAGAAGGGGGGAGTTTTTGAAGAAATATATTTCTCTCCACTAGCGAAGGTAGTTTGCGAAGGCATTGTGCTTTGCGAAAGCAATGAGCATCACAACAGATATTCTAGCTCCGCTAATGTTAGTTGATCCATGTTGGCTCAGTGAGATTCATGAGGGATGTCTCTCTACGAAGACTTTAGCTTCGTGATGACCTGAGCTCATTGAAGGAATGGGCTTCACGAAAAGTCAGGAGATTCGCGAAATCTTGGATGATCTTCGTGAAATTTGGAGCTTCGTGAAATAGGGTGCTTTGCGAGGGTTCTTTCTAACGGTTATTTACCAATGTTCAGGGTATAATGGGTATTAATCAGTTGATGAACTGTGTATATCAATAGATAATATATGTATAGTAGAGGATGCATTAATTAGTGATAATGAATAGACCTACAGGTCTATAAACTCTGAGTGGATCTTATGAAGAAGCAGTGAGCTCACTTCATTTGAGAGAGTAGTGAGTTCTCAAAATTGTGAGTGGTTGTAAACGAGGAGGGACAGTGAGTTCACTTCAAACATGTAAAAAACAGTTTTCTTATAGTGTAATTGGTACATCTGCACAATGCCATTGTGTGCTCCTTGGATGTAGCCTAGTGAAGTTGAACCATGTCAAACATTTTGCATCTTGTGCATGCTTTATGGTTTATTCATACTCTACAATGGGAAGGAGAGAGGAGATGGTTTTGTCTAACAGAAAAAAATTTCAAAATTGGAAGTTGTTTAAATCTATCATACACTAATTCACCCCCCTTCTTAGAGTATCCAACATAGTGGACCTAAGACTTTCTTTTTTATTTCATTAAATGGATATGGGTCACATCTGATGGAAAAAACCATATACCTCTCGAACTATCTCATCTAAGAGCAATTGAGACCACCAAATCCTCACCAAGCCCCGGACTCGACATCCGTTCTTCGATTTGACCACCATCGGTTGCATTGGAATCGCATCGGTGAGTTATCATTTCTCCATTAACATAATATCTTGATTTAGCCTCATTCATGTGAAATTCTTGGTCGAATGTTTTTAATGTTTTTTTATATCTACGGACTTATAGGGAGATTCAATTCTTGAGGTTCACATATATCGTCCATAAAATGTCATGGTGGGTGGTTTGTGACTTTCCCTATATATTAATTGAATTTTATGTGCAAATGTGCCTGATACCCAAGAATGAGGTATTGTGTGTTTATAGTTTTCAGCCCTATTATTGATAGTTATGCCTTGATTTTTTAGGTATATGATAATTGTTCTGAGTAGGGTTAAACATTCTATGTAATGGATGTTTTTCATATGATTTCTTGTTTTGACCATTTGGCCTAGCTTTTCTATTTGGCTGCTTTCTTTCCAAACCAAGATTTTTTAGGATGGAGTCATTTTTATCTGACATGTTGTGAGATGTTGTTGACTGTTTATCAAATTGGATCTTTAAGATTACATTGGATTCCACATATCATTGTGCACGATTGACTTACACAAGGCCCTAAGAACATGTTGTAGTATTCCATAAGGAGAATGGACGTTAAGGAATTATACATAGTGTCAGGTTACTTTTATGTTGTTAGTCCAATGGGGGGATGAAAATTATGCTCCTTGAGAGTCTCTATAGTTTCCCTTATATGGGACATAGGGGGAATTTTATTCAAGGTTATTTTTTAGTGTTCCTATTATTTATTGATACATGACCATATGGGGAATTGGTGGTGACTTCTTCCTCAGAGAGACTTTTCTAAAGCCAAACTAGAGGGGTTCGACTGTGTGTACATCCCAGAGTGTATCTTGTGTTGTTTAGATAAACTAGAGGGGTTAGGCTAGGAGTACATCCTAGAGAGTTACATGATTTTGATTAGCTACTTACATGATATATTAAAATGAATGATGTTTAATTTATAGGATTGTTACTATGTGTACTTCTTTATTTACTGCTTCATTTGGTTTATTGCCGAAAACATATATTCCCAAACTGTTAGGCACAGATCATGGGGTGGTTGCCTATAGGGATTCTCATCACACCGTGTTTGGGTCAATCTTTTGGGACCAAATATATTATATTTTTTCAGGTCTTGATAGAGTTAAGTTCACTTCTACTTTCAGTACATGACTACTTCAGAGTTAGAGAGCACGGGACCAAGATGATGCATGCGATGTTGTGGAGATGTTTACTGGATTTTTTCTGGTACTTTGATTTATTATGGTTTTTAAGTATTTTGACTTATTAGGTTTCATTCCTAGATATATATATCATTAATCATATATATATATATATGTCCTCAAATGTTATTACTTCTAGTATTTCATTGTGTACTATTGTATTGTATTATGACTGCTTCCACAATATTTATCTATTTTACATTCATTGTTTTACGCTGCCAATGAGGGAATAGTTTCGAAAATATCACATATAAGGCCCTCACTACTAGGTGGCAGCCCTTGACATTCAGGGAAATGCGCTTGAGGCCATGTGACCAACCGGGTACGGGGCACCTATGCGCGACACCAGGAACTGGGACGTTACAAAGTGGTATCATAGGAATTCATTTCTTATTTACTTACTCTTTTGAGCCTATAGCCAGGGATAGGATGGAATATGTACTTGGTAATATGTTTTTCCTGACAGTAGCTAACCTATGTATAGGGAATAGCCCATTTACCTCAATATTTCCTTTTTTGTGATTTTGTGAATTTACAGTTGATTGATTTCACCTTGAGTGATTCACATGTTTCTTGATGTAATTTTAGATATTATTGAGGATCCATTTCTATTTAATATCAATGATATGAGGGTATTCCATCTCAAGCATCATATAGGTACATTCTAGAGATCACATGTCATGCATTCGTTCCATGCCATTTAGTTTGCATTACTGATTTCATGTTGTTTTGATATATGTAGTGATAGATATGAAAGTTGTTGTGATATATTGTTTGATATAATATCTTTTTTTGATAGGGTATTGGATTGTGTATGTTTTTGTTTGAATGGATGCCAAACTTTTCTTCTTGAGGTGTTATGGGCTCGCATGGATCGGATTTTGGTGGATCATTGAATTGTTATTTCTTTTGTTTGACATGTATAAGATGTCATGCTTTGATTTATGGTTATTATGGGCCCTCACGGATTGTAATTTGGCACATTAATGTTCATTTCAGTGTTTTTATGTTCCTATGAAGTTGATTCTGAGGCTTACTATCTGGAAAATCCCAGAATAATTAATACATTCCATGTGTACTTCTTTTCAGGAAGGAACTCTTTTTTCTTATGTACACGTTTTGTAATGTATGTACTCGTAATGTAGTCTCAAATAGTATCACTGGCTATGTGGGTAGAGACACGGGGTTGGGAAATCATGGTGGAACATGCTTTTTACTGGATGTACATGTCATTTTGTGGAGACCATGTGTCCATCTGTGTGACTAATGATACAGATAGATAGAAATCAGGTTATACCTGTCGTTTCAAGATTGAACTGGTCAGGTAGCATGACCCTTGCATCCGGTCATGTAACGAACATAATGGGGTGATGGAATCCTTATGGAACACACAATTTCCATCTAGAATGCACCTTGTAGAGTGATCTGTTTAACCAGTTGTGTGACGAACAACACGGGTCGGTGATGTTTTTCTAGTACATGCCATGTCTGGAACTAACACGCCCTGTAGTCTTGTTGTAGGAGAACCGTGTGGCTTTTCCATGTAAGGGAACTTGAGTGGGGGAGGAGGATTCATGTACATTCCATGTGTTAAGACAACACGTTGTGTGTTTGGGGTTTTACATGACCTATGTTGAAAAAAGTGCACGCCCTTGTGAAGGAATAAGGGAACATGATATGTTGTGGTCATACACACCTTGTATCCATGTTTGGGAAAACATAATTGTTTCATTTTATGTTCTCTTTTTACACATCTTACTTTCATTCCTTGACAATATTGATCTTTGGTTTCCATTTTACCTTGTCAAGTCATGCGGTCTGGACACCCTCCAGTTGTACGCCAGTTATTGGGTAGTGATTAGACACCATACATGGCTGATTAGGGACTACCAACAGATAATTTAGTTGTTATATTCTTGGTAGCACTCGTCATTCCAGACACATGTGTGGACGTGTAGCTCCAAGAGGGCTTTATGAGGTTCATGCAGACCTTCCATGAAATACTTCATCATTCCCTTTCAATGACAGAGCTGACACGAGTTTTACAGTAGCAGCATCCTTCCACCTTCACAGGGGATGGAGTACCTTAGGGAACAGATTCATGGCTATAAACCACGCTTTCTTTCATCAAGCATCTGGGGAATCCTTCGGAGAGGAGGTTCAATCTCACTATGTACTTGCTATGGGACTCCACCAAGATATGGTGGGATGTGATCTCACAGGTGGGATGCCAACATGTTATGGAATGGTATTAGTTCCAATGTGCCTTCAATGACTGCTTCTTCCAAGAGACATTGAGGGCCAATCTATCCAAAGAGTCTATGATTCTAGAGTAGTGTACTATTTTTGTAATGATGTATTCTTCTCACTTCACAGATCTTTAGTGCTACATGCCCATATCGAGAGGTGATGAGTTATTTATGGAAAGGATGTTTGAGGATGGTCTCAGAAAGGATATCTGATCCTAGGTGAACATCTTAATATTTACTTCTATCTCTCTATAGTCAATAGGGCTCTAATCACAGAGCATAATCTGAGGGATTCTGGAGTGGAGATCTAGGGTGGTTCGACATTCAAAGTTGTTATCCCATCTACTGAATGTAGGAAGCGCCTCAGGCAGTCTATGTGCTGGGATCCGAGGAGGCAGGACACTTCTTCTAGTAGCTAGGTGGAGTGCTAACAATGCGGGAAGAGTGTTTATATGAGGCAACATTTTTCGAGAGACCTAGTGGCACGCCAATCTTGTGGAAAGATTGGGAACTTTCATCTTTTCTGTCAGTTTTTCTCATTGGTAGCTGGTGAAAGGGGTTCTTTTATTACACATCATTCAAGAGAAGCACCAACAGTTTCTCATCAATTAGTGAACTGGAGTTCTTCGTGTCATTCAGGTCGAGGAGGAGGTCTTTGTTGTGGTATCCTTTCTCTAGGAATTTAGTTATAGTAGGGCGGATTAGCTCAGGGTTTTCATGTAGGCTATCATGGCCGCGGTGTAGGTCAGACTATTACAGTGGAGTAGTCCCATCAGGAGAAGGATCCTGGTACCTCTACAATACGATGTATAATCCTAGTGGCCTCAATTTTATCTTTTGCTCTTTTCGATACAAGGGCTTCCCATAACATTGTATCTATTTCTATTGTGCAGAGCCTTGGGAATTGTATATTTTCTTGTACTGATATCCTGATGCTGGAAAAACCTTTGGGGACTAGAACGACTATTGTATGTCAGAACAAGGATATCCCACTTGAGGATGGTGGGTGTCACTTATTATGGAACCACTATGTCGTAGAGATGACTGGGTATTACATTATTCTTGGAATGTACAGGTTAGTTCCCTACCAGGTGGGTGTCAATTGATATCACTATAGGGTGAGTTTCACATCACTAGAGGATAGATCATTTCTTCATAAGGGAAAATGAGATATCCAGGAGAGCAAAGTGGAACATGAGCATCATGGGTTAAGATGAGTTACAACCCATATTACTAGTCTACATCTAGACGACCATGGGACATCACATGTGGAATTTAATCTAGTGGTGGATTGATTTTGGGATGTCTTTCTAGAGAAATTTTTAGGTTTTCCTCTATAGCGAGAGGTGGAAATTTCTATTGAGCTTTTTCTAGGAGTGGAACTACTGTATGTTCCTCCTTATAGGATGGGTACACCAGAGTTACAGGAGATCAAGAAGTAGTTAGTGGAGTTACCTGCAAAGGTTTTCATCTGACCCAGTAATTCTCCATGGAGTTCACCAGTCCAATTTGTGAAAAAGCCGGATGGTACCCTAAAACATTTCATGGATTATCGAATGTTGAACTAGTTGAATGTCAATAACTGATATGCCATGCTGAGGGTTGATGATATCTATGATCAACTTCGGGGAGCTCGGGTGTTCCCAAATATTGACATGAGGTCCGGTTATCATCAGTTTCATGTTAGACCATATGATATTCCTCCCACATTATTTTAGAGCAGGTATGGTCTATACGAGAAAGTGGTTATGTTGTTCGGTTTCACGAATGCCCTTTTGGTCTACATGGTACTAATGAATAGAGTGTTGCATCCATACATGGATTCTTTCGTGGTGGTATTCAAGGATGTTATTTTGGTATACTCTAACACTCAACAGGACCATGCCACACATCTTTATATCATTTTGAGTACACTGAGAGAGCATTATTTATATGCTATACTCTGAAAATTCCACTTTTGGATGGACCATATTCACTTATTGGGTAATGTTATCTCAGAGACAAGAGTATCAGTAAACCCAGAGAAAGTGAGAGTAGTGCTTTCCTGGGAGTAGCCAAAGAATGTCTTTGAGGTACAATGTTTTCTAGGGCGAGTTGGTTACTATATACGTTTCATACAGGAATTCTCACGCTTTGCGGTGCCACTGACGGGACTATCAAAGAAGTTCCCAAATTACTTGTGGTCAGATTCTTGTGAGTCATACTTTTCAAAGATGAAATCCATGTTGACTTTAGCCCTGATACATGTATTTCTAGATTTAGGAAAGAGCTATACAGTATACTCTGATGCATTAGGTATCAGGCTAGGAGCAGTATATATGTTTGGAGAAGGGTTTTTTGCATATGGTTATCCACTATTGAGTCCACAAGAGAAGAATTACTCGATGCACGATCTCGAGTTAATTATAGTTGTTCATGATTTACGCTGTGGGATTGATTATCTTCTAGGAGAGCATTTTGTGTTTTTCCCTGATCACAAAAGTATCATTTATATCTTCACTCAGCATTATCAAAATCAGAGCCATAAAAGGTGGGTTCAGTACCTTTAGTTGTTTGACATTGAGATTTCCTACACACCTATGAAAGACAATGTGGTGGTTAATGACTTGAGCCGATGGACTCAGATAAATTTAATTTCGGAGGCCAGAACTAAGTGGAAACTTATGGCTCTATTCTCTATGTTGCATGTGGAGGTTCACGATAGATAGGGGTCGTCGTTTCTTTCTTCTGTAGTTATTACCTCTATGGTACATGATCATTTTCTAATGAGGAAACTATTAAATTTTTATGTCCAGGTCCTACGAGAGAGTGTGTTAGGGGAGGACCCTATTCATGGATTATCAAATGGCGATGATGAGATCTGGGGTTTTTAAAGATGTGTGTGGGTTCTTATAATCACACGCGAGGAGCTGATGCGAGACTTTCATTCCTCGGTTTGTATAGTTCATCGTGGTGTCGCCAAGATATATCAGAATCTACACCGTCAGTATTGGTGGCCATGTAGGAAGAGAGATTTTGCTAGATTTTTCATGAGTTTTCCCCCTATCAGTAGGTGAAGGTAGTTCATTAGTGACCAGCAGGTCTTTTGCAACAGTTACCCATTCTTGAGTGGAAGTTTAATGATGTCGCGATGGATTTTGTGATAGGTTTGCGAGGATGATTCGAGGGAATGATGCTGTATGGGTTGTCATTGAGAAACTGAGGAAGGTGTCTCACTTATTTTAAAAAAAAGAGACCTTCAGTGTTGATTAGTTAGGAAGGTTTAAATCTGAGATATTGTACAATTACATGGATTTCCACACTACATTATTTCATATTGGGATGCCCGTTTTACTTCTCAAGTCTGGCAGGGACATTAGAGGGATTTGGTTACACTTGTACTTCTGAGTACAACATACCATCCCTGATAGATGACTAGTTTGAGTGTATGATTCAGGTGCTTGAGTACATTCTTCGAGCATGCATCTTTGATTTTGGAGGTTCTTCGGAGAAGAACAGACCTCTAGTAGAGTTTTCCTACAATAATAGTTTTCAAGAACTATTAAGATGGAACCTTTCTAGGTTTTGAACATTAGGACATTCCAATCACCCATATGTTGGATAGAGGTGGGAGAGGCAGCTATGCTGGGACATCATATTGACTATGAGGCCATGGGTCATAAAGAGTTTATTTGGAAAAGGATGGCTACAATACTGTCATGATAGAACCCTTATGTTGATCGATGGAGATAGCCATTGGAGTTTGAGGATGGGGATTATGTTTTTCTACATGTCACATCGAGGTTGTGACACAGGAGGATTAGGAGATAGTGTAATATTTCACCGATATATGTTAGGTCATTTTTTGTTTTGGAGAGAGTCGGTCCGGTTGCCTATTGGTTGCAGTTGCCTCAGAGGTACCAGGCTATGCATGATGTCTTCCATGTTTCTCAGATTCAATTTTACTTTTCAGACCCGTCTAATATTTTCCAACGTGAGGATGTTGAGATCAATTTGGATGCCTCGCTCAAGGATCTCCCTATCCGAATTGGTGATTGATGTATGAAGGTTCACCATGGCCGGTATGTTCCTCTGGTATTATTGTTATGGATGTACGAGCGAGTATATGATGAGACCAAGGAAATGGAGGCCAATGTATGATCAAAGTGGCTAGAGCTGTTCGATGATTCTTCTTCTACACCACCATGCTAGTAAAATTTGGGGAAAAGTTTCTTTAAGGGTGTAAAGATTGTATGAACCAGTTCTTTTTTTAGGTATGTCTTTATTTTCTGGTTGTTTTTGGAAAAGGAGGAGTTTTTAGAAATTTCATGAGTACCCGCAGTGTACATATATGTACATGCCATGTACCCGATTGCCACAGGTGACCATTTACTAGCCGTGTAATGGCCGTGTACAAGGCTGTGTGTGGTGACCTGGAGACCTCCTGAAGATAATGTAAAATAAGAAAAGTCCACACCATTAACATTTAATGAACACACAATGCACTTTATTTTTATTTCATTAAATGGACTAGGGTCACATCTAATGGAAAATATCATCTTCTTCACGGCCTATCTCATCCGTGAGAGAGTGATACCACCAGATCATTGGAGAGCCCCCAACACATTTTATTTTCTCTGATTCTTTCTATGTCGGTTGAGTTGGCATCACATCAGTGAGGTCTCCTTTCTTCTTAAACATCGTCTCCTGATTTCTCCTCTTTCATGAGATATTATCAGTTTGGTGTTTTTAACATTCTTGTAGATATTTCATGTTCTTGGGAAATTAAAGGGCCGAGGTTCGTGTATATCATCCAGATAATGTTAGGGTTGGTGGTTCAGGTCTTTCCATAGATATTCATTGTATTTTATGTGCAAAAGATTCCAATAACCAAGAACAGGATATTGCGTGTATATGGTATTTAGCCCTATTATTTCCCACTGTGCCTTTATTATTTGGATAGAGGATAATTGTTGTGAAAAGGGGTAACCTTTTCCATGTTATAGATGTTTGTTCTAGGATTTAATGTTTTACCATTTAGTCTGGAATGCCTATTAGGCTGCTAGCATTCGATGGGTAGTTTTGTTCAGATGTAGTGATATTAGTCTGACTTGTTGTGAGATGTTGTAGAATATTTTTCCATGTAGTTCTTGAGGTTTACGTTAGCTAACACAAATAGTTGTGCACGATTGACTTACAAATGGCCATGATAACCTAGTGTAGTAGACCATATAGATAATGGATGATGGGGGCTTCTCTAAAGTGTATGGTTACTTTTACGTTGTGAGATCATAGGGGTGGGGACTTTGTGCTCCATCAGAGTGTCTGTAGTTTCCTTGATATGGGACACAAGTGGAATTGGATGTTGAGTGCTTCCACATAGCACCTATTAGTTACCTATACCTGACCATAGGGGTAATTGATGGTGAGGGATTCCATAGAGAGTCTTTTCTAAATCTAAACTAGAGGGCTTCGACTGTCTGTACATCCCAGAGGGTTTCTTGTGTAGTTTGGTTAAACCAAAGATGTTAGGCTATGAGTACTTCCCTACGGGTTACCTACTTTTGATTCTACGGTTACTTGATATATGAAAATGAATGAAATTGAATTTATAGGATTGTTTTTTGTGTACTTATTCGTTTTCAACTTCATTTAGTTTATTGCCTCCAATATATATTCACTGACTGTTAGGCATAGATCATTGGGTGGTTGCATACTATGATTCATCTCACACCTTTTTGGGTCATGTTTTTAGGCCCAAACAGAATATATTGTTATAGGTCTAGGTAAGGGAAAGTTCCCTTCTTCTTTAGGTATCAGACTGCTTTGGAGTTGGCGAACATGGGACTAATGTGAGGCATGCGATGTTGTGGAGATGTTTACATGATTTTCCTTGAACGTTGGTTTCGTGTTGTGTTCCTACATTTTAACTTTTTTGACTTATTTCGAAGACATATTTATCATCAATCATATATATATATATATATATATATATATATATATATCGGTGCGAGCTCATTTTTAATTTCTTCTATTCTTTCATTGAATACTTCTGTATGGTATTATTATTGCTTCTGATATTATTATCTGTTTTACTTCAACTGTGTCACTCTAACAATGAGGTCAAAGTTTCCCCACTATTACACCAAAGGCCCTCACTTATAGTCGATAGCCTCCTGTATTTGGGGAAAGGCACTTGAGGCCATGTGATAAACTGGGTACGAGGCACCTCTAGGAGGCACCAGGAACTGAGGCATAACATAATGTACTCTTGTCGGTGGTCTCTATATGACTAAACAAATATTTTCTCTTATTCATTATTAATGGTTTTCCTTCTCATATTGTGAAAACAACTGATGGAAATGATCACGCATAGACACCTACCATGCCTTGTGGATTGTGTCACGCATCCTATCATCAATGGGATACCATAAACCAAAAAATAATAATGTATAATATCAAGTTATTAATGAAATAAAACTATAAATAAATATTATTAATTTACGTGCCAACTATTGATTAATCATTCCACGAAGCACATCAATGTGAATTTATTCCCATGTGATCCATGGATGAGAAAAATACTTGTGCAATATAGCGCTCTAATGTCCAATAGATACAAATGAAAAACAATTAAAAAACAAATAAAAAAACCATTAGTATAAAAATAAATTAATGAATTCTAACAAAAATACATAGGATACCATGCCTCCAAGTTCATGGATTGAATCCAAGATTTTGACGTAACTCAAGAATATTGTTGGGAATCATCATTTGCACAAGACTTCACCCCCTCCATGTACCCCCAAAACCTCTAGTAGGCAGAGGGTCAGATGATTGCAAATTATCCTTATCCAAAGGTTGCTAAACCTCCTCCAACTCATAATATAGACCATGGTACATCTGAAACACAAAATAATTATTTTTATCAAATAGTTGAAATTATATTTACATATAGATGTATATTAGTTAAGATTATAACTAGTATTTAAGTGTGTCAACTTTATGCTTCATCATCTTCTTCATATGTGACGATGTCAATCTCTTTATATTCATAATCAGCAACATAAATATCCATATGAGTTTATGTTTTAATATATCCTTCTATTTCAAATTCATTTGTATCACCATTAACATCATCGTCACCATCGACCAATAATTGTGGGTTGTCATCATCAATATTCAATTCTCATGGTAAAAAAGATGGATTTTGAGTAATCTCTTGAAAATTTTCAATTCTTGTACTTCATCAGAAGTACATTCAGATTGAGTAAACTGATTTTCCTGAGATTTCATTTCTATAATGCTCCACCAATCACATAGGTCTCTTGAAGTAGCATAGTACATTGCATAATATATTTGATGTGCCTGTTGAGCTAGTAAAAATGGTTCATTTACTAAAATAATACATTTTTATTTGATATCAAGAACTCATTTATCTGATGAACACACAAGCCTATTATAGTGTCAAACCATTGATATTTAAACATTGGTATGTAATTTTTCCCACGATAACATTGTTCAATTAATTCATCTAGTATGCCATAAAATTCAACATCATTTTCTCTATGATTTGATCCTCCCAATAAAACTATATTGTTCATTGTCTTTTTTATTCCCCATATGAATGTGAATGAAATCCAAAACAATTCACCACATATGAATTATAATATTTAACAATTTTGGGTGGTGGGATACTCAATATATATATTCTCTTATCAATTTCATCATCATATTGAGACACCGTAAATTTTTTAAAATAATTATAAATATAATAAATATTAAACCGAATTGATATGTTAAACCATTACTAATTTATGTTACCAGTTTTTGAAACAATTGGGAAAAAAATTTGACATTCATCAAGAGAAATATCTGGCAACTGTCACAACCTAAAAACATTGTGAAAAATGTGTTCTTACAAATTCACATTCAAACTCATGCATAAGAGATTGGATAAGAATACATAGAAGCATAATTTTCATAATGTTTTGAGTCGGTGAGAGTTAAAAGGAAATGAATCATCAATTAAAAGGAGTTCGACCAATCCACTAGAAATTGTGAAAAGTTATTACAATAGATTTTATTTCTTATTTTTCAAAATTATTTTTAATTATTCCAATTTATCCTTTATTATTACTAATTATTAATAATTATTAGTAATTATTACTAATTATTAATTTTAATTACTAGTTATTAATAATTATTAATAATTAATCCTAATTAATAGTAATTATTCCTAATTATTTCTAATTATTGCAAAATATTACTAATTAATCCTAATTATTATTAATTAATTCTAATTATTACAAATTATTACAAATTATTACTAATTAATCCTAATTATTACTAATTAATACTAATTATTTATATTTATTTCTAATTATTCTTAATTATACCTAAATATTCTTAATTATCTCATATTATTCATAATTACTCGTAATTATTCCTAATTATTCCTAATTAATCTTAATTAATCCTAATTAGTCATAATTAATCCCAATTAATCCGAATTAATCATAATTGTTTCTAATTATTACTAATTATTAGAAATAAATACTAATTATTAAAAAATAGTTCTAATTACTGCTAATTATTTCTAATAATTTCTAATTATTGCTAATGATTTCTAATTTTTTATATTTAATATAATTATTTATAATTATTATTAATTATAACTAATTATTACTTATTATAACTAATTATTACTAATTAGTGTTAATTATTAATAATTTTTACTAATTTTTACTAATTTTTACTGTTTATTACTAATTTTTACTATTTATGACTACTTATTTATAATTATTAGTATTTACTACTAATTATTAGAATTTATTACTAATTTTTAGTTCTTATTAATAATTATTTATAAATGTTACTAATTATATGAATTTATTTCTAATTATTAATAATTATTACTTATTATTACAAATTATTACAAATTATTACAAATTATTACTAATTATTACAAATTATTGGAAATTATTACTAATTATCACTAATTATTTCAAAATAATACTAATTATTACTAATTATTTCTAATTTTGTTTAATTATTATAATATATTACTAATTATTAGTAATTATTAGTATGAATTACTAATTATTACCATTTATTACCAATTATTATTAATTATTACAAATTGTTAGTATTTATTACCAATTATTGTTGGGTCGGAGGTGATGGCAAGAGGGGGGTGAATTGCCTTTTAAAAATAATTAACAAATTAAAAGTCAAATATCAAAGTGCAGCGGAAAATAAAAGAGGCAATCACACAAGAACTTGATAACGGAGTTCGGCCAAAACCCGGCCTACGTCTCCGCTCCCAACTCAACCGTTGAGAGATTCCTACCGCTTGCTTTTCAATGGCTGTAGCAAGAAACCCACTAGGCTTTGAGGTAGCACTAGGACCTATTACAGCTTGCTTTTAGTGGTTGAGCAAGAACCCAATGCTTTTAGTGGTTAAGCAATAACCCACTAGCCTTTTTACGGGTGAAGGCTAGCTCACCGATCTCAAGCCTTTTACAAGGTAAGGCTTGTGAACCTCTTCACACCTTAGTGGTGGTGTGAGAACCCAAAGAAAGAGGGGATGAAGAAAAGGTTGGGGTTTGTAAGCACAAACCCAAAATTAAAGCTCAAAATAAATATACAATAAAAAACCGTATATGAGAAGCCTTGGGCGCCTTTGATTGGATGGAGATGTTGAAGGCCGCTTCCAAGCTTCTTTGGAGGAGCTCCTTGGATGTGGAATTGGATAGAGCACTTGGGGTTCCCTTGGAGGAATGCACCGGAGGTACGCCAAATGATCAACAAGGTGTCCGTGGGCTTCCGTATAGTTCCGGTTAGTGTCCGGGGCTTCCTTGGCCTTTATTTATAGGCATGGAACCCTTGGGGAGGCTTCGGAGCCGTTGGAGAAGCTTAGAGAGCCGTTGGGAGCCAAGTGGACAGGCTGGTCAAAAGCCCAACGGCTAGTTTGACTGGATCCACCGGCTGGCCGGTACAGTCCCACCGGCTGGCCGGTGTGTGCAAAAAGGCATAGGATTCTTGTCCAGGGGCCACCGGCTGACCGGTACATCTCCACCGGCTGGCCGGTGCCTTGATAGAGAAGAAGAGTCTTGATCCAGGCTCCACCGGTCGACCGGTGAGGAGCCACCGGCTGGCCGGTGGCAAGACAGTAGCAAATACTATTTGAGCTGGGTGCCACAGGTCGACCGGTGGCAGAGCCACCGGTCGACCGATGGGAAGGCAGTAGCTTCCACTGTTTGGTCTGGGTGCCACCGGCTGGCCGGTGACAGAGCCACCGGCTGACCGGTGGACTGAATTGTAGTCCATTTCTTGTCCATCCTTGGGCCAACTTCTTGGCAACCTTGTGCCTATCATCACAAACACTTAAAACACAATATTAGAAACATAAGAGGGTGATTGTGATCATGAAAATCAAACCTCGAGGGGTTCGAGAGGTACAACAATCTCCCCCTATTTTGATGATCACAATCACCAAAACAATTAAAGTAAAAATGAAATTAAAAGGAAATGCAAAGCATGATGAAAAAGGATTCTCCCATTCTCCCCCAATCAATCAAGAAAATTCTCCCCCTTTGTGATTATCAAAATAGAATGGGGCATAAAACTTGATTGAGGGAAAAATTTGAAAAACAAGATTTTAAACCAATTGAAAATGATACTAATTGTTGGAAATTTTGAAATGAAAAATTGAATAACAGTTTGAATTGAAAGTTTTGAATCAAAAACCAATTGAAATTCGAAATTTGAAACCAAATGAAATTTTTGAAATTGAGAGTTTTGAAAAATCGACACCAACTGTTGGATATTTAAAAAAGAAAATTTAAAAGAAAATTTGAATTTCAAAGCCAAGTGTTGAGTTTGAAATGAAAACTTTGAATACACAACAAGGCTTAAAAAAAATCCTAACTCCCCCTAAATAAAAACAAAGAATCACTGGGGAGTGGTTTTTGAAACCGAAACAAATTTAGGCCCGGAGAGACTTGCCAAAAGGGATTTTTCAATCCAAATTTGTTTCATGGCGGGTCTTCTCCTATAAAATTCATCGGAATAGAAAATCGATTTGGGTTGGCCGTACCGGGCGTTTTTACAATTACATTCATAAATGAGATGCCCGGATTTTTTGCAATAATTACAAAATTTAAATTCGGAGCTCCCCCTTACAAAAATAGTGGGTGCATGGGAGGAGGAAGCTCGGTTGGTATATCCTAACCCTTGGGTGGTTCTAGATATACGTTGGGAACCAAGCAAATTGTTCAAATTTTGTTCCCCTTGGGTGAACTTAGCAAGGGTCTCTCTAAGGTCCTTGATGGTTGATTCCAAAGAATCAACATTTGGAAAATTTTGGATTTTTAGGGACATCTCCTCCTTCTCTTTGAGAAGTTGTTCTTTTTCGGAGGAGAGTTTTTTGAAAGACTTTTTTAAAGCAACGAATTTTGAAGAGAGTTCATGAAAACCATTTTCTAATTGGTCTCTAGCATATGAGAGTTCTTCATAAGACAAATGATTCAAAGAATTGGAATTTGAAGAACAAGAGGAGGAGGAGGATGAAGAGGAGGAAGATACCTCATGTTTTGCCATTAGGCAATTATTACCATTGTCGCTCGAGGAGAAAGAAGAGAAGGAGGAGCTATCACTCCAAGTTTTCTTAAAAGCCTTCTTCTTCTTCTTCTTGGCCCTTTTCTTGTGAGGTGGGCAAACGGGCTTGATCTTTTCGTCGGGTTCTTGCTCTTGAGCGGGTTCTTGCTTTTGAGCGGGTTCTTGCTTTTGAGCCATGCTAGTACCTTCATGGGTTAGTTCTAAACATTTCCAAATATCATGTGAAGATGTGCAAGAAGAAATACAATCAAAAACATTTCTATCTAACCCGCAATGGAGAGCATTCATGGCTTTGCCATCAAGCTCGAAATGTGCAATGTCTACGGGGGTCCATTGAGATTCATTTTTACTAGAAAAAGGATAACCATGCATGACAATTTTAAAAATAGGATAACCAATACTTTTAAGAAATGTGGTCATGCGGGTTTTCCAAAAAGAATAGTCGGTTCCATCAAAAAATGGAGCACGACTCAAAGAATGACCTTCGGGGGATTGAGAAGAAGAAGCGGTAGAAGCCATCAAAAAAAGGATCTTTAATTTGAAACCGGTTAAGGTATTACTCAAATTACCCCTCTGATACCAATTGTTGGGTCGGAGGTGATGGCAAGAGGGGGGTGAATTGCCTTTTAAAAATAATTAACAAATTAAAAGTCAAATATCAAAGTGCAGCGGAAAATAAAAGAGGCAATCACACAAGAACTTGATAACGGAGTTCGGCCAAAACCCGGCCTACGTCTCCGCTCCCAACTCAACCGTTGAGAGATTCCTACCGCTTGCTTTTCAATGGCTGTAGCAAGAAACCCACTAGGCTTTGAGGTAGCACTAGGACCTATTACAGCTTGCTTTTAGTGGTTGAGCAAGAACCCAATGCTTTTAGTGGTTAAGCAATAACCCACTAGCCTTTTTACGGGTGAAGGCTAGCTCACCGATCTCAAGCCTTTTACAAGGTAAGGCTTGTGAACCTCTTCACACCTTAGTGGTGGTGTGAGAACCCAAAGAAAGAGGGGATGAAGAAAAGGTTGGGGTTTGTAAGCACAAACCCAAAATTAAAGCTCAAAATAAATATACAATAAAAAACCGTATATGAGAAGCCTTGGGCGCCTTTAATTGGATGGAGATGTTGAAGGCCGCTTCCAAGCTTCTTTGGAGGAGCTCCTTGGATGTGGAATTGGATAGAGCACTTGGGGTTCCTTTGGAGGAATGCACCGGAGGTACGCCAAATGATCAACAAGGTGTCCGTGGGCTTCCGTATAGTTCCGGTTAGTGTCCGGGGCTTCCTTGGCCTTTATTTATAGGCATGGAACCCTTGGGGAGGCTTCGGAGCCATTGGAGAGGCTTAGAGAGCCGTTGGGAGCCAAGTGGACAGGCTGGTCAAAAGCCCAACGGCTAGTTTGACTGGATCCACCGGCTGGCCGGTACAGTCCCACCGGCTGGCCGGTGTGTGCAAAAAGGCATAGGATTCTTGTCCAGGGGCCACCGGCTGACCGGTACATCTCCACCGGCTGGCCGGTGCCTTGATAGAGAAGAAGAGTCTTGATCCAGGCTCCACCGGTCGACCGGTGAGGAGCCACCGGCTGGCCGGTGGCAAGACAGTAGCAAATACTATTTGAGCTGGGTGCCACAGGTCGACCGGTGGCAGAGCCACCGGTCGACCGATGGGAAGGCAGTAGCTTCCACTGTTTGGTCTGGGTGCCACCGACTGGCCGGTGACAGAGCCACCGGCTGACCGGTGGACTGAATTGTAGTCCATTTCTTGTCCATCCTTGGGCCAACTTCTTGGCAACCTTGTGCCTATCATCACAAACACTTAAAACACAATATTAGAAACATAAGAGGGTGATTGTGATCATGAAAATCAAACCTCGAGGGGTTCGAGAGGTACAACAATTATTATTAATTATTACTAATAATACTAATTATTACTAATTATTACTATTTATTAGTATTTATTAGTATTTATTACTAATTATTAGTATTTATTACTAATTATTACTAATTATTACCAATTATTAGCAATTATTATTCTTTATTAGTATTTATTTCTATTTGTTATTATTTATTACTATTTATTAGTTTTTATTAATAATTGTTAGTAATTATTATTAATTATTACAAATTATTACAAATTATAACTTATTATTACAAATTATTACTAAATATTACTAATTGTTACTAATTATTACTAATTATTACTAATTATTACTAGTTATTACTAATTACTACTATTTATTAGTAAATATTAGTAAATATTACTAATTATTAGTAATTATTATTAATTTTTAGTATTAATTAATAATTATTAACAATTATTACTAAATATTACTAATTTTTACTAATTATTACAATTTATTACTGTTTATTTCTTTTTACTACTATTTATTTCTATTTGTTACTTTTTATTAGTATTTATGAATAATTATTATTATTTATTACTAATTATTATTATTTATACTCCTTATTAGTATTTTCCATAATTCAAAATATTTATTACTTTTTTCCCTATTTATTTCTATTTTCTTATAATTACATCTAATTAGTGTTAATTATTTTTAATTACATGAAAATACAGCTACTAATTATAAATTACCGCTAATTATTTATATACATTACTAATTATCTTTAATAATTATTATTTATTATTAATTTCTGTGAATTAGTACTAATAATTTAAATTTATTTTTACAAATAAATACTAATGACAAAAAAATTTAAATCTTACATAATTATAACTATTATACAATAAAAAAAAGTAATATAAATTAATAAAATAAATACTAAATTAAATACAACATAAATACATTTAAACTATATCTCTTATAATTGTAGACGGATTCACAACTTCTTTGTAAAAAACTGACTTTGAAAAACATCACTCTAAATTTCATGTTTAGAGAAGCAGACAAAGAATGAATCGAGGAGGGAAGAAAAAATAGATGTCGGTATATATAGGTAAGATTACTTTAGATGGGGCTATTTGTGATGGGAATCCAGTCACAAATACCTTCGACCACATTAATCCCTGTCAGTGGTTAAAAGGGTATTTTTGACGGGTCCCGGCACAAAAAGTATCGTGCCGACACAGAAATTGCAACGGGACAACATCATGTCGCAAATAAGTTTTTACCACCGCCAGTTATTTGTGACGGGTCCAGTTGCAAATACCCTTTGGGGGTTGAACTAGTTGCAATGGGGGATCACCCGTCGTATGTACTATTTACTGCCTCCTAGTATTTATGATGGGCAGTGCCTAACCGTCGCAAATACCCTTTTAAACTGTTTGGCGCTCAAACAGCGCGAAACCGCATGTATGTTTTTTGGACGGGGCCCCTAGTTCCATCGTAAATAATTATTTATTTTGCAATAGGAAAATAAACTCGTCCCAAATTACCTCTTCTATAGACTATTTGGAAAGGGATTTATTCCCATCACAAATAACCCATCGCAAAAACAGCTTTTTCCCATAGTGTTGTGAAGTTTATTTCATAGATTTCAACACATTCACTCTCCTTCTACATCATCTCAGGAAACTCCTTCACCATTTTTTTCTCATTGAATGAGGGAAATAATTATTGAAGAAGTTCCTTCTGAACTCTTCTAACCCCATAGCTTCTACCTCGACTATCGGTCTAATTTTTTAGCCAATTTCTAGCACTGATCAGCTTCTCCTTCCATGCGATAGACTTCAACTATGGCCATCTCTTGTTCTCAACAATAGAGTACATAAAAGAACTTTCTGACTTGTTTGACCCCCTGTTCATCAATTAATTGGTCGGTATATCCACTAATGGTTCTTGTTTTTTACACATAAAGGACTCAATAGAAAGTGGTTCCCTTCACATTGGAATTGGTATATCAACTTGATTCAAGTTATTTCTTATAACATGTGTCATTTGAATCATCATTCTCAGGAAATTTTCCATTCCGGCTTCCATCTGAGGGTCGTCAGTGCATGGTCCATTGTGGTCACAATTTCCAGAGTTCCTACCATTTCCCACCATCTTCTAAAAGAATAAAAACATAGCGAGAATCTTATTTTAGTTATAAATCCTTAATATGTAATGTATTTTTTTATGTCTCAAAACATCATGATTAAAGATTCTCTTCTTTAACAACAATGACATTTCTTTATAAATCCTTCCTAATGATTCATAAAAAGCTTGTTATTAACAAAACATATCCCCTAGGATTGTCAAACTAAGGGAGAAGCACGGCTGGCTATCATGGACTAGTGCCCGTTTGAGTCTAGATCAATGTGGTATTTTTAGGTTTTACCCCTAGATATATTTGTTCCGTAGACACATCCACTTATTCATCTCAAGAGAGAGATTTATTGGTTCAGAAACCACATAATTTATTTTTCAAAAAAATAAAAAATATTATTTCCAATATTTGAAAATTTTTATATTGTTATTATTTAAGATTTCATATCATAAAATCCACAAATAACTAATCCATCCCTAGATACCAACTATGACATCCCACCATTTTATTAAATAACATATCATTTCATTTTACAAAGGATCTTTAAAGTTTACTATCTTTGACATAAGGTACATAATACATGAAAACACATAAAATTATTTTAATTCTCTTTAATGGATTCTTTAAATTTTAATTATAATTACAATTACTACATCTCTTAACCTTGAGACATACACCACTAGAAAGAGTGAGTAGAAGGCCCAGTAAGGAAAACAAGTGAAACTGTTTTCTTGTGAACATGAGCGATATCAATAAGAACATGGGGAATATCATAATGAAATGTTATATATGAATATCATAATAATAATAACATGAAGTATCACTTGAAAATGTGGTTACAATAATTAATCGATACATTCATAATCATACCACCAATGTATATCCCCAAGGATTCTTAAAAATTCACAAAGGTTATTCACCGAGGTATCGTAAAACGTGTTATCTCTAGAGATTAATTTCATTTCCCAATTAATTGGAGTGATATTAAGGCACACCCTTAATATGAATTTATTTTTATTCGATTCACATAGATCATTGTAAAAAAATTCATAAATAATTGAACTAGAATAAAAAAAGAGTTTCATATCAAAATCATGACATTTTAATAACAGATTAAATACATGATCATTATATCATTAATAACCAATGGAAAAGTAATGAGGGATTTATTTTTGTCAATTATAGAACAAAATATATCATTTTTATGTCTTCATGAATAAACATGGAAATGAAATTGTATTTATGATTGACATAATTAAAATAAGATAATTTCTTCAGAAAAATGAGAGATATTTTGAGATGAAAATTCTACAGCATTACTGCTATGTAACATGGTTTTAGAAAACATTATAAGCTGAGGAGACATAGTTCACCCATTCATAAGATAATAATAAATTTTTTAGGGATATAATAACATGGATACAAGAACATGGTATGAAAATTTGAAAGATATTCCACATAAATGAGAACTTGAAAGAAAAAAATATATGTAATAAATTCCCAGACGAAAATTAAAAAATTGACGACGTTACTCAAAAATTGAGAACTGTTTTTATGGGATTAAAAATGGACTCTCATACTCTGGAAATAAATTGGACAGAAATAGGGATACATATGATCATATCCCAACATATTTAAATGGAAATTAAAATACATAACATAAAATAATTCTTTGACTAAAAGAGGAGGGTGAAAGATTCCCTTACCAAGAAGAGTAACTTCTAAAAAACTTGTATGGGGACCCTGAGGGTCTGAGGGCACCATGGAAGGACTCCATAGGAGGTACAAAGTCCATAGCTTTGTTGAGGGTGAATTTTGAATGAATGAAAATGACGTAATATCTTTGTATTTATAGTAAATTGGTGCGATTTTTTTATTATTTTTCATGGACACGTCATCGTTGGTATTTACAAAACAATGAGCTTTAACATGGTATTTGTCCATTATTTTGGCCACATGGGAAACTTAATAGAATAGTTTAATCCATGATAGTTGAGCAGAATTTCCAATTACATATTCCATCTTTATAATGACATAAAACACATCAAAAATTCAAAAACAGTATTTTTTATTATTCACCAAAAAACAAAAAAATTTATAAAAATATCATCAATTCAACCTAACCTAATATTGATGTTATGAAATAAAAAATGAACTCTATTTTATGTAAATAATTTTATAAATATGATTAATTTAATATTAAAGTAAAATCAACATTTACCCTAGAAAAAAATACTTACCTAATAATTTCTAAAATAGTTATTTACTTATACTATTATATCACATTACCACCCAAGATGCCCAAATAATATTTATACATAATTATGTGATGATACTATTCCATTTTTCATATTATTATTCATAAGGGAAACATTACTATTCATAATTTACTATTCAAAAGATGTTAAATTGAATGTATTAGTCACTAAATTTCTTACAGATCACCACTATATATGTCTGTTTTTTGAAAATAATTTCACATTATAAATTATTAAATTTATAAAAAACATTTTGAAATGATGTTTTTTAATATTTATCGATAACATGAAACATCATAAAAAACTAAGATTTCAACAAATATTAATTTAGACAAAAAAATTACAAAAATATGACTATTGTACCATAATAAGAAATAAATATTTTATTAAAAAAAATGGATTTGAGAAAGTAACTAAGGCCTTGTTATATAACCCCTTTTATAACCTACATAGGACCTAAGAGTAAGGTGTGTCATGGTGATAGAATCTTTCAGCGGCTCGGACAACATTGAATGAGAGGTGATTTCTATCAGCTTTAACTTCTCATAGAGACAAGTAAATTCAACATTAATATGGTGAAGATCGACTTTGGATTAGTCCATATTAAATTATAGTGATACTACCTTCATCATATATTCTGACAGATTGGCTTTGTACGGCTCGAGTCTACAGGGTGAGGCCATCGAATCTACTTTTTTCATTAGTTATCAACTATTATTTCTATTTTCAAAAACAATAATTATTATAACAATAAATATTGTTTCCAATTGTTATATTGACCAATGGTTAGATAACTGTCGAATCCCAAAGGCCACATTTCAATAATACTGATATCATTAATAAAATGATATAGTTTTGTTGAATAAGAATTATATAACACACATTTTAAGGAAACAAAATATTATTCACTAATTTGGTTCAAATCATTGAAGGTGTTAATATAAGAGGATAGGAGTTCCATTTTACAAGTGATGTGGGTGGGATAATTTTATTGTTTTTAACATATTCAATCATACCTATATTTTCATCATTCCATAAGACACTAAAATGAACCATTTTAGAACCAAGGATATATTATGTTGCGATATGGCTATAAATGGGTGTTGTAAAATATGGTGATTCATTTTTATCCCTTATATTTATTGTTAAACCACTCTAACATCCATTTTTACGTTAATCGAATAAATTAATTAGTCATATTTTTACTAATCATTTTTGTAAAAATTTATGTTTACCATATTACAAATTTAAAATTTCTCTAATTCCAAATATTTAATTAATTTTTTCCACTTAAATTCAAATACATCTTGAATTTAAATTTGAAATCAATCCCATATGTGTGAAGAGATATATTGTTTTCAAATAGAAAAAGATAAAAAAACATACAATTTTTATATATCAAAATAAAATTTGAAATTATTCTAAAGACCTGAATATGATTTATTGAATATTTTTAAAAAAATCTCTTTAAAATAAATTCAAATGTAAATTAATCATTATAAAATAATTAATAAAAAGTATGTGTTCAATTAAAATTCATTATTTTTCATTATTCATTGTAAAATGATGAATTTTAAAAAAAAATCACAAAAACTCATCGTAATATATTTTTGATAATATTATATCAAAAAATAATTCCATATTGTCAAATAAATTTTCAATAATTGTTAAAAATTAATTTCAAATTACTTGTACAAAGCATGCCAAAATAGCATTCTATAAAAGCACAGTTTTTCAGAAAATAAATTATATATCTTGTAAATGATTGTTGTTTTATATAAAATGAATAAATAACAAATGAATTTACATTAACATGATCAAACCATATTATTTTTGAATATTTTTTTAATAAAATTTTCATCATCCTGTTACAATTTTTATGTATTTCATAACCCCTCTATTGATCATGCCATGTTTTTGTTTCATTTAAGGGTGCATTGGGTACAATTTTGGAATTTTTGAAGGTCTTTTTGTCATGTCATGGTCGGTTCATGGTTTTCCAAACCATGTTAACTTATATTAAAACCCAAAAAAATCCAGTCAGTGATGGTTCTATTAGTTGGGTGATGTTTTCATTAACCATGTTCCATCCAAGAATAAATTGTGCAACACTACAGAATGGCACACATAGTTATGGCATACAGTTTCTCTAATAGTGTGACTATGCCTAGATAACCATGTGTATTTGTTTTATTTAATTTGAATATATATTTTAATACCCCAAAACCCAAGGATTATGAGTCCTAGGGGCCATTGTTGTGATAATGTGATTTTTTCTTCCTGGGAGACTCCCAAAAGATGATTTATTCCCTCTAAACCCCTACAGAAAAAATCAATGCTAAGAGAACAATGTTCCATATATTCCTTTAGGTTACCCCATACCATTATCATTATCCATTTCCTCCAATGATGTTATATAAAAGGAAAATCACAACATAGAGGTGGTTGTTTTTGTTGATCATTTATCATTGCACTATTGTATATATTAGGAAACAGGTTGTTATCATATTTTATGGAAATTTATTAATTTAATATGGGTTTTTTTCATTTTTTTAATATGTTATTGTTATCCTAGTGGTTATTTTCTTTTATTAATAATTACATTTTTCTCTTTCTTCCATTGTTTTTGTGGAAAATTTAATCCCACATTCATATAGATTGATTCTAGGTGATTGTAATTGACCATTGGGGATCAATAATGCCATTATATATATGTTAGGATTGTTGTATTTATCAGGATGCAAGGGTATCATGTACGGTTCATGAAAAATTGGAATCATAGGTGACATATAAGAAAATTTCCTTATTTTTAGTATGTAGTTTGAGTAATCATGTCAGTACTTAAGAGGTAGTTATGATTGAGGGTCTGGACAGACCTCACCGCAATGTGCCTTATGTCACCAGGGGTAGTTTGGGAAAGTCATCTTGAGGATTAGTTATAGTATATTCTCTACTTTGTATTTGGATATTATGAAATTAAAATCAAGTTATCAATATATATTTATTAATTTACCATTGATTCTCTGTTTAAGTGTTTATTTGATGTATTCAATGATGTCTGATAAGGTTCTGGAGTAACATGCATCCAAGAAGATGTGTTAATCAGACCTGGGAAGAAGTTAATGATAAACTATAGTGAGAAAACCATATTTTGGACATGTTACTAGTTGAAATAACTATGTGTACTATCCCAGCTCCCTGATCAACACCTACACCATTTACGGTTATGGATAGAGATATGGAACCTTAGTGGGATGTTTTTGGAAACATGTTAAGGAGTACCTTTTCCAGAATCCAATAGAATTAAGTTAGTCTAATGGCCTAAAAAATACATATGATTTTCTAAGATGGATTGAGTTTTTTTTCACATAGATACACCAATAAAAATTAATCTGATGTGTTCCAACTTTATACTAGAGGTTCCAAGGATGATATTATAGGAAATTTAGCTGATGGAAAAGAATAATAAGGTTTTATAGTGTAAATACCTCAAATAATTTTCATGTTACTAAATATACCTAGATTAGATGTTGTTTGAGAAGGATATAAACCATTTTAACTCAAGGATGCTGAAATGACCATGAAAGAATGTGAGAATTTCATTATTGAGATTTTTCAATTCAAACCTGTGATTTTATCGAATTAGGAGGTGAAGACACAATGATTCATGTTAGGAATTTAATATTTCATTTTATCTTATGATTTATTTATTAATCTTCTTTATTATGATGATTTGTTGTATAGGGAAATTATGGGTGAAGTGGAACTGGCTGGTAAGTCATGGTTGACTAGAGTCCTATAAAATTACAATGGTTCTGTGAATTCCCATAATAAAAAAAATCAAGTGTGATGATTCAAAATGTGGTTATCTGAATATATTTTATTTTCAATACATCCTATAGTTAATGGAAGATTCCCTTTTATTTTATACTAGTGTGGAAATATAGGGAACTCAAAGATGGTTTTCACTGAGGCAGCCAATGAATGTTGTTCTTTTGGATGCCCCGATCAGTTACAAATGTTTTGATATATCTATAAAACTCTACATAGTGGAACATGATAATTAGTTCATATAAAAAAATGGTAAAACTATTTGCTTCATTAAAAAATGGGTTCCAGTAACATGCATTCATAATGAAGCTTCTTCATAAAAGGGATGTGTCTACAGAGAAAGTAGATATGGGTCCAGTAACTGTGAGAGGTACCATCATTATATCATTGTCATTAGTGACTTATTTATTTGATATTGGAGCATATAATTAATTTATGTCAACCAATATTTTTAATATTCTTAATCTTAATTAAGTGATTTAGTTATATGTGAGTGATATTACTACACCCCACAGAATAAAGAGGGAGTAGGGTCTCTGTAGTCTTGTTAGTGTTTTCTCATTATCCGATATCATGATTTATTAGGATTTTGTATTCCTACACATGAAACCTCATTAAGTCATATTTATTATGCAATATCTACTTTCCAATAAATCCATGATTAATTTAACAACAATGTGTTTCCTTTACTACCCCCAGTAGAGTTTTCTATATCATTTAGGGATAATTGGACTCATGGTTGAGTAGAGTCAGATAATATTATCCAAAGTAGGGGTAAGTGGTTTCACTTTTCACTTTTGATCTAGATAAATATTCATTGGGTGATAATATCTATTCAACTGTCATTTAGTTTCCTTATGTGTTTATTTATGATTTCTCAAATTTCCCACTACTATGGGGGGTATAGTTTTATATTACTATATTATATAGTAATAAACCAATGTCTGTTCTATTTTTCCTCAAAGAACCTATTAAAATGAAATAGATGATTATTTTTTAGGAGATATTCTAGATAATGGTTATATAAACCCGAGTGTATAACCATAGGGGGGAGTTAATGCTATTTTATAAGAAATATGATGTATAACTTCAACTATATGTTGAGTATTGAAATCTCAATATATTCACCGTAATGAACAAGTCTCTATTTCCATATATTAGTGGTTTATTATTCCAGTAGAAGGATGATAAGGGGTTCTCAAAGATTGATCTTTGGTCATGTTATCATCAGTTGAGGATAAAACGAACTAACATTTAAAATACCTCCTTTTAAAAAAGGTGTCACTATTAGGACTACATTGTCATGCCATTTGGTCAAACTAGTGCTCTTGTAGTCTTTATGGATTTATGGAATATTATATTCCATGAGTATCTTGATACATTCATGGCAGTCTTATTGGATGGAATCCCATTTTAATATATTTCTGAAGAGGATCATTTGTCATTTTAGATCATTTGAGGAATAGTTAAGAAATAACAAACTATATTACTAGCCATCCTAATGTGGTCTTTTTATTATTTAAGTGAAGTATTTGGGACAAATGATGTTTCAAAAAAGTATTTCATTTGACCCTAAAAAGGTGAAATATATTATACATGGTAACAACCATGAAATTATTTTGAGATTCGATGCTTTTTGAGCTTGAGAGGCATTATCGTCAATTTTCAAAATACATCTCAAAGTTGTTATCTCTATTGAATTGTCTAACTGGAAATAGAGTAATTTGTTTTAGGATGTAAAGATGTAGATATCTTTTTTTGAGTTAAAATTATTTTTACTAATATTTCTTTGTTAACTCTTCAATGAGTTAGTCAGTGCCATATGGTCTTCTATGATCCATCAGGTTCAATGATTGTATGTGATCTCATACAGGGTGATCATGAAATTTTTTACATATCAATTCATCTTAGGCCACATGAGAAGAATTATCTAACCCATTTATTTGAACTGTAATTATGATTCATGAACATGATAGTTTGTGTAATTATCTTTTTAAATAAAGTTTTAACATGTATTATGAGCCCAGGAGATTGAGTAATATATTCTCTCAAAAATATTCGAATCACCACCAGAGGTGATGCGTTGAAAAGATAAAATAATTTTACATTGACATCACCGATACCCCATCTAAGGGGAAAGTCATCACAAATTATTTGAATAGAAAAATCGCATCTGAATCCGTGAAAATATCATTTTAAAAGTGGAACATGATGTATATTTCATCAATGTTTCATATTTGATTCTTAGAATTAGGGGACTATGTTTCATTGGAATGTTCTATATAAGTATTTTCACTCCTAAAGATGATTCTTAATGAATATTAGATAGATGATGAATTATGTATAATTAAAGACTCTCTTTATTGTGTGGAGGCCATTACTGCCTACTCATTATAAAATGAGAGAGTTATAAGTTTTTGGAATCTATTGGTGGTACCGTTATCATTCACGAAATAGGTTGTGGTAGATTTCAATAATACCTAGTGGGAAGTGCACCCAGGAACCATAATTATTTTATATGAAATACAACATAGATTATCATGGGTTGGTACGAGATGAGGCATTGATATTTTTTTATTTCATTATAATATATGTAAATAGGTCAAGGATGAGAACCAAAAACACCTAGTTTGCTTCATCCACTCCTTGTGATTACATGGAAGAGGGATGAGATCTCAATATACTATTTTATTGGGTTGACTTGTACCTAGAAGAAGAAAAAATTTCCATGTGTTATAGTCAATAGGCTAACTAAATTAGATCGTATTATACCCAATAATAATAATAATAAATTTAGTTCTTTGAAATATCTGGATAAAAGAGATCATTCACCTTCATAAATTTCAATTTTCTATTGTCTTTGATAGATATCCCAAGATTACATGATTATTTTGGAGAGTAATTTAACAGGAACTAGTATCTTAGGTCTATTTAATAATTTCATAGCATCCATAGTTAGATTTCGAGTTAAAGAGAGATATGCAGATTCTGGAGGCTGAACTTGACTCCTACATCCTTGAGTATGGTGGATCTTGGGATAACCATTTCGGGCTAGTATATTTTTCTAATCACAATAATTGGTAGTCCATGAATAGGATGACTACTTGGTAGGACCTATATATCTAGTCATATAAATAAACACTGGGTTGGTTAGTGATTGGTGAATGTTCCATGGTTGGACCAAGTTGTTTCGATAGAAAAGACAAGGATTCAATTTATTTATTAAAGAATGTTAATGGAATAGATCTTTTATAAGTGTTGGGTAGATCATCATAGTAGACCATTGGAGTTTCTAGTTGCTGATTAGTTTTTTTTAAAGTATCACCTCACATGGGTCATCAATAAATTGGTAGGGAAAGAGAATCTTGATCCTAGATTTGTCGGATATTTTGAAATTTTTGAGAAGGTTGTAGGATTTTCTTTCCATTTAGAACTTTTATAATATCTTACATCAATATATAAAGTGTTACATGTATCATAGCTAAATAAGTATCTAATTGATCCATCTCATGTTTTGAGATATAGTGATCATGACACTAAGGTTAACTGCTATGTGAATAAGAAACCAGTCAGGATGGTTGATTCTTCAACCAAGGTACATTGAGGGAGGATGATACTTTAGGTTTGAGTGAAATACAAGTACTGTTCTGATACTCATGTGATTTGGGAGAGGGAGTCACTAATGAGAGAGTAGTGGACTAAAACTTTTTACATTTATGAATCTTAACTAGATTTTTGGGAATATAGAGTTTCTATAGTGGGGATTTCTAACATCCTATTACTATTTTATGTTATTTCTAAACCATTATTTTGATCATTCTAGGGTTGGGTTTCATTTAAAGGCTATTTAAATGATATTTTTGGATTTTTGTAGGGATTTTGGGTTATGTAATTTTGGTGCATGATTTCCCAACCCGTGTGCCCTAATAGTTAAAAATAAGCAATCCCATCTAGTGATCGTTTTCAAGGTTGGTGAAAGGATTCAAAAATTGTGTTCCTACCAAGGTGGAACCATGAAAACCACCAATTGGGGGAAATAGGTCAGAGATCATGGTTTTTCTAAACATGAGACCATTCACTGTGAATCATTTCTACAAAATGTTATTAATAATAAAATTAATTTTAAAACTTATAAACTATTAGTTTACTTTTCTATTATGCTTGTTCAACCGTAATATGATTTCATGTTCCTCAAAGCCTCCAAAGAGGTGATTTGGGCCCTCTACACCCATCTATAAGAGATTCAAACATAGGACAATGGTTCTAGATCTCTTCGTTGTAAGATTATTCATCCCATTATCCTTCTCCCACTATTTTCTATATCCTCCTTATGTTTTAATAGATCTTTATGTTTTTGAATGATCTAATATATTTTGTTGTATACCTTCAATATATGATGGATTCTCATATCTTCATTGTTGACATTCTTCATTTGGGTTTCTAGATTTGAGATTTGTGTTTCATGATCATGCGATCCTGAGGTAGGAGGTTATTATATTCATGGTCAACATGATTAACCCAAAATTTATTGATTAAATTGATGGATTTAAATTTTGTTTTCAATTTATTAGTAAAACCCCAATTCCAGTGAATTATGGATTTCATTTGATATGAAATAAAATTATGAAAATCTATAACTCCATTAGATTTAGGATTGACTTTGAAAAGTGAATGATGTTGTTTAATTTATATTGTATAATTTGACTTTTTAAATTGAGTGTCAAAATAAATTTTGAAAATTATTTCAAATTCATATTATAAAAAATAGTTTAATATAGATTATAAAAAACCCACTGGTTTTATCATAGACATTACCTAATTTTTTTAAAACCCATTGTAATTTTTTTAGGGAAATTGACATATAAAAATTGAAAAATGTGTTGAATTTTATTTTTAACAACTTTAAAATAAATTTTTATTTTTTATTATTAATTGAGCATGTGAATGCCTAAATTGATAGTGAGTCATTATGGGGAAAACACAATATGATGGTAATTACTTAGTTACATATTGATGCATCATAACTATAATAAAGAATTATTGATAGATATTATCCTCAGTAGGTTGTTGGTTAGTCATCGATGACCAGTGTCAAAGGTACATGCATTCACATTATAGTTTTTAATATATTAGTTTCTATGGATTCTATAACATTGAACTATCATTCCTCTTGGAATATTACTATGTTTCTCACATTTTTAATTTTTGAAATATATTCCAATTTTTAATACTTTTTTTAAAATTCATTATCAATTAATAAAATGATTTTTTATATAAAAATTTTATTATGAATTTTTTTTTATTTGTATCATTTGAAATTTAATTATTGATTTATTTTAAATATTCTTTGAACATCCATGTGTGTTTTTTTAAAATTAGATTATTTAATTGTTTAATTACTAGTGAAATCTTATTATGGAATTCATGGTGAGACAATGTTGAGATATTAGGTCAAATCCTACATGTGCCTTGTGTTTTTTTGTAGATTTACTATTTCTAGGATCGAGAAATGGGAATAAACAACATTGAGGTGGTTTTTGTTGTTGATATTTGGGATTAGGGATACTGTTTAATTTGGGACATGGGTTTTTATCATGTGCTATATTAATTTATTTATGTATTTTGGGCTTTTTATATGTGTATGACTTTTATTATAGATCTCCCTATAGATTTTGGATTTTATGCATACTGGATTGCATGCCTTTCTTCTGTTGTGTGTATGTAAAATTCATTCCCCTTTTCATATTGATTGATGAATGGTTATTGTCAACAACCCATGGGGATTAGAAATTAGCTCATGGACTATGTTAGGACTGACCTGGTTATCAGGGTATCATAGCATCTAGCATTGTTTATGACACTATTCAAACCAAAAAAAACATCTATGTTATAATGATATATTGTATTATAGTTTATTTTTACTCAGGTTTTGATATTCATCAAGCTATTAGAGGGATTACATTAAAAAAATTAATGGGTTAGTTATTATTAGTGTTTCATGTCACATATGCTATCAAATACAATTTTTTATTTTATAAATTATATTAATTGCATAGATTTACCTATAGTGGATCTTTGATTGGTTTTTTTCTAAAATTCAATAAATAAATAGGAATATATCGTAATAAAAATGATGGAATTTAATTATATAGATTTATTTTCCAAATTTATATATTAAAATAAATAATAATGAAGGTAAATCCATAATCAATAAAAATATCACACTAAAATAAAACATATATTAACAACTCCATGCAAATTACTTACCATTAGTGAATTTTCAATAGAGGGAGAAGATAGTGTTCAACCAAAATTGTATATATTGGAATGTCTAACATTAATCCAATTTTAAATTTAACATGAATATGATTGATCAATCAAAATCATTAATAAAGGCTTTCATTCCATGCTTGAGAATCTATGAATGTAAAAGATGGTGTTAAAGGATAATTGACATTGTTAAATGAGGAATAATTTTTCATGTTTGAGTCAAAATAGTTTCTTTAATAAATATTCATGGTTAGAATGGATGATTATTTATACATTTTATAACATCATATTAATCACTATATAATATTCCCCCAAATAGAAGGGTCAATAATACTTTTTTTACCATATATAAACCATGAGTAACCATCAACCTCAAATTTTCATGAATATATGATAAATGTAATGATTTTGTAAGATTATTTTTAATTATAATGTATATTTAAAATATATAATAATTATCAGGGAAGTGAAATAAAAATTCTAATTCATATATAATTAAATTAAATTTATACTAATTTCATTTGATGTACGTATTTATTCCAAAAAAATTATTAAAGTGTTACCTACATTAAAGAATATGTTTTTTTATTTTGGTATTAAACCATTTTGTTTATGTGTTATCCTCAAAATCCTAATAATTAAAAACAATCAACCATAAACATGGACATATAAAAATGTAAAAATGTCGACATATGTTTTTATAAACTTTAAACACTATAATTAATTATTATGTACTCACATTACCTTCTATGTATTTTTTTGAGTACCCATTTTTACACAATTGGAATTACATCATCCGGTGAATTGAATAGAACCTGAACACAGTTTTGAAATATGGAATTTATCTCAGAATTCATGGATTGTTTCTATCACGCATCTTCTTATGTCTCTAGAACATCCTTATAGATAATAAATTATCATTATTAATCAATAATATGTAATTTTACTAGTGCCTAGATCACCATAACATACCATTTATCAAACCTCATGGGTGTTCCTATTTAGTACTGGTGCCTCTTGAACAAAAAATTCCATTGGAAATGTTAGAATTCATTCCTATCCCAACTCATGTGTATCTTAATCAAAGAATTTATCATATTCATCATATGAAATAAATACAATTTTACTATGGGTTAATAAGTTTAAGAACCAGTTATTTTCTAACTATAACCAATAAATATATAGTTCATTATCCAAGGCTACATTAATTACTTTAAATTTCCAAAAAAAAAATTACAAACTGTATACATGTATGTTTGACAACACAAAATACTTTTCATACATTAACTCATATTGCATGTCATCTGTACATTAGTTGGCGTCTCTTTTAGTGTTTACACCATAGTCTATATTCATTTACCCAAAAGGTTAATAGAAGAATAAAGGGACTCATAATTGGATCCAAAAATTACAGGAATGTTTGTTTCCCCCTTTTGTATCACCTCAAGACTCCACTATATTTTATATTTAGAATAAATTTAACTTTTTTGATAGGTTTTTATCCACACAAAACAGAATCTAAAATAATAATTTATACATGTTTTGAATAGTATATTATGTTATAACACATTTATAATATTTATACTATAAATTTATATGTTATTTTTCAAATAAAATATTTTTAAATTTGATCAATATATTTTATAGACATATGATAAGAACAAATCCAATTTCCCCCAATAAAAAAATTATATTTTTATAAAATATATTTTATAGAGTTATAGTGTGACAAATAATTTAAATATGAATTTGGGAATATTTAATTTTTTATTAGGTCAGATTACATAATTCTTGAAATGAAAACAAAAAAATTGGGCTACGGTGTTTTTTTTTGTTTTTATGAGATGATTCATTTTTTGATGAATACTTAAAAATAGTTAATATTAATTGAAAAATACATTTTTATCGGCTTACTTTTTATGGATAAATTTCATTTAAAATATTTTTGAAGTCAATTTGGATCAATTATATGTCAATTAATCAAAATAAGGTTGTTTTAATCAATATCTCATTGAAATCGTATATAAAAACATTTTAGTCTTTTTAATATTCTGACTTTAGAATACCATTTTTCGTCCCCACTACTAGATTAAATATATATTTGTTTTTTTCACATTGATAATTGAATTTGGAAAAATGGATTAAATATTTGTAATCATCATAATATGTAATTTATAATATGTTCAAATTTGTTTTTGACCAAAAATATTTGTTAATTGAGCTAAAATTAGTTATAGTAATTAAGGTAAAATTAATCCTAACAAGGTACTAAACCATAATCATAAGGGACACAGTGACCTAGAAACATGTACAAAAACTATTTTATTCCAATATTTAGAACATATTCTCTCATATATATAATATGGTTTTTTATTGGAGTCAAATTATTTAATAGAGATATCTCAATAATGTATATCTTTTTATCTTTATAAGATTGTCACTTCTTCTACACTATAAAAAGGTACTCAACCCTCCCACTTATCCACATCAATCAAGAACATGGTTACCCCAAAATATTCCCATATAATCTCAAAACATACCTTAAATCCTTCTATAAGACTCATTTTTTTGTATAAATCCATCCGAGGAATTCATTTGGTATAAATTAAAAGGACATACCAAGATAAGAGGCATTGTTGTTCAACGATCAATTTTGTTTCATTTAATTCTTCACCATTTTAATTACTTTTATATAATTATTATATAATAATAATTGTATTATTAAAATACAATAATTTTTTTATACTACTATTTCTACCTACACTATCACACACATCCATATAAATGGACATGCAATCATCGTTTGTGCGTTCGACAAACTACCGCCTTGCGAACAGATTTAAATAATTCTTCTATGACCACCATTAAAGGTTTACATAATGATGTATTCTTATTTATATAAGATATATATATTTTATTAAACATTTATATATTGTTATGTAATTATTATATGACACATACCTCTATTCCTTCCATTTTTTGGGAATATAATAACATTATTTGTGGCCAGGTCGACTACTGCCTCCTTAATGTGATGTGATTCAATCACGCATTACATAGAATGTATTAATTATGATTTTAAAAAAAATATGTGACATATATGAAATAAATATTATAAAATATTTATAATATACCAATATATTATTTTCTTTTCATTCATTTAATACAAAAATTTATTTGTGTTCGTGTTTATGGGTACATACGACCATCCTTCACCATGCATGGTACATTTAATTTACCATCTAAAAATGTTATGGCATGTTATAAACAAATATAAAAATAATTTACATTATGGTTAAATAATGGATTAAAATCTGTATATGATTAATTCATGATCTAATTAATATGAATGAAACGTATGATGTCAAAGAATACTCGAAAAACTAGGTAATTAACACTCGAAATTGTGAAAAAAATGAAATATGATAAAAAAAAATGATAATAGTATATTATAAAAATTTAATAAATATATAATATATATATCTATATATTTATATATTTATATTTCAATTATAATTTAATAATGTTCCTAAAACCATTATATTTGACTTTAATGGTAGGTCACTAAAAAAGAAACACAATGTATGGGATTTTCTCTCAGTGTACATTCTATAGAGACGTATTAGTTGTATTGCACCAATTAAATTGTATGTGGTATATATACATCCCCATTTAATTTAATATCATAAATTAATGATAATTCATGTCTTTTATGAATCAATTTGAATTACCCCACCCATCTGGTTTAATTTGATAATTTCAAATGGGAAAAGTTATCTTTTCAATTTCACTTTCTTTTGGGATTATTAACTTTCCCTTGAAATAATTATAATTTATTATTTTTATTAGCTATAAATTTGTTTAAATATCCACATTATTTAGATATTTATACTAGTATTTACTAAGAAATATACCATTTTTACATATGGTGTTTAATTTGGTAGTTACATTATTATCTGGGGAAAGATTGATAAATCTGTATTCTTTATTCAATATGGATATTTTATAAGGAATATTATTTATTTTTATATTAATGGATATGAGGAATTATTTTTAATTATAGATAAGAGAGGTCCCATACATTATATATCCCTTCGATGCATCTACAGGTTCTTATGATACAAATTAGCTGGTTGAATTAAACGGGGTTTTACCACTAGTTTGGAACATTTTTGTGAAATGTTTTCAATATTTTTGTATTCATGTACCTTAGACCAAAGATCCAAAAATTAATAATATAATTAATCAATATTTATTTTATTATTGTTTTTATCCATGATATATTATTTTGATAATATATTTTTATACATTTAATTCTCATTTTATTTATTAAATATCTTGTGTTTTACTTATTTTCCTTCTTGTATTTTTTTAGAAAAGATATTTCCACTGTGTGTCCTTTTTTAACCCTTCACACAAAGAAACCCCCACCCAACGGCGGCGTCACTCCGGAGAGAGCCAAAGGTGGGAAGGAGTCATTTCCAGCAGAGATGGCAGAGCATCCCGGAGGGTGACTGCCCGGCAGCGATGGTCCGTCAAGCGATCTGTCAGTGAATGGGTCGTGCCACATTTTTCTCACCTAGATGTGACCGGGAGACCCGACATGGTGGGTGGATCCTGGGGGAGAGGTTCATCCCAAAATCGGGCTCCCAGAATTCAACCCTAGTCCTCCCAAAGAACAGCGTGGATGTTCCACTCATCTTCACCACCACCACACCACCGAAGTGGCTATTTACCTTCTTGTGTTGATTATGAATTATATGGATATATAAATGGCATGTTTTCTTAGTAATTTACCATTCCATATTTATTCATTCTTATTTATTCAATTTTTATTTCTATTTTATTACCCTTATTGAGAATTTGATATCACCTTTGTTATGACACCTTTTCGTAAGTTATAAAGAGAAATATTTTGAATGAGTTTTAATGATTTTCGGCATTTGATAATGTTATGATTTTTTTCATTTCCTATTTTCTTTAGGTGTATCTATTATTTAAACTAGTTTCACTAAAATGTTAATTTTTTTCATTTAGGATTTGAATCATTGTAAACATTCCCATTAGATAATGTAATACAATGGCTTTGGGGTTTTGGGGTTAGGGCATTATAGTGGGTATCAATGGAATTATTACATGAACCTTGGATACTAGACTTTTAAAAAATAGATTAGGGGAAAACCCATAATATAAACATTTATGAGAATTATAGAATAACATCCCATAATTTTTGTAAGTTATATATTATGGTGGTCTTCCTTGAAAACATATCTGTTTGGATACTAAAAGTAGACCTTGTTCATGTAAATATATACCTAGGGGTAACAAATCCAAAAATATACATTGATCTTGACACATTCATAACATGGTACATGACAATGGGCCTTTCTGTGCATCTGGTTTCCACTCTCATATGATATTCTTGGGATAATATTCTTTTTCATTATAACCCGTTATGAATGATTCAAATGTAATTATGTCCTTAATGAAAAAATTTATTATTCTAATATTGAAGATACCAAAAAATTTATGATGTATACTAATTTTGGATTAAATATTTTGATATTTTGAGATAATGTTATATATTCAATTATTTATAAATGGATAATGTAAGAATGATTGGTATCAATACTCATGGAAAATAAATATATTTATCTATTAGGGAAACCAATATAGTATGTAATGGATAGGAGAAAATTATAAACATATTAGGGAAACATAATAAGTTTATGAAAATTAAGCTTTCATTAATTGAGAAACCAATAACAGAGAGAGATTATTTTATTCTTGTTCACTTTATATAGAAAAATACCCCACTGTTTAGTGGGACTATTAACCCAAATGTAGATGAAAATTGTAATAAGTGTCTAGATAAGATATTTACAGCCATAGGATACAATGAAATTGAAAACATTACACTTTTTTTCTATTGTCTCAAATTTTATGATGATCAATTGTGATCCTTGATCACTAAAACATGTAGGAAGATCAAATAGAACTAATTTAATTGATAACTATTAAGGGGATATTATTCGATAAATACATCCATCGTAATCAAAATAATTGGATATATAGAATGTTTTAAAATAATGAAAAATATTAATAGGATACCTTTATAATATTATTCATGTATTCTATGGATTACATACAAAACACGGAGTGAAACATTGATCACTTTTTTGAAGGGATAAAGCCAATTCTTCAAATGGAAGCTATCTCCTAATGTTTTCACCATATAAGGAAATATTTTTATATTCCATAAAGAAGGAATAATAATTTTCTAGATTAATATATATTCATGAAAATCCATGAAAAGAATAGGATGTTTGACCACCATGAAAATGAAATTTCATTAACAAAAAATAATAATTTTGAGAGAATTCCGTCTTTTGAAAATTTTAGGAAAAATAAGTTTGGAAAATGATTGATGTGATTGGGAGTCTGTTATAAGTACAAAGATTTGGGTCAGAAGTCTCATGAATAGAAGTGGAAGAACCAAATCAATGAAGTTAAGTGTTAAAATAATAAAGAGATCAGACACTATGCAAATTAATTCTGAAATTGTCAAGGGAATAATTCACATAAGAGGTTGAGGGGAGATGACCATTCTTCTAAATTAAAAATAGGTGAGGTAGTTGTATCTGATAATAAGGTGGTAGGTAAATTAATCTTATATTCAATTTTATCAAACAGATTATTTTATTTTGGATCATCCTGATCTTTTACATATACCATGTTTAACAATAAAATTTGACATTTCAGTTTTTATTTAATAAGTGATTTTTGGTAAAAACTCTTATGGCTTGTATCATTGAAACAAATATGTGTTCTAAAGTCCTCAATATGGAACACAAGCATGCCTTGTTTTCTTAAAAAATTGGCATATATATCATTTACCTTCATATAATCATATGTATGGAATGGATCTCAAAATATGATTCCAAAATTTAATTCAAGAGGAATGAAATTGTGATTTTTCTGGATGATAGTGAATTATTTATCCTTAGATAATATGATTACCCATATGAATCTTCTTTAGACCTAATCCCTATGATCTCTTCTAAATTAAATTTCTATGGAAGAATTAAAAATCCATTTACAATGTATGTAATCCTAAAATTTAGGGTGTACCTACTATATAAACATTCATTTTTTTATTTCAATAGAAATTACCAAGACATCCCCCACAATATAAAGATAAATTTTCCATTTATTTGATCATTTATGAATGGCCGATATCAAAGACTCCCTATAGAATATGAACTGTTGAATTAGATGAATTCATGGAATAACTAGGGGATTTGGTTAATAAGGGTTTTACTCTCCCTCCTGTTTAACTATAGGGAGCACCTATTCTATTTATTAAGATGAAATATGGATCTATAATTTCTTTTATTGGTTATAGGGAACCTAATACAGTAAATATAACGAACAAGTATCCCCCCATTGTATGGGTGAATTATTTGATCAACATCATTGAGCCGAGTTTTTTTAAAATTTCATATTTGTTTTGGGTATCTCAATTGGTGAGTAAATAAATAATAAATTAAGGATACCAAATTTAGGATGGGGTTTGGACAATATGAGTTGACAATAATTCCATTTCAATTGACTAATGTACCCTCTATGTTTATGGACCTAATTAACATAGTATTCTAGTAATATCATGAATTTTTTTATTGTGTTATCCATTGATGTCATTATAGTGAATCGAAAAAGCTATTAAGAATATAAGAATCAATTTAAGATTCTTATTAAGACTATTAAAGGGTAATAGTTATATGGAAAATTTATTAACAGAAATTTCTAGATTCATCATGTCTCTTTCCATGACCATATTATCTCTAAGAATTGAATATATGTTCATCATGTAAAAAAAGACATTAATAGAATGGCCTATATGAATAAACTTAACTATGGTATATTGTTTCATTGGATTGGTGGTTTACCATTAGTGATTCGTTATGAATTTTTACCAATTATATATCCCATTAACCTATATTTCACAAAAAATGGTAATGGTGTTTTAGAAAAATAAGGTGAAAAATTCATTGATGAAGAAAATAGAGTATTATTCGAGGCCCTGATTTTGACTCTACCATCTAGAACTGATGGGTTTATCCAAAATAGTGATGCATCAAAAAAATGAATTGGTTTTTTCATAACAGATAATGATAATATTATTTCATATGCATCAAATAAATTAATGACTCACAAATAGAACCATCTATCCCTTGATCTTGAGTTAGTGGAGGTAATCATCGTATTTAAAATATTGAGAAATTATCTCTATGGTGAAATATGTGAGACATACAATGATCCTAAATTCATGAAATACATCTTTTCATATAATGAGGTCAATATGATACAATGGTTACTTTTAGAGGTAATCAAGGATAATTATTTCATAATACACTACCACTAGGGAAAAGAAAATAATGTATATGTTGATTTTAGTAGGAAGGATCGTGGAGTTCTAATCCAAAAGATGATTTATAATGATTCAATGCTCATCGATCTCGTAAAGATAGATACAAGATTTTTGATGGGAAGTGACACATCTATCAATTTTCGAATGATTTAAAAATATTATTTAGTAGAGAAGATAATGAATGGTCAATATAATTATGAGTAAATTCAAATGAAAATTAATCGTGCGAATGAAATAAAATTAGAGGGATTTTATGAAAATAGTGTTCTTAAATAATGCCCCATTCTTAAAAATTACATAATATTGAATTATGTTAATAATTCACCTTGAGAATTATTTCAGGTTTAGATTTTTATTGAATTTGGAAATTCCTATTACATTATATTCCAAATATTAAAAAATAGATAGGTCAACTCAGTGTCCATTTTTTCATAATGTAAAATCTTTAAAAAGAAATCAAAAATTCTATTCAGGATACACATCATCCTAAATTCATCCATTCTTATACCCTACCATATACCCTATGGAAAAATATTTCAATAACTTGCGATGAGAATAAAAATCTTAGTAAGGGTTATAAAATAATGAAGTAAAACATTTTCGGATCAATAAAAACAAATCATATTCTATTTTACATTCCTTATGAAATCATAATATTTATGAATAACACATAAAAATCATAAATCTTAAAGGTAACTTGTGGCATCTAGAATATATATACATTGTAGTTTTCACAGCTACGTAGGGATATACGTTTCGAATACACATCCTTGTATATTCCCTAAATCTCTTAGGAGAAACATTTATGTTTACTTCTATCACGTTACCCAATACATTAGAGAGCTATCTCAGGATCACCCGCCATAAGTTTCCCACCAAAGCACCAATATATGTAAACAATTCTCCATAACCATAAAATAATCCTAACACATGAACAAGAATAATGGAAATATAACATTTCAACAATGTAATCAAAATATAACATTTAAATATATTGGCTCAATAAATCCATTATGAAAACCATTTTCAATACCCAAATATGTAAAAGAGTATATGGTATTTATTTACCTTTTAAAAATATTATTACTTGTTAATAAAGCCAAAAATTCAATAAATCTCGCGGTGGTGGAAAGGATGTTTCCTCCGTGTATGTTAAAAAGAAACATTCCTTTTTTATGTAGTAAAACAATATGTAGGAAAAGATTCCATATGAATGAAATTAAAAGTTAAATGGGATTATACATCATATAAAATAATGTTGTGTATACATCAAAGGATGCATCAATAAAAGAAGATTGAGACGAAGTCCCTTACCCCGTGTCCGAATTGAATAGTTCATTCTAAAATCTCCTGAATAATAAAATAATGTTAATTTATACATCCTTTTGAACCATTTTCAGGTTTATTATTCATTTTATATTACTTATTAACATGTTATAAACATTACATAATCATTTAAGTTAATAACAATCATTTTGTCGATATTTGGTACCTGAGTAAAAAATGTACTGCTTATAATTACATGTTGTCCATGTGGTGAAAATTACATTTTATCTAGAATTATATTCATTATTTAGATATCATATATATAATATATATCAATTATATATATATATATGTATCTATAAAAGTACATAACATTTGGAGATAATAAAGGAAATGCATCGTACATGGAGACGGTATGCAGTACGTACGCATCAACGCTGCTTTCATTTATATTTCTTATTTAACGGAATGAAAACATAATGATACATAGTTATATTATAATTATAGTATAATATCATATATAATTTCATTAACTTCATCCTTTATATGATCCAGGTATGTCATGAATGAGCCATTTCACATGGAGGGGGTGGTAGTCCGCATTTCCTGAAATGAAATTATCGTATTAACCCATTATGGAAGCTTTAATGGTAGGATAAAAATGAAAAATATAGAATCATAGAGATAAAATAAGTATAATATATATCAAATATAAATACAACTCCATTATAATGGCCCACACGAGAGGCTGTATGAGATAATTGAGCAGTCATCATTTCCTGAGGCAATAGTTCGTTGTCAAAATCAATAGTGTGATTGTATCCATTATATGGATGTGTGTGGATATGTAGTTATAAAACTAATCATAATAACATAATATTATATTTTATATACTATTTATTTTATAAAATAATTGAATTAATTGATTTTAGGGGATTTGAGAAGGAAAATAATAGAAAAGAACCTAAGAGAATATGTTAACTTTAAATCGGGTAACTTCTTTGGATTTGATCTAAATGGCTCCCTTGAATTTAATTCTACCTAGGGAAAGTATTGTTGGAAGAATATAGGGAAGTTGGGAGATTTTTAGAGTATATTTTGGTCGTGAAAAGGGGATTGAGAGGTGTGATTAATGGGTTAGTGGTCAAGGCCTTTTATAAGATGGAGGAGGGGCTCATTAAGAAATCATGAAAGTATTATTTTATTGAAAAATTATTTTCTATTTACAAAGGAACAAAAACTATATTATTTGAATATAATGTGAAAATATTTATTAATAAAATCATCCAATGTGAATTTACAGAATTTAGATATTTTTTAATCCTTATCATTTTTATTAAACCCATTTTTAACATAATTAACTTTTACCATGTCCTCTTATACATTCAAACTATATGGTTGATATATTTACTATATAATATCTCAAGACCCAAAATGGTTAATTTTTTAAAAATTTAACATTATATAAGACTATTTTTTAATTTATATTTTTAGGATTATATTATCTTTTAATAAAATATTAATTTCTTCTAAAAACTCAATTATGTGGATTTATAAATTATTTATATCAAGTATTTTAAAAAAATCAATAAATACAATATTATTTATAACAACAATATTTAATTAAAATATAATAGGTAATTAGTATTACTAAAATTCGTGGATGACATAAATGTTTCAAAATAAATTTATTTTAATATTTATAATATCATTTCTTTGAGTCCCTTATCAGTGAAGTAATTACTGCATCACCTTTGTGTCATAATTATGATTATCTATATAATGTATAAAAATTTTAAATAACATACCATGATTTTGGAAATAGTTTTATCTTTTAAAGGAATATTTTTTGTCTCATAGATCACTTATATAACCACATATAAGAATTGTTTTACTAAAAGATATATTTTTACGTTAATTTCGTAACTAATTTAAATTAATTAATGTATAGTGTCATTATCACTCTCTAGTGGCTCCATGGGGTCCCAAAATCTACCAAAGGATTCCCTTTTTTGGAAATATCTCGTCCAATAGGGTTATACCAAGTGTAAATTCAATTTAATATTATTATAATATAATTTTTCACCCTTATTTACCAGGTATACCCTTTAACCATTGTAAATAAAATATTTATTGAAGTAAATATTCAAAATTTCTAAAAATAATAGTTAAATATTTACATAATTTGGACATTATAATTCCAAATATTGAATTAATTTTTCCAAATTGAAAATATAGAAGTTGCAGAAATTAATTTAAAATTAATTTTCATTGTCAAAATAAAAAACATGTTTTTAAGAAATAACAACTATCAAAAGATTGACACTTTTTTATGTTCAATTTCAGTGTAAAATTACTTCCAATGACCAGAATTTTATTAAATGGTAACATATAATCTAGTCACACATTAAAAAAAATTAAATATGTAATCTAACCATAAAAAATAATTTAGATTAAAAGGCAGTTTTGAATTGAAATGCTGTATTTTTCACTATTCATAAAAACATGAACATTATTAGAAAAATATTTCATCCAAAGTAAATTTTGATGTCCTGATTCAAAAAAAGAATATTATTATTTTAAATGGAACATACAAAAGTGAAAATAAATAATATTTAAAAAGGGCATTCCATCAAAAGGTTGTAAATTTTTCTTTTAAAAAAATATTAATGTATTTATGCATAAAATTGGATTTATTTACATTTTATGCATCTATATTTTATTTGATAAATGTAAAAAAAAATTACAAAAATTTATAATAATATTAAATTTAGTTATATTTATTCACTCCAATACCATGTACAGGCGTTAACTACCATTTCAAATAATATTATATTATCATTTTTCAGTATGACTCTGCCTTAGGTGAAACATGAGATTTTCATAAAAACCCATTATTGCATGTCAGGTACACCATCAAACATAGAGCCCCCTTTAGAGTAAAATTAATAATTAAATCCAAAATATTAATAAATATGAAAATGTCATATTCTTTATTTAACTAAGATGTTACATCATTCCCCCTTTTGGAAATTGTTTCCTTGAAATTTTATTCTCTTATAAAATAAATGAGAGTATTTATACCTTATAGAATTCTCACATCCCACGTTGCCTCTTCAACAATATGTTTTTTCTGCAATACCTATACCTAATGAATTAGCATTTTCAACAAGAAATGCTCTCTATTGTCCAGAATCTGAACTGTTTGTTCCTCATAAGAATGATTTTCTTCCAAATAAACTACCACTAGACTCAAAACATGAGTTGCATCTGGAATATACTTTCACAACGTAAAAACATGAAAAATATTATGTACCAAGTATAAAAATGGAGGTAATTCCACTTTTTACACAACTGATACTACTTTCTCCAGGATTTTATAGGTTCCAATGATCCTTGAACTCAGCTTTCCCTTCTAACCAAAATGCATCCAATTTATCCTTGGAGAAACATTATGAAATATATGATCACCTACCTTGAATGAAATATCCTTCCATCGATTATCCTCATTAATTTTCTACCTGCTCTGAGCTTTTCTCATGTGCTTCTGAATCAACTGAACTTTCTCTATCATCCCTTCAACCAATTTTGTTCACATCAGCTTCCTTTCACCTAATTTATCCCAAAACTCTAGTGTTTGACACTTATTTCTAAATAATGCCACAAATGTGTCCATCTATATACTAGAATGAAAACTATTATTGTAAGAAAATTCAACCAAGGAATGATGTTGCTCCTAACATCTCTGATAATCCATTGATTCAGCACATAACAATTCTTATAATGTCTAATTTTTTCAATCTGACTACCAATCTAATTGAGGATGAAAAGTTATAATGATGTTTAATTTAGTACCCAAAAACTTATTAAGGACATTCCCAATGTTATAAGTAAACCAGATATCATTATTAGATACAATGGAGAAGTGAACTCCATGCGACCAGACTATCAATTTAATGTTCAACTGAGAATTCTATTTTGGAGAAAATGTATCTCGAATATGAAGGAAGTGAGAACATAATGTCAATCGATCAACAACAACCCAGATTATTTTATTACCTTGACATTATTTGGAAATCCAACAATGAAGTATACAGATATATTTTCACATTTCCAATCTCGCACTGGTAAATGCTGAAACATCCCCTTTGGTAACTATTTGTCTACTTTAACCTCTTGACAAGTCAAACACTTCATAGTATTGTCAGAAATACCTCATTTCATTTCATCCAACCAGTAATACTTCTAATGTTCATTACATATCATAGCACTACCAGGATGAACTGAAAACAGAGAACTATGAGCTTCACATAACAACTCTTTCTTCAATAGTGAATCAAATTGCACACATAATCTATTCCAAAAACTCAAAACACAATCGTTATCACTGTTAAATTCAAGTAACTTACCCTTCTGAACTAACCTTGCATTTTCCTGTAACTAAATGTCTATATTCTGTGCTTTCTTTATTCTATCTAGTAGGGATGATTTCTCTATCACCAGAAACAAAACAACAGAACTTCCTCCACCAACAACTTCTTTGCCAATATTCATGAAATCATTAATCAAAGGATCATGTTTCAAAAGTAAAATTTTTAATTTAGCATTACTTTTTTTGACTAAAATAATCATCCTCTTTATTTTCATTCCCAGTATGATAATGAATACTCCAATCATAATCCTTGATTAATTCCACCAATCTCCACTATCTCATTTTCAATTCATTACGAGTAAATATATACATCAATATTTTTTGGTCAGCATATATTTCACATTTTATTCAATACAGATGATGCCACCATTTTTTTAAAGTAAAAACAACAATAGATAATTCCAAATTAGGTGTATGGTAATTTACTCTTGAGGTTTCAACAAATGTGAAGAATAAGAAAATACATGGTCATTCTGTACTAGGACACAACCATGTACATTCAACGAAGCATCACTATAGATAAAAAACTCACCTTTTCTGGATGTGGTGTGAAAACTAGATCATTCACCAATCATATTTTCAATTCTCGAAAATAATAATCACATTATTTTTTCCAGATGAACATAACACTGTTTCATGTTAACTTAGTCAGTGGGCTATATAACCACTCTATATTTTCAACCATCCTCTAGTAATAACATGCTAAACCAAGAAAACTAAGGATCTAGGTTATATTTTTTGGTCGTGGTCATTCTTTGACAACATTTTTTAGATGGTTAAATAATTATGCCATTTTTTAAACACAATTTGACCAAGGAATGAAATTTGTTGTAACCAAAATACACACTTCTTGAATTTATAATACAATTTATTTTCTTTTAAGGTTTGAAACACAACACATAATTGACTTGCATGTTCCTCTTTACTTTTGGAATTAAACAACATATAATCAATAAACACAACCAAAAACGTTTCCAAGAAACCACCGAACCTTCTATTCATAGGATCCTTGAACACATTAGGTGTATTGGATAACCCAAAAGGCTAAATAGAAAATTCATAATGGTCATATCTAAGATGAAACATTATCTTCGAAATGCCTACTTCCTTTACATTCAACTGATTGTACCCTGATCTCAAGTCAATCATTGAAAAATACTGAGCTCCCTGGAGCTGATCAAACAAATCATTGATATGAGGCAAATGATACTTTTTCTTAACGGTGTTGTTATTCAGTGCTCTATAATCATTGAAAAGTCTCATTGAATCATATTTCTTTTTCACAAACAAGACAAGATCACCCCTGGTGATGATCTAGGTCAAATGAATCCTTTATGAAATAACTCCTCCAATTTCTCCTTTGACTCTAAAATTTCAATTTGAGTTATTCGATAAAGGGGTTTTGAAATTAGATTCGAATTATGAACTAAGTAAACAATAAATTCAACTTCAGATCATGTATAATACAAGGAAAATCGTTATTCAAAACATCACAATACTCATTTACCACTAGAAAATAATTAATAACATTAGTTATTTTGTTTTCAAGTATATGTGAATGGTAAAAATTATTTCCACCGTTTACTAGTTTCTTAGCTTCTGGATATGTTATAAAAAGAAAGGGTTCATGTTTGTATGTAAATTGAAATTCTTTTTTAAAAGAATCCACTTTAGCTCTGCATTAAATCTTATCATGATAAACGGAAATCCAATCCCTATCCAAAATAACATCAAACTCTACTAAAGGCCAAACAATAAGGTTTCTAGGGAAATTATTTCCACAAACATGGACATGAAGGTTCTAATAATTTCATTTTGTCTCATCATTTCCTCCTAGTGTTTTGACAAAAATTAAATGATTCATATCTTGAGATGGAATTCCTAATTTTTTATAAAACATATTAGAAATGAAATAATGTGTGGACCCTAAATCAATCAATATGTTGGCATGATCTGAATAAACAAATATTGTACCAGGTATTACTTCAATTGATGGACCAACATCTGCTGAAGTAGTTGCAAAGGATTTCACCACTCTTTTCTGCTTGTAGTTTGGGTGCTTTCCCTCTGTTGTGTTCTTCATTGGATACTCATTTTTATAATGATCCATTTCGTCGAACTTAAAACAATTTACTGACTGTATGTCAGATTGATTCTTACCATTACCCTGATCATTTTGCATGCAATTATGATCCTTCTGTACCATTTTACCACATCGATATCACTTACCGGAATTCAATTGACATTCCCCATCATGTTTTTTACCACAATGTATATAAATTGTAAACATAATATTCCTACAATAATATATTTTTTTGAATCACTATTACCATTCATTTTCCAACTCATCCTCTTATTTTTTTGTTTGTTAAAGAACACAAGATTATAAAAAAACTCAATTTACACCATCTCTTCACATCAAAAATGTTTTCCAAAACTTCTAATCTCAAGAGAAGCTAAATACCTTCGATTAATTGGATTTAATCATTAGTAAAAACTATTTAGTTTACTATCAAGATCTCGTATGAAATTTGGAGAATACCTTGCCAATCAACTGAATTTTTCTTCATAAGAATACACTGATTCATCCTTCAACTTAAATTATAGGAATTTTATTCCATCCTAAGGCAAACCACCTTAGGATAATATTTCATAGGAAACATACATTAGAATTCATCCCAATCAATAGAATCAATCTCCTCAATATCCCTGATATTTGTAACTGTCGACATCTACTAATCGGTTTCAACATCAAAAAGGTGAAAAATGATACTAACCTTTTGATGATCTGGACACCCCATGACATCGAAATTTTTTTCCTGGTCTTTAATAGACTCTTAAGCTAGAATAAGGTCATATGATCCACTAAATGATGGGGGATGTTTCCTAAGGAAATTATCCAATAATATCATGTTACTGTATGGATGATGTGGGTGATCTCTTGAATGGATACCTCCACCATTTATAGCCTGAGTCAACTTGGAAATCCCTCCAAATAACTGTATAGTTCTGATTACAACCATATCAAGTTGATGATTTGGATTTGTTTTCTTCCTCCTGATGTAATCCCATCATTGCTACCCAATTTCCACTATGTAAAACCATTTTGAACACAGAAATATCATAGTTGAAGCAACATTGAATTCTATAAATTCTTTATCATTTAAATTTTTCTATAAATTAATTTATTAATATTTATTTAACAATATACTTACTCTTAATTTTATCTAAACCAACCATTGTTACCAACGATAAGGCCCCAGCCATAAAGAATGCATAATCTTGAATTAAGTTAATAATTAACATTGAGGGTATTTTTAGGATTAGTGTTTTAGAGAATTAAGCAATAACTATTACATTACATCTCAAATATGAAAAAGTAAAAACTTCAACTCAGTAACGATTTTGGAAGAAAATAAAAACACTTAAAAGAAAAAAAAATATTTTCATGAAATAAATCTTCTGGAATTTTTCCTTTCTTTTACCCTGCCTTATACCCTATGAAAAACATTTCAAAAACATGGTATGAGATTAAAATTCTCAACGAGGGTTATAAAAAAATAAATAAAAAAATAATATATCAATTCAAATTAATAATCTCTTTAACATACCTAATGAAATCATAATATTTTTAAATTTCACACAGAAAGCATAAATGATAAAGGTTACTTATGGCATCCATAGGATACATACATTATAGATTTCATAGCTACATAGAGACTTATGTTTGGAATACCCATAATGGTATATTTCTAAAATCTCTTAGGAGAAAAACACTAATGTTTACCACCATCATGTTACCCAATGCATCAGAGAGCATTCGTGGGCTTACCCACCCTATGCATATCATGGAACCACCTATATACGTAAAAAATTTCTAGGAACCAGAACATAATCATAACACATAAGCAAGAAGAATGGAAGGAAAACATTTCCATATTGCAGTCAAAATATAAAATTTAAATATATTTTCTCAATAAATCCATAATCAAAACCGTTTTCAGTACCTAAATAGGTAAAAGAGTATATAGTATTTATTTTCCTTTAAAAAACATTACATCTTGTAAAGGAAGCCAAAAATCCAATAACACTCGCAGTGGTGTAAAGGGTGTTGACACCAGGTAAGTTATAAAGAAACATTACCTTTTTCATTTAGTAAAATTATACATAGAATAATATTCCCTTTTAATGAAATTATGGTTCAATGGGGTTTACATACCGTATAAAATAATGTCATGTATAAATTCATGGATGCCTTAATGAAAGGAGATTGATACGAAGTCCCTTACCTCATGTTCGACTTGACTCGTTAGTTATTTAATCTCTTAATTAATAAACTAAAATTAACTTATACTTTCTTATGAACCATTTTAAAGTTTATTATTCCTTTTATATTACTTATTACCATACTATAAACATTACATAATCATTTAAGTTAATGACGGCCATTCTGTTGATATTTGGTTCTCTAGTAAAAAAATGAAATTCTTATAATTACAAGTTGTCCATGTAGTAAAAAGTCCATTAATTTAATAATTATATTCATGGTTTATATATCATATATGTCATATATATCTAGTATATATATGTATTTATAATTGTACATATCATTTGGAGATAATAAATGAAATGCACCGTTCATGGAGATGGTAAGACGTATGTACGCATAAAGGCTACTTTCATATCTATTTTGTATTTAATGGAATGAAAAAATAATTCTAAATATGTATATTATGATTCCATTATATTATCATATATAATTTCATTAACTTAATCTTTTATATGTTCCACATATGGCATGAACAAGCCATATAACTTTGAGAGGGATGTAGTCCGCACTTCCTCAAATAAAATCATCATATTTACCCATTGTGGAAACCATAACGGTATGATATAAATTAAAAATAAATAATAATAAATAAAATAATATATAATATATATCACATATAAATAATGTTTCTTCATAATTTCCACCATGAGAGGTGGTAGAAGATAATTGAACAATCATCATTTCAAGAGGCAACAATTCTCTGTCCACATATACAGTATGTTCGTATCCATTAGATGGAGGTGTGTGGATGTATAGTTGTAGTAATCATCAAAAAAAATTCTAGTATATTGAGAATATGGGTTTTTTTATAAAATAAATGAATAATGTTATTTTTAGGAATTGGATAAGGAAAATAATATAATTTAACTTGAGAGAACACATTACCATTAAATTGGGTTTATTCTTTTCGTTTGAGCAAAAGAGATATCTGCAATTTCCTTTAGCCTAGTGAAAGGCTTTTAGGATTAATAGATTACTATTGGAAGATTCTTGGATAAGATTTTTAATGAGTCAATGTGATTTAGAGGTGTCAGTAATGGGATATATGTGGTGGCCTTTTATAGAGGGAGGAGGGGATCTTTAAGAATTTTTTACGGTTTTATTTTTTTATAAAATTATTTTCAGTTTAAAAAGGTACAAAACTTATTTTTTTGTAAGATAATGTGCATATATGTCTAAATAAAATCATTTAAAAATAATTTTACCAGTTTTAGATATTTTTTAATACATATTTTTTATTATTTATCCTGTTGTTAACTTATTTAACTTTTACCATGTCCTCATATATAATCATACTATATGGTCAATATATTTCGTATAAAATTCCAGGAGAACCAAAATTTATAATTAATAAAATTTTTAACATTATTCAATTCATTTGGACCAATTTTATTAATTTATTATTATTTTATAATTTAATAAAATTTTAATTTATTAATAAAATCATTTATTTCAATATCTAAATTATTAAATTCAAGGCTTTTCAATAATCTATAACAAATTTATTCATTATAAAAACCTTCATTAATTATACTATAATAAGTCATTTTTATCCCTAAAAATGTTTAGGCTATAAAATATTCAAATAAAAATTATTTTAATATATATAATATCATTTATATGAATCCTTTATTAATGATGTAATTACTGCATCACCATTTTGTGTCATAACTCAGTTTATTTATTTAATGTACAAAAATTACAAATAAAACAGTTAAAAGTAACATTTATAGTCAAAGAGATCACTTATATAACCCCATATAATTTTTTTTACTAAAATATATATGTTTATGTACTTTTTTCTTTACTATAAATTAAATAATATAAAGTGTAATTATCACACCCAAGTGGCTCAATGGGGTCCTAAAATAGACCTAGTGATGCCCTAGGTCAGAGATATTTCATATAATAAGGTTAAAAATATTGTGATGGTAATTTAATATTATTATAATGTTTTTTTCACCGTTATTTACAAGTTTTACCCTTTAACAATGCTAAATAAAATATTTATTGAATTAATTATTCATAATGCGTAAAACTTAAAGTTACCTATTCAAAAATTTTAACATCAGATTAAAAATATAGATTCAATTTTTTCTAGTTAAAAATAAAGAATTTGCATAAATTAATTTAAAATTATTTATCGTTGTCAAAATTAAAAGGTGTTTTTAAGAAATAATAACTACCAAAAGATTGTAACTTGTTTATGATCAATTTCAAAGTTAAATTAATTCTAATGACCAAAATTGGAATAAATGATAAAAATATAATATAACTATGTTATAAAACCAATTAAAAAGGTAATATAAAAATATAAATATATTAGATTAAAAGGTTTTTTTGAATTAAAATGCAGTATTTTTCACTATTCATTAAGAAAATGAACATTATCAGAAAAATACCAAAATTTCGTCCAAGGTAAATTTCGATGTCCTGATTCTAAAAAATAATAATATTTTTTCTAATCGAATATATAAAATTTAGAAAACTATATTTAAAAAGGTTTCTTCATCTAATGGCGGAAAATCATCTTTTTGAAGAATATTAGAGTGTTTATGCTTAAAATTGGATTCATTCACATTTTAATCCTATAAATTTTTTTGGATAAATGAAAAAATATTAACAAACATGTATTATAATATAGTAGTAATTTTTATTCATTCATTCCAATATAATGGCTAGGAATTAACTACTATTTAAAAGAATATCATATTATTATTATTTTAGTTTGACTTAGCCTTATGTGAAAAATTTGATTTTCAAAGAATCCCATTGTTTCTTGTCAAGTACGCCATCAAAAATAGCATCGCCTTTAAAGTAAAATTAATATATAATTCAGAAACATTTATAAATATGAAAATATCATATTATTTATTTATATGGGATGTTAGATCTAATATTTTGTAATTTGATATATCTTCCATATATACATGATATTAAATGGAATTTTTAGATGATTCTCATAGATCCAAATTACCTATACACCCTAATCACAAAAAGACGTATAGTGATTTGAAGGAATATTATTTCTAGGATAACATGCAGTGGGGAATTTGTTATTATGTGTCAATTTTTTTGGTTTTTCAACAACTGAATGTTGTGATGCATCGTGCTAAAGGATTCCTACTAACTTTTTCTATTCTTATGTGTACGTGGGATGAAATAACTATGGAATGCTTCAACATCCTAAAAAATACCCATAAAAAGAATGATGAAATATGTATTATAAATTATTATAAGAATAATATGTGAATTACCATTCTATAAAAGATTTCATGCATCATGTGAACCCTAAAATCTTTTATTTGAAGAAAGTTGTATGAATCATGACACAACCCTACCAATTGTTTCTTATTGAGATCATAACATTAAATAAAATTTATGGAAAAGTATTTCGAATTATAATAACATTGATCTAAATTTTAGAACCATATACCATACACAAACTAATATAATGTATAAAATAACAACTCCATCAACGAATGGAATGTTTAGGTAATTCTGACTTGGGTATTTAGATATGTTGGATCAGTAAATACCTTTAGAAAAGTGTGCCTATAATAATAGTTTCCATAAAAGTATTTAAATAGCATCCATTGAAGAATTATCTTGATGGATGATTCATACTCCATCATTTTGGGACAATATTGGTTAAAAGAAAGAAGTATTCATTGTAATTTTTAAAGATTTTGAAAAATGTTAAAGTCAATTTTTGCTCAAATTCAATAATCATATTAGAGGAAAAATATTTATTCAGATAATTAGATTCCATATTTAGTTCTATAAGTGGGAAATCAATTTTTCATCAAAATATCTCTATAAAAGGGTGTTATAAGGTTTTGTATGAAAATGAACATATTTCCCATGTATATAGGACCCTTCTAGATTCTTAAAATAGCCGGAGATGTTTCCAATAATTTGGAAATTTTGACAAATCACAAAAATAGACATAATGGGTTACATATATCTATGCTAAAGAAGTGCATTCTAGGCTGAATAAATCTTCTCCATTTTTACAAAATAGTGATTGAACCATAAATTTCATTCTGTGAAGAAAACACCCAACTTGCTGATAACGCAGGAAAAGTATTGAATTATTGAACTACTCATCTTGAAAAGTTACTCTACAGAAATCACAAAATTGTACAAGCAACATGGGAAAAAGAGGATTCCATGGAGAACTACCAACTTATTTTTTTAATTTTATTTCCCAATAACTTTAATGATGGAATTTTTTTATATGGAAATAATGTATCACTCCAAAATATTGAAAAAATATCCTTTTATAATAAATTAAAATATGTTGATAGCATGTAATGCACACCAAAACAGGTTTAAAAATAAACTATTTAGTCACATTTTTATCTTTCAATTTAATTCAAAATCATTTAAAAATTTTATATAGGAACATTACAAATTATATATCCAATAATTTTTTTTGACATTCATCAATTATATATGATACAGATAAGACAATAATTGACTCCATTTTACACATAAAACACTATATTTTTATAATTGTAGTGTTAATGATCTTTAAAGGTGGAAATATTAATAAATAAATTTAACACTTTTATAATTTTATTATTATTAAATAAACATAATATATGAAATATAAACATCCAAATTAGGTTAGGGTTTAATTTTTATGTTTTTATGAGAAGTTTCATTTTTTATTAACAGTAAAAACTGTTTAATTTTATTCAAATGATGTTTTTTATTATAATTTATTTATATATATAAATTATAAATTATATTAATTTAAAATGTATAATTATGTCAATAATAAATAAATTAATCCAATTTATTTCATCTGAATAAATCTCACGTTGAAATTGTATTTAATAACTATTTATAGTTTTCATAATTTTAACATTCTAAACATGCTTTGTCATCCCTTATCTAGGATTAAATTTAAAATAATTTTTTTAACTTCTATGATGTAGATTTTACTTTTTGATTATAAATTTTGAATGTAAATATTTTATAACATATTATAATTTCTAATCAATTTTTGACCAAAAATATTATCGAATGATATAAAAATTAATTACATCGATTAATGTAATATTAATCTTTTCGAGGGACTAATAATTAATCATAAGAACGAAAATGGAATAGAACCATGTCCAAATCCGATTTTGTGACACTATTTTTACCATATAATTCCATTTTTCTAATTTGATTTACTATTTTGGTCACATTATGCAAGGGATACTTCTAAATAGTTTTTATCTTTTTATATTTTCAACAAATTCACTCTTCATACTCCATAAAAATGAAGTCACCCCTCCTACATATTAACAAATCTCAAGATATTTTTATCTTAGAAAATCTGCCCAAATAAGCTCTAAATATCCCTAAAATATTCGAATAAGACTCACTTTGGGCATAAATACAACCGATAATTCCATTTGTTATAATGGAAATGAATAGGAGGTAATGTTCATTGATATTCACATTTGTTACATTTACTTCTCCACCCCTCCAATTATATTTATTCCATGGTTATATAATAACCTCATTTTCTGAAATATATTACAGTGGTTTTATTCTATGATTAAGGCATAAAAATTCAAACATATCTATCAAATCAGATAGAAAATCATCATTCATGTGTATGGCAGGCTACCGCCATGTGAACTAATGATGTTTGTTATTCAATTACCACAACTAAATGTTAGAATATTGATGGATTTAGAGTTTATATTTAATTTATATGATATTAATGATTTTTTATTCTTATGTAATTTATACATAATACTTATCTTAATACTTTCCATTTTCTTGTTCTTTGATAACATCATTTGTCGATGTGTGTATTACAACCTCCTCAAAGCGATGTGATTCATCTACGCAAGAAATATAACATATTAAGGATGATAATAAAAAAAATTATATATATATATTGTATAAATATGATACGGAATTATAATATACATATATATAAATAAATTTTCATTAGTTAAATATAAAAAAATGGGTGAAGCATTAATGCGTACAAACGACATGCTGCCTCCATGAACGGTTCATTTCATTTAATATCTTCAAATGATATATATTTTTATTAATGAATAAATATTAAATATATATTATGTTGACATCATGCATTAAGTTATGTCATTTATTAACTCGTAATCTAATTAACAGTAAAAACATGTAACAAGTCAAAACATATTGGCAAAAATAGGCAATTAACACTCAGAATTTTAAAAATAATGAATGATTGATAACAAATGTGTTAAAAGATATTATGAAATGCTAACATATGATATTGTAAAAATTATTATGGTACTTTTATTATTAATAAAAATATTAACATCTTTATAAATGAGGTTAATGGGCATTCTCCAAAAATGAAACTGTAGGTAAGGGATTCCATCTCAATTTTCATTCCACTGAGATTTAATTTTTGTATTGAACCAATTAAAATTAATTTGGTGTATATACTACCAAACTTTAAATTAATACAATTTTTAACACATAATTCCTTGTATTTTACATTTCACATCAAATTATCTCACCCAATGTGTTAGAATGAAAATTACCAAGTGGTAAAATTTATCATCATAATCTCACATTCAATTGTGATTATGAAATCTCTCTTGAAACAATAAATCTATTGTTATCATTTGCATTCTGAAATTTATTAAATATCCACATTTGTGTATGATTGATATTATTATTTAATAAATTTTATACCATATTGACATATGGTGTTTACTTTAATAGTTATTTAATTATATGTGGATATATTGATAAATCCATATTCCTTATTCATTATGGATATTTGATAAGGAATATTTTTAATTTAGCATTTACATGATATGGGGGATGACTTGGAATGGAATTGATGGGTGTATCCACATATTTATATAGCCTATTTATGAATTTACATCTACTCATGAGTGTAAGGAGTTGGCCAAATTAAACAGTGATCTTCCAATATATTTAAATAATATTGTGAAAGGATTTGAGGGTATATGTTTTCATGTAACTCAGATATCAAGTCCAATAATTAACCACTTATTTCATAGATATTTTAGTTCTTATTGTTATTATCCTTGATATTTTCATTTTATAAATATTATGGTTCCATATATTTCTCAGTTTATTAGTTTAATGGAATATGATTTTGTAATTTACTATTTTTTAATTATTATGCCTTATCTGGATATTTATATACCACATGTTCTCAATTATTTTCCTTTCAATTTTGATTTATTCATGTTGATGAATTATTAATTTCTCATTATTCACAACTACTAAGTATTTGATGTTACACTTATTATGCTTCATTTCCCCTTGTTATGAAGAGTAATCCTTTAAGGTGATTCATGTTTGATGATATTTTGTTAATGTTATGCTTTAATTCATCTCACTAATGTATTATGGGTATCATGTATATAATCTTGTTTTTGAAAACTACTAAATGATTTGGTCCATCAGGATTTGATACCTTATAATCATACTAAGTTAATAATATAATGCATCAGCTCCTTACTTCTGGGTTTGGGGTATTAAACCTTTATCTTTTACTATTCCATTATATTGTATAAGGGGGAGTGATTTGGAATGCAATCCCAGATTTCATAAAAGTTGGGTGAAACCATACCATTGATATTCGTTAATCCAATCCATAATTCTCTATATTTTTAACAAAATAATTTTATACTCCATTATATAATTAATTGAATTTAACTATAAATTATGAATATAACCTCATTATATAGATGAATATATATCTACTATAGTCATAGTAAATTTAATGAAGTTTGATAACCAACCAATTTATTATACTAAAAATTATATTCTCATGTAAGTGTGCACTAATTCGAGAAATCTTATAGCTCTTTAATCCATACTAATAAAATTTTACTTCATCATATTTCACAAGAAATAATCAAGTTATGCGTAAAAAGGTTTTATAAAATAGGAAACCAAATAGAATTTTTGATAAAGCATTGTCAATTGCTTCTAGTTTGGATAACCTAGAAGGGTATTCCACAACTGGGTGTCAAATGAGTCATGTGAACTCAATTCATTAATGACTTCCAAAAATGGTTTTCATAATATAACGCACAAATACAATTATAATGTCATGACATATCATAATGACTATTTTAATTATAAAAACATATTTAATTATTTCCAAACATAAAAAATAAAACCATTCATATTATGAAAAGAAACTGTCATGATGTTCTTGTTAACACTATGTTTCACAATAAAAAGTCTTAAAAACTATGATATGTCATGTCGATAGTGTGAGGTTGAAATATCTAACAACCAAGGTTGACATCCAAGCTCTATTAGTTCCATGATGATCCACCTCTCCTATAGAAATATTTTATAATCTAATATGATCATGTATTTGAATATAGATTTAATCACTATATGTATTATCAAATATAATACTTTTAGATAAGGATAAAATTCAATTAATAATTAACGTACCTAAATATTCCCCTTGATTCTTTAGGGTATTGTTATTCTTTATTTAATACACATTCAACATGAAAATGGATTAATTGTTTTTTCATTTATCTACCATTGGATCTTACACTTAATCTAAGGTCAATTATTAGATTTCAAATACATGGATTGAGTCTTTATACCTTATTCCATGAACATTCCATTATTCACCATATTAACAACATATTTTTTACACACTGTGTCTCTATCAATATGGTAAATAATAATGAGGAGCTTCCTAAGATACTTCTCATAATTGATCATATTATATATAAAAATGAACTAGATATTCTTTATTGTATTCAATATAATGTTTGATTTTTTATGCTCATATGTAGTCCTAATTACTTGTATGAAAATGTTCTCAATGTATTATATCATAATTTCCACATGAGGACCAACTGGCATTGACTATCCAAGCATAAAAATGAATAGTTCCTTAGAGATCAAAAATATATTTTATCTCGCATTCTCTTGATAATGATCTTAGAGACAAGACAATATCCAAAACACATCTATTATATCCTAAATCAACTTAAGTCTCCTAAACATATCTTATGTCATAAAAAGCTATCCATCCCCCATATCATCCATGTTTTACCATGGATAAGTAATTTATCATCACTAACCTCTATTCCATGTGGTTCAGGAACTAGGGATTCCATCATATAAAATTATTCACTTGGAAAATTACAATGCATAAGGGTACATACCATTTCATGGAATTTTTTTTCTTTTGAGATGGATTTCCATCTTAGGGAACGATTTTAATGATAATTATAACAATATGTGATTTTCCATTACCCTAATAAATTTATAATATTATATTAATTTTCATAATTACGAACATTGTGACATAATAAATTTAATTATAATTTTAATTCCCTGAAACCATAATCCTAGAGATTGTGCCTAATTTTAAAACATTGGCATGATGTAAAGGAATAAAATCTCGAAGGACTGATCAGTTTATCCGGCTTAGAAAATATATTGAATACAAGAAAATTACTTTTTAATTTCTAAAATATAATACAACATTGATAATCTTTTGGGAACAAAATTATTTTTCTAGATTAACCTTGAATTTCAATCATTAAACACTTCTTGGAATCCTCGTTAAATAAAAAATAATAAATGGGTGAGCTTAGATGCTCCATAATGATAAAAAAATAAATTATAATCTTTCATAAATAATAATAACATTTTTTAGGATAGTATAAACCAGAAAAACAAGCCCTCTAAAGATAAAAATTAATATAATATGAAAGAATAAATCAAATAATTTAATATAAACATTAAGAAGGATATTATACTAATTGAGTAATAACATGTAATATCAATAACTAATATCATAATAATGAAATGCATAATGTCTTGCATTATAACCATACTGTCAAGGCCTCATCCCCAGAATATATATAACCATTCAATCAATTTCTTGTTCCATGACACTATTTAATCTCTTGAGACCTACTGATGCATCAAGAGGATATAGAGGGCCCAATCCATCACATACAATGTCTAATGAATTCCTCTTTTGAATGGGGTAAAACATAAAATAATCTTTTGAACTAAAACTAACAAAAAAAGATAAATTCTTTAACCATAAACCATAAATGGTATCAAAATTACACATCCATTTTCAAATATATCATAAACCATCTAATACAATATAGAATATTGTATTATAATAATTCATCCTAAACTAAGAAGAAAATTCAGTATTGTATATTTAAAGATATCAAAATAATCTAACATCTTCATTAAAACTAATTGGGAGAAATATCCATTTTTACATTGAATTTTTTAAAAGAATTGAAATTTTTAAAAGAAAATTTTTCTTTTGAAAATAAATTTATAATAATATAAGGGAAGCTTAAAAATTTTAAGGTGTCATAATGGTGGAAAATATCCTCTCACGCCATATAAGTTAGAAAAAATCCATTCATTAATTTTTCAAAATGGTCATAATGTTACTCATTTGGAAAATGATGTAAAGATTCTTTAAAAAAATTATACGAAAATTGAGTCAGGGATAAAAAATTCTTCAATAAAAGGTCAATAACATATTGAAATACATTTTTAGAAACGTGGGCATGGATTATAAATATGTCCACGTAGGCACCTACATATAAACAATCTTGGATAATAATGAGCTTTTGAAATTATACCTTTCCTTGTACATTCCATTATAAGAGGGTATGTTAACCTCATTTATAATTGTTAAATAATTTTATTGAATTATTCCATAACCATATCAATATTTTTTATATCATATATGATCCTCTTATATCATTTTCATTATAATATTTCTTATTTATCGTTGTTTCGAGTGTTAACTAATTCATTTTCCCATTTCTATTTGGTCATGTAATTCATGTTTGTTTTGAATAAGATGTATTTTATTCATATAATAAATGAAAATTCGTTCAGAATAATTATTTTTACTCATCATATAATTTTTATAATCTTTCAGGAATGGTTAACGTGGAGAATGAATCTAATCATGTTGTTGAAACAGGAGGCCATATGTATGCACGAGCATCGGTATCATTCACAAGATTGTTAAATGGTATCAAATTGTATGGTATATTAATTACAATGAAAAAATATTAGGAAATATTTATTATTTTAATCCCTTATAATTATCATTACTCCCAATGAAATAAAGTACAAATGAAATATATTTTTCATGACGACATATAGATGGTAATCCATGTGTATGCATGCATAGTGATATTATTCAGTGGTTGGATAAGTAAAAAGATAAATATGGTTGTAACAAAATAATAATAACATATAAAAATATATATTATTCTAAATATCTAATTTTATTATAGAAACTTAATATGATAAAGTATAAAAAGAAAAAAATTTGATTGAATGTAAAGAAAAATTACCTCTTCTTCGAGTGTCTTCTTTTGATTTTCACAAAAGGAATCCTTAGGGTTGTTTTAATCACAATGTGTGACCTCTAGGATGAATTAAGGTATGTTTTTCAGATAATTGGGATGGTTTTATCAGAGTCAATGTAAATTAATGTTTAAATTAATGAGACGGAGAAGTTTCATTTTATAAGAGAGTCGAGTGGCACATTAGGAAGATCCTAAAATATTAATTTATTAAAAATTTATATTCAGTTTAAAATATCTCTAAAGTAATTAATTTATAGTATAATATTATTATCGGTCGAAATAAAATCAAAAAATTAATTTATGACATGATTATTTCATTAAATTATACTTATCTTTTGGATTTAACCCATAGATAAACTGTTTAACTCTTACCATATCTTCTCGTATTTTTACAATATAGGGTTAATATAATTAATATAAAATTCCAAAAGAAAAAAAATTTAACCATTAAGAATTAATTTAGATTATAAAATTACTTTGTACGTACCTTATATTTTTATGACTTTTATATCATTTAATAAAATAGTATTTATTTTAAAATGTCGTCTTTGTCAATTTTTATATTATTCATTATTTTAATTCTTAAAATATAAAAACCAAATTATAACATAGAAAAAATTCTTGGAATATCTCACTATAATTTCTAAGATATATATAAAATTACTATGTCATTAATTAAGTCAAATTATATTTATTTTATTATTTTTATTATCATTTATTTGATATTTCAATTAATAAAATATTTTTTCCATCACTATTGTTTCATAATTAATGAAAAAAAATTAAATATATAAAAATTTTAAATAATTTTCAATGTTGTAGATAATTATTTTACATTTCCAGAAATTATTTATAATAAATTTTATCTCATTGTGACCTCTTTTTTAAAATTATCACACTTACAAGAAATTAGAGTGTGACCTTTTGGAAAATCCATTAATTTTGATAATATTAATGTAATATTCATGTAAATGGGTCCATTAAATTATTTAATTTAAAAACATAGATATGGGTTACGGTAATTTTATAATATTATATTTAACTTCAATTTCCTGACATACCCTTAACCGCGGTAATGAAAAAAATTACTAAAGTTATTATTCATTTTACTCTAAAATAAAAGGAAACCATTTTCATAATTTGGAGACACTAATTATAAATATGGAATCCATTACTATAAATTCACATCATAGGATATTTAGTAGTTATTGTAAAATAAATTTTTTTTGAATGATATATGGGTTTTCAAAAGTTAAATCATTGTAAAAGATTAAAACGTTTTTATATAAAAATAATGCTAAAATTAATACTAATGACAGAAATTTTATTATCTAGTAAGAATATATTCAATTATTACATTAAAAAAAATTAGTAATGTAATTTTTTGTCATAAATTATTTCAAGAAATTATGTTTTTTTCAATTTAAATTTTATATATTTTTACTATTCATCAAAATATAAAACTTATCAGAGAAATATAAAAAATTCATCCAAAGCGAATTTATATATCCTAATTAAAAATAATATGTTTAATTTGTTATATAAAATATATTAATGTTTTATAAAAATATTTAAAATGATTGCACCGTCAAAAGGTGGGAAAACAATATTTTTTGAAATATACACCATTTATCTGAAAATCAGTATTTTGTCTTATATTAGGTATAGAAAATATAAAATATGACTGTTAAAACTATATGTAAAATACAAAATTTAAAAATTGGTCAATGATATTCAATACAACTAATTTAATGGCTTTGTTATATATTATATTAATTAATATATTTTATTAACATATTGGCATTCGATTAAACTAGACCTTGCATGTAACACAAACCAACAAATTATTGTGTGTAGTATAAGATTAACATGGTGTTGCGGTAAAATAATGAAAGAAACAAAATTAAATTTTTTAGAAATTAAAATATTATAAATTCTCATGGTGTTACATTTTACCCTCATACAATAAATTTCTTCCATGCAATTTAAACATCAGATTGAAAACTAGTGATTTCACATTTTAGGACATCATTGTTGAAATCCCACATCAGAAAAAAAATTAATTACACCCCCATTTTAAAATAAATAAACAGAAGTATAACAGTCATCAGAGATAAAACATATAAGGGTTGCATGTATGAATACATGGAAATGATTGAAAAACCTAAGTATGATGTGCTGATTGAGATTGAGAGATAATGTGATTAACAGAAAGTTAACAATTAGAAATCTCCAAATATGTAATGTTATATGGGACCATTTGATTCACCAGAAAATGTACCAGGATCGAATTATTTGTTTCTATATTCAATCATGATATTTGAAGAATCATTATACATCATAGAATAAAAATAGAAGGAATAATACTTACTTGACATGTAGAGTGTCATCTATTAACTAATTCTAACAACAAACTCATATTTCCCTTAAAAAATAAAATAAAATATTAAAAATTTATATTTATCATAATCGTATAGTTTTATGAAAATAATATAATACACCATCTATCATACTATTTAAATAAATAAAACTATTTTATACTAACCAACACATCATGTTGTCTAGTGGTAGGTGATTCATCCATATCGCCTTTCTGTTGCGGGTTCAAGTCTCGTGGCCTTGCCGGACTTGACAGGTTATATCCCGACCAGTGGGTAGTCCTTTTCATTAAATTATATTACTATATCATTCGAAAAATAATATTACGGAATTATTTAACCTTAATCAATAATATATAATGTTTAACTTATTCCATTCCTAAATATAGACTTATCCTAAATACATCTATTCAAACTGAAAGTAAAAATATTTATAAAGAAGGCCACTAAATTTTTAAAATAAAAATAAAATACTACATATAATTTTATATAACATACCAAACATGTGAATACCATAAAAATATATTCAATTCAAGCATTTTATTACCTTGAATTACTGTAAAGCCTTGTTGAATATATTCCTGATTCTTTATTATTTATGTAAAATATATAATATTGGTTATACTCAATATATAAAAAAATGTTGAAAACCCCAACATTGATGGAATAAAAACCAATTAATAAGTTCCTTGGTAGTCAATAATATCTGATATAAATTATCAAAATAAATCATCTCTTTATCCCAACTTCATTATCTCAGTATCAGAAACATATTAAGGGTTATATTTCAAACATACATATATTTTCCGAAAAGGATAACTTGATACAATTAATGTTTACTTGGTACCATACAATCTCAAATTCATAGTGAAATAGTAATGTAGTACAATCCTTTTTTTAAAAGAGGTCTAGTCAGAAGTAGCACTTCTGACCCTTTATTAAATGATTGAAATAAAGTACATAGAAACAATGAACAGGTTCAAACAACCATAATTACCCCCATTCATCAAAAATGGAAATTGTAATATGAAATTTCATTCCGATAATCAGAGTCTCTAGTTTCCCACTCAGATTTAGTATTTTTCTGAATTAATCTTCTTCAGGTAGTTTGTCCCAACTATTCGTGACATCTTTGAAGATGATCTTGTAGAAACGTTCCTAGGGGTCTAAGAGTAGTCTTTGTAGGGTCATATCATTGGAACAGAGGAAACATCCAAGAAATCAGTCATTCTTTCCTCGCCACTTAAGACAACATCCTTGAAAGTGATAGATCCTCAACTTCACGGACTAGTGAATCCTGCCATTCACCCTTCGTCAGCAAAATCAGTTCCCTATTTACAAGTAATAGGGCATGAATGCATAAGCTTCTTGACATCCTATTGATAAAAAAAATTTGAACCTCATTGTGTTTAGTGTCATCAACCAAATAAGGCACATGATTCTATGCTAAAGGTTCGATCTATTTTCCATTAAGAGACACATGAGATATAGTATTCTCCAATGTCGAAGCACTATGAATAATATGAATTTTCTTTTTAAGAGAGTCACTGTTCTTATCAGCAGACTTGGACAACGATGATTCTTTTGTAGTATCCTTTCATTGAGAAAGGTTGGTGGGTGGCCTCTCATCCCACACTCCTTAATTCTTATAACTAGTGCACTGCTAATAAAATATTCCTATGGAATAATTATTGATTGCTGATATTAGTCATTCCTCTTCATATATGGTAGTATCATAACATGATCATCATACAATAGAGTTATCTTGAAAATATTATTTTGATGATTGGGAAATTGGTTTTCATAGTTCCCCATATCCTTGTAGTTAAATCATTCTAAATTAGAATGTTTTTTATTACACTTTCAATCATGAACATGGTGACCTTTTTCTATATAGTTATAAAAAAATCTTATTCTCATCAACCATTTACCATGGTGATTTATTCCATTGTTATCACACGTGGGGAATAATTTTTCCATTCTTCAATTTATCAACAATTTTCTCTATAATCTTCTTCTAATATTTTTTCCCTTCCATGTGATAGGACATGTATAATTATTTACTTGTCTTATTAACACATATTACTATTTGTTAAAATGATTACAATATATATAATATTATTTTCCTTCAAAATGTTTCCTAAGACCATGAAAGGCATGATCTATATTACTCTTTGTTTCATGTTCATTGGTGGAGTTATCTATACTTCTACTAGGATGAATTTCTATAAGACGGAATATACTGGATTAGATTATAATTTTATGAATGCTGTATAACTCAAAATATGGTATAACACATAACACAAATTTATGAATCCAAAATCCTAAAATAATTATAATTTTATAATTTGGGAGAATATTTATTTTTAAATACATAATGATGGTAGGTAAATAAAATATGAATTATCCAAAGCATATCCCCCAAGGGTGTCTAGACTGGTGTGTAGTATGTCTCATAGTCGTGAACTAGGTTACCATGAGTCAAGCCCAGAGCACCATGTTAGAGTTATTACTCTTTCATACAACCATGCTAGAACCACGTTCACATGTTGTATCAAGATGTGGATTTACTAGAAAGGAAAAGAAAAATAATATCTGTATTATCAAAATTTTATGATGATCTTATATACTAATCCTCAAAGTCTATCATTGTGTTATGATTCCTAATAAATATTTTGTTAATATATTTCCTTGTTTTTTTCTAAACATTCTATGATACCTACTATAATGCCACATCCCAATAATCCCAGAGCTGGTGCATTCTTTTAATACATTATAATGATTACAATGGAAAAAATACAGATGGAACGACCAGTTTAGCAGTCCTGTGAAATAGTTTATATGCATGAACTTTAAATTTCAATTTTTTAAAAAATACATAGATAATCCTTTAAGAACGACATTATTATTCTAGTTTAACCCTCCATATGAATCATAAAAAACTTCTTTGGCACCCTGGGAAAATAAAACATAAGAAATAGGTGAGATCAAATGATCATTAAGGTTAAACAATACATAATAAACATTCATAAATAATCATAAATTTTGGGGGTAGTATAAAACCGTAACACATTCCTTATAAAGATAAAAATGATAATTATAAGTCAAGAATAAATCAAATAATTTAAATTAAAAATTCACATGGATATTCTACATGTCAAACAATCACATGTAATATCAATAACTAATCTCATAATCAGGGAATTCATAATTTCAGATGTCATAACCATATACTCAAGGCCTCGTGAAATGACCATACATAACCATACTGTCACGGCCTTATGCCAGGACACTAGATTTTCTTGTGAGACCTACTGATGCATCGAGGGGTTGTTGCAGGACCCACCCATCACTTACAATGTTTAATTCATTTCTATTATGAAATGGGTAAACTATAACATAAACATTATTATTAAAACTAGCATATGAAATGTTAATAATTTAACCACAAACCATGAATGATATAACAATATCACATCCACAATCAAATATATCAAAAACCCTTCATTAAAATACGGAATATTTTATTAGAATAATTAAAACTCAATTAAATATAAAATCCAACAAGTATGTTGACATATGTGAAAATAATCTTATAACATCATTTAGAATCTTTGATAGAAATTTCAATTTTTAATTTGAAATTTTTTAAAATACATGTAATTTAAATAAGAAAACATTTCTTATGAAAATACACTTGTAATCATTTATGGGAAGCTTCTAAGTGTTAAGGCATCCGAATAGTGGAAAATATATGTGCACGTTGTATATGTTATAAAAACATTCTGCCCATAATATTTCAAAAGGTCATAAAGTACCTCATTTTGAAAATGATAGAAAGATTCCTTTAAGAATATTTTATATAAAATGTAAAACATGTGTATTTTTTGAAAATAAATAAATAATATTTTCAAATAAATTTTAAGATATATTAACATTAATGATATAATGACCATTAGATACTTACATATAAAAAATCTTAGATAATAATGACCTTTTGAAATTAACCGATAACTTGTACATTCCATTACATGAGGGTGCGTTAAACTCCTTTATAATGGTTAAATAATGTTATTAAATTATACACGAACATTATACATATTTATTATATCATATATGAACTTCTTATATCCTTTTGGTAATAATAGTTTAGTATTATCGTGGTTTTGAGGGTTAAATTTTAATTTTCCCATTCCAATTTTGTCATGTAAGACATGGTTTTTACATGTAGGATGTATTTTATTCATATAAGGAATGAAATTATGTTTATAATTATTATTTTTACACATCATATAATTTTTTTAATAATTATTGAATTGTTAACATAGAGATATATCTCATCGTGTTGTGGAGACGGTGGGACGTATGTACGCACAAGCGATGATAAAATTCACATGAGGTTTAAACTGTATGGAATTGGATGGTATATTATTTATAAAAATGCAATATAAAAAATATAAATTTTTTAAATCCATTATAATTTCCATTAGACCACTCAAAATAATGTATAAATGAATAATTGTTTGCACCACGGTAGGGAGATAGTAAGTCGAATATACACATGCATGGTGATGCTGTTTTTCATTGGATAAGTAAAAAGATGAATATAGTTGTCAAATAAACATAGTAAAATCTCAAAAGGTATATTATACTAGATATATTAATTTGTTATTGAAAAAACATTAGATGAGTACATAGAAAAAGAAATGAAATTTAATTGAATTTGTAAAATAATTACCTCTACTTCGAGTGTCTCTTTTTCATTAGACCAAAATGACTCCGTAGGTTGAATTTTTACAGAAAATGTTTCCTCTATGATTAATTTATTGAATTTTTTAGTTTATATGTGTAGGGTTTGTTTGATAAAAATTGATTTAGAGGTGTCAATTAATGAAAAGGATGCATTACCATTCATAACAGAGGTGATGAGCACTTTTGGAGAATCTTAAGATATTAATTCATTATAAATTTATTTTTTGTTTCAAAAATCCCCAAAGTTTATTTTCAAGGGTTATGATAATAATGGGTGTGCATCCCCTCAACCAACGTGTTTTTGACATGTTCAGGTCATAAAATTAACCATATCTTTTAGATTTAACCCTTAGTTAAACAATTTAACTCTTACTATGCCTTTTTATATTATTTGACAAGTGGGTTAATATAGTAACTATAAAATTAAAAAAGGAAAAATTTAGATAATTTATGAGAACTATGAAATTATAAGATTTTTTCAGCAGTGTTTTATATTTTTATTAATTTAACATATTTCTAAAAAATATTATTTTTTTAGAATATCATTTATTTCAATTATAATACTATTCAATATTTCCATTTTCAGAAATATAAAACCATAATTATCACTTCAAAACAGTTCTTAAAATATTTCAATAACATGTCTAAGTTGACAATGAAATTATTTTCTGTCTTTAATTAAGTCAGATAATATAATTTTTACTTTTTTATTAATTTTTTATATTTGTGTAAATAAAATAATTTCTACATCACAATTGTGTCAAAATTAATGGTAACTATTTAATCTGTAAAAAATATAAATAAATTTCTATGATGTAGGTAATTATGTTTCTTGTTCAGATAATATTTATAATATATGTTATGTTATAACCACCCTAGTATTTTTTACACACGTAAACATGATTTATTACACCAACTTGCACTTAATTCAACATAGAAGATCAAGAGGTGTAGTGTATTTTGGGATTAATACTGTTACATAAAAAATTTAAAACATGAAATACAGAACTTTATTGAAATAATATTTTACATGACCAAAACATAAGTTTATACTTAGCATTGTATGGGATAACCTAGGGACATACATAAGAATAGGGTGATCTATAAAGCCTCGTATGGGAGTAGACAAGGCATAACATGAAGAATCCATTACATGTTAGGAAATAGGAATATAAATGGATAATAAGAGAAAGATGTACATAAATGCATGATTTAGAATAATTGTCTTAACATTGAAATGTGGAAACAATTTAAAACACTGCTTCATTAACATAAAGAAATTTGGTAAACCCCAATCCCAATAAGATGGTAAAATGTCATATAACGAAATCATGTATAATTATGTCCCATCATGATTTATCATGATACTAAAAATTACCCAATGAATTAGAGTGCTATCAGGGAACATCTTTCATAATCAATTCATTCTCATGATTAAGTTTTCCATATAGATCATATAACATTTATTCCCTCAACAAAATTATTTATTTGATGACTGATGAAGGAAGAATACGTATTGGTATATCCCCAATAAATAAGAATATTTTTAAAAGTTAATTACCATTGAAAGAGAAATGGGTATGTTATTCACTACATGATGATTTCTGGATGGAAAATCATGGTGCAATTTTAGCAACACAACTGCATCACATAGAAATTCATAAAATTGGTAGATGGGAGAGAAAGGTTTATCTCATTATTTACACTCAAAATGGAATGATAGTGGATCACGAAATATAATATCCCAACATATGATATGGAATTTATGTTTTATAACAAAAATGAAGTGCATGAAATTTAAATGAGAAGAGAGGATCTCTTACGTAATATCATCATAATAATGGAATAGGTAAGGGTCTAAATAGGGGAAGGATAAATGATCCCTCATTGAAATAACATCAAATGGATAGTATGGAATTCATTATAAAATTATTACAACATAACCAATTGAAATTACAATGACTAATTTTAAACAATGTTCTTGAATTGAACAAAATAGAGAAAGGTGAGGATCCTTTAGTTGAAAGTGTGATCACGAAGGATTGAGAGAGGCTTCTTTGGAGATTCGGGCAGCCTTTGGGGGACTCTAGAGAGTAGGGGTAAGAGGTTTTGTCGAGCATAAAAGAGATTTAGTGAAGAGAATGGGTTATTTGGTGGGATTATATATGGAAGGTGGGCTAATTCTTTATTAATTTTCGTTTTGGACACCACACAATAAAATATCCAAAACTACAATACAGTCCATAGTTTTTGAACATGGTTTATGGAAAATGTGTGTGTCATACATTATTTTGTAATGATACAATCCAAAGAAATTAATGTATTACTCTTTCTTATGTAAAGGTGATTCACACTATCAATGAAATGAGTTCAAAATCCTAAAAGTTTTTATATGTCTTGGAGGATTCACTGAGGCTTTATAAAATAAATCTAATAAACCCAAAATAACATTAATTTAAAAGTAATTTTTTCACCAATATACAATTTATTTTATGTTATTACATTACTATTATGTCATTAAGAATTAATAATACTGATTTTATATTAATACGGTATTTCATTTGGACCCAAAAAGTTAGTTGTATCACAAAATTAAGAAAAAATCACCACATTATAATTTCGATGTCCTGATTCTCAAAATAATATTCATTTTATCTAACTAATATTTTAAATATGGGAATTTTCACATTAAAAAAAAGACATCTATTAATAATTAACGGGTTTTGAAAAAAAAAATATTTCAAAACATAATAAAAATTTAAATTGGCTTTCTAAAATTTATACAATAATTTGTATTTAATAAATGTAATTTAATAAAAATATTTTATTAAAATGTTATTTAATTTATGAATCCATTAATTCATCAAAGTATATTTCTTAATTTAATTTGAATATTAACCTAAAAAACAATATGTTCTATAAATATAATGTACACTATAACAATAAATAAATGAAATATTATTCCTTATTCTATAGATAAATAATCCAAATAATAATAATTCTAGTTTCTTGTAACATACCCATTTATTACACCAACATACACCCTAAGAACAACATGTGAAATGTTTGGGATTTCATGGGATCGTTTGATTAATGTTTTTTGGTCTGTTATCTTTATGATCTTAAACATCTACCATAAACTATTTATCTCATGATTATGTTATTGGATCATGGCTTGAGCCTCAACTTTGGAAAAGCCTAGAAATTTTATATCTCTTATAAGATCTGATAAATGGGATTAATAGGGCATCATACTAATGATTAGGTCATCACTTCATTTTTCTATGTCAAAATAATTTTTTCTGACCCTTTATTTTTACTAGTCATGTGATCACTATTCAACAGATATATTATCAATAGTAAGGATACATAATTTTCATTTAAATCCAATTGGACACAGAAAAAAATGAGTGCATGTATTTTCTATATCAATATGACATTTAATTAAAATAACGGAAATATTATTCATAATAGTCTGGGTCATTACAACCTTCCCCCTTAAAAAATTTCACCTTGGAAATTTAATTCTCCCCAAATAAAATAGATGGGGGTAGCTCTGTCGCATCACTTATTTTAGATCCCACATATCTACTTCATTATTTTGGTTTCACCCCAACACTATAAAGAGGGGAATTGTTTTATTTCGTCGATCATTGTATCTTTGATATAAGATCTTCATGTGCTTGTCTTAATAGGAGAGTTCATTCTCCAATGGTACCACCTATATATTGAGTACATTTGATCGGTCTGATATGTTCTTACTTAAGAGTGAAAATTTAATACATCATGGATATGATATAAGTTCAATGGGAGTTCAAGTCGATGGGCCAAAGCTCATATGTGATCAATGATATCAAAAGGTCCAATGTACACCAGAATATGAATTCCCTTCTTCTCAAGTATAATAACTATATTCCTTGGTGATATACATAAAAATTTCATGTTTTTAACATCAAACTCTAGGTCTAATCTATGGTTGTCATCATATCTATTTTGTCAACTCTGTGTAGCATTGATGTTCTATTAGATGGTCTTAAACTTCTCCACCATTTTTTTGACCATTTCCAGAAATGGATGTCCTCATTCCTCAACTTCATCCCAACATTCAGGTGTTCTGAACCACTTCTTATAAAGGGAGTTATAAGGATCTATTTGGATGCTTGAATGGAACCTGTTCTTGTAAGGGAATTCTACCAAAGGATGATTTTGGACCCATCCGCTTTTGATATCCATTAAGAAATCTCTCAACATGTTCTCAAGTGTCTAGATAGTCACCTCATACTAGACGTTATATTCAAGGTGGTAGGATGTGTTGAATTTCAACTTAGTTTTTAGATCATATTAGAGAATCCTCCCGAACATATTGGTGAATATTAGATCTCAATCGGACATAATCGATAATGGTACTCAATGCAAGCGTACAACTTCTCTGATGTATATCTATGGAAGTTGATGAAATGATAAATCCACTATAATTTCAATGATGTTTGATGTCTTTATAATAAGATCCACAAAAACCCAGATTGAGTTTTTTCCTTTGGATGTCTTTATAAGTCAGATGACAAAGTCCATGGTGATGTTCTTACATTTCCATCTTGGTACGGGTAAGGGTGGCATCATCACCTTAGACATCTTCCCCCACCCTTCACTGGTTGACATTTGATGTAAAATTAGATATCTTCTTCTTCATGTTATCCCAACAATATTTCTTATCGAGATCTTGATACATGTTTGGGTTTCCTAGGTGAATGGATAAATTAGAACTATGTGCACAATCCAAAATTTCTTTTTTCAACATTGAATTGGATGGAACACATAGTCTTCTCTAAAATCTCACAATTACTTCTTCATTAATAATGAACTCCAAGGATTCATCTTTTATAAGAGTTTCCACTTTCTTATAAATTCCTAGAATATAATTTTGAAAATCCATTAACATTCCAAATGATATGGATAATCATTAATTTGTTAAAGGATTGATGATGTTCCCATAATTATGATTCCCATGCCCCTCTTTATCAAATCTAACAATATTGTATCCTTTTTAATTCTCATCCCTCATATAATATTTGGGTCCTTTATAATTAGATCATCTTCCACTTTGTTCTCTTTCCTAGTGTAGTAATCGATTGTGCAGTCATAATCCATGATGACCACTAACTATTTGTTTGGATCATATTTATCACTTTCTATGTGAATAAATATTTGAGACTTTTGTGATCTATATATATTTCACACATCTCCCTCAAAGAGATATTGAGCCCATATTTTCAATGCAATGATCATGAATTTCAACTCTAGATCATTCATGGGATATATTTTCTCATTAATTTTCAAATTCCTTGAGGCATAGAAAATGACTTTTTCAATCTGAGTCAACAAACATCATAGACCCTTATTCGAAGCATCACTGCAGATTATGAAATGCTCCCCACTTGAGGGTAGTGTGTGAATAGGTGTAGTGATAAGCCTATTCTTCACCTCCATGAATCTTTCTTCACATTAATCATTCCATGAAAACATGACTTCCTTATGAGTTATCTTGGTAAAATGGTTAGAAAATCATGTGAAATTTCTCAAAAATTGGTGTTAGTATCCAGATAACCCCATTAATATATATATATATATATCACAGATGCCTACCTCAAACATCCCTCAATTGATTTTATATCAGAAATATCCAAAACTATTACAATAATTGTGATGATATTCCCTAGGAATGAGACTTTCTTCAACCAGAACTCACAATTTCTGTACATTGCATAGAGTTTTTCTTTTCTCAAGGTCTCTAGTACAGTTCTCAGATATTATTATTTCCCTTCTATGGATTTAGATTATATTATAATATCATGTATATTTAATACCACAACTTTTTTATGGTACTATATAAAGACTCTAATTATCATGTCCATGAAAATATCTAGAGAATTTGTTAGTCTCAAATGCATTACTAATAATTCATAGTGACTGTACATTGTACGAAAAGTTTCCTTGGGGATATCCTTCTTCTTGACCCTTACATGGTAATATCACAACCATTAATACACCTTGTAGAAGTATTTTACTCTACAGAGCAGTTTGAAAAATTCAATAATTCCTGGAAAAGGATACTTGGTCTTTATCATGATTTTTTTGAGATCACGATAATCAATGCAAAGGCACATTGACCCCTCATTCATCTTGTTGATGAGGTCTGCATCACCTCACTATGAAGAACGTGGTCATAGAAATCCTTTATATAGATTCTACTGTAGTTGTAACTTTATCTCCTCATGATCTATGACATCGATTCAATATATATTCTAGGATATTGGAGATTCCCACACTACTACAAAAATGGGCAAGGGAAGCGCTACCCCTTTATCAGCACTTCTTTTAGTAGCGCTAATAGGGGTGTTATCAGTGCTGAAAAAATTTATATTTCATAAAAATTAATGAAAAATAAATTATTGTTATATAAGTATATTTATTCATATATAAATATATTATACATTTTTTAAATATGTTATATATTTGTATAAATAGACTATTACATTTATTATATAAGAAATTTAGTGAAAATGAAATTAAAATATATTAAAAAATATTATTAATTAATAATTTCCTAATTATTATCGATTAAAAATCATTTAATAACAATTTTAAGACACAAAAAAGAAAAACAGTTAAAAAAATATCTAAAATAAATTGAATATGTAACTGAATCTTCAAACAGCCATAACTTTTGATCACGATGTCCGTTTGAGATCTACATCATATCATATCGAATCCTGCGACAAGATCTATGCGACAGTGACTGAGGAAATGCCTCAGTCACATTTTTCAAGCCCCAAAAGGCCCAAAAGGCCTCATAAACTATGTTTTTAGCCGGGATGCCATGATTTGGTAACATTTAAACTTGTATAACTTCTGATCTAGATGTCTGTTAAGCCTGTACCACATATCATATCAAATATTGTTTCATTCAATTCAATTTTACTGGTTGTGGAGTTGAAACAGGCATCTCGGTTATATTTTATGGACGTAGTAACATTATATGTCCTTTGAAATACATATATATATATATATGTGTGTGTGTGTGTATTTATTCATAAATATATATGTGTCTTTGTGTGTGTGTCTGTGTGTGTGTCTGTGTGCTGTATATATATATGTATGTATTTATCTATTTATTTATTTATAAACACACATAGAAAAAATATTTTATCATTAATTTATTTAAAACTATCCTTATAAGTAAATATTAATATTCAAATAAATATACGTATAAAAATTAAAACTAAAAATATATATATAATAAATAAATAATAATATATATTAATATACAAATGAATATATATAAACTTATATATTAATAAAAAAATTTATAGTAATATGAATCTATATCAATACAAGAATAAATAAAACTATATAAATATTTATAAAGAGATATATCATTAAATATAGAAAATGACGAAATAGCTAAGTGGTAAAGGTTCAGCCGCGAAAGGGGGAGGTTGGGGGGTTCGAGTTCGGGTGGAGGCAAAGTTGGTGCACACGTGTGAGGATGTGTGGGAAGGGTAGTGCTCCAAAGACCTCCTAGCGCAGTTAAAGGAGTAGTCAAGCACTGAGAAAATATCTCCCCGCCCATTATTTATTTATTTATTAACTTTTTTTGACTTTTATAGACTCTTTTTAAAAAAGCACTGATAAAGACCTCTTTTATCAGCGCTACAAAAAAAGTGCTGATAAAGGGATCTTTTATCAGTTCTTTTTTAGCACTGATAAAAGTTTCATTATATGCACTTTTCAGAGATTTGATTAAAGGGACCCCCCCCCCATATTAGCGCTGAGCTTTACAACACGTTTTTAGCACTGTTGAAGTCCATTTTCAGCGCTGATATAAGCTGCTTTTGTAGTAGTGACAAGGTATATGATCCATTGATAATTCATCATCTCTTTTAGGAGGATGAATAGGGAATTCCTTGAGAAACACATCAGTGAATTCCCTCAATATAGGCACATATTCGAGGATGGTTCCATCCTTAGAAACATTCATAAGTGAAAGATATTCATGATTATAGGTAAGAAATATCCATGCTTGAGAATATGATTCTAAATAATATTCATCCACCTCCTTGAACTTGTATATAATCGGGGGGGGGGGGGGGGACAATTTTCCATATGGGGAGTGATTTACCTCTAATGAACATTTATGTTGGATCTATATAGGGAAAGACAATCTATTCAAAGAATTATATAAAATTTCAGCAAGGGATGTTTGATGAGGTTCATTGGAAGGTTTAAACCACAGATTGTTATAGGGGAGGAGTTATATTCATTGTATGAAATAATTTTTCCATTTACCATTTTCACTGACATCTATATTTCCATTCATTGTAGTGATATTTGATTATTCAACTAAACATTCTGGACACAATAGAATGTGTGGAAATAGAGTCAAAAAGTATGTTTGCTATTCGTGAATGAAAAAATAGTGTACATGTCACCACTTCATTATTTAGATTCACTTTAGGGGTAGTGATGTAAATATCTCACCCTTTCTTCCTTGGAGGTTGTAGGCGGCCTCCAAAAAACCCTTTTATTAGGGAATTAGTTTGAAATTTTCCCTCATACTTTGTAGTTGTAGAAATGAACCATGTTTTTAGGATCTATTAATGTATTCATTTTCATTTTCACAGTAGAGTGTTTTTCTTTTTGAAAATTTCTAGCTAGGTATCCTTCCTTCCCACACCTAAATCATTTCCTCATCCCCTTTGGCCAATTTTTTGGGTTCTCCTTTCTGCACTTTATACAAGCCAGGTGCTTGAATTGTTTATGGATGATGGATTTATCCATTAGAACTCTACAGTTAAATTCCACTTTTTACATCATATCCCTATGATACCCATAAGATTTTATGATCTACATATAATCTTTGAGGGCACATCAGAAAATATTCACAGAGCTGTCAATGTCACAAATCACCAGGGCTTTTTATAGGCTAGGATTTAGCCCACCAAATAAGCGATTAACTTTAAAATTAGGGGTAACAACAAAACTAGAGAAATATTGTGCAAGTATAGTGAATTCTTCCTTGTAGACACCAATAGATTTTTCATCCTTTTAGTTGAGTGCATGAAAATATAATTCAATATTAAAACGGAGGCTACGGGGAAACTTTTTATCAAAAAACATTTTTCGAAAATTATTTCATCCCATCGCCACGATATATTCCTCATGAATCATATTTTTCATCAATTTCCACCATTGATCAGCTTAACCCTCAATAAAATAACTAACTAGAAGAAACTTATATAGTCAAGAAAATTTATTTATGGATAATATCTTCTCACTAGTGTTGTTCCACTATTCGGAGATTGATATATTATTTGATCCATTGAAAGTTTGTGTCATTTTTCTCCGGAAGATATAGATTATGACTAGTTCATTCGTGGGGGGGTATGGGGTTGGACATTCCTCTTGAACCGGGATTCTATTCACAAATTGACTTAACTAAGATAATACCATGATAAAGACTGTGATTCCCACTCCCATTGGATTTGGAATCTCATTAGGGTTGTCATCACATTGATCTTCACATTGTTTGTTATCCGGATTCCTCATATGATTGTCCATTTCAGAGAATAAGAAGAAAACTTTGTGATAAATTTTTCAAACTATTAAACACATAAATTGGAATAAAATGTAAAAACTGATAACATCAAAATTACATGTGTCTCATTACATAATAAACTTCTATGCTCTATTTTATGTCTTCCATGATCTACTTCATAAAATATATTCTTAGGGGAATATTTTTCCAATGATAATGTTTTTTACTATGCTTATGAATTTACCGAATCACATCCCCCAGGATTTTCAAACAAAGAGAGCCGCAGGGCCTATTTTCGGGCACTAGATCTTATTTGTGTCAGGCTCAAAGCTGTGTTTCTGGCTTTTAACCATATATACATCTATACGTGAGTCAACTCTACTATTTTTAATCCACATAGGGATGTATTTTTTTGATAAACTACATTCTCTATACTAAAAAAATTCAGGGATTCGTTTTTTATACTTATTGTTATCCCTAAGTCTTTCACAAGGGTTATATAATCCAAATTTCAAAAATCACTATACATATCATTGAATACAAATTATAATTACTCCGATCATTTCTGGACACTTAAACATGATATATTAAATAAAAATTCACATTATAGAACCCATAAGATCAATAGGTACAATGTATTTTTGGCATAGGAATGTTTCATAACAATATAAAACATGAAATACACATCATTATTGAAAACATTTTTTACATGACCGCAACATTTCTTTAATAAATAGCATTGAATGAGATACCCTGACGACATACAATAGAAAAGGGTGAGATATAAATCCAAGTGAGAGAGTAAACAAGGAGTAATAGAAATAATAAAATACATTTTAGGCACTAGGTATATCAATGGAGGATAAGTGAAACATGAATATAAAGTCATTATATAACATGATTATCATAACATGGTAATGTGGAAATAGATTAAAACACTACATCATTAACAAAAAAGAATTAGGTAAACCCATGTCCCAAAATGATGGAAAACATTCATATAAAGGGATAAAGTAAACCCATATCACAATAGGTTTTATCATGATACTAAACATTACCAAAAGCATTAGAGCATGATCAGGGTACACCCTTTACAATCATTTCAATCTCATTCTTAATTGTGCCTTATAGATCACATAACATGGATTCAATCAACATCATAATTTGTACCAATATTGCTGAATTTTTAAAAAATACATTTATATCCCCAATAACATCAATTGGATATTATGGAATTTATTATAAAAGTTTAACAATATCCAATTAAAATTAAAATTAATATTTTCCATCAAGGTTCTTGAAATGAATGGAAGATAGAAAGGTGAGGATCCCTTACATGGATGTGTGATACCAAATGACTTGGAGAGGCTTCTTGGGATATTAGGGGTTACATGGGAGAACTGTACGGAGTAGGGGGAAAAGGTAGGTATTTATTAATAAAGTTTTAGTGAATAGGAATGGGCGGGGGATGGGTTTATATAGGGAAGGTGGCAGAATTCTATATTAATTTGGTTTTCAACACTACACACTAAAATATTCACAAAAAACAAACCATGCCATGGTTTTTCCCATGCTTTCTAGAAAAGTGGATTTGTATACCTTATTTTATATTGATAATGGATGAATATCTTAAATTATTTCACTTTCTTATGTAGAGGTGAGTCACAGATTGATGGAAATGTTTTAATATCTTAAAATATTTTATATGTCATGGAGGATTCCCTAATGTTTTATAAAATTAAAAAATAAACATAAAATAACACTATTTTAAACGAAAATAGACATTTGGATGAATATAAATTTTATAGTATTTAATTACATCACTATATGGTAATTATGATGTAATAATCCCCATTATATATTTATACGGTATTTAATTTTTACACAAAAATTTAGTTGTCTCAAAAAATTAAGAAAAATTAATCATTGGATAATTTAGACATCCTGATTTCAAAAATAATATTCATTTTACCTATATAATTTTCTAAATATTAGAATATTCACATTTAAAATAAAAATTGACATATATTGGAAGTTAATGGGTTTTAACCAAAATATATTTCAGGACACAATAAAAACTAAAATTGACTTCATAAAAATTAAACGATCATTTATATTTAATAAAAAATTTAATTAATATATTCATTAATAAAAAATCCATTAATTAAACAAAAAATATTTGGTAACTGAGTTTTACTATTAACCAAAAAATTATATTTGTCATAAATTTCATTTACAAAGTAACAATAATAAAATGATAGATTATTCATTATTCGATACAAAAATAATGCACATACTAATAATGATGGATTTTTATTAAAAATCACTTGATTATATCAGATTATGCACTGTGAGTAAGGTTATTGATGTTGGGTCATTAATGGGTTCATTTGGATAATATGGTTTTGGTCGTGATATCAATGAGCAAGAACTTCTCCTATAAACAGTTTCACTCATGCTTAAGTTGTTGGATATATACTTGGGTTTAGTCAGAAAAAAGGTCCAGAAATGCTATCTCCATTGGATGCTCTGTTAAATGGGATTCGTAGTGTAAGATCCTACTGATTGGGGCTATCACATCTTTTTCTGTTTCAATAGAATATTTTAAAACCCTATCTTTATACTAGTCCTGTGATAACTGTTCAATAGCAATATTATCAACAGTAAGGTAACGTCATGGTCATTTAAATCCAATTGGATATAATTAAACAAAATCAGTGCATGTATTTTCAATATAAATAAGATTTTTATTTAAAATAAATGCAGTTTTAATAATAAATTTGTGGTTTCTTACATATCTCATGGTTATCTCTATATATTTATTATTATACTTATATGAAATTTGAGGGTGTCATTTTTTTCATATTCATTAATTTTATTAATATTCAAGTCGTATTCACGGAAATAGGTCCATTAAATGATTTCATTTATAAACATTGGTGATAAAGGTTTAATTTTGTCATCAAGAAATTTTTTACAATTGTTTGGGAAATTATATAATATTATTTGTGCCTTTAATTACCCGATTGACCCTTAACCACTATATTAAAAAATTTTAAAAATTTACTATTCATAATACCAAAACAATGAAAGGAAACTATTTAAATAATTTGGACCCACTGATTCCAAATATGGAATCCATTTTTAAAAATTCAAAACAAAAAATTTTTAGTAATTAATTTAAAATTAATCTTATTGTCATATTGAAAAATGGCTTTTTAAAAGCTAAAACATTGAAAATTATTGAAATAATTTTACATCCAAATTAATTGACAATTAATTTCAATGAAAAAAATTATATTAATAGGTAAAAATATATTTGACATGTAATTAAAAACCATTAAATAATATAGTTAATCCACAAGGATTATTTTAATGAAAAAAGTAGTTTTTATTTAAAATTTTGAATATATTTATTATTCATCAAAACATAAAACTTAACATAAATATATAAAAATTTTATCCAATATAAATTTTATAACCCACTTTGAAAAAAGTAGTTTTTTTTATTAAATGTAATATATAAAATTTGGAAAAAGAGATTTAAATTAGGTGTGCCATCAAAAGGTGACAAAACCTTTTTTTAATACCACTTTTATCCGAAATAATTGAATCATTTTTTATATCATGTCTAATGAATAGATAAGATGAATGTTAAAATTATATGGAATAAATAAAATTTATATTGTGTCTAATACTATTCATAACCGATACTTTAAAAACTATGTTATATATTATATTAAACAATTATATTTTATTAATATATTGTAGTTCGGTAAAACTGAGCCTTACTTGTAGCGCTAGCCAACCCATTATTGTTTCTACTATAAAAATAACATGAGGTTGTGTAAAAAGAAAGAAATCAACACAATTTAATTTATTTAAAAATAAAAATATTAAAATTGTTGGGGTGTTGCAATTATTCCCCCACTATTATATCATCTCCCAATATCCCTCTCCATTAAACTCAAATAATCTCATTGAATGGATAATGTAGAGAAAATGATCAATATTACCCTTCTCATAACACAAAAAAGGGTAGGTTAAGATACCAAAATTACATTGGTAGGTACGTCCATATAAACAACTAAATTAATGTTCGATCAGGTATTGAGTGAGCATTATATACCAAAAATTTGTGGAATTAAATTTCCTCCACACTTTCCATATTATTTTAACTAATCCATTCAACGGATGGTAAAACAAATATAAATATTTTTATGATAGAAAAAAAATCATCAAAAATTCTCATTAGATTATACCACCCCAATGAGGTTTGGACGATAACTTTGAATCAATTATTTACAATATAAATCATGTAATAAATGTCTATTCCAAATTAATATTTAATTTGAGGTATTTTTTTATTTTATGTTTAATAATCTTATTTTATCAAAGAACATTCATGTTAGTGTTACGTCTATCTCAATTAATTTATTAACCATGTAGTGAAAATTTCCAATAATAATCAAATTAATTAACCCTATCTTACATTCTTGTGAATTAAATTATATAATGTTATCATCATACATTCAACAGAAAATTTTATACATGAAAATAAAAATAAATAAATAATAATATGATATTATCATTAAAATAATATAATAGATAGTTTATTTAGAAGATGATAAAAAACGGTTGAGCCTATGGAAGAAATATACCTTCAACTAGTAATTATCCTAAGGTGAAACATTACACATATTCAACTATATATTTACATTACTGGTTTTATCATAGATCTAAACATAAACCACATCCACTCTCCTGAGAGTGTGATCAAGTAAATATATATTTACTCATATGAATGTGATGGGGACCCAAATATGTTTTATAGGGGGTTTCATAAAATAAATTATAGACACAAATTTGCATTGTTAATATTGAGGATGTGATGTCACATAGGCCCATACATAATAATGAAGAAGGGATCACACGAATTCCAATGTTTAATTGAATAAAAATAACTTCAAATCCATGTAATAAATTAAACTAATAGTAACCAAGAATACATAGGTAATTCAGGGAACACAATCATAAAAAAATGTGAAAAGCATACATTTTCACAATATCAAGTATTAATTTCAATTTCTTACAATTATTAATAATTAAATACAATAAATAATTGACTTATTTATCTTATTATTTAATTAATTATTTTCTATCTTAATAATACAGACAAACCATCATGAATGTCCATATGCTCTTAGTAAGTACATGATTCATACCTGGGTGCAACATGAAATGTAGTTATTCATTTAAAATAGAATGGATTGTGAATTTGATATTCTTTAGATCATTTATACATAGTTTTTTGATTATTATAATATAGTAATAAATTTTATTTCCTTTGAAATTTATTAATTACACTACATGATTTAAACACCTCACATTATTATTAAAGTACACAATTTGTAAATTAATTACACTATGTATAAATTAATTACACTATGTCATAATTTATTAATCAATTATTTTTTTAATTAAATACCACATGTGATAATTTTTTTTGATATTTTATGTGAATTAATTACACAACATGTGCATTACAACATGGTAATTCATTGAATGAGCATCACATTATTTTTTTAAATTCAAAACATATGTATCAAATACAATACCACATTGTCATAAGTACTAAATATAGTTCGAATGTATTAATATTTTATCTTGGATTTTAACTCCATGTTTCCTATGATAAATACAAGAAATTACTTTTAACATTAATATTCTATGATTTTTTATATGAATCACTTATTCTATAGAGTTTGTAAACCAACTACATACCTTATAATCTAAATTGTAACCCTCCATCTTCATTTTTCAATATGTTTTGTGTAATAAAATCATTCTTTTTTGAATTTTTCTAGGGAATAAGGTTCCCCTTATAATATATAGATTTTTTGAAAATTTATATACAATGTGTAATATATATCATCTCGAAAAAAACATGGATCCTCAACCTGTATTTTTCTAATTAAATTTTCATCAATCACTTACTTGTTATTTTTTACATAAAGGTCAATGATTATAATGATGATAATTAAAAAAAATAAACAGTAAATTAATCTAACAATGAAAATCATGAAATGATAAATGAAAATAATTTAATATGTAGCCCCCCTCTAATACCACTAGATGGTTTTGAGGGTGAATTGGATATTTTCAATCATGTTCCTAACAAAATTGTTTAGTCTAATTTATCAAATTTTCCCTTAGAACTATATATAATATCATTACTAGAATCCCCAAAGATAGGATCTCACATTCATTAATAATAAAATTATACAGATCAATAATTACGCAATCAGTTAATTCTTTATTTAGTGATAATGTCGTTAACCCTTGTTGTCAAACCAACATTACAATAGTGGATTCAATAGTAGATTCTCAATAGATGTAATGCACACATGCTCCAAGATTCTCTTAAAAAATTAGTTTTCTATAGTTTCTAAAGTATATTTCCCAATGCCTTGTATAAATTATTATTAATTAACCATTACATTCCCAATGGGTCATGTTTGATTCTCTATGTTCTATCACTATCAGAGAGAAATAAGGAGAATATCCGAACCTCATAAAAGGTAGTAAATTATATAAAATATATCTAGGAAAGGCTAATTATGTAGAATGAAAAATTTTATGCACATTGATTCATGTGAATGTTCTATTTTTTTAATTGTATCTTAATTCTAAAGAGAGGTTTTTTTATAAAGATGGGGATATAATATTATTTCACAAAGTACCTTTAATATTCACATAAACCTTAACAAATATATTACCTAAATAATGATACATTTATTCTTAATTACATGACATGGGAATAAATTGTGGACTAATGAAATATTATTTTTCATTAATAAATAAATTAATCACCATTAAAAATAGTATTAAATTCACACTATCCAATAATTTTGTCCACTAATCCGCCACGTTATTTTCTCGACCATGTAAAATATATATGTATATATTCAATTAAAATTTTAAATTATACATCTATTATAAAATAATAAATCAATACCTACGATTATCTAATAAGCCTAATTAAATATTATTTCATGCACTTGAATATATGGTTCAAATCTACTAATTATAATGAAATGAAATTTAAATTTTGTTATTGGATACACTTTGTGTGTGTCCCTCTAGAAAATTTTTTCATTAGAACTATGTAAAATATCATAAATTACAAATTTATAATCACGAAAAAATTCAAGACAACCATCATGAAAAGAGATAATGTACAAATGAAATTCATCTTACAATGGACCCTTTCCATGTAATATAATCCCTTTTTTCCAATATCTCTCATCAAACATGCTTTATAGATTCTATCATTTATCTATAAGTTAAACTATATTTGTTTTAATTTTTAAAACTAGTATCACCAATAAAATTACATGTACATGGACTTAATCTTATTGTTATATTCTATCAAGTGCCTAAAAATATTCACTTCCAATGAAATGAAAAAATCCTCTATTATATTATTCATTAATGTTTTCATGCTTCTGATGCACCCGAATTATCCTACTTTTCTATGATATGTAATCTTCAAGGTTTATGAAATACATCAAAACACACAAGTCATGCAACACAATAATAATAATATTAAGGTTAAAGGGTCAGTATTTTTGTTTTTATATTGGAATATCCAATTATATAGGAATCATGTCTAATTATTATTGGAATATCAATTCACATAACCTCCTTTCTTAGAGATTACCAACATTAAACACTCTATGATGGTTTATCAATATTGGATGTGCCTCCTAACCTTGATAGACTATATCATCAATTTTTTGTTTTGGAATATTTTCCATCTAGAGAATATATGTTTATTAAATACTTTAATTTTATTTGAATTATCTCATGACAGTAATGAATTGCTATGTACATTTATTGCAACATGTTTACATTTTGAATTTTCTCATTCATTATCATGAAGTTGAAAATTAGGATAAGGTCACACCCACCATTTTCAAATTTATTTATTTTATTAATTTTTCTGGGCATCAGGTAGTCCGGGTTGAAGCCCGACATATTTTTTTTAGATTCTTGTTTAAAAATCCTTGTTTTTCCTCCAAAGCATTCAACACACTGTGGTCGAAGCTGTGCGGCCTTGCTAAAGTCACCACATGACCTCAACCAATTAACAACATAGTCTTCTTAGTGTTTAAGGAATGAATGTAAAATTTAATGAATAATGAAATGGAAATAAATTAAAAAAATTAAAATTTTTAGTAAAATTTAAGTGATTTCCTTAATGAAAATAATAATAATATTGTTTTCGAATATTATTACTATTATTAATAGTTTTAGGAATATAAAATAATTTATTATGAAATTATTAATATTGTATTAATAATAATAATTTATATTTTTAAAAGTACAATTAACAGTGTCATAATTATTAAAAGAATTATATTAATATAATTATTATTAAGAATGAGCATGTGTTATAAAGATATTAAAATTGCATAGTTTTTAATAATAATAATAATAATATTATTATTTAGAATGGTGTACAGGCACCACACAATGGTGGAAGTTGTGTTGTCAGCCCGAGTACCCGTGTGTCCACATATTGAATGAGAATAGACAACCACGTGGTTTTTGCATGATCTCTTCAGTTGTGCGGGATGATCACGCGATCGCCCTGTATTAAAAAATAATTCATTAAATTGGGAGTAAAATAAAAAAAAACTGAATTAAATTGAATTAATTAATTAATAAAATAAATGGATCGAAGTGAAATATAATTTTAAGAATTTTATTAAATGAAAATAACAATTTTTTTATAAGAGAATATTATTATTATTGTTATTGGTATTAATAGTTATAATATTATTAATTTATAAATTTTAATATTGATAATGCATTTTTTAGAAAATAATATTATTATAAGTATCATTATAATTTATTTTGTTTCTTAGTATATTTAATTTTTTTATGGTTTTATTACCTTCTCCTTCCTCCCTCCCTCCTCCTCCACGCACCACCCTATTTTCCATTACAGGTCGTGCTCCACCTCCTTCTCCTCTATTATGTGCATCCCTCATCCCCTCTGGCCATCTTCCTTTGGCGAGCCACCTTTGGAAGGTGCCCATATCCCTAGTCTGCACCTCTTCTCATGCCCCACACTCCCATGTGTGCCCCCTCTCCTTATCCATGTACCCCTATTGTCGGTGACCTCCTTGGCCAGTGCCCCCTTGGTCGGTGACCCCATTGCTTCCCTCATGTTTCCTCACACCACCCATGGTCTAGGTAAACTTATTTATCATTACATTTGGGTTTCGATTTGGGGGTTTCATGTAGTATATGGTCCGATCATGAATATTTTGGGTTTTATATTTTGTTTTAAGGTCCACTGGTATTTTCTTGTGGTGAGTTTGATGCAAAATCGATGTTCCGCACATTACCTTATATATTTCTTCATATAATGTAGGTCCTTCCTTACTTAACCATTTATTTATTAATTTCTTTTTCTTTTGGGTTTAATTTGATATGTTTTATGATGTATATTTGGGGTGTGTATGTGGTTTTAAAGGTGTTTTGATAAGTGTTTAGATTAAAAAAATATTTTACTTATGAAATTGGTTATTTCCTAGGTGAAAACAAATACTATGCATTTTGGATGGTTTCTGATTGGTGTAATTTCTTAATTAAAATATATTAATGATTAAAATCGTGGTTCAACATGAATATAATTTGTTTTTGATTTTAATGTGGTGTTTTAAATGAAACTGAGTGTGTTTTCAGTGTAAATTTTGTTTCACTATTTTTTATAATTTTATGATCTACTCCAATGGTTTGTTAAATTATTTGTGTGCGGAAAAAGTATTAATTTTCATGATTTTTCATGTGTATAATTGTTAAATTGGAGGTTTTTTATAAAATTTGGTATTTATTTTTGCAAGCCTTGTGTGTGAACATGGGGTCATTTTTTAATGTATGCAATTGATTTACCACTTTATGTGAAAGCTGTGAATTGTGTTTTGAATTAGCATTAATGTGCATCTAATTTTAAATAATGTTTTGGGTGAATTTTTTGTTTAAAATAATATAGTATGTAAATTGAAATTGTTTCATAATTTTTATAATGGTTTGATAAAATAATTAAAGTGGTAGAAATTATATTTGGAAAATATTTTGATGTGTGTTTGTTTTGTAATATGAATTTTAATGTTCTAATAGTGGATTTTGTTATGTGATTCTTGGTTTAGAGATTAATTGTTCAAATAATATTGTATAAAATGTGGAAGTTGTTTGAGCACAAAGAGGGATTCCCTTGTATCTAGTTTGGCAGTATAGGACTAGTTTTCTTGTGGTCTTATGGAGTTTTTCCTCATATTCACGTACTAAGATTGACTCTTACAACACTAACTAAACTATGATGATGATGATGATTGAAGACCACTATGTTATGGGTATGTTTCCTACTAGTGGATCATGCACGAGAAGGTTATTGGATATTTTCTATGGTTACATTTACACCGAGATACAAAGTATGAAGGGCCCCACAAATCACTAGTTCCTAGGGGTGTTCCCATGACTAGAGTTCAATGTTTATTTTTCCATTACCATCGGCATATGGTAGATTGGGTTGGAAATTTTTTAAAGTATGTTCATTGTATTTAAAATTTAATTCTTTGAAGCTGGTTTATATATTATGTTTTACTTATTAAAATTAGATCTATTTAATGATTTATTCATTAAAATTATCCTATATTTCTGGTAAAATATCAAGCCGGAAAATTAATTTGTAAATTAATGTATAATTCTTGGAATCTCTACCTTGGTGGAATCTTGATGGGATTTTTATCACACCCTGCATAGACCTTTGGGTGTATGCAGACCCTATTTTCTTTTTTTCAGGTTAAGACAAGATGTGTGAGGTAGGAAATTCGGTTTCTCATAAGATCAATTTTGAGATCATGGTGTGGACGACATGATGACATTTCTCTTCTTGTTGCATAAACTATTGAATGTCGTTTGGGTTTCCTTTGGTTTCATTGAATTTTTTTTTCTTTTGTTTTGTTGTAAAATGTAAAATATTGAAATTTTTAATGGTGATTTCGGTTAATATTTTTAGAATAGGTTTTTTTGGTTTGTATTGGTTAGTTTAACATGGTAAAAATGGGTAAATCCTTCTAAAAGTTTTTCATTTTATACTCGAGAATTGTGCTAGCCCATGGGTTGAGCGTCGAGTTGGATGGCAACCCGGCCTGGATCGTGAGAAAATTATATCAAAGGAGGTTTACTCTATTGGGTCGTGTTACTTTGAGATTTATTTAGGGTGGAACAAAGCTAAACATGTCGGAACAAAATTTTCTAGTTACGGGCAAGGTTCTAGGCCATCACACCACGTGGAAAGACTATAGTTTCCAGGATATGTTGAGGTTTGTGTGAGTCATTGGTCATTGTTATTAATCTTGTTTAGGGGAAATGAAAAAAGAGTAGGGTCAGTAGTCCTAGTGAGCCCGCAAGGTCAGGAAAGCCATGTAGCGCAAGAGACATTGTCCTTGAATACTCTCTATGGCAGTGGTGTAAATGGTGTATGGCTGCCAACCTTGTTTCCTTGTCACGATTGACCCAAGTCTCCCCTTTTATCATTCCTCCTCTATTTTTATCCAATATGTGGAAATATGGTTTTTATGTAAAAAAATGATTTGATGTTTTCATAATCGGTGGTGGGGTGGTGTGTCCTTATATTCTGGTATTGTTGTGTGGGAGGAGTTTTGAGTCATTAACCCTTTTTTAAGGATTTCTTCTAGGTTTTGAATTCATTTTAGTTAATTGGTGTTAAAGCAAGTGGTTTGTGGTTTGTTTGGAAAAATGATTCTGGAATCCCATGTAGTGCATCCCCCTACACGTTTAGTGGTCGCTTGTGGTTTGTCTTGGATAATGGACAAATTTGATTGGGTCTTGGTTTTCTTTCATGAATTGTGTATGACACGATAATTTATTATCATGTGATTGATGTGCGGTTATGGGTAATTCGTTGTTGGGTGGCCCTCTAGTTGATCGAATGACTCTCTTGTTGAATTCTATTATTGAACCCACCATTCATTATAATAAACAAGATCCTCCTACATCGGGAGGCTGACGTGAAAGGGGGTGAATGAATCTTGGGTTTTCTTTAGTCATTTGATAGACTAGGGTGATGTTTTACCTCATTAAGTTGAATGTCATGTTTAGAAATAATGATGGAGATTCCAATGGGGAATGGTGGAAGTAGCATAAAGTTTTCGATGTGAGAAACTATTCTAAATGTACTTCAGTCCTTTCATTGTTTCGTTTAATAAAAGGAATTTTTTATGAAACTAGTGTGGAAGATCCATTCAAATGCGGAATTTATGTTCAATTGTATGAATAACATGTTTTTTATGAATCGGCTTGATGTCTTTCTCCATAAAATGTTTCTCTCAACAACAATGGTCATATTCAGTGATGATTGGTAGTGTTGTGTTTTCATTACGTGTGACAAAGGGTGATGCACATGCACCATTTTAGCTCTTGTGTTAGTAAATATACCATATGGGATGAGTTTAATGTCGTCGTTTGTTGTGTTTACTGGTGTTGTCTCGGTTGTGGTGTGGTTGCATGTTACCCCAAAAGGATAAGCTTCCTTCGGTAGTCATCATTACCTGAATGCGAGGAAGGTGATGCTTCAAACCTCAGGGCACCAGCCATAGGTCTTGGGGTGAATCTGGCACATGATCAGGAACCCCGACAGTGTATGGAACCCAACCATATTTACGTCATTGGTACTGACGGTGAAAAAGGATTAAATTTATTCATGTGGTTATATTCCTAATGAACTATTTCGGTGTTTAGGGATTCTTGTGCCTATTAGAAGATATTGTCATCTCGATACCTTAATGTCCAAGGGGTGGGGGTGGCATCTCATGGAATGTAATTTATTTTAGTGTTATTATGAGGTCTGATGGGAAAATTGGTTACATAGTTGAATGGTGCTCGTCCAGGGATTTTGAGATGTCAGTTTGACATCAGCTGTAGTTTTAACGCCTAATGGTTGGGCCCCACCATCCCCACCCATTGGTGGATTTTTGTGTCAGTTCCACGAAGCCTATGAGATTGTGTGTTTTTTGGTGCCAAAAGTTGTGATACCCTTTGGGGTCCTCACCAAAAAAACCCTGGTTAAAAATAGATATTTCCCTATTCTTTTGGTGGGGAGTCTGTACGGGCCTCCCCGTGTCAGTTTACGAGACTCATCTAGGTTGTTTATAAATTTATTATGGTGGGGAGCCCCTTCGGGCATCCCCATGTTGACCATTTAGTTCTGCTCATTGAATATATTTGGAAATAGGTGATATTATTTCTTCTTGGTCATGGTTGGTATTTTTTGTATGTTCTAGTCAAACTGTGTGGTTCTCATTCAATGTTGCTTGATATGTTTTGGCTCGTAAAGAGGGTTTCATTGGGGGAGATATTTACTATCATTAATTGATCAATTGGAGGTGTATTATCTCTTTGGGGTAAGCGACACATATCTAGAAACCTTTTTTATGAGTTTCTTGAGGTGGTCATTCATGTTAGACTTTCTAAGCACAGTGTGTTTGACTTTTGCAGCTTGTTTTTTGTTGGGATACTCTTTGAACCTTAAAGAGGTATTGTTTTCAACATTCAATCTCAACCTTATTTGTCGCTTTCTGAGGACGGAAGACATTATGGTTGGGTGAATTGTCACACCCATCATTTTTAAATTTATTTATTTTATTAATAATGCATGACTTTATGTAGTTCGAGTTGAATATTGACTAATTCTTTTTTGTGTTCTTTATTATAAATGATTTTTTTGGCCTTGGCAGCATTCATCACAACATGGTCGATGCCTTGTGGCCTCAATCTAGTCATCGTGCGACCTCTCTTGGATAACTGCATGGTCTTCTCGGTGGTCAAAGAAGGCATATAAAATGTTATGAATAATGAAATGGAAAAAAATTAAAATAATAAAGATGTTTTAATAAAAATGAAGAAATTTCATTAAATACAATAATAATATTATTGTTTGAGAGTATTATTAGTATTATTAATATTGTTAAGAAAAAAAATAATTAATAAATTCATAATACTATAACTATTATTATTATTATTAAATGTGTCATAAACAATGTCCAAATTATTTAAAAAAATGTTATTAATATTATTATTATTAATAATGAGAAAGTGTTATAAATAATTTAATATTATGTTGTTGTTAATAATAATATTATTATTAATATTAATAATAATTAGTCTAGTGTGTGGGCATCGCACGATGTTGGATGTCGTGTGGTCAGCCTGAGTACCCGTGGGGCAACTTTTTAATGGGCAGAGATCGTCGTGTGGTCTGTGCACGGTTTCTTGAGTTGTGTGGGATGACTGCATGGTTTCCCTATATAAATAATAATCAATGCATTAAAGCCAGAGTAAAACAAAATAGGGAATGATTTAAATTGATGTTATTAATTAAAAAAATGAATGGGAAGTAAAATATAATTTCAATAACTATTTTTAATGATAATAATAATAATATTATAAGATAATAATAATAATAATATTATTATTATTATTATTATTATTGCTATTAATAATTTTAATATTATGAATCTTATAAATTTAAATGTTGATATTGTGTTTTTTTTATAAAATAATATTCCTATATTTATCATTATAATTAATTTAGTTTTTTTATGTAGATTTATTTATTTTAGGTATTTATTCCCTTACCCTTCTTCTATCTATCCTCCACCACGCACCCCCTCTTATCCCCTACTAGTCGCACTCCGCCCTCATTCTCCTCCCTTTTAAGAAGCACCCCCCCCCCCAAAATCCATCTTTCTCTGTTGAGCCACCAACTGCAAAAGCCCCTCTCCCCCACGCACACCTCTGCTCGTGCCCCACTCTCCCATGCGCACCCCCTCTCCTCAGCCAGCGACCCCCCATGGTCGGTGACCTCCTTGGCTAGTGACCCCTTGGTCGGCTACCCCTCTGCTTCCCTCACGTTTACCTCATGCCACCCTTTGACCTAGTAAGATTCTTTATCCTTGCCTTTGGGTTTTGATTTGGGGGTTTTGAGTAGTTTAAGGTCAGATCATTATAATGTTTTGTTCGTTCATTTGTTTTAGGGTCTTTTTTCATTTTCTTGTGGTGCGTTTGATGCGCAATTGAAGTTCCACATCATACCTTAGATATTTCATCACCTAATGTAAGTGATACCATGCTTAACCATTTATTGGTGAGTTTCTTTGATTTTTTCTTTAATTTGGTAAGTTTTATAATGTATATGTGTGGTTTATATGTGGTTTTTAAGGATTTTTTACATGTGTTTGGCTTAAAAATATATTTTTAATTGTTAGTTAGATTATGTACTAGGGTCAAACCCCAACAATGTATTATGGAAAGTTTTTGACTTGTGAAATTGGTTTATTAAAATATTTAAATGGTGAAAATCATGTTTAAACACGAATATATTTTTTATATGCTTTTAATGTGGGGTTTTAAATGAAACCGAGTGTTTTTTTAGTGTAAATTTTGTCATACCATTTGTTAACATTTTATGAACTACTGCACTGGTCTGTTTAATTATTTGTGCAATGTGAAAGTATTAATTAGCATGATCATGAAACAATATAATTGTTAATGTAGAATTTTTCTTTGAAATTGAGTTTATTTTTGTGCTAGTCTTGTTTGAAGGTTGGAGACATTTTTTAAAGCATGATATTGATTTTTTAAACAATGTGAATACTACGAATTTTGATTTTATTTATCATTAATATTCTACTTGTAATGACCCAAACATTAAATTATGTAAATCCCTCTTGATCTAATTAAATTTCTCCTTATGTTAAATATTTTTATAAAATGTCAAATTATTTGGTTTTACGTTATGAATTGTGACTGTTTCAAATATATCCATTGAACAATGATCACCTGATTAGTATAAATATAGGTCTTTAACAAATCCAATTTAATCAGAAAAATGAAGTGATGGCCTCATCCAGTAGATGTGTCTCATACAAAGCCAATTTCTTAAGAGCTCGGAAAGGAGGTGGCATCATTGGGCTTCGCTCTTTACCATGCCCATGCCAAGCTTGAATATGTTAAGCTCAAGCAGGACCACCTATGAGAGAAGTGGAAGTTGATAGATATTACCACCCGAGAAATGTTATCTGAACCACATCAAGAGTCTTTCACCATCACACACCTTACTCTTTGATCTTATGTGGGGGATATAAGGTGTTATGTAACAAGACCTTAGCACTATGGTTAAGTTCAATAATTTTTTATATAATAATGAATATAATTCTATTTTATTACGGTTACCTTGTAAATAGTTATTAAAACACAAATAGTATTTTTAGTTAATATTAAACTATGAAATATATATTGATGAATTAATGGCCTTTTGAAATAAATAATATTTTAATAAAATATTTTTATTATTAATTTAAATTTTTATTAATTATGAAAGATTTTATAATTTTAAGAATGCGATGTATTTTTTATTATGGTTCGAAAGCCATTTTTGTCAAAACCCATGATTTTTTGATAAATATAGTTTTTATATTAATAGTGAAAATTAGAATATTTAGAAAAATATTTAGATAAAATAAATAATATTTCTCAAATTATGACGTCTAAATTATCTAATGGTGAGTTTTTCATAATTTTCTGAGAGAGTCAAATTTATGGGTAAAAATTAAACACTGTTTAAATATATGATGTGTTTTATGGCATCATAATGACCCAATAGTAATGTTATAAAATACTACAGGCCTTATGTTAAGACAATATATGTTTTAAAAATATAATAATTCAATTTTGGGGTTTTTTGACTTATTTTACAAAGCATTAATGGGCCCTTCAAAACTTATTAAACATCTTGTCTTTTTAAATTGTTTTCCTTGGGAGCGTGTCTCACCTCCACATAAGAAACCCCATTATTTTAAGAAGTTCGGAATTTGGCCTTATAAAATATTGTTTTCCACAACAATTTTCTAAAATCCATGGGCCCAAACTGTGGGCTGATTTGTGGTTTGAATATGTTTAATATGATTTTTCCGAAACCTAAAAAATAAAGAATTCTCTCACCTTTCCTATATAAACCCACCCAAGATCCCACTTCCTCCTCACTCCAAGCCTTTTTAGTTCGTCCAACCTCTTCTATACTCTCTCTATAATCCTCCCAAGGTGCACCATGTTCCCAGGAAGCCTCTCTCAAGCCTCTCTCAAGCCTTTGGAGGCACACTTCTAGGTAAGGGTTTTTTTCCTTTTTCATTTGTGTCTAATTTTCTTAACATTGTTATGCCATTTTAATTTCGATTATAAATGTTGGGGTATAGTTTCACACTTCTCCAATGCTTACCTATTTATGTTTTAATGATGGGAGACCCCATTCTCTATAATTAAATGCCTCCCATGTACCCTCGTTACTATGACGAAATTCAGAAAGAAATTTCCCTCTTCTCATTTATATTCACGCAATTATTTTGTATCATGAATGTAAATTCCATTAAAATTGTGGGAAAATGTATCTATATGACCCCATTACTATCCATTTCATATAAATATGATGTGACACCCCTTCCACTCTCATCAATTTTTTTATGAATTCTTACGTCACATTGTTACGTTAGAGAAATTGCACCGATTTTCCAAAACAATTTCATTATGTAATGAATACCATGCCCATTTCTCTATCAAGGGTATTCACCTTTATGAACATTTAATTATAGATTATAATGTTTCATGTATTAATTCCAAATTCCTTTATTGTGGAATAAATGATGATGTTTTATGAATCTATTTTTTATCCATGTGGCACACTTATTCATGAAATGAAATGATTAAGAAGGGTGCAACCTTATAGCGCTCCAATGTACATGGTAAAGAATAGTATCATGATACATAATGTGTAATGGGTGTATAATCATGATAATTCATGTGAAATGAGGTTTTACTCATGCTTCAGGTGCAATGAGAATGCACTCATTCTCCAAATGCAATGAGCCCAGGCACATGATAATTCCAAGTTAAGTGTTGTTGCAACATTTCTAGGTTATTATTATCATGAATTATCATGACTTTATATTTATTCTTATCTTTTTCTCTATTGATATGCCTATTGACTAACATTTATTTTAGTCTCCATGTTATTTAATTTTTATTCAGTTACAAGGATTTATAGCTTACCCTTTTTTTGTAATTGTCCTCAGGATATCCCACGCAATGCTAAGTACGAGGGAATGTATTGTTCATGTAAAGGAAGTTTTCAATAATGATGTTTTATTTCATGTTTTCTGTTTTTATGTAATGATCCAAATACCCAATGACAGTAGACCACTCGATCCTCTATATTGTATCCAGTGAAGTTTATGTAATAAATTATGTTTACTTGTTCAAAAAAATATTAAGGTTGTCATACTACTAATTTTACAAAAGGGTTTCATGTGCACTTTTGGTATAAAATCATTTAGTATGTTCATTGAAATTTTTTTATTATTTTTATAATTGTTTGATAAATTATTTAGAGGGGTGAAAAGAATATTTAGAAAAAATTTTGATGTGATTTTGTTTTCTAAAATGAATTTGGATGTTTCAAATAGTGGATTTTGTTATGTGATGCTTGGTTTGGTAGATGAATTGTGAAAATCATAATTTATAACATGTGGAACTTGTTTGAGCACAAAGAGGGATGCCCAAATATTTATGTGGATGGACTAGGACTAGTATTCTTGTGATCAGGTGGGTTTTGGTCTCAGTTTCTCAAATCAACATTGACACTGACAACACTATCTAAACTATGATGATGATAACGATTGGGGACCACTAGGTTATGGGAATTTTCCATACTAGGGGATCTTGTATGAGATGGTTATTATATATTTCAAATGGTTACTTTTAAACTGAGATACGAGGTACCTAGGGCCCCCCCAACTAACTAGTGCCTAGGGGTGTTACCATGCCTAGTACTCATTGTTTATTTTGAACATAACATCGGAATTCGGTAGGTTCAGTTGGATATTTTTAAAAGTAACTATGTTTTCTTTAAAATTGAAATCATTGATACTAATTTATATTTTAATTTTCACTCATTCAATGTTGTTGTGTTTTGAAGTTGTTTTATTTAAAATTGTCCTATAATTTCTGTTATATTTCAATATTGAAAATTTATTTGTTAATTAAGGTTTAATGCATGGAATATCTACCCAGGTGGAATCTAGCTGGGCTTTGGCTAACACCCTACATACACCTTTGGTTTTATGTAGACCCTGTTGCCTTTTTATTTCAGGTTAAGACAAGATGTGTTAGGTTTCTAGTTTGTTATCCTAGTGGATTGGTTTTGAGATCTTGGTGGTGGTGGCAAGAAGATATTTCTCCACCTATTTAATGAAATTTTTTTGGTCGTTTCAGTTTCTGTTGGTGTCATTTTATTTTTTGGGATTTGTTTAGACGTAAAATGTAAATTTTTTAAATAATTAAAAGTGATTTCTGTCACATTATTCAGATCTAGTTTTTTGGGTTTTTTGATTATTTTATCATGTTAAATACAAGTAAATCTTTACCAACGTATTTCTTTGGATATCTGGGAACTTGTGCCAGCACATAGAGATTGGGATCACCCTTCAGGCCATGTCACAGAACGGGTCTAGCACATGACCAGATGGAGACCCGACCTGGTTCATTACATATAAGATAAGAAATTATATAAAATTCAACCACAACAATTATACAATTCAATCAAAATTACAATGGTGTCCATTTTTATGGAACCACCAACACCAATATTATATAATTTTTATGAGAAAAATACATTGCGCACATAAAAACATTCTATGAAAAATAATATTTTGTTACATTATAATTATTTTACCTTTATTCATAACATTTATAAAACAAATGTATGGAATGAATTATTATATATATATATACTTACCATTAATTTTATTGAAATAATTATTTAGTATTGATAAATATAAATTGTTTGCATAAAAAAATACATAACATGTATAATAATACATTACATAGAAAAATTAGTCCTTTAACCATTTACTATGTTCTTATCAATAACATTTTACCATAAAAAATATATTTCAAACTATGGTATATCCAATTTATACCCTATAATATAATATATAGGTTAATAAAGAATACAATATCACATTTTCATTTATACTTGTGGTTGTTTATAAATAACACTATCAAATTCCCCAAATTTATTTCAAAGTAAATACATGTAAATAATATTGTGTTACATTCTACACCCTATAAAATAAATTTCAACTACAAAATTTCATCACTAAAATTAAAACAAATATGTATATCTCTTCTTCATTAAATCTGTAGATTACAATGTGCTTCCCCAAATTTCAGATACCTCTACCGAACTATAACCAAGTGATTATTCCTATACCATAGTAAAATATCTCAATGATCCATGATTTATACTGAATTTTATTTATAGTAAATATCATGATAAAATGGTATAACCTCTCAGTTTAGTAAAATAAAATGATCAGATATGTACTTTAACCAAAGAGATACATGCAACACATCATAATCATGATAAATTTTAAGTGGAATTTTCTAGTGATAAGAAAACATATAAATTTGATAAAGAATTATAGAAGTGTAAATATATATAGGTATTATCATTACATTATTATCAAATATCAAAAAACAAATTCAATAAAGAAAAATATATGAATACCAAATCACTAATATCAAATTCCAGATCTCTGTAATGATTTTTAGAAAAACACTTCGATCGACTATGAGGTTCCTTGATGTGTTATTGAATGAATGTATCCCTATACTACATTTTTTTAAATATCTCATTCCCCAATACATTTTATTATCCAAATTTATCTCATTACATTAAAGTGATGAACTTCAATTTATAATGTTCTTTATAATGACCCATTTGAAATGTCAAGTGACAGTTTTCTATATAAAATTACAAAATACATATGTGTTAATCACAAACAACTTTTATTTATTGAAAAAATGATCTAAATATATCTTATAGGGTTGTAATAGACCTCCAAGACTACATATATGTTTATAGAAAATAAGAATTACATATGACATCATGTTACCTATATTCAAGTATAGACCTTGTTTTCATTCTTAGTTATCTTTTTTCCTTTTTATTTTAAAGGTGTTTCATTTTATCACTTCTTCATTCCAGTGTTTTCTATTTTTAACATGTTTGACCCTTTTGAGGGTCATAGAGGTGGTATTAATCTATGTTAGAGAGGTTAATATATGGCTTAGTGGGTTAGAAGGGGTGTGGGGTTGTTCTCAAAACTATTAAATCTACATGAGGCCGTAATATAATCTACTAAGATCCACTAGCCAGTTAGTTGTAGGATGGGAAGTGGGACTCCATATAATATTCAAAATATCCAACTTATTAGGCCTCCAATCGATAGTGATTTCTTCCCAGTGACACTGAGTAGCTATTGGAGGCCACGACCAAGTCAGTAATGTTGAAGAGGGCGAGGTATTCAATTGCAGTAACATATTTTTTTTATTTTTTTAAATATTTTTTTAATCATAATATCCTCCATCAAATTTCACTCAATAAAACCCCCTATGGAGGCTCTCTAGAGACATTTTTATCTCTTTTAGCCTCATTTATCCAAGGTTTTAAGTGAGAGTTGTTGGGTTGGATCACTTCCAGTAAGTGTAATATCACTAATTCAATGGATTCTTCTATCGTTCCTTCTCTATCACTTCAAGAGCAGTGATTCATCATTAAATTTACAGTTCTATATGTTTAATTAATTAATTATTATGAAACTATTCTCTATTCATTCATTATCTCCCTCTTATATTGAAGTGATTCATCCTTCTATTTATCGATCTTGATCTTCACTTGAATAATTATTGTTGTAGGAATATCCTTTGAGTATTGTATTTTATAATCTCAATTGGTGGATATCATATGGTTTTTTATTGATCTTAATTGAGGATTTTAATTTTTATAAAAATATTTAATTTTTAAATCTATGGAAATTTTTTAATTTAAATTAGTTTCCCATTTATTTCAAAATCATAATTTGATATTTTGGAAAAATTATTTGAAATGGAATGGGGTTAGTTTTTGAGATCATTTACCATTGAAAATATATTTTCAATGAATGTGTGGATTAAAAAATTTAATTTAAATTAACAAATTAATTTATTAATTTATGGGATAAAGGGAATTAAATATTTTATTATTTTAAAAGAATAAAATTATTTCAAACATATTATTTTTTGTTAAAACCGATATTAAATTGTTTTTGGAAATGATATGGAATGTTTTGAATCTAGATGTTTGGATGAATGGATTTATCGACTAAAATGATTTATTATAATGTACGATAACCCATGTATTATTGATTTCATAAAATAGCATTGGGGTATGGTTAGTTTTGTGGAAGGACATTCAATCTCGGAATACTTATCCCTTGATATATATTGATGATGAAAATGATAAAAAACAATATTTAGGGAATGTAATTTATTCTTTTTTAACTTTTCCTATTTATCTTGTAATTTTTATATAGGAAATATATACACATATATAGATATATATATGTATTTAATTTATATTAAGGGGAATCATCTCTCTATTACATACCCTAAGTGTTATTACTATGGTATTATGATTTAAAATCACTACAAATGATTTATATATGACATTATTTATGAAATGACATACTAATGTCTAATTTTAGGAAAATGCTTATTTCATTACTATATTGATAATTATTTTTATAAATACCTAATATAATTGAATTTAACATCAAAACATATCTTATAATGTTTTTTGAAATGTTTTGAAAATCATTTTTTGATAAAAATAGTGAACATAATTTCATGCATTGTTTTATTTAAAATTTATAAAATTTATTCTCTTTTTTATATATCTCATATGAAATTATTGGTGATTTCATTATAGGATTTATTCCTCGTAAAATTGATTTTTTCCAGTGTATATGGATTTTTTTATGATAGTTCTAGGAAATGGGAAATCACCAGTCAAAGGTGGTGGGTGTAATTTATTTGTATGACCATAGGTGTCGCCAGTTATAAGTGGAGCATGTCATCCTTTCATTTCATGGAGTGTTTGGTGAGGATTTAATCAGGAGATTATTTAATGACATTGGTTTTAATTATTTTTTTAGACATGTATCTGTTTATATTGTGGTATTTGTTTCTTGCGTAGTTCATGGAATACGAATTTATTATTATTTTCTAACCATTTTTTATATTTATGAGTAATTCATTTGATAAAATTATACCTTATTGATTTTTGGATTCGAAAGTGCTAGTCTCCATCCCCTGGGGATCAGGAATTCTATTTAATCAATGAAATAATTGATTCAAGAATCATTTTGGGGTGTCATCATGGTCAGTTCGTGAAAAAAATGTATCAATGAAGATCAATTCCTTTCTTGATATAGGAATGTTGTTTTGATTATCTTGGAATATGGGAAACATTATTTCTAGGACATAAGAAGTTGTTTATGATATTTATCCTAGCCATCTACTGTCATAAAATCCCTTAAGTTACCATATCGTATTGGAATAATGTTCTTTATGGTTTTTTGTCTAATTATACTATACTTCAAAATATTAAATTTGAGTATTTATTTTCCATTTAATATTTTCATTTATATATTTGATGATATCATATTATTTAACTAAACTTTTCAATGTTATCTATGTATGTTTCATAGTATAATTCACTTGATATAAAATTTGGAGAGACATTAAGAGGGATATTCTAATGACAATGATAAGAAACCCCCTAGTTGATCTGATCAATGTTCATGTTTTGCGGTGTGCGTACCATTCTATGTGACAAGTAGCATTACCTTTATCCATTTAGGATACGATGGTTAAACTATAGGGTAACATTTTCGTAGATCATGGCTTTGGCATTATTTTTTTGAAGACACTATCATTCTAGGGTTCTGATGATCCTCATGTTATTGAAGATTGGTCAAAAAATGGTGAGTAGTTATTATATTTTTTAGAAATTTTGTACTATGTTACGGTGAATTGTGTTTCCTTCAAACTTCACGGACCTATAAAAAGGTTGTGGGACTCAGTATTTTAGACTATGAGGAACGTGACCATAGAATGGATATAACTTAGGGGTCACTTAATATATTAATTTTATCTACAATTAATAGTGTTGGCTAAGACAAGTTAATTACTAAAACATTATCATTGTGAAAGAAATATGGCTTGAAACCATAACCAATATTCTAGGATTCTTTATTTCTCAGCTATGGTGGTGTCAAATGAGAAACTGAAATCATTAATTCTTGAGATGGTTCCTCAAGAATATATTTTATATCTTGTTTTTAATGATTCTCTTGTAATATTTAATATCTATGTATAGATCATTGATAGTAGAATATGACATGAATTATAATACATTGTTGATATAGTTCCTCATACTTCTAGTATTAGCTTGAGTTTTTTACTTTAATGAGAAGAGGAATGAAAATGAGTCCCATGTTGAAAATTATAGTGGTGTGTCACATTAGTTTACTAATTTTAAATCATTAACAATATCTGGAAAATTCCCCTTTATATATTTATATTATAGTAATTTTGGGTATTTAAATTGATCTTGTACTCAGCCACTAAATATCAATAGCTCTTGTGGATCCTCGTGTCACAAATATATACTTTTTCATGTCATTTCTATTGAGTGAAATGTTATAAGATAGATACTAATGGGAATATTTTTTTCTTATACATAAGATTAAAAAAGGGATCTTAGGTGTGGTTATCATGAATTAATCTTCTTGATGTAGTGGTTGAGTCTCCAGGTGATACTAATGAGGGTCCTACAACCAAGAGAGGTACCCTTTACAATGCTTTATTTTTTGTAACTTCCTTATATGGTACATTTGATTCTCATTCCTTCACACATACCCATATTATAAACTATTAAGACATTATATGTATCTGATTCCCTATGTTATTTATATTTTTACACCACCTTGGACAAAGAGGGGGTAGTTTTTTCTCTGCACCTCTTTTTTTCTTTAATGAAAGTCCAATTATCTTGTGACCTTTTAGTTATAGATATGAACCCTCTAGTTTTCAATCATTGTATGGATTGGATAATTTTTCATAATGTTCATATCGAATATTATCTTTAGTACGCCTCATTTACTACCCCCAATGTGGCATGGTGCGTTAATCAGGGAGAATAGTACCCAATGTGAAGTCGATCTAGACCACATCTTCAAGATTTGGGTAGGATGATTTATATGTTTTTTATACTAGAGTTGGATTCTTCATGTGGATGTCTTACTCAACTAGATATCTATTTTTAGGATGAATTGAAATCATAATTTTATATTCCACTACTTGTGAGATTGGTGGAGTTCTCTAAAGACATGGTATCAGGTACTCATCCTATTTATATTCCATTTTATGAAGTGGAACCAGCTGAATTAACGGAGTTAAAGACATAGATGTATGTAATCATCTATAAGGTATTCATACTTCCAAATTTTACACCATGGGTAGCTCAAGTGAATTTTTCAATGAATTTCAAAAAAAGAATCACGTTTTTATTCATATATTAAATCTGAATCATATTATAGTCATTAATATATATGAATGTATCCTAGAGTTTAATATTGGATAGGTTTGATGAAATGGGTGAAGTGTTTCTCAAATATTGATCAATACTCAAGTTATCACCATTATAGGATAAAGGATATTAATATCCAAATAACATATTTTTGGGGTAGGTATATCCACTCTCAGTACCTTGTAATTCCATTGGTTCAAAATAATTCTCTTTTTGTGTTTGTGGAATTGATGAACTGAATATTCCTTGGGTACATAAATTCTTCTATAGTGGTATATGAGGATGAAATTTTATTTTAATATTGTACTTACAGTGATAAAATGCATCATTTGAGATTATATTTATACATATTGATAGATAATATACTGCATGTTAGTTTTTATAAATGAAACATCTATGTTTGGTAAGTAAAGTTCTCAGTACATGTGGTTTTTGAACAGAGTATTTCAGTTCATACTATAATGTTGAAAGGTGTCATGAAGAGTTGGGAACAATTTATGGTTTTTGATATTTTTTAGTTTCCTAGGATTGGAAGTGTATTATATATGTTTTTTTAAATATTTACCTTTATTTTATTCTCTCATGATAACTCTGACTTGGAAGGCAGTGGATTTTTTTGTGATTCTAAATGTCAATCTTCCTTTTCTGAGTTGATGTATTGTTCAAATTTATCTACTAAGTTGATTAATAAATATTTTTCATAGGGATATATTGTATTCTATGTTGCATCATGTTTTATAATTTGATGTGTTATCACGTATGTAAATTGTGTCGTGGAATATATTTCCCATCATCATCAACCTCATGAGAATAAATATCCAACACATTATCACGAACTCATAGATATGATGTACACACCAATGATTTGTGGGAATTACCATTTTAGTGATATTTTTACAATTCATTTAGATCATAAAAGTTTAAGATATATGTTTTCACATACATATTTCAATCTTCAGTTATGGTGATGAGTGGAGTATCTATAATTCGGTTATTTAGACATTTCATATACCCGTCGTAAGTGGAATGGGATTACTGAGGCATTGAGTGTGAAAAAATAATCCCATGCCATTAAGTAATCTTATGAGTAGTGAAATTTGATTTCTCTCTTAGCTTGTTTGAATTTCGGATTCCAGAAGGCTAAGATCAATGTGTTTCATAGAAATTATTAAGTGGAAATTCTTAATTCTTGAGATGATTATCTAGGAACAATATCCTAAAAAGAGATTATTTTCATCAGGGATTCCTACAATATTATGGATACCATCATTGATTTTTATCAATATACATTGGGTATCATATGTTTCTGTAGTTTGTATGTTGTTCCTTTTAATTTGAGGAAGGAAATAATGTTAGATTTGAAAATTTCTCAGAATATGGTTCTCCATGAAACCACGAAGATTTTTCTATTTCAAGACGCCATTTTTTATTTCGAAGCAAGGGATGTGAAAATTTTAATTTTATTTTCAACTGTTATAATTGATCACATGTTAATGTTGTGCATTATAATACTTCTACCCTACTTCGACCCCTTCAAATTATGACATGTATGTTGGAAGAAATATCAATTGGATTTTTGGTCGGGATTTAACGTTTCAATCATGTAATGAATGCGATTTTTTCTTTATTTACAAATTGAGGAAATAAAATCAATATATTATCAATCAACATATTACCCAAATTATGGACATGTGGAATTTGAATGTGGATATTATAATTATGTTGAATAAAATGTCATATACCATGTTTTTGAAATATAGTAGTAGTTCATATCATAATTTTTTATAGGGATCTGTGGGAATATGGGATCCCAACTATAGATGAGAATGACATAGCATCCTTATGTTGATATTTATATTTAATAAACTATATATATTCTAGATGAAATTATTTTAATTTTGTATAAAAATTTATAGGGTCTTGGAATAGCCACATGGGACTAATTGTTTATTCATACAAAATAGTTATAATCCATCCATCAGGATGGTAACCTTTGAGGACATGTATTGTCAGCCATGTATATCTTTTCTTTTTTGGTCATTTGTTGGTGATGATTCAATATTTTGACCTTTCTGTTCCAAATAGATAATTAATAAGATTCATTTTCTTCCTTAGATAATTGTAACGTCAAAAAAATATATTATAAATCCTATGATGATAATTGATGTCATCCATTAAATATAGCATTTGGTGACATGGGGTTTTTGAGAGCTTCACCTTGGTTTCATCCCAAAATTCTAGGAAAACATTGAAATATAACTCCAATATATTTGGAAATATTTTATATTATTCTTCAAATTATCTATGTGGAATACCATTTTACTTTTCCACCTATGATAACATTGATTAATAATGTGGTTCATGTTTAACGGCTAAAAAATATTAGTCTATCATATCTCATCAATTGATATAGGAGGATCATGATAAGGATTCATATTTATATTCGATCAATAATTTATTCAAGATTTATTATTCTCGTATAATGGTTCTTCATTGAAAATATATGTACTTGGCATGGGTGTTTTTGAAATGCGGTTTTGATTCATTTGAAAATTGAGAGCATGAGGATGTAATGAGAGAGAAGTGTTTTCGCCTTTATTTAAAAGTAAAATTATAGATAGGACTTTGATGTTTAGAAATTGTTTATAGTAAAGATATTGTAACATCTCATCAGTACCGTATTGTTATGGACCATGTTTTATTTCATCATTTTTATTGTTTTCTTATTGATACATGATAATTTCCATTGATCTCAACTATATTTATACCTTTTCTTGGTATAAAAATTGGTTGAGAATTCATAGGTTTTAAAAAGGTGGTATTAAACCTAGTTAGAGAGTTCAGGATATGTCATAGTGCCTTATCATGGGAGTTGGATTGCTCATATAGCTATAAAAGCTATACGAGACCCACTTTCTGGCGAATTAGGGCCCCCGACCAGCCAGTGGGAAGGTAGGCAGTAGGGATGCCTAGTGAATTCCCGCTGACTACCTGGTGGGACATCTAGTGTGAAATTAATTTTTTCCAACGCCACTAGGTTGCAGGTTGAAGCCCCAGATTAACTAATGTAACTGATGGCATATAGGAAGCCCTAGGTAATAACATCAATTTTCATTGTTTTATTCTCATTTTAATAGTTATCAATTCAATTTAATTTTACTCAATTCAAATCATGGAATATGATCTCTATATATATTTTTTGGATCTCAAAAACTCATTTATCCATGGATCGAAGTGGCGATTAGTGCATTAGATCTCTTCAATTAATTGTAATCTCTATTTGATCATGGATTCCCCTCTCTTACATTTTCTCCCTCTTCGAGATCAATGGTTCCTCATATCATTAATGTATCTATATCTTGGATATTTTATTTGTTATTCTCATATTCGATTTTTAACATTTTACCCCTCTATACTCTATTGATGGATCTCGTGAAGGAGTTTGTTAATATTCATTTAAGTTGGTGGTTTTGTAAGGAAATACATATCAATTAAATCAAATTATTTATAAATATTTTAATTTATTTCCAATTTGTTTTTAAAGAATTAATTTAGATTCATTATAAATTAATCAAACTGGAATGGCGTGGGTGTGTGTGACGAATTTCCTTAGAAAATGTATGTTAAAATAATGAATGTTTTCAAGAAAAATGACATTGAATTTAAATGAGGTATTTGAAGCATAATTTTGATTTTATAAAAGGAATGAAATGATTTTTTTTCAAATGAAATTTATTGTTCTCATACACATGAGTTTTTTACATATATCATTTGATGTTAGTTTTTTAAAGTATAAGGAATGTTTTGAAACACGAACATGGATGAAAATAACTGGCTAATTGATGTGATTTATTAATTTAATTGATATCCTATGTATGGTGTACTAAATTGAATAAAAATAGTGTCAGTATAGTTATGAAAATGTTTGTGCATTCTATGTATACTACGACAAAGAAATGGATTGGTGAAGAGAATGATACTATACTATATTAAGGGTAGGATTTATATTATTTTTTATTGTGTTCTATTTAACCAATGCCTTTTTATCTTGGGAGTGTGTTCATTTCATGTTCTATATTTCACTGAGATTTAATAAAACTTTGTGAGTCTTACTAAACCAAAGTATAATTTACATGGTTTTGTGATGGAAAATGATTGAAATTTTTTATACAATACTATATTTATGAAATGTATTACTCATTTATTTTTAAATAAAAATTATTATTCTAATATATTTTGACAAATATTATTATATATTCTTAATTTGATGGGAATTAAAATTTAGTCCAATTTTATATTATCCATTTCATTTTTTTGACATCGTTATTTGTTTTGAACTATGAAAATACTTCTATTAAACATTTATTTAATATTGAGAAAATTCATATTATTTTTTATAGATTTCCTATGAAATAATTTTTGAGATCCTACTAATTGTTATTGCTAACACCCTACCATTAAATTCAATAATTTATATACTCTCTTTTGAAATGAATGTGAAAATTAAATGAACCACTAAAGGTGGTTAGTCTACATGATAAGGGAGACCATGGGTGTTGGTTGTCACTGATGGATCATGTGATCAAATAATCTCCTTGAGTTTTTTGTGATTATTTAACGATGTTATTATCTAGGCATTTAGTTTTCATTCTATTTTGATAATTGTATCTATCTATTATGTGGTTCATTCTATATATGTGAGTGTATTACATATGAATTTTTTGTTTTTTATATCTACTAATTTATCATTTTGAGTTATTTTGGTGATAAAATCAATACAAAATTCTTGTATTGATACCCAGTTACTAGTATTTGACCCATGTGGACTGTGAATACCCTTCATGTTATGTCATAATTTAATCGAGTACTAATTTTTTGGGATATTTAGGTCGGTCCATGATAGTATTGAATAAAAAATAAGTATCCAAATCTTGTAGATGACTTTTCTTAAAGATCAAGGAAATACTTGTATCTCAATTAGATATAACAAAATGTATTACTTCCTCTAAACATAACACTTCCTTAATGAGTATCATAGAAAGCTAATAATTGGAGAAATATTGTCTATGGAAAATAAAATTTGTGTGATCCGTAATGTGGTTAGCCACAACCAAAATATAATTATTTACATTAGCTATTTTGGGTTGTCTACTGATAATGTTTTTTATAATATTTTTCTAGTTACATTATTCTATTTTTAAGGCCTATAACATCCTCTTAGGCTTTTGTCTCATACCTTTACCATCATGGAATACCATGCACAAAGATATAAAATCATTAATATATATATTTATACTGTCAAAATTTTATTTTATTGTTGTCCCATGTCTTTTTTTATTACCATTATATTTTCACTCATGTACTTGACATATTAAGGGATTATATGAATAAAAATTTATTAAAGGAAACCAAACAATATTTTAAAAAATAGTTTTCATTTTAAATTTCTTTAATGAAATTTTTTAAAATTCCAGAACAGATGGTTGAATCGATATAGACCATGTATAGATTCATTATTGGTATCATATAGTTCATTATTTATCATATCCTAATTTTTCATTTGAGTGTTTTTAGTTTTGTTTTTTTAGAATAGGGGTAAATAGATGGTCATAATGTGGCAAGGTAGATTCTCTTGGTTGATGTCACCATTATAGAGATTCTGGATGGTGGTGGTAGATAGTCACATAGAGACATGGTTTTAGTGATAGTTTTTTGTTTTTTCCAATAAAAAACCTTTTTCTTGGTTGTGTATATATCAGGGTCATGTTCTTTCCCTTATATATTAAACTATGATTTTTTTTCATATATCGTAATATAAGAGATATATTTTTTTCCTTTCATAGTAAAAATCAATCATATGCTTCTATCTATTGATAAATATGTGATTTTCACTATACTTTGTTGATTTAGTACTTGCTTTGGGCCTCATATTACACCATCATAGGTTATGTGTTAGTTCAACCATATTAGTTTCAAAACATGATTATATTATATCCTTAACTTATCAAATGTGTGATGGAACTTCGTAGGGATTGTTTAGGGATAGTTATATTAATTATTGGATATTTTGGAGCACATTTGATACATTTAATGTTGGCACTCGACCACCACCATTTTCAATTACACTAGATTTACTATGAAAACTCATGATTTGACTTCTATTTGATTATTTATATGAGTTATGGTTTTTCATGATGAACTTCATGTTCATTTGAATGGGTTGGTATCCTTGGGTGTTGTTCATTATTTTAGTTTAAAAAAAGTGGAATTAAATTTTCTGTTCAACATAGATGGACTTGGAAACCACACACTGGTCAAAAACATGATTTTTTGAAATTATACGGTGGTTGTGACATAATAAAAAAATATACATCTACAATTTCTCGAGGTATATCTAGAATACACTTCCCCATTATTTTATTAAGACCTATAATTCTTGTATTATTTTTGTGACTCTCATTTATAGGAAAAAATCATGGTGGTTTCTATGATATGTTTATATCATGAATTAGTTTTTTGATCCTTGTGACCTGAGATTTTTATACATTTTTAGTATAAACATGTTTATGTGTGAAAAATGGATTTAATAAAAAAATTAGTTCGAAAAGTGAATAATTTTTATTTTCTAGTGCAATGATTTTGGGAGTCTCGATCACTTATTTGAACAAGGTTGTTTAATTATGAAAAACTAAATAAATTGTTTCCAATATTATTGCTGGTATACATGGAAGAAGTTTACACCCCTTAATCATGTCATTAATAAGGCTTAAATGTATTGAATTTTTTTTCCATTAATTTGTAAATATTTACTTTTTATGGAAAAATTTATATATTTTTCTATATGTAATCATGAGGAGAAAATCGGGATTGATAATGAAATGTTGAATAAAAATTATTTTTTGACCTTTATGAAAAGGATGTTTTATAAAATGAATATAATTTTCTTCTAAATAATTTCAAACATGGATAATGAAATTCAATATAAATTATTTTCCTTAAAAGGTAAGAGGTATCATAGTGTAATTTTATTGTTCTAAAATTATATATATCTAAATTTTTATGGCTTAACCGAGAATTTTACATTTCAAATGGGTTGTGTGTATAATGCATCTTCAAAAAGAATTTGGTGGTTTTTAATTGAATATTTTTTTAATTAGGATTTTACCAATTATGGGGTTTTTTTAAAACTTATCTAAATTTTTTTCTTGTTTTATTGATTTGTAATTATATGTAATAGTTATATGATGTACATTAATGGAAATTTCAGGATGGATATCTCATCTTGTGTAGTTTAAGTAAGTCTTTACAAGAGGTCAAGTGTTTAACTGTGATGTTTTCCTTGAGAATGGTCATTCCCTATTAAGATTAGTATTTATATGGATCTAAATGGTTTGTATAGAGTTTTCTTATTTCTTGATCTAATTTGGTATTTTAGGAAGAGAAAAATCTAAATTCAGCTTGGTTATTGAATCATAAAGGAATAGTTTTCTTGGATTACTAGTGTTCATTTGGAGGACATGAATCATCATTGCATCATTTGGAATGGGTTATGATCATCTGGAATTCCATAATAGTTATGATTTTTTAATGTTTTGTTGTATCCTTATAGCTAAGAAACCTTTTATATCATTTTTGTATACTCTTTTGGTAGAAGTGGACATCTCATGTTTCTTCATTCCTCGTACTTCTTTTACCTTTTTGATCATTGTTTCTAATTCTGACTTGTTAGGAATAATATAATCCATGACTTTTAAATTATAACTGTAAACATGGTGATCCTTGTCTATATAAATGGGTAAAAAATTTAGTTTGGAGACTAGATGTCCAATGTAATATATCAGAGGTCTGATTGTTATAAGTTGGATTGATAGAGAGAGACATCGACTTGTATTATCTAAACACGTGTTACCATGAATGTAGTATCATGGACCAAGACATGATCCATAATAATTCTTGATGAGTAATCTATTCATTTGACGTATATATTTCTTGTGATATATGTGGTGGAGCTATTTTTCTATCTTATTTCTTCCTAATGATCTTGTAGGTGGATTCACCAGATGATCATTTGACTGTATTTAAAGAGATGGATTGTTTTTTAGGCTTTATATTGTTCAATTTTTTGTACCGTATGATATCATACTATATTATATGGTTTTATATGGGGATCATATGGGTTTCCATTGAATTTAAATTGAAATCTTTATTATCCTATTGACTCTCTCCTATGTCAATTTATTTTCTCATTGTATTTTTATTTTAGATTTAATATAAATGGTGGATAGAATCATGTAATGTTTTCATCTTCTATAGATAAATTTGGGGGATAATATATAATATTCATCTCTTTTATATGATTGGAAATGTGATTAAATTCACTACTAATCTTGATTCATACTTTTTTCGGTTGGACCTTGTTGATATTTATATGAATTCTCTTGAATAGAGTTCGGATATTTCATGATGTCCGGAAAAAATTGGTGATTAATTAAGGATTTTTTTCTCTATAACCTTCATGGAATGGATCTATATTACTATGATCCTAAATAGATGGTAGAGTCATATTATCTCAAGAATTGGTGACATTATCCACAAGGAGGCCAATTTATTATTTACGAAGATCATATAAGTCTAAAGTTTAATTTTATAGAGGGTAATTTAACCATACCATATAAATAATATGTTGAGTGATCTTAGATATTTATCTTTGATATTATTTCAATACTAGAAAAATTTGTTGTCCTAACATAATCATTGAGTGGGAAATGACCAATTCCTACTACGAAAGAATCAAATGATGATAAATTCTAGGTAAATTTGATTGAAGAAATTCTATTGGTTATGATTCAGGGTCTAAAAATATTTTATGTACATATTGTGAGAAATGTGGTTCTTATAAGTACAATATTATCTAGATCAATAAAAAAAATATAAGTGGGTAATGTATTAATGAAACCATTAATGGTATTGAGACCATAGTTCTAGGATTAAATCTCTTGATGATTATTTGATTCTTCAGAGGTAGTTATTTATTTTGGTTGATCTGAGTCCGTGATTGAGTGTTCATGGAAATAGTTCTATATGCACTATTTAATATAGGGGATTTTGGATGGTTTATAATATGATACATCAATGATTGTGAATCAAACAGATTCTTTCTACCATAGATATTATTTTATATTTCCAAATCTATTAGGAATATGAAGAAGAACACTACAGACCAACTGGTTTCTTTTGTATATGTCAATTCCATTAAAAACAATTGATAAAGGACCCATGGACCTTAAAATTTAATGACCACAAACTTTTGATGAAAAAATGATATTGTTTTTGTTTATAATTACCTAATTCATGAAATACGCACATTTTTTTCTAATAAGGGAAGTGGTTGTTGTATAATAGATTAGAGATTTTTATAATCAAGTGGTTAAAAATATCCTTGGTATACCTATAGTAACAATCTATAGAATTTACCCTTATATTAAATAAAAATTATATAAAAGATTGGTGAGTGAAATGTTTTCTTAGTTGAAGTCAAGAATTATATTCAATCATTTGATGGGTGGTTATAATAGATGCATCAATAAATTATAAATTTTCTTTTATAGGAGTGTATTCATGATTTCAATAGATACAATTTTTTTGAATCTTCCATGATTGTCAATTAACAAGACATATATTGATGTCTTTTATGGGTATCCTTGTATATTTCCTTGATATCAATAATGTGTTGGTGAACATTCTATTTTTACATTGAGTATTGTCTAGGGTGATGGAGATGATGTAGTTATGTTCATAAAAGTTTTTAGTAGTTTTGGGACACTATAAATGTCTAGGATACAAAGAAATTTTTCTATTGATTTTTATAATTGGATATCAAGTTTGTCTTCAGATTTCACCTTGATTAATATTTCATCAATTTGTTAGGTTGTTTATGTTTTCTATGAGGTTTTTTTCCATTTCAATATCATCAAATGTCTGGGAATGTTCTATTTTCAATTGGATTTACTAGATATCTTTAATTGGATTAAAAAAGTTATTCAAGTATAAAAATTAATGAGGTATCTATTATATTTTTACCATGTGATTGAGAGGGAAGATCTTATATTATATCTTGATACCTCAGTTTTCAAGAAACTATTATAGTTATAGACTAATATGAAAATGTTTTTCATAGTAAAATAATTAATTTGTTCTATGTGTTGTGGATGTATATAGTGGTTATCCACAATATATGGGAATGGGAAACATTGATATGTTATTTTTGTTATTATCTTTTTTGATTCCCTATTCTTGTGCATTTTTTGGGTGTAGGAAGACTTCATAGTCCGTGAAATGTAATTCCCTCTAAGTTGATGGTGTTATTTATTTTGATCATGGTTTATATTATATGAGTTTTAGGAGGTTTTCTAGTGTTAGGGGTTAAAAATTTAAAAATTATAAATAATTAGACTACAAAAAGAGTTTAGTTTCATAATTTTACTAACTACGTGATAATTTTGTGGTAACCATGCAACATGTATTTATGAGTTATAGTTTAATTTTTTATAGTATGATCTTTTTATGTCAAAATATTTGAGTCCTAAGAAAATTTTTGCAAAATATTGGGATATTTTTTATTGGTTGTTTCACAAAATTAACATCGTTGTAAATGAGTGTGAATCATCATAGAAAATCGTGTGACTTTTTTTCAAAGTACATAGACTAGTGAAATGTGGGTGCATGATTTTTCAAGTAGTTCTGTTTACGCCTGATACTAGATCCAAACCTCTTAAAATATAAAATTTCTCTATATTTCTGTGGAATTATATATCTCTAATCTCATCCTAAATCACCATTATCCCATACCATCCCCAATATGTTTTTCTAGTGGCTTCTCCCATAGACTCCTTAGTCTTCCCCGATTATTTTATGTGGATCTCATCAAGGTATGGTTTGTTTTTTATCAACGTTTCACACATATATTTTGATATTTCATGGATATAATTTCCATTTATAATATTGGAACCTAATTGGTCTATGATTTCTAGATATATAGGGTTAAATGGTGAATATTTGTTGTTTCATATATCTCATTTATTGCAAGTATTGAATCTTCTCATTTTTAATATTTGTTCATAAGGGCCACTAGCATTCCTCCATCAGTGCGATAGGTGTATCTAAATAGGGTTTTATCTCATACATTACCTTATAATCTTGTAAATTACTGTTTTTGGTTTTGTGAAATTGATTAATTTGATATCAAAAAATAACTTTTTGTGAAAGTCATATTGAGTGTCTTGAAAATGGAAATTTTATTGAGGGGTTTTTTTAAATGGTTTATGTATTATATGTGTTCTATGAAATGATTCATAGATTATTTTGACGATAAAATTGATTTTCAACTATTGGAGCGGTAATGATTTTATGTGAAAATTATTTCTAAATTATGATCATGTATTAGTTTGATATTTTGGAATACAAATCACATTAGGAACCTTTGATGAATATGTTTAGGGATAAATGAAAACATCGGTGTGTGGGGAAATATTGGGGGTTATTCATGTGATATCATTAGATTATAGTAGAAAATTATATCTGTAGGATCCATAATATTCTAGGAATATTGTCACCTAATGTATCCAAATTTGTATTGCCAATGATTATAACCAAAATTTGGTTTATATTTGTACACGATGGAATTATTTCATCCTTGATTACCCAAATGTAAAAATTATTGTATTCCCATAGATGATTTGGATCATTCCATCTATTCTATCATTCATTTAATTTTCATATTTAGGGATTATATGAATATGGAATTATTTATAGGAATGAAAAGGATGCTTTTCAATAATTTTTTTAATTTTTAATTTTATTATATTATTTTTTTTCATTGATGCTGGAACTAATAGTTTCATAGAGATAGACCTTGTATTTATTATTGGGTGGAATCATAGTGATATTTTATGCTTAAAAACAAATTTTACCTTTCGGGATTCTTAATCATTGTTTTTTTTCTGGATATGGGTAATCTAATTGTTTCCATGTGGCATAATAGCTTCTCTTGGTTTATATCTCTTCATAGAGCATTGTGATGGTGGTGAAAGATATTCACATGGAGACTTGGTTTGTTATTGGATTTTTTATATTTATATGACACAATCTTTGTATTGGTTTTTTATGTCTCGTAGTTATTATATTATTCTTCCTCATTATACTCAGATATTTTATATTATATTATTATACATGAGACATGTTTTTTGTTCTTTTAGGGTGAAATCATTACCATTGTTTTGTATATTGTTACCCATGTGATTTTCACCAAACCATAGTGATTGATAAAAATATTCTTTCATTATATTAGTCTATATCAGGTGACGTTTTATGATGATTTGGTTTTTTTCATCAAATTCCAAAACCATACCTGATAAAATATTAAATTATGTTTATTTATGTATTTAATGAAACCCCAAAAATTACATTATATGGTAATTGGACGAGTATTGTTATAAAGTAATTTTAATATAATATCACCATTAATGAAGTATAATAATATTATTTAGATTTTATTAAATAGATAAATCACAATTTATACTAGTTATATATAGAATATAAAGTAAATGAAGTAATAATAATTTATCATTTATAGAGAAGAAATTGTTTCACCTCTTGGAAACCATCATGGTTTTGAAAGAGTTTTGTGAAATCCCTAGAGACAATAAACATCCCAATAAGAGAGATGTTATTTTTGAAGGAATTATTGTTTATTATGGATGATGATATAAATTTTATTTTTAGAAACCAAAACTCCAATAACCCTGATCCAGTGTTAACATTGTTACATTAGTATAAGATATAGAAAATATCCCCATTCTATATTGTTGAGTCTTTCCTTCTGGGAAAAATAAATGCGTTCATGTTTCCTATATTTATGTGGGAAAAAATATACAATATTATTTGTGGAATTCATCCATCTGTGGTATCTTTCACAGTATCCTTCAAAAAATCATTGGGGAAGGAAAAAATATTGGGTGATCTTGGATGCTCACTAAGGGTAATGTACAATGGATGTTATCTTTAGTAAATATAGACTAATAAATATGGAAAAGTTGATAAAAGACACATTTAATTCATATAAAACTTGAGTTCAGTGTGTACCATTGTCCAACATCAACAAATCAATCTCATGGAGAAAGGGAACTGGTATTTTTAATAATGAAAATAGATAATTTTGAATATTAATTATCTGGGGATCTTAAATGATATATCATGAATCCTACCACAATGACCTATCAACAATGAAATAATTATTAATAAAGGATTTCGAATAATCCAAATACTCATACAATATTTAATACCTCATATATTTTCTAATGAGACCTTTAAATACATCAGGGGGTATCTATAACTACCCCCACCTCATAGTTTTACATCCTATGCATTCCATATATTTTGATTCAATCAAAAAATGCATTCTCAAAATGGATTAAAAATGTAAAATTATCGATTTTGAATCAATAATATAGAAAATAAATACATAATCATCAAAAACCATCTAGATAAGAAAACAAAAATGGTCTCATCAGATCATATACCTAGTTATATCAATTATTATTTTCAAAGTTTAAAAAACCTATAAAATTGAATTAGAGAGTTTACTGAGGAAAAACCATTTCACATCAAAATAACATACCAAAATATTAAAATTTAGCATATATTAAAAAATATATTTTTTTATTAAAAGGACCATAAAAATTTTTAATTTTATTTTAAATCATTGAATGGCCATGACTGTGGGAAATTTCATTCTTGGTTGGTACATTAAAGAAATTATTTCATTCAAATTCTCTATTAAATTTCATGATTACCTCATTTATAAAATAACAAGATGATTCCATATTTTGGAAAATATTAATACTGGGTAAAAATCAATGTAAATAATAATAGTTTATTATTATTAACATTAATAAAAATATTTTTAAAATAATATAGACTGGATGAAAAATATTCCCAACAAAATAAGAAATAATGCCAGTTTTATTTAAATCATCATTATTTTTAAGAATCCATCAGAGGAAAATGTTACTTTTACGTTAAAATTAAATGAATAAAAAGAGAAAAATAAGAAGAAATGTTTTTAAATTATCTTCAATGTATATTCCCACATAAAAAATATCCAAATAGAATGTGATTGTAAAATAAATCCCCTACCTCATGTTTGACATGCCATATAAGTTATTCTGACCTCAAGTACAAAAAATGATGATTTATTAAATATATTCCAGATTATATTAAAAAATTATATTATCATTTATTTATATTTATGAAACTCAAATCCCCAATTTCTCACTAAATTTATTTTCATAATTTTCACTTCCATATATTAATAATATAATTTTCCCTCAGAAATTTGGTTTCGTAGTTCTGGGCCACTGTACATTTTTCATTGTTCCATCATCTCCAAAATATATATAGTGAAATTAATATCATATATATTTATTTAATAAAAAATGTTATCCATCTATATAATGTAGTGTTAGAAAAAATGAATTTCACTATTCATGTAGATAATAGGTCATACAGAGGTTTGAATAATGTTTTCACATATCGATTGATTGAAAAAAGAAATATAAATGTTAATTCACCATTAAATCCCTTTATTATATCGTATATATTCATTAAACTAATCCATATTATCATTTTTGGAAATAAATAATAAAAATGAATCGCATCACTTCGTGGAGGTTCTATCCCACAAGTATGAATGAGTGACATTATCATTTTTCAATAGGTGGGACCGTTTGAAGATAGTTATGAAATTATAATTATAGATTAATTTTAGTGTCATAAATATAATATATAAACATTAAAACCATATAAAAAAATATTTGTAGAAGTCTATGGTGTAAAATGAATCGCATCGCTACATGGAGGAGGTAGTCCACACATATGCATGATCAAAAGATTCAATTCCCACTTAATGGAAAATATGGTGACTAAGGGTGGTTACATAATCACAATATAATTCTAATATATTTTTTAAACTGAATTTATTATTTTATTATGAATGCTATTGTTTATTCTTGAGAAAACATAAAATGGTTTTTTAAGAATATGAAAACATATGAATAATTTATATTTACTTTTATAATTGAATTGGTTTAATTTTTTTCAGTAAATAAGGTCCAAATTTGTGTAGTGAAAATTGAGATGAGTGTACTTTCAAATGTGAGGGGAGGGGCATCTTTGGAATTACATAGTGAATTAAATTATGATAAATTAATTTTCATTTTTTAGTGGATAAAATTGATATTATTATAGTATATAAAATTATTATTCTATCATCTTATATATTATATTTTGAAAAGTTATATTTTTTTTACCTTATCTCTTTTTAAGCCCCTTTTTACCCTTTTTGAATATTAGCACACCATCTATGTTTTTTACTCTTTAAGGTCAATAATATTAACATAAAATTAATAGTGAACCATAAATTTAAAATGGGCAACATTTAAAACCATATCCTTTTCACATGGATGATGATAATATTTTTAAAAATTTTAAATATATTACTTAAATATTAGTTTTCAAAAAATACCATAAATTCCATTTTTCACACTATTAATTTTATTTAACTTATATAATATCAATAAAAATATGGAATTCAGTTATAAACACGTAAAAAAATTATTATTTTATATTTATGTATCAAATTATTAAAACACAATAACTAATCAACATTTTATTATATTTTTAAAGTCTTTTATTTAATGTTTTTCTTTAATTTTAAAAAATACTATGTTGAAATTGTTTAAGAATTTAATCTAATTTTTTATCACTATAATTTAAAAATATAATACCATGCCAAAAAAATTATTCAAATAAATAATTGGAACCAAACTCATCATCTCTTATCCATTTGTAAAAAAAATTAAAACAAAGATGTTGAAATTTTGTTTGTATTGATTAATTATAATTATTTAATGAAATTTACAATGTAATGTTGGTAGAAATTTCCACATTTTTTAATATTATTTTTTATTGTTTGAAACACACATATCCTATAAAATTATTACATTATGTTTTGTTATTTTTTGGTTATATTTCATTTTTTTTAACATATTACCTAATTTTCCATTACCAAGATGATAAACATTTACTACAGTTACTATTCATATTGAACAAAAATAGAAGGGAAATATTTTCTAAATTATGACCACCAAATTATGTATATGTACTAAATTTTCAATTATTAAATTCTGAGAAGTGGAAGATATCAATTTTTTTATAAATTCATACAACTGAATAAAGAGTGATTTATATGAAATTGTGTTTTGAGAAATAAAAATAATCTAATAACAAAATAATTAATATTTAGTATTACAAATGTAATTAATTATATTATTATAAATTCAGTGAAAAATATGTGAATTTTGGATCAAATTTAAAATATACTATAACTTTTAAATTAATTAATTTAACGAATGGAAATTACATTATTTGAAAAATCAGTATTTTCTCTATTCACTGAAAATTAAATCATTTTCGAAAAATTCCAAATATTTACGTAAAGATAATTTTTATTTAAAAATTTTAAAATTATAAACTTATTTATAAAATTTTATTAATTAATTACAATATAAATTCACAAATATGTAATACAAATCATTTTTTAAATAAGCATTAAATAGCATTTCTGGAAATTGAGAACTTATATACTAAGAAATAATTACGGATAAATTATTTATATTTTTTTTTCATAATTTGGTTAGTATTATTCATACATCCAATATTAGTGGATATATTATGATGGTATGTTATTTAATTGATCATTATTACTTATAGTTTCCTTTATCACAAGCTATTGAAGAAATTATATTTATTTGTGGAGAAATATGTCTTCACATCTAAAGGTGTTACATTAGTCCTCCTTGTATGCATATCACCATTGAAATTATATCACTATAATTAAAATTTTTTTTATTATTTTACCCTATAACATCCTCACATTCATATATATCTTCATCAATTTTGTTATTTCTATACAAAACATTGGCCAGATGAGTAGTCTTTTTTCTAAGTATAATCTATCTACAATCTAGAATACACACCAGCTGTTACATATATGATATATCATTATCCAGTGGTATAATCACTTAGATAATTATATCTAATATATTAGTTATGTACTTCCTCATAATAGATATAAGGAACACGTCATGAACTTGAGAGTGATTCAGTGGAACCTCTAAGTGATGCACTCCCCATCCAATATGATCAAGAATTTTAATGGTACTGAAATATCTATGCATTAGATTTCCATGATTTCCAAATATAATAACCTTATTTTAATTAGATATTCATAATAATACATTTCCTTTATCTTCTAACTCTATATATCCCTAATTATTGGCATCATAAATGTATTTTCTCAAATTTTTGCTTCACTTTTGTGGTATTGAATAGGTATAACCATCTCTATAATTTCATTACATAGATAATTTACAAATAGTATTATTTATAAAAATTAATTCTACCATATTTTATCATTTATTCATACAATATACTAAATCATATGAACCCATCGAAATGATTGGGTGAGAGCTATTATTTGTAAGATAATATCGTATAATGATGGTTTTTATCCCAACCACACTTGAAATACATTAAGAAATATATCATCATGTATTTTAGAGTTTGAATGGACCTCTCAAACTATAAATCTATTTGAGGTTTATAAGAAGTAAAAAAGATCAAATTAATATCCAGACCCAACTAAATACTTCACCAAAACATTATGGTAGATCTAGGATACCTATCAGATATGATTGATAGTGGTACTCAATGAAATATCAAAAATTACATTAAATGTAATAGAGTAAGAAATTAAAGAGATAAATATTTTATAATATAAATAAATTGCACAAATTTCAAAAAATGGTTGACTATATCCTAAATATAATATTGTCATTTTCGATATTTTTTGGAGTCTAGTGAACACATCTTTGGTAATGTTTTCCCTTTTATAATCTTTGAACATGTAATGATTATAACATACACAGACTTATTTCTATCATATATAACATACCAACACACCATGAATCGGGATAAATTTCTACAAACACCAATTTTCATGTTACCATTCCATAAATAATCTATTATATCTCTATACATATTCATAATTGAAGGATAAATTGAGAATGGTGAACTATGAGATTTATCCAACATCTCCATCATGTATAGAATTGACATAACACATTTTCAATTCCAAATCCTTATCATTATTTCAGGATTATGTTTTATCTTTGGTGCATTCATCAACTTATTCAATAAATTAACATATTCCTTATTCTCCTTCGTAATCATCTAATTGATGAATAATTTAACATTCATACGAGAAATATAAGACCTATCCCATTTTCTCAATATTAGAAGATTAATATTTTGAAAATTCATAAATATTGGATCTATTTCAATACACATCATATATATAACACCATGGTAGTTCTAACTCATATAATTATCCAACTTAGCTACTTTCCCAGGGTGGTAATTTATTGAGAAATCATAATCTTTTATTAAACTTACAATATTCATTATTAAATAATAAACACATTCTCTGTCAATGTTTACTTCATGATTTTATGATATAAATTTATATATATATATATATGAAAACATTAACCATATAGATAATTACTCCATTTAATTAATGTGAAAATTACTACTACAAATTCCAAATTATGATACATGAAATATTTACCTTGATTTTTAAATTGGATAGATGTAAAATATTTCAATATAACATTATGCATATGTATTCACTCCAATCCCTTTTTCAAGGTATCATATATTTGAGAGTTGTTCTCCTCTATTTGGTATTGTAAGGATAATAGAACAAATAAAACTTCTATAAAATTCATTGATGTTCTCCACACATTCTTCTTTTAACTGAGATGGTCTCTCAGATATGTATAAAGTGTGAGACCTTTGTAAAACTATCAATGATCACCAATATTACATAAATAACATAATTGGATCACAAAAAACCGATCACTAAATCCAGTGTGACATATTCAAATTAATATTTTATAATATACAGAGGGTGAAAATGTAACATAGGCAGATGGTGCTCCTCCTTCACATGTGGGTAGTTAGAACATTGTGTGACAGAAGCTGAAATATTATTCTTCATACTAGGACACTGACACAGATTATTTATGTCTTTTTAAAGCTTGGTCGGCCTATAATGAACTTACTAAAAGGAGGCATGTAATTCCCACATTTATTACCCGAATATATCTAATGGAACCTAGATACATCTGTGATAGTATAAAATCACCTCATAATAATATACCCAATTAACTGGTGGGTCTTCTCTAAAAATACTCTCCCTTAAGAAAAATCCCAAGGGATCTAAAATTTTTCTCATCCATACCCATTCCCAAATAGAATATATCAAATAAAAAAGTACTCAAAAAGGATACTCATGATATTCTTGAACCTTATGGTGCATCTCAAAAAAAAATTCCATCAAATACAATCCACTAATAGAATCTTGGAGGGAATATATCTAAGTGTTCTAGATTTTAGTTTCACTCACTACATTTCTATTTCCAATTTTATAAATGAGGTCAATGTCGAATGACAGATGGTACTATACCCTCTTACACCACTTGGGATTTCAGTCAGACTATGGGGAAATATATTTGATTATTTTTTTATTTCTAAATAATGAAATGCTCCCCAAATAAATAATTACTCTAAAATAATAAGAAATAAACAAAATGTACAGCTTGAGGTAATTCATTGGGTAATTCCACTCCCGAGGTCTTAGATGGTAGGACCCATATTTTATATCCTGATATCCTTGCATCAGCACTTTTCGTTTATTTATTCCTAATGCATAAAAATAAATCCTTTTTCTTCTTCTTAGATGTTGAAAAATATGGATTTTTATTTATGTTAGTCTCCCTTTTCGGTCTTGAAAGGCTGTCTCACGTGCATCTCACCATGAAAAAATAACACCATTTTTAGTCAATCCCTTGAGAGGTTCTACTAGTCATTAATATTTCTGAATGAAAGGATTTTAATATCTAGTCATCCATAAGACACTTTGTATGTTAAATAAATTCATGTGATGCTCCAAGGAATCTATTTTACTAACTTTCTTTGTGATGTGGCCGAGGAGGAGAACCTTATCAATATATAATTAAAATATGGTGATCCTATAATATAGTGTGTTTTCGCTCAGTGTATTTCTCAATATCTAAATCTATTTATCAGGGTCATGTCCAATGCAGGAACACACCATGATAACATCAACAAAGACCACAATGAATGAATCCATATATGTGTCAAAAACTCAATTAATCTAGTCCCTAAAAATTATTGGCATGTGCATAATATCGAACTACATAACCAGAAACTCATACTACCAATATCTATTATAGAACATTGAACGTAGTATGTTTGAAGGTATCACACACAACTAAGGGTGTCCAACTATAAACTCGTTTTTTTCAAAAATTGACCCCCTTTAGAGCTGGTAGAATAATTCTTTTCTATGTGATTTTGGATACAAGTTTATTACCATAAGTATGTTCAACCGATATTAATCCATACACAACATAAGGGTACATTCCACCTTCATGGAGTAAGAGACATGTTAACCCCATGGTGATGTACTAGGTAATAAAAAAATTTCTTCAAAATCCACTAACTACTTTTTTGTACATAGAGCTTTGTTGGTTCCTTAAAATATGAGGATTGGACACAAAGGTCACTCTTGAAACATGATAAAAAGTGATATCTACCTCTATCATATGAGGTAACCTAAAAAATCATTAAGTAAAAGTTCTTCTAATGGTCCACTATAGGAGATAATTACATACTCTATATTCCCAAATAATTCTTAAAGATACTAAACATATGGGTTTCCACCCAGTATATCCAATGATTTTAGGGTGTCTCTAGACTTTACGAGACATCGCACTCTCCCTTGTGAATATATTTATAACCTTTGGGTGATGTGAATTACACCCTATTATGAGAGTAATCAATATAATCATGATATGATAATAACAAAAAAAAATTAGTATGGCATTGATACTTATCATCCTTAGGATGATGTGATTCTATGAGAATCATTAAACACATAACTCTAGGATGTAATCCTTTAAAAATCATAAAATCTCTGATCAGGCCCCCATAATAGTGTATAAATTCATTACATCACTGAAATATTTTATCTCTATTACAAAATACCATAATTTTTATAGACATAAAAGAGTTTGATGTTCCAGTATCAAATATATAAGATACCAAAGTATAGGATACTAGAACAGTACCTCTAACTATAGATGGCCCAACACTATACTATTAAGGATTGTGATGCACATCATACACATGGAATGATCGGTTTCCATAATATAAAACAAAGATACACATAGTAGGATTTTTTATGGTGATGAATGTTTGGCGGCTGGCAGCCTCATCCAGGAAAACCTCATTAGCCTAATCATCTGGTAGTACACTATATACCTTCCATGCAATATGATACTGATCCAAATATATTAACTTATATAGATCATATCCCACTGAGAATAAATGGAATATTCTTGAAGAGGTTCTAATGATTTCTCAACCTTCAACTACCATAATATTAAATGGGATATCTAGGCCATGGTGGCATCTTATGCACTACATTTCCTCATAATGGTCAAACAACATAACTATCAGTATGTGTTATATAACTTATTCTACCCCCAGATAATGACTTCAAGAGATTTATAATTTTGATCAAGTAACTACTCTTATATATTAGAAAGGAACCACCTTATCCCCCACCACTAGGTTCCCTCAGGTTCTGGTCATTTATTATGGCCTCGTTCACTATATCTAAAATGGTAGCATGCTAGAATTCATTCACCTATGCATGGATGATGTATACTGTCATAAAATTGTCTTGTTTTTTCTAACTCATCACAGATAAGAGTCGATTTGAAGGAATTATTTTCTATGAAACAAGTTGAATACACCCCCATAGGCATAACACCCTACATTATGTTTACAAACAATCTAGAATGGGCCATTATCAACATCTATTGAAATACTTAATCAAAAAATGATGTTTGGAATTATTCCCATGCCATACCCTGACATTGAAAATTATCGGTGATAACATCTCCCCAATTGATGGAAATGTTATAGAATATATAAGTCATGATATTTACCATATTCTATAGTGGAATCGTGTGATTCTTATAGATCAATAAAATGTCTTCAATCCATGGTTCAGTAGCCTGAGGACTATCATCCCTTAATTAGGTGGGAGGATGGTGCTACAAGAACTCCCAAGGCAACTCAACCATAGTAGGGCTATGTTTTGGATCTCCCCATATAGACTATATAAATAAAAATAATATATCTTCAAATTCATCATAATTTCCCAATGTAGTATGAATATTACGTTCCTTCGGTGGAACTATTAGAGGTAATATATGTTGATCTAGGCCCACCACCTCTATAGAATTTCATTCTCCACCATCCTGGAGGAAAACTCATTGACATCATATAATAATAGCTCAAAAAATTCCTAACACATGCCTTAATGAATATTTATCAATTTATAGGATCAACAATAATAGAAAGGATATGAAGAAATCCTTCATATAAATGATTCAAACCTCTCTTCCTAAATATAAATATATGTCTATTTTATAATAAACATATCATAATTAACAAGGGGAAATTTCTAATAACCACTAAAAAATTCCATTTATGGGTCATGATCTCCTATAATACCATATAGGTTTTGTTACATTGAGTTTCAATTTCACTATGTTGAAGGAAAAAACCTTTTACATTGCAATTTGAATCCACATTTGTTGGTAAAAATTTTGTTTAATGGTTACAAATATTTCATGTTAATACATTTATATATATATATATACATATCATGGTTCTGTTACATGTGTTAGCATTCCCAATTTTAAAGTATCAAACACCTTATTAATTGAAATTGGCATGTCAAACAATGGAGACATGGCCCTTACATCTACTATATGGATGTAAAAATTCATATATAATGATTTGAAAAAATGAATCACCATTCCCAAAAAAATTTAGTACATGACTCGTAAATTATAATTGAGATTCATGTAATAAAATCAACTAATGATTCAATCCATAGAAATAATGGAAAATTGCTAAATATTTGAATAATTTGTTAATAAAGGCCCATCATCAATCTCTATGTGGTTACACCATTTATATTAATGAAAATTTTTTAATTAAAACAATTATTTTATAATTGTATTATGTTTACGAACATTTATAAATATAACAATCATGGAATTAAAAAAATCACTTACAATATAGGCAATGTTGTAATAATATATACCTACTGGGAATGTCATAATGCATTACATTTGAATACCCAAGTACCTATAATAATTCATGATATGATTCCTCCACTCCATTAAAATCCATGTAAAAAATTAAATCCATATAAATTATATCAATTACAATGCCACAAAACAGGTGTGTCTCCCAAAGGTGAAATCAGTAAAACTATAACATGAAAAAACAAATAATAATTGTATCTCAACCTAGGTAATTTGGCTTTCCCCTGTATGTGGGTATGCTACTCCCATGAAATGGCCCATAAAATACTTCTATCACATTCATATTCACTATTCTAATAAAAAATGTATAATATAAGGAAAATCCCTCTAATACCACTTTTTATCATCTCAACCCAGGAGCCACTAAGAGGTTACCTGGGTTAGTTAGCCTCATGAAATCAAGAAAACATCCCCTTATGCTAGAGGTTGTCGACTATATGTGAGATCCCTGGATGTGTCTATGGGGATGCTATTCTATCTTGATCATTGTATAACACCATGGTAAATAATAAGTATTGGCAGTGGAAAAATAACCAAGATCCAATATTGGAACAATACTAATCCAAATAATAAACCAGTGGTAGCTAAATAAATATCAAATAAAAAATTATAATCCTGAATAGATGCTATAAAAAATAGAATTACTTGGTATATTGTTGCGTAGGCCTATAAAACATTGTAAAATAGAATAAGAGATTAAATTAAGATACCACTAGAATCCCAAGAATATGTTTGGTCACATATTCTCGTACTTAATCCTTGTATTGGAAATCAAACATCTAATGATGGGAACTACGAATTTTCGATGCCTATATTCAAGAAGTATGTTTTGGTTCCATTGGCATCCAAAAAACATTTTGAGGTACATTCATAAGGCCACCACCAATGGTGTCATGTAAAATTCTACATGTTTATATATATTGAAAAGTGTACATGTATAAAAACATAAACAATAATAAAATGTATAAACATGTTTTCTCTGGTTCCCAAATTAAACCAGAGAGACAGTACCTTCTTCAGCCTAAGTTGGATGATCTCTGAACAACTAACTAAATATATTCATATATATGGTTTATATACGTAGTGACGTTTCTATCCATATACAAGGATATAACCAGAAGCTAGAACCAATGGTGTAACTTAGGTGTCTATGAGTAGTAGTTTGAGTATCATCAGTTTCTTAAGGATTTCATTCCTACATATCACATTTTAGTAGGGAATCTGTACTAGGGTATCAAAACTATATGGTATCCATTATTGAGTATGAAAATTAGGTGGAATTCCATAAATGTGTATCATATGTATATGTGATTCTATGTCTGGGTATAACAGGTATAGGGGATTCCATTTCTGAGTTTCACATGTATAATGTACCACACAATTCAGTATCACAAGTATAAGGGATTTCATGCCTGATTATCATAAGTATAATGGATCCTATCCCTGAGAATCACAAGTGTAGGGATTCCATGATCATATATCATATTTGTACATGATTAGTCATAATTTAAAATAAACCAAAAATTTAATTAAAGTTAATTTTTCAATTTATTTAGTTTATGGATCATTCATAAAAATTGGGAAGAAAGCATAATTAGTCAAAATCTACCAAATTTAGACACTTTTGTTACCCTAAACACATGGGGTCTGCCTAGTGAAATTCATGTCCTGAATTCCTCAATTTTCTCCCCTTCAGGAAAATCCAATTCATGGTGTTTATTCTGTCTTTCTAGAGCATATCACATTATGAATTGAATTCATAGTGTGAACTGAATTCACACCCTATGATAACTCATGGGGCTTGTCTATTGAAATTCTTGTAATGAATTAAAATTTTTCCATGAATTTAATTCTCATCATGAATTTGTTATATAGACAACCTCAAAACCCCCTATTACACTATTTCGAAAATAAAAATCACTGTCCTCAATCCACAACTTCCCAATCATTGAAATAAGATAATCATAACAATGTTTCACCAAAAAATAATGAATCTATAAGTGTGTGACATGTCATTACATGACACCAATATGTACTTATGAAATACCATATCATACAGGAGATTATTGAGAGGACCAAGATAATGATCATTTCTATTGATACATATGATAATGTAAAATATCTAATGATAAACCCATTTTCATATCAATAAAATGAGTTTCATGTAGAATCATTTTGTGTTAAACACTTAAGAGATCATTTTTAATGGTTATAAATCTATCGGGTTGATATAAAAAATACATCACCAGTTATTATCTATTTATGTGTGTTTTATTTTAATTTTATGTTAATATTGAAATTTTAATATCCCCTAAATGTAATACTTTGAGTTTTAATTAACTTATTATCCATATAGAGTATAATGGGTTGTAATGAGTTGATGAGGTTAACCTGAATCGAATCATTTATTCATTTTAGAAAGTTGTATATGAGATACAATGTACTGATTTATGAGGTAAAAACTGGATTATTATTACATTTATTTATCATCTAAATTATTTATCATTGAATTTCATAAAGTAATAAATATACTTAGGGGTGTATAAATTTTATCAATCCATTTACTTGAGTTCGGAATGATACTGACCATAATGAGCTCTATACATTGTTATCCTACCTAGATAAGTCATTCAATGCAAATAGATATTATATTAATATTTTAGTATTTTTTATCATGTCATAGGTTTATGTATTAGAATGATGGGATTTGTCAACATATATGACATGTTACAGGAATATGTACTTTTATTGAATTAGACTAAGTAAATTCTTGGTCATTATTATTTTTCTCACATATGATATGGTCAACAACTCAGATTAGTGACATGTGACGTGATCATTAGATAAATGAATGAAACTTGATGTATTCATTTACATGGTATGTCATATTCACAAAATTAAAAAATAAAGATATATAAACACTAGAATAACATGTTCTTTTTCTTATGGTCTCATGATGTCAAATAGAAAGAGATTATATAGGTATACAAATGATATCTATGATTCATCTTTTGGATGAAATTTTTATATTGATATATGAGTACATTTGATAGAGATCACACTTGACCCCTTTAAATCTTGAGTAGAACTAACAACTTTCTAAAGGCCACACTTTTCATATATATACTGAAATTGGGATTTCATAGTTTTTGATAATTCTGCAGAGGCCCATAAGTTCAAATGGTTAAATCTATGGATGAGGAAAATATTTGGTACATTTTTTTTCCAAAAATAAGAGTCTAATGAAAAACCATATCCAAATGAGTTTAAATAAATTCACAATGAGTTGTGATGTTTTTTATAAATTCCTTATGCGATTTTAGAACAAGTGGGAGATTGTAAGGTGTGTACTAAAATATATAGGCATGAGATTCATGTACATATGTATACAATTCATGATATATATATATATATTATATTTAATAATTCATGTGATTCATGCATTGATATTTCATGTGATGCATGAATAATATATATATATATAATATTCCTTATATCTAAGATGGATTTTATCATCAGTTAAAAAATATTATAAGTGGATTAAAAGATTGAGATTAATTCTTTAAACATATTCAATCAATTATAACCAACAGATCGAAATGATTATAGTACATTATGAATTGGGATTTTGATGATTTAGCTATAAAAGCAGATGATATCCTTTAATTTTGGTATGTGTGTTGTGAAATGTGTATTTTCCTTTTCTATACTCTCTTCCTCAAAAAACTCCATTTATCTTTTGAGAAGTCACAATCACCCATTTTATGTTCAGTTATCCTCATAAATCATTCATGGATCCTTACACTAGTATAATTACTTGGATGTGGGGTTTTATTTATCACTCGTCCTCGTCATCTTCCTCAATATAACTCTATAAAATATTGATGATGGAAGTTATTGAAATTCACGTTTTATAAGTAAAGTTTTTTCAGATTATTTATACATTATTTCATTGAGATAGATATGTCTTTGCTTCTTAGTTTCTTCCATTGAATGTAGTCATTGTATGATCAAAAAACAACGTAACATATTTTTTTTAAATATATCATCACAATAAAAATATATATTTTTATACATTTAATGGTCATATCACAAATAATTCTTTTAAAATGTGTATTGTTTAGAAGATATGTCTAATCCATAGTGAAAACTCAATAAGAATTAAATTCAATATGAATAAATTATCTCCTAGTAATGACAGAACTATAAGAAGGTATTCATTAATAAGTACTTACCTTGAAAAATTTTCACTATGATAGAGAGGGAATTCCTGGATCTAGAAGAAATTAAGGAAGAATTCATTGGTAACTATGAAGTTATCATCACAATATTTTCCAAGTATTCATCTCGTATTATAATTGAACATGAAAAAAATATCATTTATTTAGTAGAAAATAATCATGTTTCCAAAAATTATTATTTATTAGAAACATTTATAGCACTAGAGATATTTCTCATGGTTCAATAATTGTTGAAATGGAAACGGGGTAATTTCATTATTCTCATGGTTTTCAATAGATGAGAATTATAATATATTTTCATGGAAATTCTTCTGATAATAATCATAGTGGAATAAAAATTATTCTTCATATATGGTGAAAATATGGGAAGAATAATTGTGGACTTTCCTCAAAGGTATAAGTAATTTATCGATGTGTATGAGAGACAGAAAACATGGAAATTAATGCAAAAATATATAAAGAGTTCAACTAATGAAATAAATGAAAGTTAAACCATAGCCTAATGCACCATCCACACTAAAATGAAACAATTGTAAATAGTACGATGATTATTGTGTTTTGTGAATCAATACAAACTCTAATAATGAAAATTTAGGTCAATAACTTCTTAATCCAATGGAGGAGAAGAAATTCTATTAAATCACAATTTCTAATGTGGGCAATCAATATGAAGTGGTGAATGGTATACATAAAATCTATAATATAACTTCAAATATCATAGTTTATTTTAGTTATACTCACTCCTTTATATATGGTTACTTTTATATGGGCCCTAAATCAATAACTCGATAGCTAGATATTGAATTATCAATGAGAAATCATAATAGTTCAATGATTGAATCCCAATTATATAAATCTTATTTGATAGAAGGTTATGGTAATGTAATTTTGGTTAATATTATTATTCTTTATTTGGTAGAATATAATGTAATTTTTGGAATTGATTTACAATTTATACATGTATCCCAAATTAATTATAGAGACAAGGAAGATACACTTATATCTTGAATCCTACCATAATTAGCAATCAATGAATAGAGTACCATGAAATCCAAATGTATGTAACATTGAGAATATGGTTTGTAATACACAATAATGATGGGTATTTAGCTAAAGTGGTTATGGTAAAACATGATATTAAATATATTCCTACTATAAATGATTATATCGATGTATTTATATAATACTTTCTTCGTATTCCCCCAAATAATAATATTCAGTCCAATATAACTCATTTATAGTGTTCTCTCTATATTAAATACACATTATAAAATAGAAAATAATAGAATTTGAGGAATTGATGAAGTAATTTAAAGAGAATATTTAAAAACATTTTTTATGCCCAACTTCCTCACAAAGGGGTGAAAGATTCCTATTTGTTTAAAAAATTTATCAAAGTGTCTCTATTTTTATTATCATGATCTTAGCAAAATACAGATAAAGAAATAACATTATCTACACCAATTGACATATTTTTTCGATCAGATGTAGGTTGATCCATACATGTCAACGATTGAATATAAATATAGATATCATTAATTATGTGAAAAAATGGAAGATATATCAAGAAAAAACATTCATATCTTATATTGACACTATAAATTCATAGTTATTATATTATTATTTATAGATGACTTTATTATCTCCATGAATCTAATGAATAAGGTTTTTAGAGATTACCACGATGAATTTTTGATAATATTTATAGAAAATGTTCTTATATATTACAAACTCAAGGAATATCACAAAGATAATTGGTGGACTATTCTATAATCCTTGATAATGAAGTCAATTTATTTAAAATTTCAAAAATTATGAAATTGGGAAACATAAATTGTCATTCTTGGGTCTGGAAATAACAAGTGCGTGTATATCTACTGGTTCAAATACAAATGTGCTTGAATTATATCCCAAAAAACCACTATAGAATTGATTTATATATTTTTTGGATTGTATTTATATTATTGACTATTTAAGAATAACAATTCACCAGTTTAAATTATATAAATAATTTAGTATAGTTGGGATTCATTTTATTTTGGATGGATAGATGTAAAGAAGATTTCAGGAAGATCAAGATAATTTTATCTACTACACTTGTATTAAAATTACTCATTAGTTGATAATTGTATAAAAAATAAAATGATTCATCAAAGAAGGTATTCTAATGTGTTCTCATGTACAATTACAGGTCTATTTGTTTTTCCTTACATCAAGTAATGATTCATGAGAAAAATTACATGAAGTGTAATTTTAGGAGATCCATGGAAATATATACACTAATTATGTGGAGGCACTATATCTGTGATGAAATGTGTGAAATATATCCCAATTATAGTATCTATATTTATATATTCATTGGAAGGGAGTTAAACATGAACCAAAGAAATTATTTAGTGGAAATCAAGGACTATATTTTCTCAATACATCATCACAACCCTTGGAAGGAAAATAATGTTGTAGGTACTCTGAGTTAGAAGGTTCATGCTACCTTGTTCATCATAAGGATTAAAATATACTCAATACATATGAATTTGAAAATTATGGGACTTAAAAACATAAGGGGATGGGAGAAATAATATCTTTCCAAATCGACTACTCAGCCTTGCTTCCATGTAATCATCAGGGAGGTAGAGAAGAGTATATGAAGATTTAGAAGAAAGTAAGGAATATTCCACAGTTCAACTGTTACAGTGAAGGAAAGATATTATTCTGGAAATGAATATGTTCATACATAATATAAATAAATAAATAAATGTTGGATGATGTAAAGAGATCATCATTATCTATTCATTCTTATAGACCGATGTCTTGTAAATATATTAAGAAACATTTCAAGTTTTATGACATGAATAAGGGGATTTATGGGTAGGTATATCGATTCCTGGTATGCTATCAAGTTAATGGGGAAAGGTATAAGTCTAATAAGACAATGAAATCATTCACCATAACAATATGGAAATGTGGGAACATCACCTAGGATGTAATTGTAAGTATAAATTGAACCTATGAAATATATAATTCCATTTAGATTATAGTTGATCACCTCACAATATCAATACATCTAATTTTAGTTTGAGAGTTTTTCACACTCTATCAACATGAATGGATATAAAAAAGGGAATTTAATTGATTCTTGGAGTACCACTATCAATTGTACTTTATCATGATCTAAGGATCATGTTGATGTTCAAGATAATACAGTAAAATAATATAGATACAGATTTGTTCTTTTTAAATACTTATCATCCTCAGTCAAATGTTGGATATAAAAGGACAGTTCAATCTATGGTGTATATCGCTACTTGAAATTTTTGTATTTTCAATAGTGTATTAGTGACAAATTCACATCGTAAAAGTTTATTTGTGATAGGAGTTCATCTCTAATGTGTCGTTTCAAAAAACGGGATCGCAAATGAAGGTATTTTGAGATGGTACATCGAAAAAATCAATTGTGATGGTTATGAAACCCGTCAAAAATGGATTTAATTTTTATTTTAAAATTTTTAATTGCAATAGTATGTCATAATTTTATGTATTTTCAAATAATATTGCATCCATCAAAAATACAGTAATTAATAAAATACATTACATTAAATATTATAATTTTATTTATTTTTTAATAATTAAAAATATTGAAACAAAGAATATTATTAAAAAAAATTTAATATAATTATTGATATTAAAAAACAAAAATTATTAATAAAATATAAAAATGAATAATTATTAAAAATGGTTAAAAAAATTAAAAATGTTAAGATATTTAAAAAAATAAAAAATTAATAAATAAAAAATGTAAGATAAATAAAAAATTAACAATATTAACAATATTAAAAATAATTGAAAAAATTTTCATTATAGGAAAAATAACATCTAATTAAACAAAATTAAAAGAAAATTAATAAATTAATGTTAATTAGAAATTATTATAAATAATTAAAACAATTAAAACAAATAGAAATGCAATTCATCATTCTATCATAATGTTTTTTATCCCAGATTACAAAACAATAATAAAACATCAGATTTCATCGATTAGTGTAAGGTGGATTATGAAATCTAGAATTATAATGGGGAAGAAAACTTATAACAACTCCATGCACATGCCGTCCCATATTCTCTAACATCTATTAATCTCTCAAACTTTTATACTCATGCTCCTCCTACCTCTCTTTTTGTATTTAATATATCATCTCATCCTAATATCTCAACATCTCCTCATACTTTTCCGCGGATGATGACATAGATGATTTATCTCCAAGTGCTCCAATTAAACTCACCGATGACATCACGGAAGAACCATAATAACTAGTATGTGTCTGTAGGATTCCAATACCAATCACTAGACTTTTCTTGGTCCCATGAAATTTCACCTCTGTCTAGACCCCTCATCAGAACACAAGTCACCACTGATATATTTTCTGATCATAGGTTGAATATCATGTAAATGAGAAGTCACAACCTCATACGCTTCATTTAAATATTATTAAAAATTATAATAAAATTAAATCTAATATTAATTAATTTTTTTAATATATTACTAACTATAATATGCTAATGTAGGTCTCCTAAAAATATCTTATTTGGTGATCAATATTAAACTTCTTGTAATCAAAAAAAACTTATAATATTTTGATCAATAGCATCAAATATATTATAACAAACATATTTGAGTTAAATTATATAAAAATTAATAAAAAAATCACTTCGTATATCTCATCGATGTATCATAAATTAATGACATATTTCCCTATGTGTTACATATTTTCTACCTGGGCTCAGTCTTCTTCATGATGACCTCCTCCTGAAAGTCTCCCATTACTAGTTGAGGCATAATCCAACACATAAATCAGTTGAGATGTAGTCACATCAATGAGATACAAAAGGATTTTTGAGAATAATAGAAATAACATTATCCATAGTTTTCTTTCAGAGTTTCTATATAAACTAATAAAATAGATCAAGTGTTCAATTATCTTGGGCCACTCATATATGAACTCATGGGCTACCTAGAATCATAAAAAATAAATTTTATAAGATAATTAATAAAATCTGTTTGTCATCAGATAAATTTTATAAAATATATGCTATTTAATAATATGAAATAAAGCGTTCAAACATCTGGTAACCCATGGGGATGTGAACTAGGTACCATGACACCCATTTATCAGAAAACTAATTTCGTTGAATTGCACCAGCCTACCCAATAACTAAATGAGAAGAACATTAAAAATAAAATTCAATATGAATAAAATTATTAACAAAATTAATACAAATGGTTTATATGAAATAAATATCATAAATAAATTAAGAATACCTCCAAAAACAAGGATCAAAATAAATATATTTTCATCTCTCTAGAATATGATCTGAATTCATCATTTGAGAAATATCAGGCAACCTACTAATTGTTACAACATCAATAAGATCAGATGAATATGGATCATCAGTAGGAAGTCTAACATTAGTTAATGAATTAAATAGATCAACATGAGAATCTACACGCATCTAAAAAAATTTATTTCCTATATGAAATTATTATTAAATATATAAATTATAAAAAACAACTAATAAATAACAAAATATAATAGCCTTACTAATAATTAATTTTTCAATACAAATATCAAATATAAAAAACTAATCAATATTAAAATATAATAAATACTGAGAAATAAATACTAGAACATAAAAACATAACAAATAGATATTTTATAATAAATACATCAAATATAAAAAACTATTAAATATAATCTAGAATATAATATTATTCCATGTAAATAAATTTTAATATGAATATAAAATATAAAAAACTAACAGTAATAATCATCACTGATGGAACGGAATGGTTCATCGAGTATAGCCATATAAAACAATCAATCATAAATTTAATTTTTTTAATATAAATAAAAAATAAAAAAAATTACATGAAAATAATACATCAAATGTCATCTTTATCATCATTTTCATTGATAAAAATGTCTTCATTCTCATATGGCGAAGCTTGCGGTGCAAGGTCTGGGTACATCCTGTTTCTACAAGATTAACCATTTGGATATCGAGGGGGTAAACCTTATTAAAGGGGATTCCATTGGTATCCATTACTTTCTCCCACCCCTGGGCCTCTCTCTCTCAATGTACACTTTGAATATTTCCTCTTTAAACAAATAATTGATGATTATGAAATGAATTTAAATTTCATAACCCCTTATAACTTTGTCAACATTATCTATATCATTGGACCTTAACTGATGGGTTTCTTTATCAATACTTTTATCTCAATGGTTAAGAGATATATTTTGGGATGTTTCTTGGAAAATAATTATTTGTTTCAATTCCACATTACCATTTTAATATTTAATAAACACATTTTGATGTGATTTAATTTTTAGCACACTCCACCATTCAATCAAATATCATATTAAATCATAATAATTTTCATAATAAAATTTATGTGCTTCATGTTCTAAAATAAATTGTTCATTTGATTTAATAAAACAACTAAATTTTACATTAGTGACTCCATGTTGGGAAAGAACCAAAAACCCATAATCAGTATCAAACAAATGACATTTGAGCATTGTTATGTAATTTGGTTTAAATAACATAAAAATTTTATTTCAACCAACATACAATAAAACTCATCTTCACTTTATTTATGATGATATCCCCTAGAAATGATATAATTCATGGATTTATTTTAGTCACTACATATGCATGCATGGAATAAAAATCCATTAACCACATACCCATTATATGATTTTACCAATTTTGGTAGAGGAGTTTTTTACACACATAATCCACTATGAATTTAATTTTCATGTTGTGTGTCTAGAACATTGTAAAAATTATTTATGATATATGTCATTCAAATTTTTATTTTTTATTACATCAAAACCAATATTACATAAAAATACCTTAAACCAATATACAATATTTTTTTGATGATGTTATTCAATAAAATCATATGTAATTTGTTTAAATTTATTTGAAATTTCCATCACATAGTCTACAAAATAATTAATTTAAATAAAATTATAATTTATTAATATAAAAAAATGTTGTACTCAATGAAAAAATGGTTTCATTTATACAGAATTTACAAGAACATATGTATGTGTTCTATTGAGATATTCCAATTAAGTCCATTATTCACGATAACCCCCAAAACTATACTCAGTATGATCCATAAATAACAACTGGTGGTTTCTGACTTCATCATCATTTTTATTTTTGTGACCCATAATGTTTTATTTTGAAGGATATTCGAATTGACAATTATAAGAGATAAAAACTGAAATTTCCACCAGTAAGTAGGCTTTTGAAATTGACCCTCTAGGTAATGTTTGGTTATGTACATTCTTCTTTTAATTTTTCATACATCTCTCTAAGGGGTACGTCCATCAAAATTTTACTAGAATTCTACATTTGGCATCATAAAATAAATTTAATATTAAATGTTATATGGAATCAAGGATTCCTTACATTAATATTTTCCACAATTTAAATAAAATTAAAATAACATCCTTTTTTATCATAGTTAATGAATAATAATATTATGTTTCAGCACAAATATCTAAATATAAATATCATATTATCTTCAAAAATCCCTATATTTAGGAATTCAAGAACCCTATATGTCCATTATGCATCAATATATCCATTATGATAGGAAAATCTTGAATTTTTAAACTGGTAATATGCTTTTTCTGACATAGTGTGAAGAATTCAAATCACAATAATATAGTAACCAAAAATCATGATTCCATTGAAAAATTAATAAATAACATTATTATGAAACATTTTAATCTAATATTTCCTTCATCAAATTGGGAGTCCTTTCACATTAAAATAATCTATGCTTAAAACTTCTCTAAATCTGGGAAAGATCTAACTATGCCTTTACATTATCTATGCTCTTAACAGGTCTGTCTACCATGGTGTAAAATATGTTCACAAAAAAATTATTCTCAACATTAATTGCATATAACATTTCATGAAATAGAAAACCATAACAATTTGTAAGGTACCAAAAAATACTCATCTTAATCCAATTATGTTCTTTCCCAAATCAGTTTATTTTTTGTTGATTTATGGTACGTTGAAATGGAACAAGAGGTAAATATGAGAAAATATATTTTACTTGAAGACCTGAGAGAACAATTAGATGTTCGACTCTATCTATTTGACATTTTTTTTAAAAAAATCTTCCTTTCAAAAGGTAGATACGTTGGAATAAATCATCAATGAATGTCAAAATAAAAAATATTTATCCAATCACAAAGCATGAACTATTTTTTCTCTATGACGCATTGTGAACATTATTATTGAACATGTCTGCTCTATCTAGAAAACATACCATATTCTAGAAGGTCAATGATTTTCCATATTAATTAAGCCATTAGTGTAAAAATCTTATTTGAGACTATATCAAATTTAGTCGCATTATTATTCTATAATGAAATTAACACATCAATTAGTGATTTCAAATAAAAATAAATATTATACTTCATATGTTTGGGAATAAATAGAGCTCTAAATATATAAAGTTCATTCAATAAAATCCATGGAGGTAGGTTGTACGGAGTAATGAAAATAGGCCAACAAGAATATTAACTTCCGTAAAAGCCAAAATAAAAAATAGTAGTAGAAAGTCCCAAACCTATGTTACAAAGATTTGAAGATAAAAGTGTTCCATATAATAAATGTGATTCCATGAATAACCACCACATCAATTATTTAATATTTTACTGAATCAATATTTTATTTAATCCATGTCATCAATTCACCAATGTTTCGATATATAAATAAATTATGTAAATGAGTTATATTGGAAAATACCATAGTGATTTCATAGGTTATCTGGACATTCCTTATTGTGCTTATTTATTACTTTATTCAACAAAGGTCACTAAATTATCCCCTGAATCGTAATCCAAATAATATCGTATGTTTAAATTTTAACTCACATGAATATTATGACAACTAAGAACCAAATTATTGACCATCCTCTGTCTTTTATAGAAACATGTATGTAATGTATTTCCATCAAAAGACATTTATTTTAACAATAATAATATCTAATCAAATAAAATATTTTACATTACAAATTCAGATTTAATATATATATATTTTGAAATAGTTTTAGGATTACTCAATTGTTATATGGAATATAAGTCCCCATATAAAGATTTTATCAAATTAGAAAACTAAGAGGGTTAGAATTCCAGATTTGGAATATCATTTTTATTTGTTGTACACATAATTGATGGACCTGTAGAATCAGGTAACAAATTCTAAAATGATGGATCTAAAACACATAAAATATTTTTTTTGCTAAATTATGTTCATCATGGTGATCCCAAAAAAATTATCCTTATGAAAAATAAAAATCAATAGATAAATTTCAACATTGTAAAATGTTTTTAATATCATAAGATCACATTTTTTACATGGACAATTAATTGTTAATTCAGAAACAAAATATGAATTTTATGATGAAAATGATATAAATATATCAAAACCTTCAATTTAGAAAGGCTTTATAACAGATACAATTTGTTTTTTTTTCAATGATTTTTCACACCATGATCACCCAATAGAAAATTATGTCTACTTATTGACACATTAGTTATCTAAAAAATATATATTTGAATAATTATTACCTGTCATTTTGAATAATTTAAAATTATTATTATATTTTAACACCATGATATTTTGTATGCAATAATATAAGAGTGATGTATTGGGATTTCAAAAGATTCTAGGGACCATAGAGTCTTGTCACATATAGAATAAAAACATTAAATTTATTATATAGGAGATATGAAATTTCGAAAAACAATAGAATATATCCCAAAAAGTGTCTTATATGGGAAATCTGATACAACCATTACGGTTGGAGTATGGTCTTTACCCTATGAGTGACCAAATATTTGTGTATGTTGAGTGTTTAGTAACGTAACACATGAAGATAAATCAATTTAATATTTTAATTATAATTTTTTCAAAGAAATGATGTATCTCTATAATGGAATATCGTATCCAAGATCTGAGACTACCATCAGATTACGGACATTGCGTTTACTGTAGGATTGATATATCAATTTTTAGTGTTAGGTGTTTGGTTACATTTCAAGTGTGGGTAATTCATTTAATCTTTTTCTTATAATTTTTTATTAAAAATGAAATTATGTCTATAATTCTGCATCATAACTAAAATCTGAGACCACCATTAGATAAGGGATGTTGCGTTTAGCCTAAATGAAAAATCATATTTTCATGTGTTGGGTCTTTGGTTACAATTTATATGAGGGTAATTCATTTAACACTTTTTTTAAAAAAATATGTATCTCAAAAACTATATATCATATGAAAAATACAAGACCACCGTTATGTCTGGGTTGTGAGGATTACTTTAGACATGATGTAAAAAACTTTCTGTTGAGAGTTTGATAAAATCAATCACAATGGTAAATAAATTAATTGTTTTATAATAATTATTTACAAAAAAATAGTTTTATCTACCAAACAGTGTATCATATGGAAAATATGATACCACCATTAGGTATAGGATGTTGAGCTTATCCTAGGCACACCATAACTCTTATAATCTTTGAGTGTTTGGTTTCATTTAATGTGAGGGTAATTAAGTTAATATTTTTATTATAATTTGTTCTATTAAATTATATTATCTCTCAAATTGTGTATTGTATGAAGTATCAGATCCCACCGTTAGGTCTTGGATGTGGGGTTTACCTGATGATAAATATAAAATTTGTGTGTGGGTTGTTTCACAATATCACATGCAAGGGAATCAATTTTAATCTTTTATTAATAATAATATATATATATATATATGAATACCATTGTAAAATTATTAATAGAAATTCTTTTAATTTATACATCCTTTATATGAATTACTCTGAATTTCTAAAAATTATTTTTTTTTCATTTTATGTAAGGTTTGACAAAACAGTAGTATCTAATACAATTATTTTTTTCAATTTTCACAATTTGATGTAATTATTTGTAAATAAAAATTAATTTTTATTTATCTATAATTTAATTTATAATAAATAAAATTAATTTAAAAAAATTACTAGAATTTCTTTTTTTTACAAATTTATAAAAAATATAGTAATTTTATAAAATTTTCATATTAATAATAATATTTTTCAATTAACAGTAATATTTAGAATATATTAATATTACTCTATAAATAGGTTTTAGATATTATAATATATTTAATGTTTATTATTAATTTTTTAGTTTTTTATTTAATTTTTAATAGTTAATATATATATATGTATGTATATGTATATGTATATCATGATATCATAATTAATATAAATACATCAAATATATTCTGGTTCAACTTTAAAAATACAAGAATATAAAATTAATATAAACATATATATATTTATAAAATAAACCCCTAATGATTTTATAAATAATTTACATATTCATATTTATATTTTAATATATATTTTTTATAAATTACCTGATTTCAAAATCAAATATATTTTCAATTTTTCTTAAAAATATATATATATATATATATAAAATTTTTCAATATATTGTTACATTCACACATACATAATTACTTATATATTTATTTATTTATTTAAAACCGTATATATTTATTAAAAATTTGGGTATGTGTCTGTGTCTATATATGTATATGAATAAAAAACATTACAAGTTTTTATTTGATAGGTTATATATATATATATATCCACATGTTAATATACATACATGTATTTATATATTTTAAAAAACATTCCATTTTCTAAAAACGTATATATATATATATATATATATATATATATTAAGAATGTATTTTTTTAAAGACACGAAAAATCTGTGGAAAAATTTTCATAAATAAATAAGATTTTTATGAGTCCGTAAAATTTACGGTGCTTGATTCCGAGGCCCAGTGTGCCCAGAATCAATTTATGATGTTTTTCTTAAGTAGTTTTAGTAAACATTTGAGGGGGATTTAGAAATATAGAAATGATGATAGGAATTGAAATATGAGGACATTGTTGAACTCATAGTGCCAGTATTCTCTTATGAAGACATGCACTTCGATGGATGTGGGTCGAGTTTATAAGTTAGTTTTTGGGTTTTTATGCTTAAATTAAATAAAAATAATGTGGAGGTTTTATTTTTATTTATTGTTGGTTAAAACCTTGATGTAGAGGTTGGAGGTGGGGGCCACCACACTTTAACATCCCATGACAGGTTACGGTGGTGGGGCCCACCCGAACATAACCTCCCTTGGGAGGATAATTTTGGTGGCCACCACCTGGGATTGTAACCCCTTGGAACCCCCCATTTAAGGTGGAACAACACTTCAACACCCATTATTTATTATGCCAAATCCACCACATTAATTGTTTATCCAACACATTTAAATAAAGTTTCTTACCTCAAGAATTAATTAGGCGGAACCTTCTCATTTATTTCTCCATTTTGAAATTGTTGTGCATCAAAATAATAGAAGATAAATTATTTCACTTGGTGAGAATCTTTAATTTAGTGGAGCATGGGAGAAGAGATAACTCTCTGCAATGAAGACCGATCTTCAACGAAGAATCCACTTCTGGTGAAGAATGATCTCCTGAAAAATAACGCTGATGAGGGACGCCTTCGAATATGAAGAATGACCCCCTCCTACCTTCTACCTCAGACTCCTTCGTCATAGGATGTGTTTTTCTACCACAGAGCGATGACCATCTTTCTGCAACGTTAACGAATGAAGATCCGTGAATCAAAGGTAGGGGGTTTACTTCGAGTAAAATAACTTTTTTTATCTCTCCTTCAGTTAGAAGTGAAACGTTGCGGAGTTTGAAAATAAGAGTTGAAAATCTTCTTCGTAGTTCTTGATGAGCTGATTATTTACAACCTAAATGCAGAGGGTGCGGGCCAAAAAAACATTACCCGACCCCTCTGCTGATCTTTTTTATGGTGAACACCAACATGGTGATGAAGCGATAGAACGATGAATGCAGCGATGAAGGCCGCACTACCCATGGCCTCCGCAAATCGCACCGCCACCCCAGGGCACCGATGCTTCCAGCCGAACACCCCCGGCCCAAACGGTGCCCGAACTGCCTACTCGCGGCCTCTCGGCACCGTACCTGGGGTGCGGCCCACCTACATGTGGCCTCCCGACGCCCTCCATGGTGCACGACCTGCCTGCCCACAGCCCCCACGCCCTACCCGGCGCCCTGCCGATGCCCCCACGGCCTGCCCGGCCGTTGTTGTGCCCTGCCTGGTGCCATGTCGTTGCCCCCACGGCCTGCCCGACGCCCTGCCAGTGCCAATGCGGCCTGCCCAGCACCTTGTCAGCACAACTGTGGCTTGTCTGACCCCTACTACGCCTGACCCGATGCACCCATGGCCTGCCCGAGGTCCAGCCGACCTGCCCGCACCTCGCACGACCTGCACGCTGGCCTGCCGACTGGCCCGACCACCCAGGCCGAGTCGCCCGAGCAGCTCCCCTCGCGGCACTGGCCGAACCAGCCCCAGCCTTCGGGGCGAGTTGCCTACATGGTGATCTCCAGGCCGAACCAGCCTCGCAATCCGCTGGGCTGTGCCCAGCAAACTTGGCCAAACATAGTGGGATGGCACGCCTAATGTGTTAGGTCAGACCTAGCGGGTCTGACCGAGTCGACCCAGACTGAGTGGGCCCAATCGGGGTTGGGCCGAGGTAGTCCGACCAAGTTGGATCAGGATCAGGCCGATTACTGACCCCATTACCTTCTAGGGCCATATCATTGGCATGAGATGTCCATTTGACAAACTGTGAGCTGTGCCGGTATTCTTGGAGTGAAGGTATCCCTTTGAGAATACCCCACTAGATTCTAAGGTATTGTTGAGATATGGTCAGGTTGGATCGTTCACGAATCCAACCAGGCCCCCGTAACAAAAAGGCTAATAACTAATAAACCAAGAACCCAATTGGTGTGTCGTCTGTTGTATTGAGACCCCTATGGAGTGGCGAAACTTTGAGATACATCTTCATGGGACTTGGTGGAAGTTTACTTATTGAAACTTGGCATGAGGATAGAACCCTCCTGGAATCAAGAAAACTTTGTGGAAAGCCTGCGGCTGGCTGCCCTCGGACGACTATTCATGGATCCTGTGTGGGTCCAATATTACTGACATCTGTTCCAGGATCCTGTGTGGGTCCAACAGAATAGATGGTCTTGGTTTCTGTGTGGGTATGATAACATAGTTGTACCTGGATCCTGTGTGGTACTGACAGCTCTGACTACTGTTCCTGGATTTGGTGTGGGTCTGACAGTTCCAACTGCTGGTCTGGGATCCTATATGGGTCCGACAGCTTAGATGATTCACTGACTACATCTTATCATCTCTATCACTCAAAAAAATTTGTATACTTATGTGAGCTGAGTCAATGACTCTTGTGTTTCATCGTGAACGAGATTGATTACTTGATAACATTGGTATATGTATGGGAATATACCTATGTGAGGCTATCTGTTGATTTTATACGTTGTGTTTTATCTATGTTGGATTTTTTTAGAGCATGAGAGTCTTAGTGTCCCTACTGAGTATCATTATACTCACCATTGCATGGTCTATTCTTGCACCTCATTATATTGGATGCATATGATGGACAGCTCTGACAATGGCCGAGAGCGCCAGGACAGGATGGTTCCCAAAGGAGGACCTTACGACAATACAGTACAAGGAGGAGTCTGACGGACGTGGAGTACTAAAGAGTATATCTGTACCTACCCTTCAGGTAGGATCTGTGGTGGACGATCCAAGAACTTCTTTCACCTTTCAGCTATTTGTCCCTTTTTTAGTTGTAAATATACTTTATATTTGGGCTTGTATTTTCGTCCCCTATTACTTTCCAGGACTATTTTTGTATATAGTTTTTACTTAGTGTTTTCTTTCAAGTGTACTCTAATTGTGTATGTTTACATTTTATAAATGCAATGTCTTCCTAGTACAGGGATTTTATGACTTTGGTTCTAGTCGCCAACCCCTGGCCTATGGAAGGCAGCCTTGGGGTAGTCACGACACCGGGCCCAGGGGATGGGATGTGAAAAATTGGTATTAGAGGAGTTGGTTCTACCGTGTAACTTACGACTATGATATATCTTTTTTATGAAGTAATAGTGTTAAGGGTACTGAGTGTGGTTTTTATTTCAAGGAGTCCAGTGTCAGAGCGGTGGCTGGCATATCCATACACTAGGACCCTGACTTCTGATTTTCAACTTAGTACATGAAAACACTGATTCCATGTGTGTTTCTAGAGTTTCGATTGTGATCTATTTGGGTCAGCTCACCAGGTGTATCTTATTGACCATGGAACACCTGTTTTTTTTTTAGGATTCCTCCACGCAGACAGCCAGCCAGGGTTCCGAGAGTTGTACGAGATGACATCCCACCGAGCGACGAGGCCTTGGTACAGGGCCTCATCACAGTGGACACTCCAGCAGTACCACTACCCATTAGGAAACAGATACCACTAGCCCTTGAAGCCGACTATGCACGCCGATTTAGCGCACTGCACGAGTTCCAGTGCCAGAGGCCGCCGATGTTTAGAGGTGAGACAGACCGACAGGCAGCTGAGGATTGACTTGAGTCTGTGGTAAGAGTCTTCTCTCTATTATGGACACCAGTAGACTTCATGGTGATCCTTGCTACGAGACTTTTTGAGGAAGCATCAGGAAGATGGTGGAGCCTGATGGTCCATGTGCATGACAAGGCGACGCTACTCTTGGATGACTTCGAGATCCTGTTCCGGGCGGAGTTTGTCCTAGCCACCCTACGTTCTGTAAGGATATAGGATCTACTTCTTAAGCACCAGGCCAGTATGAAAGTATCTATGATCTCATTGAGGTTCACCGAAATCTCATGCTACTCCATAAATATGGTGCATGAAAATTTCTTAAGGGCCCAGACCTACGAGCAGGGGCTCTGGTGAGAGATCAGAGCATCGATGATCTCCGTCAGCATCCCGACGCAGGTAGGGGTGTTTGAGAGAGCACTCTTAGTAGAGATTTTCCTTGATGAACAGTCACCAGTAGTGAGACCCACCATCGGGCATCACATAGTAGAGTATTCTATAGTAGGCAAGAGACAAATGTCATAGTGGTCCAAGCGGACCAGACCATCTGATAGACGACCTCAGGACACAGGTTCAGTTGTGCGGGGCACATGAGACATAGCAAGTCATGTGAGGAACAATTAGTGTTTCTCAAGATGCATGGAGGTCACATTTTACATGACTATCCAACCCATCACACGGATGATCAGCTTATGGTTGAAGGACCACCGAGGTAGAGAAAGAGATTCGATTGAGGTGGTCCGTAGGGAGCAGGCAAACATAGCAGTGGAGATGGTCGAGTAGCTGATAGTGGGAGAGGTTTCGAGGTGTTATCACCACCACCACTAGGAGGTCTACCATGACCATAAGGAGCAGGTGGACAGAGGAGATCTCAGATCTATGAAGCTGAGGCATACGACCATGGCGCTCTAAAGATGATTCAATGTTTGATATGTGTCTTCTCCACCTTATCTATAGTTCTTATAGACACAGGTTCCAGTCACTCTTTCATTTCCACATCCATCAGTTGGAGATCTGAGATTCCTATGGAGCTGTTAGTTCAATCATTATGTCTATAGACTCCTACAAGAGATGATTCAATGATTACGCACTAGTTCTGGCAGTGCAATCTTACTCTAGGAGGTGAGAGATTTAGATGGGATCTCCTAGTAGCGGTGATGGGGCCTTATGGTGTCATCTTGTGTATAGAATGGTTATCTACAGGCCATGATCAGAATGACTATATTAGGCGCAATGTGTGGTGTGTCTGCATGAATGGGACCTGGTTCACCTTCACCGGCGAGAAAGGTGCCATTGCAGCGTAGGACAGACTTACACGGAGGTGGGTGAAGCTGATCACTCATCAGTTGTCCTTCCATACCCTCAGAGCCATTGATGTAGACAATTCGAGCTATCCTGCAGTGGTGGACTAGTAAGCATTTGTTTTCCCTGGCGATGTTTCAAGACTACCACCTCATAGAGAGGTGGACTTCTACATTGACATGTACCCTGGGACGACACTGATATCTACTCCAGCATATCGGATGGATCCCACAGAGCATCGCGATCTGAGGCTACAACTAGAGGACTTTTAGGGGAAGGAATTCATCCGACCAAATGTTTCTCCCTAGGCATCCCCAATTCGGTTTTCCAAGAAGGAAGACATGAACTTGAGGCTCTGTGTTGACAACCATCTCTTGAATCAGGAGACCGTGAAAAACAAGTACTCACTCTCGAGGATTTACGACCTCTTTGATCTTCTGAAGGGAGTGTGGTGGTTCTTTATGATATAACTCAGATCTGGGTATCAAAATCTCATAGTTTGTAATGAGGATGTGTAGAAGACGATGTTCCCGTGTCGGTACGACCACTACGATTTCTTGGTTATTCCCTTCCGCATAACCAATGATCCAATAGTGTTCATGGGAATCGTGGATAGGATCTTCAAGCCACACCTCAATGCCTTTCTCATAGTCTTCATCGATGACATTTTGATCTACTCAACTACCGAGGAAGAGCATGCCTACCATTTGCAGGTATTACTAGACACACTCTGAGAGCATCAACTTTTTGATAAGCTCTAGAAGTGCCAGATTTGGATTTGAGAGGTTCACTACATAGGACATGTCATCTCAAAGGTTGGTGTTTTAGTGGATCCAGTTATGATTGAGGCGGTACTTTCTTGGGAGGCCGAAATGAATTTGACGGAGGTATGGAGTTTCCTGGGTTTTGCTGGGTGTTACAGAAGGTTCGTACCCGACTTTTCCAGAGTTGCAGCACCACTATCAGCATTGAAGAAGAAGGGTAAACCCTTTGTATGGTCGTAGAGATTCCAACAGGGATTTCAGGAGCTGAGGAAGAGGCTAACTAGTTCCCCCTTCTTGAGGCTTCCAGAAGAAGGCATAGGGTACGTAGTCTACTACGACACTTCAGGGACCCACCTAAGGTGTGTCCTAACGTAGGAGTGAGTAGTGATCATGTATGGTTCTCTGCAGATGAGACAACATGAGCAGAACTACGCTACCAATGACCTGGAGTTGGCAGCAGTGGTATTCACCATGATGATGTGGCGAACCTATCTGATGGGTGAATTTTTTACCATGTACTCTGATCACAAGAGTATCAGGTATATCTTCTCTCATAAGGACCTGAACCTGAGACCGTGACATTGGATTTAGTTCTTCCAGGACAATGACTTTGAGATAGTCTATACTTTTGGGAAGGGGAACATAGTTGCGGATGTGCTCAGCATGAGATATGGTATACAACTGTTATATGAGGCGACAAAGAAGCTGGTATCTTTGCAGATATCCTTTGTGGACTAAGATGGAGTAGCTTTCCGTCAGCCTCTTACAGTCACTCCTCCACTTCTTCATCAAGTCAGGGAAGCATAGCATGGGGATGCTAACTTTGAGACACGGCGTGCTCAGATATCCAGAAGGTAGAGAATTGATGAATTTTTTAATGGTGGGGTGTTGGGACCAGGTTGAATGAAGATGAAAGTTTGAAGAGTTAGCTTTTACAGAGTGTTGTATTTTGTTGTCAAAGGCGATAAATCAATTCACTGGGTAGAAGGATCATAAATCAGACGATGCATTGCTGGTATGTATTTCACACAAATCATGAGTTAGGAGAACTTGTGATGCAAGCCTTATGAAGGAAAGGGGGAGAAACGATGATGCCAGTCATATAATGTTATGATTGGAAGGAATGATGCTGCTGGAAGATAGGAAAGATTCAGTTCCCATTGCAACTCTGACGATGCTTAAGCTGATCTATCAAAGGATAAATATCACGATAGTGGGATTCGTGATAAGAGCAGAAGAATGGTTATGGGAAGCAGTAAAGAGATAAAATGGCAAAGCAATAGACAATCTGGGGATGGCAGAAAAGCACAGTTTAAGGTGGAGCCATTTTCCAGTGTTTGCCAAATTTTAGGGCCTGAAAATCGGGAGATGAAGTAATGTGCTTGGCAACTGATGTTGCACATACGATTGAAGATGGTTTATACGTGAAAAAGAGTTATTCAAGGTCAGAACTATGAAAAATGACAAAGACATGGAGTGCGCGGAAATTCATGCATGTTTCGCGCAAAAATAAAGTGGTGCGCGCAATATCTGCGGGATGCGCGAAATAGTAGCGGGTTGCGCGAAAAATCTGCGGGATGCGCGAAATATTGGCATGGTGCGCGAAATTGAGGAATGAAGTTTTCGCGCAAATGATGGTTCGAGATCAGAAGATCGAAAATTGGCAAAGGAATGAAATGCGCGAAATATTGGAGCAGTGCGCGAAATCTGATGTTGCAGGAAAGATTGGGTTTGCGCGCAATATGGAACGCGGTGCGGAATTTGGCGCGCAATTGGTGCTTCATGCTTAGAAGGATGAAAAATGGCAAAGGCATGAGGTGCGCGAAATATTGAAGCATGGCGCGAAATATGAAGTTGCATAAAAGAGTTTTTACGCGCATGGAGGAGGTTTTACGCGCGGATTAGTGTTTTTCGCGCGGGTTCAAAAATGCCTATAAATATGAGGCTAAACCTTGTTAGTTGTTTAATGCTCGACACTTAGAAGAAATCCCAAGCTCTGGTGCGCGTAAATTATACGCTAAGTGAGTTGCATGAAAAGAGGAAAAGTTGCGCGTAAAAGGAAAGTTGCGCGAAAACGTTTTTCGCGCCAAAAGGGAATTTTAGCGCAAGCCATTTGAATTGCGCGCAAGGCACCCTAAAGGCTGCGCGAAATATTTGGGGTCTTCGCACGTATTCAGTTGTGCACGAGAGAGTTATTACCGGCTTCTGGGTAAGAAAGTGAAGATTTGTACTTCGGAGAATACATCTGTTTAATTGTAAAGAAGCACTGAAACATTGTGTTATCCTATTTGTGCTAAGAGGGAGCACACGCACTATTGGATTGTTTTCAAAGTGCTGCACGAGTGTAAGGGTATATCCTACTCGTTGTATTCCACATAAAAGGATTGTTTTCTAGTGGATTGTGTGGTACATGATTATTTCCGTACCATACCAAGGACGTAGCTACTCTTGTTGAGTAGTGAACCTTGTAAATCTTGTGTTCCTGTGGATGTGTGTGTTCAGCAGGGAAGAAACTCTTTAACAGGAGGCGAAGGTTGTTTCAAAAAGGGGAAACTTAAAAAGAAAAAGATATCACTGATTCACCCCCTCCCCCTCTCAGTGATACTTGGATCCTGATTGGGAACTTCATGGGGATCATGTCATCCTCTTCAGAGGACATACCTTGGTACCATAGCACTTCAAGATGAAGTGTTAAGGGAGTTCCACACATCCCATCTAGAGTTACATCCATGGATGGCAATGATGTACCAGGACCATCGATGACAACACTGGATTCTAGGTATGAAGATGGTGGTAGCAGAGTTTGTCTTATAATGCCTCATTTGTCATCATGTGAAGGCGGAGTACCAAGTTCCAACAGGCTTGGTTCGGCCTTTAGAGGTCCCACAGTGGAAGTGGTATGGGATATCCGAGGACTTCATGTTGGGTATTCCACTTACATCCAAGGGACATGACTCGATCTACGTGATCGTTGACAGACTCACTATGTAGGCCCACTTCCTACCGATCAGAGAGGAGGGTTAGGTAGATTGCCTAGGACTTCTCTATGTGAAAGAGATTGTACGTTTACATGGAGTAACTTCTTCTATTATCTCTGATTGTGACACATGGTTTACTTCCTAGACATGGAAGGGGTTGTAGGAAGCTTTTGGGACACATCATAGATTGAGAACCACCTTCCATTCTCAGATAGATGGTCAGACTGATTAGACCATTCAGACCCTCGAGGATATGCTACGACCATGTGTCCTCGACTTCGATCACAGCTGAGAGGATCACTTGCCTTTGGTGGATTTTCATACAACAACATAAATCACTCTGCCATAGGGATGGCACCTTTTGAGGCCTTGTACGAGCGACCTTGCAGATCACACTTGTGCTGGAAATGTCTTGGGGAGTCAGCAGTGGTGGGACCAGAGATGGTACAGGCTATGATAGAGAAGGTGCAGGTCATCCAAGAGCGGATGAAGACTACATAGTTCAGGTAGAAGTCATATGAAGATAGGAGATGGAGACCTCTAGAGTTCGAGGATGGTGACCACGTCTTTCCACGGGTCTCACCTTGGCGAGGTTTAAAGATATTCGGCTGGGGAGGAAAGTTATCTGTGAGATTAATCAGAACATTCCAGGTCCTCATAAGTGTAGGTGAGGTGGCTTACCTCTTAGCTCTTCAACTTCATTTTCACCGGGTGCACGACATCTTCCATGTATCTTAGCCATGGAGATATGTGTAGGACTCTTCCCACATCATCGACCATGGAGAGCTGGACATCGACGATGGGGAGATTTAAGAGAGGATCCAGTGGAGATTGAGGATCGACAGAAGTGGGTCCTACGTGGATGGATAATACATATGGTGTGCATACACTGGTAGCACGGGAAACTACATGAGAGCACATGAGATTGGGAGGCGCAGATGCATGCTCAGAACCACTATTTGTTACTATAGTTCGAGTTGAAGCTTACGGGGACGTAAATCCCGAAGGTGGAAAGAATGTAAAGACCAGGAAATTCTGTGGAAAAATATTTCATAAATACAAAGTATTTTTATGAGTTTATGAAAATTTAAGGCGTTTGATTCCTAGGCCTGGTGTGTCCAGAATGAATTTCTGAATTTTTGTTCAGGTACATTCAGTAAACGTACGAGTGGGTTTTTATAACTATTAAATGGGTGCTCATAATTTAAATTCTAGGAAACCGTTGAACTCAAAGTTCTGGTATTCTCATAAAAATAATTTCACTTCATTGATAGTGGGTCGATTTTATAAATTATTTTTTGGGTATTTATGATGAAATAAAATAAAAATAAAGTGGAGGCTTTATATTTATTTCTTGTTTGTTAAAATATCCATGTAGAGATTAGAGGTGAGGGCCACCACACCTTAACCTCCCATGAGAGGTTATGGTGGTGGTTCCCACCCGAAATAACCTCCCTTGGGAGGTTAATTTTGGTGGGGACCACATGGGATTGTAACCATGTGGATCCCCTCATTTAATGTAGAGAAACTCTTCCACTCCCCTTATTTATTATTCGAAATCCACCTCTTTAATTGTTGAGCCAAAGTATTTACATAAAGTTGATAATCTCAAGAAATAATTAGGTGGATCCTTCCCATTTATTTCTCCATTTTGAAGTCATTATGCCAACAAAATAACAGACGATATATTATATAATTTGGTGGGAATCTTTCATTTGGCTGAGCTTGTGAGAAGAGAAAACTCTCTCCAATGAAGACCGCTCTTCAACGAAGAATGCTCTTCTGGTGAAGAACTCTCTCCCGATGAAGAACGCTGCTGAGGGATGCCTTCGACTACGAAGAAAGACACCCTCCCAACTTCTTCCTCTAACTCCGTTGACTTGGGACGTGTTCGTCTACCATGGATCGATGGCCATATTTCTGCAACATCAACGAACGAAGACCGATGAATCAAAGGTAGGGGTAACTTCGAGTAATATCCCTTTTCTTTTTCTCACCTTTGGTTGGAATAAAAACGGTGCGGAGATTGAAAATAACAATGGAAAATCATCTTCTTAATTCTTGATGTGCCGATTGTTACCAAATTAAACATGGAGGGTGCGAGATAAACCAACATGGCCAGACCCCTCCACATTTCTTGTTTATGATGAAACTCAACATGGGGATGAGGCGAAGAAATGATGAAGGCAGTGACGAAGGATGTGCTACTCGCGGCCTCTAGGAATCGTGCCGCCCCGGGGTGCACTGATTCTTCTAGATGAACACCAACGGCACGAGCGACGCCCAGCCCGCCTACCTACAGCTTCCCGGTGCCAGGTCCAGTGCGCAGCCCACCTACCTGTGGCCTCTCGATGCCTTGACAGACCTGTGGCCCGCCTGTAGGCAGCCTTCCGGTGCCCCTTCCGGCGCGTGGCCTGATTTCCCGTAGCCCCCGCTCCCTAGTCGGCGCCCTGCCAACGCCCTCGCGGCCTGCCCTGCGCCACCGCCCCCTACCCGGCGCCATGCTATTGCCCCCACGACCTGCTTGGACCCTACTTCACCCTACCTGGTGCACCCACGGCATACGCAACATCTTGTCGGCCTGCCCGCATCCTGTACGGCCAACCTTATGGCCTCCCGAACTGCCCGAACTCCCGGGTCGAGTCGCCCGAGCTGTGATCCTCATGGAACTGGCTGAACCGGCCCCGGCCCTCGGGGCGAGTCGTCTACGTAGCGACCTCTGGGTCGAACTGCCCTCATAGTCTTTTGGGTCGGGCTCAGCAGACCGCGGAAAACTTTTCAGGATGACCGGGTCGACCTAGACCGAGTTGGCCCAGTCTGGGTTGGGCCGAGACGGTCCTACCGGGTCATATCGGGCCCAGGCGCATTACTGACCCCTTTATCTTCTTGGTCCATATCATTGGAACTGAAAGTCCATTTGATGAATCGTCAGAGGTACCAGTATTCTTGGAGCGAAGCCATGCCGTTGAGAATACCCCACTAGAGATTAGGATATTGTTGAGATACGATCAGGTTGGATCATACATGAATCTAACCAGGCCCCCGTGGAATAAAAATATAATAACTAACAGACCAGGCATCCGATTGACGCATCTTCTGTTGCATTGTGACCACTATGATGTGGTGTACCTATGAGATACATATTCTTTGGACATGGGGCAGTTGAAATGTTGATACTTGGCTTGAGGAGTGAACCCTCATAGAATCAAACGTACATTGTGGAAACCCTACAGCTAACTATGCTATGGTGACTGTTCCCGAATACTGTGTGGGTCTGATAGTTCTGACTTCTGTTCCAGGATCCTGTGTGGGTCCGAAGTAATAGTTGGTTCTGGATCCTGTGTGGGTTCAACATCATAGCTGGTCCTGGATTCTGTTTGGTTCTGATAGCTCTGACTACTGTTCCTGGATCATGTGTGGGTATGACAGTTCCAACTGCTAGTCCTGGATCTTATGTGTGTCTGACAGATTAAATGAATTAGTGACTACATCTGATCATGTCTATCACTGTACAAAAGTTGTATACTTGTGCGATCTGAGTTAGCAACTCATGTGTTTCCTTTTAAATGAGAATGATTTCTTGATAACTTAGGTATATGTATGGGCATATATCTAAGTGGGGATACCTGTCGATTTCATAATTTTTTGTTTATCCTTGTTGGATTTTATGATCCCTTAAGAGTCTCGGTGTCCCTACTAAGTATCGTTATACTCACCACTGCATGGGAAATGCCCGCAACTCATTGTGTTGGATGCCGACGACGACCAATGCTGATGGAGGCTGAGAGCGCCAGGACTGGATGGTACCCACAGGAGGACCTTACGACGAGACAATACACATAGGATTCTGACAGACTTGGAGTGTTGAGGAGGTTATTTGTACCTACAATTCAAGTAGAATTAGTGGTGGATGATCCAGAAGCTGCTTTCACCATTCAGCTGTTTTGTCCCTTTTTCAGTTGTACTTGTACTTTAAAGTTGGGCTTATATTTCCAACCCCATTTTTACATTCCAAAACTCTTTTTGTATATATTTTTTACTTAGTGATTGCTTCCAGTGGTACTATGATTGCATATGTTTATAGTTTATAAATGAAATTACTTCCCAGTTTAAGGATTGTATGCCTTTGGTGCTAGTCGCCAGCCCCTAGCCTATAGAAGGCGGGTTTACGGTAGTAACGACATGGGCCCCAGGGGATGGGTCATGACAATTATTTTCATATATTTAGTTCCAAATTTTCCTTAAATAATATAAATACGACAAATATATTTTGAAAATTATTTTTAACACAATATACATATAACATATATATATAGATTGAGATAAACACACATATATATATAATCATACACATTTTCTTAATACATGTATATATATATTGAAATTTTCTATATATTTATATATATATATATAAACCCTCTTCCAAATATGAAAATATAATAATAAATAATAAATAATGACATTGAATGCTTAAATCATATAAATTTATAAACTTATAATTTTCACATATATAAAAATATAAAATATGGATTATATTAATATTTATATAAATAAAACATACAAATATAAAAAATGGAATATTAGATTTATAACAATTCTAAAAACCAAATAAACCATGAAAATGAGATATACTTCTCATCCAAGGGTTTTCCATAACCAAGGAAAGTAATAAAATGAATAAACCCCATGAATAATGAATATATAGACAATTGAAATATTTACCAAGGATAAACAATGAAGGATCTATAAATAATCCCTTCCAAGAGAGTGCGTTAGAGGAGAATGGAGTAGGGCGACCTGGCTTGTCGTTGCGGTTTAGGAGAGGGAGAGGCCTATGGGAGGAATAATAAAGAGGATTCCCAATGTTTAAATTAACAGATCCATTATGACCTACTATTTTCTATATAATTAATTCCATGTAAAATATTTATTTGATCATATATATTTATAAAGTACCATACTTCCCATCACAAATATTTCTAGGTCAACGAGCATGTGTAATGGAAAAATGTGTTTGTCACTGATGTCTGTCCCTATAATGCTTCATTTTTGGTGGAAGGAAGTCCTACCAAAACTATTCGAGAGAGACGAACTATTAGTACTCAAATAGTTATTTTTTTTAGGGTATGATTCATTCCTTGCCACAATTTTATGTTCGTATACTATTTGAGATGGGTAAATTTCCCTTCGAAAATTCTATGTCACAAAATTGGAAATTCGTGTAGAGTCTCTTTAGATATTATTCAAGATATTTCTTATGAATTTTTGATTGGAACCTTCCCCTAATATATTTATCAAATAGGAATTTTTTTTCATTTTAGTTTTAAAATAGAAGCACATGAGGCTCTTCATGGGAAGAGGTACAGAACTCCATCATGTTGCGATATGGTTGGAGAGAATAGATTATGGGACCAGGTCTTTCTCATGAAATGAAATAGGCAATTCAATCCACTTAGTGTCACATTGAAACTTCTAATATTTTAAATAAGAGTTACACTAATAATCATCATTGTGATTTTATATTTGAATATCTATATAATTTAAAACCATAATATTTTAAAAGAACTGTCCATTCAATAGCATATTCAACACACAACATTGAGTTGAAAAACACGAAAACATATTATTAAAATATTAATACTTAAATATGATTCTTATAACATAAAAATTGAATTAGAGGGTGTGAATAAGATTAAATATTTATGAAATATTTATAAATTTTATAGTCAATATAAATTAATTTATAATTTCATAGGAAATAAAAACTCAAAAATTTAATACAAAAATTTACTTCAAAAAAATATATTTATTTTTTTTGTGAGAAAAGATTATATTTATTTATATAAATATTGTAAAATTTATAGAATAAAATTTTATTAATCCTAGAAATAATCATATTTATATTTACTTAAGTTTTATTTTTTGTAATTTTTAGAAAATATGTTTTTTTGTTAATAGTGAGAAATACCATTTTTTGTAAAACTAAGATTTCTCTTAAAAAATTATGAAATATAAAATTTTAATATTAATTGTAATTAAATTTTATGTAAAATAAGAATTATTTATTTATATATAATCTAGTTTGTTTTACTTAAATCTCCTAATAACTATATTTTAGTATAATTTTTTTATTCTTGTAACACGTTTTTTTCCAAAACAGTTTTTATGTTCATAATGTTCTTTTATTTTAATTTATTAATGTTACTCATAATGAGAATTGATTTAAATTACATGATATTACTATATATCATTAAATTTAAATTTAAATTCCTATAATTAATATTACATGTTCTATAGTTAATGTAATGTAATCTTATTCTACAAAAGTATGTTTCTTGAAATTTAATTTTTTTTCACACATCTATTAGTTTAATTTAATATTAAATTGTAAAACATATGTTAATGTTATTTTATAAAATGTATTAAAATTGATTAATTAAAATTATTATTATTATATAACAATTTCAACTTATTTTTTGGATATAATTAACATTAAAAACAATAAAAAAAAGTTACAGTGTTAACAAAATATAATTGATAAAAGTAGGAAACCATAGAAGTAAAGATGAAAACTTATTTTAAACATGTTTTCCTTTAGTGCCGGAGGTGTGTATTGGAATCATATCTCATCCCATAATATTTTTTTATATTTTGGAAGCAATATTCATAAGAGTGACATCCCATTATTAAATAGTTTTGGTATTTAGCATAATGTCAGTCCTCCTCAATATTAAAATGATACCCCCTATACATCACTTATTCACACATTACAACCCAATTGGCTATACAAAAACCATAAAAATGCCTCTAAAATGATGATTTCTACTTTTTAGATCTTTCAGTATTCCAGAAAGACCAACCCCATGGTCTATAATAAGAGATCTAAATGATGTACCTCAAAGAGAATGCAATCATATTCATTGAGCTCCGTCTTTTCTTCTTCTTTTCCACATTAATTTATATCCTAAAAATCTATATATAATAATAATAATATATCATATATACTATGATTTTATTTTATTTATTTCATAATATTTATACATTTCCTCTTCCATTAAATGGGAAATGAAACTGTCGTTTCTGTGTATGGAGGACTATGACCTTGAGAACTAATGTAATTTATTTTATGTTATTGCCTCTAAAAGATATTAATGGTGGTGAATTTATTTTTTATATATATGATATTGATTAAATACTAATATTAATTGTAAATTAACATGGAATATACCATTAGAAATTACTATCCATTGAAAAATGATTACATCATTTGTGTGTGAGAGAGACTATTGCATCACGAAGCGATGTGATTCATTTTTTATTACCAAAACACTTGGATGGTATATGTAATTCTAGTTAACGAAATAATAATATATTTAAAATATTATTATATTTATAGAAATATAAAATAGAACAAACCTTCTAATCATCATGATCATTTAAAAAGAAAATGTTACATATGCATACATACAACCTACCGTCACCTTGATTGCAACATAGTTCATTTTTAATAACCATATTTCATGGTTATTATTAAAAGTATAATTAAAGTATAAAGAGATAAATATTTCTTTATTATTATTATTTATATTATGGAATAGTATACCCCATATACAATGATTGACACATCTATGGTGTTTCGAAATTATGAACTAAGTATCCTAAAAACACTCGATGTGGACATAACAAATTATGTAAGGAGGTATGTCATTAAAATAAATGAATTAAAATATTTAAATATATGTTATTAAAACCTAAATAAATTAAGAAAAAATTAATTTATATATGTTTATTATACATTAGATAATTGGAATTCCTATCAAGTCCATACGCGGGTTAAGGGCTTCATCTAAAAACTTCTTTATTTGAAACTCATGTTATTTAGACATAGAATGTCCATTAAATTGTTTTTATACAATCACATTACATATTATATACTAAATCCCATCATAATTAATGTTATTTTATGTTACAATTCATCAACTAGATTCATGGTATGTTATTTTTCAATAGTTACCAATGTAGTAAGTGCTGATGTTTCAATCTCATTTTAATCGAGATTGTTTATGAATGAATTTTAATTTTATAAAAATATTTTATAATTATACAATAAAATTGAATTATTATAATATTACTCTCTTTATTTATCTAATTTTCAAATAGTAGTATCATTTCCCCTCCTTGGTATTTTAAATTATTACGAATGTATTTTTAGGAAAATCTCAATTCATTTCTCCCTTCGCCCATAAATATTTTTTTATTTCATTTCCATGTTATATATAATTATATTCATGATTATATTTAAAATTATGAAAATTATTTATTTAATAAATTTTTAGCCATGGTTTACTTTTTATAAAAAAAAATTATGGGTTTTTTTCTCGTCATTTAATAATGAGGGAATTTTTATCTTTTTCAATGCAATGTAAAAGTAATGTGTTTTTTAATTTTACACTAAGGACTAAATTATCCACTATTATTAATATTAATTTAATTTAAGTTTACCTTAATATATTCCATGGTTATTTTTAAGAAATATTTTCTTATGGGATATTTTTGAGATTAATAGAATTTTATGAAGTGCTTTAAAATTGAAGAAGGTATTTATTTCGAGAAATATTCCATTTATTAGTTAAAAAACATTTTCCAAATACAAGACATATGATATAATAGATTGATACTATAATATGTATATATATATTTCACTTATATAACTAGTTTATTCTACCTTACATTGACTAGGTAATATGTTCCTTATGTCCATCTCTCATATTCCTTTGTTATAATATTTCCATAGAATATGATATGAGAAAAGATCATTCACTTTGTTTTAATTACATAGGTAATTCATATATTTATTCCTTTTCAGTGATTTAATTATTAGGCACACATATGAATTTATATGATATAAAAATCATTGGATGGCTTGGAAATATATACCCCTCCAATGAACTGTGTAATGATTTACTTTGATGATATATATTTTATGTGATTATGGAGTAAAGATAATCAATTATTGGACTCATTCCACCATGTAATGTTGTCTAAATGGATATCCTTTACTACTATTTATATCATGTTATATATTGCTACAAATGTTTCAATGACTCATGAACTTATTATACATGTTCCTTACATTATTTTCTATGTTATTGAACAATATACTTATTCTTTATGATAACATGTATTACCTCTGACATATATGTTATATTAACTTAATATTTTTATTCACATAATGGGATTTTTAGATCACCCATTTTTCTAGTTATTCCCCAGGTTATATCATACTGTTATTGTTTTGAAAATTAATTTAGGAACTAATTATGGAATATAAAATAAGTAAGTAATTTTTTATTTTCACATTGAATTATTATTAACATATTTTCCTAAATACACAATTCATTTTCGATCCTCGTTTTGTATTTTATAATTATTTATTTTTAAAATATTGTAATAATTTGGGTAAATTATTGTTTCACTATAGTTGGTATGGGGAAAAAATTTACTTAAACATTAGAAACAATGAAGAGAAACACATAGTGTGAATTCAATGGTTATGTCTATGTATGAGTCTAAGTATTAAAAAATGTCTTTTAATTTCTCTAAATCATAGACAAAGTGATTTCAATTTTATTACATACATGTATGGATATTAGAACTAGATTCTTATCTTGAAACATTATACCTAGTGGTAAAAACTAAAAAAATTGGTGGAATGGTATTTGACTCAGTTGTCACCTAGTGCATGAAAAATGGGACTTATATCCCACCTAGTTTGATACTTCCATGGGGATAGTATTACAAAATTTATAAAATCATTATGAACCATTGAATAGATGGTGACCATGAATAACCAAGGTAATACCTAAGATTTAGTTTATTTCAAATAAGGTGTCATGATTTAGAAATCCAATAAATTACATTCCTAGATTATGGGATTTATCACTCTAATTATTAATTCTTATAATATGATTTATAGTTGTAGTTAATGGTTTGAAGAAAGAGGATTCATAGAAACATTGAATGTAATTTACTATTCAATGATTATGGTAAAAAATAAGATTATTACTCAAATTAATGATATTCATATTATTCCAAATTATCTATCATGATATTTTATTAACTATAATAACATCAAGGGGATACTAAATGTGTCAAATAATAGAATGATAAATTTTTTTGAATGTTAATATATTAAAGAACATAGAGGAAATAATATTTATCGTAGTACATGCCAATAAGGTGTTAAAATTAACCTATAATAATATCTCAAATGGAGTTGAATATGTTTTCTATCTTGAAAGGGAGTTCATTGGGTAGAGAATTTCCATGGAATTTGACATCATTTATGTCAGGTTCTTGGGAATGATCTGAGTTGATGACATGAAACAATGCTTATACCCTAGACCTAGTAAATACATACATTATAAAGCATCATTGATGTAAAGAATGTATAATAATTTAGGTATTTTGATTCAATGTGTATGGTATAGATGTATTTAAACAAATTGAATATCCAAAATTAAAATCATTAATTTTCTAAACATTGACTTTATTTTTTACGAATATATGTATTTATGAATAATTCACTAAAATGTTATGTATACCATCATGGATTTATTATTTTAATGTTAATCATAATTTAAAAGTCATAGACACCGCTTTTCTGGTAATAGGTTAAGGGATTTTAATGTGATTAAATATATTTTCGGAAAATATTTAATTTAATAAGATATATATAACAATTAGGTTTAATGTAACAGATTATTTCAAAAGAATTCTATTTTTGAGGGATTTATATTGAAGGGTATGTGATAACCTTTGAGGATGAAACATTTTTTAATGTTGAGGTTATTGGGGGCTTTTAGCATATATGGTTAATTATAGACGGAGTGGACTATATAAATCATTTTATTTATTTATAAAATTACGAAATCAAAATTTTCATATTCATTTTTTGGATTATAATAACATATGTGGATAATTTCTGGTTTTGTCTAAAAAAATTATGAATATCATGATATCATTTTGTGGAATTTTGTGATTCGTTACAAGATAATTTTAGTGCATTGCGAATAGAGTAATTCCTCTTGAATACAGATAATTTTCAGAAAAATAGGATACTGTGATAAGAAATTATTAATTGATGTAATTATACATAAAAATTAAGTATATTTTCTTATTTTCATAATCATGATGGAAAATAGATATCTGATCTTTAGGAAACAATATCATGAAATTAAAATGTTATTAATTTTCATAAAATAAAACTTATATTTTCTCTTAAAAACAATAATTATATATCTTAAATGTATCTTATTTGAAAATCTATATTCTTACTTCCCAAAAGTTTTCCCATAATTGGAAACTTAGTTATGTGATAACCTTTATATTTTTCTTTCCATCTTTTTAACTAACTATTTTATAAATCCTTTTTATGAAATGATTTTATATATTTTAAATTTTTAATGTTAGAACCTTGATTACTAAATAGAATTTCAAATTATGAGGCTGAAATTTATTAAGGGGGTTATATTGTATCAAACTGAAAATTCAAAATAACACTACATTCGAGAGAATATTCATCATGCAACACTGGGTTTAAATGAACCATTGTATCTTATTAATGTATTGTTAATTAAATGTGATAATTATTACCTAAAAATTAAATTTTTTGGTATGATGATGATCAAATAATTTATGAAATTTTTATAAAGGTTTTAATCAATATAAATGGATTTATAAATAATTAATAAATAAGAAATTAATTTCTTTTCCCTAAAAACAGTTATCTAATAAACAATTTTCATCAATTTTAATGAGAAAATATTATAAATATATTTTGGATAAATTATAAATTTTAATTTATAAATATAAAATAATTTTTAAAATCAAAAAATTATTATTATATTTGGTTTAAATTGTTTTCTTTTTGAGAAACTATTGATTTTCTATGAATAGTGAATTGTACCGATTTTTTTAGAAACTATCATTTTATTAAATAAATTATATAATATAAAGTTTCATTATTAATATAAATATATTTAAATGTAACATAATTATTATTGAGTAAGATATAATCAAATTAGTTGAATTCAAATCACCGTTATACAAAATTATTTTATAAGTTTATTCTTAATCTTACAAAACATTTCTTTCAAAAACTATTTTAAAGATTTTAATGTTCCAATATTATAATGGAGTAAAATAAGACCAAATGAAGATTTATGTAAATTATAATTATAATTTAATTATCTATACATATTAATTTTAATTATTTTAATTATAATTACATATCATATAGTAAATATAAATCATTTGATGCTTGAAAATACATTTCTTAAAACACCAATTTTTTGAGAAGTCCATGATGTTATTTTTCGAATAAATTAATCCAATAAAATTAATTATATTTTATAAACATCATTAAATTTTATTAATCATCATGGTTAACATTATATAATCGAATAAAAATAATTATTTTTCATAACAAATCTTAAAAAAATAGTTAAAAAATAGTTAACATCGTAATACAATTAAAATGGTAAAAGTGGTTAACCTTAGAGGTAAAGAGTATAACATGTTTAAAACATGTTTATTTTAAGAGGAAGAGGAGTTTATAGGTATTATATCTCAAAAACTACTTTATTTTTCAATTTTAGAGTCACATGTGTTGAGGGAGAATCATAATTATTAAATAGTTTTGGGTATTTACAAAATTATAACACCTCTCCAACTATAAAAGGGAACCACATCCCCCTCACTTATTCACACATAACATTCCATTTTCTAAACCAACGCCTTTACAATTATCTCTATAGTGTCTGTATCCATCTTATAGATCATCAAGACTTCCCAAAATACCAAACTTTGGGTCCTTAATATTAGATACAATGGATGTTCATCTAAGGAATATTTATCCTCTTCGAAAAGCTCTTTATTTTTAACTTATTCTTGTCTAGATTAATTTATGTATTAATTATTAAAATATAAGAAATCCATTTTTTAATATATACTGATATTTATGATTACTTAATAATATTTATCATTACCCTCTTCTAAAAAATAGGTAATGAAACCATCATTCTTCTATACGGTGGAATACCACCTAACGATCTGAGGTAATTTCGTTTCTATATTCACCTAAAATGGATGTTCATTCTGATAGATATAAAATTTAATATTATATTCATGAAATATAAATAATTTTTATAAATTAAGTTACCATATACCATGATACCTTACCATCAAATTAAAACCTATAACATTATACGTATATATGGAAGATTACTTCCTACCGAAGTAAAGTTATTTTTTTTTTCATACCATATCACATGGATTTTATGTGTATGTGTATTTAAATAAATAATATAATATTTTAATATATAATTATATTTCCTTTAATATAAAATAACACTTTCCTTCCTTCAATCATGATCGTTGAAAAAAATAAGTGTAACACATACGTACGTGCGGCCTACCATCTCTATGATTGTAACATAGTAAATTTTTAATATCAATAATTCATTGTTATTTTTAAAATTATAATTTGAGTATAAAAATTATAAATATATCATGATTATAATTTAAGATATGATGGGACAATTACCTCTTTTCCATGATCAACACATTGATGTCATTTTGAAATTATGAACTGAGAATCCTCAAACCTTCAACAAGGACCTAGCAGATTATATAATTGAATATATCATTAAACTAAATGAATTAAATATTTTTTGTATATCTGATTAAAATAGGATATTTTTATTAACAATAGATATAATTGATATATTTTTCAATACATGAGATAATGTACATACACGATAAGTCTAGACTCGAGGTAAGGGTTTCGTCCCCACACTTCTTTAGAAAACATATTATTTTATGCATCTAATTTAATTTAAATTCTGTATATACTATCCATTTATATATTACACCATTAATAGTCCAACATTAATGATATTTTACATTTCAATTCATCTACTTCATTCATAGGATGTTATGATTGAAAAGTTATAAAAGTGGTATGGGTTTATGTTTCACTCTCATTTTATTCAAGATTGTTCATGCTTAAATTTCCATTTTTTTAAAATATATAATCATTATATAATAAAATCAATTTAATTTTTTAAACTATATTTATTCGTAAAATTCTAAATATTAGTACCATTATTCTGAAATTTTTAATAAAAAAGACTTATAGAATACTTTGAAGAGATGTTAACATCATTACTCTTTTCTATTGAAAATTATTTTTTCTCAATATTATTTTTCTCTAAGATGTTTTTAGTAATATTTTTATAATAATACAAATGATATGTGAAAATATTAACTATGTTTTAATTATTTTAATTTTTTTGGAAATTAATTTTTTTTTTCTCAATGAGGGGATTTTTCACCATTTATAATAGCGTGAAATGGATGTTTTTAACATATATACCACGTATAGAATATTAATCCATAAAGACCACTAATTTAATGGAATTTTTTAATGTTTTTTAATGTTTATTTTTAAATTAAATTATTTCAATAATATTTGGTTAATTTTTATATTTTGAAGAAGTGTTCCAAATGTGAAATGGTAATTTTCACTATGAAATATTCTATTTAATATTTTATATCTATTTATATCAATTTTTACAACCTTTTATGTTTTTAATTTCTTCTAAATTATAAAAATATTTATCAAACATATATATATACCTTGTTATACCTTACATTTATCGGGTAATACATGTTATATGTCCATCTCAAAAATGTATTCATTATGAAATTTCATTTCATTATGATATAGGAATAGATTATGAAACAAATTTTCATTTTATAATTTATTATTATTATTACACCTTATAATTTATTTACATATAATTTTATAATTTATTATTATTTTACACATTATAATTGACTTACTTCTATGGAACATATATTCATGTACCTTATATGAATATTATTGGGGGGATAGAAATTATATAGTCTTCAAATGCTTTGGATAATGTTTTTTTTCTCATAAGATGTCATATATGGGATTAAGGAGTGAACCTAATCCATTATGGGACTATGTCCACAATGTGATGTTGTCTCCATAGTTAGACTTGACACATTTTTATGTCATTGTTTATATTTTTTAAACATTTCATATTATGATTTTATATATATAACCATGTTTCCTAAAATATTATTCCATTTAATTACTCATGATCCTTCTCTTTTATGATATCACTATACACATATGACTCATGTGTTTTCTTTTCTTATCACGATTATTCAATTTGTTTTTTATATCATCCATTTTTATATGCATTCCCCGTGTTATGCCATGAAGTTTTAAAATCATGAATGGAATTACAAGGATATTATAAATAATAAACAATAAGTTTTATTATTGTCTCCCTTTGACGTATTATGAACCTGGTCATAAAAATACTTGAATCCTTTTTTATCATCATTTTGTATTTAATTGAAATTTATGTAAAGATTTTATAGTAATATGTGTCAACTTCTTAGTCACTATAGACAATGTATTCCTATAAATATCACCATGTAAGAGGTTTATGATATTCAATATGAAGGAAAAGTTGATCACCTAATATAATGGCCATTTTTATTTCTCCAATCACATGGGGAATGAATCTTATCATCCTTTAACATCCACCAACCATCTCCCAAGTGCACGATGTGTTCCATGTATCACATTTCAGTAGTTACATAATCAAATCACAATATACATAGAACTTATATGTACTACAAATGGAATATGATCTCTCTTTCAACAAACAATAATTAGAAATAATAGATCATAGAGATAATGTGTTGGGAACCATTACATCGAACATACATAATATTTTTTTGATGAATTAAATGCTTAAGGATAATACATGGGATATCTAAGAGGTATTAAAGTAATAGAACCCTCATTTAAATTAATCGGAGTATTAGTATTTGGATAGAAATATTTTTTATAGTGGTTGGGGAGAATAAAACACACCATTAATTTATTGTGTCTATTTCTTTAAGAAATATATTCTTTAATATCATTTTTCACATGCGTCACAAAAATAGAATGAAAAATGAAAAAAAAAATTTGCGATAAAATATTTCAATAAAATTAAAATATTATAACATAATGGGAAAGAATAATGAAACATCCTGAAGAAATTTATAAGTAGAATAAATCCGCATTTAAATAAAAAGACCAAATACAGAAATTATATATCCACATGGTTTCTGTAGAATATCATCACCCTGATTATAAAAAATTAAATTTTGAAAAGATTCAGATATATAAAAGACATTTATAGAGATAAATAAATGAATTGAAAGATTTATTTTAAAAATATTTTTAATTCTATATATAAGAATTGTATCTAATAGTATTATATATAGTCATTCCATATGTAGTAATTAGAATATTGGTTATGTGATATATAGAAAATGAGGATATACAATGGTTATGTTGTGTAATTTTAAAAAAAATAAACAATAAAATTTTAATGAAAAAATATAATATATTTGTAAAAACAATTTAATTATTTATTTATTTTTCAAATATTATTATTATAATGATTATTATTATTGTCATAATTATTATTATTAAATGATTTGATATAATAATAAAATTCAATGATATATTTTAATAAAAATGGATTCATATAGTTAAATATGTACATCATTAATAGTAAATTTTTATTGGTTGTAGTAAAAAATTAATGCGAAAAAAATTTATATTTCGTTGAACCATTTTATAATAACTGTGTATTTTTTTCAAAAAATTATAAATTATTAAATTTTAAAGGATACATATAATTTAATTATTTTATATAAAAATATATATTAACATTAATATTATTTTAACTTTATATAAAAACAGATAACAACAAAACATGTTTTAAAATTAATTTTCCTTTGATAATAACACTTTTCAATATATCTTATGTTTTATTTTTAATAATTGAAATCACATATTTATAAATTTATATTGATGAAATTGATTCTAAATTATCAATATATATATATGAATATTATTAATAGAGGAAAATTTCATTTTTTTAATAATAATTGGTTGATGTTGTAAATATTTATTTTCCACCGTAAAACTAAAATGAGGTAAATGGGGTTAAACAAATTGTTAAACATTTAAACTATAATAATTACCTTTCTCTAAATTCCTAGATGAAGTTTTTATTTGATAAAAATTATCCTCAATTAATTATTTTCTAATTTTTATGATCATTCTATTTAAAATTAAAACATTATATATTATGGAATGAATATTTACGAAAATATCAAAAATATATCTTATAAAAGGACCCATCTTTTACCCCAATATTAAAACTCTAACCAATAGATTTTCTATATAATATCCATATATTTCTACTATCTCAAATAATTCAATGAACATTGGTGGGTTCTTGTACCTAGAAGTAATTCTAAATCCATAAATTTGAAGGATCCTGTGCAATGAAGGAATGAATTCATCATGTATCTAAATTCTTCATTAATATTTCAATTCCATTCTATTATGAAAATTGCCATATTATTATTCTCTACTGAAATGATTGTATACTAACATAGTAATTATTTAATTAAAACTATACTATTATATAAACCTAAACACTTTCTTTTTTATATGCTACTAATATTATTTATTTAAATATTCAAAATAGGGGTAAATCCAAGTAATAAAAAATCATAGAGGTATAAAATGATGGAGCCTAATGGAGTAACCTGAAAATAAGTCCAATAAATTATAGAAAACTAATCAAATATGTGGAAGAATGTGATGGAATCATCATGTTAGGACAGTGAGGAAATAAAATATGATAATTTCATTCAATCAAGATAGGTAAGAAGAACATCTAAGAGATTGTGGATAAGCCTTACACACATACTGATGAGATAAGAAATAGACTACGTGGTGGAGTGAAATCTGCATAGGCATTTGAATATATTATTTTAGTCTGCTTGAAACACTACTAAGAAAATGTTGTTCTACCAACAAAGTGTGATACTTTATATCATTTCCCAATCTTATACTTTTAGAAAATTCCCAATCCCAAATAATGAAATTAAATCAGTGATAAAATCACCCATGGTGTCATGAAACATGACAACCCCTTGTATAATAACTATTATACATGGGTCTTCAGTGTTTAATTTGGGTCCCAAACTATGTAAGAACCATAAAAACCACCATCCTTGGAGATATATTTGGGTAGTAAGGAGTAGGGCTCTATTGGCCGAAAGGAGTCTGAGTGAGTAGGAATCAACCCAAATATTTCATTGCTGATAGAGATCAGAAAACACTGTTCTAATTTTGTAGACTATATCCAACATCAAACCTAAATTACATTATTTCTCCATTTTATATATTTCATTATAGATCATCTGTCAACTAGTCAAAAGGATCACCACTCATGCCTTTCTCTCAATTCTGGAGTTCTCTACCCCATGGAACCATAGATTGATGAAATAGACTCTCGAATATGTCTGGGTATTAGTAGCAGTAAACTCTCTAAATGAATTTCATAATGAAATTTATGGATCTCCTTTTAGAAATATGTCCACTAAGGATAATTTCATGTACTCAAGGTTATAGCAACACCTTGATGCTAGATAGATACATGTACCCTTGATATTGGAAAATTACTCAAAACATGTTCACCACAAAATCCCATCTGATAAACCATAAAGACACCATAAATAAAATTAAAATGATAATAAATAATTCTTAACAAAATTATTTTTCTTCCATAAATAATATGGGAATTTCGAACATGGTACTATAGAATAAGGATTGGCATCCCCAATATGGATCTTTTATGAAACAATTAGAATTAATAAGTTATGATTTTGAACAAAATAACTAACTAATATTTATGTAATAAATGATTAGAATTATGTTTTATAATTGGTAATATATATATGAATATGTTTCTAAAATAATATATTGTGATTTTTATTCTTATTATATAAGTGATTAAATATATTTCATGGAAGTAAAGTATAAATTAAGGGTTTTCAAGTTTCATTTTTCATTTCTTTTCATTGTGTTCAATATTCACCAACTATCTTATTTTTAAGTGGGTATAATCCTACCACAAATATTTTTTTCTTACAAATCAGTAAATTAATTTAATTTAAAATTCTACCATAGGTTTTATCTTTCAATGTTTTTTTAGTCAAACTGTACCAAATTCATAATGGTTTCATTACTAGTATTGTTTTAAAATCAATATTTTTAATATTTGAACCAAATTTTAGTGATGATATATTTTATTATATAAAAAACTAAAAATTTTATAAACCATTAATTATTCATTCATTTATGATTTATTCATAATATTTCTTCTCCAATTTTTTTCCAAATTATACTGAAAGTACATTTGTATGTAGAGATCAACTTATCTCTTATTTTTTGTCAGAAATATTTCTCCTTAAAATATATATTTTTTATTTTCATTTATAGATGTTCATATATCATATTATTGGATTTTTAATAGTTTTTTCCATTTAATTTAAATTCTTTAAAAAATAATATAATTATCAAAATTTATATTACGGTTTTATTCCACAAACTCTTAATCTATTTACAAATGTGTGAATAGAATATTTTTTCCTCATTATGAATGATAAATATTCAATAATTTTAAAATTATTATTCATAAAAATTATTCCACTACATGTTTTATTATAATTATTATTTATTATCTATTCCCATTTCTTATTAAAATTTTTATTTTAAATTAAATGTTTCAAAAATCAAATGATATTTCATCAAAATTTTCGAAGCAAATTTTTAACTCCTTTTATATAATGGTTTTTCATCAATATGGAGATCATTTAATGTTTTATAGGAATCACATTGGATCTACAATAATAATTCTCTTGATATTTTTTCCTCATATGGATTATGATAATGAAATCATAATGTTTCAAGATACCCATTTAATTCACATGGGTTAATTAGGCTATGATGGTATTATGAGTGCTTTCATGATCATATTGTACATGTATATATGGTTTTTTAAGTGATGGGTTGGTCTATTATATCCCTCAAATTCATTGGTTAATGTTTTATATCCCATTATATTAAATTAAAGGAACTAGGGAGTAAAGATAATCCATTATGGGACTCTACCCATTATGATTATGGGAATGGGGAGTGAACCCAATCCTTTATGGAACTTTGTCCAATATGTGATGATGGCAGTGACAGTCAGCCTCAATATAAAGAATGATTTTATATTCATATATATAATCCACCTACCTATGAATATTATTTTTTGAATCATGATTATGTATCCACTTTCATATAATAGTTGTATAGATGTATACAGAGTGATCCTTTCTCTCTACAATTCTTATAGTGGGTTAGTGTTTTCTAAGGGAATTTATGGTGGTTGATTTTATCCTCTATTATTTATTAGATATTCATTGATATGTTAAGGATGGGGTATTTATGAGACCACCATATAGATCTATAATGGTGACCGGTGCAAACAATAATGGCGTGAATGATGTTTTTCTTGTTAGCAGAGATGCGATGTTGCATAAGGTTGATTCAAAAAGTCATGTGGTTGTGCTGAGCGGCGTGACAATGATCAATACAATCTTCATGAGGATAAATGTAATAGAAATTATCAATGGATATAATATTATCTATGAGTTATATATTTCTTTGGCTTGTGGTGGGTTTGGTAGATATGGTAGGCCGGAGTCATGGCCTTACTGCAGGGTTGGACCATCGGACCCAGGAAAGACATGTTGTTCCTGTGGGGGGAATCATTGCTTGTAATTAAATTTATAACTTCAATGCTTGATTGGTTCTTCTGTTCGATGATAGTGGAACATTTTTCATATCAAGCTAACCATGATGTTTTTATAGAGTGGAATATATTGGGTTAATTCTTCATCATTTCATTATTATTTAATATTAATGTCTCTCAGTATCTGAACATAGATGAGCTCATGGAGAAAATTTTGATGATTTAGGGTTTTTTCATACAAAACATTTATCTCTTTAGGACATCAGTAATTCAATATACTCTTCCCAATGATATAACAGAAAGATTTATTATGGGGCTTCTGTCTCATTCTGCAAAAATAAGGGATTATTCACCATCATTAATTGAATAAAAATATCAACCCATTTGAGGTCGTTAACACCCGTACAGTAATGTGGGTAAGGTGTTATGGTTTACATTGTATAATATAGCACCCCAAAATATTTTTTGATGTTGAACAATTTTTTGGTATCCCAATTATAATTGACATGTAAATTGAAGTGACTCAATTTATCCACTTTTAAATGTTTTTGTTATAGGTGGAAGTGGAATAAACTCTATTTGACATGTTAATTATTGTATCTATTGACGATATTATAGAATTGAAGATCATTTTTGAGAAAATTCCAAAATTATGCATGTACTGTAATGTTATAGGTCATGAATCTTCTTCATGTAGTCACTCCACGGAATGTAGCTGATGTTCTTTGTGTGGACATGATATAAATAATTATTTTAATAGATGTAATAAAATACACCTTATCCAAATTTTTATGTTATCTTTCAGTTGTAGTATCCAAAGGATAATAAAAATCCTTATAAGGGAGATGATGGAATTTTTCATTGTTTTTTATAATGTCACGTGGAAGAAATAAGCATTTGGAATTATTCCGGATGATATAGTCAAGCTAGATATTGATGATAAGGGTGGTTAGGGAACTGTATCAACTAATTTTTATTACTTCACATCTAATATTAAGTCTTTTGTAGTAATCTTATCTAAATAAGATAATGTCAATGTTGTTACATTTAGGAAATTAAAATTTTCTGACATGAAACCACCTCATTTATATTCTTCTTTCAAAATGTTAGGATGTGATGATGACTTGAAGGCTGAACAAGTGAATTGATGAGAAATAAAAAAACAGGTTGACCAATAGCTTTCACAAGAAAGGATGGATGCTTCATGTAACTGAAAGGGTAAGAAAATTGGATAATCTGACACTTCTGTCTTATATAAAATATTCCCTACTTCTTCAATAACCATTGTGGATATGTAGGGAACATAGATTGTTTTCAACTACAAGACGTAGTATCTGGTTGTTCCTTTAGTGGTGGAAGATAAACCGACTTCATATAACCATTATCCTCTTTATGATAAAACATTTAACGATTCCAATGAGATGCATGATACAATTTTGGGCTCTCCTATTGAGACAAAATACCAAGATATTCATGCTTCGGTTGAAGAAGTTGAGGTTGAGGGGATAATGACCCCAAAGAGGAGATATGCCTCTCATAAAAATTGTAAGGAGTAGCTAGAGTATAGCTCTAATTATTAAAGAACAACTGCTAAGAAATTACCTTACTATCCTAATTACCTTCTTCCAAGTAGGGGGAGATCGAGAGGTCGGGGCGTGGTATCCGAAGGGAAGATCGATATGCAATTTGAGAAGAAAAAAAAAGATAGTAAAAGATTGAGGAAAAATATAGGTAGCTATATACTTTTCTTTAGTTATTTTATATTCTTTTCCCATACTCTCTTGGGTTCTAATCGTTTTCTTTCTTATAATAAAACAGGTCCATCATCCATCTTTCTAAAAAACTACCCACTTGCAAACATTTAATTTTTTATGTTATACCAAAAGGCTTATGCCATGTGTCATCATTTATGATATATTTTTATTTTGGATGTATTATAATATTATTTTAGTTGGTGACTTAATTATAATTTCGTACCCAAATTCTTATGTTATTCTCACTTAGGATCTTACATTGCTATCACTTATTTTTACCCACAATGACAAATTGAGATCACCCTTTCTTATGTGTCCATTATCTTGGTTATGAAGAAGAGTATATTTAGTGGTGTTCTTAAAAGGGTTTTATATGAAAATAAAATTTTTGGGAGATGATTAAATTATTATAAAATTAGTTTTTTATATAACAATTATCAAAACACACTAAAATCATATGTTTTGTGGTATGATTTACATTAAGATGTAATTATTACTTATGAAAAATGATGTAATATATACGTATTTTGTTCATAGGTTCCCTATACTAAACATTAATATTTTCATTCCATTGGAAAAATAAAAAAAATATTTACTTATTTACTTCATCTCAAAAAATTACTTATGTTTCAAAAATCACCCATGACAAAAATTTGTAACATCTTCTATGTAAGTGGTTAAATTGACCAAAACATTCACTTGTCATAATAAACGGATTAGTATGATTATGAATTGTTTTCTTTTATAAAATAATCATTCCACAATAATGGTGATATTATTTATATTCTAATAAACTGATAAATTAAAATTGAAAATAGTTTTAAAAGAAGATAAATTAGAAATAATGATAGTAATTGACCGCTTATAAAAAATAAATCTTATCTTGTATTAGAAACCTATTTTCTTTTGAAATAGTTTTTTTAATATATGGAAAACAAATTTGTACAATGTGGGATATGATTATTATAGAATTTTATGTGTATTATTATGGGAGAAAATTCAAATATATGTGTCTCTTTGAAGATGTGGTGGATGGGTACATTTATATCTGAGAGAAGTGGAATTTCTAAAAAACTTATTATGTAATATAAAAATAATGAAAATTCAAAAAAATTATATCAAAATTTGAAAAATAATGAAGATAATTTGAGTAGAGGTAAATTAATTCCTCATAAACTCATTTAAGGATATGTTTATATTATATATTGGGACATTAACGTATCATCATGTGGATCATAGGCCACTAATTTGTATCTCGATGAGCACTTCCACTTGACCTTAAGTGTGCCTTCCTATATGCTAGAACGTTAAAAATTGAAATGAAGGAATATATTGTTATAATGAGATGAAAATTACCTCATATTTTATATGAAAACAGAGAAAATATGAAAAGAATAATCCAAAAAAATAACAATAAACTTATATAAGATATATATTCGATAATAATAAATAATTAATGAATTTATAAGCACTAAGTCATATAGACACAAATCCATTCCAACATACATAAGATATTCTACCACTCGGCCAATAACATAAAAAAATAATAAAAAAATTTAAAAATACACTTAGGCTCTAATGTTATTATTGGGCCTCAACACATCCCATTTACCAGACTCCATTCGATCTATCCTCCCCAATCAGGTAACTCTAGGTACCTAACTAACCAAAAATTGTGATATATGAAGGCTTCATGGGAACTCTTGTTTCCTGGATATTAAAATAATGTGTGATTGAAACTCAATTGGGTCCCAAACAAACCATTAATTTAGTGAATAAATATGTGATATTCCATGATTAATAAATAAATAATAATTGTGGAATCACAAAAAATAACCATTATTGATCCTCATGTTCTAGCATGACACCATGGATTGACATTATCTATTTGTCATTTCATAGAGTGTATATAAGAATATAAAACACTTATGGAGAAGAAACCTTTTCATATACCACACCTTTAAATCATATATTCTTTATCCAATGTTGATGTTTATCCCTAACATGAGATACCACCTATGAAATTATATCAATCCCTAGAACCATAAGAAATGTTATACTTCCAAGGGGTAACATCCCTTACAAATAACCATGTATCAAGACTCTATTACTCAATGGTCATATATCATTCCATCAATGGAAACCTCTTCCATGGGGTTATTCATATTTTACATACATAATAAGGAAAACATATTTATTATGAACTAAAAGGTTACAACATATATACTAGGTGATATACCCCCCATAAAACATCAAGTCAAACCATATGTTTTGGCCACATCATAAACCCCTCAAATATCTCCCATGATGGACTCTAAATTAAATTTCTAAGAACACATCATAGAATCCACACTAGAAAATTACCATTGACCATTAGTTTTTTGGGTGACACCATATATTGATGATACATGTATCTCTAAACCACCCTACTCTGAGATCATTATAAAACTAGTGAACCCACAATGGTACACTAGGAAATATCATACCTTTGATATCCTATATGTTATAAGAAATTTCATTCCCATCCCTATGATTGAATCCATCCCCTCATTTGGAATCTAGTCCATTTATATTATAATGAACATATATATGCCATGTTGGCTACTTATAGAACTATACAAGCCTCACCCATGTGAAATGGGATAGTTTATATCAATCATCCACATGGTATTTAGTCCTCACACACCTGACTGATCCGTTATCTTTCTATAATTTAACAACATATCACTCACAAACTATTGGGGTGGATAAGCACCCTAAAGTAATCTCAACATTTCCTTAGGCTATAAGGTATCTCACGGTCCCCATAAAGTGAATATTTCAACCATCTATCTTAATTCATCTCAAACCATTGACTTTAGATAAGTATGGGTAGATATTTCTATAGATGTTATATCTCATTAATTTCATTTTATTTAATTTATACCATTCATGTTCCACACATCCCATGATACATACAATTATTTCTAGTTGAGTAACTTGACCTATGCTCATGCTTAATTATTGACCTTGAATCGGATACTAATCATTCATATTAATATTATTTTATTTATATAGTTGACATAAATTTAAAATCATAATAGTCTTAAATGTAGAGACCAAAAACCACATGCATACATAAATAAATATATTTAAATAAAGGGGTATACGAAAATAAATACCTTCCTCACTCAATTTAATTTCATTTTTTACATATTCGGAAATCTCTTGACCATACATTCTAAAGTCCAACTTTCATTGTCCATGTACCGAATTCCCTATATGAATCCAAAAATCCCAATATAAGATTATGAAACTTTTACAATAAACTATTTGAGTAAATTGTAGCTTCTTATTTTTTCATTATAATTTAATTTAAATCCTTACAAATGCCTTAAATATCACAGACCAATATTCGTTCATTGAAACCTAGAGAATCTTTATGTGTTCCTCTTTGAATAGGGACTTGAACCTAAGACACACAAAATCCATATCATTAACCACTAACTCCAGAAACATTTAAGATTAATTTATTAAAAACATAATGGAAACTTCGCAAGAGACAACCTTAATCGAAATTACATATGGAAACATGTGTTCATAATCATGGGAAGACCTCTAGATATGTTGAACCAAATCCCAATCATATCAGATCATTTCCACATTTCTCTAATACAAATCATCATTAAATCCCAACCACATGTAAAAAAAGTAGAAGGTATGAAAGAGAAAGAAAACATCAAGACAAATAGGTAGAAATGTACGGGGAATAATGATAAAAATTGAGTTGGAATCATGTAAACCCGTATGGGATTGAATAAAGGAAGGTTCCAGGACTACTAGCCATTATCATAAACCCACAAACAGTAATTGTTCCTAAGAAAAATGGTTGGATTCCTTAAAATTATGATTCAATTACCATTTATAAAAAAATCGACATCATTTTTTTGATGAGACCATAGGGGTCATAGTGTGACCACCCTAGAGAAAAAGGAAACTCTTGAGGGAATATTGTCCTTTGTGATGTGATCTGATTCACATAATTCCTCAGATGTCATGAAATACAACTTAGTGGGGATACCACATCTCCAAACAACAACATCATGCAACAATCATGTCCCATGGTGGTATTCTTCATTCCACCTCTCAAGTAATGGACCACTCGCCTCTCATGATAATATTACTACCCTATTGTCCATCATGTTGAGACATATGGGTCATGTCACAAACATCTACTGGTGATGAATTCCCACAATGTATCTATACTCTCCTAGATATTCACTTAACCCCTTTCCCCCTAATACATCATTCATGCCTTGTTCATCATCAAAAACCATCTCCTTGAGTGTTCATAACTCTTAGAATTATGATCCAAATTCATATTTCCAGAAAAACTCCAACTCTATGAACTAAAAATTAAAATTCCCAATGAGTTTTGAAAATCATTAAGAATCATGGATATATGACCTCCCAACCATAAATCTCATCATCCTTGAGAATTATAATTGTTCTTAAAACCATAAATACTGACAAATTGTAGTCTTTATTTCATTCTAAGTTAGCAATGTTATATACTAAAATGTTTAATGGGAATATTTCTTGAAACTCATATCGCAAGGTGGACTTCACATCAAAAAATGATCTACCAATAATTATGATCAATTAATAACTAAGATGAAGCTTTAAACTTCCATCTTCCCTAATACAGCAAGGTTTCACTCTTCAATTCATCACTAGGATTATAGATCTCCCCACATCAAGACTCTTCTCATAAGGGGTGGTTCTAAGCCCCGATGATTTTCACCAAAAAATTACCTATTGAAATACATTACAAATTCTCCCCTAAATAGATCAGTTGTAATTCAAACTATCAAAAAAAATTATATTTGAAAACATATTCTAGTCCACCTTAAAATTAATTATCTCAAAACATTAAATTGTACCCACCGAAGAGTTATCACATCAACCGATTATGATCAATCTGATGCACCCTCAGATCAAAATAAAATTTTTCTCAAGTTTGATTAAAACACAAAACCACAATTAAAAGACAAATGCATGTATTAAATATATTATTCACTAAGAATATTGATAAAACGTGACCCATATTCACACTTTTATCCTAGTGTCATCTCCATCGTCCAATGACTAACCTCCTCACACTAAAAATTGTTCCCATTTTATGGTTGTACCTTCAGAGTAGACATTCAATCCATTAGTACATGTAATGACTTGATTTAACCATCTCACTCATATGAGAGCCCCAAAATTATGAGCTATGTGATTCCCATCCTTGACCCACTAGGATCATCACCATCGGCATCCACTAAATTTCAATTAATAACTAGGGTCACACTCACCATGTACACTAGTGAACTCAACTCCATATAACTTCAATTATAATGCTCCTCGAGCACCAACCCTTAATGGGTTCCAACATCACATACATGTATCTCATTCTAATACATGCTCACAACCCAACCAAACACTAACATGATCTATAATTGGTCGCATCATCGTCATTATAGACCATTTATCATATACCCTATGGGAATCAAATCCTATGATAATTCTATCGATTCCCATCATCCTTATCCTAGAAAAAATAATTTATCTAACCATAAATCAAATTTTATTCTAGGTAACTAGATTAAACTACCTTGATCAAAGCCAAAAAAAAATTATTTCATTCCCCCATTCGACCCAATTGTTGAACCCAACTCCCAATCCCCTGATTTTCAAATTCTTAAAACATGACTCATGTTCAAAATCAAATAATTGTATCTCTCATGCATGTTGATCATATATAAACATAAGTGACATAGTGATTTCTTTATTATAAACTCAGCATCTCACTCATTCCCTGGAATGTCACATGATCACCTATAAATTTTCAATTGTCACTAAAATATATATACTTATTCTCTATCCATCATGGATATGAATTTCTTGGTTCATTACCCTCAAACTCATCTGAATCCACACCGAAAATAAATAGCCTTGGAATCCTATAGATATTACATTCAAAACCTACCATTGATTCCAAAATCACACAATGTTAGTTATATCTCAAAATCTCAAAGAATCACTATTACTATTCCTTAAGACCGATATCACCTTACAAGGGGAGATCTCATAACCCAAAGTATTTGTCCATATTTATCATCTCTAAGGAACTCAATGACTTCAAAAAACCCTTCTCTTAGGTTACCCTCGTATACACTACTCTGCTCAACAATACCCTTATCCACATCTTAATCAGACTATGCATAATGACCTAGTTACTTAACTAATTCTCACATAGAACATGATTCATAGGAAATATATTAGATCATATTTTAATTTTGATAAAAAATTCCCATTCCAAAACACCCCTTCAATATCCAAACATATATTTTACCAGCGTTACATGTCCAACCACCTCTCCTCCATGGAAAAAATCCCCATCATGATTATATTTCTGATACTACCACTTCATTTACCATGATATAATCCACACATATTAGTAAATCATCCAATGGATATCTATTTAAGGTATACCACAATCATATGGTTTGGTAATGTAGATTCCCTCCAAGTTTACTTATTGGAAAGTACCATATGAGATTTTATTGATGATTTAAATAACCTGCATATTTCGTTTTTCCTAAACTAGTATCAAAATTAACCACAAGGGGATAATCATGAAGGAATCCAATTACCTTACCAATATACTTGACATCTCTATACATTTCTTAAAATAAAAATTTCATAGCCATCATCATGAAAAATAACATTTAAGAATACAAATAACATATCATATGAGAAAAATATGTTGTGGTTCAACTATGTAAAATAATGCCACCATGTTATATGAGAAAATTTAATATAATTGATTATTGAAACATTAAATATATTATTTTGACATATTCAATAACTGAAAATTTTTCAACTACTGTATCAATCACAAATAAGCACAAGTATGTTTAGATATTCATATGTGCCGAAAATATTTCATGTTCATAAGAACTTTTCCTATAGGACAATATCTAGAAACTAATATATCATAAAAAAACAAAAGATTGGTTTCTAAGTGACATAATTCATTTATAAAATTAAAATAATAAGAAAAAAAATGTTATAGCCCTAGGAAAAATAATTCAAATTAAAAAATATTTTCATGATGCATAATTTTGAGGTCCACCACAATATTTGATATATTAAATGATCACCTACTAAATATATTCCAAAATAGTAAAACAAATATTTTATACAGCTTCATAATGTATCACCAGATAGATATCAATGAAAATTATATATAAAGGCATCATCATGTGACATTAGGTGTGCCTCCTTATGTAAGAAAGGATACAAACTAGAAGTTATGTTCTATGAAGTCACCATAGGGAGATTGTACCCTTATATAATTTATATTGTAGAGGAAAATAACCCAATTATCATGTAACATAATGAAAATCAAATTATAAATCATATATATACTAAAATTATAAAAACTAATTTAATGTGGAAGCATAAAATCATATATACATATTTCCATGAATGGATACATCAGCTGATCTCTCACTGGGTTGATGACATATAAAATATTAATAAAATAATAAAAATATATTGAGGCTCAATAATATTTTCCTGCCACCTCATCCCAGTCACTAGATTAAATCTATGATTTCCCTCTATATCCTGAAACTATGAGCATCTTCCCTACATGAACCTGTAATAATTGAAGTCTTCTCAGGTACCAGAGTGTTATGGTTTCCTATGAAGGGTATGTGAACAACTCACTAAGATACCACTAAAATTGTCACAAACATAAAAATAAATTTAGTGAGTGGATATGTTATATTCTCAACTAATTAATTAACAATAATTATGGAATTGTAAAAAAAATCATATTCATTCATAAAGTTATAACATAACACTCGGTATTAACTATACCTATTTCGGTCAATGCCTTAGTGTATCTAGCAATATCAACAATCAAGGGGGATTAGCATCTTTCCTTAAACCTATACATGGATATCATTACATTTTTTGATAGTTCTAGTCTATTAATTATAATTTTTAACCGCCTAATAGAAATATACCCATCCTTGAAATATGAGAAACTGACCTAGGAGAATATTCCCTCTCCTATAACTAAAAGATATATCATACATTTGGGGGGATACATCCCCTTCCTAGAATAAGGTATCAGGCCTCCATTACCCATTCATAATATCCCACCTTGGTTTCTAGGACCTCCATTCACACATATATATATATATATAGAAAATACACCTACCTAGGGTAACATCCTCCATGGAACCTCACAAGATACCACATATATACCTTATGGTGAACACTCTCATGAACCTCAAGTCAATCCTCATGGTTCGACTAACATCTTTAACATTTCATATGACTCCAATGCTAGCCACTCATGTTAATTTCCTAGAGATCATCATTAAATGAATCATATATTATCAGTAGGGGATTTTAAGTTCTAATGTGGGACCTAATATCAATGATAAAAATCTACCTAATCTAATCCACTCCTATATCAATATAATATTGGGGTACCCATTGAGGTCCTGTCAATGATATAGTAGCTCATACACCCCACAAGAACATTAATTTTTTGTACTTAAACTGAAGGTACTTCCACTCATAATGGAATCAAGCACCTGGACATTATAATACAACATTTCAATACCAATTGGTCTTCCTAGGAAACCGTACCAGCATCACTCTATAGAGCTTGCATTGTTCCAATATCTCATACCAAGACATCCTAGGTTATTCATCACATACCCAGACTATCCAAGATATTCCTAGGGAATACCAACTTCGAACACATATATTACTGTGGGAGTAACATAAACACTAAAATCATCAAAACTAGCACTCCAGATTTAAATAATCTCAAGGGTCTCATAGGTCCAATCCCTTGGCCATCTATCTTAATTCAACACTCACCTCTACTTAGATATCACTAAGGGTGCTTATCACATGGTCCTCTATATTAATTTCATTGCATTTTATTTAATATATACCACTCAAAGTCTATGAATCTCATCGTATACATTTTTATTGATTCATCAATCATCGAGGAACATGGATCTAAACCATTTCTCAATGTTATGTTGTTACCATCAATACTTCATCAGTTAATTCATACTTACCTGATTTTTGTAGAAAATTTTATATTTTATTTTGAACTTTAAACACCCTCAGTGGTGTGCCTACATTTAACATGCATACATAAATATTATTAAATATTAATGGGGTATTAACAAAGGTCCAAAACAACATTTTATGTCAATTTCATTTTATTACAACTTAGAAGCTCCATCCAAATCATTCCCAAGTCCAATGACCATTGTCCAGCCACCGAAGGACCTATATCAATCAACAATACATCAAAATTATTTAGAAAAAATTTATTATTTGTTATTAAAGTAAATTGTATATATTTATAAATAATTTTTTATGTTATTTAAATATTAATAAATTCATAAAATCCCACAGATGAATATATTATAACTTAAATCTTGTAAAATGGGGTGTGGTCAACTGTTATAAGGAACCATAACATAATCCACACAAAATCCAAATAATTGTCTAATAATTATATTGGAAATTCACTAATAGTTAGAAAAAAATTCTAAATATATTGTTTTTGATGTCTCTTAAACGAGATGGTGTGGGATGATATTTCTTTACCTTAAAATTTTATCTACCTATGTTTATAAAAACAAAAAACATATTGAATAATGGGGAGTGAAGAGAAGAAGGGAAATAATGGTTGGAATCACCGGAATAGCCTCCCCATCAGGATATTGGACCAAAGAACACAGGGGTTACAAACCTAAATGTATGATTCTTCCTCCATAGAAAAACCCTCATACCGTAGTCAGGCTGTGTCTACACCTAATGTATACGTAGTGATCAAGGCCCCTTTGGGCTTCATGGTGTGACCTCCTACACCACATGCCTCTCATGGAGCAATACCTCTAATAAAAAAGGACAACCTCTCGACTAACACCATCTTGGTTTAGGCCCCCAGCTAATGTAATGATTTCATGTTCTTATAATCATTGTATGGATATAATAATATTCAATTCACACATTTTCCCATGCAATCCATGATGATTTTAGTTTCTATAGGTGATGAAATTTAACAATATGGTAGGAAATGACTCAAAATTCACGTAAGCCCCCAAAACCTCATCCATTCCTCCTCCTCATACAAAAAAATATCCTTGAGAAGTATTGAATATCAAAATTATACTTGTTGTCATGATTTTAAAAATAATCCCTTTGTTGAGAATTTTTTTAGAAATTATGATAGAACTTTTATAACTCATAATGGAAATGGATTTTATATTCACCCATTGATTTCTCAATATTATCATAATTTAGACATTACCATGATCATTATAAGTAACCTTTACTTCTTTTATTAATTCATAAAAATAAAATTGGCTTTATTAATATATTTTAAAAACCTTATTCTAAATATTATGTCCATTTTATTTTACTCAATTTCAAAAAGAGGAAAAATTAATTTTAATTCAAAAATGTATAATGTAGAGAATTTATTTTAGAAAATTAAATTTTTATGAATAAAAAGTATTTACTATTATTCAATTCGAAAAAAATAATTCAATTAATGTTACATTATATATATATATATATCAAATTATTTCATTAAATTAATTATTTTATATTGATCAATTTATATTTTTAAGATAAATATACTTGATATTTATAAAAATACAATTCATCAAAAAATAGGGATTTCAAATATTTAATGATTTTATACCTAATTTTTATAAGTGATTAAATATTTTATAATTATAAATAATCTAATTTTTATAAAATGAAATATTTTTAATTTATTTATAAAAAAAATTTAACTAAATATAATTAAAATAATAAGAACACATGTAAAATTTATAAATAAAAATATGGTTATTTCCTCTTAACATCTAAATACAAAACAAATCAATACCTCTGCCCAGTATCTAAGATTAATTTAATAAATGGTGATATTCACATGTGGCTATCATCTATCATGGATCTCAAAGTGATTTCCAAAAGCTTGAAATTATCCCCTGGTTGATTTTTCCCAAGTCATAATTGATAATTCATAGTTTAGGCTTGCTATAGGGAAAAAGCTAGTGCCACTCCCTCCTTCCAAAATTCATAAAAATGAACATTTTATAGTAGAATTTAACTATATAATGTAATTACTTATGTGTTCTATGTAGATTTTATAATTGCGTTACTTCAATTTAAACTTTTCGAATCAATTTTGACATTATACTGGTTAAATTTAATTGTTATAATTTATTCTCAGTAATATTTTGATTATATTTACTTTTACACATGAAGCAAATTATCTATCTTGAAAAAAATATTTTATGATAATTCAATACTAAAATAATGGGTCGTTACATTCATCACCCTTTCAAATAATTAATTACTCTAAATAACATTAATAAAATAATAACATTTGATGGTAGTTTTTTCTAATTACATATTTAATTTCACACACAGCTTCTATAAACATATTATTTCACAATACATTATTGACATGGTCGGTGGTCTTGTTCAGTAGTTCTTTATCTCTTCAATCCAATATCTCTATTTTTTCTCATCAATAGAGAGATCATGATTGAATTAAAAAGCATTCAAGTTTAGTTCAAGTATTTGATATGGTATATACTTCATTAAAAGTAATCATTGATAAAATTATACACCAAAGAGAGGTGTTCTGTAAGAACTAAATGATAAACTATATACCCTATACAATAAATAAACTCAAAGAGACTGATGTTTAGGTCTCATATTTACCTTCATCAAAAATAACATTACCAAATTATAAGGATATATTAGAAAAAATTATTTATCACCAACAAATCTTTCAATATCTATTCAATTATTATCATCAAATTTATTTGATCAAAAACATGATTATTCCATATATCACAGAATTATTTTCACTATCACCTTCATTTCTAGGACATAATCGGGTTCTAAGTATTATTTTCATGAACTTAATCATGGCATGTTCTTGTTTTACAAATCATCCCAAATATACTCCCACATGAAACAATTTTAAATCTATTATAAATAATAAATTATATGATAACTTAGAAAATGAAAATATTTTATCTCAACATCAACAAAATTTAATTCTTTAGGATATCAAAATATATTTTATTCCTTGAAAGGTCCTTTCTAATTGATCATTTATTTACGTATAATAAGATATGGTAAATATTGTATATTTATCTAATACCTACTAAATACTTATCCTAACTATAGAGGTTATATTGGGATCTTGATCAAATTATAATTGAATATGGTATTTTATAGAGCCTTTCCACCTACTTATTTTATAACGTATCATATTGGATGAGTGAGATATATTAATGAATAAAAACAAAATGTGTAGAATTTATAAGTCAATTAAACACTACCTTAATGTAATTATACACTAATAATGACTTTTAATGACTGTTGAAATATACATGGTGACATTCTCCCATTTCCATACATTTATAGGTAATGGTTGAAACATCCCATGAGATATCTGAAATTCTAACTTTACTTGTTAGAATACCATGAATAATGATATATACTTTACAATATCACTTTTCAGGTTTTCAACAAGAAACAATTATTTATATCACCATAAATAATTGTGATTCATATATAAATAAATAACTATGATCTATATTCATCGTCTAATACAAACTTCATCAATTACTGTTATGAAGGGACACATTTCTATTTCTTGATACATAGAAATTAAACATTATAAAATTTAGACTACATATTAACTCCTACATTCTTATGAATATCTATATCATCATTCTTGGCCTACATAATATTTAAATATATATATATATATGGTTGATCAATAATTTCAGAATGGTTGGATTTCCTTCTATCATTTATAATTATCATATTATTACTTTGAATATCTATGAGGATTGGTTCTCCTTAAATACTTCTCAAGTATAGGGTAATTTGATGATTTTTTTCTCAAATCATCTTATACCCTATAATACTTCACTAGTTTTAATTTATAGAGAAATCAGAGCTTTTTATTAACTCTAGACATATCCTTTAGTACAACTTCATCTCTATATTTTTGAATATATTCATTAAGATTATTTATTGTTATATTTAAAATATTTTTCACAATAGATATAATTTGGTGAAATTTTAATGAAATGATTACTTACACTATCACCATGTGATGAATCCTATAATATTTCCAATGAAACATTAATTCCAATAATGAATTAGCTATTTCATTTAATCATTAATAAGAACATAGTTGTTTTCTTCCTTACAGTATCATGGTATACAATTACATTTCCCCATTGTAGGTTAATTTGTGTATTGGTGTAGTGACCAAACACCACATTTGTTCCTTAAAACATTCTTAAAATTCTTCAGAATTGGGTATCTTGACTACAATTCAAGATTAATTATTAAAAATTTTAAAAATAATTAGTAATGTTTCATAATGCTTGTATAGTATCCAGTTAATGATTGAAATTGAACATCTCTATCATATAGGTTGGTCTAATCCATTATTCAATCACATATTTCTCTTTATGATCCACTAATATATATGCTATTTTAATTACATGGCATATGAAGTATAATTTTGGAAAAATAAATCCAAACATAATTCACTTGGCATATAAATTTTCATTTAGTAATGCATTTACACTATAAAAAACTGATCTTCTTATTCATTATTACTCTTTAAATATATTATAATATCCTCAAAAAAGACTGCATTAAATTTTTGGTGGTAATATTCAAAGACTCCACTCATTAGATCCAAAAAAAAATAAATGGTAATTTGTATGTTCTAAAGGCATTAAAGTTAATTCATGATGTCAATAACATTATGTGGAATTATATATTGGGTCTATCTTTTTTTTAACCCCTTAATAAATGGTTTCCATATAGTATATTGACATTAAAGAAGTATTGATCCCCTTTAAATTGATTAAACAGGTCATCAATATATTGTGAATAATAATGGAAATTTATCAGGAATTTTCTATATTAATGATAATCTATGAAAAGTTTTTTTTAATCCATCCTTATTTTTGAAAAATAGGACTGATGCACCTCATGGTGGGTGAAATGGTTGTGTGAGACCACTATTTAGATCATCAATGTTTTTCTTCAATAGTTATTAAAAATAAACTGGTTCAATTCTATATGGTCTCCTAGATATTGGAGATGAAATTTGGTAAGATTTCAATTTAATAAACAATATCTAATTTTATGGGAATATCAGGGAACTATTCATGAAATATGTTAAAATATAATATTTCAAGTAGAATACCTCCAATACTGGTTTTATACTAACAAAATTGAGTAATGTTTACCTCAGTATTAGGTATCAAGACCCATATTATAAACTTTTATTCCAAAGGGATATAAAAATAATCCCATCATCCATATTTTATAACATGATGATTTGAGATATGAAATTAAATTTCTATACTATGAAAATTGAAATGATATCATAGTAGAGTAATGTAATCCTTGCCAAATATTTCATAAAATTCCACCATGGGAAGAAGAAAAAGATATGTAGGAAGTATCTTCCCACAATCCTGGATTTGGAAATAATTTTCTAATATGTGTAAAATAAACACATCACATGTGTTTAAAATGAATTTTCAATATTCAATCTTTTAGATAGTCAAAAAAATCCAAATGAACATGAATTATATTAAATAATGTAAAGAATAACAATAAAATAAAATAAAAATTAGAACTATATTGGGTTATAATTATACCTTCTAACACATTATTGTTATGGTCTACATCAATAGTTTTGATTATATAAGATCTTATTTATTCACTTGATCATTATGGTTTCTCATGCCTATTATCCTAAATATCCCTTATCATTGGGAATTTATTTGGTTAATTCCAAAAAAACATGAATTTGAATCATTGAATTGGAGGTGGAAACATATTTAGGTCCTTATACTCTTCAATTTTCATAATAAAATTCTTCAAATTTCATAAAAAATTGTGTGAAAGATGGTTTCTCTACCATGTATAAACATATATTTTACCCTTTAATGAAATTTCTCATGTTCTTCTTCCCAAAAGTTTTCCATTATGGTGGTTGAAATTTTTTCCTCCATATGACATATCATTTTATTTCATTAAACATTATTTTCCTTTTTTATCTCCAAATCCATGGGAGAAATAACAGTCCCCAAATTATGTTTCTACCTTAAACATATATTGAAAAATTTATTCATATCTTTCAAAATATCTTATATTTAATTCAATCAAAAGATTTGGGTTTTTGTAAATAAAAAATTATATAACCATGTTATAAGGTTATTAATATAACAGGAGGCATACGATTCAAGTCATAGAATGTTTTATTTATAAGTACCCATGGATTTACCCTCCATCTTTTTCAACTCTAGGAATTATCTGTCCAATTATTAATAAAGAGTTTGGGGATAATATTTGGTTAATAATATTTTATTAAACTCCATGAATTCCATATATTTTACTTCTTCTTTGAACATGATATTCATAATTATTTTCTACCATTAGTCAGCTTCACCATCCAAGAGATAAATATCTAAAACAATCATTTCATCATTAGAGCACTAGTGAGTGAAAAAATATATTTTCTACGACTTTAGTACATTGATCAATGATTAATGCTTTGGATTCCCTATTATAGGAGGGTGGAACATGTCTTTTGAATGAATTTACTATATTTTTCTCTTTTTAACGAATGTTTTGGGGGTAAACATGATTTATGTTATTTTTCATAACATGTTAGAGAATTATAATTATTGTTTCCACTCTATATCCCAATCCATTAGGTTTCTCATTTTGGAAACCATTTTATATTCTATTGCATTAATTTTCACATATTTATTAGATGTGAGAGATATTTAAAAAAATGAAAAAAGCTTTTACAAGAGAAATAAATTATAATATCTTACAAAAAGCATACTGAACAACTATATGGATTTGAAAATTATGTTTCTTATATATAACTATATAAACACTATATTTTATCTTATGAGTGTTTTCATTAAACTATGGTTTATTTACATCCTATTCTATTATTATTCATAAAAAATACCAAAAAATAAAAAATCCAAACTTAAATACTGACTATGATGAACAAAAAAACATGCATATATTTTGTATCATTATCATAAAATTATAATTACATTTCTCAAATAATTACATAATATCAGAGCCAAAAGGATTACATTATTCGGAGTGCAATTACATAAATGAATTATTAAATGTAATTTCTTCAAAATCTCTCACTATAATCACTACATAATAAATTTACATTCACGTATTCTTTTATATAATTTTCTATAGAAGTATAAATTAATTGGACTTAGAACAAGAACTTATTTATAGAACCTTGTCAAAGATTCATACTAGGATATATCCTAATCATGTGATAAAAGATGATCATGGGATAAATATCCAACTAAAAGGATTATGTTACCATAAAAATTATCCTTATTTAATTTTTAAAGGATATATAAACTCAAAAGATTAAATATTTACCATGATGTAAGAATACAGAAACAAAAGACAACAATCATGATCCATATAAGATAATAACAACATGTTTTATAACATGTGAATTTGTAATAATAATTAAAAACCTTATAATATATTAGTATTAACAAATAATTGCATCATAAAAATTATGGAAGAGGTATCAAAACATGTTCCCTACAAGATAGAGGATCAGTGATCACAACTACTGTTACATAGTGGATCGATTATCATGACTCACACCCATTAAATATATCATGATATATAAATATTTAACTAATTGATTAAATAGATATAAAGGATCTTTCGTATAAAATATTGATAAATTATACATATGTTTAACATAATAAATTAGTAATGAGAATCATCGTGAAAATTACATGGGAATAAAATGAGTTTGACAACATTTCCAAATGATATCATATAAAATTCCATCAAGAGTAAGATTAGTTGATGAAAAAATAAATCAACCAAATGAAATAAAACATATACAAAATATATAATAACATTTAATATTAACAAAAAAATAGATAGATCATTTAGAGTTATAGAGGATAGGGGTAGTGATGTTATGAAAAAAAAATTCCGAAATCATTTTAATCATTTTTATAATAGTAATAAAACAAACTATCTTTCAAAACAAATTTTAATAAATTTGGAAGAATGAATTTATAAGACAACATAATGACATATTACCCAATCTTGGAACCTCGAAATGAAATAAATTTTTTTTAAATACATATTTATAAAAGATGAATATGTAACCAAGTGAAATGAAGTCATTTTATTGAATCCTCTAAATCATTTTCATTTTATTAAGATGAAAAATACAAAAAATATTATGAATTTAAAATAAATGTTAGTATAAAACAAAATGAAAAATTAACAATTTATATAGAAGAACATTATTAATATAATATAATTTTAATGGGAATTGAGGAAATGATATAGTAGATATGAGGATAATTTTTCTTAACAATGTCATCTTTATGAGAATAAAATCCCAAAATAAAGAATATTTTGATGTAAAGATGTAATTTCACTAGGGAAAATGAGAAAACAACATATATAATATATAAAGGTAATAATTAAAAAAAACATAGGAGAGCATAGTTAATGGATATGTTTTATGATTCAACAAAAAGGAAATTGAGGCAGGAAAACCATTATAGTAGATTATTTCTTAGTCGGATGTCCTCTAACATCATTTACAACAATCATTTACAAGAAAAATATATATTTTATGGAGTTATTCATATTCTGTACCGTTAATATTAATTATTATAAAAATTAGTTAAATATCTACTACCTAATATAATTTAATATTTTTCATCAATATTAAGAGTTTTAAATGTTAATTATTTGTTTTTATAAAAGAGTTATGTAAACCGTTCAATGATAACGATTTAATTTTATGTTGATGAGTAATGTTACTAAAATATACATTCAATAATGATTTATTAATTAATAGGCCCATCCAATGGGATTTTCAGATATGGTTATGCATCATGAAATCCATAACACACTCATTAGAGTAATATATTAGAAATAAAATGTGGTATTTCAATAATGAGTGAAACAATATTATTATGATACAAAAATAGAAAAAAAATATTTACCAATTTATTTCTTATATAATAATTAATTTAGATTCCATATTATTCTCTTAAAGTCCCATATATTATATAATTGGATCTTATATTATATCTTGAGAAGATATAGAGGTTTTCGGTAGTTGATGATGAACATATGGAAATAATAGGAAAGGTTCATAGTTTAAGTGTACATTAATTACTAAATATAAAGTAATCATGTCACATGAAAGTAGGTGTTCTGGTGGATTTTTTTTTCATTTGAGCAAATTGTTTAACCATGTGAGTCCCCAGAAAATATATGTTGGAAATTAGGATTTGGTTTTGTTTCTAACGAACTGCTCATGCAATGTTTATCAAACTGTGCAGCTAGTGAAAGGAATGTTGGGAAAAAAATTCAAAGGATATAGGTTGAAACATGGTTTGTGCATGGATTCATAAACAACACGGCATAACCGTGTGACCAGATCAGAAACCCTTATAATAGAAAATTTAACCTGATTCCCTTGGAAATTTTTAACTATATTCTATTTCTTAATACTGATTAACCCAAACGAAACCATCTATAATGATCTAGAGGATTCTACAATCAATTTAATGATGAACCATGATCATTTTTTGTGGATCTCATAAAATATTGTTCTATTTTTCATATATTATCTTCTTGAATTTATATATCATTCCTTTATCTTCTTTTCCCTTGTACTGTGAAACCCATTTGGGATGTAATAACTATATCAAGAGGATATTATGTGTAATTTATTCTTTTTCCTATGTATATAGTATTTTGAGGACTTTATATCCTCATTTTAAATCATCACACTCTATGCGGACTAATTATCCCCATTTGTAATTGTAGGTATCTCTATACAAGTCTCTATCTCATGAATTACTGGATGTTCTTACAAATTTCTTAACTTTATTTATTAAATTTATTTATTTGATATAATAAATAATTGATTTATGAAATTATTATTGTGTGTAAAAAATGATTATATTATTTAAAAATGTTTTATGAATATTTTGTGTTCAATAGAATTCATTACAGACATTTTTTACTCAAAATGGATTTTCTTGCATGTGAGAAGTGATTATTTGTTATTAATTTTTTTTTATAAAATTGTGATCATATTTTAATTTTCTGTTTTTTTCTAAAAACATTATATTAGGAACCTTGGGTGAGTCATATTATGTATATTGGATAAAATTAATTTATATGGAACCACTAATAGTTATTCATTTGATATTGATAGACATTGGTATGAGTCGGTATAGATAAGTCCACAGTATGATTGGATTTTTGTTCCAACATGTATACGAGTCCATATTCCCATAGGATAGAGCCCAACCATTACCTATATTTACACATTATATTATTTGTTCATTCATGATTATTAACAATATTATTTTTTAGTTTTTCTATTTTTGATTTTCATCATGTCATCTTCATTTTTATACATTTACTTGACGTATTCATAGCTTATATGAATATGATATTATTTAACAGAAAAGAATGATTTTTTACCAAATGGTTTTCTTTTGAAATTACATTATATATATATATATATATATTAAACTAGAACAAATGATTTAATAGACACAGATCCTATATAGAGGTGATGGTTGTATCTTACTATGCTTTACATATCACATCCACGTTTTCATTTTGGTGTTTTTAGTTATGTTTTCTGTCGGATAGGGGTAAAGGTAATTGTGGAATGTGACAGGGTGGATTCTATTGGTTGATATTTTCTATGTAGATATTTTTTATAGTGGTACTAGATATTCACATAGATACATGGTTTTAGTCTTGGATTTTTGTTGTCTCTAAGATAAAACATTTATCTTGGATTTGTATATATCAAGGTTGAGTTTTTTCCTTATTTATTATACTATGACATTATAAAATATCTTTTTATATAAAATACATGTTTTTCATTCAAGGTGAAATTATTCTCCTGTTTTGAATGTTGATACCCTGTTGCTTGTCTCCTTTATGTGGTGATTAGGAACACGCTTTGTGCCTTGTAGTAGGCCAGATTAAGTGACAACTGAGGTCTAGTCTAGTTGGTTCATCACAAAATTATATGAGAGGATTACCCAATCGAAAGTGTTTTGACACTTCCAAGTATTGGTTTACGGACTATTATATTAGTGCTAAGAATTATTGGGGCACATGGGGTTTATTACAATTAGGGAAATAATCACCACCTTTTGCAATGCTGATTGAGTTACTTTGGGTGTTAAGTATTAAAATTCCTTTTTATGATTTTTATGAGATATGGATTAACATTATGACCTATGATCCTAATTTGAATGTTTTGGTTTTCTTAGTCATTGTTCTAGATTTTGGGCACCAAAATAAAGAGTAATTAAGATGTGAGGGTAACCTGGTATGCCTATGAAATGATACACTGGTCAAATACATGATATTAGAAATGTTATCATGGTTGTGACGTTATTGAAACATTTACATAAAAATTTGTCTAGGTCTATCACGAATCCAAATCCCTTTTAATTTTTATAATACATGATTCATTGATTCATTAAGTGACTCTCCTTGATGGGAATAGAATAATGGTGGTTCCAAGGATATATTGATGTTAGAAATTAGTTTCTTATATTTGTTACATTTTTATACATCTGCAATATACATAGTTTATGTGTGAAAATGGATTTCATGGAAAATGTTTTTTGTTTTAAAAGTGTGTATTTAATGTTTTCTAGAAATCTTCATTATTTTATGGCTCAAATATTTGAAATTCATTGTTTAATCATGAAATAAAACAAATATTTTTAATTTTGAACTAGTTACTAATCTACATGTAATGATTTGACACAACATAATCATGTCTTTAATAGGCCTTCATTTTTTAAAAATAAATTTTCATAATTGTTATAATTATAATGATTTGTTATTTTGTGTTTTATTGAATATATATTGATTATTTTCAATGTGTAATATGAATGATAAAATGGTTTTGAGGGTGAAATTTTAAATGAAGAGTTGGGTTTAACCCCTACAAAAAGCATGTTTTATACAAGAATAGAAGTTTATTTATGGAATTTTAAATATGGGTAATGAAATTCAGGATGAATAATTTGGATTTAGATGTAAGAGGTCCTATATGGTAATTGAAACATTATGTAATGATCCAAGATTATATTATTATAGATTTATGAAATAAGATTACATTTTAGAGGGTTTTTTGTATATCTCATTTGAACTGTGTTTGAAGGTTTTTTAATCGAATAATTTTTAATTAGTTTTCTACTCTTTATGTTTGTTTTTATTAAAATTATCGTAATGTGTGTGCTTTATGCAATGATTTGTTATTTTTAATGACTTTTAATAAATATATGGGTCATATGATCTAACTTAAAGGAAATTTCTTGTTGTATATCTCATCAATTGATTTTTTAGTCTTCTAGAGATGTCATGCGTTTAATTAAGATTCTTTCCTCAAGAGTGGTATTTTCCTCTTATCATTATTATTGATCTGAATTAGAATGGTGTTGATGGATTTATATTATTATATGTTGTTCTATTATAGTTTTTAATGATACATATAGTGGTCGTCAAGCTTTATGAATTGTAAAGGACTAGTTTTCATGGATTCCTAGTGTTCTTCATGACAACTACTATCTTGAGTGCATCATATGGCTTGGGTACTAAAGTTATCAAGATCTATCTCTAAGGTTTTAGTGTGTTTTATGTTTTTGTATATCCTTAATTTTTGTTATATGTATTATAATATTTTGGAATCACCATTTACAAAAGTGTTCATATCTAGCTTCTTCATGCATAATTGTTTCATTTTAATATGTGTACATTATTTCTAAGTCTATCATTGTGGAAAAATGAAGTCCATATGATTTGATTTCGCATTATAATATTTGTGATACATGGTTATATGAATGGTTTAATAGGTTTAATTTGGAGACCATGTGTTCTATTGAATCTATCATAGGAATAATTTTAGTGCATTCGATTGAGAGATAGACATCTTGTTGTATTCTGCAAACCTGAGTTACCATGAATTCAGTCTCATGCACAATGACTAGATTAATGAAATTTCTTGTTCTGGTATTTACTAATTTGATATATCTCTCATGTATGATATATGTATTGAATATAGTGTTCTATATTGTGTATTTTGATGATCTTGTGGTGGATTAACCTGCTGTTATTTTGAATGTTTCATAGGGGAAGGTTCCTTTGGCAGGCTTCATCTCATTACATTGTGGTTGTTTTAAACATATAGAAAACTATTTTCCTCAGTTTCAGATGGGGGTATTGGGGGTTTCCATAGAATGGAAAGTGAATCCTTAATTATAATGTTGAATCTCTCTTATAACAGTGTATTTTATCATTTTCATGTAATTTTTTATTAAATCTAAATGGTTGGGAGAATCAAGATACGTATTTATCCTCTATATATACTTGCGTTGGAAAATCTGGAACCTTTTTCTCCTATGTAAAATTAGAAGATAGCTTAAATTCATCTCTATTATTTCTTAATAGTAATCTAGGATGGGCCTCGATAATGTTACTTTGAATTTTTGAGAATGGGGTTAGGATATGTCTTGACTTGAAGAAAAATCAGTAATAGATTAACTATTTTTTTCACTTATTACCAAATGAAAAGAATACTTATCATAGTGACCATTAATAGATAGATGTTTTATATTCTCTCAAAAAGTTGTGACACTTTCCACTCAGGGATAATATTTTAATATACACATATCATTGAAGACTAAATTGTACTTCTTCCTAGAGGAATCTAATCCTCTGATAGAAATATTAGTTTAGTGATTTTTGATCTTTGGTTTTGATATTTTTTCACCTCTCAAAATATTCTGTTTTTTCACAGACTTTCTAATCTGAGAGTTACCAATGAAAGTTTTGAAGGAATTGAAGGATGAGGTATCCTTGGTTAATCTGTTTGTCGAAATTATCTAGGTTTTGATCAAGGCTCTAACATGTTTTTACATTTACCTTCTAATGAATATGGTTCTTGCTTGTATAATATGATTTAGCTAAAAAATGAATTATATATTTTTCAAAAATGACACAATCAAACATTTAATGGTAGAGAAACCATATGTATTGGTTTCACTCTCTCAATGGTTATTTGTGTCTTCTGAGGAAGTTTCATATTTTGATGATTTGAGTCATGGATTGAATGGGTTTTATAATACTTCTAGTTGGTCTATAAAGTATCCAGTTTCTATGATATTTCATTATTTAGGACATTAATTGTAACACCTCGAGATTTTATGAGAAGTATTATTTTTAATTTATTTGATGTCTTGTGTTGTATGCTACACCAAGATTATCTTGCGCTATACGCAACATCATATTAGCTTGCAGTATACGCAACACTATTCTTAGATCATGTTACACAAAATTTCAAGTTCGCAACATTGAGTCTGTATATATATATATATATTCAATGTATAAATGAAATATGGTTGGACTCTATTATACAAAACAACAACAATAGAATCTTGCACTATACACAACCCTGTCTTGGTATGCTTTACACGCAATCGCGACCTTCCACTATAGCGTGTCTTGTACGCAATACCGAGTTTCACTAAACAATGATATGTTATTAAAATATTATATAAACAAGATGTTATAAATAGTAATACCCACTTTTTGAAATTTTATAAATATAATCGTGGACTTCATTTTTGGATTCGGAATATCAAAATTAGCCTTGGGTGAAATTTTGGTATTTTTCTAAAAACTTTCAATTTTTGATGAATAGTAAAATCACTATGTTATTGGTTAAAACCAAATTTTTATTTAAATATTAAATTATTTTATTTACATTTATTTTAGGTCAAAATAAATACATCTCACCTATATAAGGTCAATGTAATTCATTGGAGTAATTTTTAAATAATTTTAGATATATAAAAATTTTATTGACCTTTTGACCGCCTTTTATACACCCCCTAGGAGAATTTGAAAATTTACATAAAACATAATTTTACCACTTCTGTGAGTGGAATTAATAAATTCCAAGAGACTCAGTTGATATGAGTAAGTAAAATGTGGTTCAATGAGATGAAAATATTTTGTGGTGAATAGTAACTTTTTATTTTTACTTACCACGGTTATAAGTAAATATTGTAATTAAGGGTAAAAATAATATAATTATTACTTTAACACATGTATTAATTCTATTGGATAAGTTTAATTCGACCAAAAACAACCATATGAATATAATATTATCATTTAGGTCCAGTTGGATTAGATTAGGACATTTATTATTATTTAATTCCAAGAAGAGTTAAAAGAGTTTAAATAAAAGTTTAATAACTAAAAATTTTTTAATATAGGGTTATACATAAAATAAATTCAACTATAAATATTAATTAAAAATATAACAAGATTTCATACAAAATGGTATTTTTTTATAATTTTTAGACATTAAATAATTTAATTTATTTATGACACAATGATAATGCAATAATTACCTTAATAATGAAATATTAACATAATTGATGTTATAAATACCTAAATAAATGTAATTTGAGCTTTTTTATGAATTAAAGTACTTTTATAGATTCATATGAAATGTTATTGTTGATTAAATTATCTTTTTTTAACTAATCATGCTGCTATGATTTTGACAGAAATCAATTACCAAATAGTGTCAAAATTGACATAAAATAGTTTTTAAAACAAATATTATATTATTAATTGATATTATTTTCCTAAAAATATATGGTTCTACCAAATGACTTATATAATAATAATGAACCTCTTAGGGTCCATTTGGCTAGTTATAGTATGTATATTAACTATTTAGTGTAAGAAAACAAGAAGACATGGTAAAAGGTAAATTATTTAACTTAGAGTTAAATCTAAATGATAATGTCAAAATAATAACCTAAACATTTATAAAATCTTTTTATTGAGTAGATTTCGACCCATCCACACTTTATCTTCTAAATAAATCAATTTTGAGATATTATAAACCAAATATGACATTATTATAAAATAATATTTTAACTTTTTCCTCTTAAGGTGCCCCTTACCCCTCTTATAAAAGGGCACCTCCTCCCTCTTCTATTTACACAATTTTTAGCCTTCAATCTAGGCCAACACCTGCCCATTTCTCCTCTAAACTTCCCTAGAAACATTTTAGAGGTTTTTTTCTCCTCAAAAGACCAACTCTAGTGCCTTACTATTAATTTTAAAAGAGGTGTGTCGAAGAAGTGGTGATCTCTTATACCGATTCTATCAAGTTTTCTTTCATCTTTAACTTCAAATTATTTAGTTGTTTCATTATAAAGTAATAACATAATTTTCAATAATATACTGATATTTTATTATAAGTATGAAATAACCCCATTTCACCTTCTATCCATCCTATGAAAAACGAAATCACCGCGCGTGCATACATACGGGATACCGTCTCCATGCCGTGGTGTAATCTGTTTTTCCACCACCACCTTATTAGGATGGTTATAATGGTGTGAAGAATAACTATATATAGTTATTATAACATCATACTGATTCTGTGATATTATATCATACACTCCAATTCAATTCAATAATTATGGGAACGATACCATCGCTCGTGCGTACGTACGGATTACCGTCTCCATGACGCGATGAGATTCATTCTCCATGTTAACCATTCAAGAATGATTATAAATTATATACAATGAATAATAATGAAATATATGACATGATAAAGCTACTGGGTTTTTGTATATATATATTTCATCTACTTACTTCCATTCATGTCAATAAAGAAAGGAAAATAGTGTTCATGCGTACATACGGCCTACCATCTCCATGATTAGTGTATTTCATTTTATTTATCTACCTATTATATATATATAAACATATGTACTAAATATATATGATATATAAATCATTATTTAAATTCATGACGTATGTAAATCATGATATAATTAATAATAATATCAAGAACAACAAGTCCAAACACATACGATAAATGAAACGATTTTACCCAAAACGCTACATTAACATGGAATTAACCAATGAATGGGTAATCTAAACAACTAAGTGAAACATATATGGTATAATAACAATGAATATGATTCTGTAATAAGTAAATGACATTATTTAAATCATTATACAAAATGATCGGATATGTACGAATCATATCAGACCTATGTTAAGGGATAACTTTTCCAATCTCGTTTTTATCCGAGATTTTTTATTGGTACGCATTTACTGGGATTATTATTATCATCCATGCCCGTGTTTTATAAAATAAAATAAAGTATGTTTAATGTCCTATTTACCCATTTTAAAATTTTACCACATGTTATGAAAGGAATCTTACTTTTTTTACCACACGAGGAAGTTGTTGACTTTTCCAACAAAAGTACGAGGAGAATGTTATTTTTAAATTATATGGAATGAACAAATTTTTATGTTTTCATAACACCTCATTTTATTGAGGCTTACACTATAATATTGCATGACTGATTTCAAAAAAACACTTTTCATTAAAAATTTCATGGTATTTTGTGAAAAGAAAATGATTTTGAAGAAGAAAATATATTTTCTTCAAGAACTCATTTCAAGTGTTTTGTCAAAACTTTTTTCCATCTAAGATGACATTATTTAGTATAATTATGTTTCTAGTATAATTTATTTATTATTTACATGGTTTGATTATTCTTATTATGAAATGATATCCATTTTTTATATGGATTCTGTTATGACGGGATGATTTTTATGAAACCCATTTTATTCTTTGGGAAATGATGAATTATTTATGTTTATTTTGTGGCACAAGTAAGAATGATTTCATTATGAGATGGGTGGGACCTATATCGCCCTCCAATGCATTGAGTATAGATTAATATCTCATGAGATAGACATGGCTGGAATGGTAAGTTAATCTAGTTCAATGATACATGACTGGAATGAGGAGTGAAATCGATTTAGAAAGGGACTTTTTCCACAAAGATGGTCTTGGCAGCAATGCCTTGGCTACTATGGAAATAATATATTTTTCATAAGGGTTTTCTACAATTAAATGTTTTATTCCCATTCAAATTTATCATTATTTATGTTCTTTTATAAACTATTCCTTACGTACTTCCAAGATTTATATCACAACTCAAGATTTTGATGTGTAAACATTATGTTCATGTTTTGACGTTCAAATGTATATGGTTTGTTTTTTTCTCCATGCATACTCTTAATAAGAATTTGCGCTCTCCATTTATATGTTTTCTTTTCCCTAGGATATAAATAATGGTTTTAGGTAAGAAAAAAAATAGAAGATAATTATGGGAGAAGTTGAATATCCATCACCAAGATTAGAAGAATATATTCTGAGTTCCATAGACACTAAACCATTACGGTCCTTTGGTTTATTTTTTGTTATATATTAGGTATTTCAGAAAAAATAATGTAATGTACATGTATGTCAATATTGGGTCTCTAAATTAATGTAAGCGACCCAAAATGATATGTTCTATTGTAGATATTATATTATAGTTCCTTGACTATTACAAATATCAAGAGGAACACCAAATACCAGTTGTTTTGATTTTACCTTATCCATTCCATTGTGAATGATAGATAAAGGAAACATAGACCCCATAATTAATCAATCAGATATTCTTAATAGGGAATAATATATTATTTTGGGTGTTCAATGCCTAATTCTTGAAATAATATTATGTTTTTTCTATCGTGGAAGTTATTGTGGTATAAGTGCTTGATCTTTTTTATAATTAATGGGTTTCAAATCTCATTGGTATACCTAATGTTACCATCTTTAGTTGTTAGCCTTGTATTGAATTACCATTATAAAAACAATTAATCAGTGAGATTGTTTTGTGGTCAAATTCAAGAATTAAATTTAATCATTATATGAGTGTTTCGACTAGAAGAATCATCTTATTCTTAAGGATATTATTTAGGTGTGTATTAGAGATTTCAGGGATTTTTAGTTTTGGAATCTAACCTAATTACTGAACAAGGAGACACAAATTGAATTATTTTATGTAGAGAATAATATATCTCTATGTTTTTTGTTAAGGATTTGTGAACTTTCTCTGTTTTTACTAATTCTTATCCAGGATGATGGGGAATTTGTTGTTATATTGATAAACGTTGGTAGCAGATATGATCAACCATAAATATAATGAATAAAAATATTGTTCTATGTTGGAGTTTAATGAAGGTGGTTTATTTTATCATGGTATTTCACATAGTATAGGTTTCCATCATTTGGGTAAGTAGGGTAAGTTTTATATAAGGTTTTTTTTCAATTAGAATATCATCTAAAACCATATAAATGTGGATTATATTTTGGATTTACTTACTATATGGACATGGATTTACAATGTTCTTCATTTCTTATAATTGATGTTGTATCTACTAGACCCTTCTCGTGCGATTTAGGGGCAAGATATTACACTATATTCTGATACCTCAATTTTTGTGATCTTAAGATAGATATGGATTTCTATGATAAGGTGCTTCATGGAAAAATATTTCCTTTAGTATGTATAATGTTGTAGTATAGATGGGATATAACCAATATGTTAGAGTGGGTAACAATGATAAAGTGCTAGTGGAATTCCATTTTTTGGAGTCATATAATATTGTTCACATGCTAAGGGTAGAAAAATATATTATTGGGGAGAATGGTAATTCAATCTGTGTAAATATAATAGATTAATATAATCATAGTTTTTCTCATAAAAGGAATTAGTTATTTTCGAGAGTGAGGGGCTGGAAATTTGGAAATTTTGAAGTATGTAAGATATGGAAATATTTTATGCATGCATCATGTACTAACTATGTGATGACCATATGAAAACTGTGTGACATGTCATTGGGAGTTCTAGTTTATTATTTTATGGATTGAGCATAGTATGTCAAATGATTTATGTCCCAAGGAAAATTGTGCAGTAGTATTGGATTTTTCCTAGTGGTTTTTTCCCTACAAGAACATGGATATAAATTATTTTGGCTCTACCTAGAAAACTGTGTGACACTTTTTTCAACGGAAAAAGGCTACCAAATAGTTAGCAAACAATTTGTTAAACTGGGTTTTCTAACCATGTTCTTAGATCCGAACCTGTTAAAATAAAAAATTAATTCATATTATCGAGGACTTCTTTATCTATAATCACATCCTAAATCCTCATTATCTCAAACCACATATTCAATTAATATGTAGAGTCTTATACCCTTGACCCCTTGGTTATCATTGATTTTTAAGGTGAATCTCATCAAGGAATGTTTTTTTATATCAAATTTTCTCTCATGTTTTTAGATATCTCATTAATATCCTTCACAATTTTATCATTGGGACCTAATTGGGCTGTGATTTATATATCCATATGGTTTAATGGAAAGATGATGATGTTTCATATAGATCTGGGTTTGTGAGGACTGAAAATCCTCTATTCTATTATCTATGTTTTGGAAGGCATTTAGCTTTCAACTATTATCGTGTTAGGTGTATCATCAAATGGTTTAATCTAAAATAATATTTAATTTTCTTTTAAATTACATTATTTAATTTTGTGAAATTTATTTATATTATATAAAATAATTATTATTTTATGAAATTAATCATTAGTGACTTGAAAAACTGGCGTTTTGAAAAACATTTCATTAAAAATAGATTGTGTACATCATTTGTTGTATGAAATGACTCAATGATTATTTTGACTATAAAATGGATTTTATAGAATGAGATTAGTTATGAATTTGTTTTAAATTTTATCTAAAATTATAATAATGGTTTTTTTTGATATTTTTTAAAACATATTACATTGGGTACCATGTATGAATTTGGATTGGAACATATAAAAACCTTATTATTTGTTGAACAACTAGGCTTTATTCTTGTGATATCCATAGGCCATTGAATGATATCATATCTATATGATTCATGGTATTCCCGGCTTAGTTTTCCATCATGTTTTAGAGTACATATTCCGAAATGCTAGAGAACAACTTTTTATATGATTTATAAATGTTGGTATTATTACATGATTGATTTCATAGATGTTTATTTGATTATATTCCCATGGATGATTCTAATTATTCAGTATATTCGAAAATTCATTCAGTTTTAATATTCATATACTATATGAATATATAATTATTTAATGGAAACCAAATGATTATTATAAACAATTCATTCATTTAGAATTTCTTTATAAACTTTTTCTGTTTTAAATATAAAACATAAGTTTTAATGGAGATAGAACTTTTATAGATTATTTCGTGGTACCCTACTGGGATATAGTGATCACATAATAATTTTTTATTTTGGAATTTTTATTCTTGATTTTTCAAGATATAGGTAATTGGATTGGTTTCTATGGTATATCAGCTTCTCTTGGTTGATATCTATTCCATGAGGTTTGGGATGGTGGTGAAATATAGTAACAAAGAGACTTATTTTGGTCATGTATTTTTTTATATTTCTATAAAATAGTCATTTGTTTTTTTATATATCATGGTCATTTCATTATTCTTCAACATTAAACTCAAATTTATTATCTTATATTCTTATACATGATACATGGTGTTTTATCCTTCTAAGTGAAATAATTCCCATGGTATATAACTTTGAAACCCATGTTCTTATCACCAGAACCTTATGATTGAAAACATGATTTAGGCCTCATGGAATTCTATAACATGAGACATTTTAGGTAAACCTAGGTTTCGTAATCACATTACAGAACCATCCTTGATAAAAATTCATATTATCATTCAAGTATATAGTTAAACCGGTCCAAATAAGAACATTCTAAAATCAAAGTATGCGGCTCATTATGAAGTTATTATATAGTAATATCATCACAATATAATCATAATGATATTATTTAGAAAATAGTATAGATATGAATCATAATTTATAAGATATTGATACCTAAGATAAATCAAAAAGAATGATAATAAGTTATCACTTATAAAAAAGAAATTGTATCACCTCTTCGAAACCTTCTCAGTTTTGAAGGAATTTATGGAAATCACTTAGGACCAAAAGCTTCCAAACATTGAAGAGTATTATTATGTAAGGATGTATGGTATATTACGAATGATACTTTTTATTTTATGTTTTTAAGTAACAACTCTAGTAATCCATATATTGTGTTTTCTTTATCAATTTAGTTCATGATACAAGGAATCTCACCATTCATGATCGATCAATTTAAGAATCATAAAAAAAATGATAAAAACTTGTTTCCTATTATAGATTGGAATTAAACACACATATAATTTAATTGGAATAATTCTTCTATTTTTGATACCATTGAACATATACTACTAAAAATCATAAGGAATGAAAATAATGGGAGACCTTTGATGCTCAGTAAGGGTTTTATAAAGTTATCATTTATAAAAAAAAAGTCATAATCAATATGGAATATTGGATAATCTAAACACATGAAATTCAATATAATCATGATTTTAATGAGAATCCATGGATAGAATCAACATAATAAACAAAAGGATAATGAAAAATTTATTTGTAATTAATAAAATGCATAATTTTTTACATTCATCATGAGGGACTCTCAAAAAAGAGGTCATTAATCTTTTAGTGATGACCTATAAATTGTAACATCATTCTTAATAAACTTGTATGTATAAATAAATTCCAAACTACTGTTGAATAATTGATATTTTGTCTCATGAGACATATCTATGCATCATGGATGTATCTATAACTAGGCCCCACCCAACATTTTCACATCATATGCATTCTATATAATTTTAATCATCAAAACCATAAAATCACTAAATTTTATATAAACATTCCATTATCGATAATTAATCAATAATATATAAAATAAATACAAAATCATCATAAGAAATGAACATAATTAATAAATATGATATCATGAGATATTATCCATAGTAATAACAGTGGGTGTTTTCATAGTTGCAAATACCTTTAAAATATCATTGGAGCATTTATTGATGAAAACACCCTTTTCACATTAAAATAACTTATTTATATATGAAAAATTAAAAAATAATAATGAATTTTTTTTTCAAAAGTGCCAAGAAAATATTGAAATTTAGATTCAAATAATTGAGTTGTCATGGCAGCAAGAAATTTTATTCCTTCCGTGTACGTAAAAATAATGATTTCATTCACATTTTAGGTAAAAATTTAATTGTACTTAATTAACAAAATTTCATATAAATTAATTTTAAATAATTTTTTAAAATAAAAATAATATGTTGAAATGTCTTTAAAAATAATAAGTAATTATAAAAATAATTCTAGAAAATATTTTAATGAAAACATTGATGTTAAAGAAAAAGATTCCCGACCGAAAATTAAATGATATCCATTTTTCATAATTAATCCTTGATATTTTTTATGTATCATTGTGATGAATTTAATATCCAATATTTCTGTACATTAAAATCACATTAATTTTGTGCAATAATTAATACATTAAAAAAATAGAAACCAATATACCATATTTTTTAGTGTATTTGGAAACTCAAAAACTTAAAAAACTATTTCATAAAACATTTACATCATCTTCCTATTTTTCATCATAACTATAATCCCTTTTGGATACATCATACTTAATACCCATATTCATATCCTTGGGAAAATAAACATAAAAAGGGGTAGTCTCAAATGCTCAGTATGGGTAAAAAAGGGATATATCCACCATATTATAATAGTAATACATAAGAACATAATAGTTTAAAATCATATTTTTCGTATCAAATATCTTGATATCAAGTCATGGAGTAAATCATAATAATTCATAAATAATCAATGAGAATATTCCCAAAATTAATAACATAATAAATAGAATTTTTGGCATACAGATAATCATATAAAATCATTTTATATTAACTAAGGATCATTTCCAACACCGTCATAGTGGAAAAAGTCCATTAGCGAACAAATCTCACTCCACGTTCAAACCATATAAGACTGAGCAATGTATACTTACCGTTATAGCCTTTTATTAGTGAACTATTATTATTTTCTATTCAAGACATATATTACTGAACAGGGATCATTTCATATTTCATTCTAGTATTACTGAACCATGTATACTCCAATTCATCCTTATTTATTTCATGAGATATAAATCATTACCCAATGTAACAAATGGAGATATATGTCTCACACATAACATATTGAAAACAATACATATGTGTGTACCAAAAATCATAAATCAATCATCATATCATAATCCAATGAAATATAGGTTTCTGAAACATCACCCAGTCTTAATATAATCTATGTAATATAATTTGATTTATTATATAATATTTAATCATAAATATAATAAAACATAATACTAATATGGATAGAATCATTGAAAAATATACCCTTTAAATCATAATTATCATCCAAGGATTTAAATCTAAAATAATATTTTTATATCACATGAAAAGTATTCTTGATGAAAATATATTTTCTTCTTTGAAAATTCTATATTTTCTTAAATTACTGTGAAATTTTAAAAGAAAATAATTTCCTTCAAAATAAAATTGAAATATATTATTGTAATTTTCATGAAAATTAGTATTTATTAAATCATAAAAATACATTCATTCTACATAAGTGAAAAGAAAACATTCATCTCATACTTTTTTCGGAAATGTCAAAAAGTTCCTTATTTGGGAGATAAAAGAAGTATTACTTTCAAACCGTGTAGTAAAAATTATGAAAAGGATAAAAGTGATTTCAAAAATACAAAGTATATTATTAAACATTTAATAACAAATATTTTTTTAATCCATGTACATGGATGATAAATATACCCCAATAAATACTTATACATAAAAAATCACCAATAATAATGAGATTGAGAAATTATCCCTTACCGTAGGTTGGGGTTCCTTCATGTGTATCAGAAACAAGTTTTTAATGGATTAAATATTTTTATAAACTTTGTACAAATCCATATTTATACTTATTATATCATATGTTATCATATTGTCACCCATTTAATAATATTTCAATATTACTCTTCTTTCAAGTATAAATTGATGCATGTGTTGTCGTATAAGTCCCTGTTATTAATCATTGATTTCATGAATTATAATAATGTAATATATATCATATTTATTAATTCTATATATTTATATAATCCTGATTTAAATTATATCATTGATAATGAATCTAATCGCATATTAAAGAGGGTAGGTCGTATATATGCACATGTGATGATATCATTCCCTTAATTGTGAAATGGAATTGAAGTAGACTATGTATGTAATATTCTAGAATCTATATCATGATATAATATTCATATATAGTTATTATTTTCATTATGAAACTGATCCATGTAAATTGGTGATAAAATATAGATTACATCATGGCGTAGAGATGCCAATCCATAAGTACACAAATATGGTGATTTCATTTTTCAAACGACGGATAGAAGGTTTAATATTATTGTTCCATAACCATAACCAAATATCATAAAATATTTTATACTATAAATATTGATTTGTGATGGAAAAAAACACATGAAGAGGATGTATAAGAAGAAATAATTATGAATGAATCGGTAGAGGAGATTACACCTGAATCAATGAGCTCCCTTTAAGTTTTTATCTTAATCGTACTAGAGTTGGTCTTTTAAGAACAAAAAATACCTCTAGAATATTATCAGGTTTGTTGATAAGGTAAATGGGTTTGGTATTTATGATATTGAAGGCCCAAAGTGATGTTAATATGTGAGGTAGGAGGTGCCCTATTCTAATTGAGGTGAGGAGAACATTGTGAATCTATGAAAATATTAATTTATAATAAAATAAAACATCATAAAAATTTAAAAAAAAATTCATATTTTATAATATAATATGATATACCGTTCAACTATCAACAAAAAATAAATTCTAGATAAGTTTTTTAGTCAATTTAAACCATATCATTTTAATTAACCTTGAGTTATTATATTTTAATTTTTACTAAGGTAACAAATTTTTCAAAATTAAAATAATATAATTTTTACTTATTTGATGTCAATTAGACCATAAATTAAAATTTAAAACAAAAAATAGACCATATAATTATTATTTTATATTTTTATTAATTTTATTATTATTTTTAAATAATTTAAATTAACATTATTTTGGAAAAATATAAATAGTATCAATTTAGACACTATTCATTTCTTGATTTTTTAAAATACTAGGAAATGATTTTGTCCACAAAAAAATTATTTAAATATATCAATATGGGGGAAAGGTCATATGTAAAATTAGATTGATTTATTAATTATCCTAAATTATATTTATTTTCATATTTTTAATATACCAATTTGATATTTCCATTAATAAAATAATTTCTACAACAAATTTCTTTGTAAATATTTAATATACTCATTTTTGGGTAGAAATTAAAAAAAATTGGATAGAGATAAAATAAATTGATTTTATAAAAATAATTATTGTAGAATATATCTTCCGGAAAAACCTACGTTAAAAAGGTTATATTTATTAAAACATCAATATGACAACTTTAACATTACTTTAGATCAACTTTTATAAGTGTCATAATAAATTCCATGTGACCCCAAATGGTCAGTAATTTTACCCTTGGATGATTATGGTTGATATATACTTTAATAATAATATTTTTAAATAGTTTTATGTATTTAAAAAAATTATCATTATAATTCTAATTATTTTATTGATTTTCCATCAAATAAATAATTTATATATCGTCATTATATATGCTTTTATAGTAATTATTTATATCCAGAACATTAAAAATAAATTAAAATGATAAATAAAAATATTTTATCTTTCAAATTTATATTTATATTCAAACATTGAATCTGTATAATCTTGTATTAAAATTAAAATATTTTGGATAATTTAATTAATACATCTTTAACACTTCTTTAAATAAAATATATTAAATTGCTTAATCTAACACAAGTGGCTTTATAATGATCATAAGTTTGGACTAATGTTGATTTTGGTAGAAACCCACTAATCTTATGATTTTATGACTAATGTTAGGGTAATTTTATAATATTATAAATTTAATTTTATCTTTAATTACCTAGTTTACCTCTGACCATCGTAAATAAAAATTTACTATTGTTCTTATTCATAAGGCCTAAAATAAAATAACACTATTTAAATAATTTAGACGAATTGATTCCAATAATTTAATTCCTTTTGAAAAATTTAAAACACATAGGGTATGTTAATTAATTTAAAATTAATCTCATTTCTGGAATGAAAAAAAGTGTTTTAAAAGTTATAGTATGAAAATATTGAAATATTTTTATATCTAAATTCGATGTAGAATTATTGTCAATGAACTAAAATATATTAAAATATAAAAATATAATATATTTATACTTTTAAACTAATAAAAATTATAATTTAATGCTGTAAAATATTTTGATGAAAAAAGTTGTTTTCGATTAAAATTTTGTATTTTTCATTATTCATAAAAAATTGAAACTTTTCAAAAAAATACCAAAATTCGATAAAATTTAATTTTTATATCCCAATTTCAAGTAAAATTTTTCTCCGATAGAATATATAAAAGGGTATGAAATTGGATTTAAAAATGGTCTTTGAATAATAGGTGATAAATTGCATTTTAAAAATTTTAGGTTTTTACGCACAAAATTGAGGGGTTCTTATCTTTTGACAATAATGTTTATTAAATGAATGTAAAAAAATATTTAATTGAATATATAACTTTAATATATTTAATATTATTCAAAAAAATTAATTAATTTATTTTATCTATTCATAATGATAATGGGAACAAAAAATCCCGAAAAAAATATTTTCATTATATTTAATTGATATATATTATTATTTCCAATTTATTGGTAACCAAAGAATTAAAATTTTTATAAGTTAGATAATATGGTTCATAATTTATAATTTAATAACTAGTATATAATGTAACATAATAATATTTATTTTTTCACTTAAACTTGGTCTTTTGTGGAATAAATTCTATTAAAATAACATGAAATATTGTTTAACACAATCGAAGCATAGTGTTGTTTATATCACAAGATGCAACATTTTTTCATGTATCACAATTATCTCTTGGTGTTTAGTATAATATAAGATATTACCAAAATTAAAAGAGTATATATCTTATAACAATACCGTTTTGTAAGAATATACCCCCTTAAAATGAATTTCCCCTTTGAAATTCGTCTGGTTAATAAATGGATTTTTACTTGAGAATTTATTTTGTAGAAACCCATATCATGAAGAAATAGTCTAGAACTTCCTTTTAAAAATTAATAGTTGTAATATAATAGTTACCCCAAGAAAATCATTACTAGGTCTCTACATAGGAGAACCTAGATATAGATTTGGGGATAGTGGAAAATGTAAATAATCATTTAGATTGATAAATAATACTGATCACAAGAAAGTTGGTGGTGGAGATAAAGGTAACAATTCACAAAACCATAAACTAAAAAAGAGTAAATAATGACATGTATATCATCAATAATAATGTTAATAAGTCACCGTTTTACCATGTGATCCCTTTTCCTAATATTGAATATTATAAATATAATATATACTTCATTTCGGTACAATCACACAATCGGTACTACATTGACAATTTCCACTTCATCTCTTATTTAATTAAATGATGTTTAATTTTTCATTCTTGAAGTGTTAGTATAACATGTGATCCAAAAATAGAATGACATGTCATTATATCTAGGATCATCACAAAAAAAAATTAAGAAAATGTTCTCAAATATGCATAAGCACACCTATGGTGGCATATTACTGTATTCTAACAAAAAACATATAAATTTTAACATAATAATTCCCTAATTTATAACCATACAATCCTTCTAAAATCTGAATATCCAAAAAAGTAGAATGAGGTCCACTAACTTGGATTTACATTTGTCCTCATATATCATATGGGATCTCGTGTTGGTCACATTCCAAACATTTGAACATATTCTCTTGATTCAAAGTAATAAACTGAATTATCATATATCCTTACTAAACCATTGAAATTTCCATATTCTAAATCTTATTGGATATATCCTTTAAGTCCTATGATATATTATACTTAATCCATGATAACATCACCCTATGGAAAAAAAATCTGCAATTAGTTCCCAAGAAACTTATATCATCTAATTTACTTATTTATATCCAATATATATTTATCTAAATTAATATACGAGACATATTAATGGTTATGTTTCCCTTAATTAGGATTTCTAGAAATATATCACATTACACTTAAATAACATTTCTATGTATTTAAAACTATTAAACTTATTTGTTCCAGTCCTTATTGAAATACTTAAACTAATAATACGTATATATTTTACGATTCAAAAAAAATTATAATTGAATTTCATAGTAGATAAAACTCAATCATCCAACATTGTTATTAAACCATTCCTCATTATCAATAATCACAGTATTTCATCATATTGGAATCTTTCTTTAAGTTTCCTCAATCTTAATCCAAAAAAAATTATTATTATTAGTATAAACAATAATGTAAGAACATCCCCCACCATTCACATGTTGTTTACAATATCATTATACTATGTAGTATAATGAATACTCATTCCACCTTCATAATTATCATAAAAAAAAATTCTCTTCAGAAATAGATTTTCAAAATTTCCATACATTCCTCATCCAAAACATTAAATGTTACCCAAGTTTTATCTATTTTTATATGTTGACTAATATAATAAATTAAAGTGTTGGAAAAAATTAACATAAATGAAAATAACATAAAAAAGGAAAATTAGTTATAATATATGAATCTATGACACATGACTTTTAATCATAGGTTTTTTATGATTTTAATAAAATCCGGGGATTGTAACCTATATATATATTTATCTTTAGTGACATACCTAACAATAACCTTAGATATATCTATTGAGATCTCACTAATTTTGTCTCGTCCTAGTTTCTAGAGGATAAATATACCTTTAATATGATACCAACAATAACGACACAAGAATAACATACTTGGAAATTACATTTTTTTTCAAAATACTTAAATCACTGTAACAAAGAGACACCCAACGAATATATTAGTTTACAATTTCTGGAAACTTGGAAGCATAAATAAATAGTTAATAAGACATATTCATCATCTCCATCTTTTTCCATCATAATTAGAACCCCCTTTTGACACATCTTACATAATACTCATCTTAATAACCTGGTGAAAACATAAAAAGGGACGAGCTATGATGATAAGTGAGGGAAAACATAGGAGATATCAATAATATCATAATCATAATACATAACAATATAATTGTTAAAAATCATATCTTGTATATAAAATATCATGATATCATGTCATCAATTAAATAATAATAATCTATAAAGAATAAATGAACATATTTCAAAAGGGTATAAAATAGCACATGGAATTTTTGGAAAACATTTAAGCATATAAAATCATTTCATACTAGTCAAAAATCATTTCTAAGACATTCATGGTGGACAAAGTCCATTACTGGATGTAGTTCACTCATTATTCCAATCCAATATTAATGAACCAGGTTTACTTAACATTTCCACCCTATATTACTGAATTGATATTATTTCCAATTCCAACCCTGTATTACTAAACCGATATCATTTCTGATTCCATCCTAGTGTAACTAAACCTTGTGTCGTCACATTCTTCCCATCTTTATCTCATGAGATATAAATAATTATCCAATGCATTAGAGAGAGATACAAGTACCACCAATTACCTAATTAAAACCATAAATATTTATTCTATATGAACATAAATCATTTTTCATAGCATAACTAATGAAAAAATGTGTTTCTTAAAAATCACTCCATAAAAATATAAACCATTTAAAACAAATAGATTTTATAAATAAGATTTCAAAAAAACATAATCCAACCATTTTAGTAATAGGGATTCCATAACTGAAAAATATACACATTAAAACATTATTAAACTCAAAGTATGTAAATAAAAAAATATATATATCACATGAAAATAATTGATGATGAAAATATAATTTCTTCTTTGAAAATGATTACTTTTCATAAAATAAATCAAAATTTTTAAAGAAAATAATTTTCCTAGAAATACCCTTGAAATATTTTAGGGGAAGATTCATTGAAATATAATGTTATGTAATCCTAAATGTCTATTCATGTCATACAAGTAAAAAAAATATTCTTCTCTTATATTTTTCAAAAAAGTTAAAAAAATTATCTCGTTTTGAAAATGAAAGAAATGCTTACTTAAAACCATGTACTAAAATTTCCTAAAATGGGTAAAAATGAAATTATACATCCATATAATAAGATTAAAACATTTATGAAAACATTTTTATTAATAAATGGACATGTATTATATATATACACCATTTAATACATGGGTATAAACAATCTCGAATAATAATGAGATTGAAAATTTATTTATTACCTTTAGTATGGGTTACATATTTTGTATTATAAAATCATATATAATGGATTAAATTGTGTGATAAACATGATCCAAAAAAATATTTATTTTTATGAAATCATATGTCATCATATTATCACCCATTTAAAAATATTTCATTATTACTCGTCTTTTGGGAATTAATTACTACATGTTTTTTCATTTAAATACTAGTTAATCTTCATGGGATTATCGAATTATAATAATGCAATATATATCATACTTTTTCATTCTATACATATACAAAATCATGATTTAAATTTATCATGGATAATGAATTACATTGCTTCATGGAGGGGATAGGTCGTACGTACACAAGGGCGACGATTTCATTTCTCTAATTATGAAATGGTATTGATGTTGATGGTGTATATAATATTAAAAAAATCAATATAATTTTTTAATATTAATATATAGTTATTATTTATATCATTTAAACCATCCATGTAATGTCATGGTGAAAACATATTACACCATTGCATGGAGATGGTAAGTCGTATGTACACACGAGTGGTGATTTATTTTTCATTGGGATGATTGAAGGATGAAAATGGTTATTCCATAAACTTGATAAAATTATATAATATAATTTATACTGTGTTTATTTAATTAGTATGGAAAATATCATGAAGAGGAATTATGAGATGAAATAATTTTGTAAGAATCGGTATAAAATATTACTTCTTCATCGACAAGCTCAATCTAGATCTTCTCATAAAGCCACTAGAGTTGGTATTTTTCGGATACCAACACTTATATACTGTTAAAAGTGAATATTATAATGTATAAGGGTGTGGGATTGACTATATTAATTTCTAAAAGTGAAGTTAATGAGTGAGGGAGGAGGGTCCCTTTTATAATTGAGGTGAGGGGTACTTTTGGAATCAGAAAAGATATTAATTTATAATAAAATCAAACCACATCCCAAAACCACAAAAATTTCATATTTTTAAATAGGAGATTAGTTAAGTTTGTAATATCATAAAGCAATAAATTTTATCCATGTTATTCCATCAATTTAAACCTTATCCTTTTAAATTACCCTTCATTACTCTATATTAATTTCAACTATGATAAAAGATTATTTATCATTAAAATAGTGTATTTTTTAATAATTTTCGGTAAATTAGAAAAAAATGAAAATATAATAAGATTTTTTTCAATATAATATTAATTTTAAATTTTTTAAAAAATAAATATTTTTTAATAAATTAATAAAACATTATTTTGGAAATATTTCACTAGTTTCAATTTTGAAAAAATATCACTAGGGTTAATTTTGACACTATTATATTGATAGATTTTTTAAAATATAAAGATAATTATTTTTCCTGGAGATAATATTTTAATATATCCCTATGGGGTTATGGTAATCTCAAAAATTCATTGTATATAATATTTACCAATTATTATATTTATTTTAATATTTTTAAAAAGATTAATTTTATATTTCCATTAATAAAATAATTACTACATCAATTTTCTAAAATTATATAGTATACTTATTTTTTGGGTAAAAAATTACAAAAAAATAAAATAACAAATATAAATCACTTATATTTCATAATTATTTTTATAGTATAATTTAACAGTTGTAAAATCATAAATTTAAAATTGAATATTTATTAAAACAAGATTGTGACAACATTGACATTACTTAAGATAAAATATTATAAGTTTCATAATCTTTTCCATGTGGCTCCAATTGGTCAATAATTCTACCATTGAATGATTATGGTCAAAATATAATCTAAAAATACTATTTATCCAAAAAAATTTCTTTTAAAGTAAATATCATTTTAAATAAAATTATTTTATTGGTTTTAAATAAATTAAATAAATTATACTTCATCATTGTATATTCCATTTAGTTAATTATTTATATTATAAAACTTAAAAATAAATTGCCCTGATAAAGAAAAACATTGTAGCTTTCGAATTAATTTTTATAGCCAAACTAAGCTTCTGTATAAAATTATATTAAAAATGATATATTTAATTAAATTTCAGTAAGAGATTTTCAACTCAACGTTAAATAAAATATAATAACTGTAATAATATTACAAAAGTGGCATAAAATGGATCATAATTTCCTCTACTATTTAATTTGGTCAAAAGTCACTTATCTAATGAATATATGATAGGTTTTATGGTAATTTTAAAATATTGTTATATTATTTTTTCTTTTAGTTACACGATTTACCCTTAGTTGGGGTAACTAAAAATTTACTTTTGTAACTAGACATATTCCCAAAAATAAAATAACCCTCTATAACTAATTTTGACAAAATAATTCCAATTATGGAATCCATTCTTCAAATGTAAAAACACATATGTTTTTGTAATTAATTTAAAACTAATCCCATTGTCAGAATGAGGAAACGTGTTATAAAAGTTAAAACATGAAAATGAATGAAATGTTATCGAATCTAAATTCATTTTAAAATTAATTCCAATGACCTAGATTATATTAAATGAAAAAAATATAATCAATTATAATTTAAAACCCATAACAAATTAAAATTTTACACTATAAATTATTTTTTATGAAAAAAATAATTTTTCTATTAAAATTGTGTATTTCTCACTTATAAAAAAACATGAAAATTACCCGGAAAATACCTAATTGTCAATAATAGTAATTTTTTATATCCTAAATTTAAATAAAATTCTTATTATTTATAATATAATATATAAAAGTGACTATAATTGTATTTAAAATGGCTTCTCTTTTAAAAGGTGAAAATTTCCCTTTTTGAAAAACATAGGTTTTTACACAAATATTTTTGTTGGTTCTTATCTAATGCCTATAAAAAGTATTATATGAAGTAGAAAATATTTATTTGAATATATAACATGTATATTTTATTAATATTAGTCACTAATTTTAAATAACTTAATATATTGTTACAAAATGACTTTGTGGGAATAAAAATAATAAATAAAAATAGTTCTTTTATATTTAATTGTTATATATTTTTTATTCCATTTTATTGGTAACCAAAAGATTTTAATTTTCATACAATAGTTAATACTATTAATACACACTAATTTAACAACTATTATATGAGGTAACATAACAATATTTAGTTATTCACATAAACTCGGTCTTGCATGAAATGAATTCTGTTAAAATAACAAGAAATTGTGAGTAACAAAATCCAGACCTAGTGTTGTGTATAACACAAGATAATCTGATGTTGTGTATATCATGAAATTTATTTTATTTTAATTTAAAACACAATACATCAAATAAATTAAAAAATATGTAACTCATAAAAATATCATGGTCTTACAATATAATGTTATTATTAAGCTAAAAATACATGAATCGGTTAGAGAGAATAAAAATAAAGGGTTTGATTATAAAATTATCATAAAATATTCCTAATTTGAAATTCATAAATAAATAATATCTAAATAGAATGAGATTATAAATGAAATCCCTAACCTCATGTTTGACTTTTACAAAAGTTCTTTAGACCTCCTGTATAATAAATGTATATTTATTACTTCTATAAACTATTTTGTAAACAACTTATAATATCATATATGATATTTTGAGGAAATTTGTTACACCCATTTATCAATAATTTCTTATTTAAATTCTCATTTCTAGATATTAGCCATTTTATTTTTCATATGAACATTGGTTTGGTCATTCTAGACATTTGTAAATTATTCATGGTTCAATCATATATATAATGTTAATAATGACATTAATATCATAAAAATTTAATTAATATATAATTATATCCATCTATAGAAGGTTTGTTATAGAATAATGATATTCACTATTCATGGATAGGGTAGGCCATACATAGTCATGGAATATTTTCTAAATTTCATATAGATGGAATGAAGAAATATAAATAATAATTAACATTTAAACGCAATTATTATATAATTAATATTCATTAAAACTATCCAAATTTCCATGAATGTAAATAAAAAATGAATAATCAATGACATTGATTTATAGAGGTGCTAGTCCACAGTTACGCATGTGCGATGTTATCATTATCTGAAATATGGGATGGAAAGAAGGTTAATATGATATTATATTCTAGATAAATAAGTATGTCATAAATATAATATATAATTAGTAAACCAATCCTAATAAATATCCATTAAATAAGATGTTTTAATATAAACTATATCACCACATGTTGGTGGTAGTCCACACGTACACATGAGTAAAATATTTGTTCACCATTTGAGGAAAAAATAGTGACTAATAGTGATTCCATAATAATATCAACATTTAAATGTATTTATGATAAGGAATTTATTATTTTATGAATAATACCATATATTTAGATGTGTTATAATAAAAACTAAATTGAATGAGTTCTGGTAGGATAATTACCACTTTTTCAGTTGGCCTCTTATAGATTCATTTTTAAGGACAATTAAAATGGATTTTAAAAAACAAAAACAATAAAAATTAATATATAAGGAATTTTAGAAGATAATTGGGATTACTATTTCTATCGATATGGCCTAGATCTATGTAAATAAAAGAGAGATCGAATGTCCTTTTATATGTGAGTGTAGGGGAACACTTTAAATTACATAATGTATTAAATTAATATAAATTATTTTACATGTTTATGCAGATAAAAATAAATATAATTTGAATATATTATTATTAATATAAATACTCTCATACTAAAAAATTGGAAATGTTTTATTGATGTTTCCAACCTTATACCTTTGTTTTTACACCCAATTATCCTTTTCAACAACTAGCACAACATCAAACTTATGACTCAATAAGGCTCAACAATATGGACATAAAATGAAATGTGAAATGTAAATGGAGAATGTATAATATTTTAAATCTAATCCCATCCACATTGATTATTATCACATTTTTAGAAAATTATAAAAATTTAATTACATATTAGTTTTCATAAAATATAATTAAGTTAATTTTTTATACAATTGTTATAATCTAACATTAAGTAAAATAGGTCAAATATGGATTCTAATTATAAAAATTCAAAAAACCCCAACTCTATTATATTTATTTAAATATTCATGGAACGTAATAGTTCATACAATTTCTATTATAATTATACAATAATTTCATTAATATTTTTCAGTTAATTGAATAAATATTCTGTTATATCTATGTAACTATTTAATAAAATTATTCAATCACAAAAATTTAAAAATAAACTACCATTATAAAAAAATAATTTATCTTTAAAAAAATGTTAGGAACTAACATAATATATTTTTATCCATATGAAAAAAAAAACAGATTTATTATGGAAAATAGAGAGACATTTTGTTTCTATAATTTATTTAAAATTTTATTAAGATAATTACCATTAGAAACTGGTAATAAAATGCTAACTTTTTCATGATTTTATAGTCTTGGTCGAAAAACACTAATCCAATCAATCAAATATAAGTTTTCTGGAGGTTTTTTGGCATTATCACATTATTTTAAAACATAATTACCTGATTTAACCTTATCGAGGTGACAAATGTTTACTACGGTTATAATTCATATTGACCAAAAATAAAAGGGAAATATATACCCAATTTGGTCCTAGAGATTCCATATATGTAATAAATTTTTAAATATTTATTTTCTATAAGTGGAATATATCAATTTTAGTAGAAATAAATAAATAACAATAAAGAATTATTTATACAAAAATTTGTTTTACGCATAAACATATTCTTATATAAAAATCATGAATATTTATAAATTAAAAATGGAATTAATTATATTGTAATAAATAAAATGAATAATATGTGTCTCTTAGATCAATCTCAAAATATAATGGTCCATTAAAATTACTTTATTTAATGAAAATAAATGAAATTTTTTTAAAAATTTGAAATTTCAGTTATCATTGAAAACCCATTCATTTAGAAAAAATACAAAATATTAACCCTATGAAAATTTTGATTTACTAATTTAAAATATTATATACTTTTTATAAAATTCTATTTCAAAACATTTATGTAATTACTTATATTATCAATAAAAAATGTCATATAAACTATTTTTGAATAACTACTAAACATATTTCTTGGAATTGAGTACTTTTTTCTGATGAAATAATTATTTACCAAATATTTTATAATATTTTTCATAATATGATTAATATTGACCATACCACAAATTTTTTTTTCTATATTATATTGGTAAACTATTTAATGGATTATTTTAATTTGGGGTTATGTTTATCACAAGCTATTGATGAAATTAATCATATTTGAGGTGAAATATGTCATAAAATCCCAAGGTGTTACATTCTACCCCATTATAAAAAAATTCCCTAGAATTTACATCAATCTTAAATAAAATAATTTAGATACTAAACCTTATAACATCCTCTAGTTCCCACATATCTTCCTCAATTTTTTTATTTCTTCACGAACATATTGACTAAGCGAGAGGTCTTATTTTGTAGCATAATCAATAAACAATCCAGAATCTTCACCAGTTGTTCCTAATAAGATAGATCATTCACAAATGTCATGACCTCTCATTGAAGAACATATGAATGGTCATATATCGAAATTCTCATAATATATAAATGGAACACATAATAGACATTATAGAGATTTTGTGGATGCTTAAATAAATATACTACCTTCAAATTAAATCAAGAATTTTAAAGGGACCGGTATACTTAGGGATAATATTTCCTTTATTTAAAAATATCTTAACCTTATACTAATGATTTATTCATAAAAATTCATCATCGTTAAATAACAACTCTATATCTCAGCAATTATTTTCACTATAAATTGTTTTGTCATCTCTTTGTTTCCCTTAAGTGTTGTCGAATGGATCTAACATCCCATGTAATTTCATTAGCAACATCTAGTCCAAATAGTTTTATTTCTCAAAAAATTTCCCATTAAATGGGATTATTCCACTTATTAACATATGGTGATTCATAAATATCCATATGAATGATCAAATGAAAGATATTGTTGTAAGGAAATTTCACAAACAGAAGGTGTTAATCCCAACCACCTTTGAAATATATAATGAAATCTCTCATCATGTCTTCTGAAGTTTGAATGGTCCCCTAGAACTAAACATTTTTCTCTGGGTGATACTATAATTTGTAACCAACTCATAATGGAGACTTCTCCAAAACATCAAGGTAAATAATAGATTCCTATCAGATAATACTCAGAGTGTTACTCTACGAAATATCAAATCATCCTTAATATATAATTGTGTAAATTGTTCTAGTGAGAAATATTATTTAATAACAATAAAATGAATAGATTTTATAATGTGGATGACTATAGACTAAATAAAATTGTATAATTTAAACATTATTTAGGATTCCAAATATGAAGTCCATTATAATGTTTTTCAATTAAAATTTGTGTATAGGAAATTGTTGTATCATTCCCTAAAACTCAAATTCCCCAGCCTCATGACACACTAGGAATCAGGATACATAATTATTAGTATCAAAATTAATGTTATATCAATATAAATACTCTTTTATATATCTATAAATATTGATAATTCTAGGATAAATAGATAATGATGGATTATGGGCTTCATACATTGGATCCTTCAAGTATAGTATGGATATAAAATAGACATGATTCCCAAACCATATCATTAATGAATGATCATGGTTGAACGTAAGAATATTCCTCACCTTCTTCTATGTTTTCAAATATTCATTATGCACATTTTTCTTCCTCCCATATATGTATATATGAACATTAATATATGAATGATAATATATAACCTCTTTCCGCATGATTTTATTATCCAACATCTACAAATCCATAAATGTTGGATAACATTCAATACTCTTCATTGATATACTAGAATAATCTTTTGGACTCAAATAATTATCCACCTTTTTCACTTTCCTAGGGTGTGAGTGTAATAAGAATTCAAAGTCATTGATCCAAACTAACAATCTAATTTTTTGAATATTCAAGTCCTTCTATGTAAATATATAATTCAATATTTTACAATCAAATTATATATATAATACCTTTCACCATTAATATAATATCTATGTATCATTAATGTTAAAATTACAACTTTGAAATACAAATAATGAGTCATATGATTTTTCTCATGATTATTCAATTGTAAAGAGGAATAAGTAATCAATATATCATTATTCATGACGATTCATCCCAGTCCATTATTTCATGCATCACAAAATATCACAAATCTATATCCATTATATTGTAGTTTAAGTATAGTCGAAATTACAAACATTCTCTCCAATTCATCCCACAATTATCTATCTAGAATAAATTAACCACATTTATTGTCTACATGGTGAGCGTATTACACATTTATTAAAAATCTCATAGATATCATCTATGGTATCTATGGAATCAAAAAACAATATATTTCCATTACCATGGTAATCATGGCCATTACCAAATAACTACTATCTATGAAGGATCCACTGATATAGACACACAAGAAAATATATAACCCATAAATGAGACTTAATATATCAAAAATTCCATATGGGTAAATTTGAAAAAAAAATTCTCCTTCCTCATGTTCATAAGAACAATCCTAAAATATTCCCCATTCCATTTAATTCCAAAATAATATATAATAATAAAATCTATAAATGCTATTATAATCAAATAAAGGTAATATAGAAAACACAATTCATTAAAAATGGGAATATTTGATAAGAATTGTTAAGTCTAAATGTAATTACTGGGAATTAAAAGTGAACATAACTCATATGGAAGGTTACCTTGTTTATATCCACCTTCTCAGACATTATCTGATGATATCAAAATCATAGATTGATCTTGAAAAAATATTTATTTCCACATAATTGATCAAATAGATCATCGATGTTGGGTATTTGATACTTGTTCAAGATTGTGATATTGTTATATCCTTGAAAATGAATGAAAAGTATTGTTTCACCATTTTATTCATTAAAAAAAGGTGCATCCCAAGGTGAAGCAATAGTCTAAATGAATCCCTTATCTATATTCCCATAGAGTTACATCCAAAATTATTTCAACTCAACAAGTAAATTTTGTTTGGAGTCTTTGAAATTGATGTAACACTATGTATGTGTTTAATTGAAAACACAATTTCACAATTCCTATGAATAATATGAATAAATTATTTAAAGACATTAGAAACACTGATAAAATATACATATCATCAATATTGAGTTTCTCCCCAACTATTTATGAAAAATATCCCTCTTGAATACATAGAAAGACCAATATGATGGATGCAATTTATATTAATTGTTTAAGTTCACCCAAATGATAATAGATGAATATAAATTAAATTAAAATATTTAATGTAATTTCCCATCTTTGATAATTGATATGGGGTCTATATATATAGATCTAAACTATTAAAACCCATTTAATTTAATTAAAGGAAGAATGAATATATTTTGAAGAAGAAAATTCCCAAAAACTTCTATTAGAGAGGAGTTATGTACATGTTATGTGATCATTTTAAAATGAGTATTTAACATAAAAAAATTAATATATAATAATTCAGGTGGTAATTTGATACCCTGGGAATATTATTGACATGTGAAAGTACAGTTAGAATGTGAAATAGATATTGAACTTTTTTACTTCAGAGGACATAATAAGTGTATTTATTACCATGTGATTAGGAAAACAATAATTCTGTATAGTAATTGAATAATATAATCATTGTCCTCATATATTATTATATATTAAGTTCCCTTTATGATTGGAATATTTGTTTGAATAGTTCCCCACCACTTTATTGATGAATCACTGGATAAAAGTTACTTTTTTCATTACATTTCATTCAGAATCCTTATGATCACATTCTCCACAATGAAAATAAAATAATGTTCCCATTAAGAAATTATATTTGTTCATATTTCCATAATTATCAGGTGTGGGAAATATCACCCTAATTTTATTTATTTGAAACATTCATTTTTCCATGGTGTTTGGCCAGACTATTCCATTCTTGACATCCCAATAAGATTTAAGACATATAATATTCGCTCTATATCTTAATGGAACGTGAAACTATATTATCATATGATGAAAATGTTTAGAAAATATATTCCCATTAGAGACATGGATGGGTACATTAATGAAATTTTCAATCTTGATTTTCATTATACACATGTATTCTGTATAATTCCTAAATAATCTTGTCATGTTATCCTCATAATCTAGCACACATTATTTTTCTTTCTGCTCTAATGTGTGGAACATTCAATCCATTTATTCTTACTATTCTTGGGGGATATATTTATTAAAGAATATGACATTATAGATACTCTCTTATAGGATTTCTATTTCATCATACTCTTTTGTGATTTGAACCAATGATCACTATAGATTAGAATATCCTTTATAAAAATACACTTACAAAATAGCCTTTTCACTTCCATTATATAAAAAACACATGAATATATTTTCGAAGGACATAATCCTTTATCTAGATACCAATATATTGTATGTTTCATTAAAATATAGAGGTTTATATAACATTGGGTGATTTATCATAGGTGGATCATTATGTGTAATAATAATTTTTTTTGCATATGGGAAAGGTTATTCATCATTAACTGATTTAGATTACCTAATGTAGCCATGATATACTTAGTTCTAGCACTATCTGTATTATATTTATTTACTGGATAATCACAGCATTGTATTTCGTTGTTGATTACATTTCTTCTATTAAGGGACAGTAGTAAATAATGTAACATGCTATGTAATCTCACAATCATCAAGAATATTAAGCCACAAAATAATAATCCTTATAATGTTAAAATTTAACAATTACTATAATTTATTTTTATATTTATCATGTTAGCTACATCCATTTATAATATAGTTATCAATGTTCCTACTGGACATACATTGATACCTTAAATAAAAACACCAACACCATTAACCCAGATCCTATGTTTACATTATTTTTTTTGGTACAGGATATAAGAATCTCACCTAGCTAGATCAATCATTTTTAGAGTATTGAAAAAATATATACATATGTATTTCAAAATATTAAATTCTAAATATAAAAAAATTCATAGATGGGTAACCATTATTACATCCTTGATATCATTATTAACACAATCCATCCAATCTAAGGGAAATAAAAATAAATAAGGTGTCAGATCATAATATCATTAAGGGTTACATACTGTGGAAGTTATACTTTAAAAATAAGTCATAAGAAACATGGAATATTGGATAATAAAGATACATTTGATTCAATTGAAACATTATTTCAGTGATTACTCTTGGATAATATAATAATATTGAGAAACTAAATAAAGAAAAATAAATTCATAATAAAGGAAATTTATAATTTAGGAAATTCATCATCATTGCCTCTCTACCAAGATATATTAAATCTTACCTTCACAAACCATCAACTGAGACGTGATTCTCAGTAAATGGTTAAGCATAACAAAAATACCCATCCAATATAGAATTCCAAGTAATTTTTCTCATGAAACCAATCGACGTAAAGAATAACTATTTATAACCAATACCCATCCATTAATTACAGGTCTTCTGCATTGCATATATTTTAAATTATCAACACAATTAATTCTAAAAATTATTTATAATTCAATAATTATCTATTTTTAATCAAGATTATCAAACATAAACACATAATATTCAAATGAAATTTAGAGAAATTATAAATATTATATCATCATATCATATTCCTGGTAAAATTAATTGGTTTTTTCATTGCTTAAAATAACTCTATAATATTAATGAAACATTTCTTAAGTAAAATACCAATTTCACATTAAAATCATGTATTATAATATAAAAATTTCCAAATTATTAAATTGAAAATTTCATATGAAAATACCCATGATAAAATGAAAGTAAATATTCAAATCATTGAGTGGTCTTGAAAGCTGTTAATTTCATTCATTCCATGTATTCTAAAATAGTGATTCCTTTCAAATTTTAAGTAAATATTAAAATGTTCCTAATTAGAAAAATACATGAAAATTCCTTTCAAATTTGTATAGAAGAAACTAATGGGTAATAATTTTTTCCCCATAATAAGTGATATTAAAAACATTAACGAAAATGATTTAATGAAAAAATTGACATTGATGGAACATATTAAAACCAATGAGAAAATATAGTCTAATGCTTAATAACGACATTTTTCCAATTTTTTAAAGAACCCAGTAGAAGAAAAAGTTAAATTTACATTAAAATAACAGGAATAACCCTATGATAAAAAAATAAAGGGTTTTACTGGATAAGTATAATATAATTCTCATAAATTTAAATTTAAACACAAACAATCCCAAAATAAAATGATATTGTAAATGAAATACCTTACCTCAAGTTTTATTTTCCATAAAGGTTCTTTTAACCACATTTATAATAAATTATGATTAAATATAATAATATAAAATATTAATGTAAATTATTATAATAAAATATATATGTTAGATTAAGATAATTTTAATCTCCCATTTACAAATAGTTTCTTATTAAAATCACAGTGTCCCTGAATTTTCTATTTTATTTTTCATGCAAAATATGGTACAATAGTTCTGGACATCGTACATTATTCCTAGTTACATCATATCTATAATGTTAATAATGATGTTAAAATCATGTATACTAATTATATATATATATATAATTATTTATATTTATATTCATCCATATAAGGTATAGATAGATAATTTAATTACATAGTTCATAGAGATAGTAGATCGTATGTATGCTGAAACAAAGTTTTCACTTTTCTATAGATGGGAAGGGAAATGGATAATTATTAATTAACTATTAAATTATAGTTATTATAAAATATAAATATATATATATATAATATTTATTCATTAAATATTTCCTTATTACCATTCATTAAAAGAATACATGTAAACTTAATCACAAAACTAAATAGAGGTGGTAGTCTACATGAACGTATGAGCGATGTTATCATTTTCCATTAGGTAGTAAGGTAAGAAAATTGATAAGATATTATAATTAATGAATAATTATAATTACATAAATATAATATATAACATTTAATCATCATAATTACTATTCATGAATGATAGTGATAGAAAAATAATCATCTCTCAATGTAGATGGGGTATTCCACACAAATTCACGAGAGATACATTAACTTACCATTGGATGGATAAAATATTGAAAAGGTAGTTATATATTTATAATAAAATGTTATTTTATTTAAAAATAATAATAAATTATTCTATGATGAATACTATATATTTATATGATGTATAAGAATAATAAACATAGAAGATGTTGAGTAGGAAGATTACCTCAACATTGGGACACCCCCTTCAGTTCCCTTCTTAAATACCCTTTCAATGGAATTTTAAGAATACCTGAATTTATAATTTCGAATTAAGAAATTTTATATGATAATTGGATAGGTTTTGGTCTATATAGATACCAAATGTTGTTTAATGAAAAAATAGAATCGGTGTCCTTTTATAAGTGAGTGGAGGGGAACCCTTGAAATTATATAATGTATTAAATTAATATAAATAAGATTTGAATTTAAAAAGAATAAAAATTAATATAATCAGAATATATAATTATTTTAAGTCTAACTAATCTCTTAAATGAATAATCTTTCATTTCGTGTTGATGATTCCACACTTATCTCTGTATTTTTACCTCGTATAATCCCTTTTGACTATTAGTGAAACAATAATACTTTTTACTCCATAACTTTCAATAATGTTATATATAAAATAAAAATCAAGACATATAGAAATAATAGATAATATTTTCAACTATATCCATTTTAGTTAGTCAGATATTTTATATTATTTAATTTTAAATTCGTAAAATTTTTATTATTTTCTTAAAATCCCATTAATATTTTTTTTTACATAATATATATAATTTTACATAAAATATGTCATGAAAATATTGTATTGAAAATTTATTCGTTTAAAACAAACCAGATAAATTATATCTATTTACAAAATTATTGTAACACATTAATTCACCCAAATTGTGTGATGTTTAACATATTAGAATTCATTTAATTATTTTTTTCTATTATTTAAATTAAAGCATTATTCGAATTGTGTAAATATTTATTATAATTATTAAATAAATAAAAATTTAATAAAAAATAACAAGGTAAAAAATAATTTCTATTTAAAAAAAATCAATATTATCTTATCCTCTTTTTATCCATTTGGTAATTATAAAATATATTAAAATAAAGAGGGTGAAATTTTTTATTTATTTAATATTATATTAATGTTATTATCAAAATATTTTACCAATAAATTGATGAATTTTATTGAATTTAATGTTCATGGTTCAAGGTCACTTATCCAATAAAATTAAGGTAATATTTTTGGGATATGTGTATCCTTTTTGAGAATATTTTTAACAATAATTACCCGATTTACCCTCGTAAATATGATAAATATTTTATTACATTTACCATTCATAATCACCAAAATTAAAATTGTGAAATTTACTAACAAAATATTCATCATGATTATAAATATTTTATTAATTTTTTAATATTCAATTCTAGGAATTGTAGGAAATCAATTTTAATATAGATTTGTAAAAATTAATTCAAACGGTTTTTAGATTAATGTATTTTTAAGAATGAAAATTAACTTATATATAGATCATGAATATTTCTGATTAAAAATTCCCTTTTTAGATTATTATAAATAAAATTAATAATTTTTCACTTTAACGTCAAATTCAAAATTAAATTATAATTTTAAATTACATTATTTAATGAAAAGAAAAGAAATTATTTAAAAATTTGGTATTTTATCTCTTCATTATAAAATCATTCATTTTGGATAAAACAATAATAAAATCATACTAAGGCAACATTGATTTTGGAATTTCTGATATGTTATTATTTATAAAATATGGCAATTCTAAAATTTGAGTAAATTAATATTTATATATGTGAATAAAATTTAATAAAAATATATTTGAATAAGATTTAAATAAATTTTCTTGAAATTAAGTGCTTATTTCCTAAGAAATTATCTTTTCGAAAATTGTTTTATATAATTTTCATAGTTTTCAGAATATTATTCATATATTGAATTTTAATAGCATCGTTATAAAATTATACTATATAATTGTTCATTTAGACTCGATGTGTCATTTATCACAATCTATAGAAGAAATTAAATTTATTTAAGCAATGTATCATAAAATTGTAGTGCATTACATTCTGTGTGTTTTTTATGAGATGAGTTAGGGGTAATTCTATTAGTGATATGACTATAATTTTTAAATATAATTATTATAAAATACAAAAAATTCATTTTCCAGGAAATTGAATCTATATTTGAGAGATATTGAATATAAGATGAGTGTATGTCAATTAAGATCTCATTCTCTCATTTAATGATATGTATTAAAGATGCTTTAGGTCAAAAACCCTTTCTTTAACAACATTCTCGTATTTTAGGTTTTTCCATGCTGACTAATTTTTTCCGTAGTATTCTATTTTTTATGCCCAATAAATAAAAAATTGATCAAATTACATAATTTTTAAATGATGGTTTCAAAAATGAAATGAATTTTATTTTAATAAACCTATAAAACATTAAAAAATTAATTTTTTATATAAAAACACATTATTTGGAAAATAATATTTAAAAACATATATTTTTACACATAAATTATGTTCTTCCTATTTCTTCCCGGGTAAAAATTTTAAATTAATACACATGATTTAATATATGTATCAAAATATTTCATATAATTAGTTTTAAAAAGTGATAAATTTATTTTATTAATATAAAATCACATAATATAAATTAATATTCTATTTATTTTAAGTAGGTATTTATAAAGTATGACTGTTTTATTTTTAATTTTTAGAATTTATTTATTAATTAATAAATAAAAATAAACAAATTTCTATTAAATACATAAAATTAGATATTTTTAAAATTTTAATTTTATAAAAATACTTCCAATAAAATAATGAATATATATATATATGTCTTTAATAATAACATGTTAATTTAATCCTATATTCTTCTTACAAAAACCCTATATACCAACACATGGTATCAACGTGTAACATAACAATTTTTGGAAGTGATGAGTTGTGATTTCACTAGGATGGATTTATAGTGATTTCCATGGTCTTGATCTTCTCTAATGGAATATTTCATTTAGGCCATATCTATTGATGTTCATCTTAATCATGGTCTAGGTAAATTCTTATTGATGTTATATCCTTTCAAATAATTGTAAAATGAGTCTCATATGGAAGAATCCCCCTATATTATTCCCTTACATCTTATGTTTACATTTATTTCATAACATGGATACTTTTATATATACCCTCTGTTTCAATGGATATGTTATAATTCTCCCATTTAAAAATTATAATTGTATATCATGTATAAATAAAAATTAGTTTAAATTTTAATTTTCTTAATAACTAAGAGATAGATCTCAATATATTTATATAAATAAAATTATATACTAATGTCAAGGGTTTTTAAAGAACAACATTCACTTTCCATACCACTGGAGTTCCTGCTATGAAATAAACTCACATTTATGGGATATAGATTAATGAGGTAGCATTGGACTACATGATTTTGAGTTTGGGGTAGTTGGTAAGATCATAGCCAGTAGAGCTAAATGGATTTCCTGGATATGGGGAGGAAATCACCTACTTTTATTGGTGGATAGTGGAATTCCCTAGTTGATTGAATTAAATATTATAATTAACATCCTAATAGGATACTTCCCTAGTATAATTTGAACCTTATAGTAGAATTTCCACTTTCGTTTCTCACATTATAAAAAACTTAAACTATGTGATTGAGGAGGTGGCCTTCTCAAGATGTTCTAGATTTTGGTTTCTTGTGTAGGATTTACCTTATTCTCACGAGATGAAAGAGAATTGTAATTTAAATAGTTTGTTATATCCACATTAGAGATTAGAAAACTAGTTCTCATGACAGGTTATGGTTAATTTATGTCTATTATGATATGGTTTTTATTTTTTTATGTGATCATATATATATTTTACGAATGAAAGACGAAAAATACCATTAATTTAAATAGAAGTTGAAAAGATATTTAAGATCGAGTTAAAAGTAGAGGATTCCCATGAATTATTATGAATCTCTTGGGGTAGAAGGATCATTATATTCTTGTTTCAGGATCGTGACACATTTTTGTCATCTTCCCTTAGTGGATGGAGGTTGCAGTGAATCAGAAATTTGTATAGAGAAGCATTCTTATTTGAAACTATTCAAGTGTTAATATAGAATATTTTTTGATCACCTGATGTTGTAGTGATTTTTGGATGGTTTTATCTAATGGAAAAATCTTTTGAAATTCCCTCTAAAATATTGGATCATAGTTCTCAAGCTAGTTATTCATTTTATATAAATCTATTCTGAGATTAATGTTAGTAATTAATGGATCTGTCTTATCCAACATTATATTAATCCAATTTTTTAAAGATATTTTTGGTAGTATGTCTGTGAAATACTTACATATAGTTGATGTGTGTTTCCATTATTGTATTTTATCGACTTTATTTTAATTTTATATCTTCGATAATGTTAGAATATTTTTCTTTCTTATATAGTGGTATACCATATTCGCATAGAGATCAGACCTATGAAGATAAGGCAAGTGCATGTGATGGTGGGTTGTTTTCTAAATGGGATTTTTTTGTTGAGATTCCTTTTATATTGTACTATTTTTTCCATAATATAGCCAATATATAATTATGTTGTAGAGGGTGTACTGACCTATATTTTATTTAAATATGATTTGGCGCAATTTTCATATTTAGAGTTCTAAGACCTCCTCACTGGTAAAATGGTAAATTTACCGTATATGACTACCTTTTAAGTAATTTTATAATTATTTTCTTAATAACATAGTATTATTTTTACCATTTTTATGATCCAGTGTAAAATTGAAGGAACTTTTTGGCCTTAATAAAAATATATTTCGTATAAAAATATGTTCTTATCTACCCCATATGAATTCTCAAAAATTACACCCTCTCTTTTATATAAAACAAAAATTATGAATATCAATATTGTTTTTTCATATGGAATATCTGATTTAATGTTTGATTTTTATAAATATTATTCTAAATTAGGACCCCAACAGTTGATCTTTGGTGGAGAATTAGGTTATTTTTAAAAAAGTGTACTTTTAAATATAAATAATTATTTATTATGTGGGATTGATTTTTAATCATTGATATTGAAACTATATAATGATTTTAATCTTAATTCACAGGGATAGCTTTATAAACCACAATAAATGATATCATATAGGGATGGGTGCATTTTCAGATTATTTTAGGAACACCTCAACAAAATCAATGGTATTAACATACATGGGAGTCTCCTTCATAAATGATCTAACATAACCTTATATAGTAATTCATAATATTTATAATATACCTAGTTATTTAGTTATATCCCATTCATGAATTTCCTTATTCTAGTCATGTCGTTGCATTTGAAGTGTTGTGTGCATTGGAACCATGTCTCCCAGTGGTACACATGGAATGGGATATGATACACTTTTTTGGAAAAACATCCTCCACCTAGAATGAAATGTGAAACACACGAACGGAGCCAAATGTCTTGCTTCCATATTCTTAATGTTTTCTTTGAGCGTACTGACCCAATGTTCATCAATCACAAATAATTATCCCATACTGAGTATATTTTCATATATATCATTATAAAACATTTTAATTTGAAATTTGATAATATTGAAAAGGTGATATAGATAGGAAATCTAATTATCTATGTAGTATCAGTGACTCAGTTGAGAAATAATGATTGGAGTGTTATCAGGGTTTTCAACCCACATTGACATCATGTTTATGTAAGGCTCTGGTTTTCCCCACCATAATTAGATATGGTTAGTTTTCCCCATAGTTAGTATGGTTTATGATCTTCTACCAGTAGATCAAATAGATTTAGTTATTTCCCATAAATAATTAGGGCTAGAATCCTTCATAAAAAATCATAATTCTCCCGTATAAAAGATTACTTTAGGTTGGGAACCACTATTATAGTTTGTATAACCCCCCCCCCAAATTCCTTGGTAATGGGATCACACACAACATTTATTTTGAAGATGCATGATTTTCATTGGATTGGAAATGAATATACATGATAAGTAGTAAAGTGCTAATAGACTGAAGAGTGTTGTGATCGCTTTACTCATGAGAATGGTTATATAATGTGTAGCCTCCACTTTATATATTTGGGTCATGGTGTGTTAATTTTAAATGGAAATTGGTAAAAATTTATTCAGGCCTTCAGATTCCACACCCCCCCCCCCCAATGCTTACCTTTTATATGTTGTGTTTTTTCAGCTATCTACATTTGGGTTCTTAGACAAAAGTGTGTTCATATATAACCTATTTACTCTCATGGTATTAATTTTTAGTATTATAGCTTCGGTGATTAATTCATTCCATATAGCTATGTAAATTTTTATCATAGATAATATATGGTTTATTCTACATTGATCGCCTCTATTTATATTTTCATACTATAGTTTGGGCTGACCTATTTTTCAGTATTTTCTTTTTGGTTTCATGGGGTCCTACGTATTATGTTATTTATCACCCATTCATGTTCTATGTGACAACATGTTCTTCATCTATATAGATAATGTAAGATTTTGTAGATGTTCATAGTTTTTATAGAGCTAGAATGGCTTGTTTGGAGATAATTCCTGGGGATTCTTTCCAATGAGTGATGTCACATAGAGGTTCTTGGAGGTGGGGGTGGTTACTACTATTGATAGTGATCATTCTAGTAATGTACAAATTGAGGAGGATAATTACTTATTTTTCTATCTTTCAGATTCTGTGTATTGATGGGTGTGTATATCTTTAATATTTTTTATTTTGGAACTGTACCTCTATTTTTTTATCACATGAATTTGTTATATAGGATTTATTTATTTATATGTTTTCCTATAGTGTTTCTACAAATGTAATACATTTGATATTTTTTCCTGTTGCATTTTAATATAGATTGAGGCCACCTATATTTTAATATATGCCTACTCTGTTCTAGAAACCATCCATGATCCCATTAAAGGTAGGTTTTATGTGTCACTCACTAATTACTACTGAACTTGGTGGGTCCCTAATGGGATTATTCATATCATATATTAAAAAATTTCTTATGATTTGATCACTATAAATAACATCATCACGTTGTGGATATATATTCATAGTTGATTGAGTTCACTCCCTATTCCAATAAAAAACTAATCTTGTTCACTACCCTATACCATATATATCAACACATGAGATGTAAATATTTACATAAATAGTTATAGGTTTATATAATTAGAGACCCACCCACCACATAATAAAAAACCAAACTCAAGTGATATATGAACATGAAAATGTTAATAATTTCAACATTTATTAATTTACCCCTGTGAAAAGAACATATTACAAGATTATATCAGCAATGTATTATCCTAAGGCTTCTAGAGAAATTAGTTGTACATTATCATTATATAATATACCTAGTAATGTCTTATAATTAGCAATGGATTTTTAAATACATGAAGATTACTATTTAATAAGTCTATAAAATTGTGCTAAGATAAAAAGAAATATTATACAAATTTTTATTAATATTTTCTTTTAAACAGAAATAAAAAATTTAAATAATTACATTAGAAAAAATGAAAAAAAATTACATTCAAAAACCATGACAACATTGATAAGAATATTTATTAACAAAATCAATTAAAAAAGTTGATGACATAGATCGAATAGAATATATTAAAAAAATTCATTATAGAATTTCTTATAGAAATTAATTGTAAATAAATATTAAACCATGTAAATTGTTAATGCTTGGGAAAGTACAACAATAAATCATATGAAAAAACTATTTACAGGGAGGGTAATGATTTCATATCAAAAAATTGAGTTAATTTCATCATTAGATATAACCATAATTTCAGTTGACATTTTAACAAAAAATAGATAAAATGTTTAATAGAAATTTAAACCCTAGAAATTAAAATATTAAAATAAAATTAATGAGGTTTTAGATATAAATTATTTAATATTTTCATAAATAATAATTTATTCAAAGGCAATATTGCATTCATAGTGAGATTGAAAAAAGAAAACCATTGGTTTATTTCCAAATTCCTTAAAATCAACAAAACCACATGAATAATAATGATATCTATATTATTCACTTATTTGATAATGTTATTCAAATTTTTACCTTATATACTCGTCACATATAATAATTTGTAACACATAAAATTTTTAGTTGTTTTTTACTTCCATAATCTAATGTTATTAATTTTTATTATTCTAAGTTGTTTTTTAATGGTGATGTCAATCCTCATTTAATGATAAAAATTTAATCTTTACTATATTATTCAAATTAGTGGTATATTTTGGTTCAATGATTTATATATTCCCATGTTTATCTTATGGAAGAATAGTAATGTCATGTGATGCTAGAATTTATGATGATCATGTTTCAGTTAATTTAAAAATAATGATAAGTAATATTCTAATTACCATTAATTTTTTATGTCACAATTATAAATCAATATTCATAAAATAAATTTATATTTATTTTCATATATTACTTATATTAATTCTTTATTACTCAACCATGATGAAAATAATGGGGTTGGTACATCATCGTTCTGGTGGGTGGTTCAACCTACTCAATCAAGAAACTCTTTTTCTAATGAGTAAGAAGAATTATAGAGTTATATAATTGTAGTATGAATTTTAAAAAATAATAATGATTTTAATATAAATTAATTATTTTTTAGAATATTATTTATAAATATTTTATAAGATATGTTAATTTAGAAACATGGTAAAGAATAAGATACTTACTTTGATGAATTCTCTCCTTCTGAATACTATTTCCTATGAAATGAACGATTTAGTCTTCTTTATCAGAAGCTAAGTATATAAATTTTTCTTAGGATTTAGGATATATAATTTCTTTTTATTAAATAGATAACTAAAGTAAAATAGTGTTTTTGGAGGGGTAGAAATGGATACCTTTTACAAGTGTGTTTTGATTCATATTTCTGCAAATATGTACTCTCTAACGTGCTAGATATTCATTTTATAATAAAAATATGACCAAATAATTAATATAAGATAGTTAGTTGATAAATTAATTCATATGAATAATTAAAGGATAATAATAGATTTATTTTATCAACTTACCAGGTTGTTTTACCCATATACCTTCTATTACCTTTATTATGATATCCCAAAGTTTACCTTATTAAATTGTTTATTTTATAAAAACCAAATTGAACCTCTAACCAAATATTGAAACAGTCATTCCCAATTTAAAACATGTTCAATATAATTTACTTAATAAATGTGAAATACTTTACCTTTAAATGAAAACATAAAATATATACAGAGAAATATTTTTATAGAAAAATGTCTTTTAAAAATTAGAATTATTAATCCTAATTCATATAAATTACAATTTAATTATTGTAAATTTAGTTATTTATGAATATTTTATTAAATTTTATTTGAATCATATTTAAAAGGGATAAATTTATTTTATAAATATGAAAATGCATAACATATATAAAAAAAATTCATTATAAATTATCTCCTAAAGCAATAAATGATTTTAATTTAATCTCATTATTTATCAATAAGCCATTTAATAATATAAATCCATTATAATTAGAAAATGTATTTTAATTCTATAAACAAATAAAATATTTATTTTAAAATAAACAAAAAAACTGATAATTAATAATTATTATTTTTAATTTATTATTATCTTCTAATTTTATTCCAAAAGTGTTTATTATATACAAATTGTATTATTTTTAATTGTTTGAAAAACAATTTCAAAAAAAAACAATGTAACTATTGGATACAAACCCTTACAATGAAAATATATCTAATATCTATATTTCCAATAGCCATATAACCAATTTTCATATATATAACATGCATATTAAATTCATGTATATATTCATATGTATATCTCTAAAATTAATCAATAAATTATATAATCTTTTTTCCAAAATTTAAATCATATTTATAACAAGATTTATTCTCTATATATTTATCATTGGTGGTATGATTTTCATGTTAAACCATGATGATGATAATTTTAGCCTTGTAGTATTTTTATTTAATTGTGGTGTCATTCTGTTGGTAATTTTTTAAAAAAAATCCATTTGGATATCTTTTCTATGAATTTAATTTTTAAAAAATAATATTCTACCATAATGAAAGAAATATCTATTAAATTTTTTATTCTTTCATGTATCACAAGCTATCAAGAACAAATGATTTATGTTAATGTAAAATCTTATGATCATGTTGAGGCTATTACAAGGGTGTTATTTCTTTTGTAATAAAGTTGTAAGAATATATTTCTTACCTTTAGTGATGAAATTTTTCTATGTCATGATATCTTGATGCGGATCCTAAAATAAAGATATAAATTTTTTTAAGTATATAAAGAGTTTTGAAATATTAATATTTGATTAAATTATAATTAATTTCATTCAATATTATCAAATATTTCCTTTGATAGATCATTATAATACTCCACATTTTTTTAATTCATTCATTTTTCATATTTATTTGATTATTTGGGGTGATATACGATCAAAAAAACCTATTAAAATACACTAAATGATTTTAAATTTAACGTTTCAATATTTTCCGCAGTAATGTTTTCATGCATTAATACACATCTTCCACAGGACAAAGTACGTGGGTACATTTTCAAGGAATTGATCAATTGAAAAGAACGATATTTTTCTCGATGAGAATAAATAAATAATTTTTCTTATAAATTAATATTTATTTATTGAAATAATTTTATGAATTAAAATTTCAGTGTTTTGGGATTTGGTTTCATTTTTTTCTCCTCTGAAATATTACATGTTTTCTTATTTGATTTATGATACCTCCATGTTATTATCAAAAAAATCTTCCTCCTATTTATAATAATTTTTTTATCAACAAGGTCAAAAGTAATCTATTGTTGAATAGATAAAATGTTTTTAGGGAAAATATATAATAATATAATCATTTAGAAAAATATCATTTGAGATATATTAATATTAATGGTTCCAAAAATTGATCACCCATGACTTGGTCATTATTAAGCAAATAATAATTTAATATGCTAACCTTTACTCAACTGTACATGGTCATTAAACTCCAAAAATGATTCTAATTTTAGCCTACTTGGATAATGTTATCATAAAATTAAATTTATAAACTCCTCTCCTACTAATTATACAATATTTTTTAGTAACATGTGATCATGTATCTAATAACATTCTGGAAAATATCCTCTAGAGAAGAAGATAACCCAGAAGTAGTTTCATCACCTAAAGTATATGATATAATTCCAATAAAATTAAGTGAAATTTACTGAATTAATTTAAATATCACATATATATTTTTATAAGGTGACACACACATACCTCGGAGGATTTCCACATCCTACTTGTCCTTCAAATAAAGGGACACATTATAATTTTGGGAAATATTATTTATTTAAATTTAAAAAAAACTTATTATTAAATTTTGAAATATTCATAATCAAAATAAAATTATAAATATTTTATTATCTAATATATAAAATCAAATCCTGATCCAAAAATTGATGAATACAATGAAATAATTAAAGTAAAATTATAATGACATGGTTCTTCAAAACAAATGTATAACTAGAATTGTGGAAATGAAAAATTAATATATATATATATATGGTTGAATTTACTAATATATATACATTTAAAAATTCAATTTAGAAAAATAATTTTTTTCCAATTTTTTATATTATTTAATAATAATTAGAAAATAGATTTTTAATTCAATTATTAGAATATCAATAGAGTGTTTTCCCATATCCCTTCAAATTAATCATTTTATATATCGCAGACCGTGTCAAAATATTAATCATATTTATCTAATGGTAAATTTGTTATAGATGGTGTAATATCACTTGGATCCCTATCATCATTAAAATTTTCATCAAATAATAATATTTTCCTTTGAAAATTAATTATCATTTATCATTTGACAATCATAAACATAAAATACCTATTTTTCCATACATATCTATAAAAAATTGTTCCACTTTACCACTAACTCTTTTCAACCCAGTAATCCTAAATGTAAATTCAATAGGTTTAACAGCATTGTTACTATCAATCCAGTTACACATAAACACTAGTACATGAGAATTAATTTAACCAATTTCCAATATAATACAACAACAGTAAAATAATATATTTTTCACAAATTTGGTAATATTTTTAATCAAAATAAAAATTACTTATATAGTTCCCATTAATCAACTATTTGGAATGGTTACCATGTTTTCAAAAAATTTCTAAATAAAATATATTACAATTAATGACAAAAATAGAACATCAAATCACAATAACATAGAGTCTACCCTATTATCATTTTATTGGTTTTTAGGGAGATGAATATATATATTTAACATCTTTATAAAATAATTAATTAAATGTAAGTTTATTTTAATTTATCACCCATATATTATTATTTTTTTTATCATTCCTTCAATGATTTAATATATTGTCACATATATTATAGAACAAAAATTATATTTATAAAAGTGTATATATTTTTCTATAATATTTCATACCGTGAAATTAAACGTAAATTTATTTCAATGGTCCCTTACATTCACTATAGATCGACAAATTGTAAGATATAAGGAGGCCAACATGCTCTGCTTATTAAAAGTAGTCAGTACAAAACATTACCACCTTCTAATATATATATATATATTTATTTATTTATATATTTATAATTATATAATAGAGTAATAATTTTCGTGAATATTTTCAATATAACTCTTTATAAATTTTATATATCATTCCAAAGGATACTTTATGAATAAATAAACATTCCCACACATCCAACCATTAACACAAAATGATTCATCTATTGTACCATAATATAAAAAATTGATTTTGGAAAACACATCTCTATTTGATGCAGAATTTAGAATATTTTATTCTAAATAAATTAATAACATTGGATTCATGAAATTTCTATACATGGAATTGAAAAAGTAACACCTAATTATTATTTTATTTTTTATAGGATTTTGGAATATGACACATAGTGAAACCAATAATACAAAGTTTTTCAATATAATAAAATAAAGAGATTTTAGGCCTATGAATTTCAAATCATTAAATGGTGATAATTTTTTCACCATTTAAGAATTTCCACTAGGTAGCATAATTCAATAAAAGTAATGAAAAATAAATATTTTTACAATATTGGATAACAAATGGAAAGTAAAAGGAATGTATTTTCATTTCTCCTTTTATTATGGTAAATAACTATATATATTTATCTAGATGCTAACATCAATCATACAAATAATACACACATATAATTTTTTTATATCGAAATAATTTATAATTAATCTATAAAAAATAATTTTCTTAACATCCATAACCACTAAGTTGTGTTTTATCTTTAAATATATCTAATCAGGTAAATTGAATAAGATGGATCATTTTCTCCATAAATTATTTTTGAAAACTACATCATCTTATTTCCGGAAATGTGACATTATTATTATTAACTATTTCATAATAGTCATTAGTAGACAAAGTTTAAGATCATACTTTTATAAAGCGTTAAATGATATTCTAAATAATTAATATAGTGTATGCATTGAAACAATATCTAATGGACCTTGTACAATATCTTTATCAATTTTTATAGTTATTATAAAGTCTATTATACACAAATTTGATATGATTTATATCGCATAACACTATATACAAATGCATTCCCATATGTAAGAGAATAATTTATTGTGCAAATTATCACAATATTCAAAAATGAAATATTCCATTTTTATGCATAAAATACTAAACACATTGCTCTAATAATAATTTCAAATATTTAATCATTGTTGGAAAGTATAAATCTAAATCATTTAATGTTTTTTTATAAGATAAATCTTTAATTAGATGAAAATATTTATTTACCTCACACATTCCTATGGGGATATATTGCCATCTACCAATGTAAGATAAAATTAACAATGTTGGATAATGATGATTTAATTTGGATTCAATATATCAATGAATAATCTTATTGTGAAAAATACAAATTTATTTTCTGAAAAAATATATTTTAAAAAAAATACATTCAATTATAATAAATCCCGAAAGTGATGTAGGATTCAATTAGTGATTCACTCCACACCATATCATCCCAACATCTTTACATTGTTTGTATTTGAAAACAAATTCTTCATTTTGAGAATTATTAGAGGATGTTAAATTTTATTTTAATGATGAATGGTACGTGTCAATTGGCATAAAACATAGTTATATCTTACTTCTATTTTATAATCTCAGGACCCACTATTATAACGTTTTTGAGAATACATCATAGAAACTGTTATACAGAACACTATCATTGGGGATAAAATATGTTTTTCTACCCTTATTTATTTTGAAATAAAAAAATTTACCATGTATGGTAATTTCCTTTTAAAACTATCCCAATAGAAAATTTCAATATACTGAATCATGGGTCAATCCAATAATTTCTCACTTTTATGTTAATCAGTCTTAGCATTACAGATAATAGTATAAACATAGTACATCCTATAAATAGTGGTATTTCAGCAACTTCAGACTATCATTCTACATTCACTTTTTTTAGTGTTTTTAAAACATACATCATGAATTAATTCATAAATATTATCCTCTACCTCAAATTTAAAATCTCCATCCATATTAAATCTTGATTGTTCTATTATTTCACCATACCAGATATATAATCTATAACTATGAAAATAATAATATCAAATCAAATGTATTTAAATTATTATGGACCATATTTTTCTCTAATTCAAATATATCTTGAGAGTTTAGTAAAATATATTGCTTTTTTAATGATATAATATATAAAATAAATTGAAAACTCCAACCAATTTATCCTAATGATCACTAATTCTTTGTTTATTTATTCAATTATAACCCATTAATTACATATAAAGATAATTAAAATAAACAATATAGGAAAATATGTACACACATATATTTAAAACATATGGATATATATGTATGTAAAAATTTAAATAATATATATATAAACACACCATGTATAACATATATGTTTATATATATACATTATTTATATCCTATAAACAAATAAACTTATATTTAATCATACACAAATAGAAACTTATAAAAATTTATAAACATATATTACTATATAATCATATAAAAATTTATATATATTTAAATATAGATTTATATAATTTTAAAACTATATGAACATTTAGTAGTATTTTAATATATTAAAAAACAAATAAATTTCATAAAAACACATATAAACATGTAACCATATATATCTAAACATATAATAAAACAGAAATAATATATATAAATAATAATTTTTTTACTAAAAATGAAAACATCACACTAATAAAAATATAATAATTAATGAAATAAATTCATAAACATATAAATTTAACTAATTTAATCTAGTATTTCAACATTAAATGTAATAGAAAATCAAAAGTTCAAGCAGTGAAAAAACAGTTTTACTAAATAAGTAATCTTTTATACATAACTAATACAATAATTTTTTCTAATAATAAATATAAAAAATACATTAAAACTAAACTAAATACCGAATATAAAACTTTATTCTATGAAAAAGATAATATATTCCACATTTTATAATACAATTATTTTTTTTAATTATTATGCATTCCTCAATTAATTTTCTCCTATAAATTTATATGTCTTCTAAAATAATAATAAAAGAAGATAAAACTCACAAAAATTGGATAAACATGATTACACATGATAATGAATGGTTAAAGATATGATTATGGATGGTGGGAAGGTGGTAGAATATTGTTGATCAGGGGAGGTTTTAGGGAAATAGGTTCCTATGAACATGGAAATTTAGGGTTTCCTAAACTAGGTATATGTGAAATGAGTACGAAGGTAAAGTATGTGGATTTTATTTCATTAATTTTGAATATAATATTATTTATATAATAAATCATATTATATATGTATAAATAATTTGATTTAACAAAAAACTGTTATTAGAAATATACACGGTTGATTTTTTTACATTCGGTATTATATAACTACCATTAAAAACTGTTATAAAAAATATTATATAATAACTAATCATAATCCCCACACCACTTTTTTATTTATTATAATACTTCCATATTAAATAATAATGTCACAAAGGGGACTAAACCATATGTCTAACAAATATTTATGGATGGACAATAGGAATAATATTTATTCATGATGGTATCTCTATGAAAAAATATGGGTGACGATCCACTACAGTTTGTTCAATAAAATAACACAAATTCATCATGTATCATAGATAAATACATTCATGAAGATGTTTATTAGTGATAAATAATCAAAATTTAAGACCCCAATATTATATATATTTTTTAATTGAAATAAACTTGATGTATTTTATAGCTTCCTTACACACAACCCCAGGGTCTTAATAAGGTGTGATATAGTAATTGATTAAAATTATCTATTAAATTGGAAGGAATAAATGTTAAAAACAATAATATGATAAATATTTATAATTTTTTTTATAATTTATTTTTTTTATTAACATATATTAAATTAGATATAAATTTTTTAAATTTAATTTCATACTTAAAAAATATATGTTCTCTAAAAATATTTTTAATTAGATTTTTCATGTCAAAATTTTCATTAACACCAAAAACATTATAAATTTTTTAGGCAATGAATAAAATTTTTAAACTAATTAGATCAATATTATAATATGATAAACTTTTGAGACCTTTCAAAAAAATTAGTTTCAGTAAATAGTGAAAAAAATAAATTTATTTAAAAGGGAAATTTATTTTCATTAAATTTGGTAGTTTAAAAAAAATTAATAATCCTTATATAATTATATAATAATTATAGATAATATAGTCAAATACATGGTAATTATCATTATAAATTATTTTGGAATAATCTCATGTTTGGGATTCAAATTTGTTTTCTAAAAGATAGTTTTATGTGTGCGATGCTCTTTTATATATTAAAAATAATTTAATCTCTATTTTTAATATTTTATAATAAAATTTCTAGATTATAAATTCAATAAAAAAAATTTAATATTCATTTTATGGTTTTTATAAGGAACGTAATGGATGCAAATTTAGTTTTTGGCATGAAAGTGTATTTTTATCGAACAAATTTCGATATGTTTTGTGTGATTATATAAAATGAAATGAATCTAATTTTGGAAATTGAATATTTTTAAATGGATTAAATATTTTTAATCACCTTAATTAATATAATTCTATAGTATGAAATTAATAACATTATAAGGAATAGAAAAATTTTTTAATGAGAGTTATTGTAAAAACGGTTTTACTGAGTGTTACTATAAAAGATAAGGTTTCAGATGCAACCTAAAGATGTATAATTCATATTTTTTGAAAATATTTCAATATTATACAACCATATAATTTAATTAATAAACATTTTTATCCACATTAACATGTTTGTTACCTTCTATTATTGAAATCTATTACATACTTCCATGTATGTATTTCCCCTCACTTATAAAAGGGAACCTATTCTACGCCCATGTTCACATAATTTAAGCCTTAAAGATAAACTAATACATACTACTAAACCATAATATATTCCATAACTTCATCCAATATTCCATTTTCTCTTATAATAAAAATCCTTCAATATATAATTAATAAGCCAAATGAGGCCTCTAAAATAAGAGGTATAAAAGTAAATCGATCTATTTTATTTTTATTTCTTCTATTATCTCCTCTAAACATGTGCAATAAAAAAACATGTGTAATATATTATAATAAATATTTATCTATATATATGTTGTTATTATTATATAACAACCATTTCTATCCTTCTCTCCGTGAAAGGGTAAAAGAAAATACTTCTCATGATAATTGTGGACTATCTCTTCCACGTAATGATACTATTCATTTTAAATCTCCACATATCATGGATGCTTGTAATGAAGGGTTTAAAAAATACATAGGGTATTTAATATTTAATTATTATTATTAAATTTTAAAATATTATTTATCTTTATTTAATTATTTGTTTTGGAAAATTGAAGTAGTGTCCATGCATATATTTGGATCACCATATCCATGGACGCTGCATTTTATATTTCTATCACTAATATTTATATATTTATATAAATATCTTTATAATTATTATATGTGATATTATTATAATTATTATATTTCAATAAATGATAAATGCCTTATATATATTAAACAACTATAATTTCTAAATCAAAAAATTCATGATAAATGAAACAGCTATCAGCTGAAGTAGTGATTTAAAAAAAGAATTATAAAAAATGGGTGTTGAAAAGAAATAAATAGAAAAAAAAAATTATTAAAGGAATAAATATGGTTATATTATTTATTTATAATATTTTAAAATATTCTATACTATATTTTATAAATCTTATGATTAATGGAAACATTAGGTAAGGGCTTTACATTTCAATCGCGTATTTTAGAAAGATTATTTATTCTCAAATTTATAATAATATATTTATATGATATATTTTTCCCAAATATTATTTAATATCTTTTATTTTTGTTATTTACATATATTTCATTTTTTCTATCATCTCACTCTCTTTTTTTTCACAACATACCGAAATAAATATTTTATATGAAATCATCATTATATCTCTCTAAGTTGGGAATACTTTTCATCCATATCAATATTTTATATAAACATTTTTCATTAATTTTTAATAACACCCTAAAAATTAAATAAATTCATTTTTACAAATTTATTATATTCTATATAAAATAAAATGAAACTTCTTGTTTTTTTAAACGACGCACTTTTGAATATTTACCAAAAATATGAATGAAATTTTTATTTCAACATACACCACATGAATCTCTTTTCCTAAATTCATGAAATATATTTTATATAAATAATTAAATAAAATTTTCCATGTATTTTTCAATGAAATTTTTTCCAATAATATTTAAATGCTTTTATTATTTATATAATTGATCTAAAATTGAAAGCATTGTTTTCTTCAAGAAATGTTATTTTGACATTTTAATGGAATTTTAATATATAAAAAAATTATTTGATGTTTCCTATTATTTACTAGTAATAGGGTCATATGTGACCATATTTATTCGTTATTTTTATGGTTTAGGATTATGATAACGAAATAATGATGAAACATATTTTCTATTCCTAGTATTAATCATTGATGTAAAAAGTAATTCGTTCATAGTCATGGGGAATACATATGAATGAATTATGATTATATTTTGGGTTTTTCTAGTATAGACCTCTATTAAATTGGGTAAATGTTAATTTTTTGTGATATCAATGGTCACATAGGAGGCTATCTCAATCAAAAAATATAGTACAATAGAGGTTTTATCTAGGCTAAAATACGGTGTATATGAGGTTATTACAAGACGGAAATAGCTACACTTGTGGTTATACCCAGCCTAGCATGTGATAAATTTCATAGTGGTTATCCTTGTCATATGATTTATATGAGTAGATAACCAATCATTATATACATGTAAATTACATTACTTTTTTTAGAATACTTAATACATTACACCAAAAAATTCCCAAAGACTGTATTAGTTTATTGTCTTTGTAAACTAGGAACATAAAATTATAATCAGCGTGAAAGATCTTCAACTTCTCCCATAAATATCATAACCTTTTAATTTTTAAATAAATCCTTTATTTATATCTTTGGGAAGGCTCAAATTCTCAGTAAGGGTGAACAAAGAAAATACCAATCACAAATAACATGTCAAAATATTATCCTACATATGAGATATTATAATATCAAGTCATAGGATAAATATTAGAATTGAAATGTAATCCCAATAAATAGAACATAAGACATGAAACATTGTGGCATACACACATATGTGTAGAAAATAATTTCATATTAGTCAAGGTTCATTGATAATACCATCGTTGTAGAGAAATTCCATTACTAAACAGAGTTCACTCCTCATTCCAGTCTTGTAATACTAAACTAGATTTACGTGTCATTCCAGCCATGTCTATCTCATGTGATATAAATCTTTACCCAATGAATTTGAGGGATATATAGGTCCCACCCATCTCATAATTAAACCATTCTTATGTGTTACACAAAAACATAAACCATTCATCATAACAAAAACGAAGTAATAAAATGGGATTCTTAAAAACCATGTCGTCATTATATAATCAAAATAAGATAAAATGACATCATAAAAATAATTCCATCATAAGGTAATAAAATAAAAGTAAAGACCGGGATAGAAATATAACCCCATATCATCTTATATGGAAAATAATTTTAATAAAACAGTTGAACTCAGTTCGAGAGGAAAATATCCTTTCTTTTACAAATATATTTTATTTTCACAAGATGTCAAGTAATTTAAAAAGAAAAGAAAAAAATTAAAAATTAACATGATAAATTTTAAATAAATATTCATTGAAATAATTCCCTAGAAAGTGTAAAAAATATTCATTCCTTGTTAGATAAAAAATATACTCCTCATACTTTTGCTGGAAAAGTTCAAAAGTACCTCTTATGGTAAACAAAAGAAATATTCCATCCATTCCATGTGGTAAAATCCAACAAAGGGTAAAAATGACATTATTAATAAATGTAATAAAAGAAAAAAAAATTGTTTTGTTTTTTTTTTTGAAAAGATGGACATGGATGATAAATATAACCCAAGTAAATACTTACGAAAAAATAATCTCGGATAAAAACAAGATTTGAAAAGTTATGCCTTACCTTATGCCTGATATGATTTTTATTTATCTGAACCTCATGTATAATGATTTTAATAATGATAAATACTTATTACATAATAATAGTAATTTTTATGATAACACTTATGATCATATTTTCATCCGTTTGTTAGTTACATTTTATTGTTACTCCTCATTCGGGTATTAACTCCTTTATGTTATTACGTACATTTTGTATGATAAGTTCATGTTCCTCAACTTAGGTTATATTTATATCATTTACATAATTTTATTAGTATAATAAATATCATATTTATTCATTAAATTCATTTATATAATCATGTTTAAATGAAGATCATGTAGAATGAATCTTATCACACTGTGGAGACGGTAAGTTGTACGTACGCACGAGCGAGGATATCGTTCCCATAATTGTTGAATGGTATTGAATTGGATAATTTATAGTATCTAAAATTTAGTATAATGATATATTATTAATATATAGGTATTATTTACTCCATTATACCGATTCAAATATGGTGGTGGTGGAAAACAGATTATAACATCGTGTGGAGACAGTAAGTTTTACGTATGCACACGCGGTGATTTTTTTTATGGATTTATGTTTAAATAGGGTTGTTTAATATTTATAATAACATATCATAGTATGATTGATACTAATGTTATTATTTTATACTGAAAAAACTAATGAAGTGTAAGTAGAAGAAGAAAAAAATTGAATGAATCGGTAGATGCGATTACCTCTTCCTCGACGTGCCTCCATTGAATTTCTAATTAGGGCACTAGAGTTGGACTTCTGAGATGAACAGATATTTCATAATGTTACTAGGGAAGTTGAAAAGAGTAATGGGTAGGGTTTGGACAAGAATTAAGGCTCAAAATAGAGTGAATAGGAGAGGGAGGAGGTGCTCTTATATAAGTGCGGAGAGGGGAACTATTTGAAAGTCTAAAAAATATTAATTTATAATAAAATTAAAACCTTCCCAAATACCACAAAAGTGTCCCCAATTATAATATTAGCTGACTTATGGTTGTAATATTATCATAAAATATATTTTTTATTACTAATTTTCTCAATTAAAATTTTATCATTTTATTTTTCCATTATTTATTCTATTAATTTATAATTTTGTTAATAACATTCCAAATATTTATTGGTAATGAATATTTAATTATATGGTGTTCATTGACCATTAATGGATAATTTATGATATTTTAGAACTTATAATTATATCTTTGTAATTTTAAAATATGTTTATGATTTTTAAAATATTTAATAAAATGTTGTGTTTATAAAATATCAATAGTGTAAATTTTGACACACTTATTAGAATTTAAATAAAATTCAAACAGTATATTAATTCAAACCAAAATATTATATACACGCTTAACATGTCCAAATCACATATAAAATTCATTGATAACACTAATTAATTCATATTTTATTTATTTTATCATTTTAAAACCATTTATTTGATTATTCAATTAATAGAATTATTTCTACATCACTATTGTGTCATCATTAAGGGTACATATTTAATCTCTAAAAATTGTAAATAAATTTTTATGATGTCGGTAATTATTTTATCTTTCTAGACACTATCTATAGTCTATTTTCCCTCCTATTTATCCGTATATTAAAATTAATACCCTTATATAAATAGTGATTGTGACACTTTGTACATTTCATTAGTTTTTGTTACATTCATGTAATTTTCATATGAAAGTGTAAATAAAGTGATTTAATTTAAAAAAGTACATGATAAGGGTCTAATTCAACCATATAATAGGATATTTTCCGGTGATAATGTAATTTTATAATATTATTTTTACCCTTAATCACCCGATTCACCTATAACCATTGTAATAAAAATAATACCAAAGTTAATATTAATTTTGACAAAAAACAAAATTATCCTATTAACATAATTTGGAACAAATTATTCCAAATATTTAATCCATTTTTTCAAAATTCTAAACACATATGTTTCAGTAATTAATTTTAAATTAATCTTACTGTTGATAAAATAGGTATTAAAAGTTAAAATATTGCAAAAGAATTAAATGTTTTTACCTATGAATTCAATGTAAAATTAATAATAATTACTTGAATTGTATTCAATGGGAAAAATATATTCTATTTATACTTTAAAACCATTAAATAATATAATTTTACCATATAAATTATCTTGAGGTAAAAAGTTGTTTTTAATTAATATTTAGCGTATTTTTAATATTCATCAAAATATGAAAATTATCAAAAAAATATAAAAAATTATCCGAAGTAAATTTTTATTTCCTAATTGAAAATAAAAATTTATTTTGTAATATTTAACTTATAAACATGTCAAAACTGGATTTAAAATTGGGGCGCCATCAAAAGGTGATAACACTGCATTTTTTTAAAAATAATTCTTTGTTTGAAAATATTATTTCGTTTTGATACCATGTTCTAAAAATATTGTATGATGAATGATAATGTTATAAAATTTAAAATGTGGTTAATACAATTCATAATGTCCAGTCTATATAATATTTTAATAATATATCATTGTTTAGTGAAACTCGGTATTTCATACCACACAAGCTATAAATGAAGGTCGTTATTGTGTGTCACGCAAGACATGTCATTGTTCCGTGTAGTGAAATCATCCGTTGGTTTTTTGTATAACATAATCGAAGCATATTTCATTTATACATTGATATAAATATAACCATAATGTTGAATTTATAAAAATAACTTGAAATTGTGTTCAACACAACCCAAGAATGCTGTGAATATTTTACAAGCTAATACGGTGTTTTATATATCTTAATTTAATATTGGTATAGTGTAAAACACCATATATCAATGAAATTAAAAAGAATATATCTCATAAAATATCACGGTGTTACATTCTACCGCCCTTAAATTAAATTTTCCCCCCAAAATTCATCATGGTAATAAATGGGTTATTACATGAATGTTTCTTTCATGGAAGCCCACATCGTAAAAAGAGATACTAAGACATCATTTTAAAAAAGAAATTTAGAAATGTAATGATTACCCAAATTAAATCGCCACTAGGATTCTACATAAGAGAAAATAGGTGGTAATTGAAAACATGGATATGGAGTAGAAATCTAATGATCATGTTGTAATGGATAGTGAAAGAAAAAATGGTTTGGAGAAAGGTAACAAATATAAAGCCATAAATATTTGATGATTTATGGGACCATATGATTCATTGGATTATAAATTACTAGGATACCATTTTTTTTTGAGATCCCTTCCCTAAAGTTAAAGAATTTTTCATAAATTAAAACTTGATTTTGGTACAATTTCACTATTGTTTGTTCCTTGAACAATTTACACTTCATCTCTTATTTAAATAAATGAAGTAAAATTTCTCATTCTTGAAGTGTTATCAGATCATGAGATAGAATGATAGGTTATTTCATCTGTCGCTATCACAAAAATATTAGCACAAGTTATTAAATATACATAACTCAATTTATGGTGTGATTAATCATATATGGTTCCAAAAAAGGACTTATACATCATCTATCAGACCGTTTAATAAAATAAAACTATTTTTTACTAACCAAGGACTTATTCTAGGACAATAGTAGGAAATACATGCTTGTCGCACTTTAGTTGTGGGTCCGATTCCCACAGCCTTGTCTAACGTGTCGGGTTGTTGCTCGTCCTACGGGTTATCCTTTTTCTAAATATATACTATTATAACATGTAGAAAATAATATCAAAAAATGATCTGGCCTTAAATAATACTATCTGAAGTCAAAAATAATCTCGTCCAACCCTAAGGCTTCTCCCAAATACTTCTTTCCAATCTCATAGCATAAAGAAAACAATTACCATATAGGCCTTAACATTCATGTGAATACCATCATTTATACCCCATATATTACAATATATATCTTGTTTTTCACATTCCAAACATTTTAAGGGATTTATCATGAATTCTATTGAAATATGATATTAAAATAAATTACAATAGAATATCAGGGAAAGATTAATTCTATAAAAATTATCTCTTTACATACACTAAAAATTTTATATACTAAATCCATTATATCACTTTTTCCTTTTATTAATCATGAACTCATAAATATTATCCAACATATTATTTTCTCCTTACACATTCATTATGTGTATAAAATCTACATTCCAAAAATATTTCAATCATATTTCATGGTAATCGGTACCATATAATTATGGAAAACCATATTAGACAAATACATAGATATTCCAATATTCCATAATAAAATAAATGATATTCCCCAAAACTATTTTAAAATTCCATTATAGAGGCACTTAATCATTCTGCTACCTCATTTTCATACTCAACATCGCCAATAGTGCTCACATGTGACTTCCCTTTGTATTTTTCATTAAGAGGTTGTTGATGTTAATCTTCATTAACCCTTGAATTAGGATATTGGTTAGAATAATGCCCCATTTCCTTGAAAATATAGGATTAATGTGTTAGTGGTTCATTCATTTTAGTCTTTTCTCGATTCACATCATTAGAAATGGTTTTCCTATTACATCAACACTCAACTACTTGATGTCCTTTTTTCCACAGTTTTATCATTTTCAAGCTCCTTTAAGACAATCTCCACCATGATGTTTTCCACACATTGTGCTTAAGGAAAAATATATGTTCTTTTTACCATATTTTTGAGATTTTACATTGAACTCCAACTTTCATTTCTTTTGAAATTATTGAGATGTATATGTAACACCAACTATAGTTCAACCTTAATTGCACAACGTGTAATCTTCTCAGAGCTACTGATGTCCCCTATAGATAATTCCCTTAGAAGACTTGGATTTATTCCACTGGAGAATCAAACTACTTTACTTTAATGTTGGATGATAATGTTAAAAGTATACCATGAAAGTCTTCTAAAAGTCACCTCATATGTACCAACAGTTTCATCATCATTTTTATTATGCTCTTAGAACTCATTTTACTTGTTTCATCAAATATTATTAGGTAAAAACTTATTGATAAAATATGTTCATGAACTAATCCCATTCCATTGATTCAATTTCATCTTGTGGCCTTGTATTGTTAGTTAGATCCCACCACTAGTCTGTTTCACATTCCAAATGATAGAAATCAAAAATGACTATTTCATGTTCTAAACAATGAATGATGGAAAATATCTTTTCAATGGTAATGATCCATTTTTCAGGAACTAGGGGATCTGAAGACCCACTGATATAAGGAAGATGTTTCATCATGAAGGACTCAATAGAATATTCTTCCCTTCTCTGTTCATTTGGGAGTCTAGAATGATTTATATCTTGTGTATGTATAGAAATAATATTTTTCATTCCATATCTCATAAAAATTTCTTTTTCAGGAGTACAATAATTGCACTTACCAATGAATTGATCATTAACATTGTTCCTTCAGGTTCTAACCGTCTTTTTAAACCCAAAAATAATATTGTGAGAGGAAAAAATCAGACTAGGAGAACAACATTATCACGGGGGAGTACTTTAAATCAATAACATGTATGGATTAATCCTAGGTTATTCATGATCATTATCACAATTTTAGGACTATAACCTGTACATATTTGTAACCGTAGATACATCCCTATACATATCCTTAGAAATATCTCTAGGGATCTCACTAAAAATTTTAAATCCTAGTTTCCAAGGGTTAACTAAACCTTCATTATAATACCAAATTCAGTGACCCAAGCTTGACGTACATAGACATTACATTTCTTTATCGATATAAATAATACATGAAACAAAAAAAATCCAAAAGACCATATTAGTTTAGTATCTTTGGAATATTTGATCATAAACTTCTAATCATGTTGAAAGATTATCAACATCTCCAAAAAATATATTCCCATTTTTTTCCTTCCTAAAACCTTTAATTATATCTTGGGGAAAAGAAAACTTAAAATGGATGATCTCAAATTCTAAGCAAGGGTAAACAAAGTAAATTACAATCTTATATAACATTTGAAAATATTATCCTTCATATGAGTGATCATAATATCATGTCATGGGATAAATCATAGATGTGAAATGAAATCCCAATAATAAAAACATAAGACATGAAACATTGTGTCATACACACATAATCATAGAAAATATTTTCATATTAATCAAGGCTCATTCCCAAGACCATCACAGTGGACAAAGTACATTACCTAAAAGATTTCACTCTTCATTCCTATCTTGTAATATTGAACCATATTTACTTGTTGTTCCATCCATGCACATGTCATGACATAAAAATATTTACCAATTCAACTGGAGGGATATATACGTCCCAAAAATATCATAATTAAACCATTCTTATGTGTTCCAAAAAAATCATAAATCATCCATCATAGCATAACCCATGTAATAAAATGGGATTTTTAAACATCATTACATCATAACATAATCTATATAAGATAAAAAAATTAATAAAATTAATTCCATAATAATGTAATCAAGTAAAATTAATAATAGGGATTGAAACATAACCCTGTATCTTTCAAGATGTAAAATAATTTTGAAAAAACACTTTCACTTAGACCTTGCGGAAAATATCCATTCTTATTAAAAAAATTTCTTTTCTCAATATGTAGAACTATTTTAAACGAAAAGAAGTAAATTGAAAATAAAATAGAAAACAAGTAAAGTATGATTCATGGAAACAATTCCCTATAAAATCATAAAAATCTATTCATGTCATATAATTTAAAAAAAATATTCTCCATGTACTGTTTCTGATAAAAGTCAAAAAGTGCCTCGTATGGAAACCAAAAGAAATATTCCATCCATACCATGTGGTAAAATTCATCCAAGGGTAAAAAAAACTTTAAACATGTATATATGAATTATACGAATTTTTTTAAACATTTTCATAACACATGGGCATGGATGATAAATATAACACAAGTAAATACTTATGAATAATCAATCTAGGATAAAAACAAGATTGGAAAATTTATCAATTACCTTAGGTTCGTTATGCTTCGTATGTATCTGAACCTCCTATATAATTATTTACATAATCTCACAGATTTATTAAAAAATCATAACAATTTTTATGATAACATTTATGACCATATTTTCATATGTTTATTATCAACATTTCATTGTTACTCATTATTCTGGTTTTAACTACATTATGTTATTATGTATGTTTTGTCGGATAAGTTCATGTTCCTATTTTTAAGATATAGTTATATAATTTAAATAATTTTATTAATATAATATATATCATTGTATTTATTCCATTCATTCCAATCATTTATATAACCATGGTTTAATGAAGATTATATCGAACGAATCACATCGCACCGTGGAGACGGTAAGCCCTACACATGCACGGGTGAAGATATCATTCTCATAATTGTTGAATGGTATTGAATTGGATGGTTTATAGTATCTTATATTTAGTATAATTTTATATTATTCATATATAGGTATTATTTACACCATTAAACCCTTCCAAGTATGGTGGTGGTGAAACCAGATTTAGCCATAGCTTAGAGACGGTATGTCATACGTACGTACACGCAGTTATTTTGTTTTTTCATAGAATGAATAGAAGGATAAATAGGTTTTATTTATATTTATAATAACATATCAGTATATGAATGATACTAATGTCATTATTTTAAAATGAAACAACTAAATAAGAGGAATTAGAAGAAGAGAGAAACATGAAAGAATCAGTTGAAGAGATTACCTCTTCATCGATGTGTCTCCTTTGAATATTCACATAGGGCACTAGAGTTAGTATTTTGAGAGGACCAGAGCCTCCAAAATGATACTAAATAAGTTTAAAAGAGTGATTTATAAGGGTTGGATGATATTGAAAACTCAAAATGGAGTATATATGAGAGGGAGGAGGTTCCCTATTATAAGAAAGGAGAGGGGCACTTGAAAACATTCTCAAAAATATTAATTTATAATAAAATCAAACCCTGTCCAAAATCTTCCAATGTGTCTTAAAATAGAATATGAGATGTGATAGCACTATAATATCATTAAACAATATATTTTTGACAACTTATTTTGTCAATTTAAACATTATCTTTTTAATTGACCCTTAATTATTCTATTAAAGTTTAATTTTCGTAATAAAATTATATCTATTTAATGGTAATGAATATTCTCTTATGTGGTGTTCATTGAACATAAATGGATAATTTATGATATTTTCATCCTTATAATTATCACTTTTTAATTTTTGAGTATTTTTATGATTTTTAAATGTTTCAATAAAATGTTGTGTTTATAAAATATCAACTGTGTCAATTTTCAAACTATTCATTTAGTAGACTTTTAAAAAAATTCACACAAAATATAAATTCGAAAAATAATAATAAATAAAATCCAAACATTTCATAGTAACCAATAATATTTCTTTTAACATTTTTAAAACCATTTATTTGATATTTTTATAAATATAATAAATTCTATATCACCATTATCTCATCATTAATAGTAATTATTTATTACCTAAAAAAATATAAATTAATTATTATTATGTGGGTAATTATGTTTTCTTTCTAGAGACAATATATAGTTGATTTTATCTTCTAGTTATCCAAATATTAAAATCATTACCCTTATATAGAAAGTGATTGTGACACTTTGTCCATTTCATTAGTTTTTTTACATTGATGTCATTTTCTTAGGTAACTAGATATAAAGTGATTCAATTTCAAAAGGTAGATGATAAGTGTATAATTTAATCATAAAATATGATTTTAACAGGTATTAAATTAATTATATAATATAATTTTTACCCTTTATTACACGAATCACCTATAACCATGGTAATAAAAATAATTAATAAAGATAATATTCATAATTCCCAAAAAAAAGTACCATATTAACCTAATTTAGACCTAATTATTCCAAACATGGAATCCATTTTTCAAAACTCTAATCACAGAAGTGATTGTAATTAATTTAATATTAATCAACTTTTTGAGAAAACGAGTTTTAAATGTTAAAACATTGAAAAAGATTGAAATGTTTTTACATATGAATTGAATGTAAAATTAATGATAATTACCAAAATTATATTAAATGGTGAAAATATATATATTTATTCTTTAAAAAAAATTAATATAATAATTTATCAACATTAATTATCTTGAGGATAATAGTTGTTTTAATTAAAATTTTGCATACTTTTACTATTCATCAGAATATGAAAGTTATCGAAAAAATATCCAAAAATTATAAAAAGTAAATTTATATATCATAATTGAAAATAATAATTATATATTTTCAAATTTAACTTATAAATGTGTCAAAATATATATTTAAAATGTTTTCGCTATTAAAAGGCGGGAAAATTGTATTTTTTTAAAAAATAATTATTTTATCCGAAAAAAATATTTTGTTCTCACAACATGATCTATAAAATGTTTGTGATGAATGATAATGTTATAAAACTAAAAATTTGTTGAATAATATTAATAACGGCTAGTTTATATAATATTTTAATTATATATCTTTGTTTAGGAAATACTCGGTATTGCATACCACACAAGCTATCGAGGAAGGTCGCTCTTGCGTGTAACGCAAGACATGTCTGTGTTGCATGTAATGGAAGCTTATTTTGGTGTTCTTTATAACCTAATAAAATTAGATCATTTATAAGTTTAAAAAAATCTATAGTCATTCTTGAATTCTTTCAAAAGTACATGAAATTGTGTGCAACACAAGCTAAGGACAGTGTTGCATATATTAAAAGCTAATATGGTATTGCATATTGTGCAAGAAAATCATGGTGTAGTATAAAACACAAGACATAAATGACATTAAAAAAATATTTCTCATAAAATATCATGGTGTTACAATATTATTATGATTATTCCACAGTTTTATTCCACTCTTTTATGACATGATCTTATTCTAAGGTTATTCTCCCATGGATCCTATTCTTTTATTCATATAAAATCCACATCTTATGAATAGTTAATAATTATTCAATAATTCCTTATTAAGATATACTAATATTTGGGTGATATTTTAAAATTATATTCTCTTTTTCAAATATATTATGATCATCTTATTCTTAAAATGATGATTTATTTATATCTCTATTTTTATGTTTCCATGTTTCCATGTTTCCAAAGAAGTTAATCTTTTGAAATTATATCATGGATCATAATTACATGTAATAATAATTCATCAAAAATGATTTAATATATATATGTATAATGATTGGGTCACTATAGTTTCTATCAAATAAAGATTTTTCTACTTTTGGAAAATATGGTGAATATCATTTATTATAACCCACAGTATAATCCTAATTATTTGAGAACAAAATAAGTTAATTTAAAGAATGTATTGCGGTTTTAGTACAAAATATATACCTCTCTAGATAAAAGTTTATGGATTCATCTTTGTAATAGATGCACCTAAGGGAATCCACTCCAAATATGGGGGATTGTGTATTAACTCGGTCTTCACTGCTATATAATTTTTGGGCCTAAGGCTGGAAACCTACTTTCCACTCCTTGGGGAAACACTTAGGATAATTAATATTTTATATTTAATTATTTATAAGGGACTATAATATATAATGAACATTAATTAAATTGGATAAACCTAATGAATCATATATTTAAAATAATTTGTTATGATTTAGACCTCATATAAATTATATTTATGAATATAAGATTTCCCACTATTATTATTGTTTCTCATCGTATTGATTCTTGGTTTCATAAAATATATGAAACCAAAATAAAATATATTAAATTATTGATTTTATTGAAGATGTAATGATATTCCTCTTGAGAAACCAAATGTTATCAGAAATTCAATGAAAAATATTTTCGTTATACTGACACAACATTCTCAACCCATGAATCATGATGAACTTCTAAATTTGAAAAGGATGGAACAATTTATTTTAGAGTCCTTCAGGAAGTAACATATACATAGTATTAGAAAAAAAATATTCACCTATAAATTCTAATAGATTAATTAAATCCTCTTAAAAGATATTTTTAATTTTCATTTCTTATAGAATGAAAAAAAAGTCCAGGGTATATATCATTTGGAAGTAAAACAAAATCTATGTCATAATCTTATCATGAAAATGTGGAAACATTATGAACTTGAATTCATGGTGTGGGATTATTTTATGATTTTATTTTTCAATATTTAAATTCCATGTGTTATTCATATGAAAATAGGGAAGGAATTTATAGAGCTAAAGGAAAAGGATGATGAATCCCATAGTACTTTTGATGGATATTTTAAAAGACATTTATTGTGTGAATATTCCATTATAACTGAACTATATGTTTGTTTAATTGATTATTTAATAGAATAATTCCAATTCTATGAGGGGACATGGGTATAAGAGTGTTCACAATATATGAAAAAAAATCATTCAATGTTACATCACGGTAGAAATGAAGATTGGAGTCACCAATCAATCTTATTTAAAACATTAATAATGATGTAATTTAATGGAAAATATAATTAAAATAAACATGGAGGGAAGAATTTGAAATTTCATTTATACCATAATAATGGAAGGAATAGTATGAAGGGGAATATGAAACTCATTATGTATGGGAGGAAGGTCATCATGAAATGAAATGTAGATGTAACGGGAAAATGTTCTCTAATGATTTGAATGGAGACAATGAACCAGATAATTAACCACCCACAGTCCATTTTATTCAAAAAATATGAGTATTAGAATTATACTAACTGGTTTTTGAATCCATTGTTAAATTATGATGATCATTTTTGACAACCTCTCAATCTAAGAGATAAATTGAAAACTCATGCGATCATTATTTCTAATATTGGGAATGATAATCAAATGCTTAATGAAATACATAAAATACACTCAAGTAATGGAAATGTGTTATTTGATTATGATTCTATCCATGATTTAATATCTGAATAATTTTCTATTTAAATCACATTTACGCCTCAAAAATTACATTTTTAATTAGCATTGTAAACTATTAATGGTATGAGGATCACATATCATGTATATCATTCTTCCTTAATTGTGGATTGTGGAAATGTCATTCATAACAATATTGATATTGTATTTATAATTGAATTTGATGTTATTTTTGGTATCGATTGGATTTAATTATTTAAAGATCTTTTCAATTACTGAGTAATGGATTTTACCAAATAAATTATAAACTAATATACATTTTTCTATTCATGTGACCTTAAATATGTCCTTTCAATATAAAATACATCAATTATCTGGGTTTGGTTCTTATTTTAAGGGGTTTTCTCTTCTTTGGTAAGGGAGAAACACAATATCAATTACTGGACAATTATACTTCTATTTTTTGATATCATCATAAAATATTTTCCATTCCATCTTCCAAATAATTAATTTTATTTTTCAATTGAACCCATACCTGGTGGTACACCTATTTTATAGACTATATATATAATATCCCTCATTGATTTATGAGAAGTAATGAATCATATCATTGAGAATATTGATAAGGAGTTCATTCAACCATATGCATCACTATGTTGTGACATTAATAATATTTTTTAGATGAAATATGAATCAATGTCACTCTTATTTAATTATTGAGAAAATTAAAACATAATAATAAAGATTAAGTGTCATATTCCATATTTTGATGATTTATTTTATCAAATAATTGGATCTCGATAGTTTTCCAAGATTGACATTTGATCAAGATACAATAAATTTAGGTTAAAAGAGAGGGAATGACAAAAGATTCATAACATTAATGGTATCGACTCTTTGAATTTATAGTCTTTACATTTGGTTTTAAAAATTAACATATTATATACATTAATTTAATGCATATATTATTTAGAGATTAACTTGATCATCGTGTAAAAGTATTTAAAGATGATATTTTTATTTATTCTAGGAGTTATGAAGAGTATTAAAATCAAATTAAGATTACACTACAGACCATAAATAAAATAATTTAATAAAAACTTTTATGAAGTTATAATTTCAGCTACATAATGTTTTATTCTGGGGTCATATAATCTCATTCTCGGGTATATCGGTCAATCTATCGAAGATCAAAGTTATTGAAAACTGGCCCAGTATAACAATTCTGAATGAGATTTATAGTTTTAATTATTTTTTGGATATTTCAATTTTTATGATGGATTTATCATGGATGAATATTTCAATCATCAATTTAACTTATAAGTACGTCATTTTCCTTTGGATAGATAAATGTGCATAAAATTTCATGAAACAAAATAGAAGGTTATTTATTGATCCATTTCTCACACTACCCTAAGGCAGAAAAGGGTTTGTGATTTATTTTAATGCTTCAGATGAGGTGATGGTATGTTTTCTTGTACAAAATGATATGGTTATTCCATATGCCTCATTTTAATTGGTACTTCAAGGGAAGAAAATACTTGTCTAGTGATTTTGATTTAGAAAAGCTAATCATTTCATTAATAATATTAAAGCATTATATTAGAACTGGAAGGGTTGATATATATATTGAATATAAATTGTTAAAATATATATTCACCATAAAAGTGATGAATATGCACTATAGAAGATGGTTGGAGTTGATTAGTGATTATAACAACTTAGTACATTACCAACTATGAAAGGATAACAAGGTAGCTGATTCTTTGAGTCGAAAGGATTATGATAGATTATTTATAATTAGGATCACAGAACATAAAATATATATAAATATTAAAAGGATTGACATTGAAATATTAATGTAAAGAAATAAATATTATATTTCTAAAATGAGTGTTGAAATAACCCTCTTTGTAAAGATTAATGTGGTGCAAAAGGAGGATGTAGAGCTATGAATGAATGTGGAAAATATAATTGGGCTTAAGATTGATTATTATGAAATGTTAATATTTGGGAACTGAGTATGTGTCTCATCAGTACCCGAAATGAAGTGATATTGGAAGAATATCATACCCATAATTAAATATTCATCCAAAATGAATGAAGATATATATAGATCTAAAATGAAATTTATTATTGTAAAACTTTAATAAATATATTACGAAGTATATATCTCAGTAAAAATTATTTTAGTTAGTTACGGTGGAGATACCTCATTCTAAGGTGATGTTATAACCATTAACTATAAGAAAATAGATGTGGGTAAATATAACCATATATTTCATCATATAACTCCCCAAAACATCTAAGGTTCATAATTATATTTGGTTGTTTAAGGTTGGAAACCAAATCCTTCACATTTAATTTATTCTATAGAATATATATCTCTTGATCTACGTTAATGGATATTTATTAAAAATGTAGTAATGATTTATAAAGTAACACATTCTATAGTATCTAACTGAGACTAGATGATTACATAGATGTTATAAGGAAGACATTAGTACGAATTGGATACCCGGTTGTTTTTTAGAAATGTATATCACCATCAGTTAAATATCCTGTTTGAGAGAACCGTTCAAACCCTAGAGGATATATTGATATCATGTTATCTAAATTATGATGATGGTTGAGACCAATATATTACTCGATTAAAATTATATTAACATAATATCCTTCACTTTATCATTCAAATGTATCCTTATAAATCCATAAATAAAACTAACTATAGAACACTAATATAATAAAAAGAAATTGTATAAATAAATCTATATCGAACTAATTTAGATGAGGAAATAAATATATTTCTAAGTCCATTCTATAGAAAATCAAGGAATATTAGATTTGAAAGAAGATTTATGCTGATAATTATTAGTGACATCATGAATTTTATTTTTGTGAGAAGACATTCCTCTAAACCGTTGCATGGAATACGTTTTTATATTTTACAAAAAGCTAAATCTACACCCTATAAATATTAGTCCTTTCAAAATTCTTAATCATGTAGAGATTTTATATTCTTGATCAAAACATCCACAAAAAATATTCCGTGTTTACTATGTTCTAAATGAATCTATTTTGAGGAAGTGAGTATCTAATCTGTGACACCTTGTTATTTTTTGAAATATTTTTTTTCATTTGAATTATATTTCTTTATTTCAATATCTTGTGTTAGATGCAACATCAAGTTTAAAAAAAATGAGAGATACTATTAAAATATTATTATTTGATAGTTATAGACTATATATTGGATTGTAATGAATAAATAATACTAACTAAATTATGATAACATTTGTTTTATATTTGACAAAAATATATTCACTGGTTATTAATAATTAAAAATTTAAATAACATCAATTTTAAAATTAAAAATTAATTTTTTGGAATACTATTTGAATGAACAAAGTGTATTTTCACCATAATAAATTAAATCATTCACTATTTATGAATAATTTTAATGATATATATATATTTTTAATAGTTAATGAAATTTTTAACAATCGTTTAATATTTTTCTAGGCATGGGGTAAGAATAAATAAGTTCTATTGTTAAATATATTTATTTCTAAAAAACTAATTTCATAGCTTGTAGGGTGAAAATTTTAAAATTAAATTAATCAATTTATTGGTGTTGAATTTGATAAAATTTCTTCTATATTTTAAATTAGGATGTAAAAATATGGTTAAAGATACCCTTTTATTTTTTGAATAAGAAGAGTAATCTTAGTAAAATTTATCACCCAGGTAAAGAGTAAATCATGTTAACCTAGTTTAATACTATGTGATATTGCTATAATTTTTTAATCTAAATTAATTTTAGAAGATTTAAATTTGACCATTATCACCTTAGGTTAAAAATATAATGGTTTCAATTAATGATTAAAATTACCTATATAATATTAAATCAAATAATGTCACAAAAGTTCACTCTCGGGGTTTTAAAATCCCATATGTGTCTACATGAGAAAAAAATTAGGTTATAAATTAACCTATGTATCTATTATAAAATTGATGAAATTTTTATCATGATAGAAATGTATCTCTAATTTTTTATTAATTATTTGATGACTTTAAATTATTATGTAACATTGATGTGTTATTTCTCCAATTAATTAAAATATATTTATAAATGATATCCAATATATTAATGGTGACAAAATTTTATTGAATTAATGTGTGCCATGTATTTTTTAGATTAAAATGATATATAATTGTTATATTAAAAGATTGTAGTTGACTTACAGATTTTTATATATTTATTTCAATTAAAAATAAATTAAAACTACCGAAATTGAAAATAATGATATTTTATGAAAATAATATTTTATTCAATTAACTAAAAATAATTAAAAATATAAAAGAGGATAGAATGGGTAATATATAGTCTATATTGTTATAAATATCCCATTTATTAACCATTTTCAACCATTTGGTTTGATAATGACTTTAATAAATTTTAATCTTTTATGAATTTCCAAGAGTGACCCTCCCCTCAATTATAAAGGACTCCCCTCTTTTCTCTTCTTCACACCAATTTGGGTCTTCTAGATCAAGAAAACAATTATGGTACCTATTATCCGATATCATAAAAACAATTCTAGAGGAAATTTCCATCCCAAAAGGCATACCCAATTTTACTTCAGATGATATCTAAAGGAGTTATTTCAAAGATGATGAGTTTTTTAACATGAATGAAGGAAGTCAGACCTATTGTGAGGGATTTTTTGTTCCACATTACATCATTGAGAGAAATTCCATATTCAACACGTTTTTATGTTCTTTATATACCTCCAATAAAATAGTTTTACGATGATTTATATGAGTTTTATGAGGATTTACAGATCAATATAAGGTTTTTTCTTTCAAGGGTATTATGATTAAAATAATACCAAATTGGTAAGGGTTTACAGTTACAATATCATTTTTTATCATAAATATTTATAATTATTATTTTGATGATGAAATGATATGATATAAATCTTATAAAACCCATTAATTTTCTTCTCCTATAGTTATTTCTATAGATTAAATTGTTTTCCTTTATTTTTCCTCTCTTTAAGAACTAATTAGACAAAAAAATGTTTTAAAGAAAATTGATTTTATATTTCTCTTCAACAGAAATACATTTCTCTTCCATGTACATGTTTTATAATATTTTTTTATAATAAATTATATACTCTCCATCTTTTAAATCAATTTTACTAATATTTGACTTTTTAATAAATGGATTAATAAGAATTAACTTTTTGTTTTCTAAAAAAAGTAATTTATCACATTTTCACCAAAAAGGTGTAACGAATTTTTTTAACTTATATAAAATGAATATAATTACCCATAATCGTGACCTCTCTAAAATATTGTGATTTCTTTAAAAATTTACACGGTTCATCTAAATTAAAATTTATTCTATAATGTTTTTGGAAATTCTAAAATTTTAAATAATAAATTTCAATGTTGAAACGATATATTGCTTTAAAAAAATTATAGCATTTCTACTCATAAATGAGAAATAACATTTGTGTTACTTCTATTTCACTCGGAATATAATCCAAAGGTACCATAATTATTATTTCTCTGGATGCCTGATGATAATGATTTCAATATGTTAATTAAAACCATTTCATTTCCATTGGATTAACTAATATGGATTAGAGAAATGTTTATGAAACAAATTTTATTTACAGAGGTAATAAAGTGATGATATGATGAATATTTTATTATATTATGGCACACATATGTATCAACTTCATCATATTAATGGTGGTTGTGTTATTAACTAAGTTCGGTGTATATGTTTTTATGAAGGATGATAGATTTGTTATAACTAAGGATGGTGGTTATGTTATAATAAGGATGATGGTTACCATATAACCAAGAACAAGATTCATATTATAACTAAGGATGGGTGAGATAGAAATTATATAGACCTCATATTCCATCAGTAATGATTTATATCTCATGATATCGAATGGACTAGAATGTGGAGTGAACCTAGTTTAGTAAGGGACATTGTAAACTATTTTTTCCATGGGATAAATCATGACTAATATTATGGAATATTGAGAAGACCCAGTCCACTCTTATGGACTTGTAAATGGACATTGACTACTATGTAAATTATTTTCTATGTTTGTGTCGTAATTATTTGCCTTATTAAAAGGTTATGTTCTCATGGCTTGTGTTATTTGATTTATTTATTATTATGATAATATTTCTTCCATAAATCAAGATAATGATCTATGATAGGTAGGGTTTGTATTTAAAATGATAATCTCATGTTCTGGTACTCTTATTCTCATTGTGTGCTTATGTGTTCATTTTTTCTCCCTTGTTAACCATTATTGAGCATCTGAGAACACCCCTTCTTATGTATCATTTCCCTATATTATAAGTATGTGTATTATGTATTATTTGTCTAATAATGGTGATACATGTGAAAAAATTCATGGGATAATCCTATAAGCTAGATATTTATGTTCATAAGATCTAAATATAAAAGTCCTATATGATTCTTCTATAGAATGTAATGTTTTGTAATGAATATTAATCTAACAAGGTGTATATATTTGTATAAAAAGCATGGGTCACTGATCCATCCACATGTTTTTTATAATTTCCACAGGCAAGGATCATATTATATATTTATCAGTCCAAACTACATTTACTATATGGTTGTAGTAAAGTGGAAATGAATGTTCAAACACACAAGGACAACTGGTAAGTGAGTAGCCAATCAAAAAAACCCTTTGAAAAGGTTTCTCACATTCAATCTTCAAGTTTATTTTAAACAAAATATAGACATCATGAAGTTGTTTATAAATAATAAAGGATGAAATAATGGTTAATTTCAAGGCTCTCCAAATAAGATAACCATATATTTGACTTTTTATAATCTTATTTCTTAGGCTATGAAGGGGTGTAAATGTCTATGATATGTTCTGGTCAAAAAATTTTGATATAACAATGATTAAAATATCCATTGGATAGGGTATATCATGAATCTTTGGTAAATTAAACATGGATTCTATACATAATGTGTCATCAGATAATGGTCAAAGTCATCCTCAACTCCAATTAAGATAGTTTTGTTCAATTTTACTTCCCATTGTAAAGGATGTGAAAAATAATGTGATGAAAATTTATTATTATCCAAAATAGAAGTCATATTAATAAAAGGTTCAATATATTGATTAATTAGTCTTAGAAACACCCCAAATATTTTCCCATGACCCTGGACAGATTATCCGTTCATGTTTGTGACAAACAAAATCAAGAAAATAATGAACATGTTATGCATAACCGTGAAACACATGAAAAATATGAAATCCATTATTAAAACAAGAAATAATCAATGTTAAAAGTATATTTAATCAGAATATGATGATTTAAGACCAAAAAATGAATAACAAGAAATTTTAAACAAAACTATTATGAAATAATTAAAAATTATCTATGAATGAAGAAACATTGTCGAATAGAGAAAACGTTGATGAAGAATGGAGTTTGGTGTTAAAAAACATGTCAAGAGTGGGAATAGGATTGTAATAGATGGAGAATACACACAGAATGATTAAGAAATATAAATTATTCAATAAAAATGATATAAATTAATAGAATATAATTTAGAATTTATGTGGTATAAATAAGAAGAAATAATGGAATAAAAATAAAATAAAACTAAAGTGGAATAGATGTTATGTTTGTAGAGGACCCTCAAAATATAAATAGGCCTAAGATGTACACAACATTTAAGTCACTCATGTCATGTACAAGGTTATGTGTCTTTTATCCCGACATCTACATGTCCAAAAACATGGTTTTATGCTAGTTAATTGAGATCCACATTTCCCCCTGAAGAATTGGCTCGTATCTTTTTTCGGGGGATCCTTCAAACATGGCATGTCCTGTAATCTCTACACATAATATATGTGATAAAAATTTGTTAGGATTCTATTCTTTGAAATATACATGATTTGTAATGATTGTAAACATCATCTACTAGGATCACATCATGAAGGTGCTTCATATTATAGTATGTGGACTTGCAGTCGTGCTTTGAATGTTGTCTATAGATCGCATATTTTCTACACAGGGTGTAAATTCAATTTTAGGAAAATTTACAAAATTTCTTCCCTTATGTATGGAAACCCTAATTCCAACAATACTAAACCAAAACATCGAAAATTATCAAATAAAACATGGGTACACTACAGGAAATTGGTTTTTGAAATGGAATATTTTTGAAAGGCCTATTTCATATCAAAAATACATGTTATCATTGGACTACTTGTGATAAAAAATAATATTATAGAGAAAATTGTACATACATATTTATTTTCAATGGGAAGTTATTCTGTTCCCAAATACAGTTGGCACTCCTACATGAAAAACTGCTGGAAAAGGTATTTACAATGGGTATTTTTCCCCATCACAAATACCTTTCATAGTAATTATTATTTGTGACAGGAATTAATAGTTTATTTAAATAACAAATCAGTTGAATAGTGATTGAAATAGGACCCATCACAAATAATGGTTTTACCACCAAAAATCATATTTATGAAGGGTAATAATTGTGATGGGTCTCGTCACAAATGCTACTATTTGGGATGGGTTACCTATCATAATTAATCTCGTCACTACTAATCTAACATATATATATCTCACCTGATTTTTTATTGTTAATTATTTATCCGAGCACTCATCTTCTCATATAATCATATATCATATTCATTTTTTTTAAAAAAATTAAATTTTTTGGTAGTGATGAAATATTTTGTTTTGTATCAAAAAAAGGCTTTACTTTTGAGATATTTATTTAATGTTTTAAATTTTAAACTGACTTATTTGATTTTATATTAAACTTTTTAATTATTAATTATCAGTAATTAGTGTTAATTGGAAATAATAATTTCAAATTATAATTATTTATTATTAATTATAAACATTTAGATTTGATAAGAAGTTATCTTTTTAAAAAGAAGTAATTACTTTTAATTTAAAATACATTTTTTAAATTATCAGTAAATTGGTTTGATTTATAATAATTAATTTTAATTGATAAATAAATATTATTATATAAAAGAACATAATAATGATTTATTGATATTAGTGACATGTAATTATAATATATAGTAGTTTTTAATAATTTATAGTAATTGGTAATTGGTTCAAATTAACCCGAATTTTTAATAATTAAAGATAAATATTAATAATATGAAAATAATAGGTAAAAATGTGCAGTGATCAGTGAAAATTAGTGGTAATCTATAAAATTAATGGTAATTCTGAAAAATTAGCGGAAATTATTATAAATTATTTTTGAATAGTACAAAAATAACTGTAATTAGTAATAATTATCTTAAATGAGCAATAATTAGTAAAAATATACCAAAATGAGTTATAATTACATAAAATTATTGTAAATGACTATTAATCTTTTTAAATTATTTAAAAATTTTGTTAATTGGTTATAACTAGAAGAAATGAGCGGTAATTAGTTAAAATTAGCATAGATGAGCAGTGTTTTGAAAAACAATACCACTAACGAGTGGTAATAAGAAAAAATTACCATAAATGAGTGTAAATTAGTAATAATTAGCGGTAATGAGTGGAAATTGATGAAAAATATTAGAAATGAGAATTAATTAGTTAAAATTAATAGTAATTTGCATTGATTAGTTAACATTACTGTTAATTTTTAATAATTTGTATGAATACAAAATAATTAAATTGAATAATTAAAAAACATCTAAATTGAGTGTAAATTAGTTAAAAATTATCTGAAATTGGATGTAATTAGTTAAAATTAATATAATTGAGATTTAATTTGTTAAAATTAATAGAAATGAGCAATAAATAGTAAAAAACACAATAAAAAATGGGTACAAATTTTGCACAATGAGTATAAATTATTAAAAATTAGTACGAATGTGATGAAAATTTTATAATTTAGAGGTAATGAGTGATAATTAATAAAAATTAGATAAAATGATCTTTAATTTGTAAAAATTAGAAGAAATGGGAATTAATTTGTTAAAATTAGCTATAACGGATGTTAATTAGTAAAAAAGTGAACGAATTATTAAAAATCAGCAGTAAAGAAAATAAATTATTAAAAATTAGTGGAAATGAACATTAATGATTAAAAATTCGTGTAAATGGGTATTAATTAGATAAAATCAGTAAAAATTAGATGTAATTGTTAAGAATAACTATAATGGTATATAATTAGTAAAATATACTACTAATAAAGAGTGGTAATTATTTAAAATTAGTGTAAATGGGCATTAATTGTAAAAAATTATATGAAATAACTATTAATTAGAAGAAAAAAAATACTATAAATGAAGGGTAATTTGTAAATAAAAATGTTAATGATCATTATTTAGTAAACAATTCTCGTTATGATAAGTATTGACAAAAAAATTAAGACAATGAGAATTAATGAGTAAAAATACCAACAAAGCGTGGTCAGTAATATTTTTTTAATTTTAAAATTAATTAATTTTTTAAATTATTTTAATTTCACCTTACTTTTGAAGGAGTCATATAAGGTCTCAAATTCTCACACACATGAAGAGATTTAGGCCTAGGATAAGGTTCTGACCACAAGTGCGAAAGGATATGATGAAGTGGAATGGATAGAGGTGACATAGTATTCCTTTGAGAAAGGTTGAGCTGTTGGTATCAACTCTCGATTGATGCCTAAGATTTATTATGGTACTTGAGTGATTTCATCATCCCTATCGAGGGAAGCTCCTAGAGAGTCATCGTCATCCGATTTAGAGTTTAAAGAGAAGTTTCTAGCTTAGGAAAAGGTTATACAGACCATGCATAGAGAGAAGGAAGTGTTCCATGGATAACATGAACAAAAAAAGTGGGATCAGTGTCAAGATTATGAGAAGCAGCAATAGTAGATGATGGATTTAATATAGTATTTAGAATAGTGTATAGTGATGGAGGTCCATCCACTATCTTGTCTAGATGACCCTCCATTTCCTTGATGATTGATGTATTTTTTGGATTCATTTAATATGGTATACATTTAAATTGGAATTTTTTTAAATGTCATTATTAATTAAATAATGTTTTTTATATATTATTTTTTAATATTAATATATTATTATTATTTTAATTATTTTATATTATTATGATTATTTACATTTTATATTATCATTATGTTTTTTTTTTTGAATTATTATTTTTTATTTATTATTAATTGTGATGAGATACTATTATTTTCATATATATATATATATATAACTATTAAATATTATTATGATGGGGGATTCCCCATTAGGTAAAAAAGTATTTTTTTGTATTATCCCAGAAAAAGATATTTAAGACATTTTTTTCAACTACCAATGATTTGTGACAGGTCTCCATCGCAGAGAGCATGTCACAAATAAGTCATAATCTAGTAATGGTAATCTCTTATTTAATTTATCCAAAATGTTCTTATAAATTAATCATATCATATTTCTCCACACTAGAAAAACTGATTTCCCACAAGAAAAAATCAACTCAATAGGGATTCTTCAAGAAATAGTTTTTTAACACAATAAACTTTTATTACAAATATTAAATTTAAACAATGTGTAAGAAAAAAATTCAATCCTCCATAATAAATTTGTAGATAAAATCTGTCATGATTCATAGTTCAATTAATTATACTATTTATATATTCTTTTAACTAAAATTTCATTAATGTTCTGCAATTCTTATACCCATTTGTCATTCTCTCTAACACTGAATAATCTCTCATAAATCAAGGAAAAATGTAACTGGAGTTACTGAGATACTCTAAATACATATTTTTTGACATAGTCTTGCATTGTATTATTCATCTCTACTTCGTAAAGAAAAATATAAAATAAATCATGGGGGATTCAATAAAAAGTGTTCTAATGACTCTAATCTTGTGTGTGAGTGTTTAGACCATAAAAACAATCTGAAAATGAGGTTATCTCTAAATTATAATTAATGATAAATCTGATTGGAGCGATGATGTAACTCTTCTGACATCAAATGTGGTCCATGCTCTAATCAACTCAATATTTTTCTATAAGTATATCATTTTATGTATAAAAATGTACCTTGTTCCTTTTATTCAAATTAATTTTCAGGACAGATTTCACATCTATTCCCTAAACACATATGATTTATTATAAGATTCATGGATCTAGAAGTTGGGATTTTTTACCTTTATAATACAAAACTAAAAGATTTTTCATTTTATTTAAATTTTATTCAACAAAATAGTGTAGTAATTTAAAATGATAAAATAAATCATGTACTGCATAATATTAGTTTGGTGAAAATGTTGCAGTACATATCTTCAATAACTAAATCTTGAGGTCATCAGTAGTGAATATTCCTCCATACTTGTTCAATGTATAATTTTGTATAATACCAAGATCATGATTGGAAGATATAATCATCTTGAAGGAAATACATCATAAAAAACATTTCAAGGTTACTATGAACTAATTATGGAAAAAATGTATGGTGAATCTCATTAAAAATTTTCTCAACAAAGATTTTCTAAAAAATATCAAAATTGTATTTGATCAATCATAGCCTCACGATATACCTCAATGAATCTTCTAATAGGTTTACATACCCCATGTGTCTCTCAAGAAATATTCATTGAAAAAATATAAAAACATGGTTCCAGAATCCTATTAGGAATGGGAGTATAAACATATAACCAAAAATCACTTTAGATATAAAATCCAATAATAAGTCAATAAAAATAAATTTCAAAACAATTTGAATTTGAATTAAATTAATAAAATCATAAATCATCATAAACATTAGACATTATTAAAACATGGATTTAAAAAATTTCCAAGCTAACATTGTATTTTTTTTAAATGGGTGCAATGAGTTTTCAAGTTTAAAGCATGATATCTGTGAAAAGTGACACCTAGATAGTTCAAAACAAGTAATAATAGAAGTCTATTTACAACAAAGCTCAAGAAAGACTCCCATTCAATTAAAATGATATAGTGACCGCACTATCCTAGAATGTATCCTTGGAGAGATACCTCATATAATACATAGAAAAAATGAAATGGTAAGTTGAAATTCAATTTAGGGAATCAAGATCTCCCTTTGATGAGTTTCATGCTATAAGGAAACTTAATGGATTTTTATTTCATGATGGATAACGTGATAATTTTTTAGAAATACAAAACCTGCACTACATGAAGCAATAGTTCACAGGGTTTAAGAAGGATGAAATTAGTAAAATGGGAATGTTAAAAAAAGTCAATAATTAAAGGAATCAGCTCAAATAAATGAAATTAGGTGAGTAAACGTTTTTTGGGAATGACCTACAAGAAATAATTCTATCAAAAATATTCATAAGTACAATAGTAGAATAAAATAAAAAAATATGGGCTTCCTCCCATAAATATATATTAATGATTTTTTCAGCCATTTGAATGGGAAAAAGAATCAGGTAGTTTCATCCCTCTATTCCAAATTCGGTTGCCTCCTACCTGAACAAGTGGCTATTTCATTAAGCTCCTAGAGAATTCTAGAAGGATTATCCACCTATGGAGAATATTAATCATGAATATAATGTGTAAAGAACAATATTTGTGATCTTCGTGGTGGTGATCCTTACTGAGCTTGGATTATCGGTGATATATTCACTACATGGTACTTTACATCACCCAGATGTTTAGTCACCCAATGTATGAAGGAATATGGTTGAGGGATAACAATATAAATAACCATATATCAGGCTAAATATCTAGACATGGATAATGTTATACAATAATAAATTGGAAATAATACAGCCAGTATTTAGGAAAAAATAGGTGTCTCGTGTATTCATGGAGCAATGATACTTCAGTGAGGAATTGAATATGAGTAGTACAAAATTTGTCACGCATACAGTATACAAAACAAAGGAGGGGTTCAACGAAAAACTAAGACTCATGGAATCTCTATATAGATGATGCATCTTACCTACCATACTAAAAAGTGTTTCCCTTGATCTGGCCCACAATACTGATATCTATTATGGTAAAAAACATAGGATCATCAAGAGCTGGTGAAGGTTCTGCATTACAAGAAATTTTCATGGTGGATAGTGGTTGCAAGGTGTATATCCTAATGGTAGTGATGTTTTTGGTAGGTGGGTTGATGAATGGAAGCTTAATATATTGTGAGATGTATGGTACTTTTCCCCACTACATCTGGTCTATTAAATAATCATGTTAGTCCGCAATGTCAATCAACATAGAGGACAGAGCTGTTTGGGATGGATTTTGAGAGGGAATTAATGATGATGAAGGGTATTCCTATGGGAGTGGTGGGGACTATTGTGGATATTGATTGTGGTGGTACTTTTTTTAGAAATGGAATGAGTAGGAGAGGATGGTCTGGTTGGGTCAGTTTTATGGTGAGTAAGGGCCTCATATGAATCCTCCATAAATGTTGGTGCTCATTGTCATATTCTTCCATCCTTTGCGATCAGGCCCATTTTTTGGAGCTGTATCATACTGATTCCATCCATTGGTCCAAGGAAGGTGTAAGGCCATGAATTTTGAAACATGGATAAATTAATAATGAATGAACCTCCCATCAACATATTATGATTCCTCTTCATTAGGGTACTATAGAACTCCCCAAATGACCTTACTGTGTTAATTCCATGGCTAACCACTGAAAATGTGATAATGATGTCCTTGATCAGGATCACCCGTTTATAGACATCACCACAATCAAACAACCCATAATCAAGGGCCTTGTGGATGATATGAAGGGAAACACCTTAGATTGTGGTTTTATTCATGGTACGAGGACCATATATGGTTGCGATGTATCTTCCAATTTTATCTCAATTCCATTCATCACTGTACAAGACAGGATTGATCTGAAATATCAGGAATATTGGGGAGATGATGAATTATATAGAATAGATGCCAACAACGATGCATAAATCACTGAGGGTGAGCTCCCATGTCTTGAACCTGAGTCTGAAGTGAACATATTAAATGGAAAACTTAATGGTGGCTAAAAACTCAAGGAATATCTCCGTAAATGTATCCTCATACACATGGTTGATCGAGTCTATGTAAATATTCATAATTATTTCAAGGACCTCTTGGTGGATTTTGATTCCCTCATGGAGTACGAGATCTAGTGTCTTATTTTTATTCATATTCATGGCCATGATATAAACCTATTTAACCTGGTGTGTAGGGTTAAAAAGTAGAGGAAAGGATGAAGTTGAGGACGAGAAAGTTCCTACGATCCACTGAAATATGGTTGTGATCCCCCATAGTCAGATTTAGATATAGTGGTGCAATCATACATATAGAAGGATAAATCTATGGGTGGTGGGGGAGATGTATACTTCTTCTATTTGGGTGGCATAGGGGGTTCCTTTATTTCAAGAGAAAGATCACGGGGAGTGGTGTGAACCTTTGGATCATGAAAATATGGATTGAATGAATAAGGATCAGTATAGGTGAGGGAAAGGAGGATAAGAGGAAGAGTTATGGATTTCGGAGAATGAGATCATGGGAGGTGAGGAAGGATGCATGGAAGTAAATGTAGTGGATGGAGGTATGTCGTGAACCTAGGGTTCAAATTTTAAAAAGAAACGCCCCACATATTTACAGATCATGTATTTCATACTTTGGGTAAAAATATTTAATTTGTATTATTTTTTAGTCTCTTAACTCTTACACACCTTTTCTTACTTACATATATATTATTTTTATGTTTTCCTCTTTTGGGACCAGGTCCACATGACACACTTTTAACAACCATTAATATTTTTTAAAGATAAAAGTAACCAGTCCTATCCTATTAAAAGTATACCATGTTTTCACTTAGTAACTTATTTATTTAATGTCTAGATATATAAGTTTTGTTAATAAAATTTCATTAACATAAAATTTACAACCCTTGATAAATGATTCTTGAAAACAGAGTGGATAAAATGTTGGATGACCTCCCTTTTCAGTGGTTCTGTGAAATCTTCATTGTTTAGATCACTACATCACTTGTAAATATGAGGTAATTTCTTATTTTGAGTCTTATTGGATACATTATCAATTATCATATTATTAATAGTGATGGCTTGAAAATTTAGAAACTCGTCACTTTTAATAGATACTATTTCCAAAACTACCATAACATGTTCTTCAACGTCTCTAAAAATCAATCACTCTAGGTTAACATCAATCTATGCATTTATGGTGGGGATAGAAGGTATTCCTAGAATGAGTGGAATATCGCCTCCACCTTCCATATCTAGAATTAATAAATCTATTTGTAAAATGAATTTTCTGACTTTTATTATAACATCCTCGACCAATCCTTGTGGATTCAGGGTTTTGGAGTAACCAAGTTAGACATCCACCCAAGATGGTTTCAATTCACCGAGTCCCAGATTATTGTAATTACTCATGGGAATGATGTTGATACATTAACCTAAATCTTATAAGTATTTCTCATATCTAAATGTCCCTATTGTACAAGGTATTTCATAAATTAAATGTTCTCACACTTTTAGAGGATGTTCCATTGAAAAATGATGGGTAGAATTTCATTTAAGAAGATGAATCCTATGTATTCGATTTCATTTTTTATAAAAATTATATAATTAAAAGAAACATATGTGGGTACTTGTTAGATTTCCTCTATAAAGCGATTATTAATCTAAAAATTTTAAAATATATCCATGGTTTTTTTATATTTCCCATTATTTTTTATTTTTTTAATCTACTTAATAATTAAGAGAGGAGGCTTATATGGTATCAGTGCTATTTCAACATAATCCTTTTCAGGTTGTTCCATAACTGATGCTTTCTCATGTGGTTCTATATCTCTCCTATTCCACTGATCAACTTCATCATATTATTTTAACTACATTTTTCTCAGCATCGTATTGTTGCTGAAACTCTAACACCTTTTCACTTCAGACAACTATAGCTTCATACTCTTCCCTCAGATGAGATTCCGTATTTTTGCGAAATCCCTTGGTATTCATATAGATAATGAATTAGGGATTTAAATCATTTAATTATCTATGGTACGTATTTTAGACTTGTTATTATTCATATGATTTCTTAGATTTTCATCCTTTGGTTAGGGTGGATATTATTCTTGTTATGTTGGTGGAAACTATTGAGTTCTTAGATAATGTTTTTGAAATTTTTGGTGTGGTATTGGAATTGGACCATGTGGTGGGTATGAAGGGGGTCCATATTTTATTTAACGTACATATCCACTCCTCTTATAAAATAAACAATGGTTATGCGGCGGATTTTGAGCCTGTTTTTTGTTGATTGTTTTTTACAATTTAAAGGCATTATAATACTATAGGCCTTGTTGATTCTATTGACATAATTAAAATTTTGGAATTGAGATTCCTATAAGGCGTGCAGACATGGTAAGAATGAAGTCCTCCACACCTAAAATTTTATTTAATATCCACCACTAGATCTAGAATTGGTGTGGGTGAAACATGTTATTTAAATGACTCCAGCTTCTTTTTTCATAGATTTTAATTGAGCTATCCAGAAGGATGTTTCTTCCACTAGATATATTACACACTATTCTAGTCCACAATCAATTTTAAATATACAGAAATTGTTAGAATCTTCATCAAGAAATCCATTGCCATATCCAGAATTCTAATGCAACAGTCCGCCCTTAAAAGCAGTTTCTACAATAGTACGGGAAATTTGATAAAGCCCATTGTAGAATGCCTAAATTTGTAATCACAAATCTTGTATGTAATGTGGGAATTCTTGGATTATCTCCTCAAATATGTCCCATTATTCCCAGTCCAATTCTTTATCTTCTTAGTCAACATTTCGAATGTTGTTCCGAAGCATCCATGTCTAGATTGGTGGGGATTATTTATCATGAAATATAATTACTAATTCATCCAAATTCTTATCTGACTCAGGATCATGACTTTAAACCAATACTTGTCTCTATCATGCAAGGAGAATGGGGAAAATCTTAACTAAAATTCCACTGGTGATAATCCATTAATACGAATGGTACCTCAAACCACTAAGAAATAGGTTATATGGACTTGGGGTTCTTCTCTTTAAATCACACTTAACGTCATAATATTTTGGATCATATAGAATATTACAGGCTTGATTTCTAAGAAATATTAATTTGGTGGATTCAAAATGTTGGGAACAACACCATTAATGGATGATAAGTCATAATCCATTAAAGTGTGCTCCTATAGTGATGGTATATCACCATGACTGTAAGGTGTCAAATATTTGAGGTCTAGCATGGGTGGTGCTATAATATTATTTCACTCAAACATTTTAAGCATAAATTCGTAGCAATTGATTGATCTGTATCAGGATCAAAGAGACCATTTTCTTTTGTGTCCATGAATCATGAGTGATTCAAGGGTCCCTAGCACATACAATATCCATAAAGATATATATATATATATATATGATGCATGTTGACTCTATGGAGATCAAAATGTAATATGGAAAGTGTAGCATCACAGGTAAATAAATAACATGACATTTTTCATATTTATTAATATTTCTGAACATAATATTAATTCTACTTTAGAGAGGACGCTATGTTCGATGGCGTACCCGACAGACAACAATGTCTTTATGTTAAAACTTATCTTGCACACTAATAATATAATATTATTATTTCTAATGGTTGTTAAATCCTAGTAGTTGTAATGGCAGGAATAAAAAGAACTAACTACAAAATGATTATACAAGTCTTGTAATTGTTTTTACATTTATCCAATAAAAGTTATAGGCTTAAAATGTGAATGAATCTAATTTTAAAAATAATTTACATTAAAAGGTTGACTTACTACCTTTTAATGGAGAACACTATTTAAATCTAGTTTTGGTCACTTTATTATGTTCCATTTGACAAAATAAATTTCTTCCTTAGAATCAAGACAACAAAATTTACTTTGGGTAAAATTTTGGAATTCTTCTGATAAAATTCATTTTTTGATGAATAGAGAAAAAATAATACATTTTAATTCAAAACTGCCTTTTAATATAATTAATTAATATGGATAGATTATATTTTTAAATTTTTTTAAATATAAATTAGATTTTATTTTTACCATTTAATCCCATGTTTCTCATTGAATGAAATTTCACTTTGAAATTCGGCATAAACAAGTGTCAATCTTTAGACATATATTATTTATTAAAAACATGCTATTTGTTTGGAAAATGGGAATTAATTTTATATTAATTAATGTAACTTATTTTTTTTAAATTTTTAAAATAGTCATCATTTTTTAAATCGGAATCTCAAATATAGCTTAGGAAGAATTTTAAGTATTTTTCTGAAAAACATCAACTTTTGATGAATTGTGAAACCGCTATGTATTAGTTAAAAAAAGGATTTATCATTTAAATGAAATTTTACAACATCTATGAATTAAAATTTTAAAATCTGACATACATTATTGATATTATAATGTAAAATTTGGTTTAATAAGTTGAAAATAATTTGTTTGGTGAATAGTAACATTTGACTTTTATTTATTGCGGTAAAAGGTAAATAGGTTAATTCGAGGAAAAAATATATTATAATAAAAAAAATTACCTTCACACTTATCCTAACTATATTGGATGTGTCATGGAACACCATGGGCATCCTTGGGTCGATTTGGAGACACAATGGAGCCACATTGGAGTGATAATGACACTTTAGATTAATTAATTTAAAATTATGACAAAAATGATACAAACAAATATCTTTTAGAAAATTAATTTTTACATGGGGTAATGTAGGTTATTTTTTTGACTGTAAATATTAATTGGAAATATATAAATATTTCCTACATCATGTTATTTTTTTAGAATTTCTAGATATCAAATAAATAATATTATTTATGACACAAAAATGATGTAGTATTTACCTCATTAATAATTTATTTAAATAAATAAGGTTATAAATATTAAAATAACATTCAAAACTGGTCAAACATTTATTGGATGATTTTATTTGGACCATTAGTCATTGTATCCTAGACATTTTTTTTGACCATTAGAAACTGAATATCATTATATAATAAAATAATATTTTCACACATCCCTAAAGATCCCCTCCTCCCCCTTATAAAAATCCCTTACTTCTATCTCATTCATCACACCTCTCAAGCCCCATGGATAATACAAACCTTGACCAAATAAGATCTCAATATTCCTCTATTCTCCCTAGAAGACATACCTTAGGTAGAAGTCACTTCAACGAACCCTTTTGGTTCAAACCAAATAGAGTTACCCAAATTAAATATAACGGTTTCTCTTAACATCTTTTCTTTTATTTTACTTATTAAACCCCTAAATACTTTTTAATCCATTTTTTTATAAAAAACCAGTTTCCTAAATATACTAGTATTTTTTTATGAGAAGTATTCAAACTACACATACACACACAACAATCTAAAGGGTGAAGAACATAATGTTTTTATGGATGGCAAACTAACGCCTCACGAAATGATGGTTGTTCGACTATCTCCTACCTCCATTCATGGTGGCCATTATGATGGAACTGTATTTATATATAAAATATATATTATTTTATTTTATTTATTATTCTGTATTTTTCATTTATAATATACATTTATGGTTTCAATTATGGGTAAATGCGATAATTTCATATGAGAAAGTGCGGACTACCGCCCCCTCAAAGTGATATGACTCGTTCATTCCATATGTGGGGCATATAAAGGATGGTGTAATGATATTATATATATTAATATACTGTAATTATAATATACTTATGTATAATTATGTTTTAATTCTATTAAAATACGAAATATAAATGAAATTAGCGTTCATGCGTACGTACGGCCTACCATCTCCATGAACAATGCATTTCATTTCTTACCTCTAAATGTTATGTTATATAATAATTACATATATATACTTGATATATATGATATATATGATATCTAAATCATGAATATCATTCTGGAGATATTGTACTATTGACCATAAAGACAACATGTAATTATAAGAAGTCCATTTTTCACTCAAGTACCAAATATCGACCAAACGACCATTACTAACATAAATGATTGAATATTGTTTTTAACATGGTAATAAGTGATATAAAAATAATAATAAACATTAAAAAGGTTCTTAATAAAGTATTAATAAACTTTATTTTATTATTCAGGAAGAAAAAGGAACAAACAAATCATGTCGGACATGAGGTAAGGGATTTATTATCTCACTTTTAATTCTATGAGATTTCCATTATTCATCACTTATTTATTGCATGTGATGTATTGTTTAATTAGAATATATATATATTATCATAATTCACTTTATATTCATGTTATTCTGTGAATTATTTGGTGGTTATTAACATTTTTTCATATGACATGATCTATTACAACGTGGTATGGTATTTTCATCTCACTTTTTATTCTCATGAGATTCATGCTATATTTTCCCGTATATTATTTTGTTTGGTGTCTGTACTGCCCATGATTATATTCATTTTGTAATATACATCAATTTATGGGTATTTACATCTTCATTCTATGATCCTTCTTTCACGAGTTGTATGTTTCGTATGTTACAAAATCAGTAAGGGAACCTTTTAACCCAATTTATATTCCATGGGTTAATATTCTAATTCTTAATTATGTCAAGCTACTATTATTTGTGGACATTTTTTTTATTTATTTATGTTGAAATTTCCACTCCCCTTTTTTTGGATATACTTTAGATACACATAATCACTCCATTGATAAATTCACAAGTCAACGATATGAACTTGATAAGAGTAATTTTAACTCAATTTCCATTCATTGAGATAAAGATCCATGTCATTGGTTTTTTCATAAAAAGAATGTGTGTGAATGTTCTCTGATTGACTTACACTTAATATCCAATCGTATTGAGTGTATTTATATTTGTCACACATTATTATGTAATTGATTTGCCCTTAATCTAAGGATACAGTTTTAAAAGGGATTTCATGTCAATTTAAAATCCATTGAGTCTTCATTGTTGTTACGCACCAATTCACTTTTGTTTTGTTTATATACTATCCTTTGGAATATTATACCATTAATACCTTTATTCTAATGATATTGTAAAGTTTTTATTAAATGGTATTCCTCAATTATTGGTATTCAAGCATCTCACATTTGGTTAAGAACTCCTTAACTAAAATATTGTTTTAAGTATTTATTCTTCTAAATCATTATCATTTATGTACATGTTTTCAAAATACTTTTAAGGAATTATTTATATGTAAATTAATGTTTAAAAATTTTAATTCCATTAAAATCTTCAAAGTGGTATGGGACACTTTTATTCGAAAATAACTTTATTAAATGTTTTAAATTGTTTTGTAAAATGGTTTGATAAAGAATTGATTATGTCTATATCATGAAATGATATATTGTGCTTATAGTGTTGAAATGTTATATTTCCTTTATTCTTGATTTATGTGTTATTAATATTTTATTATTATTTGGAATTGTTTACGTATGTGGGTGGTTCCGTGATAACCCTAGGGATGGTGGGCCCGATATAGCTCTCAAATGCATTAGGTAACGTGATGAAGGTAAACGTTAATGATTATCCTAATAGAATTATGGAATATAATGTGATGGGTATTCCAAATGGGACTCCCTATGTAGATGTGATATCTACAATGTATGTATGTTATGAATTCCATAAGTTACCCTTCTGATTTATGATTTTTTTTATGTTATTCATAAATCTTATGATTTCATGAGGTATGTTATGATTGAAAAGTATTGGTTTCATTGATTTTTATATATTGATGGATTATTGTATCCTTTCCTTATTTTATAACCCTTACTGATTTTTTTATGTTCATCCCATGTTTTTGAAATGTTTTTAACATGAATTAAAAAAGAATAGGGTCAATGTTGGGATAAAGAAAATGCAAGGTATTTAAAACATGGAACTAGAAATGTTTCTTTTGAAGAGTTTATATTGTTAAAAAATGGATACTTAGGAGTAGTGTCTATATGTAATTTTCATGATGATATGTAACAGTTATGGTGGTGGTGGTCTCCTCATTTGATGTAGGTTTTAAGGGGTTTATTTTCTATGTGACAAGTGTTTTTTGAGTGTCACAGCACAGAGGTTTGGTATGTTTGAATGGTTTTTTGTTATAAGTTGAGAGGTTTCTGATCCGGATGACATCATTAATAGACTTAAAAAGAGGTTTCAGATCATTCAATTAATCCTTGCACCATTTTTTGGATTTGGTTCTTTGAGATGGTATGGCGCCAGCCATCAGATTAGGCTTGTGCTTTGACAGAAGTCACTTGCTTGCTGATTATCCTTACAATAGTGGAGATATTCTTCATGTAAAAATGCTGGGGAGGAGTGGTTCTATGTTTTTATTATATATTTATTCTCTCTATTCATCGAACGTGATTGTCCTATGTCCATGATGTCTTCGGTTTTCCACCACTTTATCCCTTAAAAGGGGGTTTTATCAAGTAAAAAATATTTGAAGGTCCTCGGGCCGTTGGATGGTGAAATGTTTAAGGTCGGGTCCTTATAGAAAGGGGATAAGAAAATGAATACACAAGGAGTGGTGAGGTAATATGGGGTTCGATTCAAAGGTCACTATGCTTAAGCAATATGAATCCCTAGGAATGATGAAAAAAATGTGACATGATGACATCTGTCATTGAATTCGTGATTGTGTAAGTAATATTTTATATTTATTGTTCCAAAATACACATAATATAATAGAATACTAAAGTGGAATTGTGAGATCTAACCCATGAAGACTATTGGTAGGTCAACATCCAATTGAACAAGCCCCTTTTAAGGGATTCGTCACATTACCCCTTCAGGTTTAGTGTTTAAAAATTATATATCTTTTGGAGTTTAACTATAATAATAAAATAATTGATCGAGGAAAATTTCATGGCCCTTGATATAAAAGAATACCATATGTTCCTTGGGATATTCATATGGATTAGGATATAAATTAGTGAAAATATGTCACGTCCCTATTCCTGGTGTCACTCAACAGGTGCCCCGAACCTAGTTCACCACGTGACCTCAAGCGCATTTCACCAAATGCCAGAGGTTGCCGACTAGCAGTGAGGGCCCAGGTCTGGTAGTGGGGAAACTATGCCCTCATTTGTCAAAGCGCAGCATAAAGAAATAATTAAAAATATTCAACAAAAGTGGAAGCAATAAACCTTACACATTTAAAAAAACCACTTCCGTAAATGAAAACCAACAGTTACATAGATTATGATGCAACATGTCTCATGTTCTATGAAAACAGAAAGAACATGTTACAGAACAATACAATACAGTACAATATAGAGTATAGCAAAAAAAATTCAGCAGCATCGCGAGCCTATGCCTCGTCCCATGCTTCCCTACTCCTCAGTAGCGATCAAGTACCTGTATAGGGACCCTTTCCCTTATCCACACCTGCAGAAATGTAATCTGTTTGGGTAGGAGACATGACCCAAATAGGGTGTTAGAAATAAATCCCAGTAGGCACCCACCAAAGGCTTGTTCCCAACTGTGTTAAAATATGGAACAACAGTGTGCAGTAGTAAAATTCAATACACTAAGCAATACTCAAAAGTAACTAAATTTACCAGTTATATTGCCATTTTATTATTCTTTTTAACATTTAATTTAAGATATCACCACAGTGATTATTCTATGTAAAACAACAATTGTCCTCAGGCACAAAAACCCTTTCCCTTAGGTAAAGAGAATCCAAACACAGGAATCTACCCACAGGAATATCAAATATTACCCAGAGGCATACGAGGTGTCGCCAACAGGCACAAAATCAACTGTCCACAGGCACAGAAGTTGCCCATCGGCTAATCACAACACTTCCCTCATCCTAAACAAGTATCAGGGCCATGCCCAATATTCAAACAAGAAATATACATGCAACAGAAAATTTCATTCCTATAAAGGAAGTTTTACAATCGTTATTATAAAGTCATACCCTCAGGTATCCAGGACAAATGGCTAAACAGAGGAACGCACACCCAAGGTGGTCCTGGATCCATGAAGTGACCCCAAACAATAGTTTATTATCACATTTTAATTACCTAACAATTCTAGGTATTTAATTCAACAAAGTCTCATCCATACGACACCCCATTCATGGGTGCGTATCTCAACGATACACAAAATGCACATTAGATGGAAAATTAAACACCAAGCCACATACCTCGATCACCCGTGATCGATATACACAAAGGATGCCTTCTGAAACATCCATGAATGTCATAGATCTCAGGTAAAATAATTCTCATTCAACCTAAAATAACTTCCCATAGAGGAATAATCAGAAAGAAACACGCAAGGAGATGTGAGGGCTAACCCATGGCGTTCCAACGTGATCGACGGAAGCGGAAACGGATTCCCGACACTCGATCTGGAGGTCCACGAAGGATCGGCCATCCTCTACCGAGCTCCCATCGGTTTCTATGCCAATCTTGTGAATAGGGTAGGCTACTACCCTTTTTAAGTAGAAAAAACTAAGTACATGGCATGTACATTTGATTACATGGCATGTACTCCCCCCATTTAATTGTTACTCTAGAAGCACCACCAAACTGTTCATCCATTGAAATGATTACATTGCGTGTATTCCCGAATTTACGGTGTGTACTGTCACCCCAACAACGGCTACTCCCATGACCTTACTAATTCGTCCGCCGACTGACTACATGGTGTGTAAATACCACTACACGGAGTGTAGTCAATTTTTACACCCTTCGTCGCCGACATGGCTACACACCCTGTGTACTTATCCCAAATGGCCAAAATTACACGGCATATGGAAAAGTACATGGTGTTTAGTCCCAAAATTTAGGATTGTTCCCAATTTCCCTTATTTTCTCAAAAACACTTATGTAAAGGAGAAAAGAAGAAACTCATGCCTCACGAATAAGATCCTTGTTCTTACAAACTTCCCCCCTTAAAGAAATTCATCCCCGAATTGCCCTTCAAAGGGTGGTAAAGATATAACTGTGAACAACTCTGGCCCCTGAGAACGTATATCGGTCTCCCACTCCCAGGTTTCGTCCTGCATTTGGCCATGCTGCCATAGCACCCATATGAGAGGAACTGATCGGCCTCGGAAAACCACCGTGCTCTTTTCAATGATACTAATCAGATTCTCCTCAAAGGATACATCTACCTCAAGCTAAACTTCCTTGGGCTGAAAGATGTGAGACATGTCTAAATGATAGCGACGCAACTGAGATACCTGGAAGACGTCATGTATCGCTCAGTACCACTGTGGTAACTGTAACTGATAGGCAACCGGCCCGACTCTCTCCAGAATCTCAAATGGCCCAACATTCCTCGGTGAAATTTTACCCTGTATCCTTATCCGCATGTGTCCCAACCTCGGTGAAACATGCAAGAAAACCTGATACCTGACCATGAACTCCAACGGTCATCTACGGTGATCAGCATAAGATTTATGATGAGACTGTGCAGTTTTCGTCCGCTTCTGATTCAACTGGACCTGCTCAAAAGTCTCATGTATGAGACGTGGTCCCATTAATGCTACCTCACCTACCACTAACTAGCACAAAGGTGATCAGCATGGCCTACCATATAAATTCTCGTAAGGTGTCATATCAATAGTTTCTTGAAAACTATTATTATAGGCAAACTCGACTATGGGTATATGCTTCTCCCAAGAGCCCCCAAAGTCTAGGATGCATGCACACAGCATGTCCTCAAGCACCTGTATCGTACGCTCTGATTGGCCGTCGGTCCGAGGGTGGTAATCTATGCTCAGAAGCACCTTTGTACCCAGTATCCTTTGAAAAATCTGCCAGAAACGAGACATAAAACGGGCATCCCTATCCGAAAGGATAGAACAGGGGACCCCATGAACAGGTAAGACCTATCGGATATACTAATTTTTGAGCTCGTCAAGTCGGAAGGCCTCCTTGATTGGAAAAAAGTGTGCCACCTTCATGAGTCTGTCCATAACAACACATACGGCAGCATTGCCTCGAGGTGACCTTGGCAACCCAGTCACGAAGTCCATCACGACATCATCCCATTTCCACTCTGGAATGGGTAACTAATGTAACAGTCCAGCTGGCCTCTAATGCTCCACCTTCACCTGCTGACAGGTGGAACATCTCGTAACAAAACAAGAAATATCTCTCATCATATTCGGCCACTAGTACTAACATCTTAAATCACTTTACATCTTGGTAACTCCAGGATGAACTTCCTAGGATAAAGCATGAAACTCCTACATCATCTACTCATGTATATCCCCTGGGACCTATACTCGTACAAGGAAATGCAAAATTTAATCATCGCATATCGTCCACCGAGGAGGAGGGTCCTCACTTTCCACCGACTCCCGTAGAACTAGACATTCTGAATCAGATAGCTATCTCATACTCACTCTATCCAGGAGGATAGAAGTCATAGCTAAAGATGAATGATAGGTCTGCCATTGACTATCATGCACCTCAAAATGCATCTTAGATAACAATGACATAAACTGCCATTAATCACTGGCCTCCTGCACTGCATGTATCTGATACTTCCTGCTCAGTGCATCAGCTACTACATTACCTTTACCAGGTTTACAGGCAAGCTCAAAATCCAAGTTCTGAAGTTATTCAACCTACCTTAGCTGTCTCAAGTTCATGTTATGCTGGGTAAATATGTACTTGACACTTTTGTAGTCCATGAACACCACAAAATGTTCTCCCAAGAGATAATGTCCCCAACAACACAACGTATAAACAACTGCAGCCAACTCGAGATCATGTGTCGGGTAATTACTCTCATGTGTCCTCAACTGCCGAGACCCATATGCAACAATTCGATCTCCCTGCATCAACACTGCTCCTAGACTGATACCTGATGCATCACAGTAAATTGTATAGCTCTTCCCCTATTCTATGAGTATCAGGATCAGTGCTGATGTCAAATTTCCCTTTAGCTTCTAGAAGGCTTTCTCTCAAACTTCTTAACAAACGAACTTCACACCCTTCTTAGTAAAACCCATCAACAGTGCTGCTAAGTGGGAGAAGTCTTGTATGAAGCTTCTATAGTAACCGGCCAGCCCCATGAAACTTCGTATGTCAAAAACATTCTTAGGCTACTTCTAGGAAACTACTACTCTCACATTCTCTAGGTCTACTGAAACTCCAACCTTTGAGATGATATGACCCAGGAAGTGAATCTAGTCCATACAAATGTAGCACTTTGAGAGATTAGCATATATATGATGCTCTCTCAGTGTACTCAATACGATCTCAAGATGGGAGACATGGTCATGTCGAGTGTGAGAGTACACCAAGATATCTTCTATGAATACTACCGAAAAATAATCCAGATATGGATGGAACACATGATTCATCAGAGCCATGAAAACTGATGGTATGTTCGTTAGTCCGAACAGCATAACCTTATACTCGTATAGACGATACCTACTCTTGAAAGCTATGAGAGGTATATCGGATGGTCTAACACTCAGCTGATGATATACTGATCTCAAGTAAATCTTCGAATATACTTGTTCTCCAAGAAGTTGATCAAAAAGATCATCAATAATTGGAAAAGAGATATCAGTTCTTAACCGTCAACTATTTTAGCTTTCGATAATCCACACAGAGTCTTATAGTACCGTCCGCCTTCGTCTCAAAATGGATAAGGGAACCACAAGTATAAGTACTAGGTCAGATAAAACCCTTTTCCTGTAAATCCCCTAACTATCTCTTGAGCTCGTGAAACTTCTGTGTAGCCATCATATAAAGAGGAATGGACAACGGTGGTGCTCCAGGCACAAAATAAATAGATAAATCCACCTCATGCTCTGGAGGATAACCTGAAAAGTCATTCGGGACGACATCCCTGAAACGATCAAACACTGGAGGGAATTCATTCTGAAAAGTCCTCTGGTCATCCAGATATAAGCTCACAATCTGTGTTGTGATACCACCTTGCCCATGATGCTCTGGTCCATCTCGACTCTCGTGAACATTCCACTCACCCTTGTATAGAAACTCCCCACCCTCTGGTGACGTGAAACTCACCCTACGACGAAAGCAATCCACAAAGGCCCAAAAGGGAACTAACCAGTCCATCCTGAGAATGAAATCATAGCTCGTCATCTCTAAGACATAGAGGTCCCAAAGGAAGTGACACCCAACAAACAGAAGGGGGAACTCCTTGCACTAACGCACACTAGCCTCTCTAGTCCCCAACGAAGTGTCTAATGTCATAATAGCAGAAGAAGAAGAAGAAACATAGAGTCCAAGGCACTCCACAACAGGTACATATATGAAACTATGTCTAGCGCCCATATCAAAACGCACTGAAGATAAAATAGAAGCCACTAGAATGGTAACATTGATAGTAGAAGGTCTGGGATCCTGCTCTTGATGGGTCTGGTACACTGTATATGCCTGCCCAGTGTCGCTGCCCTACGACATAGCCTGGCTGCCCTGAGTTGTCCCGCCCTGTTGTCTCAGGGATCCCAGTGTCTGGCTTCCCCAGCCATGACCACCATCCCTACCTACCCGCCTTGAGGTATTCCTGTTTCTCGACTGGTAAGAAGCTGCTAGTCCTGCCCCCGCACGCGGACTCTACACAGAACCCCTCTCACTAGCCACTGGTGGAAACGCCCTACAAAAGTGTTGTAGATGACCCAACTTGCCACAAGCTCGGCACTCCACTGAGTCTCGTGGACACTGAGGTCACTTCTGCCCTTCTTTACCACACTGGTAGCACATGACATGGATTCTTGAAACATTCTCTTGACTGGTACTACCACCCTGAGAAAATTCCATCTGTCACTTCCTCTTACTAATAGAAATAGTACCATAAACTGGTGCTGAACCACCCTGGCCCACACCACTAGCTTCCCATAGCTTCCTCTCTATAATCATCTCCTAGTTCATAATAGCATGTACTGAAGGCAACCTAAAAACATTCAACAGTGCTCGGATGTCATATCAAAGACCATCCTCAAAGCATCCAGCTTATAGAATCTCATCGCCCACCAGAACGGGTGCAAAACACTGAAGCTCGGTGATGCGAGCAGAATAATCCATCACCGAAATAGAACCCTGCTATAGATTCATGAACTCTCGAGCTCGATCTGCCCTCAGCGTCTCTGGGGAGAAGAATTCATAGAAGGCTGTCTGGAAATCCACCCACGCCATGTCTCTACGATGCTCTGACTGGGTGGTAACATCGCACCACTTCTTGGCAGAATCACGCATCATATAGGTTGCGAGCTTGACCCTCCGCCATGGAGGCATCTCATGATGCTCAAAAATAGTCTGCATTGACACCAACCAAGTCTCTGCAGCCTGTGGTCCGCCATCCCTTGAAAACGTAGGTGTGTGATGCTGCTCGAAGATACGAGTCAGTTCGGCCTTAGATGTGGCAGCCATCAGTGCTCCTTGAAAGGTCTATATGAACCACATAAAGCCTTCATGGAACTGCGCCTCCGCACTTGTTCCCAGTATTATGGCTAGCGTCGCATCTGGTTCTGCTGGAGGATCAACTGGTAGCCCATGGCCCACCATATCTAGAGTATACTTGTTGTTTCTCTCCTGGCGTACAATGTGGGAATGTCTTGGCGGCATGACACTACAAGGTGCAACAAGCACCTTATATCTAGATTATCATAGTTTGAAAACAAAGGAACCAAAAAGAGAACAGGAGGAAGAAGGAATGAAAAATTGCACAACAAGACTACACGACATGTATACAGACTACACGGTGTGTGCCTGACTTTTCTTCCCCTGCCCGGGTCCTTCTACACGGCCAAGCCATATGGCTCCCGTTATACAAAACTACACTGTGTGTATATAATCTACATGGCGTGTATGGTGTATGTTTTCAACTGCACATGTTGTTTGTTACATGACCGACTACTCAACTTCATACTACATGACGTGTTACAACCGTGTACACTACATCGTTTTCAAGACACATGGTCAGGTCCACATGGTCTGTCACTGGTCAAGACAACATGGCGTGTCCCACAGGTACACAGCGTGTACTATACGAGCTTCACTGACCCTTGTTGTTTGTTACACGGCCAGATACACTGCTCTAACTACACAACATGTTCAATATACACATGACGTGTACATGAATGGATTACACCGACATGTGTTGTTAGTTACATGGTCGGGTCCCAGGTCATACTACTCGGCGTGTTCCACAGTGGAAATGGTGTGTATATATTAAGGTCTCCCCCATCCGTGTTGTTAGTTACATGGGAGGACTCTGGGTCCACACTACATAGCATGTTCACCCCAAGAATTTTCCTTCCCAATTTCCCGCCCCACACGGTCTATGACATAGGAAAGACTACACTGTGTGTACTTAGGTTACACGTCGTGTACTAAATAAATTTTGTTTTCTTCCCGAACAGAAGAACATAAATAGCGTGTTTAAGTTACTACACGGCATGTATACTAGGTTTCCAGATAGTATGCCTCTGAAACTCCTCTAGAACCAAGAAAATACTGAAAAACGAATACTGAGTGCCAAATTCCAATCCGTGAGGGCCCATAGTCCCCACGAATCAATTTTTGACATCTTATATGTGTTATAACAGGATAAACCATCAATGATCCACCAAATTCCGGTCAATGAGGTCCCATACTCCCCAAAAAACCAAAATTTAGCCTCCATTATATAAATAGCCTCATAGAGTAATACCCTGTCAAACAAAAGGTATCTATCAAAGAAGCTATCACAACAACATGCTTCTTCTAGCACAACATCTATCACAACAACATGAAATTTATAATGCACCTTCATGGCATGGAAACTATGCATGGAATGTGATTCTAGGATTTTCCTAAATGATGCATGAGATGGATTACCATCATCTTATCGGGTTGCAACTAAATAGAACACATGAATAAAATATAAAATGCACAATACAAGTGCGTCTATCTTCGGTGAAAATCAATTCAACTATCAAATTGAAAAAAAATTGAAACACTAGGTAAATTGGCTTTTCCCTGTACACGGGTTAGCTACGCCCAAGAACAGCATATCACCAACCACTGTTCTCGTCCTATCCCTGAATAAGTATCCAAATAGTTATTAAAATAAAAGAACTCCTCTGATACCACTTTGTAATGTCCTGGTTCTAGGTGTCACTCAACGGGTGCGAAGAACCCGGTTTTCCACATGACCTCAAGCGCATTTCCCCAAATTCCAGAGGATGCGGACTAGTAGTGAGGGACCAGGTCCGATAGTGGGGAAATAATGCCCTCATTTTTCAATGTGTAGCGCAACAGAATAATTAAAAACATTCAAATATAGTAGAAGCAATAAATCATAAAAATTTAAAATAAACATCTTCCATAAAAGATAACCAGCTATTGTATATATTGATGATGAAACATGTCTCATGTTCTAATAAAACAGCCAGAATATGTTACACAACAATATAGTACATTACAATATAGAGTACAGAAAAACAAAACAGTCGTTATCATCACGAGCCTAAGCATGGTCCCATGCTTCCCTACTCCTTTACAGCAATCAAGTACATACATAAGGGCCTTATCCCTTATCCAGAAATGTAGAAATGTAATCTGTTTTGGCCGAAGACATTACCCAAACAGGGTGTTGGAAATAAATCCCAGTGGGAACCCCCCAAAGGCTCGTTCCCAACTATATGAAAATATGCAATAACAGTATGCAGTAGTAAAATTCAATACACTAACCAGTACTCCAAAGTCATTAACTTTACCAATTATATTTCCATTTTATTATTCTTTTAAACATTTATTTTATGATATCACCATAGTGATTTTTTAAGTAAAACAGATAGTGTCCTCAGACGCGTAAACCCTTACCCTCAGGTAAATATAATCCTAAAACAGGAATCTGCACACAAGCATATTGAATATTTCCCATAGGCGTATGAGGTGTCTCCCACAGGCACAGAATCAACTGCCCACAGGCACAGTAGATGTTTCCCACAGGCTAAGTAGTACATTGCCCACAGGCTAATCACAACACTCCCCTCAGGCTAAACAAGTAACTAGGCCATTCCCAATATGAAAGCAACAAATATACATGCAACACAAAATTCAATTATTCAAAAGGTAATTTTACAATAATAATTATAAATGCATACCCTCGGGTATCCAGGCCAAATGGATAAATAGAGGAATGGACACCTAGGGTGGTCCTGGATCCAAGCCGTTACCCCAAAAAATAGTTTATTATCACATTTATATTACCTAACAACTCTAGGTATTTAATTCAACAAAGCCATAGCCATATGACACCCCATTCATTGGCGCGTATCTCAACAGTACACAAAACGCAAATCAGATGGAAAATGAAACACCAAGCCACCTACCTCGATCACCTGTGATCGATATACATGAATGATGCCTTCTGAAACGTCCCAGAACATCATAGATATGAGGTAAAAGATTTTTAATTAAAACTCAAATAAATTCCCTTAGAGTAAGAATTGGCAACAAACGCGGAAGGAGATGGGAGGGCATACCCGTGTGGTTCCAACGTGATCGACATAAATGGAAACGGATTCCCGATGCTCGATCTGGAGGTCCATGAAGGTTCGGTCTTCCTCTCCCGAGCTCCCTTTTGGTTCTAAGCCAATCCTATGAATAGGGTTGGATACATCCCATTTTAAGCAAAAAAACAAAGTACACAGTGTGTACTCCCCTCAATTAATTGTTCCTCTGGTGGCACTGCCAAACTGTTCATTCATTGACATGAGTACACGACATGTATTCTCCACTACACGGCGTGTACTGTCGCCCAGCTGGCGGCTGCTCCCACTACCTTACTATTTTTTCTGCCGACTGATTACACGGCATGTAAATACCACTAAACAGCATGTAGTCAGTTTTTACACCCTTCATCGCTGACATGGCTACACACCCTGTATACTCATCCCACATGGCCAAAAGTACATGGAGTGTGGAATAGTACATGGCCTGTAGTCTGAAAATTTAGGATTGTTCATTATTTTCCTTATTTTCTCTAGAACACTTATTGAAAGGGGAAAAGAATAATTCCCTACATCAACAATAAGTACTGGGTTCTTACAAAATGTCACCAATTGGTTTTAATCAAAGAAAATTGGATCAGCTTATGATTCAATTATCCCATTTTCACAGTATAGCTAGAATCCTTGTTGTGTTACACTTGGATTATATGCAGAAAGAATCATAGGATTATAGTCATAGTCTTACCCAATACCATCTATGTTTGGTCCATTTAGTTCCACTTTCCATGGTAAATGTTGTGCAAATGAATTTTGTGAACAATTATTACTAACCTAATTACTCACTATATGGTTACAGATATAAAATATATAAATTAAATAGTCATAGAAACACCCCTACTCTCAACCACTAACCTTAGGTGGATTATTCATTCATGGTGGTGGTGATCAAAATTGAGGAAATAATAAAGAATTTATATGTAATGATAAAAACATAAATAAAGATGAAATCCAGGAATAAAACAAGAATGAATCAGTGTAAAACAATTGATGATAATCTAAATATAATCAAAAACTAACTTGGCATAATGAAACAATGAGGACATAGAAATATAAAAAAGAAAAATAATGTGATCATAAAAATATAACTGAAAATTTATAAATGTTGAAGAATGATGAATGTATTAATTAATAATAAAGTGTGGTGTTAAAATAGATTTCAAGAATGGAAACAAGATTTAGACAGATGGAGAATGGGCATTGAATGATTAATAACTAAAATTATTCAATATAAAAATGAATGGAATTAATATAATCTAGTTTGTAATGAATAAAATTCAAAAAATACAACATATGATTGATGAAAATGGATAGAAAACTAAATAGGTCAAAAAATAATGTATGCGGAGGGATCTAAAAATATAAATTAGCTAATGTATTACCAAATATATATGTCATTCATGTTTTGTTCTTGATTAAATGACTTCAGTCCCAATATCTTCACATCACATTAGTTGGTTCCACGTTGAGTAATTGAGAACCACATTCCCACAAAATAACTAAATCATTTAATTGATTGGGTGAGCCTTAGATCTTTTCACACCATTCAATATTTGCACATCATGTATGTGTTTATATTTTTGTGGGATTTTGATATTTGAAATCTGAACAACTAGTAATTATTGTACACATCATGTACTAGATTCTCGTTAGGTAAATGCTTCATGGGATGATCACTGAAATTCCAAGTAATTTATTAATATGGCATACACATATTGTATGTGGTACGTGGTGCGTAAATCCATTTTTTTGAAATTTTTCATAATTTCTACCTTTAAGTCAAAAATTCATAATTCATGTGAAAAAAGGACCAAAACCTAGTGCGCTATCAAAGAAAACATTATTAATATCGTTTCAAATGTATCCAATATGTATATATAAATTTCGATTGTGAATATATATAGTTAATATTTGTGAAATATTTATTAAACCCTTGGGAACTACGATGAGAAATATTTAGTGAGAACCCTGAGTGTAATTCTAACTAGGGAAAACACTAATATTTTTGAAATGAAAATGGATAACCTAGGTTAAATATAATTGTTAATATATTGAGAAGAATGTATCATGATATATACATCCAATAAATGTTTTTTCATGATTGTTTTGTTTACCACTAAAATAGTTATCGAGCCGTGGCAGGAGCTGCTGGTGCTTAGGCCAGCAACTAGCGGTAGGGACGCGACCCATTAGCCGCATCGGTGGATCGTCCTGTAGCCGCAAGACATGGTTCTTCTTGGAATGTGGTCCCTAGACCATATGAAGAAAACTCAGGCATCCATGTTTGACCAGATACATTATGGATTTCCATAGACACACTACACATCCAGGCTAGAGGAGGGAACATGTCCACCTATGGCATATCGGGCATGGAATGCCCCCCCCAGTAGGCCAAACCCACCCCATCAGTTCAGGCCAGATCTGGGTCAAGTCTCTGGATCTTGGTAGAGTCTCCATACCTAGGTGAGTAGAACCATGTTGGTTCGGGGGACCCCAGGTTGGGTCGGGTCCTGTCGGACCACGCCCTGACCCAACCAAATCCAATTGGAAAAAACAAGTATATCATTCAAACATGGAATCTAATTGACAAACCGATTGTGGCATTTTAACCCTCGAAATTAAGAGGATAATTTTTTCTAATTTAAGGTGGATTTAATGGAAGTTGAAATATGACTAATGGATAGAGGATTGGTTCTCTTTGAATCAGGTTCACTATGTGCGGAGATCCTACAGCTAACTGAGACCAGAATACTGCTGACAATCGACCCAATGTGGATCAACTATAGTGGGCTAGTGGGAAGTGGCTCTGTGTGACCCAGCCGTCCCATGGTGGTGATCATCTCCATTTGACCTTATGGACGCATGGAACTCAAAATGGGAAGTACCTCACTATGATGGCCAAGGTGGTAAGTGGCTCTGTGTGACCCGACGTGGCCACAGTGGGGAGAGGCTTTATGTGACCCCTAATACCCATGGTACTCATCAGGAAAGAGTACCAAATTATTCTATGGATAAGGGGAAGTGGCTCGCTGTGACCCAGTAGGCCAATGGTGGGGAGTGTCTCTATTTGACACACCATCCCCATGGTACTCATTAGGGAGGTGTATTCCAATAACCATTGGTGTTCGGTGGTATTAATTATAGTCTTACTTTCCTTACTCTAGATTATACGTGGGGTGAAATGTCTTTCATCATGATTATTATTCATGATTGCGCTTCATGATCATGCTTTTTGTATTACTTATCGATTGATTTGTGGTCTGTCCTAGTCATTTTTGGGTCCATACTGAGTATTCAACTACTCTCCCCTATAAGGGAATTTCCCACACGTGTTATGTCTGGTGCAGACGACAGACGACTTGGCGGAGGACTTGGTGACCCAAGACTAAGAAGTGCTGAGTGAGATCAGGTAGGAATGATGTGCTTCTACGAATTCCAGTAGCTACTCTATACTTACCCATAATGTAGGGTTTTCAGCGGACAACCTTCCATCTATCTTGTACTTACTCTTGTTGCAATTGTCTTTTTTGGGGTTTTTATTCTGTCCCATTTACATTCATTTGTACCTTTACACTCTTTGGGTTTTCAGTATCAATCATGTTCTATTTTACAGTTTTCATGGGATGTGGATGTATTTGGGTGTGTGCATAGGTACTCTAGAAAATGACTCCCACTTGTAGGTTGGCACCTTCAGCAATAGTTTCCTACCCCTGGTGTACAGACCCAAGTTTTACGTGCATGTAAATTACATTAATTTTGCAGAATAATTAATACATAAAAAACACGGACACCCAAAGACCATAGTAGTTTAGTGTCATTGGAGACTCTGAACATAATCTTCTAATCATGGTGAAAGATCATCAATATCTCCCATGAAGATCTTCCCCTTTAGTTATCTTACCTAAAACCATTCATTATATCATGGGGAAAAGAAAACATATAAAGGGTGAGCTCAAATTCTCAGTAAGTGTAAGCATGGAGAAAATAAAACAAACCATATACATTTGAACAAAAAAATGAACATAACGTTTATACCTCAATATCATAGGAAATGTCATAAAACATGGTAGAATGTATGACATAGATTATAATAAAACATTAATCATGATAAAATATCATGGGAATAAAACAAGTAATTATTGAAAACCATTAATTACATGATATAATTTCCATAGTATCCAAGGAATTTCTGCCAATACCATCATAGTGGACAATGTTCATTGCTAAACCGGGTTTACTTGTCGATCGATCCATGTATTACTAAACCAGATTTACTTTCCATTGCATCCTTGTTTAACTAATGAGATATAAATATTTACCCAATGCATTGGAGGGAGATATAAGTCCCATCCATCTCATAAATAAATCATTTTTTCATGTGCCACAAAATAAACATAAATCATTCATCATAACCTAATGAATAAAAGACCACCTGAGTGGACCCGGTGGTCCGTAGAAACACCCTGAAAACATTTTTGGCGATGGGCCAAGGCAGAATCCATAGTTGGTTTCCAGTGAGCCACGAAGACACATCGGAGGTAGTGGCCATGGAATGATCGAGCTATGGTGAAACGAAAGGAGCTTCCAGGGCATGTACCAGTTGATAGTGGATGGGACATGGCCCCTCAGCCAAGGCTCATCGGGACACGTGGTCCCCTGATTGCATACAGAAAACATGGGTAGTTGGGTTTAACCATCTGCATGACATTGCACCCCAGACATGCTACGCGTCTGGGTTTTTGAAGGAAACTGGTCCGCACTAGCATGTCGGACCAGCGCCCAGCAGACTGGTCCCATTCCTAGTGGGCCATACCATGGCTCGGGAAGATCCACGTTTTTTCAATAGACATGGATCGGTTCAATGGACCCCGGGCCCAGTCAGGTCAGGTTGGTCCGACTGGGTGGACCAGACCCTAATAGAACCAGCCCTTTTTTGGAAAAACATCTGTATCCTTAAAACCATGTGTCTGATTCATGATCCGTTTGTGGGGTTGGAACCCTATCATACAAGAAGATCTTCTGGAATACTCTACGGAGGATTTAATGGAAGTTGAGATATAAAAAATGACTTCAGTAATTGTTCTCCTATAATTTAGTGCATTATGTGCAGATATCATGTGGCTGAATAAGACCTGAGAAATTATAACAAGAATCCTAGTGTGGATTAGCTACGATGGCCCAATGGGAAGCGGATCTGTGTGACCTTGTTGGGTCACAGTGGGGAGTGGATTTATTTGACCTGGAAGACTCATTGTACTCAACAGGAAGAAGTACCTCAGAATGATGTCCAAGGTGGGAAGTAGCTCAATGTGACATGGCATGTCCATAGTGGGGAGCAGCTCTGTTTTACATAGAATACCCATGCTACTTATCGGGGATGAGTACCACTAAAATACAAGGTTAAAGGGAAGAAGCTTTATCTGACCTAGTAGGCCCATGGTGGAGAGAAACTCTGTGTGACCCAGCATACCCAGATAACTCATTATGGAGAGGTGCTCTAGAATCCCATGTTGTTTAGTGATATAATTAATATCCATAAATTCATTACTCAAGATCATACCTAGTTTATGATGCCATGCTTCGTGATCATGCTTTTTGATCATGCTTTGTGGTTTACTTGTGGATTGCTTAGTAGTCTTTCTCTGTTGATTTGGGGTCCCTACAAAGCATTCTGTTACTCACCCCTGAACGGGATTCTCCCGCACGTGTTGTGTCTGGTGGATAAAACCAACGACATGGAAGAGGACTTGGTGGCCTTGGACCAGGCGGTGCCCAGTTAGATCCAGCAGGAAGGAGTTTCTTCTATGGCTTCTGGCAGCTACACTATTCTTACCCATCTGGTGGGGTTCTCAGCAGATGTCTTTCCATCGATCTTGCACACGCTCTTGTTACAGTAGTCTTTTCTTAGGTTTATATTCTAGCCCATTTAATTTAAATTTTTCCATTACACATAGTGGTTGTTTAGTAATATGAATGTTATCTTTTGTAGTTTTCTTGGGATGTGGTTGTATGTGCATTAGTACAACTACTCTAGAAGTCCTCCAACTTGTAGGTTAATGCCTTTGGTGCTAGTTGTCAACCCCTAGCCGTCCGGAGGTGGGCTTGGGGAAGTCATGGTTGGAGCCCTGTGGGAAGGGTTACGAGAAATGACCAAAATAAATCTATGCTCATAGATATGAAATGTTATAGAACAAGACTACTCACCTAGTGAATGTTCTATGTAGAAATAAAAAATTAGATGAATTTACATTAGAACCCACGAATCTAATGAAACAAATATATAATCATTAATTTATATCAGAGTGATAAATTTCAAGGGTAAAATACTCTTTAAGGGGGTATAATTAAATTCCATTAGATTTTAGAAAATATTTATTTCCAAATGAATTTTATTTTTTGGATAGCTTGTGTTATAGGAATAACTGAGATTAAATGAGTCGTGAGATTAATTAAAATTGTTATTATGTCATAGATATGTTCTATGAATTGGATTGGAAGATATGAATAGGTTCAACTAAGTTATTAAAACCACACAGTTTTCATTTGATTAAACTTAATTTATTGTTTATTAATTAATTATAAATTATGAGAAACCCATTTTAATGTAAAATATATATTTTTATGAAAAAATTATTTTTAAGTGTATAATGTTCTTTTATTGTAGTAAATTAAATTATTCACTATTGTTGAATTATATATATGAAATATATATATTATATATTATTCAAATGATTTTATATTCATTTAATATTATTCTATTGGGGGATAATAATATAGAATGTTTTATTCTTAAAATTGTATTTTTATAAATATTTATTATCCATCACGAATTGCAAAATTATTTCAAAATTATCTTAAAATACTTAGAGGTATTGAGTTTGATAAAATTCATTCAATATTTGGAATTAGAATGTCAGAATTTGGTAAATTTTACCCTTTTATTTTTTGTTAATATGAATAGTAACCTCATAATAATTTTTTGCCATCGCAAAAGGGTAAATTGCGATAGCCTTGGTTAAAAATAAGTGATAAGTCCATAAATTTCCATCTTAATTTATATTCAATGAATTTAAATTGACCTTTATCGAATTAGGATTGATATATTATTATTTTAAGAGACAATTATAAGTTAGTATGAACGATAAAATATTTAAATCAAAATAATTTATAAACTGTCACTCACTTGGTTTTATAAATCGCTTTTTGTCCACATAGAGACAAAATAATGTTAGGAATGCATATAAGTATCTATTTTCTACCTAATTAAATTAATTTCATGATATAATTTTTTAAAATTTTGAGAAATTAGATAATATCCTTAGATCATTATGCATCACTAAAGCAGTATTTCTCTAATATGTATTTATATATAATATTTTATAAATATAATAAGTTAAATAATTTGAGTTACTTATTGTGTACCAAAAAATTTATATATTGACATAAAATATAAATGTTATGTTAAATGATTATATTTTTTTACAAATTTTAATTTGTGAAATTTATTTTAAATTTAATTAATAGTGTCTAAATTTTAAATAATGAGTTTTATGAAAATAAAATTTTATAATATTACATTAAAAAATAAAATATATTAAATTAAGAAAATAGAGTTATGATATAGTCTATAATGTCCTTTATTTCCCATTTTTATGCAATTTAGAACCAATGGGCTAGAGAATTGATCTAATATATTCTGATATTGAATGAAATTCCAAAGTTTCCCTCTCCTAAATTATAATACAGAACCCCTTATTTCCCTTCTTTGCAACACTTTTTTCTTCTAAATCGAACAACCACATCCAATTTATAAACCAACATATCCCCATAATAGAAGTGATATTCTTCAAAAAAGGTAAACCCTAGAGGCATTAAGAGGATATCAAAAAAAATTAAAGAAGAGGTGGTTTAAATACGTATGTTGTAATTGAGGCCTAATGTAATCGATTTTTTACACACCTTTACTTCTTTAAGACACAAGCCATATTCACCATTTGTATCACTAATGTGGTTTATATAAATCCCATTACTAAATTATATAATTATTATTATGAATTTTATGGGGATTAACTTATACATTCATGGTTATTTCTTTTATTGAAATTATAATTAAATTTATACCAAAATCGTAAGTGTTTTATGTTAAAATATCATTCTTTGATTGGGTTGTTATTGATTTGGATTTAAATAAAGAAATATTGTGATATACCACTAAATATAATATTGAATTTTATTCTCCTATCATTATTTTGGGAGAATATATGTTTTTATTTTATATCCTCAATTTATGAAATAAGTGTACCAAAAGAATGTTTTTTAGTAAAATCAATTTTACCTCCCTATTTGGTTGATAATTATTTATCTTCCATCTCCATATCTTCTAAACAATGGAATGAATATTTTATTTTTTTCTCCTATTATTGTTTAAATTAATCTTCACCCATGTTTAATTTTTTTTAAATGATTAAAAATGATCCACTTGTAATTTTCCCATCGATATACTTTTGAACTTTTCTATCAATAATATAATAATGAATTGTTTTATTTAAACTTATATAGAATGAAATAAATTCCCACCATCATGAATACAAAAATTATTTGAAGCATCAATTACTTGTTTCTATAGTTAATTTTAATGAAAAAAAATTCCAATATATTTTTGTTACAAATTAGATTATAAAGAATGTATTATAAAATAGAAATGTTATTTTCCCTAATAATGTTCTTAAGGTTATTTACATTCATTAATGAAAAAAAAGTTTTATTTTTAGTATATTTTACTTGTTATATAATCCAATGTTACCATAATAATTATTTCTATTAATGGTTTATTATTATCATGATGATATTTTTAGGAAACCCATTAATTTTCAATGGGGTATTCTAATAAGGATTGATGTTATTTTTATGTAACCCATTTTCTTTACAGGAGTTATGATGTGATGATATGATGAATGTTCTATAACCATTGGGAGAAAATATATATGGATTTTTTATATAATTATTGTAAAATTTTTAAACGAAGGATAGTGATTATGTTATAAACAAGTAAGGTTGTTATGTTATAACCATGAATGGTAGTTACAAAATAATAAAGGATTGTGGTTATGTTATAACCAAGGATGGTGGTCATGTTGTAATCAAGTATGGGTGTGTAACACCGCAAAATTTTACAATAATAAAATTATATTTGATATAATAAAGGATAAGAAACACTATACATAGATTTTTTTGCATGAATCACCAAGTTTATCTTAAGTTATATGCAACCCCGAGATTTTTATGTCTGATAGCATATTCAACATGCAAAACAAAACATTAAATACCCATGATATATATTATCATTATAATATAAACATTGGAATATATATTATGAATATTATTAACTAAATTATGAAAATATTTTTTACACATATATAAATAATTATTTTTATGGTGACCAATTGTTTATAATTTTTAATAAATACCTTTTGAAAATAAAAGGAAATCATTTTTTAAAAAACTGTAATAATGAGCACAAGTGTGTTTTATAAAAATAAATTTAAAAATTAACCATTAATGGATTTTAGTAATGAAATTTAGAAATTCAAACTATTTTTTAATATTTTTCATATATTTTTTCTATGTGTGATATAAAAATAAATACAATTTTTAAATTAAGATGTATATTAAAAAATAGTTTTTTTAACTTTTAATGGAGTAATTATTTTAAAACCAATGACTAAAAGAATTATAAATTTTTTTTTAAAAAATTAAAATAATTTTTTTAAGATGATTACAAAAATATATGTTGTTTTAAATTTTGGGATTTTATTTAAAATAGGGATTTCTCAATGTATATGGAAAAATATTAATTTTTTTAAAAAGTATTTATTTTTCAACGATTTTATTAATTAAATAGTACAAATATATTTTTAATATGTTCTTAATTAATATATGTATTATTTATTTATATATAATCCACTTATTACATCAAATCAACATCATATTGATTTTCAGTATAAGTTTGTTCTTGGGGTTAAAAATACTTTTTTCTAAAAACTATTTTAAAATGCATAACGTTTATCCATTTTAATTAATAATGAAATATATAATTGTGAATTTTTAAAATGATATATATATATATATATTACATCATAATGTGTTATTTTTGTTTCATAAAATTATTATTATCAACCATATATTTAATATAAATCATCTTTTTCTAAAAAAATTACTCTTCTTGAAAACTCGTTGTCCCATCGCCTCTACAAGATTAATGTTAAATATAATTTATCAAATTTTTTGAATTATATTTTAAATAATGGATTTTATATTAATAATAATAATAATTTATAATGTTTAATAATTCAATATTAATTTTTTACTATAATGATTAGTGAAAATAGTTGAAATTAATTATAGTGATTAAGGTAAAAACACTATTACTTAATGGTTATACTTATAACATTAGCTTCCAAAATGATCCAACACTTATCCAAAACCATTTTATGGAAATATATCGACCTTATCCCATATAGGACATATTTTTTTAATTATTAGTTCGTGATGACATTAAAAAAAATTAGTGGAATTCACTCTTTAAAAAAAAATTAACTGTGTCACTCAACTCACTTAGAAAATGCCACCTCCGCTCTTTCCCTCATAAAACCATAAAAAAATTAATTCCGCCAATAAATACTTAGATAAAAAATTAATAAAATAATCCTATTAGCATTATTTTTTACATAAATGAAACCAAAAATGTTCTTTGGTGAAATCCAAAAGGAGTTACCTTAAAAGGGGAAATGTCCATCAATATGAATTTTTTGTTTTATTTATTTATCCAACCATTATGTCGTTCATATACAATTTTGATATAATAAAATCAGTTTTTTACAAACATTGATCTGTTTTAATTATTATTTTATGACTTATATCCATACACCATTTAATGAAATGTGTTATGAAATCAACGTTCGTGTGTACGGCGGACTACAGCCTCAGGAATTGGTGTCATTCATTTTTCTATTACAAACTGTATTTTTTATTAATAATGTTCATAATATTTATCTATAATATTTTTTATATTTTTGGTATTATTTTTTTTATTTAATTTTTATATCACACATACCTTCATTCTTTTCATTTTGTGGGAAAATGATAATGTTTTTCGTGTGTACAGTAGACTACCACATCATGAAGTAGTGTGAGTCATTGATGATTTACATTGAATTTGCTTAGAGTGAGTTATATAATTATATGTGATATAAATTACATAATTATGATATTAATGTAAAATTTTTCATTCTTAAAATAAATTATTTCATTTTTCAAACTAAAAGATGATAAAATTTCTTTTGCTTGTGTGGACTACCGCCATCATGAAGTGATGTGACCCACTTTTCACAACCACACTCTATGGATAATATATATAAGTATTTTTTAATAAATAATATAGTATATATATGATATTGTTATAATTCTATAAATATTAAATAATATTATCCTCTTTTTCATAATGATCATTGAAAAATGGAAATTTTTCTCAAGTTTATGTACGACCTGCCCTCTCCATGATTTTAACGTGCTTCGTTTTTCATAACCATATTTTATGAATGGTTTATAAAGTATAATAAATGAATAAATATGATAAATATTTAATTATAATTATTATAGAGCTTATTTTACTATATTATATTCTAAAAAACATAGACTTCCATAACAAATTATGAATGAGAAAATATGGCATTTAACACCAAAAATAATGACTGTAATAAAAATTTGTTAATTAATATACGAAATGTTGTTATAAAATGATCATATATGAAATTATAAATACTAGTATGGTTCATTATTAAGTTAATAACATTATTAAACCGACTATTCAAGATATTAAAACATGTTAAACCAATATAAATTATGAGGTAAGAGTTTTTCTGGTCTCACTATTATTTCATTGGGATATATTCCCTATTAACAAATTATTTTTGTTGTGTGGTTTATATATTGCCGATTAATATATTTTTTGATAATTATACAAAATTTGATGGTAATTAACATATTACTTTTATGATCAAAATTTCATGGGGTTTACGTATTCAATGTTTCAAAAGCGTTAATGGATTTTCATCACAAATTTCTTTCTTTTTGATTGTTGTAATGTTATACACCTATATTCTTTTTTAAGGTATATATAATACCCCTTTGATAGGATATATCCTGAATATAATTTTTTAATGATATTATATGTTTAAATTAATTTTATTCCTTCATGGGGATTATGCTTTTATGTTATTAAATTTGTAAGAGTATTTTGTTACAATCTAATATTTTATCAAGATTGTGCACGATTAAGTCTCTGATGATGAGAATTTATAACTATAATTAATTCTCTAATCATATGGTTATTCATGATATTTTAATGTAATTTTACATTTTCCCACTATTTGTTAATTAAAATTTTTGAGATTTTATTTTTAAGAAAATCTAACTTTAGTTCTAACTTTGATAAAAAATATGTTTTCTTTCAAAAAATTGTTTTCTAAAAAATAATTTAAAAATGTTTTTTATGATTATTGGATATTTTACATGATTTTTTTATTTAATTTAAAATGTTTTATTTGAAATTCCTAATGTTTTTTTCAAATACAGCTATTTTAATAATGTTTTATGTTTTAAAATTTTATTTTTAAATTAAAAATAATATTTTCCTATACTTCATTAATTGATTCTTTAATTTTTTTTCTATTAATTATTTATAGAATCCCTTTTATTAATACAATAGGTAAATTTTTAAATGAATTCATAATTCTTATTTTTCTGGTTAGATTATGCTTGATTCAAATATATTGTTTAGAAACCCATTTCTTTTTAATGGTTTTCCATGTTATAATGAAATTGTTATAAAACCCATTATTTTCCATGGTTTGAACACGTTTAAAAAATTCTATTATGTAACCCATTTATTTTACATGATTTAATCATAATTAAATTCTAATTACATGAAACCCATTTCCATTCCATGTTTTAATTAATATATCAAACATAATTATTATTTATTTTAGTTTTATACTAAAATGAAATATCTATATACATTATTCTTGTTGTGGTTCATGGAAATTATATAAAATGCAGTGGATTATATAGCATCCGTTTATCCCATTATAAATTATATGATAGGGTGGAATATATAATGTCGAGTGAGATTATTACATCTTATATGATTGGGCTGCCTAAATAACATTGGGTGAATCCATTGTTGATTAGATGATGGGGTGGCCTAGATAGCATTAGGTGATACCATTATATCTTATACGATGGGGAGTTCGTGAGAGAGTTAGGTGAGAAAGTTCTATGTTATATGATGGGTAGTCCTAGATAGTGCACTAATTCATTAGGCAATGATTATATTTGTGGTTAGACTTATAGTTATTCAAATTAAAAGGGTTTTTTTCGGGTTATATATATATTATTCTCCACGATATCAAAATGGTTTTTTAGTACTTCATTTGGGTTCATAACTTTACTTATGATAAAGATTTATATCACAAGTCTCATTAATATTTATTTTGATGAATATTTCATTTTCCATCTTATCATGTGTTACTATCTACATATTGATGGGTATGAGTTATTTTATGATATTCATGTGAACACTAATTTTTTATATACCCTTAAAAGATTCATATGATAGTTCATGAAATTCAATTGCTAATTCATATTATTACCCTTAATGATAATTTGATCTCACCCTTACTATGTTTCCTTATCATCCGTGTTATAAAGAATGTGGTTTAATAAAATATGATTATACGGTATTTCACATAGAAGAATATGATTACTTAGTGTGGGGTAAAAAAATATGGGTTAAGTGGGACATGTTACTATTTAAATACATAGTTATTTTTTTGTTGGTTTTTGCCTCGATTCTCAAAAAATTTAATCCCAAAAAGTCCTTGATAAAGCCAGTGATCATGTTTTTCCTTTTGATGTTGTAATTTTTCTAAGAGAGAATATTGGGTCTCAATTACCGGTATCAAAAACTAGATTATAATCATTATAATTTTAGAACCGTATTTGGGATGGTTTGTCTTTTGTTGTTATTTTTGGAATTAGAGTAGGTTTTAAAAAACATTACATATTTTTTTCAATGAGAGATTATTTTTTGAGTTATAAATATGGTTATAGGTCTATAAGATTCATGATGATCATATGTTTGAAGTCATAGACACCCCAATGATGATTTAAGTGATGACATACTAAAGTGATTAATGACTTTTTCGGAGAAGTATTATTGGATTTATGTTTTTTAACACTAAGGATAAACTTAAATTTTTATTTATGGAGAAATAATTTTAATTTTTTAAGAATAAAATAATAACACATATGTTGGGTGAAAACTCTTAATATATAGAAAGGTGGTTGGGCTTCAACCCATGACCAATGGAGGATAAGGGATTCAAACCTATGACTGGCCTTTGTGATGTCCTTGTTTTTTTTCAATTTTTTAAGGTAAATATTTTGTTTGTTTAGAAAACATATGAGATTTTTTTATGAATAATGGTTCATTTCTATTTGATGAATATATGATCAAATCTTTCTAATACGTTGGTTTAGAACATAGTCTAGAAAAAAATGATTAATTTTAAGGATAGTAATTTATGGAACTATTTGGTTTAAACATTCAGTATTATTATTTAAATTTTGAGATTAATTTATTGTATTTTATTCATTGTGGGAATTATCTTGCCTTGTGCTGACCATTTTGGTTTGTCTATTGTTAAAATAAACAGGGAATACCTTGTTATCATTTTCATGGTTATTTGGTCATTAAAATTTAATTTTAGTTCTTCATTTATGAAAATTCATCCTACTTACCATTTTTGGAGAAAATATGATATTCTAGTAGAAATTTGATAAATTATTAAATCCTAAATTATTGGTAAGTATAGGAAACTACATTTTTAGTCTAGATAGTTAAAATAATTCTTCAACGCTAGAAAAGGATCTAAAAATAAGAATTATCATATTAAAATAATTTATGAATAACCTATTGTCTATTTTATCACCATAGAATCTTGGTTTTAAGGCCCTTAACACTCCATTAATCATTGACTTCCTTTTGATCAATAACCTCAATCACTCTCTAAATGTTTTTATGATTTTCCCCAATTCCCACATATTTTCTCTTATTTGGAAATCATGTTATGTGTTATTCTAGATTTTCATCAAACAGACATTTATATCTTATAAATAGGGTGTTTTATTAACCCTTTTAATGGTGTGGTTATAAAAAAATGTTTTTTCAATGACCAACATTTGATTACCGATATAATGTTCAAATTCTAAGGACACAATTTATTAAAGGGGTTAGGATGTAACACCCATAATATTTTATAAGAAGACAATTATTTTATATATAATGAAGGAAATAAACTACTATACTCATCTTTATTTACACACAATACCCAGTTTAACATTAATTACATGCATCCCCAAGATAATTATGTTTGATGGGGTATTAAACACGAAACACAAAACATAAATGACCCAGGATATATATTATCATTATAACCAATTCATTGGAATGTAAGGTATGAATAAGATTAACAAAATAATGAAAATATGGTTTACATATGTATATATAATTAATTATATGATAACCAATTGATAATAAATGAATGTAAAACCATTTTTTAGTAAAAGGAAACCTTTTTCTGAAAAACTATTTTATTTGGAACATGTTTGTTTTATACCAACAAACTAAAAAAAATATGGTTCAATTTTAGTATTGAAATTTATATATTATTTATATTTTTTAACATTCATATTTTGTATTTTTTATGCATGATATAGAAATAAATCCATTTTTATGCTTAAACGTCTATATTTATTTCAAAAAAATAATTGTGCCACCTATTTATGATGTTCGTAAATTAAATATAATTTTTATTAACTTAAAATTTTGAAAAAATTTATTTATAATATCAAAATATAATTTCTGTGAAATTTTTTGACTTTTTTTCAAAATATTGATATTTCAATGAATAGTGAAAAATATGAATTAAAAAAAAGTATTTTCTTTTTAAAAATTAATTAATTTAAAATTTCCAAATTGTTTTTCATATTTTTAAGTAACATATGTATTATTTATTAATATTATACAAACGTAATTTCTTTTAATAATCTTTATATGGTTTTTTGTATTAGTTTGATCCTTGATTTAAAAATGGGGTTTTTTAAATTGTTTTAAAATCAATAATGTTTCTCCAGTTAATTAATAAAAGTAATAAAATTTTGTAAAATATTTATATTAACTTTATATATTTTATTGTATGAAAAATTAACTTATTTTTCCACAATTTTTGTTATTATTATTATATTTAATATCGAATATAATTTTTCTAAGAAATAGTGTTATTTAAAACGCATTGTCTCGCCACATCTATAGGATTGATAAAAAATTAGAATTCTTCATTTATGTGAATTTAATTTTTAAAAAGTGATTTCATATTTGGAATAATAATAATATATATTCTAATAATTTTGAATTAATTTTTTAACATAATTATTGGTGAAAATAGCTCAAATTATTTATAGTGAATATTGTCAAAATGAGTTTACTTAATGGATAACCTTAAATCATACGGTTCGAAAATGAATCAAAACATGTAAAAAACTTATTTTATTGAAATATTTAGACCTTATATCATTTTGGGTCATGTTTTTTTCAATATCAGGTCTGGGTGACATGAAGTAAACTTGGGTGGAATACACTCTTCTAAAAAAATTACAAGTGTGCCAGAAACTTGACTTATAAAAGAACACCCCTCTCTTACACTCTTCAAACCATAAAACAACATTGGATTGGCCAATCATACCCAAATAACTAACAATATTCCATCCCCACATCATATAATCATTATCTGTGGAATAAATAAAATTAATAATGTTATTATTGCAAACAAAAATTAGTTACCCGAAGAAGAGGTAATATCCATCAACAAGAATTTTTTGATTTATTTATTATCCACCCCTAAAATCAGTTTTAAATATTGATGATATAATAAATTAATTATATTCCATATAAATATATCTTTTAATGTTAATTTTAATAATTAAAACCACAAAGAGTCCCATAAAATGCATTACAAGATCATTATTCATGTGTACGAAGGACTACTGCATTGACAACCAATGTCATTCATTTTTCCATTAGATTCACTAAAGGTTGGGAATAATTATTGGAATATTGTATATATATATGATATTTTTTATATTTTTTATATTTAATATTTTATTATTATTCATGAATTTTTATATCACATACTCCTTCATTCATTTCATTTTATAGGAATATGATAACGTTGTTCATGTGTACACTAGACAATCGCCTCACGAGGAAATTTGTTTCAGTAATGAACTACATGGAATGTATTAGAGATGGGTTTAATAATAATATATCTTATAATGATATATTTATGATATTCAGGATATAATTTTATTCTAAAAATATAACCAATCATTTCATTTTTCACACTAAAAGATGATAACATCGTTCGTGTATGTGAGGACTACCACCTTCATGAAGAAGTATGAATCTCTTTTAATCACAAAACCACATGGATGATATATGTAAGAATTTTTAAAAATAATAAATATATATGATTTTATTATCATTGCTCAAGTATTAAATATTATTGAACTCTTTTCCATTAATCACCATTGGAAAATGGAAACATTACCCATGCGTATGTGCGGCCTATCATCTCTGTGATCATTATATTAATAATTTTTTATAAACATATTTTATGATTGGTTTAAAGAATATAATTAACAAATTAATATTCTAATTATATCATTATTATGATTTTTTATATGATAGAACATTATTATATATAAAAAATTGGTACTTCAATTACAATGCATGAATGAAAAGGCATGGCGATTGACACCCACAGTAATGAAAATAATGAATGATTATTAATGAATGGGTGACAATATATTATAAAATAATCATATAAGATATTATAAATATTAATATTTTTCTTTAATACATTAGTAAGATTTTTAAAATCACTTTACATGATTATAATGCACATTTGTCCAAAAGAAAGCGTCAGGTAAGGGTTTTTTCTTATATCACTTTTAATTCAGTGAGACATATTAAATATTAACCAATTATTTTTGTTATGTGGTGTATATACTTCCCATGAATTTATTTTATTATTATTATAAATGAATATATAGAGTTTTTCTAATCCCATTAATGATCTCACTTTCATGGGGTCTACAGTTTCAATGTCAACAAATTCATAATGTATTTTTGTCCAAATATTCCATTAACCATACATTTGTTATATTATATAAATATGATTTTTATAATGTTTATTTAATAACCCTTTGACCTTTTATACCATTAATATACTTATTAATGATATTATATGTTTCATTTAATATTATTTCATTTTATAGTTAATTATTATATGTTACAAAAGAGTTTAGAGTCTTTTTTTGCAATCTCATCATTTATCAGGACGATGTATGATTAAGTCTATGATGATGAAATATAATAATTCTCGTGAATTATATTATCTTATGGTTATTAAAAATATTTTAAATTAATTTTATTTTTTCCACTCTTTTGTATTTACAATTTCCTATAAGTTGTTTTAAGTAAAATCTAACTTCATTTCTCACTTCGGTTGAAAATATGTTTTTTTTAAAGACATTTCTTCCAAAATTGTTTTAAAATTGTTTTTTATTTTTTTCAATTTTGAAAGTATACGTTCCTCTATAAATTTTTAAATGAATTTTAAATAATTTAATTGTAATATTACTTTTTTATTTCCATAGATAAATATTTAAAAAAAAATTTGTCTTAAAATATGATTTTCAAAATTAGAAGAACATTTTCCCCAAAAAATATTTTTAATGATGTTTTGATTGTATTTATATTCATCAATGATAAAAAAAATATAAATTTTATTAATGAAATGTTTATATGTTTTATTGATAACATCCTTCTTCTTTCACTATATTGAACAATATTTTTTCATATATAATTTTATGGAACCCATATATTTTGGTTAGGTCATCCATGTTTCAGAGAGATTGTTATGGATGTTGTTTCCTTTCCATAGATTACCATGATTCAATGAATTTATCATGGATCCCTTTTCTTTTTTATTTTATTAGTCATTTATAAAATAAATTTACATTAAACCCATTTCATTTCAATTGGATTGTTATGTTGTGAAATAATAATGATTTTTTATATGCATTTTATGAAGAAATTAAATCTCTATATACTTTTACCATATTATGGTACTTGGAAAATATATGAGTTTGGGTTGGCCAGATAGTGTAGAATTATCACATTAAAACTTATAAAATGGGGTGGCCATGATAATGTAGGGTGATCCCATTATATCTTATATGATTGGGTGGCTCAGATAGTGTCAGGAGAGGCCAATACAGATTATGTGTTTGGGTAGATGAGATAGCATCGGGTGAGCTCATTATAGCTTATACAATGGGATTTCCCATAGAGCAGCTGGTGATTGCATTTCAACTTATATAATGGGGAAGCCAAGATAGTGTTCCAATTCATTATGTTTTGATTATATTGGTGTTCAGAATTATTATTATTCCAATAAAATAGTTTTGAAAGGGTTTTATTAATATAATTCTCTAAGATAACAAAAAGGGTTTAATTTCATGATAGAGGGTTATAATATCAATTATTATCAAGATTCATACCACATTTCTCATGATTATTTATTTTGATGACCCATGCCTTTTATATGTTTTTATATTTTATGATCATGTTATTAATGGAATTGAGTTCTTTTATTATTAAATCAAACACTCTGCTAATATTTTCATGACATTATGACCTTATTATTATCACTAATCATATATAAATTTAAATTCTTATTTACCCATATTTAAAATTTGAGTTCACCTTTCTTGTGTTTCCTTTTCCTCCAGGTTTTAATGTATGTGTTTGAATGAAATATTTCTAGAAGGGATTTCGTATGGATGATGATGATGTCTTAATGTGGAATAAGAAATTCCTAGTTAAGTTGGAGACTAGTCAATTATAAAATTGTCTATTTTTTTAAAGGATATTTCCTAATTATTTAAAACTTTAAACCTAAAAGGTAATTGAGAATTTAACTGATCCTATTTTTTATTTTAATGTTGTAATTATTTTATAATAAATATTTGGGTCACAATTATATGTATCAATGAAAAAAATCAATGAATATGATTTAAACGCATGATTTGGAAGTGAAGTTCATGGGTTGTTATAGGGTGGTCCAAATAATATATATCACTCTAATACTTTCAATAATTATTGATATCTCAAGGGATAAATAAGACTATAATGCATATTAAACCTATTATTGTATCGTATATTTTCCACTATGATGGTTTTGGGAGAGAACCATAACTATTTATGATGGAATATGGAGTGAACCCAATCAAATATGATATTTTAAAAAAAAATCCATGAATATTAAAGAAACTACTTTACTTGATATTCCATAACTTCATATAATTATTTAATGATATGTTCTCAGGACTCGGGTTATTTTATTTAGTTATGATTAATTAATTATGAAATACAAGTCATTATTCAAGGACAGAAGATTATGATCGGTGATATGAAGGGAATATATTTAAAATTATAACATCATCTTACCAAACCCTTATTATCGTGTTATTCTTATGTGATAATCGATATCTTTTTTTTACTGATATTGAATGATTTGTTCTAAACATTTATTTGTTTTTTCCCCATGTTATCAAGAAAGGAATTAATTATGATATTTATAAGAATGGTGATTATGAATATCTTAGTGAGAGACCCTAATGAACAAGTAATAGATGTGTCCTTATTTCCACTGATACTTGACCTATAAGATTTTTGAATGGTTCATAATTTTATGTAATAAATATTCATATAATATGTTATAAATTTTTTTTATGGAAAGTATGGGTCACTATAGGAAACATCACATTAACTAATCAAAGAGGTTTTTCTACTGGATATTTCCCTTAATTTTAAATAAAAACTAATTGAAATGTTGGATCATATATAAAAAGTTCAGTATAAAAAAATTCCCACCAGGTTAAAGATATTTATATGAATCACAAATTTGAGGAAGCTATAGGGTAACCTGAGGATTTGATAAATATAAGATATCATTTTTTAACTACATATGATATATATAATTCTGAATGATAAATTAATTTCAAGGGGGTTAAAATTCAAAACTTTTAGATTTTATAATATTTTCCTTTTAAAATAAACATGCATTATTTGATATATTTCTTTGTACAAAACCCTGATTCTAAATGTCCTGTCAGACAGAAATTATTTATAACCAAGACATTAAATTGGAAGGTATGAATTGTAATAACAATATAATGAAATTATTTAATAAAATTATTAAAGAGGAAAAATTAATTTTTAATTACATAATTAATTAGTACTCAATTTTTTATAAATTATGTATTTGATTCAAAATTTATTTTAAATAAGAAAATTATTATTTGTTAATAATTGAATTTATTATTAATTTCCACCATATTAGAAATTATATTTTATAGAATAAATATAATTTTTTTAAATATTCATTTAAAATTTATCTTTGGGTTTTTTATTATGATTTTTATAAAAATATTTTTTCCCAATAATGAAAAATATCAATTTTTTTATAAAATGCCAATTTATTTTCATTTAATACAAAAATTTAAAAGTCACATAGTTTTTAAAATTAACATAATTAACCATTAATTTTATTTTATCTAATTAATTAAATATTAATCATCATTAAAATTAATTTTATAAGAAGTTCATTTTTTGTATTAAGAATACATTTTATAAAAAAAGTATTTTATGTGTTCTTAAATTTTTAAATTAAATAAATCTTCCTTGATTAATTATAAAAGTGAAACATATATATTATAATTTCAATGAAATATTTTAACATAAATTTTATTGTTTTTTCATTGAAATATATCAAATTAACTCTTATTTTATGTTTACAAAAACATTTTTCTAAAATAGGTTTTCATTTCGTTTTACGCACTTAATTAAAATTAAATTCTGAAACATATAGAAATTTAATATATAAAAATGGATTTCATGATTTTAATTAACCTAATTAATAAAAAATAATTTTAATTGTTTAATTTCATGGTCATTTTGATCTGTATAATTTTAAAATTTTAGTACCATGATTAATATTAAAAAAAATTTCAATGATTAAACTAAGAGATAAGGTTAGGAATTCACACTAAAAATTTATATTACATATAATTTGAATTTAATTTATAATTTTAAAACTCATTAAATATTTATTTACTAACATGAATTAAATCATAACTTAAATTTTTGTGAGATCATTTTATGCTACGAACGTTCATTTTTCTACATAAATTAGTTTATTTCATTTTATTCATGAAAATTATAATTAATTAATTATAATTGTTGAAATAGTATTATATAAAATAATTAATTTTTTTAAACCAGTATATCAATATTAAAATTTGGTGAAATTTATAGATATTCAATAAATGAATGATTTTGTAGTGAATTGTGAAAATCCCTAATTTTTAAAATGCACCCATTTCTTTTAATTAGATAAATTAATTTAAAATCCCCATTATATTTGAGATTTTTTTATTAAAGTCTAATATGAACCATGTTATTTATAATATTCTAATTAATACCATTATAATTTTAAATCGTCAAATATTGATATAAGCTAATTTCTATGAATAAAAATTCATTTCTCAAAATATTATTTTTCATAATGTTTTGAAAATTTATAAAACAATTGACTTCATCCACTTATATATATTTAATATTTTACAATTTATTCAATATTTTTAATCAAGATTCTCAAATTTTGTAAATATTTCCAAATTAGTTTTCTTCATTATGAATAGTAAATGTGTAATGATTTATGAGGCCGCTAAGGTTAAAACAAACACAATAGTTTAAAAAAATTTAGATAAGGTATTAAAATTTATTTAACACTCGATTTTATCCAATTTCATGATTTTATTTCAACTATTTCAATACAATTATCTACCGTATGTCCCACCGTCCTTGTTTAGAATTGATTATGAATTAAATATCATTTTAAGAGATGAATTAATACAAAATGTCCCTCTCATGACATTAATATCAAAAAAGTCGTATATAAGGATATAATGAGGGATAATTTTGACCTAAATATTTATTATATTTATGAATTAATTTTTTATCAATTTATTTAATTTTTAAATTTTAGAGATTGAACATTTTCCTTGAGTACTTATGCAATACCCACAAAGTATTTATTCTAAAAATCGAAAAATTAAATAAATAGTTTCCAAAACACTAAAAGTGATATATTTTCATTTATTTAATGTTTGAAATAAATTATGAATATATATAACATATTATTAATTTTTTCAAGGTTTATATTCAAATTATATTATTGTCATGTTTTGTTAATTCCAAATTATGTTAATAGTTCTTAAAATGACATTAATATTATTATATATTACATATATTTTATTAAATTATTTTAAAAACATAAAATAGTATTATAAGGATTAAAAATGGTAAAAAATTTCATCCAATGTACATTTATTATCTAATTTATAACTTCTAATTAAATAAGATACCATTAAAAATGATAAAAACACATTACAAATGTTAATGATCAAATTGGCTGACTAATGGTTTTAACAAAAAACTATGGTTTAAAATAATATATAAACTGGTAAAAAATGTTTTATCAATACATTAATATGATATATAATAAATAATTTAAATTTTTATATTTTTTGAATAATCATAAATTATTTAGACACATATTTAATTATAATATTTCAGGTTTTTTAAAAAATGGTATTAATGATATTTTATAATATATATTATTCTATTAAATGAATTGAAATACATAATATCCTATATTCATCAAAGTAAATCTGATATAGATTAATATATCATCCATTATCCATTTATTGGACACTTTTCCAATTATGAAAAAATTCTTTGCCCTTAAATTATTAAAAAAATATTTATTTTCTTGTAATTAAATAAAGGTTTCAAGGGGGGAAATAATTAGATAAGTATTAAAATCACATAGACTTGTCTAAATTTTTTTATATGAATATTTATAATTATTTAAATCCAATATTTTTAATATTTCAATTCTGTGTCTCTCTATAAAAAATGTAATTTATTTTAATTTAATACTTCAAGTAATTCAAAGAGTTTATATCCTCTCGCTTATAATTGGGAACCTCTTATCCACTATTTTACACACATTTTGAACCATATATAACATATAATACTAGACATAATGTATTCATATATTTATTCACCACATCTTATAGATGTTTTTATTTTCAAAATATCATCCCATTATGAGATAAGGTGTAACCCAAAAGGTGTTGTAGGATCGAAATGATACTGATTGTAGTATTGAAATATGATTTAGATTCTCAATATAATGTGGGGTTGAATATTATAATTTAAAAAAATTATGTTCAAACTTTTAAAGATGGTACTATTTAAAAAAGTTAAAAAATGTAAATTAACAAAACCTCTTAGTTCTGCAAACATGCTTGATTCTAAAAATGTCGTTCCGGAAATGAAAATTAAGAAAAACTTTCAATGATAAAAATTCTACATTAAATCGTATAGAATCTTACTAATCAGAGTACAAGTATATAAAAGTATAAGATAGTTATACTATCCTCAAAAACCAAAATGAAAGGGAAAATTTGAAACAATTCAAGTAACAAGTAGTGAATCTTTTAACCCAAAGGGAAAGGTATCCAACAACCTTTGATAAAGGTCTCTTGATATATAAATTTACGAATGTCTGTCTTAGCCCCACCAGGGTAATCCCTTGATATGAATATTGGATTCTGTCTTGCTATACCCACAAGCCCTAGAACAATAAGGTAGTCAGAACCTCTGTCTTCTTATCCCTAGAATCCTTAAAATGTACTCATCAATATTCATAGTCGCACGAAGCAATTATAAGAAAGATGTTCAATACGCACTATGAATGAGAGTCTCTCTCTAGAAATCACATCATTGCATGTAATATCTAGAGTCATAGAACTATTCATAAATGTTATGATCTCTTTCAAATGAAATCATATTTATAAGAACATTTACAACGGTTGGCTCCCTCCTACGGCTATTATATTTTTCCTTAAATTTTGGAGGGACCCGTACAAATGTCACTCAAAAAACAGTTGACTAGAAACAAAAATCATGAAATCGTTTTATAACTCAAATAAGAGTAAGAAAAAATATTGTTTCTTAACCAAATTAATTTTTCTGCATGTAAGGAAAAATAAATGTTTAGAGTCTAACTAAAAAACCATTCGGTGTCTATAATACATGGGTATTCAGATACTATCATCAAAAGAATTTGGAACCTGAATTCTATAGAATTCGAGAATAATAATTTCAAGGAAATTCTGGGTTTGAATTCATACGAATTCAGAGTCTGAACTTATAAAGTTTGGAGTATGAATTCAGATGAATTCAGAGCCAGAACCTAAAAAGTTTGGAGTATGAATTCAGAGAATTCGGAGCCTGAATTCAGATTGTTCAGAGTCTGAATTCCGAGAATTCAGAACCTGAATTCGGAACCTGAAAACATAATACTCTATATCTAAGTATTTATAATATTCTGAGGGTTTGGATATGAAACCGAATATTATACTTAGAAATAAAAAGATTTTGGTTTAGAGAAATTAAGTCATGAACAATGAAAACATGGTAAGGATAAATATTCCTTGGGGAAGGAAAGATTCCCTAATGATAGAAAAATAGGTTAAGGAGAAAATTTCCTTTAGGAAAGAAAATTTCATTTAGGAAGGAAATTTTAACTTATTAGGATAAAATTCATTTTTCTATAAGATAGAGTGTTTGTGATTTTATAAACATAAAGTAATGGAAAATTCCTAAGGAAAACTTATCGACTCAACATATGTTCCCCAATGAATTCGAATAAGTCTTAATCTAGAGTTTTCAATTTTATAACAACTACTACCACCTCTAATTGATTGTATAAAATATAAAATAATAAACTAAGTATCATAAAAATAAAATTTTATTATAATGAAAATTTAAATACCATTATCCCCCTTCATTTTTATCCTAAGGAGAGGAAAAACAACACTCATGTGTATGTAGGTAGTACCATCTCCACATAGGAGTGTAATTTATTTCTCATCGAAATTTTACTTGAATGGTTATAATGATGTAAATAATGAATGTATATGATATTTATGAAATAATTATGGATCCATAAACATAAAATATAATTTTCTAGAATACCATTCCATCCATTGGAAAAATGATAACATCAGCCTTGCATATTTATGGACTACCGCATCTATAAAGCAATGTGATTCGTTATTAATTTACACATTATATGGATGGTAATAAGGGTAAAATTAATGAATATATATTATATATATGATATTATAATAATTATTATAATTTGGGTTATTATTTACCCTTTTTTTGTTCTATCTATTAAAAAGTGAAAGCCTTATTCATTCGTGCGTAAATTCTACGGCCTCTAGGGATAGTGCAATTCCTTTTTATATATCCACCATTCAAGTAAGGTTATAAAAATTTTTATAATGAATAATTATAAAAATTATAATGTCATATAGATGATTTAGCAATGATAAATTAGAATGTACTGAAACTACAAAACTAAAACATAATTGAAAAATTAGCGATTTTACACTCGAAAATTGCAAATTTATTAAATATTTCCTAATAAAAGGGTGTTGAAATTTAATATGTGGATTGTATAAGGTCTTTAAATATTAATACTATTTTGGAATAAATTAATAATAAATTAAAATAAATTAAAATAGAAGTTAAATTATATTGAACAATTTGGAAGCAGGAGGTAAGGGAATTTCTATCTAAGTTTCAATTTATTAGGTTGTACTTCTACTTTAGTGACTATGTTATGATAAATTTAAGTGTGAAATTACCTATTATTGTAATTTTTATATAATTGTTTATTAACATATTTCACATATAATCACTCCATTGATTAATTCTCACTTCAATGATATAATCTTCTTTGTGGATTTCGAAACAATTTCCACTTCGTTGAGACATATCTCGTATTACACACATATTAATTTTCATATGGTGTATATAAAAATAAATTGATTTATTTAAAATGGATTTATATTTATTATAGATTATTAATGTTTAAATTCACATTTATTATTTTAATGGGTAAAAATCTAATTGTTACCAAAGAAGTAATAACTTATTCTACATTCTCATTTTTTGGGATTACTTATATTTTTCATTGAATAAATGTTATAATTATTTATACATAAAATATTTCTATTTTATTATCCTCTAAATATATAATTATTTTCTACATTTTATTATAACATTAAATATCTTTTTCAGTTGAATCATTTAATGAAATTTTTAAAAGAAAACTGTATTTTATTTCACTTTTTGATTCGAATAATATTTTTATATACATTTTTTCCAAAATGTATTACAAACGACCATTTTATTTTAAAAATTGATTTATTTTTAATATTTTACAGTGTCCTTAAAATTGTACAAGTTTTTAAAGGTATCATTCTATATTTTCCTAATGGATCATTTTCAAACCACTATTCAAAATAACATAAGAAGTGTATTTTAATACGTATACATCGTTAGGTGAAAATACTGATATAATAACAATTTTATGATATTTAGATTCTTAAACATGTTTTAATTGGTCTTAATATTAAATAAACCTAATTAAATGTTATTTTTATTTTTTAATTACTATTTCTTTTATTATCCAATAGAAAAAAATTTATTATATAACATATATTTCTAATGAAGTGATCACCATCATTATCTATTATTAATTTTGTGGTCACTAACTTTCTTAAGAAACATTCACTTTTTGTGATCCTTTTCATTATAAATTACACATATATTTAATTTTTATATTATTTATATAATGGATTTAAATATCCCCTAAACCAAATATCATTTTTATATAAGATTTTTTACTTTCAATTTTGTTTTATTAAATGGGAAAATATTGATATTCATTTTTCTTTTATCAATACAGACTTTTATTGTCATGGAATAATATTTATGAATTTAAATGAACATTAAATATATGAGGAATTCATTGGACATGAATTGGATGGTGGGGCCCAGTTATATATAGCCCTTTAATGCATCGATAGGTCCCTTGAGAAAACATGGTTTTCTATCCTTATTAAATGGGTTTTTGAGGATATCTTCCAATTTAATAAAATAATATTGTCATAAAGATTTGATGGTAAATATATCATTAGCTCCGAGGTCATGAAATATATTATAATGATATTCCTTCATTAATAATTTAGTTATCTTGAGACTACTACATTGATATTACTTATATATCTTTTTCTTTCTGAAGTTATTAATTTAATGGACAATGATTTCTATTTTTGTCATTTCCATATTGATTATTACTTATTTATTTTTTATATCCACCATTTTATGTTACCTTTACATATAATTTTAGATCACCCATATTTTTTCCCTTTCCACAATATTTCAGGAACTCTACCATGATTGATATTCAAGGATATTCTAGAATGAACAATGATTTTCTACAATAGTATTAATTATTATACATTATCTTTTCATATATAATGTGATATTCAAGGATATATCTATTTTACCAAGACTATTAATCTATTTTATACTTTGGTAAGTGATATAATGTATCTTGTTCCAGTGAAATAATATATCACACATCTCTAAGATACTAGAAGTGGGTTCTTTAGTTTTGGTATTAGATAATGCTTAGTGGAATTGTTGGGAACTATAATTAGGAAAACATAGATTAAGGAAAATTTCCGTTTTAAATAATTTGAGGATACGTATAAGAACAGAACAAAATACTAATGTTTCAGAATGTTAGATATTATGTGGTTATCCTTATAGCACATCCATGTCTAGATGATATAAATGGAAATATTTCTGGAAACTATACCTCTAGGGGTAATAAACCCAATAAGAGTTGGTAAATATATATCTCAAACTTCATTTTCATGCATGTTTAGTATTTCATTACTTTACTCCTTATTTGAAATACTAAGGTAATATTCTTGGGTTAATTTACATTTTCATTATAGTTTATTAAAATGAATAATAGAATATACCCTATAGAAACATATTACATGACATAGTGATATAGAATAAACCTAACTTGTCATAGATTGATAGTTATAATTGTGATAATTTATATAATGAAAAATATACCCATTTTACATTTTATGTTATGAGATTTTAACAAGGTTAACAATAAATTGGGAGGCATTTTTTTGGAATACAACTCCTTAGTGTAATATATGTTTAAGTGAGAAAATATTTTAGGAATAATTATTCTATATTTTTTAGACATAAATTTAAATTTATTGATAACCACATGTGTAAGTATAATTATTGATGTTAGTGAAATAATATATAATTAAAATTATTTTATTTTTTGTAAAAATAGGATATATATAAATCCTTATTGGTGAAGATGTTATTTTATGAATGATTTGTTTTGATGTTGTTAATAATAAATATGAGAAAATTATAAGAATTGTATTTTTATAGTTTAAGAAAATTGAAAACATGTAGAAACGTGGAAAACATATAACATCTATATTGTTAATGATGCTCGAACCCATAATCAAAGGGAGATAAGGGTATAACACCTACCAATGGCCTATGTGATGTTGAATTTGGTATGATTGTTTTTAAAACAAAATATTTGATGGATAAATAAAAAATTTATTTTTTGAATCATATTATAATATCATATCATTTCAAATTTTTATAATTTTGATGTGATTAATGATATTTCAGGATACATTTTATTAGGGTGACTAATAAATAACCTTTATCTTTGGAATAAAAGACAACAATGTATTAATGACCTCATTTTTTTGTAGTTTTCATCTAAATATTATGTGATAAACATTGAGGTCAATGATTTCATTACAATTGATGTTAATTATGTTATTTTTGACATATGGTTATTTAATAATCTATGTTAGACCTTAAGTTTAATTTTTGTATTTTGTACATAATGTATTACTTCTTCATATAATGTTTTATTCATTTTTAATGTTATCATAGATTATGAAAAAAATTAATAAAATGTGGGAGGATTATATTTATATTCATATTTTGGTTCATGTGATCTAATAGAGGTTTATTTTAGTGCTTCTTCCATTAAAACATCATCTTTAATACTCATCATTTGGAGAAAAGGAAACTTTTGTAGTACGAATTGATTAAAATATTATGTTAAAAGTATAATGTAAGAATATTTACTTGTGTTATTAGTAAATATTTAAAATTAATTACTCAACTCTAGGAAAAGGATAATAAAAAAATATCTTTTTTACGTTCATTTATTATAAATTCATAGCCCTTTTCAAGCCTCATTGATTTATGGTTTTTTATGCATAAATTTCTTATAACCGTATCCTATATCACCCTATATTACTCCATGGACGTTATTATTCACCTAGGTGTCAATATTTTTACTTCCCACTAATTTTCTTCTTATCTAGGAACCTGAATATGAGATATTTTAGGTAAAAAATTTGTTTACCACTGTCCCATTTCAACATGGTGTAAAATATAGCACCATGAAAATTTAGAGTGTAAAATTTATTTAAATGGTGTAAAATATAGCACCATGAAAATTTAGTTTATAATAATAATAATATATATATCTTTCTTAACATGCGGAACATAGCATTAAGGGAATTTAGATATATTATAAAAATATTATTTTCTAAATAGGATCTATCCATTGAATTAGTGTGTATGAATATGGGTAACAAATTTATGAAATATATTTATATTGTTCCTTGTCAATCAAAATTAATGGATAAATTAGTGATAAATATGAATACAATTTTTTAATGAAGTCATTTTATGCATAAAAAAATCATTTCAATTCAAAAATGATCTTATTTTAATTAATAAATGAAAATTTTGATTTATTTCATAATGTTTTAGTATATTATTATTTTTAAATTAATTTTTTTTGGAAATCATAATATAAAAATTATATTAGATTAAAATTCATGAATCATACATAAATGATTGACTTTTTAGTGAATAATTAATAGTACCGATTTTCAAAATACTATCATTTCATTTAAATAAATAAAGTAATATAAATATAATGATATATTTTTTATATACTATAAAATTTATATATGATCTATTTTATTTAGGAAAATCCAATTATTTACATTTTAATCAAAAATATTTATGATGTTTATAAAAGTTAATTTTTATTTTTAAAAACAATTTCTAATAAATTATTTTCTTTATATTTTATAGAATTGTATTAAAATTTATTTCTGAATGTTACAGAAATTGAATAAGGAAAAATGGATACCTTATTTGGAATAATTACTTTCAAATTTGATAAATATTCCCATTTTGTTTTTGGTCATTATTTATTGTCACCAAAGTAAAAATTTGTTACTTTGGCGAGGGAGGGATGTGTAAAAAACGGTAAAAGAATTGGTATAAGACATTAAATTTTATATGATATGTGTTTTTATCCTTTCTTATAATTTTACTTTGTAAAATTCCAATCATGAATTGAATTTTTGACCACTTTATTCCATTTATCTTTGATTATTATATTTATATTATTTTAAGAAAATAATAAAAAATTGTTACTTTATTGACATTAAATATATATATATATAATTTTTAGATAAGAATATAAAAATGATACATTTGGTTATAAATGTTAAATTAAGAGATAAAATGTCACGACCTATCTCCCGGGGCCCGTGTCGTAACTACCCCAAGCCCGCCTTCCATAGGCCAGGGCCTGGCGAGTAGCACCAAAGGCGTAAAACCCTCTAACTCGGAAGGAATTGGATTTATAAAATGTAAACTCACACAACTCGAGAACAAGTGGAAGAAAACACTAAGTAAATCAGTGTAACAAATGTGCTGAAAGTACAGGGGGCTGGAATACAAGCCCAACAGAAAGGTACAACTACAATTGAAAGAAAGTACAACTGAAAAGACAAACAGCATGAAGATGGAAGCAGCTTCTGAATCGTCCATTGGGTTCCTACCTGAAGGGTAGGTAAATGTGTCCTCCTCAGCACTCCACGTCCGTCCATCCGTCTGTCTGTCTCCTCCGGGCACCGACTCATTTTGAGTTCCACCTCCGGGTATCGTCCAATCCCCGTACACTCTGCCTCAATCAGCGTTGTCTGTCGTCTTCATCCAACACAATGAGGTACAGGCATAGCCGGTGCATGGGTGAGTATAACGATACTCATTAGGTACCCCTAGAACCTCGTGGTCTCACTAAATCCAACAAAGATAACCACAAAGAAGGATCTCAACAGATAACCCTTACTTAGGTATATGCACATACTTATACATAAATTATCAAGTAACCCATCTCAATCATGAGTAAACACAAAGGTTATGAAATCATTGGATAACCACTACTTAGTTATATTACCATACATAAACCTATGTTCTCAAGAGACCCATCTCAATCATGAGGTAAACACAAAGGTCATTTCCACAGCTCAAACCATTATTTTCATTAATGATATCGAAACCACAACTGCTAAAGAGCTCATCCTCTAACGAGTACGGTGATCCTGTCATGACTTCGAGGCACTGCTCACTAACCTTAGAGTGCTGAGGTACTCCTCCTATCGAGTACCGCAGGTCTTCCACCCAAACACAGTAGTTCCCCCCACCATGGGTCTACCACCGCAATATAGTAGTGCTCCCCCTAATAGCCTACAGAGGTACTCCTTTTGTCGAGTAATACGGGTCTGCCACCTAAACACAGTAGTACTCCCCGTCGTGGATATTCCACCCAAACACAGTAGTTCTCCCCACTAGGCTATTCATGTCACTGCGACTCGAGTCGGAAAAGTAGTCATCAGGTCTCTGCCAGCTACAAGGTCTTCGTACTCCATACGCACGTCTCCGGGAGGACCCGATCCATGAGCTAATGGTCGATACCACAAGTATCAAAAATTCCCACGAAGAAGTATCTCAAAAGACCGCCTCATCATAGAGGTCTCATCACAATAGACGACACGTCAATCGGACACACGGTCTGTGAGTTATTAGCATTTTCTATCCATGGGCCTGGTTGGATTCGTGTACGAACCAACCAAACTGTATCTCAAAAGTACCCCGAACTCTCATGAGAATACACAGAGGAACCATTTCTCAATGAGATTACCAACTCCACTGACAGTTCATCAAACGGGCATCTGGTCTGAGAGTTATTGACTTTTCAGTTTTAGGGGCATGGTTGGTTTATAAGCAAGACCAACCTGACCGTACTCCATCTACATCCAAACCTCAATTGAAGTATGCCAAAAATAACTGTCTCATCAAGAGGAATCCAATTTACTCTATGGCACGTCAATCAGACGTATGGTCCTCATTTTATAAGCATTTCCGCTCTGAGGGCCTGGTTGGTTTTGAGTTCGAACCAACCTGGATGCTCCCAAATTTCGTCAAAACCGTGATTGTAAAATATTGTAACAACCATCTCGATCCAAGGAATCCTATGCAAATGACAGTGCGTCGATCAGAGGTCCATAACTCATGTTATAGTGGTTTGACTGAACAAGGTCTGAAAATAGGGGGTCTGGGCACGGTCCGACCCAGCCCAACACCCCTGGGTCGGCCCAACCTGGGTCAACCCGACCTGGGTCTAGGTTCGGCCCGGTAGGGTGCGGCCCGGCCCAGCTGGCGCGGCCCATGCAGCTGGCCGCGTGGCTGGCCAACCAGGGGAGTGGCGGCGGCCATCGTGGCCCACCCTAGCAACCAGTTTGGGGGGGTTACACCCCCCGGTTTATTTGAAACGCCTGGCCATGATGGACAGACCCTTGGTAACCACGGGCCCCCTTGGGTCCCGCCTCTTAGTGCCACCAGCAGCCGGCACAGCTGGCCCCCCATCCTGATCTGTCGCGGCCTTAGGCCACGACTTTGTTCTACCGGCATGGCACGCCGGCGCTGTGCCCCGCAGCCATGGCCCACCCCGGTCACGGCCCTTTTAAGCTCCGGCTCGGCGCGCACCGGTGTCACACCCCTCTACTGTGTCTCATGTAGTACCAACGTTGCGTGACGACGCCGCACCCCTCCAACGCGGCCCGCCCCAGCCGCGGCCCGGCTCTACTCCGTGCGGCACATCGGTGTCGCACCTTTGCAGCGACCTAGAAATCATGCGCTGGCGATCCAGTTATGGTCGGCCCATCACTAGATGGTTCTTCGCCATCCACTTCAATCGTCCACAAACAACAACATGATTGGAAGGGTCAGGCCGTCTTCGTTCGGTCCGAGCCCTTCCTTGTCAAGATGGTATCAAGCGCCCCAACGAAACTCAATAATTTTAAAAACGATGATGAAGGGCATTAAAACATGAACATAACAACCCCTAACTTGTAAAACAGCGTTAAATGATGGAGAGTCACGGAAGACGGGCATCGCAGAAGACAGGCGTCGTTCCATCATTGTCTGGAAGAAAGGAGCCGAGGGTGGTGTCAGCATTCTTCGTTATTCGTTCTTCATTGGAGGAAGAGGAAAACTCTCCAAGTGATGGGCGTCGTGCTCCGATTCTAGCGTTCTGCCGCTTGATGAAGCCGTCCAGAACTACATCACCTAGCATCCTTTAAAAAGGAGTGGGTGCGTTATTCATTGGCACGCAAGTCATAAATGGAGGATTTATGATAGAGGGCTCCACCCAATTAATTTGCTGCGGTGGCGCATTAAAATGGGGAGGAAGTCAAAAAGGGGGGAAATGCTTGGGTTTTCCCCTCATTAAAAAGGGAGGTGTCATCCTCCTCAATTACGATGTGGATTTTAACCTTAGAGTCTCTCCCTCATAAATTAGGTGGAGTCAAGGAGTTATGATTCCCCTCTCATTAATGGGATTCCTAGTGTGGTTTCCACCACAATCAACATCACATGGGGGGTTGGATCTTGGTGGGCCCCACCACCATAACCTCTAATGGGGGTTAGGGTGTGGCGGTCCCACCACCAACTACCAAGTGGAGCTTCTGACCACATTATCTGCACGAAATGTGTTTAACAAAATAAAATAAACTGTTCATTATTTTTTTATTAACCCACGTAAAACCCCAAAAACTAACTTTCATACCAAATAATATATCGTCAGGGTGAAAGTCTTATTAAGTGAAAACCCATGCTTTGAGTTCAATAGTTCCCTCAGATTTCAATTCTGAGAAATGGTTCAAAAGATAGAAAAAATCATTCGTTCGTTTAAAAAACGTACCCGATCTAAACTTTATTAATTGTATCTGGAAACATTGGGCCTCGGAATCAAGTGTCTTCAGAAGCCACAGACTTTTAAAACTCCCAAGAAATTAAGAAAAAAATTTCCTTTAAATTTATGGGTCATTACATTACTCCCACCTCAAGGATTTATGTCCCCATAAAGCTACAACACAGACTAGGGAAACTAAAGGAGGTACCGAGCACACATCTGATGTAACATCACAACTAAGTAATGAATAATAGATATTTTTATCTATGTATATTTATTAATAAGATAGTGTTTTATAGGCTTAAAATGAGATGAAATCCAATCTTAAGCATGGAATACACTAATTTTGTTTTACTGCCTTTTGATGAAAACCCATTTTTAAATCAAACTTTTGACAATTTTGTAAGAACTATTTTTCAAAATAAACTTATTCTTTATGATTGGTACATTTATATTTTCTTTGGGTAAATTTTTGGTATTTTTATGACAATGTTCATTTTTTAATTAATAGTGAAAAATACTGCATTTTACATCAAAACTGATTTTTCATCTAATTTAATTATATGGTTATATTATGTTTTTAATTGGACTTAAAGTGTAATTTGAATAAATTTTTACCATTTAATCCAATGGTGGTCTTTAGTATTAATTTCACTATGTAATTGGGCATAAACTATTGCCAAACTTTTCATAGATATTGTTTCAAAAAACCCCACTATTTGTTCTGACAACACGAATTATTTTTAAATAAACTATTGCAATTTCTGTGTCTGGATTTTTGGTAAAATTGATTACATATTTGGAATCAGAAGGTCCAAATTATGTAATTAAGACTCTTTTGTTTTTGGACATTATGAATAGTAACGACGGTAATTATCATTAATTATCTTGACTAATGAGTAATCAGGTAGTTAAGGATAATAAAATAATATCATAATAACAAAAAATGACACCAACATGTGTCCTAAGGCTACTTTTTGTCTCATGGACGACCATGGGATGCCTTTTTCCACACTTGATAACCCCATGGAATCACTTTTGTGGGAAAGTGACTTGTTATCTTTTTTTTAGAAAGTAAATATAACAAAGAATGTATCAACTGAGTAAAATATTTTTAATTTTGTCTAAATAGATGATATTTTAGACTATAAATATTCATTGGAAATCTTAAAAGATTTCCTACATCATAGTATTTTTTTATAATTTTTATACATTAAATTAATTAAATTAATTATGACACCATGATGATGTTGTGATTACCTCATTATTTAACGATTTAAATAAAATGGACATGTAATGTAAAATCTAAGACCTAAACATGTCCAAAACCTATTGGATGGGTGGATTTCGAACCCATATCACCTTATACTCTAAACACATCAATGTGGGACCATTAAAATCCAAAAACCATTCTAAAATAAAGTAACATTTCCTTACTTTCCAAGAGTGCCCCTCCTCTCCTCTTATAAAAGGCCCCCACCTATACCTCTTTACCCACACCTCTCAAGCCTTTGGATCAGACAACCCATGCCCATTTGGTCTCTCCAAATACCTCTATTACTCCTAGAAGCCTCACTTTGGGCAGAAGTCTTCCCAAGGAAGCCTTTGAGCTCAAATCAAAAGAAGTTACCCGATTTAAAGGTAGTGTCTTCTCTTGTGTTCTTATGTTTTATTTTGATTCTCCAACCCCCTAAACTCTTATTATTCCTTTATTTTGTAACAACTCCAGTATATTCAATATACTAGGATGTTTTTATAATAAGTATTCGAGATACACATACACACACCTTCATCTAATGGTTGAAGAACATTCTGTTTCTGTGGATGGCGAATTTCTGCCTCACGAAACGATGATTGTTCAACACTCATATAACACCTTCAAAGGTGTACATTAAGATGACAATATATTTATATATTATATATAATATGTTTATGTTTTACTTAAGCTTATTTATTTTTCATTTATGGCATACCTTTATGGTTTCCATTATTGGTAAACACGATATCTCTATTTAAGGATGTGTGGACTACCGCCCCCTCAAAGTGATTTGATTTGTTAACACCATATGTGGTACATATAAAGGATAAATTTTATGATATTATATATGATACCATATTGAGATTATAATACTATTATGTATCATTATGGTTTAAATCCATTAAATATGAAATAGAAATGAAAGTATTTTTCATGCGTACGTACGGCTTACCGTCTCTATGAACGGTGCATTTCATTTCTTACCTCTAAATGATTATGTAATATTATAAATGCATGTATATACAGGATATATATGATATATATGGCATCTAAATCATGAATATCATTCTTGAGATAATGGATATTTGACTATGTGAAAAACTTGTAAATATAGGAAGTTCACTTTTGACTCAAGTACCAAATATCGACAAAACGACAATTATTAACTTAAACAATTACATAGTGTTCATAACTTGGTAAAAAGTGATATAAAAGGAATAATGAACTTCAAAAAGGTCATTAATAAATTATAAATTAACTCCCATTTATTATTCAGGAGGTTAAAGAACAATCGAGTCAAGTCGGACCTGAGGTAAGGGACTTCGTCTCAATCTCCTATCATTGAGGAATATTTCATTTTATACACAACTTTATTTTATACGGTGTATAAACCCCTTTGACTTTTAAGTTTATTCAAAAGGAATCTTTTTATACAAGTCATTTTACTAAATGACAAAAGGGAATGTTTTTGTTGTACGTATGCGGCGACAACGACTTCTCTACCGCCGTGACCATTATTTGAGCTTTGGCTTCCTCTACAAGCCATTACATTTTTAATGAAAAATAAAAACCATGTTTTTCTTTTCTTTTATTTTGGTATGGAAATTGGTTTTTATAATGGCTTTGTTATGTCAATATATTTCAGTGATATATTGTGATCAAAGTATGGAAATGTTTTCTTTCCATTATTTTTGTTTTATGTATTATGATTTTATAATGGTACTGGGAAATTTGACGTGTGGTTACGTGATAAACCATATGACGGGTGGTGCCGTGAATACCAGGACTGGTGGTTACGTTATAACCTCCAATGTATTGGGTATGAAAGTTGGCCGTATGGCTATTCCATTAAGTATATGTGGAAGTCGGCCGTATGTCTATTCTATTAAGTGATATGTGTGGAAGTCTACCATATGGTTATTCTACTTAAGTATGTTTATTTCCCAAGTTACCTTTATATGTTATGTGATCTTTATATGGGTTTTATGGTAATCGTTTGGTTACAAAAGGGTATGTAATGATATTTTATTCTTTGAAGAGTTTTTACTACTTTATAAAGGTTAAAAGTATTACTTTGATAAACTATACATGGTTTACTTGTTTTTTTGATAAACTAAATGTTTTCATTATTTGTGTATCCCTTACTGAGCTTTTTATGCTCACCAAAAGTTTTTTGAAAAGTTTTTCACAAGACTTAATGGTGAATAGGGTCAAGGATGGGATCAAGGGAAAGTCATGCTATATAAAACATGGAAGTAGACATGTTTCCTTTTAAGAGTTTTTGTTTTGTGGGAACTTAGTAGAAGTGTATACTTTTTAATCTTTTGAGATGTAATAGTTATGTCCTAATTCTCTAAAACTCTAAACCTGATAAGATCCTCAATGTGAATTATTCATTTATTCAATATTAAGTATGGTTTAAGGCTGAGGCCTTATAGTTGGTATCATAGGTCAGTTTAGACAACTTTAAGAGTTAAAAATGTGTTAGATTATAATATGATTGAAATGATATAGCATTTACGGATTACCATGTTGCTTCACCTAAGATATTTTTATGTTCAGAATGGTTTTCCATAGAGGATACAAGGAAGCTATGTTGGGACGACATCAGGAGGAAGACAACCTTCCAAATCAGCAACCTGAGATGGTCGGAATTGGAACTGAATAGTTTGTTGTAGTGATGGCATAGTTGACTCAGGCTATAAATGGTGGTGGTATCCATGCATGAGATTAGCCAGATCAACCGCAGAAGAACATGTCAGTGGTGGAACATTTCATGAGGCAACATCCCCCATCATTCAGAGGATCATCTGACCTTGTGCTAGCTGAAGGGTGGATTAAAGCACTGGAAAAGTTTTTTGATGTCATGGGGTGTTCGAAATAGCAAAAGGTTAGTCTTTTTGTTTACTGTTTTGAAGGAGAAGCTGATCAGTGGTGGTCGATGGTGAAAAATATCAGGGATAGTGATGAGATTGATGATCTTCACTGGGACGAATTCAAAGGTATGTTTCTTGAGAAATATTTTCCTAAGGTGGTTAGTCTTAGGATGGAAAACAATTTCTAGAATTTAGTTAGGATGATGACTCAGGGGATGCTTATGAAGAAAAGTTCACTCGGCTGGAAAGGTATGCTCTAAACTTCATACGAGATCTTGATAGTAAAATAAACCGTTTTTACTCAGGATTAATGCCAAAGTATCGAAGGGAATTAGCTTCTACTGAGTTCATAAGTTATGAAAAACTTGTACGATGTGCAGAAAATGTGTAAATGGAGTTTGCCGATGATCATGTGTTCTTTGACAAACGACAGAATAAGAGGTCCAGTTGGCAGGCAAAGGGGAAGAATTCATCCAAGAAGAAAGGAGGTAAGAAATCCAAATATCCAACCTGTGAGAAGGGTGGTAAAATTCACCCAAGAGAATGATTATCCATGTCTGGAAAGTGCTTTTGGTGTGGTAAGTTTAGTCATATTCCTCGTAACTGTAAGGAAGATGATCAGGCAGGCAATGAAAAGCCAGCGGTAAGATGTTTTAAGTGTAATGAAATGGGTCATTATACAAATGAGTGTCTAACGAAGAACTCAACTGGGGAAAAGCAGCAAGACTACAAGAAGAAAGGGGTGGTGAAATCCTTTGCAACTACATCAGCAGATGTTGGGCCGTCGAATGAAGTAGTATCAGGTACATTGTTTCTTTGTTCAGATTATGTCAATGTGTTTTTTGATTCAGGGTCTATGCATTATTTCATTTCTGAGATGTTTTCTAGTAAATTTGGAATTCCATCACAAGATATGAATCCTGAACTTATGGTAAAAACACCCGGAGGAAACGTTGATACAAAAATAAATTATAAGAACCTTCATATCCTTGTGTGTGGAAATAATCTACCTACAAACCTTATTGTTTTGCCTCTAGTAGAGTTTGATGTTATTTTGGGCATGGATTGGCTTTCTGTTTATCATGCTAAGATTCACTGCAGAGTTAAAATGGTTTCTTTTCAGAATGATTTTTAGTTTGTGTACAAGAATGAACACTTGATTTTGATAACATATCAGGAAGATGAGAAACTAGTAAAAGATGGAAATGATTGTTATCTTGATCATATCGTTGAAAACAAGGGAACTGTTTAGATTAATGATGTGCCAGTGGTAAATGAGTATCTTGATGTTTTTTCTGATGAGTTGCCTGGTATTTTTCATGATCGGCAAGTTGAATTTACTGTTGACTTAGTTCCTGATTCTAAGCCAATTTCAGAACCACCTTATTGAATGGCTCAAGTTGAACTTTTTGAGTTAATGAAGCAATTGCAAGAGTTATTAGATAAAGGTTTCATTCAACCTAGCACATCACCATGGGGTGCTCCTGTCTTGTTTGATAAAAAGAAATATGGTTCAATAAGACTTTTCATTGAATATACAACCTTGAATAATATCACTGTTAAGAACAAGTATCCTTTGCCTCATATCGATGATTTGTTTGATCAGCTCCAGGGAGCTCAGAGTTTTTTGAAGATTGACTTGAGGTTAGGGTACCATCAGTTGAATGTAAAAGAATCATACATTGCAAAGACTGTGTTCCATACTAGATAAGGCAATTATGAATTTGTATTTATGCCTTTAGGGTTATCCAATGCACCTGCTGTATTCATGGAACTTATAAATAAAATTTTCCATGAGTTCTTGGATAAGTTGGTGGTTGTTTTCATTGATGATATTTTGGTGTTTTCTAAAAGTAAAGAGGAGAATTAATGTCAATTAAGCGTTATCTTGCAAACCTTAAAAGAAAAGAAACTGTATGGAAAATTCAGCAAGTGTGAGTTTTGGTTACAACAAATTTTTTTCCTTGGTCACATTGTTTTAGAAAAAGGCATAACAGTTGATCCTGCTAAAACAAAAGTTGTTGAAGAATGGACAAGACCCACAAATGTAACCAAGATCTGTAGTTTCCTTGTTTTGGCAGGTTACTACCGAAGGATTGTTGAAAATTTTTCATGGTTATCTAGTCCAATGACTAAGCTAACTCGGAAGAGTGTTATGTTTATCTGGAAAAAATATTGTGATGATTGTTTTCAGGAGTTGAAAAGAAGATTGTTGAGTGCTCCTGTTTTGGCACATCCTTCTAGGAATGGTGAGTTTTTTATATACAGTGATGCTTCGTTGAAGGGACATGGTTGTGTCCTTATGCAGAATGATCAGGTAATTTCATATGCTTCATGTTAGTTGAAAACTCATGAGGTAAATTACCCCCACACATGATTTGGAATTAGCTGCTGTTGTTTTTGCTCTAAAAATTTGGAGGCATCATTTTTATGGAGTAAAGTTTGAAATATATACTGATCACAAAAGTTTAAATTATATATTTACTTGCAAATAATTGAACATGAGACAGAGGAGATGGCTGGAATTAATCAAGGATTATGATTGTACAATTCATTACCATCCGGTAAAGCAAATAAAGTGGCTGATGCTTTGAGTCGAAAAAGTAATGCTTCATTAACCATGATACGTTTGGAACGAGATCCTCTGGTTTTTAATTTGATGAAATTTTTTCATGGAAGTTGTTTGTGCAGGATTTCTTTCTGTTTTGTTTCAAGCATCAGTAAAATATTCTCTATCAGACAGAATCAAGCAAGCAGAGAAGCAAGACAGTGAGTTGCAGGAAAATGTAGATCTGGTTCAGAAGGGTAAGTTTCCTGAATTCAACATTGATAGTGAATTTTTATTGAGATTTGGGAAGACATTGTGTGTGCCTTGTGATTCACATTTGAAGAGAGAGATGTTATGTGAATCTCATAGTTCTCTGTTTTCAGTTCATCCTGGCAGTACTAAGATGTATAGAGATCTTCGCGAGTGTTACTGGTGGGATGGAATGAAAAGGGATATTGTTGATTTTACTATGAAGTTTTTGACTTGTCAATAGGTTATAGCAGAGTGGCAGTCACCGAAAGGGATGCTTCGGCCTTTACCAGTGCCAGAGTGGAAATGGGAAAATATATCCATGGACCTCGTGGTGTGATTGCCGAAGACACCCCGAGATAATAATGCAATCTGGGTTGTTGTTGATCGCTTGACTAAATCTGCTCATTTCCTTGCTATATGAGATACTTTTTCCCAAGATCAACTTTACCGTTTGTATCTTAAAGAGATATTTAGGTTACATGGAGTTCACATCTCTATTGTATCTGACCGTGATCTTAGGTTCACTTCAAACTTTTGGAAAGGCCTTCAAAAGTCCTTGGTTACTGAATTAAATTTTAGTACAACTTTTCATCCTCAATCAGATGGGCAGTCAGAAAGAACGATTCAGACATTGGAGGATATGCTATGGGCTTGTTCGATTGATTATCAGGGAAGTTGGGACCAACATCTTTCTTTGGTTGAATTTTCATATAATAATAGTTTTCACTCTAGTATATATATGGCTCCGTTTGAGGAGTTATATGGGAAGCGGTGTCGAACTCCAGCTTTTTGGGATGAAGTGGGTGAAAGGAAGTAGATGGGACCGGAATTGGTAGAAGAGTTGGCAGAAAAAGTTCAGCTGATACAAGAACACATGGGAACAGCACAGAGCAGGCAGTTGATTTATGCGGACAACAGGAGGAAGGATCTCTCTTTTGAGGTAGGTGATCATTTTTTTCTCAAAGTTTCACCATGGAAGAGTGTGGTGTGATTTGGTAAGAAAGGAAAGTTGACTCGAAGGTTCATTGGACCATATGAAATTCTAGAAAGAGTTAGATCAGGTGCTTACCGAGTGGCTTTACCTCCGAGTTTATCTCAGTTACACAATGTTTTTCATTTTTCAATGTTAAGGATGTACATGCCAGATCCATCTCATGTTTTGAGTCCAGAGGTAGTTCAGCTGGAAGAGAACGTATCTTATGAAGAACAACTGGTCTAGATTCTTGACCACAGGGAACAAGTGTTATGGAATAATGTGATTCATCAGGTAAAGGTTTTTTGAAAAAACCACATGATTGAAGAGGCAACATGGGAATCTGAAAATGCAATGAGGGATAAATACCCCCACTTATTCGATTAGTAAAAAAATTGCGGGGACACAATTTTCTAAAGGGGGGAAGGATGTAACATCCCAAGTAAAGAATAAAAAATATACCTTTTTATCAATATCTATTTATGAATAAGATAGTGTTTTAGAGGATTAAAATGAGAATAAATCCAATCTTAAGCATGGAATACACTAATTTTTTTTACTACCTTTTGATGGAAAACCATTTTTAAAAACAACTTTTGACAATTTTATATGATATATTTGTCAAACTAAACATATTCTTTATTATTGGTACATTGAAATTTACTTTGGGTAAATTTTTGGTATTTTTCTGACAATGTTCATTTTTTAATGAATAGTGAAAAATACTGCATTTTACATCAAAACTGCTTTTTCATCTAATTTAATAATATGGTTAGATTATTTTTTTAATTGGTATTAAATTGTAATTTGAATATATTTTTACCATTTAATCCAATGCTTGTCATAAGGATTAATTTAACTTTGTAATTGGGCATAAACTAATGCCAAACTTTTCATAGATATTGTTTCAAAAAAACCCGCTATTTGTTTTGACAACAAGAATTATTTTTAAATAAATTATAGCAATTTCTGTGTTTGGATTTGGTAAAATGGATTACATATTTGGAATCAGAAGGTCCAAATTATGTAATTAAGACTCTTTTGTTTTTTGGACATTATTAATAGTAACGACGGTAATTATCTTTAATTATCTTGATTAATGTGTAATCGTGTAGTTAAGGATAATAAAATAATATCATAATAATACAAAATGACATCAACATGTGTCCTAATGATACTTGTTGTCTCATGGACGAGCATGGGATGACTTGTGCCAAACCTGGGGACCCCATGGAATCACTTTTGTGGGAAAGTGACTTGTTATCTTTTTTTTAGAAAGTAAATATAACAAAGAATGTATCACCTGAGTAAAATATTTTTTATTTTGTCTACATAGATGATATTTTAGACTATAAATATTCATTAGAATGAAAAAAATATTTCCTACATCATATTATTTAGACATTAAATGAATTAAATTATTGATGACACCATGATGATGCAGTGATTACCTCATTATTTAACAATTTAAATAAAGTGGAAATATAATGTAAAATCTAAGACCTAAACATGTCCAAAACATACTGGATGGGTGGATTTCGAACCCTTATCACCTTAAACTCTAAACACATCAATTTGGGATCATTAAAATCCGAAAATCATTCTAAACTAAAGTAACATTTCCTTACATTCCAAGAGTGCCCCTCCTCTCCTCTTATAAAAGGCCCCCACCACTACCTCCTTACCCACACCTCTCAAGCCTTTGTCTCAGCCAACCCCTGTCCATTTTGTCTCTATACATCCCTCTCTTACTCTTAGAAGCGTCACTTTGGGCAGAAGTCTTCCCATGGAAGCCTTTGAGCTCAAATCAAAAGTAGTTAACCGATTTAAAGGTAGTGTCTTCTTTTGTGTTCTTATGTTTTATTTTGCTTCTCCAACCCCCTAAACTATTTTTATTCATTTAATTTGTAAAAACTCCAATATCTTAAACATACTAGTATGTTGTTATAATACAGATTCGAGCTACACATACACACACCTTCATCTAATGGTTAAAGAACATATTGTTTCTGTGGATGGCGAATTTCTGCCTCACGAAATGATGATTGTTCAACACTCATATAACACCTTCAAAGGTGGCCACTAAGATGTCACTATATTTATATATTATATATTATATGTTTATGTTTTACTTAATCTTCTGTATTTCTCATTTTTTTCATACCTTTATGGTTTCCATTATGGGTAAACGCGATATCTTCATTTAAGGAAGTGTCGACTACCGCCCCCTCAAAGTGATTTTATTCGTTAACAACATATGTGATATGTATAAAGGATAAATTTAATGATATTATATAATATAACATACTGATATTATAATACTATTATGTATCATTATGTTTTAATTCCATTAAATATGAAATAGAAATGGAAGTAGCGTTCATGCGTACGTACGGCTTACCGTCTCCATGAACAGTGCATTTCATTTATTACCTCTAAAGGATTATGTAATATTATAAATGCATGTATATACTGGATATATATGATATATATGTAATCTACATCATGAATATAATTCTTGAGATAATTGATAATTGACTACGTGAACAACTTGTAAATATAGGAAGTTCACTTTTGACTCAAGTACCAAATATCGACAAAACGACCATTATTAACTTAAACAATTACATAGTGTTCATAACATGGTAATAAGTGATATAAAAGGAATAATGAACTTGAAAAAGGTTCTTAAGAATGTATATATTAACTGAAGTTTATTATTCAGGAGGTTAAAGAACGATCGAGTCAAGTCAGACCCGAGGTAAGGGTCTTCGTCTCAATATCCTTTCATTGAGGCATATTTCGTTTTATACACAAATTTCTTTTATATGGTGTATAAACCCCTTTGACTTTTACGTTTATTCAAAAGGAATATTTTTATACAAAGCATTTTACTAAACTCAAAATGGTATTTTTTTCGTAAGTATGCAGTGACAATGACTTCTCCGCCATCGTGACCATTATTTGAGCTTCGGCTTCCTCTAGAAGGCATAACTTTTTAATGAAAAAGAAATACCATGTTTATTATTTTATCTTATTTTGGTATTGAAAATGGTTTTTATAATGGCTTTTTTATGTCAATATATTTATGTGATATATTGTGATCAAAGAATGGAATTGTTTTCTTTCCATTATATTTGTTTTATGTATTATGATTTTATAATGGTACTTTGACATTTGACGTGTGGTTACGTGATAAAAAATATGATGGGTGGTGCCGTGAATACCAGGATGGGTGGTTACGTTATAACCTCGAATTCATTGGGTATGGAACTCGGCCGTATGGCTATTCAGTTAAGTATGTGTGGTAGTCAGCCGTATAGCTATTCCATTAAGTGATATGTGTGGAAGTCGACCGTATGGTTATTCCACTTAAATATGTTTATGTCCCAAGTTACCTTTATATGTTATGTTATCTTTATATGGGTTTTATGGTAATCTTATGGTTACAAAAGGGTAAGTAATGATATTTTATTCAGTGAAGAGTTTTTACTACTTCATAAAGGTAAAAATTATTACTTTTATAAAGTATACATGGTTTACTTGTTGTTTTGATAAACTAACAGGTTTCATTCTTTGTGTATCCCTTACTGAGCTTTTTATGCTCACCCCAAGTTTTTTGAAATTTTTTTCACAGGACTTAATGTCGAATAGGGTCGATGATGGGATCAAGGTAATGTCATGCTATATAAAACATGGAACTAGACATGTTTCTTTTTAAGAGTTTTTATTTTGTGGGAACTTAATAGCTTTGTAATCTTTTGAGATGTAATAGTTATGTCCAAATTCTCTAAAACTCTAAACCTGAAAAGATCCTCAATGTGAATTATTCATTTAATTCAATATTAAGTATAGTTTAAGGTCGGGGCCTTGTAGCTGAGCCTACCGCTCCACTATGCTTTCTTGGAGGTTCTCGTGCTACCAACGAAAGTGCACAAGAGGAATTGAGCATCCACGTAGGACCCGCTCCTGTCGATCCTCAACCTTTACGGTAACCCCATGAAATTCGTCTCTTAATTGATGTCTAGATCCCCGTGGTCAATGATGATGGATAGGTCATGCACACATCTCCTCAGCTGAGATACGTGGATGACTTCGTGCACCTGGTGCATCTGAGGTGGAAAGGCCAAGCGGTATTCCACCTTTCCTTCTCTGCTGGGGACCTGGAAATGTCCATTGAACCTTGGAGATTACTTACCGCCATGGCCACATCTCCATAGAATTTGTTGACGTGAGACCCATATAAGGATGTGGTCGCCATCCTCAAACTCCAGTGGTCCCGTCTCCTACCAACATAGGATTTCTGACTACTCTATGCAGTATTCATACACTCCTGGACGATCTACACCTTCACAGTCATAGCTCATACCATCTCTGGTTCTACATTTGTTGACTTCATCACTATCCCCAAAGGATATCTAAAACGTGGCCAGCTGTTGTCTCGCCTCTCTTAACAGCTGAATGCCCGATATCCTACTAAAAGCATATGCTACAATTTTCCCCTTCCCATGAGTATAATCTATCTCGAAGTCATAGTCCTGGAGGGACTCAAGCCATTGCTACTATCTCAGGTTCAGGTTCTTCTATGAGGAGACACACCTGAGACTATTGAGTTTAGAGTAAACTGCAAACCATTCGCTCAACGAACAATGGTGAGACTAGCCAAATGTAACAACTCAGGTACACCCTTATTCACTTATGTCCAACAAAAAATGCTAATATTTCTCCCTTTCCGATAATATAAATCCAGTGTCACCCCCTGGATGAACCACGTTCATTGTCTAATACAATCAATCCTGACATGAATAATAATTTTCAGGCCATGGGTGACGTCGTAAGGCCTCAACACTACTACCAAGAGATCCAACTATCAATATCGCCTCCTAGGGTCGAGTCACACTGTCAGCATCAGTGTATGGTCATTGGGTCTCCTCTAGTATGAATCTTGATAGTGAGGTTCAAGTCAACAGTTTTTTACCAGAACTTCATAGTATCAACAATAAAAAAGAACAGGAAGGTAAACATCACAATGATAAGTTTCTTTTATTACTTCAGGTCAATATAAAAAGACACAAATCAAATTCAACAACAAAAACATTGAAACTAGTAGCACCCAAGACAAAGTCCTCCATGCCTACAACAAGTCCCACTCCTATCCACCTGCTTCTAGAGATACATTGTCATATGCTTTATCTGCCTGAAGATGTTCTCTCCCATATTCACTCATTCCCTGTGGTCGGGGTGGACCTCTGCCTCTACTTGGGAGGTACTTCATCTATCTTCTGATCGTCTGCACGGTGGGTCGGATAATCACGTACTATGTGACCAAACCCGCTACAGGAGAAACAATGTATGTTTCTAGAACTCATAACTCTGACTACACCCTGGGTGCCCCACACTACTGATCCTGAGTCACTTATTCTACCACATTTTGTCCTAGTCCGCTTGGACTTATGTGTCATATATCTACTGGTGGCTGTAGAAGACTCCGCTACAGTTGGAAAACCATATGGCAAGGTCCGCAGCTCCTGAGCACGCTCAGAGTGTAGAGTCACTGGTATAAACTCCACCCTGAATAAGGTCTCGAAGTCTCCCCATGTGAAGTTTATCTCATAGAAAAACTAGAACATCTGGATTCACCAACTCTCTGCTGGTCCATGAAAGAGACTAACAGCTAGGTACACCATCAAGAGAGAATGTGTCCCAGCTGTGTGGAGAGATCATGCTACAAACTCCAACCAGTACCCAGCCATCTGAAAATATGACTCGCCTCGAAACCTCGAAGGCCCTGGTGACTGGAACTCATGCAACACGTTCAAGCGGCATGCAGTCTCTACTGGTGTCTCAAATGGTGGAGGGCCATGTACTGAGGCATCGCTGCTCAGTAGGATATCATTGCGCTTTCCACTCGGTACCCATGCTGACTGATTGGGTGAAGACATCATGAAAGAAAAAGATGTGACACGGTCAAAAGACTATACCTGGTGAGCTGACCAAGTTTGAGATGACATAAAAGAAACATTTGAAAACACAAACGTAATCAGTGATTTCATGAACTAAGTCGGAAATTAGAAGTCAGGGTCCTGGTGTATGGATACGCCGACCACATGCACCAACACTAGACTCTCTGAACTGAAAACAACACTTAGTACCCTTAACGGTATTTCTTCACAGAAAGAAAATATCAGAGTTCTATGTTCTGTGGTAGAACCAACTCCTATGATACCAATTTTTCATGACTCGTCCCCTGGGGCCCGTGTCGTAACTACCCCATGCTCTCCTTCCATAGGCCAGGGGCTGGCGACTAGAACCAAAGGCGTAAAACCATATAACTGGGAAGGAATTGGAATTATAAAACGTAATCTATCACAAATAGAGAACAAGAGGATGAAAACACTAAGTAAAGTAGTGCAACAAATGTGCTGAAAGTACAAGGGGCCGTAATACAAGCCCAACAGAAAGGTACAGCTACAACTGAAAGAAAGTACAACTGAAAAGACAAACAGTTGGAAGATGGAAGTAACTCTTGAATCTTCGTATGGGTTCCTACTTGATGGGTAGGTATAGGTGTCCTCCTCAGCAATCCACGTCGGTTCGTCTCCTCCGGGTATCGACTCGTCGTGAGGTCCACCTCCGTGTATAATTCAGTCCTCATACGCTCTGCCTTGATCTGCACTATCCGTTATCTGCATCCAACACAATGATATGTGGGCATAGCCGGTGCAGGGGTGAGTATAACAATACTCAGTAGGGACACTGAGACCCTCATGGTCTCACTAAATCCAACAAGGACAACCACACAGAAGGATCTCAACAGATAACCCTTGCTTCGGTATAAGCCCATACTTATACCTATGTTATCAAGTAACCGATCACAATCTTGAGGAAACACAATGTTTATGAAATCAATGAATAACCACTACATAGGTATATGCCCATACATATACCTAAGTTATCAAGAGACCCATCCAATCATGAGGTAAACACAAAGGTCATTATCTCAGCTCAAACTAGGATTTTCATTAATGATAACAAAACCAAAACTACTGAATAGCTCCTCCTCTGACAAGTATGGGGATTCGGTCACAACTCTGAGGCACTGCTCACTAACCTTAGACTGTTGAGGTACTCCTCCTGTCGAGTACGGCGTGTCTACCACCCAAACACAGTAGTGCTCCCCGCCATGGTTCTTCCACCCCAACAAAGTAGTTATCCCACTAATACCCTACAGAGGTACTTCTTCTGTCAAGTACCATAGGTCTGTCACCCAATCACAGTAGTGCTCCCCATCGTGGGTCTACCACCCAAACACAGTATTGCTCCGCACTGGGCTAGTCATGCCACTCTGACTCGAGTCGGACAAACATTCATCAGGTCTCAGCCAGCTACAAGGTCTTCGTACTCTGTACGCTCATCTCAGGGAGGATCCATTGCACAAGCTACTAGTTGATTCTACAAGTTTTACAAAGTCCTACAAAGAAGTGTCTCAATGGATCGCCTCATCAGGGGGGTCTCAACGCAACAGATGGCGTGAAAATCGGACCCCGGTCTGTGAGTTATAAGCATTTCCATTATAGGGGCCCAGTTGGATTCGTTTATGAACCAACCCGACCGTATCTCAATAGTACCCCAAACTCTCATGGGTATAATCAATGAAACCATTTCTCAATGAGATTACCAACGTTGCTGATGGTTCGTCAAACGTATATCTGGTCTGATAGTTATTAACTTTTTCGTTCTAGGGGCCCGGTGGTTTATAAGCTAAACCAACCCGACTGTACTCCATAAGCATCCAATCCTCAAGTGGAGTATACCAAAAGAACCATCTCATCAAGAAGAATCCAACGTAGTTGATGAAACATCAATCAGATGTCCTGTCCTCACTTTATAAACATTTCCACTCCGAGGTCCCGGTTGGTTTTGAGTTCGAACCAACCTGGACATCCCAAACATCCCCAAAACCATGAGTCTAATAAACCGTAACGACCATCTCGATCTAAGGAATCCTACGAAACTAACGGTGTGTCGATCGGAGGTCCAAAAGTCATGTTATAGTCGTTTAACTAATGAAGGTCCGAAAATAGTCGGTCTGGGCCGGGTCTGACCCGGCCCAACACCCCCTGGGTCAGCCCAAACCGGGTCGACCTGACTCGGGTCCGGGTCTGGCCCGGTAGGGTGCGGCTCGGCTAGGCTGGTGCGGCCCAGCCCGGTCTAGCCTAAGCAGCCCACGTGGATGGCCATGTGGCTGGCTGACCAGGAGTGGCGGTGCCCAGCGGGGCCTACCCTAACCACCAGTCTGGTGGGTTACACCGCCTTGTTTCTTCAAAATGGCCGGCCATGATGGTCGGCCCCTTGGTAACCATGGGACCCCCTCGGGTCCTGCCTCTTTGTGGCACTAGCGGCCGGCACAGCCGGCCACCCTTCATAATCTGCGGTGGCCTTAGGCTGCAGCTTTGTTCAACTGGCGCAGCGTGACGGTGCCATGCCCTACCGCCGCGGCCAGCCCTAGTGGTGGCCCCTTGAAGCTCTGGCGTAGCGCGCACCGGTGCCGCGACCCTCTGCCGCGTCTCATGTAGTTCCGAAGCGGCACAACGGCACCGCACAATGGCATTGCGGCCGCACTCTAATCTGCGTGGCACTTCGGTGCCGCGCCTTTGCGGTGACCCAAAAATCATGCGCTGACGATCCACTTATGGTTGGTTCGTCGCCGAACGGTTCTTCACAGTCCGCCTCCATTGTCTATAAACAACAACGAGAGGGGAATGGTCGGACCGTGTTCATGCGGTCCGAGCCCTTCCTCATCAAGATGGTATCAATCAGCCCAAATAAATTCAATAATTTGAAGAACAATGATGAACGACATTAAAACATTAACATAACAACCCCTACTTTGTAAAACGGAGTTAAATGATGGCGAGTCACGGAAGGCGATCGTCGTAGAATACAAGCGTCGTTCCATAAACGTCGGGAAGGAAGGAGCTGAGGGGGGAATCATCATTCTTCATTTTTCGTTCTTTGTTGGAGGAAGTGGAAAACTCTCCAAGTGTTGGGCGCCGTGCTTCACTGCTAGCATTCTGCCTCTCGAAGAAGTCATCAAGAACTCCTTCCCCTAGCCTCCTTTATATTAGAGTGGGAGGGTTCGTCGTTGGCATGCATGTCATAAATGGAGAATTAATGACAGAGGGCTCCACCCAATTAATCCACTGCGGTGGCACATTAAAATGGGGAGGAAGTCAAAAAGGGGTTAATGTTTGGGTTGTCCCCTCATTAATAAGAGAGGGTTAATCTTCCTCAACTATGAGGGGGATTTAAACCTAATAGGCTCTCCCTCATAAATGGAGGGGAGTTAAGGAGTTATGATTCCCCTCCCATTAATGGGAGGCCTCGTGTGGTTTCCACCACAATCAACCTCACATGGGAGGTTGGATGTCGGTGGGCCCCACCACCATAACCTCTCATGGGGGTCAGGGTGTGGTGGTCCCACCACCAACACCAAAGTTGAGCTTCTATCCACTTTATCCACATGACATGTGTTTAACAAAATAAAATAAATTGTTCACTTATTTTATTTTACTAACCCACTTAAAACCCTAAAAACTAACTTTCATACCCAATCATCTCCCGTCGGGGTGAAAGTCTTCCTAAGCAAAAACCCACTTTGTTAGTTCAACAATGCCCTCAGATTTCAATTCCGAGCACCGGTTCAAAAGATAGAAAGACTCATTCATTCGTTTACTGAACGTACCTGAGCTAAACTTCAGAAATTTATTCCGGGCACACCGGGGCTCGGAATCAAGTGCCGTCAGAAGCCACAGACTTTTAAAACACCAACGAAATTATGAAAAAATGTTCCTGGAAATTTCCGGGTGTTTACATAAAATATATTTTTTATCATGGTAATTTATTTTCAATTTTTAGTGATTAAATAATTTCCTAAATTTTTTTTGCAATGAAAACACAGTATTTATACAATTAACAAAAAAAAAAGAAAATAAATGAATTTTAAAACTATAAAACAAATATTTAATGAGTGATTTAAATTTTAAAATTAATATTTTTTGAAAAATATAACATATTAAAGATTTTTTAAAAGTTTATATTCTAATATCACTGATCTCATGTTGTTTTCATCATCAAATTATCTGAACAGTTCATAACATGACATTAATACTATATTAGAATATTATATTTTATTAATTTATTTAAATGTAATAAGAAAATAAATATGAAAACTATATTCATAAATAATATAAAATATCCTCACATGGCCATATATATGCCAATTGTTTACTTTTAAATTATATTAAACTAATTTAATATTGAAAAATACATTGACACTATTAATGATAAAATTATATAACTAATTAGTTAAACCAAAAGATATTGTTTTAAATAACCTATAATGAGGTAAAATATTAATATTAATTTTATTTTATAACCATATATTCATTATCTTTTAATTTATGTCCTTTTTCTATAATTTGAAATTTGTAAGACACTAATTATATTATAATAATTTTTGTATTTACAAAAACAACATTAATGATATTTTATATCAAAATATATGTTATTAAATGATTTAAATTTAATAAAAATTCCAAATTAGTCTAATTAAATGGTAATTGATCTAATATATATTCATTTTTCATTCATTGGATATTTTTTCGTTTATGATAAAATTCATTAAACTAACAGAGTATAAGATATTTATTTTGTTGTAATTGTCAAAAGGTATCATGAGGAGATAAATAAAAGAGATGAGGGTCATAAAATTGCATAAACTTGTATAAAATTTATCTTATGAGATGATTTATATTTATACTCAACTTATATTATAAATATGTTAATTTTTAGTCACAATATAATAAAAATATATAAATTAATTTATTACTTTTAAGTAATTCCAATAGTTCCTCTCACATCACTTATAAAAGGGAACCACTTATCCTCTATTCAAAAAACATTTTGAGACTTCTAAATTAATAAATATAAGGGATAATATATTCATTGATTACATCACCACTCCCTATATAATATTTGCTTTCTAAAATATCATCCCTTCATAGATGAAGTTGTAAGCCAAAAGTGGTTTCTCAATGAAGAGGTATAACTCCTAACCGAGCATTTTAAATTTTATTTCTTCTTCTACCTCCTCTAAATGAATTGTTTTTATTATAATATAATTTATTAATTATCCAAAATATAGTTAATAATTATTATTATGTTAAAAACTATTATCTGTATTCTTTTTCATCCAACGAAAAGTGAAAATATAACTTGTGCATATATACGGCTTACCATCTTCACGTAGAGGTGTTATTCATTTTTTTCAACATTTTACATCGATAGTTATAAATATTTCAAAAATAAATATATGTGATATACTTAAAATTATTATGGTCCTTTAATTATAATATATTATTTTCATTGATACACTTCCATTCATTGGAAAATGATAATGTCACCCGTGTGTACCTATGGATTACCACCTCCACGAAGTAATGTGATCCATTTTTCTATTTGCCTTTAAATGGATGGAAATAAGGATAAATAAATTGAATATATAAGATATATCTGGAATTTGAATTTTTAAAAGTTGAATTATTATTTACCTTTATTTTATTCCATCTATCAAAAAGTGAGTACAACAGTCACGTGTATGTATGGTCTACCACATCCACGAATTGTGTAATTCATTTGTGAAAATCCACCATTCATGAATGATTATAAAAATTTATATAATAAATAAATATAATATTTATATCACACTATAGATTTTGGAACCATGGTCAATATTAAAGGATCGAAACTACAGAATTAATAATTACCAGAAAACAAGATAGTTGAAACTCAGAAACAACAATTTTAATTAAGTATTATTAATAAAACAGTGTTGAAATATTATAAGTGGGTCATATATGATATTATAAATATATATATGGTTCTATTATAAATTAATAAAAAATAAATAAACAAATATATATAATTTTAAGTCATATATAACCATGTGGAAGTGTGATATATGAAGTTTCTTTATTCAATTTCCATTTATCGTTTATACTTCTACTTAATTAAAATTATTATTCAATGGTTATATTTAAAATAATCACAAATATAATTATATTTTACATCAAATTTTTTTCTATGTATATAAATTTCAAACGCATAATCTCTTCACTTAATAAATGTCACTTCAATGATATGATGTTTGTAACTTATTTTTTCTAAATTTCCACTCGAGTGAGACACAATTGGTATTATACACCTATTTATTTTGATTTTTAGTATATACTACCACATTAATGTATTTGAAAATAATATATATTTATTAATCATGATTAATGTTTCAAGTCGTGTTTTTTCTTTCAATGGGTTTCAATTTGAAAGATTCCAAATAGCTATGAAATTATTTTACAATCCCATTTTTTATATGAATTTTATATTTCATTAATGGAATACGATAATATACCCTTCAAAAAATATCTCTATTTTATTACCCTATAGATATATATTGATAATCATTTTTTTCCAAAATTTCCTCTCTTTTTCATCTAAATAATTTAAATAATCTTTTTAAATATATACAAATCTTATTTCTCCATTAGACCAAGTATATTTTTCTTCCAGGTACATATTTTAAAAAATTACTAATTTTTTTTTATTTTGAAGATTAATTTATTAAGAACATTTTATATCATCTTGGAATTTTTTCATGTTTTGGAATAAATCCTTCTAATGTTTTATAAATGGTTATTTTTTTATCTCTTTAAAAAAAGCCAAAAGAAATATTTTGTCAATGTGTATGGATTTAAAAAACTACCCCACTACAATAAAATGTTTATGTTATTTAGAGAATTATATATGTTTTCATTCATTTTCCAAAGAAACTGTTCAATAAAAAGTTATTTTATTATTTCACATTCATTTTATTTTATTCACAAATAACATTAATTTATAATAATTTGTATATTTATGATGAATTGTTGATATATTTTATATCTTATTAATTTTGTGTTCATTAAAATTATCTTAAAGCATTAACTTTAGTATGATATTTTTTTAACATTACATATCTCTTATATATCCAAATATTTTATATCACAGATATGATTATTACCGAAATAGTATATCATTTATACTTTTGGTATTTTATGTTAAATTTTATTTGGTGGATTGGGGAAATATTTATAGCCCCTATTATTTTTACGTTTAATACATTTGTTAATAAGGTATATTTTTTATGAATTAATTTGATCATTCAATATATATGAAATAAATTGGACATGCAGTAAGGCTTAAGTCACTATAATAGATTTACTATTGATACATTGTAAGGTATCATTAGAAAAATTAGTTTGGTGGTCTATTAAATTTTTTATTTGAGGTGTACCTACATATTTATTAAACTATCATTGCCTAAGGATTTGACAGTAAATATATCATGAATTCTGCAATCTTTAATTACAATATTTACCATTTCCTTGCATGAGAAATCATTAATTAATATCCATGAGAGTACTAAATTGATATTATCCATATATACATATATTTCACTTGTTATTGATTACATATAACATTTCTTCATTTTTACAACTTATCTAATTGATAATACCATAATTAAAACTTAAATATTCTAGTGTATGTAACCCTTTCTGAAAATATGATCTGACACTTATTTTTTCCTTCACCTAATATACTATATTGTGTAATGTGATTGATATTCAAGGATATTCTAAAGAGAATAATTTTTTTCTCAAATAAATTACTTTATTGCATTTTATGACATCAAATTTAATGTTACATTAAAGCATTTATCTAGTTTTCCATGACTTTTAAACTATTTGACCTTTTGGGGATGTAATTGAATATATCTACTTCCAATTTAATAATGTACCACTGACTCTAGGATACTAGAATTTGGTCCTTCACCTGATGGACATATCGCTTGTCTACTCTTATTGAGCATCGAAGATCATGTAGATATATGAAGTTACGGTTTATCTCTATAATAATTTAAATAATATTTTTTGGAATTAAGAATAATGTCATCATGTAGATCCACAGGACCATGGTGCCTTATTGTAGATTTATTAATAATAGTAAATGAAAAATATCACATGATTATAGTTTATTTGAAATATTGGAATAACTATTAATTGGACTCTCAGATGGGAAAACCAAGAACTCCATTAAATCATGAATATGGTTTTTACCCCAGGTGGGGTATATATCATTTCAATGTTCATTGTTTTGGTATAAAGAAATTTATTGTGTAACATTAGATAAAATAAATATATTTAATTATATATTTATTTATTATTTAATAAAACATTTAACCTTGATGTGTGTATATATAATCCACATTAGGGAAAATCTCTCGGGTTGACCACATAACCCTGGATTATTGAGAGGATTGAGAGAACCGTCATTATGAATATCACAATGATGAAATTTGATATTGAACTTCTTGGTATAATTGAGTCACCAACGATGAATATAGGAGATCTCACTAATGAAATCATTATGGATACACCCTTCTTCAATGATCGATCCAAATTTGGTGTAGGGTTTTTTTGAGAAATTCCATTAATTATTATTTCATGAAAAACATGAATTATTTATTTATAAATTAATTGAAAAGACAAAATTGTTAAATTGTCTCTAGTTATTTCACATCCCTGAAATAGGAATTTGATATTTAATTTTTTATGTGAGGTTTTTGATATCATTCCTTGTTCATGGATTCCAATCAATGATGTATAAAAAAACCATTATGTGTTATCACTATTGTGGTTCATAGCTTTCTTCATCCATTATTTATTTATCCTAATTATTTCATTTTTCTGGTGATCTAAATTTATCTGGGAACCCGATTCGATGATTGATTCATGGGATTTATGGAAAAAAATTTAGGAATCAACACCGTGGATTTTTAAAATGGAGGATTCTTTATAATGATGATAGAATCCCAATTTTAAATAAAATGTTTTAGGTTACACGAGATATGGTGGGTGGACAACACTAGATTGATGAGAATATTGTTTCTAATAAAATAATGGTTATAATTCATATAATTATGTTATAGTTTTGGCCAATGATATTTCATTCATTATAGATGAAAATCATGGAATAATAGGATGTGATAGAAACAGAGGTGTGTCAAATGAAGCAAACTATAATTTATATGGAATCCTAATGTACAGACTATGTAAATCAAAATAACACACACCATGTGGACTCTTCTATATGTGGTCTAGGGTGTATGCAATGATTTAAATATCAAAAATCATGTGGGGGATCCACATGCTCTATGACACTTATTTGGCCATCGTGGTGTATACATGGATTACATTACTTGAAATACATGTTACCCCTCCCTCTATATGCATTGGGGCACACTAGATGGACTTTAGAATGAGCATGGTAATTAACATGCATCACATGCCTGAGTACCAGCCCAATCTCTTCACTACGTGTATCATAAAAACGCATTTTTTTCCTAGAGTAACATATCATGTCAGAAAATATGATATTTTTTGAACTATTCCTTTACAAACACACCATGTACCCCAGTGGGACACATTTTATAGTTCCCCCAGAATCTCTTACACTATGTTTATCCTTCTTTGAAACCCATATATGGGCCCACAAGTAACCCATTCTGAGTAGGATTCCACATAGGATGTGATAGTTAAAATTTATCTTTATTTGACGTATATCACAAGGTGATACAAGTGGTAATATTTTTCTATAAATGCCTACCCTATGGGACTTATGGTGTTTCATCATTGTTGTGATGTCATGTCTTGATCCACCATTACCCACTAGGGTCTTGGTCCCCTATATCCTATACACAAGTAGAGTATATACTTTACCAAACTATAAAGGGAATTATTCTTCTATTAATGGATTGGTACACCCCATTCATCGATCACTGGGGTAGAGTGGGTCTTCCATTGGAGATAATGGATTTTTTGGTAGCCTTTCTCTTTTTGTTAGTAGGTAAGGATGCTTTATTGTATTGGTGAGATTGTATTTTCCCCTTTTTAGTTCTATACTATTTCATAATAATCTATTGATGAACTAGATGTTATGAATGAAATATATATTAATTTGTTTTATCTTTTTTATTTATATTATTATATGAATATGTGTGCAAGGTACATGTACATAAGGATAAAGAATCAAAGGTGTGTGTTATACTTACTCATCATAAGTCACCAACGCTTTTCCAATTGCAGGTGGGCCTCCAGTGTCACTCTCATTTTATTCCTAGCTAGGTGGGACCTGATGGGCCAATTCATTACAAAGTGGTATCAATTGTAAGTCATATAGACACTAGGTTTTGAAGATAATATAGATTTTTGGATATGGTTTTGAATATAGGGAAATAGTGATAAGGAGTTTGGATTTTGGATATATGACTAGGTAACCATGTAATTGTGGGGTATCTGATATATCCATTAATTAAAACTCTGATAACCTTCTTGTTGATTTGGTGCATATGATAACTTGTTGTAGAGAAAAAAAACAGTACAAACATCTTATCGGTATTATTAATTATATCTATTTCCTTCTTGAGTGACCACCCAATATATTCTCTTAAATTGTGTTGGGTTTTATTAAATACAAAAGATACCACCACATATATAAATAGGGATGGATACTTAATTAAATTCCCGAAAATGATCCACCTAACAATGAGGGATCCGGGTAAAGAATTGATATTTTGATTCTCTTACTAGGTGGATAGAGATTGATTCATACACCTAATGAGAAAAAAGAAACCCCACATCCATAGAATCATATGGATGATCCTAATTAGTTTGATTAGAATTTTCTTCTAACTTCACTGTCAAATGGAACACACATGTTAAGTTTTCATTATGATTTTTAGATATAGTGACAACCCATATTTCAGGGTGATGTAGAAAATTATGTGGGAGAGGACTAGCTCATGTCAATGTAATGAGTATTCCTCCCTATTAGGACCCATACTAATGCTTTTACAGGGAATGATACTTCCTTAGGGCAATTTAGTACATTGTTGGGGGCTTTGTGATGGTGTTTTATGTTGTGGATGTGAGCATGCAATGAAGGGGGACACATTCCCCACCAAGAAGAATTATCATGGGATGTGTATTAAAGTCATATGGGTGATTTATTTCTTCTAAAAGAATATATAATCATGGTTTTGTGGATGAGATCCTCTTATTTTAATGTTTCATTCCATCTTGGATGTGCTAAAATTTCATAAAAAACAATGGTCCTTAAAAAATGTTTGAAAGGGTATAGAAAAAAATAGGAAATTGATGATTCTAATATGGTGGAATCATGTGTTTTATAAGGTTTAAACTATTTTTCCAATAACTTATATGTAGTTTTCATAGACATTGGAATAATCAACTCTTTCCTAACTTCATCCCCTATTCTTTAAATGGATTTTCTCATGGATCTTTTATCTCTATCCTTTCAATTGCAATATCCAATTGAGGATAATTCATGTATTTCACTTCCCTTGTAGTAGTGTGACTTGATTATTTTAGGGTAGTTATTTGTGTGGGGTCTATATAGAGTGGTAATGAGGTCCTATAATATTTTTTCTCGATATATAGTAGATTTCTTCGATGAATACCTAATTTGATTTTAACCAGTGAGAGTTATAATATGTCTGAGTTAGTGGGACGTAATTTTCCTTTATTGGAATTACTGATTCAAATATAGAGTTTTATGAGCTCATACGTAGGATGGTGCAACTGAATCCTCCTCAATTAAATAGTTATACTATAATGGCTCGGACCTCTCTGGCACATTCCTTTGTCAAAAAGAAGGTCATGATGTTTTCTGGAGTGTAAAATGGACTTTTCCCAGACTTTCCAGAATTTTGTATGTACATGCCGTGTAGTTTGAGTACATGTCATGTACCCCCTCGCCGGGTATACCTACTGTTGAAGGTCGTGTCCTTGTCGTGTGAAATAAATGAGTACACTCCATGTATCCCATACTACACTTCGTATAGTCCCTCACCACATACGTGTTACTCTCAAACTGTGTGTTGACCAATCAATGGTCGTGTGCTGTGTTGGAGCCATGTCCTTACCGTGTGAAATAAATGGGTACATGTTGTGTATCCCATACTACACGATGTGTACTCCCTCCAAACTTACGTGTTACCCTCAGACCGTGTGTTGAACAATCAACAGCCGCGTTCCGTGATGAAGGCCATTTTGGAAGTCGCGTGGTGACCATGTGAAATGGCCGAGTACACGTCACGTACTAGAAAGTACACCCCGTGTACTTTGGTTTTTCTCACCTATAAAAGAAGGGGTCCTCTCCTTTGTTTCAACTCACTCCCCTCCTCCCCATTTCCTTGAGCAGAGCTCTCCCAAGAGACTCAAAGGCTCTTTTATTCTATAATAATGTTTTCTGAGCTCCGATTTATGATCTTTCAGCGGCCATGGGATCGTAAGGACAATGCATAACTAATGAGCTGGGATCTGTTGTCTTTCCTTCGGACATTCCTTCCCAGCATCCACCCAAGGAGGTTTTTTCAGTTTTTTCCAGAAGCGACGGACGCTGACGGACATCTTCTAAAGCTGGTCTGGGGGAGCGTTGTTATCATAACCTGTTGAGGTAGGGATTTTACCTTCGTCTCTCTAATTTTTTCATCATGTGGGATGAGTTTCCTTATACTTTCACGAGACAAAGTTGAACCAGTTTAATAAAGATAACAACTGACTTAATGAATAGGGATGGTGAAGGTTGTTATGTTTATCATTGTTTATCCTATTTTAATGTTGTGAATTGAATAGGCTAATACCTACTGAAAATCATGGTCGTTGGGGGCCTTGATTGTGCAATTAAATGTTTCCATATCCTTCTAGACCATTTACGAATGCAAACATTGTGGAATGTGGGAATTGGTTAATCACGTAAAGTTGGATCATTAAATGAATAACTAGAACCCTTGAGTGATTATCCAGGTTGAACAAAACGGAAATAATAATCATGTGTGTGCTGGTTTGGGTTTATTTTATGTGAAGGTGCTGTTTTGTGGGATTTTTGTGGATCTGGTGAGAATCGAGAATGCAGTTGGCTTGGTTGTGGGTTGGTATGAATGCTATGTTGGTGCTGGGCAGCGGGGCTACGATAAGTGGTATCAAGGGATGATGATGTGCGTGTTTCGGTGTGTTTGTGGTTATGGTGGATGGCAGCAGGGCTGTAAGGACGGGTTCGAAATGTGAACGAACTATGGGTTGTGAATAATAAATAAATGTGGGAGAGTTAATGAATGGTGGGGCATGGTGATGGAACATGAATAATAATTAATGGGGATTGTTGGTTAATAAGAAGGGATGTGGTTGTGTTGCTGGTGTTTTCCTAACATTATTTTTGGATGGAAGAGTTATGTTTTACAAACAATTGATATGGTTGGTTGTGGATAATTTCCCAGTAGTTATGGAACTAATAAACTAATTCTGTTGAAACATGAAAACAAAAATGGGGTTGAGGTTTTTTGTTATATTCATGCTTTTTGGTAGTAGTGATGAGGCACGTGATCAGTTTCTCTATTTAGAAGCCCTAGGTTGGGCTGTGTTGTTGGTATATATATATGTATCTTTTTGTTTTTTCGCACCTCACACATGTTGAGCACTTAGTGACGACCACTACCATTTTATGGGAGAGGGTGTTTTCCCCTTAGTTACTAGATCCTTCCTGCTCCTTCTTCCATAGGTTGTGATGGCTTGAGGTGACCTTACACCTATGAATATTCAGGTAGGTTTTCATTGGGGTGGTTTATCACAAGACTCTTTGGGCAGGTTTACTATTTCCCAAGAATCCCCCGGATGAGACCCAGGTGTGTGTGGGCGGGATGCGTGGTTTTGAGGCCCATGTGTCTGCGAGCGGTATGCGTGGTTGTGAGGCCCAGTTGTGTGCGGACAGGATGGGTTGTTGTGAGGCCTAGGTGTGTGCGAGCATGATTTCTGGTTGTGAGGCCCAGGTGTGTGTGGGCTAGATGTGTGGTTGTTAGGCCCAGGTGTGTGCGGGCAGGATGTGTGGTTCTTGATGCCTAGGTTTGTGCAGGCGGGAAGAGTGTGGTAGCGTCAGGACGTTCACCATTAGTTTGATTAGATAACTGGGGGGAAATGGTGTGGGGTACCCAATACTCTTGTTCTTATATACTACAAACTGTTGTTTTGTGTTTTTGGTGAGTGTGTATTGTGAGGTTGGGTGGATATAATTCCTTGCTAGGTTTTGGTTTCTTATGTTGTTCTCACGGGACATTAGGATGTCTCCCCACTTGTGGATGAGAGCTTTAGGTTTCCCTACTGATTATACTTGTATGCTCACCCTACGTTTACTTTCAGGTTTCCAGGAGGACTACCAGGGCCGTGCGGGACCGTACTAGTCAGGGGAGTTGGAGTTGATGCAGTTTGTTGTACTATTGTATCTTTTGGTATTGTACTTTTGAGCTTTCTTGTACTCATACATTGTTTAAAAATTGTTTAAACATGCATGTGGGATTGGATTGGGTTTATTTCCATTTACATGTTCTTTTATTTCGATGTTTGACTCATCCTATTTCCCGATCGTAAATAATAAAAGGGTAATGCCTCACATATTTGTGAAAAACTCATACCCTAGGAGCTAGTTGCCACCCCGAGGCCTACTAGAGGCGGGACTTGTATCACCCTTTCACCATTTCCAGCTCAGGAGGGGAATATTTTGTGTGAGGGAGTCGTGACATAAAGGTATCAGAGGTGATGGTTGAGAGATAGGATGGAGTTTGGAGTTAGTCACAGTGAGGATTGCTTGGGATGGTAGGGAAATAGTGTTGGCTGATCGTGGTGCGTGACATAGGCCTGGCAAGACAGGCTATGACATGGGATTTTTAGGGGGCCCGTGATTCAATGCAAGGACTCTGAGCCTACCGAATGACCAAGTGAGATTACATTGATTACAGGGTAGAGACCCCTAGAGAAGGTACATGCATCAATATAATTATGTTTTATTTGATTTGGGTGTTCTGGGAATGAAATTGAAATAATGTGATAAAATAAAACCAAGAGAAAATTACTTACTAATTGGGCTTAGGCGATCATTGTTTACCGTACAGCTATGGAACCTGGACGTCCTCCCCAGGTGGCTTAGACATCCGAGGCCTAGCAGATCCAGGCGGTCAATCAGTTTAGGATTGACTAAGAAGCGGAAGATAACTTGTGGAAGAAGACACTCCGCTCTTTCCAGCGACAAACCCTCAAAATTACGAGGGTAGTACTTCGGATATAGAGATGGAGGTGTGGCTTGAGGAGCTAGGGATCACTTTTACTTTGATTCATGCTCCGAGGGAGTACTTGGTTCCCCTAGAAGTCAGTCATCTGAGAGGTACGGTGTGGTAGTGGTGGATGCTCTACCTCGGAGAGAGGACATAGGAAGAGGTTTCGTGGGCTGACTATTGGATGGAATTCCGAGAGGAATTCCTTTCCTCCATGATCCAGGCGGAGAAGCGGGAGGAGTTACTCTCCCTCCAGCAGGGGTGTATGTCAGTACGAGAGTTGGGGATCAAGTTCAAGGATATCCTACACTTTTCTCCAGATCTCTTTCCATATGAGGAGTCTCGGGCGAGACGTTTGGAGGAGACACCTATTCCTTCGCTCCAGTATGTTGTCACCCCCTTCACCCTTCCAAGGTACATGGTAGTACATAAGAAGGTAGATGTTGTAGAGATGATGCACTCGCAGGGAGGTTCACCATGTGAGGGGATCCAGCCGGGTTCATCATAGGGGAAGGCGGTCAGCAGCAGGTCTCCTGCGATAGGACCTTCTAGGTTCAGGCCAGTAGGGAGTAGGACCCAGCAGTTCCAGTTCAGATCTTCGGGTCCTCATCCTTTCTTCAAGAGCCCAGGACAAAAGTGTTTCTCTTGTGGAGGTTTCGGGCACATTCAGAGTCAGTGCCCGACCTGAGATCAGTACGGTGGAGGTGGGCAGGTTCAGCTCCCGTCTCAGCAGCACCAGTTTTCGGTGAGGCCCTTCCAGCAGCGGCATGACCCTGCTCCTCCGAGGGCAGACTTTTTGGGAGGAGGCCGACCTCAGGGTGCTCCTCAGGGACGTCGAACTGGGCGTGGTTGGGGAGCTGGACAACATCAGAGATGCAGAGGAGATGGTTGCGGACAGTTGCACGCAGTAGGTGGATGATATGATGCAAATGGGTTTCATCCAACCCAGTGTGTCACTATGGGCTCCTCCTGTGTAATTTTCCTTTAATTTGGATGTTTTTATGTGGTTATGTATAGAACACTAAATTTTTAATCAGGTAATGGAAAATAATCATTACACACCTCAAATAATCGATGACCTATTTGACTAGTTGATAGGAGCATGTTGGTTCTCATAAATTTTTCTTCAATTTGTTTATCACTAGTTAATGGGGAAAATTACGATATTTAGATGACTAGATTTAGATTCATGTATGGGGACATCGAGTGTGTGGTCATTCTATTTAGTGTTACAAATGAACAAAATGTGTACATGGGAATTTTTAACTCAATGTTCCATTAATTCCTAGACTAGTTCCTTATTTTATTCATCAATGATATCATAGACTACTAGATATTATAGGATAAGAATTCAAAGAATCTGAGATTTTTTTCAGGTCCTTCATCCTCACCATATTAATGGTACATTTTCTATGTGTGAGTTCTAGAAATGGTAGGTCCATTTCATTAGACATGTGGTGTATTGGAAATGTGGTAGTAGACCCATAGAATGTATATGTAGTTATTTCAGGGGGGTCACCAAACAATGTGGATGTGTATTGTAGTTTCATGGGAATATTGGGCTATTTTTTGAGGTTTGTTCCCAATTTCTCTCCATTTTCCTCCCTTATGGGAGTATTGATGAAAAATGACTAGTATTTGGAATCAGAAAATAAATTCCTTTTAGAATTAAGTATCCTTAAGGGGAAGTAGGATAATGATCCAGTGATTGAGGAGAGTGTGTTGTTTGAGGTTCATTGTTACAAATCCCATCTAGTCTTCAGATGCATGTTGCTACAATATAAATTTTAAATCTCTTATTCATAGAGGAAATTATTTCCCCTTGATTGTAACTATTCCACCCATGATGTGGAGATGGTGGTGGTTATTTATGAAATTTGTGGAAGAATTACCACATCGTCGAGTGTTTTATGGGTTTCACATACCCCAAGAGACTATGATATGTTTTCTATAAATCTTATCTAAATCTATACCAACATATGTGGACGGATTTTCTTCAAGATTATGATTTTTATATCTCCTAAAACCCATGGAATGCTAATGTATGTTCCAATACTTTGTGTCGAATTTCCTGAGAGGATGTATCTTGGGAGTCTATGGATTTTTGGAAAGGAATAATGTATCATGTAGTGATGTATCTTGATATTATAGATAGCAATGGAAAAGGTTTTGTTTATCAAATAACCATGGATTTATCATTTATTCTGTAGGTGGATGAGTTTCAGTGGGGATACTCAAAAGAAGAGGTTTTTTGTAATATTTTGTGACATGGTGATGCTCCTAAGGGATTGAAAGAAGATTTTCATAACTGAGTGTTAATCTAAGAGAGGATTTGTGTTCTATATGAGATGAATGAGGGGTTTCCCATGAGTTTAATAGATCAAATTTAGTGTTACATCCTTTTATAATTAAGATTTATCATGGCTTGAGGAGATAGGTGTTCCGAAATGAAATGGTTAGTAGTAGATTTTTTATTAAGATGTATTGTGTGTCAATAGGTGAATGCTGTGCACCATGTTCTTGGAGATTTTTTGAAATATTTTTATGTTTTCAATTAGAAATTTTAGGACATATCAGGGGGTTTCATAATAGGGATTCCCTGATCTCAGAGAGTTTGTGATGTGGTTTTTGTAATAGTGGACTAGGGGAAACATCATCTCACCTGTTGGTAATCTCTAAGTCGAGTGTTATGGATATTTTTATGAGGAGATATATAGATTATGTGGTTACGGTTCACAAGATGCCAAGGAACAACATATATGACCAGGATCCCCATTTTACCTCATGATTCTAGAGGGTATTACAATAGTATTTTGGTTCTTATTTTCTCTTTTTCACTACTTTCCACCCCCAAAATTATGGTAATATATATAGGACCATCCAAACACTAGAGGATATGTCATAGGGATAGGTATAGAAAATATTGTGGATATTAGGTATAATACCTTACTTTGGTCGAGTTTTTGAGAAACAATAATAATCAATCATCCATTAGAGAGGTTTTTTTATTCATTTTTTGGATGGACATGTCATTATCCTTTGTGGTGGATAGAGGTAAGAGGGTCATAAGTTCTTGGACCTGAGGTGGTGTAGAGAATAACCTAGAAGAACTAGTTGGTTAGTGTGCGGATAAGGGTAGTGAAGTCTATCATAATGCCTTTTCTATTTATGGGAGGATTCCCAAGGAATTCATGTTTGTAGACCATGTGATCATGAGAGTCTCCCCTTAATGTGGGTAGTGTAGAGTTGGTATGGGTAGTAAGATTTATCCAATTTTTATTAGGCCCTTTGAGGTGTAGGGATGTGCTAGAGAGGTGGAATATCAGTTGGTCTTTCCACCATGGTTATGGAGGATCCAAAATTCTTAAATGTGTCCAAGCATCATCTATATCTTTACAGAGAATCTCATATTATTTATAGTGGAGATTTGGATATCATGGATGATGTGACATTCATGGAGTGGCCAGTAATGATCTCGAATCATCAAGAGATAGTGTTGAATTGTTAGAACATTACATTGGTCCTTGTGTAATAGAGGAAAGTTTTCTTTGAGGCGAGTACTTAGGAATGAGAGATGAATATGTGGGCCGAGATCCTAAAGATGTTGTGAGTATTTATTTGCTCCTTTTTTCTTATGATTTGATGTTATGGATCATGTTATGTTATGAGATGTGTTTCCATCCTTTATGTGTGATGTGTAATAAATTCTATGACATACGAAATGGTGAGGACCTAATTCCTATTCAATATGAATTAATTTTGATGTGATTTGTACCATCTAGATGAGTCAGTTCTACCATGATCAGATAGTTTCTTGACCTGGAAGACTAAATTCAATGATTTAAATGTTTGGGGAAGTGTGGTTTCTTGGTTATGGTGGTTTTTAAGGTGGTTTTGTGGTATGTGGTGGATATTTTTTGTATCATATGTTGAGGTGATGTGGTTATGCGGTGATAAGGTTGTGTGAGATTTTTTTGTCCATTTTGATTAGAAGGTTTCCCTAGTGGTAGAGTTGATGAGTTATGAGTTCCATGAGAGGTATCTCTTGGGGTTGTTACTAAGACCGCATTTTGATCAAGGATTTATTTTTTATTCTCATTTTAGAGAATAATTTGGGATGTATCTTATTAACCGTTCTATTAACTCTTCATCCATTACTTTTCTTTTTTTGTTGGAGGTGTTTTAGTAGAGCCTGAGGAGGTTTTATGGTTCTCAGATGAGACCTACGGTGAGTCTAGAGGTGTAGTATATTAATAATATTGATGAAAGAGCAATTCACAACATTTAATGTTTAGATGAAGTGAAATTAACTTTTAATGATTATTAAATATGGTTCATGGGGTGTTACCTGACATTTAATAAATATTGGATTTTTTAGTTGATTCAATGTGTTTTTTTGCAGGACATGAAACCTAACTATTACTTGACATGGAAAGGGTACATGTATTACAAATCCCCTATGGATCAGGGTTATAAAACATAGAGAACCTTGGTTTTTATTTTAACCCTATGATCCTCCTGTTTTTCAGCAATCTGGTGGAACTCTATTCAGTGTTTTGGGTTTTCATTGAAGGGGATCTATTATGGGATTTTCATATTTGATCTATGGTGAGTTATCCTCCAATTATCATGAATTTCCATCCATTATTCTTTATAGATCAACTAATTTGCTGTTTTTTTTTGTGTTTGATGTTTTTTTGGCTATTTTTTTATGATCCTTAGGTGCGGTGTAGGTTGATCAATAGTTTATTCACGTTCAATAGTTATTTTAGTTGTTTCCTTATTTCCCTAGACTTTATAGTGGGTTTTGAATTATTATTTAATGTATGGGGTCCTTGTTCTCAATCTTGTATATGGTGTGTGTGATATCATCTTGTTTATTCTTACTTTTTAGTGGATTGAAGGGTTCTTTATAATCCTATACTTAATTAGGATGTCAAAAATTAATGGGTATGGGGAATTATCACATACTTTACTAATTTGATATATTTTATTTATGTTTTTATGTATTCTTGTTTCCAATTCCAAAAATAATGGTTCTTTTAATCCCAGTCTGCACTATATTTTTATGTTTTGATGACACTTTATGAGTTTTTGTGTGATCTCACACAAATAAAATATTAAAGAATATATATTTTGATATTTATTAGTTTTCCTTGGACATATGGTTTTTGTGATAATACCCATGATAAATAAATTACATATGTGATAATTCCCATAAATAAATATGCAATCTGGAATGTGTGTTGTGATATGTTCCTATGATTTTTGTGTCTCTTTGTGTGATTTTATATGTTGTGTGATAATGTATGTGACTTGTTGGGATGTGTGGTGCACTAGGAAATGACTTTATGGTTGGTTGAAATGGATGTGATGTGTGAATTTGTGCAATATGGCAGAGAATTCGTGGCAAATATGATGTGGAGTAGTGGTTATAGCACAGTGGATGTGGAATACTGGTTGTGGCATGGAGGATTTGGTATGAAGTTTTTATCTCAAAGGTTTTAGTGTAGTGGTTATGGCGCAGTGGTCATGGTGTAGTGGTAATGTTGTTGTGGTTGTGGTGTAGTGGTTTTGGTAAGAAGAGGTTCTGGTTATGCGATGGATTATATTTGTAGTTGTTGTGTTGTGATATGGATTGTATGATGTGTTGAAACGACAATGGTGGATGTGTAGTATTGTGATGGTAATTATGTGTGTTCGGCTAGTTTTTGTATGGCATGGTTGAGTTAGTTTCCAAGTTATGAATTGAATAAATTATTATTCTAAATGAATAAATACCTAGTTTGGTAATTGAATATAATGGTATGGATGTTTTTTGTGGGGAAAATGGCCTAATGAATACATGTGGTTAAACTTGTTAGATAATAGTAGAAAATAATTTGTGGATTTTTTATAGATTGTGTGATTTTTTTGATATGGTGGTGTAAATAGTTGTAATAATTGATGTTTGGTATATGGTGGTGATATGATGTTCTCTAGTGATTTTAATGTGAATAAATAGTCGGGGTATTTTGTGTTGTATCAATATCATGTCTGTTTATTTTATTTATACATTCCTCATCCAATTTGGATAACCATACCAATAATCAAAGCTACTGAGTTCCATGTTTTCCCCAATATCTAGAATGGTATTGATAGAGATGGATGACTTCCCAATCTTCCCTAGACTTCATTCATATGTGATGTGTTGGCCCATGTGTCTTTGGGAGATATTTCATAAAATGGGATATGTTTCATAGGTGTCTATAGTATATATGTGATGTGTTCTGATATGATATGTGGTATGTTTCATGCATCATAGGAGGACATGAGGTTTCTTTCCTTCACAATCATGATACCCAACTTACCTGGTTCTGGTTGGGATGTGATGTGAAGTGATGTGTGGCCTAGGTTTCTATGGATAGGATATGATGTGATGTGAGGTAATGTGTGGACCATGTGTTTTTCAGTGGGATTTGATGTGATGGTATGGGATGTGTGTGGAAGGTATGGGAGATTGGACATTCAATGTTGGGGGCTTGGGAGAAAAAACTAAGTGCGTAAGAGGTAGTTGAGTTCCTTGATTTGTTATAATATCGATGCTATTTGATTCATGATATGATTATAGATCCATTGGCAATATTGGGGTTTGATAGATGAACTGTAATTGTTCTTATTCGATCTACTTTTTTTCCATTGGTTCATTATGAATATCTTTTTAAATTTTCACATGAGGCATTGGTCTTGTCTCAACTAAGTATACTTGTTTTGCTCACTATACACTTATAAATAGTTTCTTAGTTTCCAAAAGTAATTTGGGGACCGATATAGACATTTATAGCTGTGTTGGATTTGTTTTTCTGTTGTGGTAAAAGAAATGTCTTTGGAATATTTACTTTGTAGACTTTAATTTTTATCAATTTTGTAAATTCATATATTCTGGGATGGTTTTTGGGTTATCTTTACATTTTTTCATGGAGAATTTAGTGATTTTTTATCTTATCTCTCATTCTAGTTTTATTTATATGGGGTAATTTCTTCTATATTGTGAATTTTTTATACCCTATGTTCTAGTTACCAACTCGATGCCTTCTAGAGGTGGGACTCAGGGGGTCATTATCTATCCCACTTCATTGTGACATCTTTAGTGGTATGGGTTTGTGGAATAACATTATTGAGTACCTAATATGGGTCAAGGATAGTTAAGGTAAGGTCCTTTTAATTGAGTAATTCCCTAGTTGTGCATTCCTTGATAGTATTGGAACCTCTAAGAGAGCTCATGCGAGCGAGAAAAACTGAATGCGACCATAGTATCCTCACTTTTCTAAGTAAGTTTTTCCTTATGATACGAAAATCCATGAAGGGAGAGAGATATAGAAACTTGAATATTGTATTCTAAATATTTAAAATATTAAAAATAATTTTTTTAGTGTTAGAAACATGTTCAATGTGGAATTATAGGTCTAATAGATCACTAATTTTAGTATATTAAAAATATTAAAAATAATGTATCACAAAAATATAATTTTACCCTAAATAATTTAATAACTCTTGAAAAATGTCTCAAATGGGAAAGCTAATACCTCTATTAAATCTAAAACATAGTTTTAACCATAATAATGGTATAATTATTTTCTATGTCAGTTGTTTCAGCATAGTTTAAACACTAGAGGAACATTAGATAAAATTTATATATTTATTTTTTATTACATAATGAAAATTTTAATCTACAGGAACTTATATATAGTCATCATTATGGAATATCTCTATTGTATGCTTTATAAATATTAATGATTTATAGAATATATAGCGTCATCATTGGGAGTAACACTTTATGGTAAAATCCATAAAGAATGTATATGGAGAATTGAGGATAAAATGAAGAACCTAATGAGTCTAGCTATTGATATAAATGTGGATACATACATCTCAAAATAATTATCCAAACCTAAGGTAGAAATTATTTGGGAATAATTTAATTATTTATTAGTCCATGATGAATGTTAATTAATTATTCACAAATTAACTCACGAACCAATAATATTATATTTTCGTTGATTATTTCTTTCCCAAGAGTTATAAATTTTTGTTTAAATTATTTTGTTTTTTTCGGATATTCATAATCATTATTTGGTTCATGTAAATAATGTTCATGAAAGAAAAATTTGTGTTCTCACTTTTTAGTTTTATGTCTTTCTCCCTGTATTCTTCATTCTTCATAATAATTTTATTTATCTAGCAAGTCAACTACATCAATAAACCAGATTTGATGTCTGACTCTCAGAATACATATATAATTATCATAGTATTAGAAGCATGGATTTTTGAAATAGATGATTTTTAATGTTGATAAGGGAATCCCAATTTAGAGTTAGAGGTTTTTAGATACATGGGATATGGTGCGAAGGACTTTGGTAGATAGATGAGGATGAAGCTTCCAAGAATGGGGTGGTGAAAATATAGGCCCTAACAATGTTGAGGGTTCAGTCAAATTAATTATGTTCATAATGGATGGCAATCAAGTTATAATAGGATTTTTGGTTGGATATGATATACTCATGAAACTGACATGAATTTCTGTGAAAAACTGACATACACTACCTGATATTTGGATGGACACATAATGTGTGGCCACCAATATGTGGAAGAAAGGGTTTACATGGAGGGATAAATATCACATGACATTGTCGGGAATCAAATATTTTTTTATCATTATTTTTCCATATTGAAGTGTGTTTGGAGTACATGATTAAGAATTTGTGTGACCCCACATGTCATGTGTGTCGGGGAACACTCCATGTACTTCAAAAAGTGCATTATAAAGGGCATGTTCTACACACCCAAGTTTCATCCCAATATCTAAACTTAAGTTATCATAAAAAATGTCATATATGTAGAATAACATTCCATGTGATACAAAATGAAGGATTTAGAGTTATACATTGTAAGACGCGCTATATAACCCATTTGGATGTGTCATGTAGTTCCCCCCAAAATCATCCACCATGTGTATCTTCTTCTTGACAACATTGATTTGGTCCTATGAGAAGAAAATTCTAAAAAAATTATATATAATACATGATTTTAGACTTTATTTCATCGATATGTGATAAAATGTGAGTTTAATTGAGTTGGAATGTTCATCCAATGATTCTCGGAGAAAGAAAGTTATTGAGTTAGGGTAATGATGTGATGTCAGGGATGGTTCTCCCTTAAATTCCTAGGGTGTGACACCCTTATAATATATATAGGTGAATTAGTTACTCCCCAACACTAATGAGGTTGTGGGTACTTTATCTATGGATTGTTACTCCCTTTTCATCGAGATATGGTGTGGGGTGGATCCTCCAATAGAGATAGTTTACACATTCCCATAGAGGATAGTAGTGAAGAGAATGCCACCCCCATTATTCTAGTGTTGTTGTGAAAATGTATTGATATCTTGTGAGTTCAATTGTAATTAATTATGGAAATTTATGGTAATTTTAACATCATGGATGAGTTCTATCATCAAGGAGATGCCTGATTAGATTGTTCACTCGTAATAATTTTACCTTTGGTTTTCAAGTACAATACTAGACTTTAAGTGGGGGAATGATCTAACTAGGAAAATTGGATATTCCTTTGGGAATTTTTGTGTTATATTTTTATCCCCTTTTTTATTTGGAGATAATGCCCTCTAATAATTAGTGTTGGGTGTATTCAGGTTTTCTTAATATGTATGTTTATACAAAAACCTATATGGGATCTTCCCACACATGTGTTTTATTTCATGGGTGATATGCCTTTTAGTGGAGCCCTTAGTAGACTATGAGTATGTTTATCTTTTTTTCTTGATAGACCTCAGATAGATCTAAGAGTATCATTTCTACATTATACTCGTGTATGGGGATTTGTTATTTTAAACATTAACATTAGTTTAAATCCTCCCATTGGTGTATTATGACTACTCGATGCAAGTTTCCAGCCCTAACCTATTGGAGGAAGGCTTCGGGTGTCACACATGGCTTAATGCCGACCACAAATTCCCCCAGGATTGGGTCATGATATATAATCCTTTCTTAAATTTCTATTTCCTCAGGATATAAGAAATTTTTTTAAATATTATATGTCTATTAAGGGTGTATGTTTTGAAAAAACTAGATGGGAGATGATGTAGATCTTTTATATACAAATTGTTTATGTATCCATGTTTCCAAAGACACTAAAACATTGCTTGTATAGTGTGAACCATAATAATATATAATGAATATTCATCTAAGATGATTTAACATTCATTTATGTAAATTTTGTGTTTCCAATGATAAAATTCCGTCATAATGTATATAAATAATTTAGAAAAACAATTCATCATAAACATTATCTCCAAGAAGAAAACCCTTGGGTATTGCCACTTCTGATAATCAGGTTGATAAATTGATCAACTAATCATCAAAATTAGCATATCCAAAAGATATAAATAAAAACTCTTTCTCCTACAATAAATTAGTTTTTTCAATATAATGAGATATTTTTATAAGGATGTTTAAAATATGATTTATCACATCTTTTCTATATATAGATCTATTGGATAAATCCTTAATTTTATGAAACATAAATTCAAATGTACTACCCTCCAATAATTTATAACTTAATGAATAAGGGTATCATATCATTAAACTATTTTGTAAAACCACTGTATCAATATTGATGGATTTTAATGATCATTCTTCAAACTATAAACTTTATTAGGATTATACCACACTTGTATTCTCCAATATCATCTAATAAACCATTTTCATGTTACATCACAAATATTAAGGGGATTGTGGATATAACCTTGATCATGAGTTATATTTGGGTCTCCTCAATAACCATCCTAAGTACCACCTATTACATGATTACCCTTACATTTATCCATTTTCAAAATATTCATTCCCATGAAATATAATATTAATGAATAAAATGATAAAAAATAATTTATCATTTTTTTGTAAAAAATAATCATAATGGTACTACCAAAAATATCTAGGAAATTTAAATTCAAATTTGATGCCTCGATGAAAAAAATGATGAAATTTATAATAAAATATATCTAATAGCCTTTCTAAATATACACAACTGGAAAATGAGGCTACTTCCATAGACCTATAGCCACAATTTTAAAACTGTGGCAATAGGTGGCTATAGACATGGTTTTTGTGGCCCATATTCACAGTTTTAAAAAAATGCATATAGGCTAGGTATCGTGTAATATGGCCACAATTTTCAAAACCATGGAAACAATTTGTCGCTATAGACATAGTTTTTAAAAACTCTGGCAATAGGGTTCTAGCGCTTTGGCGGAAAAAAGTTTTCCCGCCAAACAATTTCGGGAAGACCTACCGCCAAGGTTTTGAGGATATTCCCATAGTATATATTAATATATATATATATATATCATTATATATATATATATATATATGTAATGATACTCGGTGTAGTGGAAAGTACGCTGGTTCGTAGAGAAAATGTGATGGGATCGAAAACTGCTAGCAACATTTTGTATTCAGGCTATTACCACGGTTTAAACCGTGGTTGTAGGTCAACTTCCTTGGTGAAAAATTTTAAGACCTTTTTCCATGGTTTTGAAAACCATGGCCATATGAGACTATTTCCATAGTTAAAACCATGTAAATTGGTTGGGACAAACTACCACGACGATAGCGACCATAGTTGTCCAAAACTGTGGTTGTCGACTAAGGCCGTGATTTTGGGGCCTATTGCCACGGTTTATAACTGTTGAAATAGGTATTTTTTTAGTTTGGATACATGTAAAATGAATAAAATGAATAATTCATGGTTTTCGAATATTTATTAGATAAGGTCTCCATGTTAATCTAAATTCATTAAAAATATAGCCATGTAGGTCCCATGGGGTGAACTCTTCAGCATCATAGGAGACTGTTACAAGGTGAAGTTTTTACTGAACATGAGGGGATCATCATACATGGTTGTTCAAGAATAGATGGACGACTTAATCACCTTAAGGACTAATTAATTTTTTTCACCCACTCATTAGGACATGATAGTCTCATTGATCTATGGTTCCATATGATTATCCCCCCAATTTGGTGATCTCTCGCCTTGGATAATATTGGAGTCCATGAGTGGTGGCCTTACTTGGGGCTCTAGTCATATTTTTACATGCCTAGGGTGGGTCCCACATCACAAATTAATCCACTCAACTAATCACCTTGTTGGAAATGAATCATATGATCACTAGTAAAATGAAAGAATATTTTTATGGTTCTAAAAAATGGATATAAGATATCAAAAATATGTTAGTGTCTATGATCCCTAGTAAAAGGCCCTTTTAATTTTTATTTATTAGATAATAAATTACATAGCTGGGTTGGGAATGAACCATTACAAGGATTTTAGGTACATCACACATGACCCAAAGGGCTACAGTCACAAATATATTTCTAAATTATTCATTGACTAAGCCGAACTGAAATAACCCCTCCCCAAAACCACATTAACTTCTATACCCAACACATCTCTTAGAGACAAGTTCATCTTGTGAACTTTGTTAACTTATATTTGCACAATATTCATTTCAACGTGGTTCTAAAATTGTAGAAATTGGTTAAATTAAAAATAAAAAATACTTCGTTTTGAACATATATCCTCTTAGAACATAAATAATGACATAACTACATGAATATGATAAATTAACTATTAATTATTTATATTATTATTTACTATAAAATTCTTATAAATTTTAAATTAAAAATAATTTAGTTTTCTTATTATATTATTTAAATAAATATCAAATATGCGAGATGATATACAGGTCTTGGTGAGTTCATGGATTTTATGAGTGATCATAATGGGGTAAATATGGATTCAAATTTGATTATACCAAATTTGAAGAAATAATCACGATGAAAAATATAGAAATCACCTTATTCAATGATGTGAAGATATCAAAGATTGGGGTTATAAATTATATTTCCATGCCCTTGTTGTTATTTATTATTCACTATATATGGTTAATAATTTAGTGAATTGGATTCATTTCATATTTTTGATTCTCCATACGATGGTTTTCATGTCTCGAATTATGAAATCATTAATTGTTTCTAAAATAAGATCAAACCCTCATTCTAGAAAATGATGAAGAATGGGGTACGTATTTATTGTATCTATCAAAGGAATTTATCCAAATGAAAAACATTTAATAATAATTCTATTAGAGTACATATTTATTTAAAGGATAAGGAAGATATATGTGTTACTCATAACATAGAAAACATCAATTTAATTTTTTGTAATTTTAGGGACTGACATTAAATTGTTTTGTAAACAATTCCTCTACATTGAAATCTCTTCAAAAAAACTAAAATTAAAATCCTGGGTTATTTTTTTGCTCAATAATATTCATGTAATTTTAAAAATCTAGGATTGGGGCCCCCAATTTAAATTACTTAATGTGAATAACTCAATAATAAATACATGGATCAATATTCTTGTCCAAAGTTAGTTTTTTTGTATCCCCATATTCTATGGGAGATAGCTTCTATAATTAGTGATCCTATTAAAATGGAGTAAGAAAACAAAAAATCCATATATGGTGCCTTTTCATTTGTTTTGGTGGAAGTTGACCTTAAAAACACTTTGATAAAAATAAATAAAATTACTAATGATAATTTTATGCTTGATATTCTCTTGGAATATGAAAAGATTTTTATTTTCTTCCAAATACATTATGAAATTGTTAATATCATTAATAAATTTCATAAATTGGTGTGTCTTAGAAAATATTTGATGAGAGGACACTCTAATGTCTATTTTTGAAGACTCACTAAGACATGTGAGGACGTTTCACCAAGAATGGATGAAGCAGTCACGGTATGTGAGGCTATAGCCACTAGCATTGATGGTTGCATTTGGTAGAGAACTGGGTCCGATCATGGACCTTCAATTGGACTGATGGTCTACACATCACAAGCTATGGGGGATACAGAATCATTCCTTCAATGAGGAATGGATCTAGAGACTTGGGATCTTGTAAAAGGCAATCCAAAGGGTCATAATGTTTATGTGGATGAGAGGGGAACATCTCAAATGTGTGAGAAATATGAAAGTACAAATTCCAATCCACAAACTGATTCAAATACACAAAAAAAATTGAATTTGATGAATTATAATATATTGACCCTCAGTAAGAGGACTTGTAAATGTGGCTTCAGTTTACCCCAAATTTGTTTTATTACTTTGTTGAAATGGGATCACATTATTTGAATTATCTTATTACAAATTCTAATGTGAGTGTAGAGATGATTGTTTTGGCCAATCAAAACTCTAATCAGGTGTTTATGGTGTAATGTGGGGCATGTATTATTGTTTTTGATACTAAATAGGTTCATTAACGAGTAAGATCAGAGAATACATGACACTATTACCTTCATTCTACATGATGGTTACCAACATCCAACAGATTCATCATTGGGACTTACCCATCAAGTGTCCAAATAGAGAAGTATGTAGTAACCTTATCACGTGAACATTAGGTGGATTCTATAAGTGATGAAACAAACATGGTTCAGGGGAAAAAATATTCAACTTTTGATAATGATGTTATAAAAGATGAAGTTGATATGGATATCACGTCATCTAGTTCCATGAATAAGTTTATGGTGGGTAGTTTTGATCATGTTGCATCTATCTAAAATGTTAAAATGTTATGGTTTGTTGTCATTAGTATAATTACTGTGATATGAGATCATAAAATTTTGGAGACAATTCCCATAATCACACTAATTTAGTGAATGATCTTAGTTTGTTGAAGACAAATAATATTTTCAATCTTGAATCAAATGTTTAGGCTATTGATAAACAAGATGGCTCTGAATTAATGGAAGCATTATATACTATTGATGAATAACAAGTTATGGATCTTGATTAATCTATTATTAATAGTTATACTACATTATGGATGGCTAATATTTCCTCACACACCTTCCAAAATTAACCTTAATGTGTAGGTAATGATGGACATTGAAAAAAATGCAAGACCAGCTTCTTGGGCCATTCTCATAAAATTTAGAGGATGATAAGACATAGAAAATCATGAATACTAGAGGAGGGTCCACTACCCTAGTGGTCAAAGTAATCAAAAAAATATTTTAATCCTGGAAGGATGGTGATTATGAGTTTTTAGTACGGTTTTTTCTTATTGATGTCTTGTAATTCATGGACATTTTGGTTGTCACATTTTTTGGGTTTCTGTCTACTTTACTCTTCATAGTAATGGTTTTTCATTAATTTTAACATGTCATTCCCCACTATACTACATTTATTTTTTTCAACAATGTAACCATAATTTTTTTTCAAAACTCATTGTATATGTCCATATTATATTATTACAGAATATTGTAATTATTATTATTATTATTCCTATTGTTATGTTTATATATAATTATTTTAAATAGAATTACATATATTTTAATAACATTAATAAAATTATCTATAACAATACTCTTACAATTTCGATTGGGTTTGAGAGATTCTTTATCAGGGAATAAGGATTCCACTATATAATTTATGGATTTCAATTTTAATGGGTTTCTTCAATGATATTCTATTGATTGAGGTTCCACTCATTGGTATTTTCATCTTTGTTCATGGTTTCACATATGATATAGAGACGGTGGATCAATATTTTAAATTTGATGAGAATGATGTAGATGAAAAAATCATCAGTACTGAGAATATCAGTTTTTTATCATGTTCAAGGGTATGGATATTAGAAGATTTCATTGATAATTTAACTTTTCAAATTTGTTCCAAATAAATATTCCATTTTCTAAATTAATTTAATTATGGAAGCATTATATTATCTCTTGACCAGTTCTTTTAATGTGTTCAAATACATGGAGACTAAACACCGTGGGTGAGTATACCTATACCATTTGGGTTTTTTCAAAATATAATTGTCTCTTAATTAGTCTCAATTTCATTCACCTTCTCTTTACTTAAGAGGAAATAATAATAAGAATTTATTTAGTTTTGTGTCTTTAAATATAATCCTATTGTATAAAATGGAGTAAAATTGTAACATTAACTACATTGACGTGAAAACCCATTGGTATAATAATGGATAAGGTTAAATAGACTCATCTTTATCCTTTATCATCATATAATATTATAAGATATTTTTTATAAATAGGTCCCCCCGTCAAAATTGATTTAAAAACTAAAGTTTATAGGTTTTGTGGCTATTAATTACCACATTTTGAGGTTGATATGTTTTATATATTTGTTAATAAATTCTTTCTATAAAAAATGATAAATTTGAATTTCACATTAAGTATGAGAAGGGTTTTATGTTCTGATTTGATATAATTTTATAGAGATGAAAAATCTAATTATATAATGTATATCATTTAATCATTTTTTTGTTTTTATGTCAATGTTGAATAACATTTTCCTAGGAATAAGAAAATTTCTAACTAGGGGAATGGATTGGATGGGATGGGCTAAAATTCATAGGTTTCACCACCGTAGGCTTCTCATTCTAAGGAGACTCAACCTACAGTTGGCTTTTCACCAAATTCAAGTGATCTGGGGAAAGGGCTCTCTGAAGATGCCAATGATAGTCATACACTATTTGAGTTCATGGATATTTATGTGGTTATATATGGTCATAAGAATACTAAGAATGTTATGTTATGAAATTATAGTGTTTTCAAGATTATTCCACTCTTATTTCATGTGATATTGTTGATTCTAAGGTGGATAAAGTTGTCTCATAGTCCCATGGGAGATTATAAGGAAAGGAATAAATTTATTAACAGAAATTGGGTTTGTCTAGTCTTGTATGTTTGGAAGTTCCAAGAAAAGATTGTTTTTCACTGTTGAAGGAAGGTTCACTTCAGGTACATTAGAATTTTATAGCTTGCACTTCAATGGGTGTCGGTAAATGGGAATCTTATCTTGAAGAATTTGATCAAAAAGGTGATAAAAACTCTTATATTATATAGGATATTATGTAAACAATGAAACTATAGAAAGTTTCAGGTTATTTATATTATTTTTTATGTTGATGACTCATTATAAAAATTCACTATTTATGATTCATTGAAAAATAGTAGTATATCATTATTCAAAATGTTTTGTTAAAAAAATTTCTTCCTAGGAAAGAAAGGTGAATGTGGGACTACTCAAAACAAAAATCCCATATGGTAGCATGATCTGATTGTCTTTTGATATATAAATAAGATATGAATTCAAATAATAAATATGGTAATGAACTATTTTATTATGATATCTATTGTTTCCTCTAAAACTAGTTTTCATTTTCTTCCACTCCTAATTGATTTATGGATCATTTATCTTTTATGATTTCATTATTTCACTCTATCTCTTTTTAAGATTTTAATAAAATGGTTTGGAGTCTTTGACTCATCAGCTAATCTATTTTCGATTATTATTATTTCTAATTGTTTTGAACAATTAAAATTATTTTTAATTATATGTGTTTTTATTAAATTAATTAATGGTGTGTATGAAACCAGAAATTGATAAAACATACCTATAAAAACCTGACCCTCTTGAAAAATAACAAGACCAAAAAAACAACCTCGAACATGTTTGGTTAGTTTTTTCATTAATTTGGATCATGTATGGTGGTGGAATTACTATTTTTTGTTTGGTTGACCAAAACCAACCACACTAAGTATAAAACTATATTATACTCTTAATTTTAACATTTTTTATAAAGTTTCATTAGTGATAACTAATTTTAGATAACAAAATATTATTTTATTCAATAAATATAGTTAAATTTTATGTTCATAAAAACTATTAGTCATATAAATTAATATTTAAATGAATTATTGTTTTCTATAAATTAGATATTTTAATTAATTAAAAATTTTATGTGTTATTGTGAAGTATTATAACTTATTTTGATTCAAAAAATAGTCTCCCTTTAAACCACTTAGACCTAAAATGTTGATATTTTTTTAAAACCACCCACTAGGGTGCTAAATGTGGGTTGATATTATTTTCATTCATCCAATATGTGTCAGATGATATTTATAATTACACTAAACCAAAACACCTATTTGAGAACCCAAAATATATATCTCTCATAATTTTTTTTCCAAATTCTATAATAGTATAGATTTTATTAATTATATTTTATTTTATTAAATAAATAAATATATATAGTTTTTTCTATTTATTTATATAATATATCTTTTATCAAATTACACATAAAATTTATATAATATTAAAATATATATTTAATTATTATCTCTAACATTACATCTAATATAATTTCTAAATTATTATTATAATTGTAATCATCATTATCTTTATATATATATATATATATTATAAAAATATATCTTATTAGTATTATTATTTAGGTTTAATTATATTATTATTGTTATTATTATATCATTGAATCAACCTATCTATCAATCTATACATCAATAAATATTATTTAACATAGATATAAAATTATGATTTTGAATGTAGTTGGAAGAATGTTTCTTTATCATCTTCGAATGGGAGCCTAATAGACTCCTATAAGAAAGTACTTCCAACATATTTATCCACCAGGTTAGAATTCTATGTGGGCCTCCTCTAAACTATTTCTACACCTCAACAAAATGGTAGAAATATTCCATAGTAATCCATGTCACATGAAACCTACAATGTTTTTCTATCGTGTCCTCAACATAATTTTCCTTCACCCAATTCCTCCTTAATCACATTGTATCCATATACAGAAAGTGGTACCCTTCACAATATAGAGACCTAGGTTCCATGGTCCAAGTAAAGAAATAATAACCAACAACCAAAAACACCTTTATAAAACAACAGATCATCCACTATTGGCCACTCATCATTACATCATCCCTTCATCTGGTCATCCCATCACCACCTCCACCGAGTACCAAATACAAACTATTTATTTCAGCATGTAAACATATTTTCAAATGAATTTTGATTCTTTTTATTCAATTATTTGAATTTTTTATGTCTAGAATCATATTTTCTCTCTTCTTTTTATATTTATATTTGTTTTCCTATACTTATTTTAACTTACACTTATGTGATATTTTCATATAAGGTTGTATCTTAAATGAGGCCCTATTTTACCTATACACGTGCTTTATATTCTATTTCTTACCCTTACATGAGTTCATCAAGGATGATTATGAATCCATTATATTGGGAAGTTTATATTTGAGTGAGTTTCTAGTTAACTTTTCATAATAAGTCTCTTCAAACTTACATAGGTCCTTTTTACCATTACATGAAATGTCGTGATGGTGCATTACCATTAAATGTAACACCCTAAAAATAAATTATATAAAAATAGTTTTTGATATCATTTATTAAACAAAACACCAAGAGTGTAAGGGAATATAATTTATTTAGAATTTAGAATTTATTTACTATTTTAAATTAAATCATTAATTTATAGCTTAAAAAGCACAGAAAACTGAGTTAACATATGTCAGAAAAAATAATGAGTTTCTTTTATGGATTTAATTACACAAGGAATACTTTTATCAAACAATAAAATATTATTAAAATATTATTATTTAATATAATAAGACATAACCTAGACATTATTTTAGAATTTAGTAATAATATTAACTAAATTATGAACATATATGGTTTAAAAAAATATATAATGAATTAATTGGTAAAAAATTAGTTATAAATGAATATAAGAGCCAACTGAATATAAATTGAATGTTTTTACAAAAACTATTTTTATGCACATGAAAAATAATTTATTTTAAACCATTAAATTAATTCAAATTAGTGAGTGAAATTATTGTAATATATAATATTTATTTTATAAAATATTTATTTTATTAATTAAAAATATTCTATAGGTATATGACAATAACAAACCCAATTTATCATATAAAATACAATAGTTTTATTATCAAACTTTTACTACCTTTAAGAGAGAACATATTTTAAATAATGTTTTTAGAATATTAGTAATTATAATATGTTAAAATAAAATTTATATTTTAAATAGAAACAAAAAAATAGTCTGGGTTATGTTTTGGTATTTTACTCTATGAATTTTCAATTTAATATTAACAGTGAAAAAAAATTAATTTTAGTTAAAAACTGCTTTTTATATAATTTTTTATATGGATAAAGGTTATTTTCAGTTGGTTTTAATGTTTATTTAGATTTATTTTTTATTACTTTGTCCAATTTTCCTCATTGTAATCAATTTCACAATGAAATTGGATATTATAAGATAACAAACTTTTGAATGTTTTAAAATTAAAAACATCCATTGTCATTTCGTCTCTATGATTAAATTCTAATGAATTTATACACATTATATTATTAAAATTTTGGAAAATGGATTCCATATTTTTAATAATAATAATTTCAAATTTCTAATAATGAAAAATAATTTTTTCAACGAAATTATTTTTGAAAGTAATTAAATTTAATTAGAATGATAAATGTGAAATTAAGCTAAGTTGTGGATGAAACCTTAAACATAAAGGCTAAAATGCCCCATAAACATGTCCAAAATCCATTTTATGGAAATATTTTGACCCTATGAAAACCTGGATAAAATTTTTATCATTATGGTTCAACTTTTAATTGTAATAACATGGGTGGAATTCTTTTTCCAAAATTTACAAGAGTGTCACTACTCATCCACAATAAAATGGCGTCATATCCTCTTGCTACCCCACACCACTAATACCACATTTTCTAGAACAATATATGACCTAATAGATACTAAATCTTTCACCCCACATCATAAAATCCTAAAATTTGGATCAAATACATCCATGGATTCCCATTGGTCAAAACTAAAATGAGTTACCGAAAAAGTGATAACATCATTCCTCAAACTCATTTCATTTATTTCTATTATATACTCCTGAAATTATCCTTATTAAATGAATATATAACAAAAACAGTATCCTAAATAAATGATAATTTATTTATAAGTCTTCTACCAACAATTACACACCCATCCATATACTAGTTACCAATCTCATTGTTTATGTGTACGACAAACTACCTCCTCCCATAAGGAAGATGCCCATTTTTTGCATTACCACCTTTCATGTCTATGAATTATAATGGAAAATAAGTTTATATAAAATATATATGTTACATATTATTTCCATATTATTTTACAATTATTTTATAACACATACCCTTACGCTTTCTATTTTTTGTAAATATGATAACATCATTTGTGGATGTGTGGATAACTGCCACCTAAAAGTGATGTTATTTCATCACACGATATATAGAATGTATATGATATGGTTTAAATTAAAAATATTGGACATACAAACACTTATATGGTATTAATTACATAATTATATTTCTTGTAAATCATTTTCATTATTGTCCTTTCACACACAAAAAAGTGTTAATGTCGGTCGACGACGTGTGGACTACCACCTCCTCAACATGATGTGATTCCCTTTGAAAAGAATAATTATTTATTAAAGATAGTATTATTAAATAACAAATTATTTATGATATAATGGTCATTCTATAATGATATAATGTTACTTACCATCTTTCCATAACAATCATTGAAAAATGGGAACATTACTCATATATATGTACATCATACAGTCTTCATGATTGTAATTTTGGTTCATTTTTTATAACCATATTTAATGGTTAGTTTTTAAATTATAATTTATATATAAATAAAATAATTATTTCAGTATTATTTTTTTTAAATGTTATATAATTTACCCTTTGAACATAGTTGACCTATAAAATATTTTTTCACACATAAACTAAATTTGGTCAAACATTCTGACGTAAACTTAATTGATTAATTAGTTTCATACAACATGAAAGTAAGTGAAGTAAAATATATTATAAAAAATAAAAAGTTTAATAAAAAATTATATAAATTAAGATATTTTTTATTTGCGAATATAATGACACAATAGACAAATCGAATGCATGATAAGGGAATTCCATCTCACTTTTTACATCCTTCAGATAAATTTCTTGTTAACCACTTAATTATTTTGAGGGGTGTAACTAAAACCCCTATAATTATTTTATATCATTAATAATTTTATCTTAGAGGTATTTTGAACATTATTTTAATGTTATTCTTTCAGAAGTCTTATCATTTAAAATGTTTCAATGTGGTATAGGATACATTGGAATGTTTAAAGATTATTTTTCTCCATAATAATTTAAAGGATATTTAAATGGTATTTAAATATGAGAAAATTATATAAACATTTATCAATAAAAACATTAATATTCCAAACATATGGTTACTTGTGACTTTTTTTAAGTATTAGTACACTTTTCCTCTCATTCGTTCTAAATTTTTTTAAGAAAATGTTTTAATAAAAATCGAGTTTATTTCCCTATTTAGTGAGAGGTTGTATATTCTGAAAAAAATCATGTTTTATTATAATATTTTACAAAATTATTTTAAAATTATAAAAATGATTTAGTAATAAAAAATTTACCCTTTTCTCTTTTTGATATTTTTTCTAAGGAATCATCTTTTCACATTCTCAGCAAGTAATTTTCTAACCATTTACCATGAATAATAAATGTTTATTTTTCTACATCTATAATATATTGATTTACCTTCATTCATTTCATTAAAGATATCTTTTCTTATTTAAAATGATATTTTTTAATGAAAATTTATTTAAAAGATATTTTAAATGATTTATTTTTCAGAGTACTTTTCCAAAAAATATGTTTTCCTTATGAATGTTTTTAGAATATAATTTTATAATATTTACATTTATCAATGAAAACCATTTATTTTACTCCACTTGTTAAATATTTTAACTCTACCATCCTTACTCTTCCTCTGTATGGTATATGAATTATTTGGCCAAGGATAGTGTTCACATTCAATTCCTTGATTTTTTTAGTCCCCTTGAAATAATCTATTCCTTATGATCAATTGAAAATTAATTTAGAAAAAGTATCCATATCATTTTTCATGGAAAGGATTATTTACTAAACCATATACCATTTTTTATATGGTGTTCACATTAAAATTTAATTTAATATATTGTGAAATATAGATAAATTTTAATATTCAATTAAATAAAAATAGTTGATAAGGAATGTTATTTTTTTCAATTATTCTATATGATTATTTCTTTTCATAGGTATTAAACAGGTTGGGAGTATTTAAGGAATGCTCTATGGGTGGGGAAAAGTAATATATTTCAACCTGATGAATTTTTGGTCTCATAGGATGAATCAGTTTGAGACAAACCCTTTAAAATTGTTTCCCTGTAGAAAATACTAGCATGCTACGATTTTAGTGATGATTAATTCAAGATCCATGATGCATCAATAGTCACATGAGATGGAGCATTTTTCCAAATCATTATAGTTTAATATATCTTCCCAATAGATCATAATATTAAATTTAACATATATCTGGGAAACATAAAATTCAATAATCTATCATTTCATCTATTCATTTGAGTTATCTTTCATCCATGATTTTGTTTCGATATATGTAGGGATATATTTAATTTCAGGTCACTAATTAAGTGAAATGGGTTTCAATTTACTACCTTTCCATATTGATTTTGAATTATCTAGCTAGTTTAATGCCACGTGTTTCTAGTTATTACCCTTATATAATGTTTATTCACTTCCTTCTCATTTTTTGGATTACATGATATGCTTTTTGAGTTATTTACCCTTCCATGTTTATTACTCTCATTGATTCATTATTTATTCTGTTATAATTCTACCTTACTGAGCTATTTAGATAACCCAAATTTTGTTTCTTTTTCATTGTAATCAAATATGTATACTAATAAATGAATTCAAATATACTCTAGATTGAATAAAGTTATCCACAAATTTATTTTTAAAAAATTACTTTGTAATTAGTGTACTCATTTGTAATAAAATACACATTTCTGTATCTAATATTACAAGACTACTAAACTGATCTATACTTTTGTGTTTAATTCCATATAATCATGAAAATGTAATGGTGTTAGACACCAGCTCCAGGCTTATTGGGTTTAGGTTTCATCTATTATTATCAAAATATTTTTAGTAGAAACCATGGGGACCAGATTAAGGAAAAAATATATTACAGAAAATATACTAAATGAATAATTTTAGGATAAGTATATACGAATGTACTAATGTTTGGGTGGGTTATATATTATGTGGTTTTCCTATAAATAAATCTTTTCCCAGAAACTAATTGTGGATTTTGTTCTGTAAATGATGTAACTAGAATTAACAACTCCAACAATGTGTGTCGAGATTGACTCAATATAATATGGTACATGAAAATAAGACATAAGGCCACCATGGTATGACAGTGCTAGGGGTATGCTTAGGATAATTCTCATTTTCATTTAAACCTGTTATGAAAGATTGTAATATATAATTAAAATTAAAAAACATGGTTAATACTAAGGTGTATTACATAGAAAATAATTTGTCATAATTTTGAACGATTATATGGTTTTTTAAATATGTTGGTTGGGGCTCAAAATGTTGTTTTTGGTTTTTGGAAATTTCATTCTCAATATGATAAAATATAAAAAAAAGGATGAGCCTATGTAGAAATAATTTTATAAAGTATTTATGTGTAGAGGTTGTATTGAAAATATTAAATAAAAGGATATATAGTGGTAAAATTTTATTAAGGATATCCATCATTATTATTTTGTAAATTATATTAATATGGTTTTAGAATAGGACAACTTGTATTTTTAGTGACAACCAATATATATTGACAAGGCATTAGGTATTCAACCATGACTAAATGATGATAAGGGTTTCATGGCAACCACTAACCTACGCAATGTCCATGTTGAAATGTAGTATTTTTCTTTAAACCATTTGACGAATAAATATTAATTATGAATGAGTAGTTTTTATTTTTTATATTTAGATATTAATTCATTAAACATATTTTATTTCGAAAATAGTAATAATAAAATGTTATTACTTTTCACTATTTTATGGACAATAAAATCTGTTAATTGTTTTTTAATGATTTGGAAATTAAAGTTAATTTTTTTATATCCATTTCATGTAGTAAAAGAGTAACTAGAATTTGATTGAAGCATAACCAAAATATAGAATTGTTCAAATGGAATTAAAAATAATCATTTAATTAAATTTACTAATATTCCTAGGTAGTAATTGAAATCTCAATATGAGGAAAAATATATTTAAAACAATATTTTCCTAGTACATTAATTATTATTGAACTAATGGTCTTCTAAATCATCGTAGATATATGGATTTGAGGCCCTCGACTTTATATTGATCAGTTGTGTTTTTTGTGATTATTGACCTCAATCTCTCATATAAATATTTATTCATTTCCTCTAAGTATGTTTCTATACTTTCAACTAATTATCTAATACATAGGGATCTAGCTATATGTTATTCCATACGAAATTTGTACTTCTCATTCTCTATTTTCTAGAGGATTTCTTACGAAACCTTATCATGATTTGGTATTTCAAACATAATAAATATCAAATATACTATTTCCAAGATTGATATCAAATTGAGTGGATGTAATTTAATTTAGGATACGAAAATGTAACACCCTGAAAATCTAATGTATGAATGTTATATTTGATTGTGTGTATGAAATTTAACACCAAGCTCATAAGGGAATATAATATCCATAGAATTTTAATATAATTGTTATTTTAAATAAATTAAATATAGGTCATAGTTTCTGATATATGTGAAACTGAGTTAGAATATTTCTCATGAAACAACGGGTTTCTTTGATGTCTTACATTAGATGAAAAACCAAATTCTACTAAAAAATAATATATTATTTAAATATTATTGTTTAATATAACAAGATATAATCTAGACATTAAATTAAATATTAATAATAAGATTAACTAACATATTAAATTATATGGTTTAAAAAAATAAATTTAATTAATTGGATTCAAATTAATTAGAAATGAATATAATAACCAATTGAATATAAATGGAATATTTTTTATAAAAACTCATTTTTATGCTCAGAAAGTTATTTATCCTAAAAACATAATTTAAATAAAAAATTTTAGTCAAATTAATATAATATATATATATATTATATTAAACAATTGTTTTGATATTCATACAATACATTTGATGGGAGAAAGATAAGAACAAACACAATTGGATGGATAAAATACTATATTTTTATTAAGAGTCTTCTATAATCTATTAATATAGAAATTATTTTAAATAATTTTTTTGAAACATTTATAAATAGTATATTCCAAATTAAAATTATTCTTTTAAATAGAAAAAAAAATTTATTTTAGGGTAAATTTTTGGTAATTTACTACAAACTTTTGTTTTTTAATAACTAATGAAAAATACTGAATTTTAATTCCAAACTTCTTTTTCATGTAATTTATTAATAATTTTAAAAAAATATTTATAATTTTTAAGAAGATAAATTAGATCAATTTTTATTATTTTTTCAATTTTCTCTCATTATAAACAATTTCACATTGACATTAGATATGAAATCATAGCAAAAATTTGAATGATTTAAATTTTAAACCCCACATTGTCATCCCATCTATGAGATTAAATTTATATTAATTTCTACCACTTATGTGATTTTAATTTAGTAAAATTTAATCCATATTTAAAATAATAATAATTTATAATGTATAATTTTTTCAAATTTCGTTTCTACCCAAAATATTAGTGAAAGTAATTAAAATTAACTACAACGATTAAAATGAGTTTAAAAATAATAAATGACATGACCTTAATGATAAGGGATAAAAAGACATATAATATTATAAAAAACCATTTGATCTCCATACATAATCCATGTCCTACCTTGCCTCGAATTTGTTCCATTATTATTTGCACCTTGAATGGTGAAAACATGGGTGGAATTAAATTACATAAATTTACATGTGTGGTGCTCCTCCTTCAATATAAAAAGGCATCCTCCCCTGCCACTTCCTCACACCAACAATGAAAATTTGGGTCAATGAATCTCCTTTCAAATATATCCCAAGAATCCCTCCACAAATCCGATAATCCAAACCTTGGTAATAAATACATCCATTAAATCCATTGGGTGCAAATGAAAAGGAGTTACCCAAAAAAGTGGTAACATCTTCCCTCAAGCTCTTTAGTTTAATTTATATTCTCCACTCCTTCACTTATAATTATCACATTATTATAATAAACACCAATATCATTATTATTCATAGATATTGTTATTATAATGGTTCAACATACACTTACAAAAACTTCTATCTAATAGGTCATGAACTTACCAATTATGTGTACGAAGAACATTGCCTCACAAAAGGAAGTAGTTCATTTTTTCTTTTACCACTTTTCATGGTTTATAATTATAATGGAAACTATATTTATATAGTATATATGTGATTATTATTTTGTATTTAAACTTTCTTAATTATTTTATAACACATGCCCTCATACTTTCCAATTTGTGTAAATACTATAACTTTATTTATGGATGTGGGGACTACCGCCTTCCATCCAATAGCCCGAAGGCCTTCAAATATTTAATATTATGATAAAGTCCCATTTTAAGGGAAGATGGGGAAACCCAAAAATACTTCTTGGAAATAGAAAAAATCACAAAAAATGGAAAAAAGATTAAAAATATAATGACAACATGAATATTGCCCAACTTAGAATTTGATCATGATAAAGAATTCCATCATTGCTAGACTATTTGGCAAGAAATTGTCTTCTGTCAAAGCACATGCACGATCTAATGGATGGTGTCATACCCTATCAAATTACCAAATACGAAAAGCTGGGAAAAGATGAATAGCCAACTCTGGATCCTCCTTTGGTGCTTGCTTTATGTAGTCATGTCAGGTTTCACAACCTTCCCACCTTCAGAAACACAACCAAACACACCAAGACATCCACCATATCACAATTTGAAAAATTCATCATTTGGTAGTCATCACTATAGACCATCCTTCCAACTTCAAGATGATAGAACTTCACAAACCCAAAAATCATTCTTTATTAACCATGCCTCCACCACTGAAGATATCATTGAACCCTGCCACGTCCCACTACCACTGGAGTGCCACAAGAAACCAGAAGATGATCCAAGGAGCGCAAAGATGGGTCTTCGTCACCGAGGACTAGATGACCCAACAACACACAGAAGAAGAATCTCCAATGAAGGGATCCGAGTTTCACTAAACCAAAAAATGCCTCTCTGGACATGGATCCTCTTAGAGCTAAACTACGGACTAACCCTCACCGGAATCTAGAGTAAGAAAACCACATACAGTAGGGAGAGACCATCAGGGAAGGATACCAGCATGCGATGTCGCAAATCGCACCCACAAAATAACCTAATTGAAAGACTACACACAACACTCAAACTTGGAAGAGCCACTGAACCACAGACGGAAAAATCCCCTCCCCACTCTGAGCCACTCTAGAGCCAACAATGACACACACTGAAAGATCCCGCCAAAGCCGCACCGAACCGCACCAGAGATAGCCCAAACATGTCGCACTCGAGACTTGTTTAAGCCTATGAACCACTACTGATCCAAGACACCGATTAACACAATAGAAATCTAGGACCATGTCATGCCGATGCTGTCGAGACTTGCCGTAGATGTCAAGACTCACCAAAGCCTCCGAGCCACTCCAGAACCAAGCCGCCGATTTGCACCGAAGGCAGCCCGATCCACACGGCACCGAAGCCGTCGAGACTCACTGAAGCCTCTGACCTATCCATCGAGGCATGTCGAAGATGATCCAAACTAGGACACTTTCAAAATGAGATCTAGGTGAAGTCGAAGTCCAGCCGTCGAGCCTCACCGGTGGAGGGAAGGAGAAGGAAACCTTGAAGAAAACCCTAAAAGTGGTGTGATTCGATCACATGATACATGAAATGTATAAAGTATGATTTTAATTGAAAATATGTGACATAAAAAACATATATATAAGATATTCAAGATATATATTCATTTCTAGAAATATAATATATATCATTTTCTTTATTACCCTTTCACACACTAGAAAGTCATAACATTGATGTGATTCTATTTACATCACAACAATTCTACATAAAAGTTTATATGATTAAATAACATGGTACTTATCATATAATTATAATTATGGATCATATAGTGTTACTTACTATCTTTTCATAGTGATCAATGAAAAATAAAAATGTTACTCACGGGTATGTATAGTCTACCATGTCCATAATTGTTACGTAGGTTCATTTTTCATAACCATATTAATAATATCATTTAAAGTTATAATTTATATATAAATATACTAATAATTTAATGATTATTAATCTATTGATGTTATATAATATACCCTATGGAAATATTTTACCTATAAAAGATGTTTTTGACATTGAAACTGAATTTGGTAAAAACACCCGATATAAACAAAATTGATTAAATGGTTCTATACAACATGTTAATAGGTAAAATTAATTTTAAGATAAAAATTAAAAAGGTTATAACCAAAGTAAATAATTAAAATATTTTTTCTATTATAGAATATAAATACACATGATACAAATCACACACATGGTAAGGGATCTATAACTCACTTTTTAAATCTTTGAGCTAAATTTAATGATCACCGCTTAATTCTTTCATGGGTTATACCCACATCCTCATTTTATTTTTTATATAATTAATCATTTTACCTTAATGGTATTTATAAATTTCATTTAATGTTATTAATTTATTTGTATTTTGAATTAAAATGTTTCAAATTGTTATTGGGTCATTTTAAATAATTAATGATTACTTTCCAAAAGAGTAATTTTAATAGTCATTCAATGGTATTTCCATTCAAGGAAATTATATGAAACTTTTAAGATTAAAATTTTAATATTCCTCTCATATCATAATTCATGACCTTTTTTATGTATTAGATCCATTATTATACTCTTTGGTACTCAAATTTATTTATAAAATATTTTCAGAAACCCCAACTACATTTCCCTCTTTTGTAAGCGAATATTTTTTATTAAAAAAATAATATTTTAAAAAAATGATTCCAAAAAGGTTTTTTTCATTCTAAAAATAATTTATTAAAGTTATTTTTATACCTTTTTTCTTTTACCATTATTTTTAAATGAATAATCTTGTCACTTTCAAAGTAAGTAATGTTTCTATCCTTTTACCATTGAAAAGGAATATTATTTTGTCCTAGGTCAATTTGTATGTATTTACTAAGCATCATATCATTTAATCATCCATTACATGTTTAAAAGGTATATTTTAAAAGAAAATATTTTCAAAAGTGATATTTGAAGGAAAAATATTTCAAAATTTCTTCCAAAACAGAAAAATAATTTACTCAAAAATGATTTTATAAAAAATATTTATAAAATTAACATTCATCAATAATAATATCCATTTATTTTACTCCACTTTGAAAAATTTTATTGATCTCATCCTTACACTTTCTTTGGATTGTCTATGATTTATTTGGTGAAGGACAATATTCACATTCATTTTCTTGGTTCCTTTTATTCCCCTTGAAATATTCATTTTCATATGACCATTTGAGATTTAATTTTCCAACAGTATCCATAAAAGTTTTCATGGATATGATTATTTTCTAAACCATATTCCATTTTCAATATGGTGTTCACTTTGAATTTTATTTAATTATTTGAGAAATTATTGATAAACCATTATCTTATATTCAATTAGGATATTAGTTATGGAATTTTATTATACTAAGATTATTAAGTATGAGGATTCTTTGGAAATTTATGATATGGTTTGGGGACCATTTAATGAAATTATTACAGATTTGGACTGATTATGGATATTCCATCGATGCATCAATAGTCTCATGGGATGAATCAGTTGGTGAAAACACTTTGGATTTATTTCCAAGTATAATTGACCGGTATGATACATGTTTGGGACCGGTTAATGCAAGCCTCTCAATGCAACAGTTGTCTCATGATACGAATCATCTTTCCAAATAAAAGTAGTATTTTAATTCTTGAGATTAGATCATGGCAAAAAGGATACCACGTACCTAATAAACATAGTGTAAAATAATCTAGCTTTTTTATCACTCATTATAGTTTTATTCATCTATTATATTTTTCATTGAAATATCTATGGATACATTTCATTAATTAAATAAAATGTTATTGTGTTTCCTCACATTCCATAGTGATTATTCCTTATCTAGTTATTTGAATTTCATGTGATTCTAGTTATTACCTTACCATATTGTTTATTCACTACCTTATTCATTTCATGATTTCATGGTATGTGTGTTTAGTAATTTACCATTCTATAATTATTAATCTCATCGATTTATTGTTTATCGTATTATAATTTACCCTTATTGAGCATTTGAGATCACCATTAATTGGTTTCCTTTCCCCATGATTCTAAAAAGTATAATAAGAATGATATTAAAGGATACACTATATAAATAATGTGATCCTATAATATATTTAGATAAAAATTGTGTTGTAATTGGTTTATTCATTTTGTAACCAAAACTCATGCATGCATACTATTTACTATTGATACTAAATTGATTGTTCTTTGGGGATTTGATTCATTATAATTATGTAAATGTAATATTTGTTAACACCAATGCTAGAATTTTTGTGGTCGTATTTCTATATTACCTTTCCATATTATAAAATACATAGAGGTCCCCTAACCATTATTCAACACATCATTTTCCATAGCATCATAAATTATTTATCTTTATATAAAATTCAACTCATCCAGATAATCCTTGATGTAGTATTGGGATAAACCTTACGTAGCCAGGATTTTCCCAGAGTACCTTGATATAGAATTTAGTTTACCATGTTTTTGTATATTTTTTCTTAACATTACACATCAATTTAAATTATCCTTTATATATGGTTGTTCATCTATATTTTATTGCGTTCTATGGTGTTTGGGTTCATTCATATTCAACACTTAATTTCTCTTTTCATACTAAGTCATTATAGAATACTTGACCCTCATGGGTCTATCCTCTTATATTTATACATATTAGTGTGAATTCATTAGTTCACATGTTTAAATATGTTTTATGTTCAAATTATAAAGAGAGATATTGTGAAAATGGATTTTGACCAGAGTTAGAGGCATTATTCCATGACAGATGTGTTGTTGCCCTTATCATTGTATATCTGATCCCTTCATATCACTATGATTCAATGGATACCTATTTCTTCTAACAGTGAGGCTTCTAATTTGTCTTTCATTTTTTATTCCTCCCAAACAACCCAAAGAATCCCATGTGCGGTAGTTAGATGGTAAATTGGACTAATGACTTATATTTCACTTCTTTCTATTCTATGATATTTATATTGTGGAATTTTTTTATTCTTATTGTCTTGATTATATGTTCAATCACATTCCATGTATATTTTTTTTAAGAATTATAAAATTCATGATATGGTGGTGTTCTTTCCTTGGAGTAGGGACAATCTGGATCGAACCACGTTAAATTCCTGTATTCTATTCATTATTTAAATATTTAATTCATTCATCATTTTTCATGTTTTCTTCATTTTCATCATTAGTTTTTCCTCATATCTAAATCCAATTATGGTGTGTAATATTATACTCTATGTATGATATTAATAATTTGATAGATTAATAAAAATTTTGGTTCCCATAAATAGTATGTATTATTGATCATATTTTAATATCTTCTAATACAGTCAAGATTGCTAAATTCAATGGTAAAAGTGAATTTATTTTGAGAATAATAGATATAAAATTTTTTATAGTATATCAATGGCTACATGATTTTATTATTAGAAAAAATAATCACCGTCTAATCTTTTACATTTAAAGATAGACTATTACCACAAAATTAGATAAACCTCCAGACAACTTGATAAAATCTAATATCTATTTAATATTTTCCATGGATGGAACATTCATGTGTTGGTATTTTTATGAAACCATTATAACTAGTTTATTGTCTAATTTAGAAATAATATATTTTAAAACATCATCAATATATCATCTATAAATGAAAAATAATATTAATACTTCACGATGTGTCGCAGAACTCTCATTTAGATCCATATTAATAACATTAATAAAATATTATTAAATAAATAAATTATGATTTGAAAATTTGAGGCTGAAGACCATGTAATTTTTTATTTTATATAATTTTACATTTCATATGAACTCATTTTAGATGATGATATTCGTGGTAGTGACTCTATAGATATAGAGGAAGTCAATTTTTTCTTACCATATCATTATTTTCATAGAAAGGCTAAGGTCTAATCTAAATTTAAGTGTTTTAGTGTTAGTGGTCATTATAATTTTTATGGGAAGAAGTGATGTAATAATAAGATTTTGGTATGAACCATATATATTATAAGGTCTCTTAGTCAAAATACAGACTCAGATAGTTGACCTAATATCATTATAGTAAATAATGGAATATGATTCTGAAATTCCATAAGTTAATGTTAGGTGATACTTCTAAATATTTTAGTGATCATTCACTTTTTACCAAACATGAATATGATAATTCTTATGTTTTGATAGTTCCTCATGAAACATTTTATAATGTGTGGATTTTTTAATTAGTTTTTACATTTCACATGTACCTTGGTAAGGACTCGTTTCCTATGTTTATTGAAGAAGATTAGGGTGTTGTTGTTGTAGGAAACAAGAAGATACTATTTGTCACGAGTATAGGTTGTGTTATGATAGAACCCATTGACCATTCTCATGTAACCATATAGGATGTATGATGGGTGATACATTTTCATATAAATTATATTTTATTATGTTTCTTAGAGCGTAATATGATTACCGTTAAATCAATATTTGGTTTCCTCAAAATATCAAATAGTTATCATATGGTTCTTAATGTTTCCATAGTTAATGGGTAAAATTTATTCAATTGTAAGATACGTGTGAAGTAGTTTGGAAGCAATTATATCACATGTAGTTGTGAAATAAAGTTATTTCATAGAATACAAATACATGTGAGTGTAAAAGGATTAAATTTACTACGTATGAAGTTTTTTTTTACCCGTGTTTCGCCAAGTAACTTTCCCTTTTGTGATGATTATAACCAAATAAGACAAAAATGGTCATTTTTTATAGATTGAGACTAAAAACAAGTTTCCAAATTGACTATGCGCTCTCTATTTTGTGAGGAAATTAAATGATAACCTCCCCTGGTTTAAGATACCCTTTTTTTATCTTTTTTATAGGATTTTTATAGGAAATTATAGATTTATATACTACGAAATAAAATCAATGCCTTTGAGTTGTTTAAAACATGGAAATACTCTATGGAAAATAATTTTAGGAAGAAATTAAAGGCACTGAGAACTAATAATGGACTTGAATACCTATCTAGAAAATTTTATAAATTTTATAAGTTTGGGGAAATTTTAATACATTGAATAATTATTCAAGAACCATAAAAGAAAATTTTATTTGAATTAATATACCATAACTTTTTTGATTGAGTTTGTATCATTATTTCATGTTCATTCTTTTCCAAGTATTTTTTGGGTGGAGTCTTCCTTTATGTAATACTATTTGATAAATATTTGTCCCACATCTTCTAATGTTTTAAATAAAATAGTGGGGTTTTTATAATCCACTCATTAAATTATGGATATCATAGAGTGTTTTGATGAATTTATACGTATAATTTTATGAATGATGATTTTGATCATAGGCCTATTAAATTTGTCTAAATAGGATGTATTGGGGGGTTAAATGGTATATACATTGATCATACAAACTGGGTTTTTACAATTATTTTTTTAGTTCCAATTAGGTATTCCTATATTATTTTCCCCCTAAAGTTTATATTTTCACTAATGATGAGTCTATTTTTGAGAATACATAAAATATTTCTCAAAAAAATTCATAATTTTGTATTGAATCTTTTAACGCAACAGATGTTGAATCTCTTGAAGGTTTTATAGATTATCAACTCCCCAAGGATATAGAGAGGAGAGTGATTAAACTTCCTTCTTTATATAAAAATTCTTATATAGTTTCATTTTTCCTTATCATTTCCTAGGATATTAATTGTAAGAATCATCAAACATTCAGTTAGTTAATTAATGATAGAAACTCTAAGCATTGTATTACTATAATAGAAGTTGATCTTTTCACTAATGATGAGTCTCTTTTTTAGACTACATAAAATATTACTCAAAAAAATTCATAATTTTGTATTGAATCTTTTAACGCAGCAGATGTTGAATCTCTTGAAGGTTTTATAGATTATCAACTCCCCAAGTATAGAGAGAGGAGAGTGATTAGACTTCCTTATATATATAAAAATTATTATATAGTTTCATTTTTCCATAATATTTCCTAGGATATTAATTGTAAGAATAATCAAAAATTCAATTAGTTAATAAATGATTGAAACTATAAGAATTGTATTACTATAATAGAAGTTGATATAGAGTCCATATAAAAGAATCAAATAAGTTCTATACTCAATAAACAACCTATTTCCAAGGGGATTGGTTGTGAATAGATCTATAAAATAAAAAAATATAACCATGAAGGGAATAAGGTCAATTAAAAATCTAGACTTGTGGCTAATGGACTCCTTCAAAGAGTGGGAGTGAACTATTATGCAATATTTTCTTATGTATTAAAAAATTATTCAATAAAAAATTTACTTCATTTTTCTACATATACTTGTATCTACATTGAAAATATTGATGTTAAAACTTCATAATTTCATGGTGATTTAGATTTTAAATAATATGTGAATCCTTATACTAGTTTTGAACATTAATTTATAACGAACTATGTTTGTATTCTTAATAAATCATTTATAGATTAAAAAAAATTTCAGAAAAAGATAAAAACAGTTTTATCCATTCATGTCACCAAATGGTTTTAATAAGAGTCAGTTTAACTAATTTTCTTTTTAAATCAATTAAATATTACATGATTTACTAAAATCATGATGTTTAAAATTTTTTATCATAATTAGTAATATGAAATTAATCACTAATGTAAAAATATGTAAATAAATTAAACTTTTGAAATGAAATATTTGGGTTGTGATGAGTAGAATATAGGTATGGAAATTATTATAGTCACAAAGAATAGGTCACATTATCGATTTCAGTATTCCTATTTGTTTAAAGTTCTTAATAAATTCTTATTTAACACATTCAAACCTTTTAGTGTTCCCTTTACTGAGAGTTTAAAATTTTTATCCCAGTCTTCTAGCACTAATTTTAATATTTAATATATGTGTAAAATCCCATATATTAATTTTAGGGGTAAAATTATGTGTCCTCTGATTTTTACCTGTATGGATGTAGACTTATTTGTTTTTACATTAAGCTGGTTTATGGAAAACCCATGGAAGCCACATTTCCATGTGTTTGAGTGAAATTGAGGGACTTCTCTTCCACATAATCTATTAAAAATTTTAAGGATATGAATGAAAATTTTAGAAACATAATGACTGGTGATGTTGATTTATACTATACAAAAGAATTTAATATATTAAAATCACTAGCTAGATTATTTTCACTACATGTGGAAGACTTATATCTTAAAAATATAAAATGAAATTAATTTGGGACTTCTCAACCACTAAGTATTAGTAAATTTCATTGAAAATGGCTATAAAGTAATAAATATTTCTTAATTTATAGATTATTGAACATAGATTATGTAATTTTATTATTATTTTTCTTTGTGATTCATAATCTTCCTTGAATTTTTCCAAAAACCTAGTTTGTCCTTGATGACTCAAGAAAGTAGATATTAGGGTACATTTTTTTATAGAGGTTATGAAGAAGTAGATAATTTTTTTAAATAAGTCACACACCAATGAAAACCCAACATATAGTTTGACCACGGTTGTCGATTTGATTAAGTTAAATCATTGATTATATATTATGGGCATGGTTCCACATGAATAACATTTAGATTCATGATCAAAGTCCTATTATTTGTTTTAAATTATTAATAAATTGGGGATATTTGATGATTTATGAATATAATTTTTTTTTCTAATTTATCTAATTTATTTTTAGTTTAGTTTTTGAATTTATCAAACTTACAGCCTTATTAAATTTTACTGATATTTTTGTTAACATTTTTTATTCTACTTATTTTATTTTACCCTCACATGATCATTAATTATTAGAAATTACCTTTACTTTAGGCCATTTTTTACCCTTATGTGATCGATATATTTATTGGTTTACCCTTACAATTGGTCCTTGAAGACCCTTATGAGGCCTTTGATTTTAGAGGTTTACCTTTCTATTAGTTTTCATCTAACATTTATGAGAATTTTTATAACCCTTACAAAGGATCTTATTAAATTTATGTGTGGTGATTTGAAGGAACAGGAATTTTAGTTTTCCTACATGATCCATATATAGAGGTCCTCTGACATTTACATAGTTTTTTATTTATCCTTACATTGTTTCTTCAATTTAATTAAGCAACGTCTTCTTCAGCTAGATAACCATTACTGCAGTGGTGGGATAACCTTAATGTTGAAAGGGTTTGTCTAGATCACCTTCATGTAGATTTTGTTTTAACCACATTTGGTGTAGTTTCAATTACAATTATAAATTTATTTATATTAAACTTTGTATGGGATTTTACAGTTCTATTTCACTGGGTTTTCATGTTTTTTGGAATCATTCATTTTCAACCATCCCTTTCAATTTTATTTTCCATCCATTGTAATATATTCATATTCTCATGGGTAGGTAATCCAAGTATTTTTTATATTTTAGTTGATTTATTCATGATAATACTTTTAGATATTCAAATTTATTCTAAGGAAAGGGAGAGAGAGAGCATGTGTGAGAATATTTCAACTGGATCTTGAGGAGTCGTTCTTTATCTAACACACTTCTACCCTTTCCATTAAAGATTAGAGCTCTCCCTATGATATGATTTTATAGCGGCTGGTTTATGTTGATTTAAAGGTTCCCTTTTACTCATTAATTATTGATTCTACTTGAATAACCTAATTAATACCATGTGTGGAAGGTAGTTTTTAAATCTCACTAATTCATAATATTTCATTTCTTAGTATTTTTTGGGATTTCCATTTTTGTGGTTTTATTATTCTTACTAGATTTTCAGCATTTCATTTCTATTTTCTTGTATATTTTATGAGAATTAATAATGGTGGGATAGTTGGGTGTTCTTTCTAGAGAGTAGGAAGAAACTGCTTTGGAAAAAATTAAATTAGTGGGTTCTTCTCTTACTTTACTTATTTCTTCACTTGTCTTGGTCTCCTCTTTTCTTCATTTCTTCTCCCCTTTTTTCAAATCCCATTATGGCCTAGTAGATCACATTGTATGTGTTATATTGGGAGTTTAATAGAATCAAATCTATATGCATTCCCCTCAAAGTGAACAACATTTCCTCCTGAGTAATATGAATATCATGAACAGAAACCATCCACCTTTAACAACAAGTAGAAAATAATTATTACCACCAATAGATCTCTTACTACCCAAACCATATAATACACTTGTATCCTTCCACAACCCACAATAGTCGAACAGTTTTCCATTTATCACCTCAAATAGTCCATCTGTCATTAAGACACTAGTCCATGAAAAATTCATCATGGATTCCTTCCAAAGGATGTAATTGGGTAAGTCTTGTGTTCATCCTTAGTAATGGAAAATTATTCTAAAATTATTTATTAAAATGATTTTTTTGGTTTTATTGACTAGTGTGGAAAATGTATAGATAGATTTTAGTTGATGATGGTCACATATAGTTATCAATGGGCATATAATTATTTATTAGTGTATGATCAATAATGGTGATATGAGATGGTTTTTTTGTCTACATACATATACAAGATTGTATTACTATGTATTCAAGGAAAAATCATGTTTAGTAGATGATTTTTCAAAGGTGACAATATGATGGTCATGCGAAACACTTTAGACAAGCTTATTTAGGGATAATATTTAAACCATGTAATTTCATAATATATAATCATTTAATTATTTCAGGGTATAACCCAATGGCCATCTAGGACATATGTCAACAAAAATATTTTTAATATTAGAGATCTAAAAAATCATCACATAAGTGTATAAATCATTTATATAAAATATTACCAATATCTCCAAAAAAATCTCTACAAATAGAAATCCTTAAAAAAAAATTAACATCTGTCCCAAACCAATCCCAACATTATATATCATTGAACACAAAAAAACTACTAATGGATTTCATAGTATAAGGAAAAACATCATATAAAGGGATCTTTAACCACTTAATTGAGGATCATGTGTAGAAAATACTAACGATATAAAAATAGAGTTCATACCTCCATGAGTTAGTTTTTTAAATAATTTTTCAACAATAAGAATAGGTATGGAATAATTGATTTAATGAAATAACTAAATAGACTGGGGGTATCATAAAATTTCAAATATTATATAATTAAAAGGGATTGTTATTCCACATTACCATATAATCTATGTGATATCTCGTGGACTGAACATACAAATATTAGTGACATTATGAAAAGAACATCAGGTGGTAGTTCAATAATGTTTTTTCACTAAAATAACATAAAATTATTGGGGAAAACACATTAACCAACTAATGATGTTTTTTATCAAATAATAACATATTAGGATCATCTCTCAAAATCCAAATTAATGGTATCAAATTGTCTTTTCAACAATATTTTCACCTTATAAAGGAAAACAATAGTATAAAACCTTGTTCACTGGGATGATATGTAGAAAAACCCATCATCAACATCATCACATTAAATGATAAAACCAACCATATCCACCCATACAGTCAAGTGGATATGTTAAAATTGTTGAATAATAATCTAGAATTGTTAAAAATATTATCTATATCATTATGATTTATAGGAGAACTATTAGATAAATAAAACCACATATAAGGCCTCACATAAACCACATTATCTGCCTATAGTTTAGAATATAAGAATCTGAAGTCTCGTATAATCAAACTATCACATCAAACAAAAATATAAATCTCAAAGGAATTTAATTTTAATTCCTACTCCAATCGAACACACTGTATTTTTTCATTACTAATTAACCCTGATAAAACAATCAAGACATTATATAAAATTAAATAATGAATAATAACAATTTTCTTTTGATATATATTTCTTAATTAGTCACAATAAGATCTCATCATAGATTGTCATCACTACCAATTACCACTATATAATGCTAAAAAATCTCCTTATGTAAATTGTTATTTTAGAAAAAAAAATTCTATAAAATCAGAAAATAACCGAAATAGAGATATTTTTATATTATAAATAGGGGAAAATAAAATGGTAATATGAGAATATGCCATCCCCTTATCATTTTCATTTTGGAGTCCTGATAATGACCAAGATCAGTCGTTGAGTAATTCATATTATAATTTTATATATTTTTTAATTATTCGAAGTGATTTAATTATGTTTTGGAATAATATAGATATTAGTAAAGGGTGATGGAAGGAATAAATTAATATATGGGTTTCTTGGATTTGGTATCTCTTATTTGTAAACCACAAGAACATCAGTGGATCACGCTGAAAATATGATGGGTTGGGATTTAAAACTAATATGTTTTGATATCCAATGGAAGCAATGTGGTAAACAATATAAGATTATATAGGTAGAAAATATTTATTTTATTAGAACAAAATCTATTAAAAGTCCACCATATTTTCTATAATGTATCTAACCACAATTTAGTTAGCTAATCGTGTTTTTTGGTTTCTATTTCAATGAAAATATCACTTCTCTTTATTATTTTATGGGAATGAAATCATGGAAATGTACAAAATCCATTTATATTCTTCTCCTATAATTAACTCATAAAATATAACTTCGTAAAGGATTTATAATCCCTAAATGATATTAAAAATTATTGATAAAGGATAAGATAATACATATTATTTTATATGAATTTGATTCTTTTTTTCTATTGTTCATCATGGAAAATAATCATTTAGTGGATTTTTAAGTATTCATGATATTATATCAACATTCTAGTGTTTAGGGTATCATTCATCATGTATTATATTGTATATTATAATGAAAAGTATATCAGAACACATATTTCAAGTTAATTTATGTTTTATTTTATGTTTATATTTGTTGGGAATGTTAAATCAAAAATAGGATACTAAAATGATTTTCTAAGTAGTTTATAAATGAAGAGATCTGAATATATGAGATATTATGTCTTCCATGGTGATTAAACCAAGATAAAATAAAGTAATAACATTTTTTAAATCTTGATACCCAATGACTATTTTTATTAAATTGAGAAAACATATATATTAACACATAATTGAAATAAATGGGTAAATGCGTGAGAATTATGAGATAAACTACATGTATTTTAGATCAAGGTTATTCTCAAGGTATTAAGTGGAATTAATTCCATATTTGGATGCACATTTTTAATGATTTATGTTATTATTTAATTAAATACGTATTATTAATATATTTAATTAGTTACATATTTTTTATCTCTATGTTATAATGGTTAGATAATTCTCTACGGGTTATGTTTGTTCACAAAAATTCAAGAGATTTTATGAGTTCTATTATAAAAGAGATAGGGTAATTCCATAAGCTATGTTATTCCAAGAACTAAGATTGATTCCATGGAATATTTTATGATATAAATGGGATTTATATTTGTATTCTATATATTTTTTTGTACATCAAATTTTCCATTATCTATGTAACACAATGGAAATTGGTAAGTTATATAATAATTATTACCATTCATAATATCTAAAATTTTCTAATAAGGGTTGGGCTGAGTTATTGGGTGTTATGGTAAGACCATAATAGATACATATGTTTTTTTATAATTTAATTAAAATAATAATTTACATATGGAATCTCCCTTTCATATTTTCATATTCCTTATTTCATGGGATCTATTTATGGAGGATTAGTTCTGTCATATACTTTTTTAGGCTCACACCCTGTATTGTTAAATATTTAATTTGTAAAATTTTAATTTACTATTACGTGTATAAGGGATAATTCATATATTATATGGATTAATTTGAGAAACCAGAAGGTGATACGAAGATAGAATTTAGGGGAGAGACTCCATATTATTTTTAAAGAGTTAGTGCCTTTGTTTTTTTTAATATTATATTTTTTTTAATATGGAAAATAAGTGGGTTACAAGGTATTTTATTTATATATAATTGTATGGCATGGAAAGAAAAAAATAGATATTAATTAGTAATGTTGGTATAATTTAATTTTCCACTTTCTTTCACTCTTTAGTGTATTTTTAGTTTCAATATATGAAATCATTTTATCTATGGTAAAATATTTACCCATAAGTTCATTAAATAATTAGATGATAGTCACCACCAGTTGGTCACAATGGAGAATGTTGGATGAAATGAGATACTCAACCTCAATGTCATGATTAATTTACGATGATATGATAAAAAATAATATCTGAGAAATTTTCAAATTTTAATTGAACTTTAAAAATTATAATATTGACAAAAATGAAATTGGGTGATCAAATCATGAATTATATGTTTAATTTATGTTTAACCAATAAATGTTTTATAGAATTTCATGATTTTAGTAATTCATGTTATGACTTATTAGGTTTTTTAAATTATTTTTTTATTTATTTTAATGTTGTTTTATTCTTCATCTGTTTCAGGAAATAAAATTACTCTTTACAATGAAATTAATCATAAAGATTTACTGAATCATACTATTTATATAAAATAATTTCATGAGAATTATTTTAGGTGATTGTGAATATGATAGAATCAGTATAAATATATTACATCACTTCATTTGTTATTTTAAATTTTTTATGTGTATTCATGGTAAATATTTACAATATATTTATAGATATTTAATTCCTTGTGTGTAGTGTGATATGAATTTTTTTGAGTAATAATTTGGAGTAGAAGAGTTTATTTTTAGATATGTCGATTATTTGGATGCTTATTTTGATTTAAAGATGATATTTCATTATTATTTCTCAAATCATTGATAATTTATAATTAAGTTTCCTATGTTAAAAATTATAGAGAATTATGTGTCTGAAGTTGATCATTCTCCTCCTATGGAGTCTCTTAACCCTCCAATTGAAGCAACTATCATGGAGAATCAACCCAGGGTGATATAAGATGTGGATAATGGGTATTTTTATGTGAAATTTAGAAGAAATTATATCACCCATGATTTTTTGGTGAAATGTCTTTTGAACCGTAGTGGTAATATGGGATTCTAGATTATTGAATAGTTTATTCATAGGATTAGTAGGATAAATGAGTTGAATAAAACTTTTAATGATTGATTTGTATTGTTGTAGAAATTTATGAAATAAAGAACAATAGGATGTTAAATGGGATATCTTTATACTGGCTAAGGTGACTATGGGGTTTTTCTTGGGAATTTTTTAGACCCTTTTGTATGAATATTTTTAACCATCTAATATTTGGATAGATAAATAATTGATATTTATGATGATAAATAATGTTGTGATGATGTTGAGTGAATATATAGAGATTTTAGGATAATTTCTTATGTTTTTACTATCCTTGGGTTGTTATTATTACATGAAATCTCTAGGGTTTGATATTTTATTTTTCCCATCACTATAAACCTCTGAAAAGGATTTTTACTGTTACATATAAAATGCTAATGAATAAAGAAATATCTATAATTAAGAATTATTTTAATGATTAAGGGTTGGTGTAATTTTTATCGTATAATTTTATGGAAATGTATCCCCAAGTGATCAAAAGATGTGGTTCTAGAGTTAGGTTTTGGTGAGGAATGACCACGAATTCATATTAAGATATTTATATCCTTAGATATTAATAAATGAATTAATTAGATTGATATTATTATGACTGTGACTTTTTTACTAGAGAAAGATTTATAAACAAGACAAATAAGTGTTTTTCTTATGGACGAATAATTCATCATAATAGATTTTTATAGAAGGGGACATCATAAAGAGGGGGATAAGATTCCACCAGAACAACGATATCATATACATGGTAAAGAGGATTCCAACAAAGTGTTAGTCATATCAAATTGGGAGGATTTTGGATATAGTGAACTTGGTCCATATAGATATCCTCATAATTTACTTTTTCTTCATTCTACTCATGTAACTCCATGATTTTTCCGATTCATTGTAATTTTATCTTTTGGAGTTGAAAAATATAGATAGTGGTAATGGAATCTCAAAGGTGAAATGATATATTGTAGTGAATACATCTCAATCTTGTTCACTAATTGTTATTAGTGCATTAAATTATATAATTGCTTCTCACCTAATATGTGATCTAGGAATATATGTGAAATTATTACCTAGTGTTTTTATTATTGAAACTCCTCTAGAAAATAAACTATAAAAAATTGTAGATGTAAAACATATACCATTATTTTGGGTGACTAGGAATGAATCAAAAATTTATAATATATGGCATCATGGTTGTTAATAAAGTCATGTATACATAGTTATTTATTTTATTATGAGAATTTGTTAAATACTATTTATGATTGGTGATATTTTCTTCTCTTATGGTCACATCTTACACTTTTACATGTTAATTAGATTTAAATTCAAGTCATCTAGGAGTTGATAACCCAACTAAGACCAATACATATGATATTAACATGAATAAATTATTTCATTATATGGTTTATCTATGTCCTATAAATCTAAAATATAAATTCCAATAATACATACTTATGTGCATAAAAATAAAAAAATAACATAATAACCAAAATTTAGAATCATATCTGATATTAGTACACATTAAATTTGGCCATTTATAGAAAAAATCTCAAAAATACACATCCTAAATAAAATTGTAAATATTGAATAATATTATTATACTAAATATAATTGAATTTGTGGTATATAAAAAATTTAAAAAATATCAATAATTATAAATAAAAAACCATTAACATCCTATAAAAGAAATTAATTTATTTTTGGTAAAATAGCACAATAATATTTATTCTCATCAATAGGAGTCTCAAAACCCAATAAAATAAAATAATAAATGAAAATATATTCATTGGAATATATGTTCAAACATGGGGTGCGATAATTCTTAGAAGATATCTCTATGAAACTCATATCCTCGTTTTTGGTGATGTACCATGGTATAAAAGAATAATAATTACAATATGTATAATAAATTATAATCACTAGTAATCAATATACGATCATTAATAATGTAATATAGATCATGTGTAAAAACCAAAGGTATTTGAAGGATGGGTTTGTTATCAATTTGGATTTTTTGGTAGTGTTCGGATAGATATTAATGAAATCTTAAGGAATCATGATTTTTTTGATACATCGTTTATATATTATAATATTATCTAAAAGGATGGGGGATTCCATGATGTGGTGATACTAACAACATTTTTTATATTATTTGAGAGTTATAAAAAATGGGACAACCCAAGGCTAAAACATTGATGCATCTAGCTACCTGGAGTGTGGAAACCATAACTTTTACTGGCTTGGCCATGACAATAGAGGAAAATAGATACTAGAGTAATATTTTCTGATATAAAGAACAATTTAATAGTGTGTTACTATAGAGTTGACTGATTTTTGGTGGTATCGCCAGTAAGGGGGTCATAGGATGGTGATATACTATGATAGGACAGTGGGAGTAAATGGCTCATTGAGGGTATTAAAGGGGAGTTCTTCGGATCCTAGATGCTAATATTCATATCCATCCATAGGTTAAATCATCATGTATCTCAATAAATCCAATTATACAAAACCTATAACCAAACATAACCTCTCTATATCAAATGTGGGGGACCAATCCTTATTGGTGGGTGTATAAATCATTGAATATGTACTAACTTAAGTTGGAGGATTGTTCCTTTCCTAATCTCTTAGAAGGGGGATTTCCAACTTCATAGAGAGTGGACCATACCCAATGTTTATTTGGAGGAGTATGGACCCTATATATTCATAGGAAATGGGGGACCACACCCACACACCAATGCTATTTTTGGGGTAGTACCAACCCCAAGATAATATATATATATATCATTCATGAACCATGTGATTGGCTAGCTGATAAGGAAGAGAACAACCCTATTACACTTCCATATGCCACATTCCAAACATTGAATATTAGGACACCAACACATTCGTCATGTAAAAACACTCTGAATGGAATACACAATGTATAAATAAAATTTTGAACAATTTGATATGGTTATATGGTTGTTTGGTAGGAATTTCATGTATTTCCCTTAGGTTGCATAGCACATGACCTCTAATATGAATCATGGTCTTGTATTGCTTCCCCATGTGGAATTAAAGGACCAATATACATGGTCTATGGGGTTGAACACATCTTGTTGAGCCATGGGTGGTACCCATTTTGTACCACAATCTCTAAAGACATAAGAATGCCTGATACATGATGTGTGATTCTAACCCACACAATGTGTCGAGATAATAACCTCTAGAGTGTGTACATTGTGTAGATTACATTAAATTTTCAAAGGGTTTACGATGTATAGTTTGATCACAAGGTGTGTGATATTTGACTAGACCAAATCCCTAGTCATGGTAACACCCACAGTACACAACATTTATTCTTCTGAACTACACATCGTGTATTCATGAATTATATAGAAACTCTATTCTTTTTCAGAACAGTCACTCTGATTTTCAAAAAATACCTTTCATCTCACTGAAACACTCTATAACTAGGTTGATTATGTTAGTTTTGTTTCAGAAAGTCAGTTCCCAACCGGTACTCATTAGAATTGAGAATTTCTATCAAATATCATCATTGTCACACTATTATTCATGAAAAAATCTTATACATATCCAATCTATGGTTATCCACCATATGGTGTTTCTCTCACACACCTCTACCTCCAGTATCAAATAAAAATGTGCAATCCTGGATATGAGGTTAAACTACTATATGCACTAGACCAAGAGTCGAATTATCGTTGCTCTGTAGTCCAATTATGAATACATGAATAATGGTAGGGAGAAACCCATAAAATAACAAGGTGAATAATCATAATGGATGTTAGGTACTTGTTCATCCTCTATGGGTTTGAAAACTAAAAAACTGATGCGGAATAAGTAAATTCATCTTAAATAATAAAAATAAAATTATAGAAAATAATAATTTTCAGGATCCAAGCTACAATTCTAAAAATATGAAAGAAAATATTGATACATGCTCAAAAAATTAAAGGGAAATCATAAAATATGATAATAATAGATCCCCACCTAAATAATGGATTGATCACTAATGAAGAATGAAAACTCATCAAAATTGTGGTCATATCAATGGAATCCATCGCCAATCCCTTGAAATATATTTGATGTTGAGCAAGAGTTTCTCATCTAGTGGATCCTCTCAAATAACTCAGGGTTGTTTGGATAAGCATGTATGTATTTTTATATAGAGTTTAAATAGAGGTTTTTGAAAATAAATTATTTATTAAATATTGGTATTATTTATATAAATTATATTTCTCTAAATCCAACCATGACATGAACTAACAAGGGTGGGGATGCAATAGAACGTACCTCACCCATAGGGTAAAACCAATATTTTGTATTCTAAAATTTTCTTAGTTTTATCATCTTAGAATCTAATTGGGAGATAATAATAATACCAAAATTAAACTGCATGAGATAAAAATTATATATAAATTATTAATATACAAATATTGGGGATTTTCTATTACCCCATATCCATAATGGCACCATGACTAACCAAAGAGAAAACATTAGAGTAATTTTTTTGGGATTATTTTTGAAAAATTGATGTCATTAGATGCCTCCCCCCACCCATGTTCAAGGATCTTATCCGTGAAAAAAAAAATCTATTCCAAATGAGAAAGGTTATGTGTAATGAACCTACAGAGGACACCACTGATACCAGTACTTGATCCATCTCCCCACAAGGAAAATAATTTATTCATGGTCACTATTGGTCATAAACTACATTCTAAGAATCAAATATACATCATGGTAATGATTTCTCTATATAAATTAGTAATATGTAAAGGACTTCCTCTCAAAAAGCTTGCATGAAGGTTTTGTAAGATAGAATTTCACGTACAAATGCAATATAAGTTTACATAAAAAAATGGCATCACTAATGACTGATCATTTGTGGCTTTTCATCTCTTGATCCGTAAAAAAGTTGTCTTTATTTTTGAAACCCTATATGGCTCAGACCAAAAAAACCGCTCGCAAGTAGTTTTTTTATATATATGGGTTTTTTAATTTTTTTTATTTATTAAAAGGGGTAGGGTAACAAATATTTTTAAAAATGAGTCCCAGGAAGCATGAACACCATTCAATAATCCATGATCCTAGGAAGATGCATCAAAGGCGTGGTAAATGATGTGTGAACCCTGTTCACGCATCCTTTATAAACATCTTGAAGGATGTGTGAACAGGGTTCACGCATCCTACAAAGGCTTTTAATTCTTTATTTTTTGTATTCAAAAGATTTTTATTTAGGTTATATATATATATATAACAAAATTTTTCTGTAGAATTTATCATCTATTTAATATCCAGTAGTACTGCCGTTACAGTAGTCTGGATTCTGACAGAAAATCATACCCAGAGCTCTCTTTTATAATTGGGATTTCCCTGAAAATCATTCTGCATTGTTGATGTGGGATTCAAGTTCTCCCTTTCCAGTGCGGAACATTCTGCATTTCTGATCTGCGATTTTGTTTCATGTACCAATCTTTCAAAGACTATAAAATAAAAATTATAAGACCTATATAAATTAATCATAAAACATGGATTAAATATATATGAAATAGTTTAATAAATAAATAATTTCATAAAAAATGTTGATGAATAGTAATTTATATGTTTTCAAAACCACCAACTTGAAACTTAAAAAAATTTCAAATGCGTGGCATTAAAAGACGATAAAATGAAAACTATAAGACCAATATAAATGAAACAGAAAACATGGATTAAACATATACGAAATAGTTAATAATTAATTAGTTAATTAGTAATATAATTATTAATTAGTTAATTATTAGCTAATTAATAATATCATTATTAATTATATAATCATTAATTAGTAATATAATTATTAATTGTATAATAATTAATTAGTAATATAATTATTAATTATATAATAATTATTTAGTTAATTTTTAATGTAATTATTAATTATATTATAATTAAATAGTTAATTAGTAATATAATTATTAGTTATTTAGTAATTAATTATTTAATTAGTAACATAATTATTCATTATATAATAAATCATTAGTTAATTAGTAAATTAGTAATATAATATATTATTATAATTATTCATTATAATTCTTATTTATTAGTAATTAATAATTAATTAGTTAATATTTAATTACTTAATTAGAATTAGAATTATTAATTATATAATAATTAATTAATTAATTAATAATATAATTTTTAATTATAATTATAATTATTAGTTATGTAATTAATAATAATATTACTAATTAACAAATTAATTATTATCTGGTTATTTGTTATCAATAATAATTAATAATTATATTGCAATTTATAATTAATAATTTTATTACTAATTATAATTCATAATAATATTACTAGTTATAATTAATAATTATATTACTAATTAACTAATTATTTATTATATAATTACTAATTATATTACTAAATAACTATTTAATTATTATATAACTAAAAATTAAAAATTAAAAATTATAATGAGTAATTATAATTAATAATTATACTACTGATTTAATAGTTAATTATTATATAATTATTAGTCAATAATTCTTTTTAATAATGACATTATAAAATAACTAATTAAATAGTATATAATTAAAAATAAAAAATTTAAAATTATAGTTAATAATTATATTATTAATTAATCATTGTATAATTAATAATTATATGACTAATTAAATAATTAATTATAATATTACTATATTAATAATTAAATAATTAATTGCTATACATTAGTAATTAATAATTATAATTTATAATTTAATTACTAATTAAAAAATTAGATATTATATAATTATTAATTAATTATTATAATTAATAACTATATTACTAATTATAATTAATAATGATATTACTACTTAACTAATTAATCATTATATAATTAATAATTTTATGACCGATTGAATAATTATATATTATATAATAAATAGATAATAATTAATAATTTGTAATTCTAATGAATAATTATAATTACTAATTATAGTACTAAATAGTTAATTATTTATTTTTATAATTAAGAATTATATTAAAAATTAACTAATTAATTGTTATATAATTAATAATTAATAATTACAATTAATAAATATATTACAAATTAAATAATTAATTATTATAAAATTATATTACTAAATATCTAATTAATTATTGCATATTAGTAATTAATAATTAATGATTAATGATTAATAATTATATTAATTATTAACTAATTAATAATTAAATTACTAATAAACTAATTAAATATTAACTATTTCTTATATATTTAATCAATGTTTTATGTTTCATTTATATTGGTCTGATAGTTTGTATTTTATAGTCTTTCAAAACCACGTACTTGATATATTTTTATATTTTATATTGGTGGTTTTGAAAGTTTATAAATTATTTTTCATCAACATTTTTTTATGAAATTATTCTTTATTTTTAACAATTTCTTTTATTTTTAATCCATATTTTAAATTTCATTTATATGGGTCTTATTGTTTTTATTTTATATTCTTTTAAAGCCACGTACTTGAATCATTTTTATGTTTTAACTTAGTTATTTTGAAAGATGATAAATTATTATTCATAAACATTTTTATGAAATTATTTTTATATTATACTATTTTTTATATGATTACTTCCTGTTTTAAGTTTCATTTATATTTGTCTTATAGATTTTATTTTATAGTATATCAAATTCAAGTACAGGAAACAGTATCCCACATTAGAAATGGAGAATGTGTTGTGCAGGAAAGGGTGACAGTGAATCCCACATTAGAAATGAAGAATGATTTCTAGGGCAAGCCATCTTATAAAATAGAGTCATGGGTGAGAGTTTATGTCAGAATCTAGACTGATGTAATGACAGTTCTGATAAATATTAAATAGCAGATAAATTCTCCTAAAAAATTTGTTATATATATATATATAAACAAAAAAAATAAAAACAAAAAATTTAAGAATACTAAAAAATTAAGAAAAAATATTTTTGTAGGGTGCATGAACGGGGTTCACGCATCCTTTATAAAGATTACAAACGAAGCGTGAGCCCCATTCATGCTTCCTGGAAAGGTTAGATGCATGAACGACATTCACACATCTTTTATGACATCTATAAAGGATGTGTCAACCCCATTCATGCACCTCTACATGCCAAAGATGTGTGAATGGGGTTTACACATCTCAGAACCCATTATTAAAAATATTTTAAACTCGGTCCTTTTTCAACAAATTTTCTTTCCAAAGCCCATTTAAATTAAATCCCGGCTCGCAAGTCGACTGGCAAAAAGGAACCGAGGAAGCAGCTCGCTACCAAGGCAACATAGGAGACTGCTCTGGCAACTAGCACTGTGAAGAAGGCTGCCCAATTCCATCCTAGAACTGTCACCCTTTGGGAGATACGGATATACCAGAAGAGCACAGAACTTCTGTTCAGAATCATCATTTTCAATGCCTATCCATGAGATCTCCCATGAATTCAAGACTGATATATGGTTCTATAGCTCCGCGGTGGCAGCAGATTATGAGGCGGCTGACGCATACCTTGTGGGACTATTCAAGGACACAATTTTGTGTGCAATTCATGAAAATAGTGTGATAATTATGTCCAATGATATTCCGCTTGCGGGGAGGATTCATGGGGAGAGGGTTTGAATGATTAGTGGTGATGGTTCTGATGCTGTTTATTTTCCTTCAAATATCTAGATAACAGCCCAGGGTGTATGTTTATTTTCAAAAAGGCATAACTAATGACTGGATCTCACAAATAATGAAAAAACAAACCAATACAACATAATATAAATAAAATAAATTCAATAGTACAAAAAAATATAAACCAAAAGATAAAACTAGCGTATAATTTTCGACATTGTATGATATAAGAAGAAATCAATAAATTTATTAAAAATTAATAACTACCACCACTCATCTCGATGAACTAAGTGAATAAACCTCAATTTATGCCACCAACATAACCAAACTGAAACCCAATATATCCTTATATACCTCAAGGAAGAACCAACACAACCATAAATATGACAGTCGTACGAAAAAAATCGATGTAGGTATCTTCTCTACCCCGCAATCATGGCCTTTAAATAAGAAAATAAACAACATACTAGTTTTTAAATATAAATATAAATGTTTGTTTTTTAATATTCATGAACTAATAAGAAGAAATTATTATTTCAAAACATCAACCTTAAATCTATAGAAGTAATATATTTCAAAATGTATCAATATTATAAAATCATTAAAAATAATAAATAACTTTGCATATGAAATCCTTTTTCTTAATCCTTCCTCTCAAAAAAACCCCATTTGTAGGGGTAGAATACAAATACATTATAAAAAGATCTATTTAAAATAATGGAAATTAGTATAAATTTTATAAATGAAATATAAAAATGGAAATATCATTGTGGGACAATCATAAGAAAATAAAAAGAAAACTATCAATGATATAGAAGTTCTAACCCCATCAAAACTCAACCTGGAATGGAAAATCATGGAAATAACTATGATCTATGGGAAAATATTGGACATTGAAAAATATAATCCATCGTATCAATTTTTTTATGAAACATCACTTACATATCATTCAGTATTTTCCTTACCTAGCCTAACCTAGGGGAAAATGTGAAAAAAAAAATCTAGAGTCCACTAACTAGATCATGGTCATGAACTACTGCAACATATCCCATCTAGATATTCTTGGTGTCCCATGACATATAACCTATAGTTAATCCATAAAACATTAAAAAGAGTAGTGTATACAATGTGATAATCATAAAAAAATATCACCTTTAAATAACCTTCACAAAAGTGTCCTTTTTTTGAAAAAAAAACATATAATAATTTCTTATGAAATATAAAAATCCAACCATTTTATATAAAAAAAATTGGTAACACATCAATGGTTCATTTATATTTATAGAATCACATTAAAAAAGATCATACATGGAATTTGAAACATTCATTAAAAAAATATGTTTATAAAATCTGCTTGTCCAAACCAAAATCATAGAAACCTCATCAAAGGAATTCAATCCATCAAATAAACACGACCCATTTCCATTTTAAAAACACTTCCAACCCATTTAACAACCAAATAATTTTGGAAGGAGCCTATATCCATTGTAAACAATCACTAATTATACTCTATATAAAAAAGGTTTTATGAATATAATTAAGGTGAAGCTAAATTCCTTACGAAATAATTAGTAGACATACGAATAATAAATTTAAAGGATATCAAAGATAGGGTTACAACAAACAATAATTCAATGGATTTAAATATAAATTTTCATGAATAATTAAAACTACGTAAAATAAATTTCTTCCACTATTTCAAATGCTAAATCATTATTAAATTCACAAGATCCCTTAAAAGGGTCTACCTAAACCATAAATCACCAAAACCCTATCATTTAAAACAATACTAAACAACATGAGGTTTTTTAAACCATTCTAGGGAAAGAAAAAATGATTAATATGCTGGATAAAATGATTGGGATTAGTTCTAAGGAACATATCATGAAAAATCAACAAAATGCTTTTAAGAATCCCATGGAAATAATAATGTGTGATTGGAGAGAGGAGTGAGAGGAAATACTGATGTCAAGATAGTTAAACAATGGATACAATAACCCCAATGTATTAGTTTAAAGGAACATATCATGAAAAATCAATAAAATTCTTTAAGAACCCCATGGAAATAATCATGTGTGATTGGAGAGAGGAGTGAGAGGAAATCATGATTTCAAGATAGTAAAACAATAGAAACAATAACCCCAATGTTTTTTATTTAAATAATTTCTAGAATAAGTATTTGAAAATTTTAACATAGTATGGTAAGGGCCTCACCATAAAATAGTCTATATGAACAAAAGTTTGGATTCATTACATAAAACATATCCAAAAAGGTTACCATGGGAGAACCATATGATGTTTACTCCTCAATATTTGGCATAGTGGACCCCCAACCATGGGATATTCTTCGACAGGGAGTACCCAATGATTTTTCTAAACAACCACCATATGGGGACCATGGTATGGAAAACCCTCCATGTTTTCAAATAGGAAAACTAAGGTTTAACATCCTTAGAACAAGTTAAATTCTAAAATATAAGTGATAACATGACCTCTAATAAGACAAGGACAACACCAATAACTAATACTAATCACCCAACCAAACCCAACTCCCACACAAAGAATCATCTATAGATGACCCTAGACCAAAATAGCCAAAAATTCATTCAAGGAAACCAGATACCTAATCTGACAGTCTCACACTACTACCTTCATAAGTGAATAGATAAAGGTTCCAGAAAATGAGAAATACATGGTGAATACAATGAAATTTAATAATTCTGATAAACATATAATCCTCCAATGAAACCAGTCACTCTCATAACTAACAGAATAATGAATATCACACAATTATAAACTCACCAAAGGATAAAAGGATTCCAAATAAATTCATCATCACCCAAACCCTCTACAAATAAATATCTAAGGACCAAAATTTATCTCAATAGGGTGATATTTCCATCTAAAAAATAAATATTCAATAGGAATTAAAATCTCAAGAAAATATATTTGTTCAATCTAAAATAATCAAGGTAAACCAATAAGAAGAAAACCGACTACAATCAGAGTTATCTCAAGCAGTAACATGAATCAACATGATATAAATGTATCATGTATTAAGATACGAGTTATAAACTTGGGTCCATTATTATATAACATGTTCCCATAAAAAACCCAAAAAAAATAAACAAAATATATCACTCATCCCATTTAGTCATGTATACACACTCATGCATTCCTATTTCCACCCTCTCAGATGCTAAGATAACTCTATAGTCAACAGGCACAAACCTCAAAACTGAAATACAACACAAAACAAAAAAATAATCCACACATGAAAAATGAAATGAGTTATCATAAACACCAAATTTATACCTTTAATAAATAATATAATGTGGAATACATGAAATAAAAAGAGACATGAATATATCCATTAATGTTTCCTAATTCAAATCAAATAGTCCCATTATTGACAATGATGAAAAATAAAATGCCTAATTCTGCTAAAAGAGATTCACTTCAAAAAAATCACTATAATATTAAAAAAAATTACGAAATCGCCTAATGAAATCAACCACTAGCAAAAAAATACCCACAAAAGATGAAAATCATTTTTTTGAATAGCCCGTCAAAACATAAAAAATGAGTGATGTTTGAAAACATCTCATAGGATTTTAAAAACTAAAAAAATAATTTTTCAATTCCACCATAAGTTAATCCTTTTCTTACACACTCAGGTTTTTCAAATCATTATAATGATCCTCATTTTCCAAAAACAACAAAAATTACACTACATAATCATCCATTATTTAAGTCACTCCCTAAAAACCAAACCCCTTCTATAAATAAATTATAAACTCTATTTTTCTAAATGAAAAAATTTAAATTTAGTTATCAAAATATTAAATAATTGAAACCATTAATGAGGATATAAATTATATTATAAAACCCATTATCGTTATCATTTAAAAAAATTACACATCCAACATTACAAAAAACCCAATAAATCAGCACGTCATTTTCATTTCAAAAAATTCTGAAAACACATCATTGAATTTAATGATACCACATTTATTATTTGAAACAATTAAAATATTACTTTTTGAAAAAATTCAGTAATAAAAACCTTTATAGAACTAAAAAAATTCATATAACCCAAATAAAAACCATTAATAAAACACACCCTATTTTTAGAATATTTGAAATAGATTTCTGAGAACATTCAAAAATAAAAACAATTAATAAAACTCAATGATTTCTATAAAACATTCACTTGAATGTTATCAAGATAATTAACACACCCTATTTTTATTTCTATACTATTTCTAGAATTCAAAACAATTGATTAGACCCATGAGAGATCATATAACTCACCAATTCCTTAAAAAATATTTAGGTTATCATATTGAAATTACAAGTTAAAATAGCCCCAAAAACACAATTTTTTCATGTAAATCACTCCATGTAGACATAAATAGTCAATTACTATTAATACAAAATAACATCAAATGACTAAGGCTCAAAAATCTAAATAATTTATTATGATGCATGATTCTATCACATAGTCTTGAAAACCATGTTCTAACTTTTTGATTGCCACTGAATCCATTCAGCCTCATTTCATGATTTATGCATAGTTATTTAAACCCTCTATATTAACCATAAACCCATTAGAATATTCCGACTACCAATCTAAAAAATATTTTTTAAAACATATCTTATAAGTTATGGAACCAGGGTTGTTCATTACTGGAATCGAAGTCTTTTATGTGTTTGTTTTCAATCCTCACAAGGTTGATCAGGTAATTTCAAAAAATTGTTTATATAGTCTATGATGACTATATAATTGGAGGTGGTGTCATTTCCAAGTGCTTTCTATTTTTTTGTGCTCAATATCTGGAGGATGATGCTGGAATCATGAATGGTTTTTTTGGAAACAACACTTCATATTTATGGTAAATGCATGGGTTTTAAATGTATATAATTCACAAAGGTTGAGCTTCATGAAGGTATGTAGCTTTGCGAGTATTCGATTATATGAAGGTTTTATCCATGACTACAAGAAGTGGAGCATCATAAATGCACTATGGGTTGACTATAATCTATGTGAATATGACAAATCTCACTAGAGATTCATGAATGGAGTAGACTCATAAAGTTGTTTTTTATGCTTCAAAAAATGCACTGGATGTATGTGAGTTTCACGAAGTGGTGAGCCTATATATTTGAGTCGACACCACATCATTTTTCATGGAAATTATTATAGAAAATTAATAATCACTCTAATTTCTTGAAGGTTGGGAGCCAGACAAATGTGGTTTTTTATTCAAGCTTTAGCACCATGAAATGACTAGTTAAGTGTTGAATTATTACAGTGATTCTATTTAATGAGTTCTTAGTGATGACTGGAAATTCCATGAGGACTAAGTGAGCTTCATGAAGAAAATTTTCATTCTGATGGTTGTGAGCATTGTGAAGGAGCTCCCTAAATAGTTGTTCTAAAAATCATGTATAAGTGAACAAAGATTTTAATGTGAATCAACTCAGGTATATGGTTTAAGAAGAGTCTCGTGATAGTTAGTGAAAAAGACTTAAAATAAAAATCTACTATATAATCCTTCATGTTGATAATATGAGTATGATTTTTCCCAACACAGTGAGCTACGGAGAGTTGATGGAAGTATTCTGAGGGGCGTAGTCTGTTATTCCTAAAATACTGTAACTTCAGTGTTCATAGCAAGAAGGGACTATGTATAAACATATTTATTCCATGAATAGTGAATATTAGTGGATTTAGGTATGACCAATACACTGTCAGTGTATGATTCCTAGACTATCCCTTATTGGTGAACCAAGTAAAATTATTTTATTTCCTCTTTTCCTATGATTGGTTTCCTTATTCACATTCCAATCAGATATGATTAATAAGATCCTTCCAACCTAAGAAGAAGATCAATCAATTTCTAATATATAGTTGACATCCTGATTCACCCATTCGATATAAGGGTGTTATGGGGTCCTTTAATAAATTCTAAATTAAAAACATAAATACTAAAATAAATACAAAAACATTTTTGAAACTTTTGATAAATATTTGGAAACTTGAGACTGAAATATCCCAGACATCCCTGGTAACTCAAGTTTTTCCCCAAAAGGTGTTCATCAGGTACCCACTCAAGAACTACCACTTATAATCTGACTATCCAATAATCATTCTTATGAAATCAATATATACCAATCTTGATTTTATACCATTTCTAACAAACCATCCTTGGATACCCCTAATACGGTCTCCCAAGTCAGCCTGCCACTAGGCCTTAACGGCATTTTTGAATCTTATAGGATGAAAGATAGTCCCTATGCCTAAATATAAATAATTATCAATTATTTCTAAAGATAAAACATTAATATGGATAGGAATTAAATCCAAAATTCTATCCTGACTATTCAATAAGTCTGGATGACATGAGAAAATGTGGATGTAGTTTATAAAAATGAAATGAACCAAACAAGTCATAAACAATAACCACCACTCGTAAAAATAGAATAGAACGAAAAAATTCAACTTAATATATTTAATATGGGGTCAATAAAAAAACACTGGAATAAAAAAGAGAGCGTAAAAATAGATATATTGAAATGGAATGATAGAAAAAATTATTAAAATATAGATATAAAACAACAACAACCTCCTCTCATTTCCACATGTTAAGTAAATTTTCCTCACTTTTCACAACTAACATACCCAAAACAAATACTAATAGATTATCCACTATATCGAAGCAGATCCACACCAGCCTAAAATATGGTAGTGTGAGTACAAAATCCTATTATGTCTCATATAGACACCCTAATAAAATCCGTTTGAAAATAATATTCAATTCGTGTTAGTTCTGAAATATAATTATAAATGATTATTTCCATTTTTTTCATGAACCAATAAAAAGTGAGAATCATTCCAAGACAGTCACATTTAATGTAATAATTTCATACATTATGAAAATAATATTTATTTTAAAACATTTAAAGATAAAACAGCAATTCCCACATGAAATATTTTTTCTAAATGCCTTCATTTAAAAAACCAATTTCCTCGGAAAAATTCACAATCCATTACATATTTTTATATATTAAATAATTTAAAAACATTTAACATTTATAAAAGAAACATAAATATTGAAATGAAAGTAGAAGGTCAATCATAAAATAATAATAAACCAACCATTGTGGAAATAAGACTGTTGTTTCCATCATTATGTAATTGGTAGAAAACAATAAGGGGAATACATAGGATTTCAAGAAAAAATTATGGAATTACTAAAAAATTACGCTATATCAGTGTTATTGAAGAAAAATTAACACATTATCACTTGGTATTTCCCTTCATAGCCTAATTGGGGGGAAATACCAATGACTAAAAAAACTATACTAGGTCTCACTATCTAATGTTTTGTAATTAACAGGGGAAGCATATGAATGGATACAACCAATTAAACAATGACTGGTCTCCCAAGAAATATACATTGGAGGTCATCTATCAAAAAATGAAAATAGCTATGTATACTCTATGGGAATTATAAAAACACTCTCATATCCAAGATCCCTTCACAAAATTTTCCCATATTTTCTCAAGAAAATTCATAGAAAAAATATGTCCTTTAATGGTGGAAAATCCATAAATTTTATATAAACAAAACATGGTACACATTTGAAAGGATTATTCATCTTCATGAAATAACTTAATAATTTTCAAACCACCCATTTAAAACATCATTTTAATAATTAGATTACAAAATCATCTTAATTTGACAATAATCACAAAAAATACATCAAATTCATCCAAACAATCAATCAACCACATATTATTTCGTTTTTAAAAATCATCCATAGCCTTTTAACAAATGTATCATTTCAAAAGGTGCTTATCAACATTTAAAACAAGAACAAGGTGTTATTTATTTTGGTAAAAATATTTTGTTATAATATAAAGTGGAGGAAACCAACTTATTTAATTAACTATCACTAGTTATATTTTTTTATAAATTTAAAGGAGATAAAAATTATGGTTAAAACAAAAAAATTGTTTTTATATTTAAAGTTTAAAGAATGGTTAAAACATCCATAGATTAATTGACTCCTTATTACAAGAATTAAACCACTATGATTAATCACTATAATACATCTCAAGGAAATATCATTAGGAAAACATGATATCTCACCACAATGTCAAAATTCCTCCATTAAATATCCACATAAGACTTATCATGGATCTTAGTTTTCCTCAAATACTATTGGATCTCCAAGGCCTTCTCTATCATCATCTGCACTAGCTCTGGCCCTATAAGTGATGAACCACATATCTAAATAGTATATGGGTGACCTACAAGGTCTCCTATACAATTCCTTGAGTGGTCACATATTGATAGTGTAGTGAGAACTATTATCATATGTGAACCCCACAAGGTAAAAATTATCCTCTTATCTATGGAAAATGTATGACATAGAATCACTCAGTATATCCTCAAAAACCTACCTGGTTTTCCATTCTCAAGAATCATTATTATTTATAAAAGTTTTCATAATATAAAATTGGGTCTCCAAATCCATCTACATCCTCTAAACAACCAATATTTTAATTATTTTTTATAGTTAAACATAATTGTCGATCAAAAACCATGTAGTATATACCACACGTATAACCACCCAAATATCTCCATGTAACTCCATTTCCGAATGGAAAAGAAGTTGTATGATGTATTTAGTCAGTCGATAATCACTATATAGCAATATGGACACTCAATAATCATGGAAATCACAACACAAAACAAATTGATATACCATCCCACTTCGACTCATAACCTTAAAAGGGTTTTTACAAACCAACTAGTATTTTGTGTTGTACCTTCACCTATTGAAGGGTGTGGCATTGAGAACAAAATTCCATGGAAATATACATCATTCTTTCCCAAAGAAACTAATATCAATGTTCTATGTACAACTTCATCAATAAAATATGTACTACTAATGGAGAATTAAAAAACTCACTCATCACATCCTCTCCCAAAGTAATAGAGGATACCATTCATCCTCTAAATATGCTGAAATTATACCCACCTCGAGAGAATATATTTGGTGTATCACCAGAGAAAATCTGATTTTACATCACCTCATATTCAATGTCTCCATGATGAGCCTCCCTCATGTAATGAAAATTAAGAGTGGTCAATTACATTGATCAAAGTTATGTTTTCTACATTTTTTTAACATGTACCAATTCAATGAGGCCTACTAATCTGATACATCTTCCAATAACTAAGAACAAGACTTCCTACTTAGGGAATACGCTACTATGTTTCCCTCTCATGATGTATTGACTATATCAAAGTAATCCTACAAAAACTCCAACTATAATCTCTATATTTCATTCACATCACTATATGTAAAAAAAATAACTTAGTCTATGGTGGTATGAGTAGACTAAAAATCACTCTCTACAAATTTATTCTATCCAATTTTTTAGGATTAACACTACGGCTTACAATTCCATGTCATGGGTCATGTAATTTTTCTCTTGGGGTCCCATCATTCTGTACAGGTAGGCATCCAATATCGACATTTTTGTTAGAACACACCTGAGTCCAGCTCCAAATGCATAAGATAACACCAAATACCCAATCCCATCATATGTTAGTCTAAATATAGGAGAGTTAGTAATCCCACACATAGATCATAAAAGTATCTTTGACATTTCTCAGGAAAAATAAAAGGATTTACCTTTTGGTTAAAGGCATTAAAATTTTTCATGATCTTGGAAAATAATACCATGAACAATTAGTAATACTCAACCAATACACAGAGGCTCGCTACATCAAACACACTGTTGGATAGCTCCCAATAGTGAACAACCTTAATATCTATTGGCTCTATATATTCTCTATACTCTGATATAACATGTCTAAAAAAGTGATCCTTTATAATACTCAACTAAAACTTCTAGGAATTTCCATATAGATTATTTTAGACCATCGTAAAATTTTCAATATGCTTGGACTCTACTATTGAGTAAATAAGAATTTCATTGATGAAGAAAACAATGAATTGGTCTATGAACAGATGATAATTTCGTTTTTTGGTCTCATAAACATATTTAAGCATTATTTCACTGCAAAGGGCATCACCAAGAACTAATAATTACCTTATCAACATCAAAAAAACATCTCAAAGATATCATCCCCATGAAACCATAACTGATGATAGCCAATCCAATGTTCTATTTTTGAGAACCACATCCATCAATTTAGTTTTTTGAAGAGATCATTGATCCTAAAAAGTTTTTATTTTTTTACTATCACTTAGTTCATATGGTGGTAGTCAACACAAAACCACATGATATCATTATTATTCATAGGGAATAATATCTGTCTAGGGAGACAGATTATACAAATTAAAAACATTCCCCAAAAGGCCCTTTGATACCCTCCTTGGTGTTTCTATTGGGTATATGTAAATTTAAATGTCAACTGTCCATTGTGAGTGTAATCTGAGTACTTCGTCTGGGAATATTTATATTTAGTCCTCCACCATAAATGGAATTAGATATTATGAACTGTCTATTATACAAATTATCAAACAAGATAACTAGTGAGTGATAATTGTGGCATCCCATACATGAGTCATAGTTTCCTTATCAAAAAATGTATTTCAACAATAAAGAATAAATTTATCTTTTTTCTAGAAGAAACATCACCATTTGATCGAAATATTCTATCTCGGAAAGACCTATGGATAGATAATCAATACCAAATATGACATCATATGGGTTCATAGAATCCATTAAGAGATCCAACGAAAACCTATCCCCACTAACATAAATATTGTAATATTTTAAAAAAATTCACAAAAATCATTCCCAGTGCGAGTCTATATCAACATGGGATTGACCGGAAATTAAATGGAACATTAATCTCTCATAAGGGAATGTGGTAATGAATGAATGACATACACATGGGCTTTCTGATACTAATTACAATGTATAAAAGATAATTATTATACCTTTATTCATGTCACGCATCACTAAATCATATCTCTATATTATTTATAGTATTTTTTTATCATGAAAACCCACCTTATAAGACTAAAAAGGTCATCCTATGGTGCAGATAGAGTTAATGGTTTATAACATCAAACTTCTAGTGATATACAGGTTCTCTTATGAATTTATCTCATTAAAGGCCACTAACACAACCCTTGGGAGGCCATATATTGTGTCACTACCTCTTATGTATGAGTATATTGACCATATAACCACCCTATCCTACAAAACTAGTCATAATGTCTTATGAAATGTTACAGAACACCGCATAATCAAGGAAATTACTTTCTATTTTATGATGGTATTCCATATTTGATCCCTTAATTATTGATCCTATAGTTTCAGCATATAAGCATAAATTTTAATCATATTGAGAATCCAATGTGTACTGCATATCATTGGAAGAATATTACTTTACCATGAGACATACACTGATTATATGGATTATCTACCACTCCTTGGACATAAATCACCCCATCACCAATGGTCTCTCTATAACATGACCATTAGTGAGAATGCATAGATGGACTATTCCTATTCATTACTACTTATGAAGGCCTCATTGGAACCACTATGATTAGTGAAACATGTCGTGGATAAAATCAAGAAAGTATCCCATGATATATTGGAATCATTATGTATAATTTTAAATTGTTATGGATCCTTTCTATAGCTCCATAAGATCCAAGATATGCACTATTCTCATAATTTTTGGGCGATATTCCTCCAAAACAACTTCTTGAAATTAGACAAGGATAACTTCACCTCGTCAAGAGTTTGACTGAAAAAACACCACCAGTTTCCTTCAATACCTTTTGGAATACTAGAAACAAGAAACACCATTAGATCAAAGGTGGTCTCGATGAGACAGAAGACTAAAACCACTGACTATATCCACTCCTCAGACTTATCTAGGTTAATATTTTTTTGGGAACCAATCCTACCTCAACTTATTAAAAATTTACAATGCACTAAAATTATAGACATCCTCCTCCAGGATACTAGAAAAGTAAACTTCTCAATATGGAGGGAAAATCATCTTAAATTGAAAAATATAGGTCTATTTCCAACTCAATCAGAGAGGGTGTTACTATGTACCACTACAAGAAGAATAACATCATGAATATACTCCGAAAAAGATGACTTATCGCTATGCTATTCCTCATCACATCCTTTACACATAATCTAGGTTGGTTCTCTATGTCGCGACATCCTGAAATTCAACAATAAAAAATGAGGTAAATAGAGCACATATATGAATTTGACCCAAGAAGGATGTAGAAAAATCAATAACTTATTCTTATATGAAGTTGGAATTATTTTTTCCCTTTAACTAATATCTCATATAATTAGTTCATAAGAAATGATATAGTGCCCATGTGATGGATATGTTGGTCACTACACCATCATTGTGTTCCCTCACCTGAAGACCAACCAATAAATTCCTTAACACCATTACACAAACTCCTAAAACCATTCCTCAAAAACACCTCTATCTAAATCTTCATTCCTAGGAAAAATAACTTTGATACCCCTCTAACATATTGGAACCCAATAGGGTGATTAAAATCCAAGTATTCCACCCCAAGTGAATGTAAAATATGCCAAGGGATTATGACTAGAATAAGATGGGAATAACACTCATATTTGTGTCCTTATCCCTAATGTACCTTTACACAATTAATACCTCCTTTAATTCCATAAAAATAAATAACTAGATCGATTTAAAAATTTAATAAATGTATACAAAAACCTCTAATATCCATCGATAAATTGTATTATACAAAGAAAAAAAGAAATAGGAAAAGTAATTACCCATAAAATGGATTCTCAACCTAATACCTTATAAGAGGAAGGTCCTGGTAAGTTTTCATTCTCTTAAACACCACTATCTACCACCACCACCAATACCTACTATGTTCAACAAATACCCATTCCACCAAGGACCCTACTGAATTTCTGGTCATTTCAATAAGACATGACATGTGAGGGAAGTATTCTTATACAATGTTCAGAATATACATACCCAGTAGGGAACAATATAAAATTTTAATGAAAAATCAAAACACCATTCAAGCCTATCATAAATTTTAGTAGAGAACATAATAATAAAACACGACATTCCAAAAAGAGAAGAACCCAATATAATATAATAGTTCTTGATTTTCAAATCTATCTATAAGATAAATCTGCAGTTACAACTATATATACATCCATCAAAATACCATAACCTAGAATAACCAATATTAATCCAAAGTGGGGGAAATTCCTCATCAATGGAAGAATAATTGTTCAAGGGTGTATTAACCTCAAGTGCATGTTTACACCTTGTCTGATCATCAATAACAGATATTGATAACTCTATAGCTTTAGGATTTCACCAAGGGTGTGTTTGGGGGTTTATCGGCCCTACATGTACATAGTAAATGAGGATCCTCAACCAAAAACCAATGCACATGTATAAGGATTACCAACCCTTGAAATTATGTAAACATAATTCCCAAATCGCTCCATTAGATAACCAATTATGAAGAGAAAAACCCACTCATACCACCTCATATCACATTATGTATATAGAAAATAATTCCAACATAATATTATTCATGAAAAAACACTTAGGATGAGCAACTCATATCTACATATTTTATAATGAAAAGGACATACATCTTCAATGTTTTTCTATATGAGGTATACAACATGTCTTTAAGATACATGGCATGTAACCTTAAAGAAGCAAGAAATTAATTTCCTACTGTACTAAATGGTGTATATGTACCCACATGCACATTTTGTTGGTTAGAATACATGGAGTGAGGATCCATGGGTAGTACTCATAACCTAACATAGTCTTCCGAGCTATTTGAATTTGAGATACATGATATGTGGTGCAAACCCATGTGGTGTTTCCATCTAACCATACTCATGGGAGTGTAAATTCTATATATTCCATTAAATTACCTAGTTTTAAATGATATGTGATTTATTCACATGGTTTCTAATATTTATCTCACATGAAACTCTAGCCTCTATAGCACCCATATTACATGAAATAAGATATTTCGAACAGCAAGTCAGGTAGTTTAAATTTTTCTAAAAACTAGAGTATTCACCTAATTTTTCATTGTTATCACTAAATATTCCTAAAATATTTATAAAATATTTGTAAATATTATCCATAATGATAGTGGGGTTATCAAAGTCATGTTCCATCCACCACTCATTGGAAATTAAAATCTTTATTTAATCCCATCTTCCCTAATTTTTATCTTACAAGAAATCTATAACAAAGACTTGCATGATTTTTCACCATCTAGTGTTTCTACTGTACACCATTGCCTCTAAATTTTTTAGGATCACTTTAGTATATTCCCACAGTGAGTGGGGTGAATTAGAGTTGTTTGAATTCTACTTCATTTTCACTTTTATCCCTTAATTACCTCATTAATTTTATCATGAACGTATATATCTTTATGTGTCTCTCCATTAGTCTATTTGAATATATATGTCAATGATAAAACCTAGGAGAAAAATAGGGCTAGTTAATGAGGGTCACCAATTTTTATATGACTATGACCCTGACACATCATGGCTATAATACTATATTTACCACTACATTTTTATTATAAAATGAGTCTGAAAATTTTTTAAAAACATAAACATATCATCCTTTCACCGAACAGGTATAATGTAGGAGAGGTCTTTTGTTACCTTAATAAATTAGAATGGGCTTGTAAATACATTAATTAAAAATCACATGTGATTGATGGAGTCCCTAAATGACTATATATATGAACTATTTCCTCACTTTTAGTAGACATATGGAATGCCTCAATGTTTATCATACATATATAGAAGGATATTGTATGATATCTATCTTATATTATTATCTTGGAATTTGATTAGTAAAAACACATCCAAAATAACTCTTCTTTAGGATTTTATTGTGAATAATGGTTGTAGGAGATATCTCTCAAAATTATCCTTATTTATTTTCATCCATTTTCATGAATTTTTGTATCATAAGAACTCTTACTTCTTTAATCAATTCATATAATTTAAATCACACATACAGTAACCTATTATTTCTTATTCATTCAACACATATTTTATTCATAGGTATGAATAGTTGAGAACCTTAATCGGCTAAGAGTCTCTTCTATTCTATAATCTTCTTTAATAATCATATATATATATAATAGATTGAATAGCATAAGATAATTTTCATATTATATCTCCCACATATATCATCATTAACTTCATCAATTATTCACATTAATACCTCATAAAAACCATCTTCATTGTTTAGGTAATGACTTAACTTATTTTCATCTTGAAATATTTTGAAATATCATAGGCTTCTTCAATTTTTGAAATATAAACCTTTTATTTTTCTAGATATTATTACATTGACATGATAACATGTTACTTATGATGTGAAAACAAATTTTACAGTTTGGAGATATCCTTTTGTTTTATCACACATGCTATGACCTAGAACCCTATATAATTATGTATAGATATTATCTCAACAATACTAGTTTCTCCCATGGAAAGTTAAATAATAATCTTGTCTTGAATCATGATCATCAATCTGATTATGTTTTTCATTCCATGGATATCATATCACATGAATCATCAGATTTTTTGCATTAAAATTATTATATTTATATTTTAATATATCTCATTTGATTTCACTTCACATATATCTCAATTATGGATTCTATGAATTTGTTAGCACCAATATTTGTGCCAAGGGAAAATACACAAATAGGAAACCACCACCTAAGGGGTTGCTTCACAAAGATCCTTCTTCATGAACACTAGCACCATGGCTACTGCGGATCCCCATAGCACCCCAGCTAGTGAGAATCTGAAGCCCCCTATTTTTTCACTGTATAGTAAATGAGGTGGGAGGCACCACAGTTATGACACAATTGACTAGAATCATCACATTGTGGAGGGAACTGGATAGCCTCTACAATCCATTGGAACTTAAAGGAATCCTCTGTGAGTGTTGATGAGGGAATTAAATAGGCCTCTGTGTCTAGGAGGGGATGATGGTTGACTCTGTGGCCATGAAAAACTTGACGCAATCCATGACCGATCACAGATCTTCATGTGGCTTCATAATGAGTTGTCAGAGCATCACACCGCTTCTTGCTTGTAAATATCATGCTCCCCTCGAACGCAAAATATGAATACACAACCTTTCCCCTTTTCAGATCTCAAATCATGAAGCAACCACTGCTCTGCGAAACAATGATAAAAATGAGATCTTCAGGATACTTGAGCATTATGATGTACCTTTCCATTAGCTCTAATACAACACCTCTTCAAGAAATGATTCCCTTCATGGAGCCCACATGCCATCACAATGTAAGGAGATCCATAAGGGGACTATGTTATTTATAAATAACACATGCTTCAGGATGTACCTTCCATGCACATGTGAACCACATGCTAAAGAAGGATCAATGTGCCTCACGAAGTACATTTACAGTGCTACGCTTTTCAAGGAACCCATGCCCTATGAAGTCCTACTCCATGAGAGCCTTTATTCTTCATGAAGCACCCATCATATGCATCTATACTTCATGCCTAAACAAGGCCACCATACTTCGCAAATCATACCCTTTTGAAGAGTCTTCCCACTCTATCGATCCCTAGAGCTTCACAATATCATTTCATGTTAACCATTTTCTTCGCAAAACCATCACCCATATAAACCCCCAGGTTTGTGATAATTGATTTCAAGGTCCCTTAGGATACGCTTGACATTTTATTTCTTAGCCTCATGCTTATTCTCATAGGCATGCTAACAGCTATTGCTTCTTCGCATAGCCACACTAACGTGATCCCCTAAATGGTTCGCTCCATAACACCACCTTAACATGGCATTGTTGATGCCTTCCCTTCCCCAAAGGTGGGTGAGTATCATTTATGTATGTTCTACGGGTGAGGAGTGCATCATCATTATCCGAGATACATGATGTTAAACGGCCAATCATCTTTGTCCTCATCACATGATATTAAATTGTACCGTTTCCCCATGCAATATACACGGGTTCCACATCTCAAACATTATGTATGGCCACTGGTCAATAAGGGAGTGAGTTCATCCTCACATAGAATGAGATTATTTTTGCTTGAGTTTAATCTATCCACGGGGAAGTGAAACCATCCTGGTGTAAGCCCCTAGCATTTCATGTGGTAGTTAGAATCCCTTTTCCTCTTATCCTCTTCTGTGCACAATAAAAAAAGGATATATGGGAACATGGACCTTTGTCACCCCTTCCATATCCCTATGGGCTTTCTCTCTATGGGGTTTCCATCCTGGAGTAAGTCCCCATCTCCATATCTATGTCCCATTAACCCATCATAATCACATGTTTCCTCTTTGGGCCTCTACCCACACATAAGCCCCACTTTACTCCTCATAGAAGAACCTTTCGCAATGTGATCTTTAGGTATTTTCAACCTCTTTTTTCACACACCATGCATGTATCGCATGGGATTAAAGTAAGCATGGACCATGGAATCTTTCCTAGGTTACATTAGCATGTAATTCCAATGCCCCATCCTATATACGTGAACTTTGATCCTTTCCCTTTCCAAGAAAGATTCAAAAAAAGCATCCCAAAAGTTCAAGCCCAACACCTACATGTCCCGACCTCTTCATGCCAGTTCACCTTTGTCCTCTATGATGTTAAACTATATCCTTCCCCCCTGAACTATGTGGCCTTTGATCCTTTCCCATTCCCTGAATGTTACATAGGAATCATCCCTGGGGTTCAAACATAACACCCATCGATCCCGACCAATCTAATTCAGTTCACCCTTGTCTTGCATGATGTTAAACCATATGCCCCTTTCTTCTTGCACAAAATTAAACTATATACGTTTGAACAATGTGGGTTTTGATCCCTATCTCAGAGGAAAGGTACATAAGAAGCCTCCATGATTTTCCACCCCATACAGCTGTATGTCGTTGTATTCCTTGAACAATGGTAATATGTTGTATTCCCTAACTGATGGTAATACATTATCGTCCCATTTTTTGGGACCCACATCTCTGGTCTGGCCTAGTGTCATTAGACCAACACACAGGGTACTTATTACATGTAAGCACTAGAATGTCATCGGGTCACTATCCTCTACGCAAACCCTAATTCCATGCCCCATACTAAACTACGTGGAATTTTATTCCCTACCACATGGATATGTTGGAAGCCTCCTTGAGGTTCAATCCCATCACCCATGTCTCATCTTGGTCTTTCCCTTGAGCATTTATGTTTCAGGAAGGTCATTCCCCTACCTGGAGGTTCCACGTCCTCTAGATCCCATCCATGCATCCATTCTCACAAGTCGCCACATAAGGTGTCCCATAATCCAACTGAACTACATATATTTTTATTCCCCACCACAAGGATACGTATGAATCCTCTCTTAGGTTGAATCCAAATAACACCATCATCTTCACGTCAGTTCCATCTCATTCTCCATCCACTTCACTCAAGCATTCATCACCCATCCTAGATTTACTTGGGAAGCCAAATCCTGGTGAGATCATGTCACCCACCTCCCCACTTCACTTAGCAATACCTAGGCCACTAAACTCATATAATCCTCAGTGATTATTTGGGTCACTTTCCTCTACGTAGACCCTGATTCATCACACCTTCAAACTACATGGGTTTTGATCCTTATCTCTCAATATATCGTATGTAGGAAACCTCCGTGAGGTTCAATCCCATCTAATGGAAAACTATGATGTCCCCTTTATAGGGACCCCTAAATCCTCATATTCATCTTCAATGGTCATTTTGATATTCCCATATAGTAGGAATCTCAGGTGCTTCCTCTTGGGGATGCACCCATCCTATCCACTCCCATCAGGGTTCTGATCAGTTTGATCTATCTCTAATAGATGATAAACTTGCAACATACCCTCTGTTAAACCTAGGAATCTCAGAAAATCCTCATAGAAATGACTATGGAACATAATTCCCTACACTGGATCTGGAATTCCTCGTGCTTTAGCACCCCCAAGAAGCCTGATCATAACAGAAATAAACCCATACACATCAGTGTTTTAGTGTCTAGACCTGCCAGTGATGTACAACATGACTTCTCCCACGATCGAAGGTTTCTACCCTAACATGACCCCTAGGAATGTCCTGACCGAAGCAGTGTAATTAACTGGCATCCACAAAGAGATCACACTGGTAAGAGTATCATAAAAACCGTCTTAATCTTTAAGGTAAAACCATACTAGGCGAAGAACTCTGAAGAGGAATCCATGGAAGGAGAAACCTACATCTCATCATCCCATTTTGATCATGGAGATAACATCCCTAAATAAGCGATGGATTTCGTGCTCCATTGAAAATCAAGAATACGGGATAATAAATAGCATGTCCACTAAATACGGATGTGCTCCCTGGAGAAAGCATCAGAAACTCAAATGTTTAACCTGACGTGATGTTCTTGTCCTCAATGTGTAGATTATTAGAATTTGAGATATTAGTGGGTTAGTGTGTCACTAGATCAATGTATCTGGTGCTACGTCCATCCAAAGAAATAGTGGGCCTAGATTGAAACTCACCAGAAATTGGGGTTGTTGAACATTAGAAATCTCGGTCTATTGCGTTGTCAGCATGGATTCTTCTCAAAAATAATGGAAGAAGTGATGGAGCTAGGGCACTGTTCGTATCTTTCCTCCGTTCAACACTAATGGTTTAATCTCCCAGCATTGTTGGACACAATATATGATAGAAAACCAATCACCACCCACCCACTAACACATGTGTCGGGGAAACACCAACATGAAAATCCCACAGAGCCTCATATCCGATAAGATAACCTCTAAATCCCCAGTTTTTGGGTATCTACGCCCCATCTCGTAATATGAACTTGTTTAGAGGAGGGTGATTGATGACTCATCTGACAATACAATGAAGAAGGGAATTTCCAAACCCATGATTTGTCCTGATAGGACCTAGAAGCTTCTACACCTTGTCTTCTCTACCTCCCCCAATGGCCGCATTAGGATCCACTGCTCCCTACTCTGACCTACAATCATTTCATGTGCCTCTGAATGGAATTCTTAGACGACTCGCTCCACTAAGATAATAAGGTAAAGGAAGTCCGCAATAACCCAATTGTGATCCCTTCCCAAGAACAACCATGGAGGGCTCCCACTAGTCCACGTCAGGGCCATCACCTAGCTGCACAGACTGAGGAGTAGGTTACTTATACACCATCACCACCAACCCCGACCTAGTTAACCTAACGCCAACATCAGGCATAAGCTGAAGAGGACACCCACCAGGGGGCGTCATCGTCAACAGATACATTGGCCGGTGTCATTACCAACATATACCTACAGTTCCCCATTTGTACTAAATAAGGGAACTTATATACCTGACCTGGTTCAAGGCCCCATCCCCCCCACAAGCATTTTGGGACGACTCTCCTAGCCCCGTACAGAGGTGGTGACCATTGTGAGCCAACCCAAGGCGATGACATCCAGAACGGAGGTCTCCCCTATGCCACCACCAATTAGAGCAATGGTCCTCCCCTCTCCCAAGATAGACGTGGAGGTCATCCCCATGCAACCATTAGTCTGAGCAAAGGTCCTCCCTACCCCACTGATATCTAGCATTAAAGTCTCTTCTAACCTCGGGACATCAGGTATGAAGCTTTTCCTCCTATCATTGGTCACTGATACGATAATAATCACCGTTCAGTAATCTATCAATGTGGGAGTCATTCCCATGTTATTATAGTAACCAAAGAAGTTCCACCTCATCCTCGAAATAATATAAGCAGAGTTTTTCCTACTTCATTGGAACCCAGTGTGGATGCCTTCCCCTTTTTCATTTTGACAAGTATGAAGGCCCCCTATTAAGGTCACTGCCATAGGAAACACACATTGAGGTATTTTCCTTGATCCCACTAGCTTCATTTTAGGTCCTACCTTCTCCAAACAATCTGGGGAGATTCTCTCCATGTTCCATCCAATGGACAAAATGGTCCTCCTCATGTTCCCTTTAACATTGGTCCGGGTCCACCTCACAGCCGGACTCCACCAGGCGGAAGTCCTCTCCATCCCAACAACACTTTGGGTGATGGTCCTCCTCATGCAAAAAGCCCACCATGTCCTAAAGAGCCATCCCAGGTGTCTCTATAACCATAATAAGAATACTGAGATGTTTCAGACAGCGATTAAGACTATCTGCATCTCAGATTCCGAGGGGGAATGTGATTCAATAATAAAACTCTCACCCTGATCTTATGTGCCAAGAGTCGTGGAAGGAAAAAGGCATATAATTCTCACCCTTATGAAATGTGTTGTCCATATGATTACAACCTCCCTCCAAAGGAACTACCATGATGAGGAAGATATGGCCTCTTTCTAGGGCATGTCTATGCAATCTCCCCTATCGTTAACATTGTCATTCTCTACCTCAACTAGAGATCATAGAGAGTTATGATGGGGACTGATAGAGGATGAAAAACATCATGACCCCCCCCCCCATCAGTAACAAACCCTCCCCCCCCCCTACTCTAGATGTTATGGCTGCTAGGATATCTTACTGAGATGTTTTGGGGAATTAATTTCATTCTTTGGAAGACATCACAAGATGTGGTTCCATGTTAGCCCATTCACGGTATTCCCCACAAGCCATTGTACCATCTGAACGGTCTACTTCAATGTCTTTTCTGGTCCCCCAACCACCCCATGACGATGAATGGTGCAATAGAGGGTAAGAACCTGAGTATGAAATGTGGAGCATGTGGGATATCCTAGAATCAGACCATTTCCCAAAGATGTTCTTTCTAATCACAACCACAAACTTCAGTGTCCCAGAATCACTTATATAGGAGAAAGACACTTGTTTTTTCCATAACATCTAAGAGACACACTTATTTCTCTATTATCATCTAATTTCTTAACCCAAGAGTTAGGCACACATTGAATATATTGGCTAGAAATGTCATATGTTCAATTTTGATGTACTCCCGGTGGCCCAGCGTCCTCAGTCACTCGATATCTATCAAACCCTCCAAATGTGGTCCTTCTAGAGCATTAAACTACTCCGCAGGATTATCAAAGATTCTTCCACCCATGTCCCGATCCATGGATGGGGGAAGTATGCTACACTTCATTTCAGTTCCAGCTGACTCCAACTCAAATTTCCAGGTGACATCGATGATATGGCTTCAGGAAGAGTTGTGGTTAACATGGCCAACATGTCTGAGGGAGAGAACGAGCTAGAGATCATTGAAGAGAAGATACCCCCTAAGGAAGTTCCAAACCTATTGGATCCATTGGGAATAATTACCCACTAGAAAAAAATTTACTAGGTCATTCTGTATATATCGATTTATTATCCATTAGTCAAAATTCCAATAAGGGGAAAAACAATCTTGGTACCATCAAACGCACTGACCCATATATCTCAGTGCATTAGAAGGAGGATGATCCCAAAAAGGTTTCATTTCATCAATAGTTCATGGATCATAAGAAGATAGTAGATGACCTCCTTTCTGAACGTGTTATGGAGCAGTGACTAGAATACAGTGATCCCCAACCAGGCCAGCAAGGTAGGAACAAAATTCCCACAACGAGATGCCTCCAGGTGACCCTGGCCATCCTACCCACATAGACAGGGTAGAATCTGGGGATTTTTGTAAGAGGGAATGGTATGTATCACCAAATACACTTGATCATCATGATAATATTCGAGACCCATCTTAGGTTCCCATAGCTACTCCATAGGTCGTTCCCCTAGCAGTCCCGCAAGTCATCCCACCAAACCACTCCACAAGACGTTGGGCCTACTTATCTTGTTGAATAACCTACCAATGCACTGGTGGTGAGGGACCCTTTCCAAGGCATTAATCTGCATACAAATGATCCAATTAAAGCCTTTATTTATTGGCTTGAGGCATTGGAAACTCGACAGGTGGCAATTCTGCATGACAACAAGCCATATCTAGCATGGGTGGATGATATGACAACACCCCTTGGATTTGGAAAGCCTACATTTTCCCCAATTAATGGTGCTGCCGATCCACTGTAGCATCTGGCACACTTCATGTCATGGTTTCGACCCAAGCTGGGAAGTCTACTGCATCAAGAGGCCGTAAAAGTATGGTGTTTCGTAAAAAAATGTTAAGGGCCCACATTTGTCTGGTACAACCAGCTATCCATTAGTTCAGTATCCAGTTGATAAGATCTTTATAGGTAGTTTCTTTATCATTTTAGATCTACCACTAAGAATATGAGTATTGCAGACCTCCTCAAGTTTAAGCAGAGGCCTGATGAGAATATCACCGACTTTTTTGCCTATTGGAAAGGCGTCACTTACTCACTGGATATATCATTGACTCCAGAACAACTTCTGAAAGTTCTTGTAGAGATTTTTAAAATTGAACTGGTCCCCTCTATCATTACCCAAAATTATCTTGTGGGATTCTAGAATTTCTCTAATAAGGCCTAGCATCTTGAGGAAGACTTGCAGCAGTGTAGAGACCCGAAGATTGATGTACATGGACATTACATTACTTTTTGCTGAATACATAATACATAACAAAAATAGACACACAAGGATAGGAATAGTTTAGTATCTTTGGAAACATGGAACATAAACTTCTAATCTTGTTGAAAGATCATCAACAACTCCCATAACGATATTCCCCTTTTTGTTTCCTTACCAAAAACCTTTCTTTATTTACTCGGGAAAATTAAACATAAAAAGGGTGAGCTCCAAAGCTCAGTAAGGGCAATCATGGAGAACATAAAACAATACATAAACATTTGAAAGAAAAAACTTGAACATTAAATTTAAACCTCAAAATCTTGGGGAAAGACATAAATCATGGAAGTACGTAAGGATTATATCATAAAGGAACATCAATATTGATAAAATAGAATGGGAATAAATTATGTAATTGTGGAAACCATTCAGCACATGTCGTGATTTCCATAGTAGCCAAGGCATTGCTGCCAAGGCCATCTTAGTGGACAAAGTCCCTTTCTGAATCGAGTTCACTCCTCATTTCAGTCCTGTAACACTGAACTGGATTAACTTATCGTTCTAGCCATGTCTATATTATGAGATATAAATATTTACCCAATCCATTGGAGGGAGATATAGGTCCCACCCATCTTATAATTAAATCATTATTACTTGTGCCACAAAATAAACATACATCATTCACAATAACCCAAAGAATAAATCGGGTTCCATAAATATCATCCCATCATAACATAATCCATATAAAACAAATGGATATCATTTCATCAAAAGAAATATGAAACCATGTAAATAGTAGAGACATTATAATTTAAACATACACAAATTAAATATTGTCATCTTAGATGAAAAATGGTTTTGATAAAACACTTGAAATGAATTCATGAGGAAAATACCCTTTCTTTTTCAAAATCATTTTCTTTTAAGAAATATTCGACACAATTTTAAAAGAAAATGGTTTTATTTAAAATAATAATGAAATCTTGTAGAGTATTCTTCATGAAAATAAGGCGTTATAAAATTTTAGAAATCCGTTTATTTCATATAAGTTAAAAAAACATTATTCTCATACTTTTGCCGAAATGTCAAAAAGAATCTCGTACGGCAAAACATTCCTTAAATACCTTGTAGTAAAAGTCAAAATTGGTAAAAAAGACATTAAACATACATAAAAAACACTTTTAGAAAACATGGACATTGATGATAATAATAACCCTAGTAAATACATAGGTATAAGCAATCTCGGATAAAAATGAGATTTGCATAATTATATCTTACCTTAGGTCTGATATGCTTCGTATGGATCTGAACCTCCTGTATAATTTATCACCCTGAGATTTGATGAAAAATATTCTTTTATTTTCAATTATGTCTGGTGTTGTAAGCTACAACAAGATTACCTTGCACGATACACAACACCGTATGAGCTTGCAGTATACACAACACTATTCTTGGATCATGTTACAAACAATTTTGATAGTAGTTATTCTATGAAACATTGAGTGTATATATATATATATATTCAATGTATAAATGAAAATTTTTTGGATTCTGTTATAACGAAATACAAAATTAGTCTTTCACAACACGTAACCCTGACTTGGCTTGCATTACACACAATCACGACCTTCCTCGATAGCGTGTGTTGTACGCAAGACCAGGATTCACTAAACGATGATATATTGTTATATTATTATTATAAACTAGATTTTATGAATATTATTAACTTCATTTTGAATTTTATAACATTATTATTCATCTTATCAATTTTCTAAAACATTTTATGTGAACAACATAAATTTTTTTGTGTAAATTAAGTATTTTTCAAAAAAATACAATTTGGCCGCCTTTTGATGGCGCACCCACATTAAATCTAGTTTTTGACATGTTTATAAGTTCCATTTTGCTAAATAAACTGTTTCTTTTGAATGAGGATATAAAAATTTAATCGGATAATGTTTTGATATTTTTCTGATAACTTTCATATTTTAATGAATAGTATAAACACCGTTTATTTTAATTAAAAACAACTTTTTTCATCATAATAATTTATATGGTTAAATTATAATATTGAATGGTTTTAAAGTATAAATAGAATATATTTTTACCATTTAATATAATGTATGTCATTATCGTTGATTTTACCTTAAATTCGTAGGTTAAATCAATTCAATCTTTTGCAATGTTTTAAACAAAAACCTGTTTTATTTCGACAACGGGATTAATTTTAAATTAATTACTGAAACTTATGAGTTTTGAATTTTTAAAAATGGATTTCATATTTGGAATCATTGGGTCCAAATTATGTTACTAGGCTACGTTTTATTTTTTGGCATTATGAATAGTAACTACGGTAAATTTTATTTACCATTATTAAAGGTAAATTGGGTATTTAAGGGTAAATATAAGATTATAAAATTACCCTAACACCTGCCAGAATCCTATTGGATGACTAAAAGTATACCCATATCACCTAAGGGTCGGATTAGATTCATTTAATGGACTTTTTTCCATTAAAATAATTTAATTATTATTAAAACCAATGAATGTGACAACATGTCACTTTCTTAAATCTTATAAGTATAATAATTTTAATTTAGTGATAAACATAATGAAACTTTGAACATGAATAGTCTACAGAATTTTAATAAAATTATCTACATCAGATGAATTTATTTATAATTTTTAGGTATTAAATAATTATCATTAAAGGTGACATAATAGTGATATTGAAATTATTTTATTAAGTGAAATATCAAATAAATGGTTTTAAAAACATTAAAATCAATATTATATGAACCATTTAATGTGCTACACTAATTTATAGATAAATATTACTTGTTATGAATCTAGTAAATCTTTTATTTCGAACAAATCTTCTGTATATTGTTTATTTATATTCTAATAAATGGATAGTGTCAAAATTGACACTATTGTTATTTTATAAAAATTACATATTATAAAATTGTTTAAAAATCACAAAAATATTTAAAAATTATAAATTTAAATTTAAATGGTCTAAAATGTCATAAAGTGTAAAATTATGGACAATTCACAACACATATGTAATTATTTATAATAATTTGAAATTTAGAATATTATTACTACAAATAAAATTAAATTGATAAATAAGGATAAATCAAGTTGATAATGTTTAAAATAAATTCCAACCATGTCTAAATTTTATTGGTTGATGATATTACAACACCATCTCATATAATATTGTGATTTTAGTAATTTTGGATGTTTCTAATTGGGGTAGGGATTTAATATAAATTAATATTTTCATATATTTCCAAAGGTGCCCCTCTCCTCCCTTATAAAAGGGCATCTCCTCCCTCTTCTCCTCACACAATTTGGAGCCTTTATGCATGGCCAAACCCTACCCATTTCCCTTCTCAAAATCCCTATAAACGTACTGGAGGTCTTTTTCTTCTTCAAAGCCCAACTTTAGTACCCTAAGAGGATGTTTCAAAGAGGCGTATCAAAGAATATGTAATATATGTTACCGATTCTTTCAATTTTCTTTCTTCTTCAACTTATTATTCATTAGTTGTTTCATTATATTGTAATAAAATAAGTATCAATAATATACTGATATGTTATTATAAATATTAAACAACCCTATTTAACCTTCTATCCATCCTACAGAAAACAAAATCACCGCGTGTGCGTACGTACAGAATATCGTCTCCATGCCGTGGTGTAATCTATTTTTCCACAAACACCATACATGGATGTGTATAATGGGGTAAAGAATAACTATATATGTTTGTTATAACATAATATTGATTCTGATATATTATATCATCCACTCCAATTCTATTCAATAATTATGGGAACGATATCATCGCTCGTGCGGACGTACGGACTACCGTCTCCACAACGCGGTGAGAATCATTCTCCATGTTAACCATACATGAATGATCATAAAGTTTATATAATGAATAATAATTAAATATATGATATAATAATTCTACTGGATTTATGTATATATATATATTTATGTCATCTATTTAGTTTCATTCAATTCAATAAGTAAACGAAAACAGCGTTCATGCGTACGTATTTCCTACCATCTCGATGAACGGCGTATTTCATTCCTTTTATCGATCTATAATATATATGTATATGATGAATATATATTATATATAAATAATGTTTTACATTCTGGAATTATGTAAATCAGGATATAAGTAATAATATCAAGAACGAAAGTCGAAACACATACGATAAATGAAACGATTTTACCCAAAACACTACATTAACATGAATTTCCAAAAGAACGGGTAATATAAAGTCATAAATGAACAATATCTGATATCATAACAATGAAGATGATTATGTAATAATTCAATGACATTATTTAAATCATTATATAGGAGGTTCGGATACGTAAGATGCATATCAGACCTAAGGTACGGGATAACTTTTCCAATCTCATTCGTATCCGAGATTGTTTATTCTTAAGTATTTACGAGGGTTATGGTTCTCATCCATGTCCATGTTTTCTAAAAATGTTTTCATAAAATGTTTAATATTATTCCTTGTATTTTTAAAGTCATTTTTACCCATTTTTTACTTTTACCACACGGTATGGAAGGAATCATTCTTTTAAAATGTACTTTTTGAAATTTCCGGCCAAAGTACGTGGAGAATGTTTATTTTAAATTATAGGGCGTGAACGGATTTTTATGGTATTATAAAGCCTTATTTTCATGAATATCCCTCCATAATATTTCATGACTATTTTCAAAAAATTATTTTTCTTTTAAAATTGAATGATGTTTTGTGAAAAGAAATTTATTTTGAAGAAGAAAGAATATTTTCCTCAAGAATTCATTTCAAGTGTTTTATCAAAACCATTTTCCATCAAAGATGAAATTATTTCATATGTGTATGTTTCAAGAATAATGTATCTATGATTTACATGGTTTCAATTTTATTATGATGAAATATCCATTTGTTTTAAATGGATTAGGTGATGATGGGATGATGTTTATGAAACCCATTTTATTCTTTGGGTTATGATGAATGTTTCAAGTTTATTTTGTGGCACAAGTAAGAATGATTTCATTATGAGATGGGTGGGACCTATATGTCCCTCCAATTCATTGGGTAGAGATTTATATCACATGATATAGACAAGGCTGGAACAGAAAGTTAAACCGGTATAGTAATATAGACTAGACCGAGGAGTGAACTCGATTCAGAAAGGGACTTTGTCCACTAAGATGGTCTTGGCAGCAATGCCTTGGCTACAATGGAAATCCTAACATGTGCTTAATGGTTTCGACAACTACATGTTTTACTACCATGCTATTTTATCATGATTAATGTTTCTTTATGATCTATTCCTTACGTACTTCCATGTTGTATGTCATTGTTCAAGCTTTTGATGCTTAAACATTATGTTCATGTTTTTAAGTTCACATGTATATGATTTGTTTTATTTTTTCCATGCTTACCCTTACTGAGCATTTGAGCTCACCCTTTATTTGTTTTCTTTTCACCAGGTTATAATGAAAGGTTTTATGTAAGAAAACAAAAGGGGAAGATCTTTGTGGGAAATGATGAAGATCATTCACCACAATTAGAAGATTATTATTCCGAGTTTCCAAAGACACTAAACTATTACGGTCCTTTGGGGTCTGTTTTTGTTATGTATTAAGTATTATACAAAAGTAATGTAATTTACATGCATGTCAAGATTCTGGTATCTACAGTTGGTATTAGAGGAAAGGTTTAGTCAACCTTTGGATACTAGGATGCGAAAAAGATAGTGAGATCCCTAGAGATATTTCTAAGGTATGTCTAGGGATGTCCCTAAGTATAAGTATACATATAGGATATAGTCCTAGAACTATGGTAACGATCATAGAATTTTACCTAAGATGTTAGATATTGAGGGTACTCCCCCTTTACTATGTTGTTTTCCCTAGCATGATTTTTGCCTCTCACACTATTCTTTTTGGGTTTTTGAAATTGACTGGAAACAGGAAGAATCACGATAATGGAGGATAAGATGGACAATGGAATGATATTCTTCATGAGAAACTGAATGAAATTGGATCTGGAGGTCCACATATCATTATTATTCCTAATTAGAAATCTCATAATATGATCAATAATCTCAACTTTGGTATGTTTCCCAACTCAGATATTAAGAGAAAGATGGAGTTTCAAGATGATCATAGAGTAAATAATATTCAATTTCTCTCATGTAAATCATGTAGGAAGAGGCATCGGGGATATTGTTTCATAGGAACTGGAAGATGATTTGGGTGTGGAAAAGAAGGACACAAATCCAATATGTGCAAAGGAAGAGGTTCAGTTAACACCATGGACAAGGATAATGGTATTGCTAAGACATCAACAATGATTAGATGTTTTAAAAGTGGAATGTATTGGAATTATGAAAACCAATTCCCAAATGGAATATCTCATGAAGAGAATCAACATGGTCATATGAGTAGTATTTATGTGGATGATGATAAAGAGACTACAAATGAAATATGAGATTAAAGAAATGATGAAGCTCAGCTAGTGGTTTAAGAAGATAGTGGAATGATTGTATGTTTATCAAGAATAATGTATGGTACTATGAAATAAAGAATCATCTAATGATTTTTACACTATTTTTTTCCTAAAGTATTTGAAAGTATTTTTTGAATGGTACTAGTAACCATGGAAGATTATTCACATATTTTTGAAAGGAAGACGATATGCGCATAATGAAGGGATAAGGAGAAAATAATATGTTTGATAGTATTCATGAGGTTATGGATAATAAAAGGACAAAGTGATATCATTATTTGAGTATATAGATTTTATTTGGGATTTTTGTATGTGGAAAGATTTAACTTTTGACAGAATTCATGTTTTCGCTAAGGTTCTATGGTAATTAATGTTTCAAAAGAATACATGTTTAAGGTATTCACATGTTTTTAATGTGACAAAAAATATACATATTATGATATATGGGGGACAAATGAAGGAATTCACATGCTCGGTAGATGAAATTTCTAATAATCAGACAGAAGTATTTTCGATAAGCCTAATGGTTGGAATGGACATCATATAGTATTGGTTAAGGATATAATTTTTAATTTCAGAAATGTTATGATAGTATTGTTTTAGAGAAAGGATAACCTATTGGAAGGACGAGAACACGTCGCATCGGACAAGGCTATGGGAATCGAACCCACAACCGAAGTACGACTGTCATTTATCGCCCACAACTGGCCTATAGGAAATCCCTGGTTAGTAGAAACTAGTTTTTTTTATTATGCGGTTTGATATATGAAGTATATGTTCATTTTTGGAATCGTATATGATTAACCTCGCCATAGATGGACTTATGTATTTTGACAACTTTTGAAAACCTTTTGTTTGAAGTAGGTGGAATGACCCATCATTCTATCAAATGACCTGTTAACACTTCACAAATAATAAATTCAACTTCATTTCTTTATGAAATGTAGTGGAAATTGTTCAAAGCACGAACAAAAATGAGATTGTACCAAAATCATGTAAGTATTTATTTTAATTCATCATCTTTAGAGAAATGATATTGAATACCAAAAATGATGTCCTAGTTCCCTTATATCCAATGAATTAGATGGTTCCATAGATCATCACAAATCTATGGCTTTGTGATTGATGGATTTTTCATAGCCATGTTTTCTACCACTCTCCATCAGAATTTGATGGATAGATTTTTCTTCCATATCCATATTTTCACCTATGTTCTCTTATATGGAAACCCAGTGATGATTTACTTTAGGTAATCTTTACATTTCATACTTTAGTTTTTAAAATTATTTTTTAGTATTCCTTTTTACGATGTGGGTTTCTATAAATAGTAAACGATTTACAACCCCGATGAATTTTGATGGAGAAATTCATTTTAAGGGGCGTAGAATGTAACACCCCGAAATTTTATGAAAAATATTCTTTTAATTTCATTTATTTCTTGTGTTGTAAGCTACAACAAGATTACCTTGCACTATACACAACATCGTATGAGCTTGCAATATACCCAACACAATTCTTTGATCATGTTACACACAAATTTGATAGTAGTTATTCTACGAAACATTGAGTGTATATATATATATATATTCAATGTATAAATGAGAAATGGTTGGATTATATTATAATAAAATAACAAATTTGTCTTGCACAGCACACAACCCTGACTTGTCTTGCATTACACGCTCTCGCGACCTTCCTCGATAGCGTGTGTTGTACGCAATACCAGGTTTCACTAAATGACGATATAGTGTTATATTATTATTATGTACTAGCCGTTATGAATATTATTAAATACATTTTTAATTTTATAACATTATTATTCATCTTATAAATTTTCTAAAACATATTATGTGAACAAAATAAATTTTTCGGATAAATTAAGTATTTTTCAAAAAATGCAGTTTTTCCGCCTTTTGATGGCGCACCAACATTAAATCTAGTTTTTGACATGTTTATAAGTTCAATTTTACAAAACAAACTTTTTCTTTTCAATGAGGATATAAAAATTTACATTGGATAATGTTTTCAAATTTTTCTAATAACTTCCATATTTTAATGAATAGTAAAATCACGCTATATTTTAATTAAAAACTACATTTTTCATCGTAATAATTTATATGTTTAAATTATAATATTGAATGATTTTAAAGTATAAATAGAATATATTTTTACCATTTAATATAATTTATCTCATTATCATTGATTTTACATTGAATTCGTAGGTTAAATCAATTCAATCTTTTGTAATTTTTTAAACAGAAACCTGTTTTCTTTCGACAACGGGATTAATTTCAAATTAATTACTGCAACTTATGTGTTTTGAATTTTGAAAAATGGATTCCGTATTTGGAATAATTGGGTCTAAATTATGTTAATAGGCTACTTTTTATTTTTGGGTATTATGAATAGTAACTACGGTAAATTTTATTTACCATACTTAATGGTAAATCGGGTAATTAAGGGATAATATAAGATTATAAAAATACCCTAACACCTACCAAAATCCTATTGGATGACTAAAAGGCGACCCATATCACCTAAGGGTCAAATTATATTTATTTATTAGACCGCTGTCCATGAAAATAATTTAATTATTATTAAAACCAAAGAAAGTGACAACATGTCACTTTCTTAAATCTTATAAGTATAATAATTTTAATTTAGTGATAAACTTAATGAAATTTAAAAAATGTATAGTCTCCAGAAAGATAATAAAATTTTCAACAACATATTAATTTATTTAGAATTTTTAGGGATGAAATAATTATCATTAAAGGTGACATAATAGTAATGTTGAGATTTTTTTATTAAGTTAAATATCAAATAAATAGTTTTAAAAACATTAAAATAAATATTATATGACCCATTTAATTTGATCCACTAATTTTATAGATAAATATAAAATTTTATGAATCTATTTAATCTTTTATTTAGAACATATCTTCTGTATATTGTTTATTTAAATTCAAATAAATGAATAGTGTCAAAATTAACACTATTGTTATTTTATAAAAATAACATATTATAAAACTTTTAAAAAATCACAAAAATATTTAAAAATTATAAATTTAAATTTATATGGTCTAAAATGACATAATGTGTGAAATTATGGAAAATTCACAACACATATGTAATTATTTATAATAATTTAAAATTTAGATTATTATTACAACAAATAAAATTAAAATGATAAATAATGATAAATCAAGTTGATAATGTTTAAAATAAATTCCTAACATGTCTAAATTTTATTGGTTGATTATATTACAAACCTATAACATCGAATATTTATATTTGATTCATTTTGGAAGTTTTTAAGTGTGATTGGGATTTAATATAAATTAATATTTTCTTATATTTCCAAAGATGCCCCTCTCCTCCCTTATAAAAGGGAATATCCTCCCTCTTCTCCTCACACAATTTGGAGCCTTTTTGCTCGTCCAAACCCTACCCATTTCCCCTATAAACTTTCCTAGAAACATACTAGAGGTCCTGGTCATCTTAAAAGTCCAATTTTATCTCCCTAAGAGGAGGTTTTAAAGAGGCGTATCAAAGAATAGGTAATATCCGTTACTGATTCTTCAAATTTTCTTTCTTCTTCAACATCTTCTTATTTAGTTTTTAAATTATATTGTAATAACTTCAGTATCAATAATATACTGATATGTTATTATAAATATGAAACAACCATATTTCACCTTCTATCCATCCTACAGAAAACAAAATCACCGCGCGTGCGTACGTACGGAATACCGTCTCCACGCTGTGGTGTAATCTGTTTTTTCACCAACACCTTACATGGATGGGTATAATGGTGTAAAGAATAACTATATATGGTTATTATAACTTAATAATGATTCTAATATATTATACCATCCACTCCAATTCTATTCAATAATTATGGGATTGATATCGTCGCTCGTGCGTACATACGGACTACCATCTCCATGACGCGATGAGATTCATTCTCCATGTTAACCATACATGAATGATCATAAAGTTTATATAATGAATAATAATGAAATATATGAAATAATAATTCTACTGGATTTATGTATATATATATATTTATGTCATATATTTAGTTTCATTCAATTCAATAAGTAAACGAAAACAGCGTTCATGCGTACGTACGGCCTACTGTCTCCGTTAATGGTGTATTTCATTCCTTTTATCGATCTATAATATATATGTAAATGATGAATATATATTAAATAAAATAATGTTTTACATTCTGGAATTATGTAAATCATGATATAAGTAATAATATCAAGAACAACAAGTTGAAACACATACGATAAATTAAACGATTTTACCCAAAACGCTACATTAACATTAATTTACAAAAGAACGGGTAATATAAAGTCATAAATGAACCCTATATGATATCATAAAAATGAAGATGATTATGTAATAATTCAATGACATTATTTAAATCATTATACAGGAGGTTTGGATACGTACGAAGCATATCAGACCTATGTTAAGGGATACTTTTTCCAATCTCGTTCTTATCCGAGATTGTTTATTCGTAAGTATTTACTGGGGTTATGGTTCTCATCCATGTCCATGTTTTCTCAAATTTTGTTCATAAAATGTTTAATATTTTTCCTTGTATTTTTAAAGTCATTTTTACCACTTTTTTACTTTTACCAGATGGTACGGAAGGAATACTTCTTTTAAGATGTACTTTTTGACATTTCTGGCAAAAATAGGAGGAGAATGTTTTTTTCACTTATACGGCGTGAACAGATTTTTACAGTTTTATAAAGCCTTATTTTCAGGAATATCCCACCAAATGATTTCATAAATATTTTCAACAAAATATTTTTCTTTTATAATTCCATGATGTTTTGTGAAAAGAAATTGATTTTGAAGAAGAAATGTTATTTTCCTCAAGAATTCATTTCAAGTGTTTTATCAAAACAATTTTCCATCTAAGATGAAATTATTTCATATGTGTATGTTTCAAGTATAATGTCTCTATGACTTACATGGTTTCACTTTTATTATGATGAAATATCCATTTGTTTTATATGGATTATGTGATGATGGGATGATGTTTATGATACCCATTTTATCCTTTGGGTTATGATTAATGTTTCATGTTTATTTTGTGGCACAAGTAAGAATGATTTCATTATGAGATGGGTGGGATCTATATCACCCTGCAATACATTGGGTAAAGATTGATATCTCATGAGATAGACATGGCTGGAAAGGAAAGTTAAACCGGTTTAATAATAAAGGAATGGACCGAGGAGTGAACTTGATTCAAAAAGGGACTTTGTCCACTATGATTGTCTTGGCAGCAATGCCTTGGCTAATATGGAAATCATAACATGTGCTTAATGGTTTCCAAAATTACATTATTTACTCCCATGCAATTTTATCATGCTTAATGTTTCTTTATGATCTATGCCATACGTACTTCCAGGTTTTATGTCATTGCTCAAGCTTTTGATGTTTAAATATTATGTTCATGTTTTTAAGTTCAAATGTATATGATTTGTTTTATTTTATCCATACTTACCCTTAATAAGCATTTGATCTAACCCTTTATATGATTTCATATCCCCAGGTTATAAAAAAAGGTTTTAGGTAAGAAAACAAAAGGGGACGATCTTTATGGGAGATGTTAAAGATCTTTCACCACAATTAGAAGATTATTTTTCAGAGTTTCCAAAGAAACTAAACTATTACTATACTTTGGTGTCTGTTTTTGTTATGTATTAAGTATTCTACAAAAGTAATGTAATGTCCATGTACGTCAAGCTTCGGGTCTCTACAGTTGGTATCAGAGGAAAGGTTTAGTCAACCTTTGGAAACTAGGATGCGAAAACGTTAGTGAGATCCCTAGAGATATTTCTACGGTATGTCTAGGGATGTCCCTAAGGATAAGTATACATATAGGATATCGTCCTAGAACTACGGTAACGATCATAGAATTTAACCTAAGATGTTAGATATTGAGGGTACTCCCCCTTTAAAATGTTGTTTTCCCTAGCATGATTTTTTCCACTCACACTATTTTTTTTGGGTTTTAGAAAATGGCTGTGAACGGGAAGATTCACGATAATGGAGGATATTATGGACAATGGAATGATATTCTTCATGAGAAACCAAATGAAATTGGATCTGGAGGTCCACATATCGTTATTATGCCTAATCAGCAATCTCATGATATGATCAATAATATCAACTTTGGTAAGTTTCCCGACTCAGATAATAAGAGAAAGATGTAGTTTCATGATGATTATAGAGGAAAGAATGTTCAATTTCCCCCATGTAAATCATATGGGAAGAGGCATCGGGGATATTGTTTTAATGGAACTGAAAGATGCTTTGGGTGTGTGAAAGAAAGACACAAAGCCAGTAAGTGCAGAGGAAAAGGTTCGGTTAACACCATTGAAAAGGATAATGGTATTTCTACGACATCAACAATGATTAGATGTTTTAAAGGTGGAATGTATTGGGATAATTCAAACCAATTACCTAAGGTAAAATATCATGAAGAGAATCAGCATGGTCATATGAGTATTATTTATGTGGATGATGATGAAGAGACTACAAATGAAATATGAGATGAAAGAAATGATGAAGCTCACCTAGTGGTTTAAGAAGTTAGTAGAATGATTGTAGGTTTATCAAGAATAATGTATGGTACTATGGAATAAAAAATTATCTATGTATTGTTACTCTATTGTTTTTCCTAATGTATTTGAAAGTATATGGTGAATGGTACTGGTAACCCTGAAAGGTTATTCAGATATTTTTGTAAAGAAGATGATATGTGCATTATGAAGGGATAAAGAGAAAATAATATGTTTTATAGTATTCATTATCTCATGGATAATAAAAGGACAAAGTGATATCATGATTTGAGTATATAGATTTTATTTGGGATTTTTGTATGTGGAAAGAGTTAACTTTTGATAGAATTCATGTTTTCACTAAGGTTCTATGGTAATTCATGTTTCATAAGAATACATGATTAAGGTATTCACATGTCTGGAATGTGACAAAAAAGATACATATTATGATATATGGGGGACAAATGAAGGAATTCACATGCTCGTTAGATGAGATTTCTAATAATCAAACAGATGTATTTTCGATAAGCCTAATGGTTGGAATGGACATCATATAGTATTGGTTAAGGATATAACATTTAATTTCTGAAATGTTATGATAGTAAAGTTTTAGAAAAAGGATAACATGCAGGATGGACGATAACCCGTCGCGTCGGACAAAGATGTGGGAATCAAACTTACAACTGAAGTGCGACTGGCCTTTATCGCCAACCACCGGCCTATAGGAGGTCCCTGGTTTGTAGAAACTAGTTTTATTTTATAAATAGGTATGATATATGATGTATAAGTTCATTTTTGCAATCATATATGATTAACCTCTCTATTTATGGACATATGTATATTTGATAAATTTTTATAAAATTTTGTTTGAAACAGATGGAACGACCCATCATTTTATCACATGACCTGTTAACACTTCACGAATAACAATCTCAACTTCATTTCATTAAGAGATATAGTGGAAATTATTCAAAGCATGAACAACAGTGAGATTATACCAAAATCATGTAAGTATTTCTTTTAATTCGTCATATTTAGAGAAATGATATTGAAAACCAAAAAACTTTTCCTAGTTCCCTTATATCTAATGAATCAGATGGTACCTTAGATCCTCACAAATCTATGGCTTTGTGGTTGATGGCTTTTTCATAGCCATGTTCTCTACCACTCTCCATCAGAATTTGATGGTTAGATTTTTCTTCCATATCCATATTTTCACCTATGTTCTCCTATATGGAAACCCAGTGATGAGTTACTTTGGGTACTCATTACATTTCATGCTTTAGTTTTTAAAATTATGTTTTAGTATTCCTTTTTACGATGTGGGTTTCTATAAATAGTAAACGATTTATAACCCTGATAAATTTCAAGGGCGAAATTCATTTTAAGGTTGTAGAATGTAACACCCTGAGATCTTATGAAAAATATTCTTTTAATTTCATTGATGTCTTTTGTTGTAAGCAACAACAAAATTACCTTGCACTATATGCAACTCCGTATGAGCTTGCAATATACACAACACTATTCTTGGATCATGTTACACACAATTTTGATAGTAGTTATTCTACGAAACATTGAGTGTATATATATATATATATATGAAATGTATAAATGAAAAATTGTTGGATTCTATTATAATGAAATAAAAATGGAGTCTTGCACAACACGCAACCCTGACTTGGCTTGCATTACATGCAATCATGACCTTCCTCGATAGCATGTGTTGTACGCAATACAAGGTTTCACTAAACGACGATATATTGTTATATTATTATTATGTACTAGAATTTATGAATATTTTTAACTAAATTTCGAAATTTATAACATTATTGTTCATCTTATTAATTTTATAAAATATTTTATGTGAACAAAATAAAATTTTTCGGGTAAAATAAGTATTTTTCAATAAATGCAGTTTTTCCACCTTTTGATGGCACGCCCACATTAAATTTAATTTTTGAAATGTTTATAAGTTCAATTTTAAAAAATGAACTTTTTCTTTTGAATCAGGATATATAAATTTATATTGGATAATGTTTTGATATTTTTCTGATAACATTCATATTTTAATGAATAGTAAAAACATGCTATATTTTAATTAAAAACAACTTTTCTCATTGTAATAATTAATATTGTTAAATTATAATATTCAATGGTTTTAAAGTATAATTGTAATATATTTTTACCATTTAATATAATATATGTCATTAGCATTGATTTTACCATGAATTCATTGCTTAAATCAATTCAACCTTTTCAATGTTTTAAACCAAAACACGTTTTTTTCGACAACAGGATTAATTATAAATTAATTACTGAAACTTATGTGTTTTTAATTTTGAAAAATGGATTCCATATTTGGAATCATTGGGTCCAAATTATTTTAATAGGCTACTTTTTATTTTTGGTCATTATGAATAATAACTACGGTAAATTTTATTTACCATAGTTAAAGGTAAATCAGGTAATTAAGGGTAAATATAAGATTATAAAATTACCCTAACACCTGCCAAAATCCTATTGGATGACTAAACGTTGACCCATATCACATAAGGGTCGGATTTGATTCATTTAATAGTCTTTTTTCCATGAATATATTTTAATTATTATTAAAACCAAAGAAAGTGACAACATGTCACTTTCTTAAATCTTATAAGTATAATAATTTTAATTTAGTGATAAAATTAATGAAACATAGAACATGAATAGTCTTAAGAAATCTAATATAATTATCTACATCATATAAATTTATTTATAATTTTTAGGGATGAAATAATTATCATTAAACGTGACATAATAGTGATGTTGAAATTATTTTATTAAGAGAAATATCAAATAAATGGTATTAAAAACATTAAAATAAATATTATATGAACAACTTAATGTTATTCACTAATTTAATAAAAAAATATGATATTTTATGAATCTAATTAATATTTTATTTCGAACATATCTTTTGTACATTGTTTATTTAAATTAAAATAAATGAATAGTGTTGAAATTGACACTATTGTTATTTTATAAAAATAACATATTATAAAATTGTTTAAAAATCAAAAAAAAATAATTATAAATTATAAATTTTAATTTATATGGTCTAAAATGTCATAATGTGTGAAATTATGGAAAATTCAAAACACATATGTAATTATTTATAATAATTTAAAATTTAGAATATTATTACCACAAATAATATTAAATTGATAAATAATGATAAATCAAGTTGACAATGTTTAAAATAAATTTATAACATGTCTAAATTTTATTGGATGATTAGATTACAACCCTATATCATCTAATATTTGTATTTGAGTCATTTTGGATGTTTTTAAGTGGGGTTGGGATTTAATATAAATTAATATTTTCTTATATTTCCAAAGGTGCCCCTCTCGTCCCTTATAAAAGGGCATCTCCTCTCTCTTCTCCTCACACAATTTTGAGCCTTTAAGCTCTTCCAAACCCTGCCCATATCCCTTATAAACGTCCCTAGAAACATACAAGTGGTCCTGGTCTTCTTCAAAGACCAATTTTATCACCCTAAGAGGAGGTTTCAAAGAGGCATATCAAAGAATATGTAATATCCATTACCGATTCTTTCAATTTTCATTCTTCTTCAACTTCTTCTTCCTCAGTTGTTTCATTATATTTTAATAACATCAGTTTATATAATATACTGATATTTTATTTTAAATATGAAACAAGCCTTTTTCACCTTCTATCCATCCTACGGAAAACAGAATCACCGCGCGTGCGTACGTACGGAATACTGTCTCTACACCGTGGTGTAATCTATTATTCCATCAACACCGTACATGGATGGATATAATGGTGTAAATAATAACTATATATGGTTATTATAACATCATAATGATTTTGATATATTATACCATCCACTCCAATTCTATTGAATAATTATGGGAACGATATCATCTCTCGTGTGTACGTATGGACTACCGTCTCCACGACGCGATGAGATTCATTCTCCATGTTAACCATACATGAATGATCATAAAGTTTATATAATGAATAATAATAAAATATATGAAATAATAATGCTAATGGATTTATGTATATATATATATATTTATGTCATCTATTTAGTTTCATTCAATTCAATAAGGAAACGAAAACAGCGTTTATGTGTACGTACGACCTACCATCTCTGTGATCAGTGTATTTCATTCCTTTTATCGATCTATGATATATATGTATATGATGAATATATATTATATAAAAATCATGTTTTACATTCTGGAATTATGTAAATCATTGTATAAGTAATAATATCATGAATGACAAGTAGAAAAACACATACAATAAATCGAACGATTTTACCCAAAATGTTACATTAACATGAATTTACAAAAGAACGGGTAATATACAGTCATAAATGAACCATCTATGATATCATAACAATGAAGATGATTATGTAATAATTAAATGACATTATTTAAATCATTAAACAGGAGGTTCAGATACGTATGAAGAATATCAGACCTAAGGTAACGTATAACTTTTCCAATCTCATTCTTATCCAAGATTGTTTATTCGTAAGTGTTTACTGGGGTTATGGTTCTCATCAATGTCCATGTTTTCTCAAAATGTTTTCATAAATTGTTTAATATTCTTCCTTGTATTATTAAAGTCATTTTTACCCCTTTTTGACTTTTACCACAAGGCACAGAAGGAATCTTTGTTTTACGATGTACTATTTTGTCATTTCCGGAAAAAGTACGAGGAGAATGTTTTTTTAACTTATACAGTGTGAAGGGATTTTTACGGTTTTAAAAAGCCTTATTTTCATGAAGATCCCCCCAAAATATTTCATGACTATTTTATAAAAAATCTTTTTCTTTTAAAATTGCATTATGTTTTGTGAAAAGATGTTGATTTTGAAGAAGAAAGGATATTTTCCTCAAGAATTTATTTCAACTGTTTTATCAAAACCATTTTCCATCTAAGATGAAATTATTTCATATGTGTATGTTTCAAGTATAATTTCTCTATGATTTAAATGGTTCCACATTCCTTATGATGAAATATTCATTTGTTTTAGATGGATTATGTGATTATGGCATGATGTTTATGAAACCCATTTTATTCGTTGGGTTATGATGAATGTTTCAAGTTTATTTTGAGGCATAAGTAAGAATGATTTCATTATGAGATGGGTGAGACCTATATCTCCCCCAAATGCATTGGGTAAAGATTTATATCTCATGAGATAGACATGGCTGGAACAGAATGTTAAACTGGTTCAGTAATACAGGATTGGAATGAGGAGTGAACTCAATTCAGAAAGGGACATTGTCCACTGAGATGGTCATGGAAGCAATGCCCTGCCTACTATGGAAATCATAACATGTGCTTAATGGTTGCCACAATTACATGTTTTACTCCCATGCTATTTTATCATGCTTAATGTTTCTTTATGATCTATGCCTTATGCAATTCCATATTTTATGTTATTTCTCAAGCTTTTGATGTTTAATCATTATGTTCATGTTTTTAAGTTCAAATGTATATGATTTGTTTTATTTTATCCATGCATACCCTTACTGAGCATTTGAGCTCACCCTTTATACATTTTCTTTTCCCTATGTTATAAAGGCAGGTTTTAGGTATGAAAACAAAAGGGGTAGATTTTTATAAGAGATTTCGAAGATCTTTCAACATAATTAGAAGATTATTTTTCTGAGTTTCCAAAGACACTAAACTATTACGGTCCTTTGGTGTCTGTTTTTTTTATGTATTAAGTATTCCGCAAAAGTAATGTAATGTCCATGTACGTCAAGCTTCAGGTCTCTACATATAATGATTTAAATAATGTCATTTAATTATTACATAATCATATTCATTGTTATGATATCATATATGTTTCACTTATTAATTTATATTACCCGTTCTTTTGTAAATTCCATGTTAAAGCAGCATTTTGGATAAAATCATTTTATTTATCGTATGTGTTTTGACTTATCATTATTGATATTATTACTTATATCCTGATTTAAATAATACCAAAATGTAAAACATGATTTATATGTAATATATATTCATCATATACATATATATTATAGATCGATAAAAGGAATGAATTACACCATTCATGGAGACGGTAGGTCAGACGTACTCATGAACGTTGTTTTTGTTTCCTTATTGAATTGAATGAAACTAAATATATGAAATAAATATATATATACATAAATCCAGTTGCTTTATTATTTCATATATTTCATTATTATTCATTATATAAACTTTATGATCATTCAGGTATGGTTAACATGGAGAATGAATCTCATCGGGTCGTGAAGATGGTAGTCCGTACGTACGCACGAGTGATGATATTATTCCCATAATTATTGAATAGAATTGGAGTGGATGGTATAATATATAAAAAGAATTATGATGTTATAATAAACATATATAGTTATTCGTTACACCATTATACCCATCCATGTACGGTGTTGGTGGAAAAACAGATTACACCACGGCGTGGAGACGGTATTCCGTACGTACGCACACACAGTGATTTTGTTTTCCGTAGGATGGATAGAAAGTGAAATGGGTTTGATTAATATTTATAATAACATATCAGTATATTATTGATACTAATGTTATTACTTTATAATGAAACAACTAAAGAAGAAGAAGTTTAAGAAGAAAGAAGCTTGAAAGAATCGGTAGAAGAAATTACCTCTTCTTTGACGCACCTCCTTTAGACATTTTCTTAGGGAACTAGGGTTGGTCTGTTGAGAATACCAGTACCTCTATAAGGTTTCTAGGGAAGTGGGGAAGTGTAATGTGAAGTTTTTGGATGAGCTTCATTGCTCAAAATGGTGTGAGGAAAAGAGGGAGGAGGTGACCTTTTATAAGGGAGGAGAGGGGCACCTTTGGAATCCTCAAAATAATTAGTTTAATATAAATTCAAACCCCACATAAAAACCACCAAAAATGACTCAATTAGAAGATTATATGAGATAGGGTTGTAATCTAATCATCCAATAAAATTTAGACATGTACAGAATTTATTTTCAACATTATCAACTTGATTTATCCTTATTTAATCTATTAAATTTTATTTGTGGTAATAAGATTCTAAATTTTAAATTGTAATAAATAATAACATATGTGCTGTGAATTATCCATAATTAGATAATTTATGACATTTTAGACTATATAAATTTTAATTTATAATTTTTAAATATTTTTGTGATTTTTAAACAATTTAATAATATGTTATTTTTATAAAATAACAATAGTATCAATTTTGACACTATTAATTTATTTGAATTTAAATTAAATCCACACAAATAATATATTCAAACTAAAATATTTAATAGATTCCTAACATGTCTTATTAATCATAAAAATTAGTGGAGTAAATTAAATAGTTCATATAATATTTATTTTAATATTTTTAAAACCAATTATTTGGTATATCACTTAATAAAATAATTAGTACAACATTTTTGTATAATTATTCAATATACTTATTTTTGCATAAAATTTAAAAATAAAATCCTTTAATGAAGATAAATATCAAATATTTGGTAATAATAATTTTACTCTAATTTATCATCTTAAAATAACATCATGTAAATAGTTATCTTTATTAAATTATGAAGGTGACAACTTTGGAATCATTTAAAATAAAATATTATAAGTATCATAATCACCTTAATATGGATCCAAATGGTCAAAAATTTGTCCAGTGGATGATTAGGGTTTATATATACACTAGTAATAAGTTTTGTGCAGATTTTTGGGCCTTTTGATATGTATTACTATTTCAATAAAAACTATATTATTGATTTTTCACTAAATAAATAATTTCAACATCATTAATGTATAAGATAATAAGGTTATTAAATAACTCTTAAAAATTACACATAAATTACCATGATAAAAAAACATTTTATCTTTCAAATGAGTATTTATACCCGAATTTATATTCTGTATAATGTTATACTAAAAATTCATTAATGATTAAAGTCGAGTGAGACATATTTCACTTTCCATTAAATAAAATAAACCAAAGGTCTTAATCACCTCCAAGTGGGTTCCAATGGATTCTATTTCGACCCAAATATGACTTAGGACGAAATATAAGCATCCAATTATATTAATACAAGTGTTAGGGTAATTTTATAATATTTTATTTACCCTTAATTACCAGATTTACCTTTTACTATTGTAAATAAAATTTATCGTAGTTACTATTCATAATGCCTAAAAATAAAAAGTAGCTTATTAACATAATTTGAACCCACTGATTCCAAATATGAAATCCATTTTTCTAAATTCAATAAACAAAATTTTCAGAAATTAAATTAAAATGAATCCCGTTGTCGAACGAAAATGGGTTTTTGTTTAAAACATTGCAAAAGAATGAATTTATTTAACCTATGAATTCAATGTAAAATCATTGATAATGACATAAATTATATTAAATGGTAAAAACATATTCTATTTATACTTTAAAACTATTAAATATTATAATTTAACCACATAAATTATTACTATGAAAAAAGATGATTTTAATTAAAATATAGCATGTTTTTACTATTCATTAAAATATGAAAGTTATCAGAATAATATGAAAATTTTATCCAAGGTAAAATTTTATATACATATTCCAAATAATAATTTTATTTTTTGAAATTTAACTTATAAAAATGACAAAAACTTGATTTAAAGTGGGTGCACCATCAAAAGGTGGCAAAATTGCATTTTTGGAAAAATACTTATTTTACCCGAAAAATTTATTTTGTTCTTATACTATGTTCTAGAAAATGTGTAAGATGAATAATAATGTCATAAAATTAAAAAGATAGCTAATAATATTTATAACGTCTAGTTCATAATAATATTATAACAATGTATCGTTGTTTAGTAAAACCTGGTATTACGTATAACACATGCTATCGAGGAAGGTCGTGATTGTGTTTAATGGAGGCCAAGTCAGGGTTGCATTTAGTGCAAGAATCCTTTGTTGTTGCATATAAAAAAATCCAACAATATTTCATTAACACATTGAATATATATATACTCAATGTTTCTTAGAATAACTACTATCAAACAAACTTGAAATTTTGTGTAACACGATCCAAGAATAGTGTTGCGTATACTGCAAGCTAATACGATGTATAGAACAAGATAATATTAGTGTAGTGTATAATAGAACACATCACAAGAATTAAAAATAATATATCTCATAAAATCTCAGGTTGTTACATTCTACCCCCCTTAAAATGAATTTCTCCCTCGAAATTCGTCGGGGTTATAAATGGTTTTCTACATGAAGGTTTCTTTAATAGAAATCCACATCGTAAAAAGGAATAACAAAACATAAAACTAAAAACTAATGTATGAAACGTAAAGGTTACCCAAATTAACTTATCATTTTTGTTTCCACATAGGAGAACATAGGTGAAAATATGGATATGGAGGAGAAATCTAACCATCATGTTTTGATGGAGAGTGGTAGAGGACAAGGCTATGATAAAGCCAATTGTCACGAAGCCATAAATTTGTGATGATCTAAGGTACCATCTAATTCATCGGATAAAGATCACTAAGACAACATCTTTGGATTTCATTATCATTTCCCTAAAGTTGAAAATTTTGAATTAGAAGAAATACTTGCTTGATTTTGGTACAATCTCACTATTGTTCGTTCATTGAAAAATTTCCACATAATCTCTTAATGAAATTAAGTTGAATTTGTTATTCGTGAGGTGTTAACAGGTCATGTGATAGAATGAGGGGTCATTCCATCTGTTTCAAACAAAATCTTAGCAAAAGTTATCAAATATACATAAGTCCATCTATGGTTAGGTTAATCATATACGATTCCAAAAATGAACTTATACTTCATATATCATACCTCTTAATAAAATAAAACTAGTTTCTACTAACCAGGGACTTCCTGTAGGCTAGTGGTATGCGATAAAGGCCAGTCGCACTTCGGTTGTGGGTTCGATTCCCACAGCCTTGTCCGACGCGATGGGTCGTCGCCTATCCTGCAGGTTGTCCTTTTTTTAAAACTACATTAATATATCATCCCATCAATAATATTGAAAAATGTTCTATCCTTAAACAATACTAACTTATGTCCAACATAATCTATTCCAATCTTTAGGTTTATCTAAAATACTTTGGTCCATGATCATAGTATAAAGGAAAAAATTACTAGAAAGGTTATCTACTAAGAATGTGAATACAAGCATTTATCTCACATATATCATAAGATATATCTTGTTGGTTGCATTCCAAACACAAGAATACCTTAGTCATATATTCTCTTGAAACATAAATTACCATAGAACCATAGTAAAAACATGAATACTGTCAAAAGGTAACTCTTTCCTTATACCAAAATCACAAAAAAAATCTATATAATCAAACTATAATATCACTTAGTCCTTATATCAGTCATGATCTTATGAATACAATCAAACATCTCATTATCTTTTTATCCCTTCCTTATGCGCATATCATCTACTTTCCAAAAATATCCGAATGACCTTCCATTGTTTCTGGTACCATTCAACATATACTTTCAAATACTTTTGGAAAAACCATAGTGTAACAATCCTTAGATGATTCGTTATTCCATAGTACCATATATTATTATTTATAAACATACAATCATTCCACTAATGTCTTAAACAACTGACTGAGCTTCAACAATTCATTTATCTCACATATCATTTATAGTATCTTCATCATCAACAATATAAATACTACCCATATGGACATGATGATTCTTCTCACGAGACTTTCCCTTAGGAAATTGGTTTGCATAATTCCCGTACATTCCACATTTAAAACATTTAACCGTTTGTTGATGTCTTAAGAATACCATTATCCTTGTCTATAGTGTTAACTAAACATTTTCCATTGCAAATACTGGCTTTGTTCCTTCTCTTCCACACCCAAAGCATCTTCCAGTTCCCTTGAAATATTCTCCTTGATGCCTCTTCCCACATGGTTTACATGAGGGGAACTGAACTTTCATTCTTCTATGATCATCATGAAACTCCATCATTCTCTTAACAGTTGAGTTGGCATACTTTCCAAAGTTGAGATTATTGATCATAATATGAGATTGCTGATTAGGCATAATAATGATTTTTGGACATCCAGATCTAATTTCATTTGGTCGGTCATGAATAATATCATTCCATTGTCCATTATATCCTCCATTATCGTGAATCTTCAAGTTTCCACCCATTTTCTAAAGCCCAAAAAGAATAGTGTCAGAGGAAAAATCATTCTAGGGAAAACAACATAGTAAAGGGCGAGTACCCTCAATATCTAACATCATAGGATAAATTATATGATCATTACCGTAGTTCTATGACAATATCCTATACGTATACTTATCCTTAGGGACATCCCTAGAAATACCTTAGAAATATCTCCAGGGATCTCACTAACCTTTTGGCATCCTAGTTTCCCAAGGATCACTAAACCATTCCTCTGATACCATCTGTAGAGACCCGAATCTTGACGTACATGGACATTACATTAATTTTGCGGAATACTTAATACATAACAAAAAACAGACACACAATGATCATAATAGTTTAGTGTCTTTGGAAACTTGGAATATAAACTTCTAATCATGTTGAAAGATCTTCAACAACTCCCATAACGATCTTCCCCTTTTTTTCCTTACCTAAAACCATTCTTTATTTCCTGGGGAAAATAAAACATAAAAATGGTGAGCTCAAATGCTCAGTAAGGAAAATCATAGAGAACATAAAACAATCCATAAACATTTGAAAGCAAAAACATGAACATGAAATTTAAACATAAAAATCTTGAGCAAAGACATAAATCATGGAAGTACGTAAGCCATATATCATAAAGGAACATTAATCTTGATAAAATAGCATGGGAATAAATCATGTAATTGTGGAAACCATTCATCCCATGTCATGATTTCTATAGTTACCAAGGCATTACTGCCAAGACCATCTTAGTGGACAAAGTCCCTTTCTGAATCGTGTTCACTCCTCGTTTCAGTCCTGTAACACTGAACCAGATTAACTTACTATTCCTGCCATGTCTATCTCATGAGATATAAATCATTACCCATAGAATTAGAGGGAGATATATGTCCCACCCATCTCATAATGAAATCATTCTTACTTGTGCCACAAAATAAACATACATCATTCATAATAACCCAAACAATAAAATTGGTTTCATAAACATCATCCCATCATTACATAATACATATAAAACAAATGGATATCATTTCATCATAAGAAAAATTAAAACCATGTAAATCATAGAGACATTATACTTTAAACATAAACAAATGAAATAATGTCATCTTAGATGAAAAATGGTTTTGATAAAACACTTGAAATGAATTCTTGATGAAAATACCCTTTCTTTTTCAAAATCGTTGTCTTTTCATAAAAATGCCACACAATTTTAAAAAAAATGATTTTATTTAAAATAACCATGAAATCTTGTAGAGTATACTTCATGAAAATAAGGCGTTATAAAACCATAAAAATCTGTTCCTTCAATATAAGTTAAAAAAACATTCTTCGCTTACTCTTTCCAGAAAGTCAAAAAGTATCTCGTATGACAAAAGATTCCTTACATACCATGTAGTAACAGAAAAAATGGGTTAAAAGGACATTAAACATGCATAAAAACACTTTTAGAAAAAATGTACATGGATGATAACAATAACCCCAGTAAATACTTACGTATGAGCAATCTCGGATAAAAATGAGATTTGTGAAATTATCCCTTACCTTAGGTCTGATATGATTCTTATGGATCTGATCCTCCTGTATAATAATTTAAATAATTTCATTGACTTATTACATAACCATATTCATTGTTATGATATCATATATGTTTCACTTATGACTTTATATTACCTGTTCTTTTGTAAATTCCATACTAAAGCAGCGTTTTGGGTAAAATCATTTTATTTATCGTATGTGTTTCGACTTGTCGTTCTTGATATTATTACTTATATCCTAATTTAAATAATTCCAGAATATAAAACATTATTTATATGTAATATATATTCATCATATACTTATATATTATAGATCGATAAAAGAAATGAATTACATCGTTCATGGAGACGGTAGGTCATACGTACGCATGAACACTGTTTTTGTTTCCTTATTGAATTGAATGAAACTAAATAGATGACATACATATATATATACATAAATAATGTAGAATTATTATTTCATATATTTCATTATTCTTCATTATATAATCTTTATGATCATTCATGTATGGTTTAAATGGAGAATGAATCTCATCGCGTCGTGGAGATGGTAGTCTGTACGTACGCACGAGTGATGATATCGTTCCCATAATTATTTAATAGAATTGGAGTGGATGGTATAATATATCATAATTAGTATTATGTTATAATAACCATATATAGATATTATTTACACCATTATACCCATCCACCTAAGGTGTTGGTAGAAAAACAGATTACACCACGGCATGGAGACGGTATTCCGTATGTACGCACACGCGGTGATTATGTTTTCCGTAGGATGGATAGAAGGTGAAATGGGTTTGTTTCATATTTACAATAACATATAATAATATTAGTGATACTTATGTTAATAATTTATAATGAAACAACTAAATAAGAAGAAGTTGAAGAAGAAAGAAGCTTGAAAGAATTGGTAGAAGAAATTTCCTCTTCTTCGACGCACCTCCATTAAACTTCTTCTTAGGGCACTACTGTTTGTCTTTTGAGAAGACCAGTACCTCTATAATGTTCCAAGGGAATAGGGTAATTGAAATGGGCAGATTTTGGACCAGCTTCAAGGCTCAAAATGGTGTGAGGAAGTGAGGGAGGAGAGGGGCACCTTTGGAATCCTAAAAAAATATTAGTTTAATATAAATTCAAACCCCACATAAAAACTTCCAAAATTGACTGAATTTGAATATTAGATGACATAGGGTTGTAATGTCATCAACCAATAAAATTTAGGCCTGTATGGAATTTATTTTAAACATTATCAACTTGATTTTTCCTTATTTAATCTATTAAATTTTATTTGTGGTAATAAGATTCTAAATTTTAAATTGTTATAAATAATTACATATGTGTTGTGAATTATCCATAATTAGATAATTTATGAAATTTTATACTATATAAAATTCAATTTATAATTTTTTTTAAAAAAAATTTGATTTTTAAACAATTTAATAATATGTTATTTTTATAAAATAACAATAGTGTCAATTTTGACACTATTCATTTATTTGAATTTAAATTAAAACCAAACAAAGGATATATTCAAACTAAAATATTTAATATATTCCTAAAATGTCATAGTAATCAATATAATTATTGGAGTACATTAAATAGTTCATATAATATTTATTTTAATATTTTTAAAACCATTTATTTGGTATATCTCTTAATAAAATAATTAGTACAACATTTTTGTATAATTATTTAATATACTTATTTTTTGCATAAAAATTAAAAATAAATTTTTTTGATGAATATAAATATCACATATTTTATAATAATAATTTTACTCGAATTTATCATCTTAAAATAACAACATGTAAATTGTTAACTTTATTAAATTATGAAGGTGACATCTTTGGAATCATTTAAAATAAAATATTATAATTGTCATAATCTCCTTAATAAAAATCCAAATGGTCAAAAATTCGGCCACTGAATGATTAAGATTTATATATACACTACTAATAAGTTTTATGCAGAATTTTTGGCCTTTTGATATGTATTATTATTTCAATAAAAACTATATTATTGATTTTTCACTAAATAAATAATTACTGCATCATTAATGTATAAGATAAAAAAGTATATAAATAACTCTTAAAAATTACAAATAAATTACCATGATAAATAAAAAAAATTTATCTTTCAAATGAGTATTTATAATCGAATTTATATTCTGTATAAATTTATATTAAAAATACTTTAATTATTAAAGTTGAGGGAGACATATTTCACTTTCCTTTAAATATAATAAACTAATGGTCTTAATCACCTCCAAGTGGGTTCCAATGGATTCTATTTTGACCCAAATATTCTTTAGGACAAAATATAAGCATCCAATTATATTAATACAAGTGTTAGAGTAATTTTATAATATTATATTTACCCTTAATTACCCTATTTACCTTTTACTATGGTAAATAAAATTTACTATAGTTATTATTCATAATGCCCAAAAATAAAAAGTAGCTTATTAACATAATATGGACCCAATGATTCCAAATATGGAATCCATTTTTCTAAATTAAATACACAAAAGTTTCAAAATTTAAATTTATATTAACCCCGTTGTCGATTGAAAATGGGTTTTTGTTTATAACATTGCAAAAGATTGAATTTATTTATCCTATGAATTCAATGTAAAATAAATGCTAATGACATACATTATATTAAATTGAAAAAATATATTCTACTTATACTTTAAAACCATTCAATATTATAATTTAACCACATAAATTATTACGAAGAAAAAAGTTGTTTTTAATTAAAATATATTGTGTTTTTACTATTCATTAAAATATGAATGTTATCAAAATAATATGAAATTTTTATCCAAGGTAAAATTTTATATCATTATTACAAATAATAATTTTATTTTGTAAAATTGAACTTATAAACATGTAAAAAACTAGATTTAAAGTGGGTGTGCCATTAAAAGGCGGCAAAACTGCATTTTTTTTAAAATACTTATTTTACCCGAAAAAAATATTTTGTTCTTATTACATGTTCTAGAAAATGTGTAAGATGAATAATATTGTTATAAAATTCAAAATATAGTTCATAATATTTATAACGGCTAGTTCATAATAATATTATAACAATATATCATTGTTTAGTAAAACCAGGTATTGCGTACAACACACGCTATCGAGGAAGGTCGTGATTGGTGTAATACATGCCAAGTCAGGGTTTTGTTTAGTTCACGACTCCTTTATGGTTGTGTATAACAAATTCAAACAATATTTAATTAATACATTGAATATATATATATATATACACTCAATGTTTCGTAGAATAACTACTATCAAACAAACTTGAAATTTTGTGTAACATGATCCAAGAATAGTGTTGAGTATACTACAAGATAATAATAGTGTAGTATATAATAGGACACATCATAGAAATTAAAAAATTTATATCTAATAAAATCTCATTTTGTTACAAGCATGCCAAATAGGCACGTCCTCTTCCTCTTATAGTAACCACTTGAAGGCCATATAGGATCGGGTTGAAAACTTTCATCGCTATAGTTTCAGCTGTACATGAGCCCGCTGATGTGGTGTCCATAGCCACTCAGGCTAGAACCGGTTTTCCACCAGGATCTGTCGATTCAAAATAATCCCCTCTCGCTGATGATCCCTCCTTTATAAGTGAATAAGAGTTTTTAAAGGATGCTCCTCCCACATTCTTAGAGTGTGTCTCTAGCATGGTCGATGAATTGGTACAACTGGACCACATTAACGAGACGGGTCTGAAACCCCCATTGACCAGTGTTGCTCTGCCAATCAAAGAGACACTACAATATGAGGATTTCCTGAAGCAACACTATAATGTATTTTATAGGATTTATGAAGTGATTCTAGGACTAGATCCTCAGGTTTTTTTCCACTGCCTCAGTATTACAGTAAATCATTGAAGGTTCAAATAGCCTCCTAGAAAGATGCATCATTCTCATGGTTTCATGGATGAGGCCAAGGTTGATAATTTCATTAGAGACAACATCATCAAGGAGGTCGAATACCCCATATTTTTAGCCAACATTATCCCCGTCAGGAAGATGAATGGATAGATTAGAGTCTGCATAAACATCTGGGATAAAGACTTTCACTGTCTGGAGGATGCGTTTCCCCTTCCTGTGACAGAACTATTGATTGCTGCCACCATTGGGTTCCAGGATCTTTCCGTCATGGATGGTTATTCTGGATATAATCAAATCTAAATGGCCCCCAAGTATGAATAATCTATGGATTTCATGTAACCACAAGGTATTTTATGCTACTCGTTGATGCCCTTCAGTATAAAGAATGAATGATCCACAAATCAGCATTCCATTGATCGCATATTTGAGATGATCTTAAAGACATTGTGGAATGCTACATGGATGATATGGGGGTCAAATATCACAAGTTCTATGACCATCACCAATATCTCATGAATGTGTTTGGATTCCTCTGATCTCACTATCGAATGATGAACCCCTTAAAGTGTGCCTTCTGGGTCACTTAAAGAATGTTCCTTGAAATTCTTGTTAGATACAGAAGAATTGAGATTGATCAGGAGAAAATCATGTCCATCAATCAGATGTCTCCTCCAAATAAAATATGGGATCATCGAGGCATTCAAGGTAAAATAGCCTATATACGCTGATTCACCGTGAATCTAGCTAGAAATTGTATGCCCTTTTCCCATCTCATGATGAAAGGTGTCAATTATCAGTGTGATGAGGATTGTCATACTAATTTTGAAGAAATAAAGAAAATACCTATTATAGCCTTTGATCCTGATGCCATCCATTTCCAGAAATCCCCTAGTCCATTATGTGACTTACGTGGAAAGATCTCTTAGTTCCCTTCTCACCCAAAAGAAAAATGAGGGAACATTGAACAATAAACATTATCTTAGCCATATGATCATTGATACAGAGAAAAGATATTTTTCTATCGAGAAAAGTTTCCTTGCACTAGTTTTCATAGTGCAAAAATTGAGACACTACATGCAGCATCCTGAGATACAACTTTTTTTCTGAGTGGATCTGATGAAGTACATCATGAACTGCCCCTTGTTGATAGGATATCTAGCTTATTGGGTAGTGATCCTCCAGTAGTTTGACATTATGATTTTCCACCAGAATTCCATTAAGGGACCAGCATTGGAAAACTTAATTTCCACCCATCCAGTTCCCAATGAAAAGTCTTTAGATCATTATCTTCCCAATGAGGCAATCCTCTCAATGGACTAACCTATTTCATGATTGAAAATTAAATTGGAGGGTTCTTCCAGAATCCCTACCGACAGAAGACTCAATGACCCCAAACTGAACAGAGTGGGGCTCGATATCATATTCGTTATGTCAGCACAAGCTATTCTTCCATATTCATTCATATTGTCAAAAATTCTATGTCCACAATGAGGCATATTATCATGCTCTTGTTACTTGCCTCGATATGGACCTCTAGATTGATTTTCCCCATTTACATGTGTAAGGGGACTCCGAGAAAGTAATCAAAAAGAATAACGGTGACTACTTCATTACGAATATGGAGGTCCTACCACTATTGGAATGTACCATCCATTTGATGGTCCTTTTCCTCTCTCGGCTAGAGGTTACGCATGTCCCACATTCACAAAACTATCGAGCTGACACCTTTCCCATACTCATGTCACTCCCTATAGAGCCTGACCCTAATGAGTCGGTTATTCATGTGGTGCACCAGAGTTTCATCAATCCCATCACACTAGATGACAATTATAGCATGTATATAGGCCACCTTACCACCAGAAACTCCACGTCAAGACCCCCCATATCCCCTGGCCATAGTGTTGGAGGTGACTCCCAACTGGAGGACCCCCTTTATCAAGTACCTCTAGCTCGGTAATCTCCCAGTAGATCAAATCGATTGTGAGGGAATCCGAAAGAGCGCATTCTTGTTCACCCTCTAGAGTGGTCCCAGTCTTGAGCGGATCCTATAATAACGTGGGTTAGATGTGATTCTCAGATATTTAGTTTAGGGAGGTGATTTTTTTAGGTCATGCAAGACTCTCATGTCCTTTCCTATGGGGCTGATCAGACTGGGCTGAATCTATCTCACCCGATTGGATGATTGGGCTTTTTTTCCTAACATGATCCGTGACTATGTTTAGTTTTTCAAGAGGTTCCATGCATGAAAAATCCATGATAATTTTGTGGATCATCTATCATAGACTCTCCACACTATAATGTACTTGTCGCCATTCACGGTCTGGGGACTCTATGTCAAGGGACCCTATCCACCGGTGGCATCTCTCCATTGCAGATTTATCCTGACTGTTATGGATTTCATTTACAAGTGGGTAGAGGTAGATTCACTCAAGGAGGTCAAGAAATGTTCCATCATTGAATTTTTGATCTCCAATATCATCTACTGATTCAGATTCCCTCATGACATCCACAATGATAACAACGCCAAATTCTGTGCAACCGAACTGAAGAAGTTGTACGCCATGTACAACATCCATTATAAACATGCCTCCCTCTATCATGTTCAAGAAAATGGTTAGATTTATGCATTAAATAAAACTCTCTCTAAAATTCTGCAAAAGATGGTTAGTCAGAAGAGGAGGAGTCTACTAGACAAACTCTTGAATGCTCTCTGGGTCTATCGGATGACAACGTGTAATTCCACATTGGTGACCCCATATTCCGTAGTGGTTGGAATACTGTCATTATTTACCATTGAGATTCAGTTTCCTTCATTACACATAGTAATATTTAAGTAGAAGACATTAGATAAGGTAGCTGAAATCCATCTGGCTGAACTGGAAGTGCTCGACGAGAACATGATTTATGCCTTGCCCAATCCAGAGAGGAATCATAACAAGATAGTTAAAGATTTTAACATGAAATTTATCCTATTATATTTCTTACAAGGTGACATGTTATTGGCCCACACAATGCCAATGATAACTTTTAGGAAACTGACAAAATTTGAGCCCAAATTTGAAGGATCATACATCATTCGCAAGGTTCTCCCCAATAGTGCATACTCCCTAGTAACCATGGATGGTGAGCATATAACACCTCCCACCTATTCAGGATTCCTCAAATAATTATTTTCATGAGTAAATCAGTCCTACAAGACCATAAGTTGGACCTCATTATCACATGTCATTAAAATTCTCGATCCTTTTGAGATGAAGGACGTAAAACTACTCGGTACTTGTCCCGCATGATATTTAAATTGTATGTCGTCCCACATGACAATAAACTTTATACAACCCCTCATGACCTTAAACTATTTTTTCCTCACCCCACAATGTTAAATTGCACAATCTATTTGGGATGAAGGATGTAAAACTACCCATCATTTTTCCTTCATGATAATAAACTGCAAAATGGTCCCATCTCTACCACCCAAAACTAAGATCTCCTCACATTCTCATCTCGCGTGATGTTAAACTGCACAAAATCATGAATAAATATGTATTACTTGATTCACATCATCAAGGGATATGATGGAATGCTCTAATGCCTTGTCCTAGATTCCATCCACCAAATTCATCCCTGTGAATTCCGCTGGGTATAGTTCTATTGGTGGATTGTACACAGTATCATGTATTCATAATTGGACCCCATTTATGCTAGGATTAATTGATCACGCCATGTGCCCCTACTGTTCTTATATCTTATCCACATCCTTACCGCACTATGTTCAACTGCATGGACCTTTCAAAACAATGTATGGATTGATTCCCAACCTCATGGGATATTTTTGAACGCCCGAACGTTTCATCCATAGACCCATCCCCGAACTGCAAGATCTTTCATTTGGTTTGGCCATTTTGTCCCGATGCATCTCAAAACACATGGTTGTTGAAGGCTTTTTTTTACTTCATTCATGTCACGTTTATCAGGACTGTACCATGTATACCCCTCCTTGGAGATCTCCACCTCTTTCACCCCTTCCACCATGAGGTCAGACCATAGGCAAGTTCACGCTTCACACGTCCCCTATATTTTAGTCTCCATCAGTATCCATATCTGAAAGGACCTCCGAATTGCATAGATTATCATTCTTATGGATCAATTACCATTTCGGTCCAACATCCTAGAGGATCTTGAATGACACTTTGTTACAAGTCCCTCATTACGAATATGGTCTGCGTTCGATGGTCATTTTTTTCCCATTTTATGGTAGATGATATGGATGTTGTTTTTCTAATAGTTTCAACAGCCATCCTCCATCATTATCTACACCCCTATATTTCCAAAAAAAATTGGATACAATGATTCTTTTTGTCTGATTATCCCTTTGAATGTCAACGTGCCTTGAGAATGGTTTTTATCTTGGTGGGATCAACCCCACCTGATCTCTTTCCTTTATTGTATTCCATTGTATGCTAGGTAGAACCTGATCGCATTCTCGGTTTCCCACATCGAGCATTGTTCACATGATATTATGAGATTTTTTATGGCCATTCCCATAAAAAGGGTCACCCAATCATGGTCTAAGATGTATTACCTTAAACTAAGTTCACCGATGTCCTCGTCGCACAGTTTTAAACTATGTAATTCATCTATCACTGAGGTCCATAAAACCATTAATCACTCATCCCATGTGATGATAAATTGAAAAATGTTTGTGACTTTCTTTCTATGGCCCAACCTTAGGTACCATGAACTTTATAGGACCCTGGAAGAAGGTCTCACCTAGGATTGTGCGGTGTGGTGTTGAGGCTATGTGCTTGTTCTCATCGAGCTATTTTTTCCATGCCATATACATCCCCTTGAAGTACCCCTCCATCCATCATCCTTGCTACAATAAGTTAAACTATCTAGTTCCTACAATACTTTACGCATCCCATCATTTGGGTTTTCATCACATTTTACATCCAAAAGGACCCCTAATTAGCCTGAATGTTAGGCCCTAGGGATCTTCTTCCATCTTGGGAAAACGTCCCGGAGGATTCTAGAAAACAATTTGATACAAATCTTGCTTTAAGAATATGGTCAGAGGTCGAAACTAAATTTTCCCCATTCTAGGAAACAATATGAAAACATTTTTGCAAACATGGTCATCAGTTATCCTTGATCATTGTTTTTGTTTTGTGGTCTCTGTCATGGAAGGTGGGATGATTCTCCCTTTCCACCCATCTGTCCCATGCATATGAAATTAAACTAGGCATATTTGTTTTGACTTCTATGGAAGTAATATAATGTCTTCCACATCCTCGCCGTATGATGTTAAACTAAACCGCATCTCCTATAATTATTTTTTTCTTGATTTTCATCCTCATGGGATATGTTGGAAAACTAAAAAAATTTCTCTTTATGTCTAGCCCAGGTTCATTTATTATTTCTCTCCTCTTCTTGGCCTGATTTCACACCAGGACTTATAAATGGTGTGGCATATGTGGTATTATGCCATCATTCACATTAGGTTGTCCTCCATGCCATACACATTCCTCATTGAGACCCCCCCTGTATATTTGTTCTTACCGTACAACATTAAACTACATTCCATCATTAAGAACTACGTGTTGCTTGATTCCTTCCCCCATAGGATACGTAGGAACTATCAGATATTTTTTCTTTGGTTCTATCCCCTCTTCATAGAATCCTCTTCATCTCTCTAGCACCTTGGCCTGAGTCCTCCCGGAGGGGGGGGGGGTATGTAGTGCGGTACATGCTTATGTCGTCATTCATGTTAGGTTTGTAATAGCCACAACACGTACCCATCCCTCATTAGAGCACTTCCTCCAACTGTTCTCCACTCATCTATTCATGTCGGCTGCTCTTTATTTTGGCCCCTCAACCCTCATTTGAAATTCACCAGCGTGTCCTAGAGCACTATAGTTGAGGACCGAGAGTGTTATATTTTACGTAGACAAGTTCTCACCCATTTTCATGCTTCAAGTTCCCCTTTATTTGGGCTTTCATCATCTTTAACATCAATAAGGACCCCATAATAGCATGGATTCTAGGTATCAGGTCTCCCCTACCATCTCATGCCAACATCGCTGAGGATTCTAGATGATAATTCGTTACAAGTATTGCGTTACTAATATGGTCAGCAGTCGATGATCATTTGTTGTTCCCATTTCAGGTCACATGATATGGATGATATAATTTAATCTTGGTAAAAAATCATCCTCCTTTGTTTTTCCACCCCTATAAAGCCATAAATATTGGTTTCATCATTAACATCATTTTCCACTCCATCGTGTCCAAGTGTAATTTCGACACTCTTGGTGTAATCCCTCAGTGCGCATTTGTGCATGAAGAGGAAAAAATCCATGGTGAGGTGTCATTTGAGGCTCTTCATTATTTCCTCCCTTTTCATGTATTCCTAATTTTGCGAAGACCTTATCCATCCTTGTTTCCCACATCAAGAACAACTCACATGGGCTTAGCGATTTGGTCAAGGTTTAAACTGTTTTGAAAGAGTTTCACTTACCATGGTATGAGATCTAAGACATTACACTAAGATCTTTCTACATCCATACTCCAAGACATTAAACAGTACCACATCCTTAAAAACTATGTATGGCTCGGTTCCCATCTTTAGGGGATACGTTGGAATGCACACGCATTCCATCTTCAGGACCAGCTTTGGTTCCACTAATTATCTCTTCTGTTCATCCTTTTGGCATAGAATTTTAAAGGATTTCGTGGTGTGATATAGACTCTGATATAGTCATTCACGTTAGGTTTTCAATAGTCTCACCATGTACTCCCCTTTTAGGAGCTATTCTCTCCTACCTTTTCCCCACGTGACGTTAAATTGCACTCTCAATACTACGTATGGCTTGATTTACTTCCTCATCGGATACATAAGAGAACCTAGACATTTTATTTTGGGTCTATCCCCATATCCATGGATCTTTTTTATCCCCTAGGCCTAAGGTTTATCCTCTATAATTGTGTGTGGTGTGACGTGGACCTTGTCCTCATTCATGTCGGGTATACTTTATCACACCCTATGCATTCCATCTAAAACCTCATTATTGTGTATGCATCCAAGCCATATGACCTTAAACTATGAAATCTAGTCCCACCTGACTTTAAATTTTGGGTCTTCACTATGTGACGTTAATATGCATTGGATGGTCCTATCATACGATCCTAGACTATGAAATTATCATCCAAGCCTCACAACAAAAAACAATACCACATTGTGCTATCCTCACTCGAGGGGACATCATGTTTGCTATCATATCTCCACCGTACAATTTTTCAAGGCCAACATGTGTCTGGATTCACGTAGCGATGCTTGTATTCGTCTTCTTAGGTTTGGTTCTTCAAAAAAACATCTACACTAAAGAACAAACAAGATCTATCAAAGGTCGCTTCTTTTGGTTTGTGGGCTAGACCCGCACGATAGTGTTGTCACTAGATTTTGAACCCTATCATGACACTTCTAGAACTATGTATGTCAAGATCTCTATCTATTGTGGTATTTAAGAACAACCAGTCACTTTTCCCCAGGCCCAACCCAATATTCACTTTTTGTCCATGGACCTAAAAATCTCCCCTACGAGCACACGATGTCATATAGACTATGATTTCCTCATTCACATTGTTCTTTGAAACAAGTATCATCTTAAACTAGGCATTTATATCCCCTTGACCCTTGTTTATAGGAAGGGATTTGACTCCCTATTCATTACAAGACTCTTTGGCATACTCGAATCCATTGTGGAAAAGAGCCCCACGTGTGAATTCTTCACTTGGAAATTCCCTCATTTTGTGTCCACACATCATGAGCCCTTAATTTTGTTCTCCATGACCTAACATGTCTGGGGGACCCCCTTTATGACCTAGTCTCATTCCACATTGGCTTACCTACCATCTAAGGCCAACTGCTTGGAAGACCTCAGATAACATTTTGTGACAGGTCCCATGATGCAAACATGGTCAACGGTCGACCATCAATTGTTTGGCCCCATACTAGGCTAACATGAAACAGATGTTGTGTTTCAAACTTGGTCAATAGCTATCCTCTATTGTCGCACCACTAATGTTGTGATCCAGATCTTGAGCACCATTATTATCAGCTCTCCACTTACTTCTGTTCAAGTGGGATTCCGGCACAATAGGTATTACACCTCCATGAAATAATGGTCGTTAACCAGGTGGATCAATAATTTTGGAACATCACTCACCAAGAGTACCATTTACCCCAATATATGACTCCATGTTCGAGGAAAATCCCACCACTATTCCATTTTTCCCTTACTGTGGATTACTCACATGTGCCTAGAGGTTTTTGTAGGATGTTTACTGGTACCTCCAAAACACACATGCATCACATTCCGCATGAAATTAAACTGCAACCTAAGAACTACATATGGATTGATTCCAATCCTCATGGTGTACATAGGAATGCCCGAACACTTTACTTTGGGTCTTGCCCCATGTTAGGCCGCCTCTGGTGTATGCAATAAATAATCACATCGGGAAAACATGGTGTGCTGTAGAGTACTTATGTTCTCATTTTTGTCGAGATATATACCACACAATGTGTTTTCTTTGTGGGCAACCATTCCTAGATGCATGACATTAAACTGCAGTTCTACCCTGAACAAGTTTAGATTCCCCATTATAATTATGGGATTCATCAGCTTCCTTGAAAAAGAAGATTTCCCCTTCCATCATTGATATATAACCACACTAAGATCAAGAACAATGTTTGGCATGATTCCCATCCATATGGGATATGTTGATATTCTTAGGAATTTATCCTTGGGCCCAACCCAATGTCATTAACAATTATGTCCCCTCATCCCCAATCACGGTCGAGTCTCTATGACATTAAACTAGGAGCCTACAGTCGGTCCAACATGTCTTTAAACAATTATCCTCAGTGCAGGTAGTATTACCATAAAACAATGTGCACCGTCCTCACCATATAATGTTAAACTATGTGTCCATTATAAAAGCCCATCACTCTACCATACACACTTTTCATACCCGTTATTTGGATCCTCATACTCTTTCATAACTGAAGGAACCCCCTAACAGTATTGATGCTTAGACTATGGATCGCCTACTATTACGGTCCAATTCCATGAAATACATTGGATAACACATTGATTCGGGTCCAATGTTTCAAAAAAACAATCAATAGATGACTCTCATTCTATTGTCCCCATTTCAGGATAACGTGACAGGGATACTATGTTTCGAACATGGTCAATAGTTATCCTTCATTGTCATGCCACCCCTAAACTGTTCTGAATTTTGGGTATCGTGATTCACACATTCCACTTCTCTCTATTCAGATTAATTCTAATACCCCTGTTATTACCCCGCTCATGCAGTAGAGCACTTTGGAAAAATAAAAATTCGACTGTTCTGAGAACTACATTCTCCATTCTGACCTCCCTCTTTCTTCTTCGAAATCCAAGTTAGTTTTTAGAACCTAGATGCTCGAAGCATGGCTGGAACTCTCATATTAGTATGTAATAATGATGTAGTCATCTCTTTTTTCTCATATCAGGCATGACCAACGTGATCTTAGGGATTAATCACTGGATATTGTATGAATGCGATATAAATACAAAAAACCAAATACAACTATAAAAACTCATGCATGTAGTCAACATAAACAAGTCAAGAATCAACGTAAATTTATGAGTTTACACACATTACAACACCCAAGGATCGGCCCCTCCCATGGATGTGGTACCCTCTTCAATAGAGTGTTCCAACACTGCCACTCTTGGGCAGGTGGTGTACAGAATTTGATATTTCCTAATAATCTCCCACTTCTCTTCGATGGAGATGGGACCTAGTTCATTAGATGTGATTTGGGCCTACTCTTCGATAGCTCGTACGATAGCCATCTCTTAAATAATCACTTCATTTTTTCTTTATCCTCTGCTAGCTCGGCCTTGAGGTGCAATATAATCCTTGATTATGTATTGAGGAAGTAAGAGTACTCGTTCGCTTGCACCCTCAACTGTTGGATTTCATTATCATCCTCCTATAGTATCTTGATGATTATGGTATTCCTCTTCTACCAACAAAAAACAATGACATGGTCATGTTACCCTATCTTTTCTTCCATGATGTCTCGAATGATCATTTGCGGATTCTTGGCTTCGACTCCTCTAGATCATAATTCTTGCAATCGGGAACAAAACCTTTGTGTTTTATCTATCCATTGCGCATGTGGGGTCTCCACATGGAAGTACATGATCAGATTCCATGATTGGTGATGGATGACCTTGCAATCCTCTTCATCAGATGTTGTTTCATCCCAGTCCTCGAGATCAGTGGGTTTATATGCAGTGAACGCCTCCAGGAACTCATCATCAAGTTCTTCATTCGGTGTTTTGTCAGGTTATTTAGGACGCATGTCATCTGATTAACCATTTTCATCAAATTACACTACAATGATTTATGAATCAGTCCTACTGATGGTCCCCCTGTGATCATGAGCATTGCAGTTTGGTCAGTTTGGGCATCCACTTCCACAATGATTGGCATTACCCTCGGAAAGAGAATCCTAGGAACTCAAGTCTTCATTTCCAATACATCCCACAACATTGGAAGAACATTTCATTTGAAAAACACATAGGCATTAGTTAACACATGTCAATGGATGATAGTTACAATGTCTGTGAAGAATAATTACATATATCAAACAGTCTGTCTCACCCCTAATATGTTTCCAATGGGACCTTGAGGCTTGGCCCCCGTATATGGATGGGAAATACAAATATTTTAGGAGAACCACCATGGGGGTTTCAGCCCCACTAGGTGCAGTAATCTCCATTGTCATAGGAATAAATCCTGAAGGTACCGCAGTTGCATCATCTATTGTGTAGGAGCATGTTTTGAAAATAAGGCCCTCCTGTACAGGTAAAATATTAGTTGAGAAGTCCTAAATGACATGCATGAGGACTACTAGAAAATGGTTTAGTGTTTACCATAATATTCTCTAAAAAATTTCTAGCTCTGAGTTTTTGACCTTTCCCTCCTCTAGAGGTTTCCCTCTACCAGCCTCCTCCCCCCAGTAGGACACATCCAATTATTGTTTTAGAGGAAATAGTTACATTAATTTGGCATCTGACAACTGTGGAGGGGCCATGCGATTGAGTGACACCTTCACTATATCCATTATTGGAAGTGGATCACCCTGAGAGTGCACTAAGTCTTCCAACTCGGTGATATACTGCTCCCCCTCTATCTGAGATACTACAAAACAAGCCCTTGCACAACTGATTCCCTCCAAATCCATCCCGAGGTTGTTTAGATGACGCTACATCTAGGAAAACATGAGAAATTGACTGTTAACATATCAGATGTCCTAGGAATCTAGGAAGACAGAATCCTTGGGCATATCTATATGGGGAAACCTCTTCCCTAGAGCCTGGGTGGGTATCCTATGGACACCTTAAGGTGGCCTCCCCTCCGAATAAATCTGCTCCTCCAGGACTTCTAGGTCTGCCTCTGCCATCTGCCTCTCAGTTGGTTTGTGTTTCGCTTCTACTGTATCCCTACCACCATGGGATTTCCTCAATTCCTTCTAGCCCAAACATAAATCATGAGGGGTGACCCTATCACTAGCATAGACGGTCTGCGACATCAGCATCTCTCTCTGGTAAGCTGCCCCATGAACTTTGTCATACTCCTTCACCATCTTGTAGGAAAATGTGGGATGAGGAAAATCATTCTGCATCTTCCCATACTCCTATTTGAACATGAGCCACATTTTCCTCATAACACATGGATGGTCCTCATGGAGCACTCCCATGTAGACCCGCGGGTTGAGCCTCTGCATACACCGAAACTACCTCGCGAAATGGTGTGGGGTGTATAGCTCACAGAGAGGGTCGCGGCCAATTAATGCCACTTGGAATCCACCTCGAAAGGCTGGGAGGTAGGACCTATGCTCTTACATTCCCTGACCATCATCAGTGAACATACCTATTTGAAATAGGAATGTGTGGATGTTGAACTCATCATCCTTCCAGACCCAGTTCAGTACCAACGGGGACGTTATCTTGCATTGAAAACTCCCCACTGCATTCAGAATATCCAGCCAAAAGTCTGGCTCTGGGGGGGAAATGGGATTCAAATATTTGTAGGCTCCCATGTGTGACAGTATCCACCCAAAAAGAATATGGAATGGACAGCACACCCTATGTGTCTTCTTCCCCACAGTGATATGCTAGAACACTTTGTACATCATAGCAAACATCAGAATACCCAAATTGACCGATTCCACCATCTCCAACATAGACATAATGATAAACATTCCTTACCACACACCCATGATTGTTTCCCTTACTAAATGAATACTACCTCAGATGACCGGAAAAATTAATGAATCTAACCTAACCATCGGTTGATACTAAATGTTGATGTTGAACCCCTAGTTCTTCCACTAGATGGCATCCAATAGTCTCTAGTAGGAGTGCTCCTTGCTATGATAAACCCACTTTGGGAAGGTTGAAGACCTCATGGGATACATCCCATATACAGGGGAATTTAGGAACTGACTAAACCACCGATTAATGTGGAAATCCCTCACTGACAGTATTTCCCCCCCCCCCATCACCAGGTCTGTAAAATCCTTTTCTAGTGGCGACATTTGCTCTGGGTCCTCCCAAGTATTTGTGTCAGGGTGGAACTCATCATATATCTTCCACAATATTGGAATTCTCGAGATTTGGTATAGGTCCCAGAGGCTTATACCAACATCTCCATGTTGAACATAGAACGTGTTGGTACTCACTGACAACTGTCTCAGCAACATTGGCATCAACTAATCTGGCTTCTAGATGTAGAATTGGGAAGCCCATGCCACCTCACATAGTCCCACTCACCTCATCTCCTCCCCAAACATCTCAGACGAGGCACATACCCTGTATTCTCATGCCCACTCCACTGTGAAGTTTCCTCCCTAGAACAAATACCACTCATCGGTCCACCCCTTCTCCATGTTCCCCAATTCTACCTTCATAATGGTATGTTACTATGGTGGAGAGACCTCTAACTAAAACGCTTCCCCATCAATGTTGCTTACAGGATTTTAAAAGTAGTCTATGTTGAAGGTTGTATAATCCTCCAATGTGAGACTGTTAGCCTCCCTGAACCACTGGAGCTGGCATGGTGTATTCTTGAATCTGTAGGTCGTATCATCCCTTATTGATATGTGAATTAGAACTTCATCCCTTAGACTGAAGATAGATAGATATAGTATTTTTCATAAGGGGAACTTCATCTTTCAATCTGACAATAGCTCCGCAAAATATTAATTGTTTGAGTGGCTCCGCACATACTCCCTAATGCCCAACTTATTAGCCAGATCATCCCTTTGGGTAGTAACCGCAAGGACCCCCTAGCAGCTCCTTGATGAGCTATTCATTATTAAAAATATTATATTTTTTTCTGGTTTGCGGAGCTCATTAGCAGAGCTCATTCGAAGAGCTCAAACATAAAGAAGTAGGTCGTAGAGCCCTACCACAGACCTCGAAGACACAAGTTGTAGAGCACAAGATTACAGAGTCTGAAGACTCGTTGTGCGCTGCAAATCATAAAGGACCAGATTCATGAAGAACAGTCGTCTAGTGTGTGGATCTATGGGAATCAAGAGCACAATGGCCAAAAATGTGAATATGAGTGAGGAAAAAGAGGGGTAACTTTATGATATTTATAGGTGAAGACCTCCATGTTTCACAAAACACCTGGCTATAGTGAGCTTCGTTGTGTTATAAAACCGTGTGTTGCCACCATACATTGTGACCATGCTTCACGATCTTTAATTATGATTAGCCAAAAAAGTTTGGTGATCTGCCATCATACCATGACCCTCGTTTTTTCCTTAGCTCTAAGTCTGAAGGGGGTATTTCTTGGTTCCAAAATGAGTGACATGGGAAAATATTAAATGGGGAAACCAATGTGAATGGGTATACTTCACAAAGAGCCTTCGGAATCCCTTTAGCACCGCGACCATTGCAGAGCCCCTCAGAACCGCGACCAGAATGATGTCGAACACCTCTCTGTAGTCTCCACAGATTAAAAGAGGTGGGAGGATATATGGTTAGAACAAAATTATTTAGAGGCATTGGACTGCTGAGGGAACCAGATCACCTCTGCGATCTAGTAGAACTTGACGGAAGCCTTTTTCAGCACCATAAAATAATTAAGAAGGTCTCTTTGCTGAGGAGGGGATGACAGTCGAGTCCACTGTTACGAAAAACTTAATGCAATATGCGGCCGATCACATAGAACCACATGGCTTTGCAATGAGATCTGAGATCATCTCACCACATATTGCCTCTAAATATTGGGTTCCCCTCAAACCCAAAGGAAGGAAACCCCGACCTTTCACCTGATCAACTCTCAAATAAAAATGAAACCTATACACTACAAAACATTGAGAAAAAAAATTATTGATTAAAGGTACTTGAGCCTTGAGAAGTACCTTTTCCTTAGCTCAAATACAACCACTCTTCAAGTAGAGATAACCTTCATGGATCCCACAGTCCATCGTAATAGAATGAGATCCCCAATGAAACTTAGTTATTTGCAAAGAACTCATGCTTCGTGAAGTACCTTACATAAACATGTGAACCACATTCTATGGACGGATTACTGTACATCACGATGTACATTGTTTCACAATGCTACACTTTGCAAGGCAACCATGCTTCGTGAAGTACTACTCTAAAAAAGCCTTTTTACTTCTCAATGAACCGTCCATATGCATCAATACTCCATGCCTATGCTAGGTCACACTACTTCGCTATGAATACCCCATTGTGAAGCATACCCCTTCGTGGATTCATTCCACTCAAAGGAGTATTAGATATTAACAGGATCCTTTCATCTGAACCCTTTTTATTCCCAAACCCGTCTCCCATATGACCCTCCATGTTTGTGAGAAGTTATTTCAAGTTCCCTTGGGTGGTGTTTCACATTTCATTTATTAGCCTCGTGCTTCTTCTCATAGGAACTCTAACGGCTATTGCTTCTTCACATATCCACACTAATATGAGCCCGTAAATGGATCACTCCAAATCACCACCTCAACAGGGAATTGTTGATTCCTTCCCTTCCCCAAGGGTGTGTGGGTATTAGTTATTTATGTCCTAGGGGTGAGGAGTGCATCCTCATTGTCTGAGCTATTAGATGATAAACTGCTAAGAATATTTGTCACTAGCACATAACTTTAAACTGTAGCCTTGCCCTGTAAAATATATATGGGGTTCCCCGTCTTAGACATTCCTAACACCCACTAGTCTCAACGGTAGTGAGATATTCCTCACATGAAATGAGATCCTCTTTTCTGGAGTGGTGTCTGTCCATGGGGAATGGAAACCATCCTTGTGTAATCCGCTCACCTTTCTTACTAGAGGTAACATCCCTACTCTTACTCTCTTCTACCAGGCCCAATGAATAGAGGAGATATAGGTATATGGAACATTGCCACCCCATCTCTCTCCCTCTGAGCTTTTTCTCCATCAAGTCTCCACAAGGTAGTAAGTCCCAATCTCCATCACCCTGGGTTTCTAACTTAGTGTAATTTCTTGTTTCCACTTTGGGTCGTTAACCACATGTAAGGCCCGATCTATTCCTTATGAGTGCATCTTTCACAACGTGATCATCGAGTATTTGTGGCCTATTGTTTCTATCAACGAGCATGACTCATGTGGTCTAAGAGTAATCATCGACCATGGCATCGTTCCTGGGAAACCTTAGCGCATAAGCCCCAAGTCATATTCAAACTATGTGGATTTTGATCCTTTACCTTTCCAAGAAAGGTTTGTAGGAATCCTAACTAAGGTTATATCCCAACAACTACTTCTCCCTACCCCTTCACATTGGTTCACCTTCGTCTTTCACGATATTAAATTGTATCCTCCCTTCCCAACTACATGGAATTTAATCCTTTCACTTTCGAAGAAAGGTATGTTAGAAGCCTCCCTAGGGTTCAAGCCCAACAACCATCAGTCCTGACCACTCCAGGTTGGTTCACCCTCATACCTCAAAACATTATTCTATATGCCCCTTTCATCCTGCATGACAATAAACTATATTTTTTAGAATTTTGTGGGTTTTGATCCATGTCTCCTATGTACGGTACATAGGAAGCCCCCATAAGGTTCAACCCAATTCAGCAATAAGTCATTGTAGTCCCTAACCAATGGTAAGCCATTGTAGACTCTAACCAATGTTAAGATATTATCATCCACTTCGTTTGGACCCACATCTCTCATATATACTAGTGGCATCAAACAAACCCACATGATGCTAACCACTGGTATGTCCCACCATGTCATCGGGTCAATGTCCTCTATGTACACCCCAATTCCATGACCTATCCCAAACTACATAGACTTTGATTCCCGGCCATAGTGATATGTTGGAAGCCTATCTAAGGCTCAATCCCATCACTCGTGTCTCATCCCGGTCTCTCCCTTGATACTATGTGTTTCCTGATGGTCATGCAACTACCAAGAGGTTCCACTTCCTCCGAGTATCATCCAGGCATCCATTCTTGTAGATCACCTCCTACGGAGTCCCATCATCCAAATGAAATATGTTTAATTTTATTCCCCATCACAAGGGTGTGTATAATGACTCTATGAGGTTCAAGCACAACAACACTATAATCTCCACATCAGTTCCATCTTATTCATCATCAAATTCACCAAATAATTCATCATCTATCCTAGTTTTACCTAGGCCTCCACATTCCCATTATATCATGTCATCCACCTCCTCACTTCTCCTAATTGTACGCGGGCCACTAACCACATCTAAGCCCCAACGTGTCTTTGGGTCATTGTCCTCTGCGCGCTCCTTGATTCATCAACCCTTCTAACTATGTGGGTTTTTATCTCTGCCTCTCGAGATAAGGTACCTAGGAAACCTCCCCAAGGATTAATCCAAACCAATGGAAAACCCTAGAATACCCTTTATAGGGACCCAATTATCCTTTGATCCATATTCATTGGAACTTATGATCCTCCCTTTTAGTAGGACTCTCAGGTTCTCCCTCCTAGGGTTGTACCCATCTGATCCACTTTCATCCGTGTTCTGATCAGTTTGATATGTATCCTCTAGACGTTAAACTCGCAACATCCTAAGTGTTGATCATTTGAAAATGAGGAAAATATTAGATACATGCATATGGAACATAATTCCCAAAACTCTTTGTGGGATGCCTCAGGATTCTGCACCCTCGAGAAGCCATTTCAAAGGGAATGAAAGACAAACACATTAGTGTTTCCGCATTTATACTTGCATGCGATATCCAACATGACTACTCCCCAATTGACAGTTGCTAACGTGACTTGACCCCATGGAATGTACTGACAGAACTAGTGTGATTTACCATTGTCCACAAATAGATGGCACTAGGAATAGTTTCACGAACAATGTCTCAATCATTAAGGGAGACTCGGACTAGGAGACAAATTCCATGGAGGAATCCAATGAAGGAGAAAATGACATACCATTTTCCTATTTTGATCAAGTAGAAAATGTTCCTGAATAAGCGATGAAGTTCTCTTGCTTTTGGAAGGCCAAAATTCTGGGTATCAAACAGTGCATCCTCAATAGTTGGATTCATGCCCCTATGAAATTGCCTGATACACAATTTCACCAATAAAATAATCATACCTCTCTAGCATAATTTAATTATCTTATATATCTCAATATATTCATTTTTTAAGATACGTTTTATTATAGGTTCATTAAATATATCACATGCATAAGATAAATCCTTTTACCAAAATATGACATCTCACAATTCTTCTTATGTATCTAAATTCTCTTATTCACTTTAACATAATATATTTTACTTTTCAATGTTTTCTTCAATACATGTCCACATAGATGAATAATATTAACTGAATATTGAATATATTATAGTAATAACTAAATTTACATACATAGATCAATGTATGATAAATTCATTTGACATTTTCAATCTTCAATAATGTATATACCGAGTCTTTTCATGTTAAATTAAAGCATATGAAATATAAATTTTTCCCTTTTCAATCACATTAAAATATCATACAAGGAATGTTTATAATGTCTTTCATTATCCAAAAACCATTAATTGAGTCTTCTTTAATAAAATTGTGCATAGTTTCTAAGAAACAAATCCTTTATACACTATTATAGATAACACTTCTTTATCAAAGGACCATATCATATCTGTTGAAGATCAAAACAAATAATCATTAATATTAAAAGATTATCCCTATATGTTGTCTAGAAAGATATTACATGATAGAATCAGCTATTTACATTTCCATTATAATATAATGGAAGCTCCATTATCATAAACATATCTACTGGAAACAAATATTCATGTTAAATATCAAGCAGTAGAACATTATTATTCCAAATGATATATTCCAAATGGGTGTATCTTCAAGAAAACCTCATTGATAGAATCTAGATCATATGATTATCTAACTTACATCAATGTATATCAGATATAAATATTAAGAATAATATTCACCCATAATCACCTATATAATAGCATAACTACCAACACAACTTCTTTTCTATATATCAGTAAAAAATAAAAATTCCATTATTTATTTACTGAGAACAAAAAAAGTCTTATCAATAAGGATGGGTTCTATAAGAACCTTAAAAATTATCTCTATTCATATCATATTTATATCATGATTTTTGGATCATACATTGAACGAAATACGACTTAAAAATAATGGGAGTTTAACAATCTCTTCTATTCTATCTATTGTCAATACAAAAATATAGAAATTGACATGTATATTTTAGATCTCTTTTTTATCTCCCATTATTGAAAATAATTACAATGAATATGATAGAGGATGGTATAAATTATGACTTGGGAAAACTATGATAAATCATTCTAATCTAAGCCTACATTACACAAGTTAGGTTTTGAAAACAACAGGTTTTACTTAGACTTCAAATTTTTCCATAATCAACAGAATATGATATAAACTATAATATTTGTCAGTTATTTGCCTTGGAGGCTATAAATTCATATCAATGATGACACTGATTTTGGATAGTAGTTATTTAAAATATTCTCAACATCATTTAACCTGCAATTAATAGACATACTAAACACTTATATTAAATAAAACCAAGTGAAATTAGTATATTTTTATTTCAAATAGATCGGGATCACTTCATGATTCATCAACTTCATGTCGTTGGTTAACAAAATTCCTCAATTCACTGAGAAACATGAATAGTAGTATATTAATTTATACCTTTTCAATGGAAATTTTTCAATAACCTTATATAAATTCGTGATTTATAATAATGTAATGCTCCTAACATCTTTTTAAGTAGATCCCCATAAAGGGATTCACTCCATATTCAAATCAATAATACTGATCACATCATGTAGCAAGTTAGATGTTTTTATTTTTTAACATAATTCTAAAGATTCATCAATAATAGTTTATTCATTAGGAAAGGTTCGATTAATCATATATATACTTTAGTATATCATATAGTTAATTACTACCAAGAGGGTCCTCCCATAATTCCACAATATAGTTTTTAAGAGCTCCATTCACTTTCATCATGGTTGATATTTTTTTCCAATGTTACTTAGTGATCAATTAGAAATATCATACCATGGTGGTGGCTTATTTCGACGTGAAATAAATATTCCATGTTACATCATCTCATTAGTTCCCCATTTGATAACCATAATCACCTCCATTTCCCTGCATTGTTAGCACACAAATACAAAAGAAATGATTCAAATAATAAGTTGGGCTACCTTGTTCATCAATGTGATAAGGTAGACATCAAATTTATTCTCATATATTTTCCCTTTTCAGTTTATCTCCATATCAATGTGGACTGATTAATATTACACTATTCTGCATAAATTATAAGCTTTAATTGGGAGGCATGTGTCCTTTTCTAATAACATTGTTTTGAATCTCATTTTTATCATTATTCATGATGGAAAATTAATCACCAAAGGAATATTTTAAATTATTTAGGATTTCTTCTTGGGATTGAATAATTATTTCACAATATTTTGAATATTTTCTAGAAAACATTCACCTTCCACATAGGTCCTCGTGATATCATAGGTTATAAAAATTTTCAACCTCCTGTTAAATTATATTTCTTCTTCACATGGAATATTATCTATACATTTTTTGTTTTTTCTTCTATTGTGATTCTAATTTTCCTTAAATCTCCAAATTATATGAAAATATTTAGATATAATTTTGGACTATTCTAATAATGTTTTCCCCGTGTGGATTTAAATATGTTATCTTCCCTTTCATATCCCATTCATTTCATGGTTTTATTGTTCCATCATTTTGTTCCAATTTTTTCTAAATCTCAAATTCATAGAGTGTTGCCAGTGTTCGTGATGTGTCCTATTTTTTCCATAAAATTAAACAACTCTCCATTTATGTGTTTCATCTATATTTGACTTCGTAATATAGTAGTGAACCTTACTTTTCATTTCACATAATATTATCGTAAGATCTTATTTTATAGACTTCTTAGTAGTGTTCTTTTTAACATCATTCTCAAGATTCATTCTCAATGTTTTCTTATCTCCGTTATCAATTTTTTTGTAATATTCTATATATTTTTTCTTCATGTATGATGGATTAAATAATACTTTCATTCATTTTCTCTGTGAACACTAACATAGAAAATACCATATATTTATTCAAGTATTCCAAATCTATTTCAAATATACATATTTTCCTTTCTAATATATTGACAATGCAGCACCTATGGTTTTCTTCACCTCAATGTAGGCTCTATTTTTCTTTCACATTTTGAGATATTATACATTTTTTCCATAAACATATACCCAAATATGTTATATATTTTGAATTTCTGTATCCACATTTTGTAAATAAAAGGTTTAGTTTATATATTACTTTTAGAAGGGGCTGGTAAAATTTTCTTTGAGACTCATATATAATGACGGTAATATGATCTTAGGAAGTTTTTGGCCTATGATATGGGTATTTCAACATTATAACCCTCCTTTGTATTTTTTGTGGTGGCCTATTTCTTTTAATCTTCTTGAAAATTCATATCTTCAACTAATTTCAAATATAAAAATTTAATTAAATGTACTAATAAATTAATATTTAGTGTTACTTCAACATCCTCCAATGACTTTAGTTTTTCTTTCCATTCTTTCATTGTCAGTTCATCAAGTCCTCATGCATCCAACCCACTTAATTTAGAAAATGTTCAAGATCTTTTTTCCCATTTACTTCAATATAAAGGTGAAAATCATTAATAATAGTTATTTTATTTATATAATTGATCCTTTATTCAGTATTTTTTGTGTTTTCTTCTCTCCCATGGACCATGGATAACCATTTATTCTCGAAACTGGATCATCTTTATTCAAGTTCCTCATTAATTAAATTTAACGGTCAAACCTATTTTGAGATATTTATACTGATTTATATCCTTTCATTCAAATAATTATCTATCCTACCATTCTCTTCATCATGATGTGTAAGGACCTGAACATTTTAATTATATTTGTTTCCTAATTTTGGGTGTTATTTTATTTTATAATGAACAAAACTATTTCCATTAATTAATGAAGTGGGTATAATTAAAGGACACCATTGGGTTTTAATCTTTATATGACCGTTGTTCTATATGACCATTGGAAACTATAATTTTAATGTTGTATTTATATAAATACAATTATCTTGGTAAATTAATATAGAATGGAGATTGAATGGCCTCATCCAGTAGATTCGAGCCATATGAAGCCCATCTGTCAGAGCTTGGGAAGGAGGAAACATCATCGAGCCTTGCTCTGGACCAAGACCAAGTCATACTTCAATGTATGAAGCTTGAACAGAATTACCTAATGGATATATTCAAGATGATATAAATCACCACTCGAGCAATGTTCTCTGAGCCACCCCATGATTCTATCACCATAGCACACCTAACATTTTTTTCATATGATGGTGTAATAAGGGTATATGTAAGGAGACATTAGCTTCTTTGGGTAATCCTTTTATATAAATAAAATTGTTATTTCTTCTTATGGAAACATTTCTGAATTTCAAATATCCCGATAAATATGGGATGTGTATTATTTAGGAAGAAAGGGTATTTTAAAATATCTTTGTGTCCATTAAATAATTAATAATGTGAAATGATTTTCAATAAATGGTCTTCTACAGTTGTGATCAATGAGAAATTTAGATTCTAATAAGATCAACTTGGTTTTTAGTGAATAGTAATTTAGGAATAGTAACATACTCATATGAACAGTAATGAATATTAGTGAATAGTAATTTAACCAAAAGAAATAGAAACTTCACCAATGAATGTATAAATACATTTTAGACATCGTAAATGTGAAAAATCGATCATAGTTTATGTTTTGGTATTTTTATATGCCATAAATATTTTATTTAAAATTTTATAATTAATTTTAAAATTTAAAATGTTATTGTATTTTTATAAAAGTTAATCATAATTTGTTACTTTATTGTATTATGGTTATATGATAATTTTATGGGAACTTGATTACTTTTTTAAAGTGTTACAAAATGAGTTATAGTTTTGAAGTTGTATTTTTTGGAATAAATAATGATTTTATTTAAAAATTAAATTAAAAATATTTTGAAAAATATTTTCATGTAAAGGACTTAATTTTTTATTTCAGAGAATTTATATTAGGTTAGGGTAAATTTTAGGGTTTTTTCTAAAATAGTTGAATTTTCAGTGAATAGTAAAAATGCAGTTTTGAGTTTCGGATGTTTAATGACATCATTAAGGATGTAATATTTTTTTTAGAATTATGAATAGTGAGATATGCTATAAGGTTTCCCAACTGGAAAATACCATGGGAAAATACCATGGGAAAGCTCATGGTTTTTCCAACACCACCGATGAGGTGTCCCTTGGAAATTGATAATTTATTCACTAACTTTCCTTATAAATACCAAGCTATTTCCCTCATTAATTTCATTAAAAAATAAACCTCCACGAATTTCTGGTCTCCTTACCTCCCAAGGAGTCCTCCCAACGTTCCCTCAAGCCTCCCAAAGTCGAAACCTTCAAACATTCGATGTTACTCTTCAAGGTAATGGATCCATTCACCCTCCTCTTTAAAGTCATGAATTCATTTATGTTGTGTCTTCTAGTTTCAATAACTTTATGTTAAGGGTATGTTCTTATATGTTTTCATTACTCTCTTTTTCACATCTAATTGTTGAGGGACCATTTTCGCTATCAAAAATTTGTTTTTTTAATTTTAATGTGACGCTGTTAGACTACCGAATTTCTCGTAAAAGAAATTGCATCTTATCTTTTCTTTCATGTTTCTTTATCATGTGGTGTGTAATTCAAATATCCATACCATGATCTTATTCAGAACTCATACTATATTATGAATTATTTATGATTGTTTTACTCTTTTCCACTCTCTTTTCATTGTTTTATAAATCCATGTTATATAGCCGTTATGCTACAGAAATTTCTTCTCAAAATTTCTATCTCTTTCTCTCAAGAAATTACAGTGTTTATTTTTGTGAATACCTAGAACTATTTCTTTTCTATGGGTGTTCATAAATATTTAATTATTATATATATGATTCTGGAATAGATATACATATAACCCACACTCCCTTTCCTTTGTTTATAAATGATATAATGATCTTATTTTTAAGAGCTTTTAAAACGTCACGATTTTGAAATGAAACACATTTCTTTTATTCACTATGGGTTATTTATGAAATGTTTGATTATGATATATGTGGCTCACATGTATTTAAATATATATTAAGGGTGTGCCCTGATATTATTCCAATGCATTAGGTAAATAATTAATCTCTAGAGATGACAAGTTTCGTGATACCTTGGTGAATAACCTTGGTAAATTTTTTACACCTTGGGGATGGACCTTTGTGATATATTCATTAATGTATAAATGAATTGTTTTAGCCACATATTAATGTTATGATAAAAGTTATTTCCATTATTATATTCCTATACTTCCATTTCTCATGTCGTTATGTTTTTAATCAAGTTTTTATTGATCTCACAAGTAAATGGATTCCCTTGATTACCCTTACTCGGCCTTATGATCACCCTTTTCTTTGATGTATGTCACCAGGATATGAGATGTAGTAATTGTACTTAGGATGAACTTATGATGAATACTTACAGGTGGATTAGAAGAATTTTTGATGTTGTTTTTCATTTTTTATGTTCCTAATTTCCAAGACACTAGACTTTAAAGATCCTCTATTTGTAAAATGTAACGAAAAGTTATGTAATAAAAAGGTGGGATGCCATAGTTGGTATCAAATGCAGTTTTAGATATTTATGGAAATTAGTGTATGAGATATTTAGGAAGAATCCTATAGAATTGTTTAAATATAGGAAATCATCCTGGTATTTTGGTGAATATTGAGAAAGTGGTTTATCAAACAAATACATCCCTATATTGATACGAGCAGGTAGAGACGGCTCTCGCACAAATGTACATAGGGGTAAAACCTGAAAACACTACTTTGAGAAAGACGCGAACGGGAAATAGTTCATGAAAATGAGTGTTGATTCACTCTTGGTTACGACACTCCCTGGGGATATGTTTGGTTAATAACAATCTTTTTATAAATCATTGTGATGGAATTATAGAGAAATGTAAATTTTTAAGCATGAGGTTTTAAGACATAAATCCTTTATAGTTAAAATATTCTTAAATGAAATAAGTTTCTCATTATGGTTTTATTCTTTTAGAAAATTGTGGCCAATAAGAGGAACCATGCAAAAGGTGACCGCAATGGACCATGCACTGACGACCCTTCGATGGAAACTGGAATGGAAACATTCATGTGAATGATGAACCAACTAAATCAAGTTATGGGAAATAACTTGTTTTAAGCTGAGAGAAAAATCTCACCATTATGGGAATAAAATTTTATTGAGTCCTATATGAATCAATCACTAACAACCTTCAGTGGATCGACTGACCTATTGATTGCTGAGTAGTGGATTAGCTCTATCGAAAAGATCTTTTATGTGCTCCACAGTTCAGAGAAAGAGAAGGTCAACCTGGCCATCTATCGCTTAGAAGGGTAAGCTAATCAGTGGTGGGAATAGATTAAAAACATAAGGAAAAGATTATAAGTTGATTCAATGTAGTGGGAAGAGTTCAGAGGGATATTTTTCAGTAATTAATTCCCTCGTTCCATGAGAACAAGAAGGAATAATGAGTTTCTCAAGTTGAAGCAGAAGGATAATGAATCTGTCAGAAGCTATGAGATGAACCTCACCTGACAATCATGATATACCTATAGATTTTTCAGGGATCTAAATGGAAATGTTGATAGATTATATGGTGGACTAAGTCGTCATCTGTGGAAGAATCTATCCAACCGAGACTATGATAGCTATGAGTGGATGTGTGGAGTTTGATGAAAGTCGAACTGGAGTTTGGTGAGACGAAATGGTCTCATAAATCAAGTGAAAAAAAGTGATAGATGGATCCCAGCATAGGGAGGACCTTTGATCAGGGAAGGAAAGGCTTGCAAGTGCAACATCCCACATGTAATTAATGTGGGAAGAAGCATTCGGGGAACTGCATGCTCGGGAGTGGGAAATGCTACATGTGTGGAAAATATGGCCATCTTGCGAGGAATTGTCGTAGTGAGGTGAAACTTCAACTTCCAAACACTAACGACAAGGGGAAGATGGTTCAGACCCTTTATGATGTCCAGTGATTTAAGTGTGGACAACATGGGCACTTTTTTAATCACTGTCCAAATCCGAGGGCAGTGGAGGGGAAACACCATCAGCCTCAACAATGTACAAGGGGGAAAGCCTGTGGTTTTTCTATCATGACAGCTAATATTGATGCTCCAAATGATGTGGTTGAAGGTACTATTGTTTTTCTCTCAAATATATCAAGTACATTGTTTGATTCTGGTTCTATGTATTCCTTTATTTCCTCTATGTTTGCAATGAATTTAGAATCAATCCCCAACTTTCTAAAAGTAGAGTTATCAATTAAGACTCCTGGTGGGATTATCCAAGCATCGTAAATGTTTATAAAGACTAGTATTTACTTTGGGGAGCACAATATTATCGCAAATATAGCAGTCATTCCTATGCTGGAATTCGACATTATACTAGGTATGGACTGGCTCTCAAAGTATAATTCTACGATCAAATGTAGAAGTAAGGAAATATAAGTATCCTTGAATGGAAAACCTATAGTTATCTTCCAAGGAGAGATATCTCAACCTGATATTTGTCTATAAGAACCTCTTATATCATTTTTTATGGAATTGATCAGTGAAGAATAAGAAGGAAATGAGAGTTTGAGGATAGAAAATGTACCCATCATTCAGGAATACATTGACGTATTTCCTGAGGAGTTTCCTAGACATCCCCTCGAAAGATAGGTAGAGTTCTACATTGAACTCGTACCTGGATCTCATCAAATATCAAATACCCCGTATAGGATGGGAAATGTGGAGCAGGAGGAATTGAATAAATAACACCAAGATCTTTTGGAGAAGGGGTTTATCCGACCGAGTGTGTCTCCTTGGGGAGCACCTGTTCTCATTGTGAAGAATAAGGATGGATCGATGCAGCTATTCATTGATTAGAGAGAACTGAATAGAATCATAGTAAAGAACAAATACCCTCTTCTAAGAATTGATGACTTATTTGACCAACTTAATGGGGATCAATCCTTCAATAAGATTGATCTTCAATCTGGTTATCATCAATTGTGGGTGAAGAAAGATGATATTCCAAAAGCCACCTTCTGATCAAGATATGGGCATTATGAGTTTGTTGTTATGCCTTTTGGACTAACTAATTCACCTACTATTATTATGTATTTTATGAATAGATTCATTAAAGACTGCCTTGATAACATTGTGGTAGTTTTTATTGATGATATTATGATATATTCCAAAAGTCATGAGGAGCATTAGGATCATCTAAGGAATATTTTGCGAACTCTATGGAAGGAGATAATTTTTGGAAAGTTCAGTAAAGGTGAATTCTGGTTACAACATGTTGAATTCTTGAGGCACATTATTACCAATGAAGGAATCACAGTTGACACTACAAAGACAAAAGTTTTAGAGGAGTAGCCTCAACCTACAACAATAACTTATATTCATAGTTTCCTTGGATTAGAAAGATATTATAGGAGGTTTGTGAAAAAAATTCATGAAATTATAATCCATTAACCAAGTTTACATGAAAAGGGTTAAAGTTCATATGGAAAAAAGGAGTGTCAGGAATGTTTCCAAGAGTTGAAGAAGAGATTGGTTACTGCACCTCTGTAAACTCTACCCTCAAGTAGAGGAGGATTCGTTATTTTTATAAATGCATATCGGAAAGGTATTGGGTGCATCTTCATGAAAAATGAAAAGGTCATTGATTATGCATCTCGACAGTGAAGACTCATTAGCCAAAATATCCTATGCATGATCTGGAGATGGCTGCGGTTGTTTTCTCTCTGAAGATATGGAGGCACTCTCTGTATGGGGAGAAATGTGATATATACACAGAACCTCAATGTTTGAAGTGTCCTTTCACATAAAAGAAATTGAACATGAGACAAGGGAGATGGTTTGAACTCCTTAAATACTATCATTATTCAATTTAGTATCATCTCGAAAGAGTAAGAAAAGTTGTTGATGCATTAAGAAGGAAAGACCCAGTTGTTATTTCCATGATGAGGATTCAAAAAGATCCTTTGATCAATTACCTAGTAAAGCTAGACATGGGAATTATATGGGAAGGGACATAACCAACCCTAACCCAAATGATTTCTCAACAATAATTACTAGAGAAGATCAAGAAATATTAGAAAGAATATCATTTGTTACAGAAGATGTTTGAGGCTATAAAGTATGGGAAGTTTCTGGAGTTCAATACTAATCAAGAAGGTGTAGTGATATTTTGTACAAGACTATGTGTTCCATCTATTCTGGAAGTAAAGAAGGAGCTGATGGATGAAGCTCATAACTCTACTTTCCCTATACATCCTGGTAGCATGAAAATGTATATGGACCTTCATGATCATTTTTGGTGGGATAATATTAAAAGGGAGATTTCTGAATACACTTCAAGGTGCCTAGTATGTTAGCAAGTGAAGGTAGAGAAACAACTTCATAAAGGGGTATTGCAACTACTACTCATACCAGCATAGAAGTGGGACAATATAACTATGGACTTCTTCACTGGTCTCCTAATAACATCAAAAGGAAATAATGTGATATAGGTTATTGGGGACCATCTCACAAATACTTCCCATTTTATCTTCATTCAAGAAGATTTCCCTCTTTATCTACTTTCTAGGATTTACATGAAAGAAGTGGTAGGGCTTCTTGGAGTTACAGTTTCTCTCATATCTGATCATGATCCAAGGTTCACATAAAAATTTTGGAGATGTCTTCAACAAGAACTGATCACTAAATTGAATTTAAGTACGTCCTATCACCCCCAAACTGATGGCCAATATGAATGGACTATTCAGACGCTCGAGGACATGCTGAGAACTTTCTAAATGGAATTTAAAGGTGGATGGGATCAACATACTTCTTTAGTAGAGTTCTCATACAACAATAGGTTCCACTCGATCATTCAAATTACACCCTATAAAGCTCTATATGGGAAGCGATGTCGAACTCCTACTTGCTGGGATGAAGCTACTGAGAAAAATCTTCTTGGGCCTGATCTTGTGCATGAGATGACAGAAAAGGTCCATGACATCCAACAACGCATTAATGCTGCTCAGATTAAGAAAAAGAGCTATTCTGACAACCGTCGAAGGGACATGGATTTTGATGTTGGGGAAAAATTCTTTCTTTGGATTTCACCTTGAGAGAGATTCATGAGGTTTGGGAAGAAAGGGAAGCTCAACCCTTGGTACATTGGCCCCTTTGAAATACTTGATCGTGTGGGATTCGTGGCATATCATCTTACACTTCCTCCAAATGTATCCCAAGTTCATGATATCTTCCATGTATCCATCTTGAGTAAGTACATACCTGACCCTTCACATGTACTAATTCCAAAGGTGGTACAACTGAAACATGACATCTCATGTGGGGAGAAGCCGGTGGAGATCTTGGATCGTAGATACAAGGTTATATGAAACAAGCTACCCACCTTGTTAAGGTGTTGTAGATGAACCACAAATGTGAAGTAGCCACATGGGAACTGGAGGAGTCCATGAGACAGAAGTACCCACACCTTTTTCCATTATAGGGTATGAGATAAAATTTTGGAGATGAAATTTTTTATGGGGGGAAGAATGTAACGACTAGAACTTTTTAATATATTTGTTTCCCAATTTTTTTGTTATTTTATTTTATAATGAAAAAAACTATTTCCATTAATTAATGATATGGGTATAATTTAAATGATATTGTTGAGTTTCCACTATTATATGACATTTGGTCAATATGATCATTGAAAACTATGATCATAACATTGTGTTTTTATAAATATGGATATCGTGGTTAATTAATACATAAAGAAGATTGAATGGCCTCATCCAGAAGACTTGACCAATATGAAGCCCACCTGTCGGAGCTTGGGAAGGAGGTAGCATCACTGGGCTTTGCTCTGGACTAAGGCCAAGCCGAACATCAACATATGAAGCTTGAACAGAATCTCTTAGGGGATATGTTCAAGCTGTTAGAAATCACCACTCAGGAAATGTTGTCCGGGGAACCCCAATATTCTATCACCATAGAACACCTAACACTTTTGTAACAAGACCTTAGCTTCTTTGAGTAATCTTTTTATATAAATAAAATTGTAATTTCTACTTACAGAAAAGTTTTTGAATTTAAAATATCTTGATAAATATAGGATGTGTATTATTTAGGAATAAAGGGTATTTAATAATATTTTTGTATCAATTAAATAATTAATAATGTGAAATGATTTTAAAAAAATGGCCTTCTACAGTTGTGATCAATGAGAAATTTAGAGTCTAATAAGATCAGCATGGTTTTTTGTGAATAGTAAAGTAGGAATAGTAACATACCCATATGAATATTAATGAATAGTAAAAAATAGTAATTTGACCAAAAAAATAGAAACATCATCCATGAATGTATAAATTTAAGACATCTTAAAAGTGAAAAAATCATCGTAGTTTATGTTTTGGTATTTTTGTATTCCATAAATATTTCATTTAAAATTTTATAATTAATTTAATAATTTAAAATGGAAATTTATTTTCATAAAATATAATCATAAATTGTGACTTTATTTTATTATGGTTAAATGATAATTTTATGGGACCTTTATTACTTTTTTATGGTGTTACAAAATGAGTTATAGTTTTAAAGTTGTATTTTTGGAATAAATAATGATATTATTTAAAAATTAAATTAGAAATATTTACAAATGTATTTTCATGAAATTGAATTAATTTTTTATTTTAGAGCATCGATATTAGGTTAGCGTGAATTTTTTGGGTTCATTACGAAATAGTTGAATTTTCAGAGAATAGTAAAAATGCAGTTTTATGTTTCTGGTGTTTAATGACATCATTAATGATGTAATAATGATGTAAGCTTTCAGGTCGACTTATGAATAGTGGGATATTCTATGATGTTTCCCATGTGGCCAATACCATTTGAAAAAACCAAGGTAAAGCCCATGGTTTTGCCAATACCACCGATGAGGTGTCCCTTGGAAATTAATAATTTATTCACTCACATTCCCTATAAATACCCTGCAATTTACATCATTAATTTCATTCCAAAAACATACTCAACGAGGTTCTGGTATCCTTACCTCCCAAGGAGGCCTCCCAAGGTTCCCTCAAGCCTCCCAAGGTCCCGACCATCAGGCTTTCGAAATTACTCTTCAAGGTAAGGGATCCTTTCACCCTCCTTTTTTAAGTCATGAATTCCTTTATGTTGTGTCTTCATGTTTCAATATATTTAAGTTGAGGCTATGTTCTTATATGTTCACATTACATTCCATTCCATGTATAATTCTTTAGGGATAATTTCCACTCTTATGAATTTTATTTTTTAATTTTTATGTCACTTCATTAGGTAGCCAAATTTCTCGTAAAATAAATCACATCTTCACTTTTCCTTCATGTTTCCTTTTCATGTGGTGTGTCATTAAAATATCCATACAATGATATTATTCAGTACCCATACATTATTATGAAATATTTATGATTGTTTTAACCTTATCCCTTCTCTTTTCAATGTTTTCTAAAACCAAGTTATATAGCAGTCATGTTGCGGAAATTTGGTTTCAAAATTTCTATCTCTTTCTCTCAAAAAATTCACTTGTTTATTTATGTGAATAACCAGACCTATTTAATTACTATTCATGTTAAAAAATATATAAATATGATATATTTGATTCTATAATTTTCATACATATAACCCTCACTCCCTTTCCATGGTTTATAAATGATATAATGATCTTATTTTTAAGAGCTTTTAAAACGTCATGATTTTGAAAAGAAACCCATTTTTTAATTTTCTATGGGTTATTTATGAAATGTTTGATTATGTTATATGTGGATTACATGTATATAAATACATATTAATGGTGTTCCCTAATAGCACTCTAATGAATTGGGTAAATAATTAATCTCTAGAGATGACAAGTTTCATGATACCATGGTGAATAACATTGGTAATTTTTTGACACCTTGGGGATGGACCTTGGAGATATGTTCATGAATGTCTAAATTAAATGTTGTATGCACATATTCAAGTTATTATTCATGTTCTTTTCATTAGGGTATTCTTATACTTCCATTTATAGTGTACTTATGTTTTTAATCAAGTTCTTATTGATGTCACAAGTAAACTAATTCCCTTGTTTACCCTTACTGGGTCTCCTGCTCACCCTTTTCTTTGATGTATGTCTCCAGGATATGAGATATAGTGATTATACATTGGATAAACTTATAAAGAATCCATAAAATTGGATGGGAAGAATGTTTTATGTTTTTTTTCATGTTTTATGTTCGTTATTTCCAAGACACTAGACTTTAAAGATCCTCTATTTTTAAAATGTAATGAAAAGTTATGTAATAAAAAGGCGTGATGCCATATGATGGGTGAAATACTTATGCATAATTATAAAAATTATATATGAGACCATTTATTTGGTGAAATTATATAACATGTATTTTATAATATCAATTCATTCATCTTGTGATTCGTTAAATTGTGATCATCCTAACTGATACATATATTTTGAGATTGAATTTTTTAAAAAACATTATTTCACCCTTTTTAGATAAAGATGAATATTATACAAGAAACTAGATGTTTTTTCATTTTATTGGTGTTGAATTTGACCACCTGGTCTTCATCTTCTATACCTAATTTGTCTTACCAAGATTAGTACAACAGGATAAATGTTTTCTTCTTATTTAATTATATGGTATATATTCCCATCATCTTTATGAAGAGGTTAAATGTAATATTTAAATGAATTACATCCACTATAATTTCTTTAAAATAGTGGAGAGTGCTTCTTCATTAATTATTCATTTATTATCTTATTTTCATCTCATTTATTATTGTTCTTCATTTTCATGAAATACATATCTTCCATGACTCCTTTTATTTATATTTATTGGATTTTAAAATCTACACATTCTATATAATTTTTATAAGATTAATTCTATTTTTTATATAGTACTTCAAATACAAAAATCCAATATGACCTACTGTATAACACCAAATGGAAGAATCACATCTGGATATTCCCACACTAAGAGTAGGGTTGAATAAATATGGTGTGACTTCTATTAAAATATTGCATTTATACCTTAATCGCCTCTACACTTATTTAGATAGAAGATATGTCTCCCTCTCCCAATATTTCTATATATCTATATCCCATTTGTTTTATTTTGAGAGATTGATATTAATAAAATAATATAAGAGAACACCATGGTTTGTTAAAAATGTTCCCCTTATTTTAGATGACTACTTATCTAGTATATCTTGGTTTTTATCCCATGTTTATTACTTAATTTATAATATCAAAATATTCTTAGAAAAGGATATCACCTAGATCTTGTAATACTAAAACTGACCAGGTACAATGCAAGATAGGGTTTTTTGTTCCTTAGTACATGAGAATATGATATAAAATCCTTTGAATTAAGATCACATATGATGGATAAATTCCCTCCTAGTATATATTTCACATATTCATGATTTATTTAAATAGTATTAGGGGCTCCAAAAATTTTATTTTAACTTATATAAAAAATTGTATATGGTGGATCTCTCAAAAATTCATCTTGAAATGTGATTGAAAAATACTCATCTAAAAATTATATTCTTTGTGATTATAATGTGAAAAAAGGTTGTAGGATCTCTAAATTAATATTATAATTCTTCTTATTCATAAAATTTAAAATGTTATTGTTGCACTAGAACTCTGTATTATATCATCAAATCAACGAATTTTTATTATGTATAGAGTCGGTTCTAGTATCTCTATTATTATTTTTACTTAAAATATTTTCATTGTTTTGTGCATTCAATAACCTTCCTAAATTTAGTGTCTCTAAACTTCCTTAATCTTATTAAACTGGAATTAAGGGTGTGATAGATAATAGTTTTTAATGAATCTTATATTTCTCTAATTTAGTCTCCTTAAAATATTGGACATCAATTTATTGAATCTTCACACTAAACCATCATTTAAATCATCCAAAATGGTTTGATGAAAACTCATCTTATTTCATTATTCTCATATTTCAATTATCATAGGATTCTTAAATTTTATAAATATTCCACTATTAGTTCACTGGATATTTCCCTATTGGAATGTAAATCTAAATCGTGTGATAGGGAACTTCATTTTGAGGTTTGTAACTCTCATTCAGTATGCCCACATAGGCTGTGACATGGGACCATCCATTGTGGTGTGGATATCTCATGTCATCAATATTAACTTCTCCCATTACTATTTTAATATATATAATATCTTGAATTAATATTATGTATTTTATCATTATTTCACTTCCATGGAGTTCATCATACATGAATCAAAATATTTTTTTCTTTATTCTATATTAGATTATTCATGATTGTATCTATCTCATTCGACATCAATCCCAAAATATCATGATTATAGATTTTTATAATTTCACTATGTAAATATTAATATGTTATCTTTCTAAATTAATTATCTTATTTAGCTCAATAACTTCATGGTATAAGATAATATATCTTTTTGTCTCCTTAAATATCTAAGGTATAACAACCCTACTTTTTAATCCACACTTAAACATGATTTATTAAATAAACATCACTTGATAAAACATGGTATATTGAGAGGTATAGATTATTTGGGCATAGGAACATTACATAACAACTTAGAACATAAAACAGAAAACATATTTATTGAAAACTTATTTTACATAACCACAACATTCTCTCGTATATAACATTGCATGGGATTACCTGAGGACATGCATAAGAAAAGGTTGAGTTATACAGCCGAGGAAGGGATTAATCAAGGAATAACATTAATAATAAAATACCTGTTAGGCAATAGGAATTTTAATGGATAATAAGTGAAACATTAACATAAAGTCATGATAAATCATGATTATCACAACATGAAAATATGGCAACAACACTTAACATGATATTAGCACGAGCCAAGGCTCATTTCACATGTATAATGAGTACACCCTCATTGCCCATGAATTATCAGGAGTAAATCTTCATTTCACTTGAATTATCATTGTTAAATCATAATTTTATTTGAATTATCATGATAATAATATTTACCCAATGCATTGGAGTTCTATCAAGGCTTACTCTTCTTATACATTTAATTTCATGCATAAGTGTTCCACATGGATCATAAAACATGGATTCATTCATCATAGTTTATTCCAAAATTAAGGTATGTTAAATAAATACATGAATCGTTACAATAAATAATTAAATTTTCACAAAGATGAATACCCATGATAGAGAAATTGGTATGGTATTCACTACACAATGACATTGACATGGAAAATCGAGGTCCAATTTTGGCAACGTAACGACGTGACATAAGAATTCATAAAAATGGATGATGAGAGAGAAAGGGATGTCTCATAACATGTACCTGAAATTTATAGTAAGGGGTCATATAGATACATGTCCCAACATATGAATTGTAATTGATATTCTATAATAAAAAACAAATGCGTGATTGTAAATTTGGAGAGAGAAATTCCTTATGGAATTTCAGCTTATTAACGTGTGTACATATGTGTAATTAATAAGAGATAAAGGGTTATATCATCATTAAAACATAAATAGTGATGTATGGGGGAGTGATAAATCATACCAAAACATTTTTTAATTAAAAATAAAAGAGCATAACAATATTAAGAAACTTGGATAAAATTAGAATTGAATGAATCCCTTACTCGGAAATATGATCCCAAAGGCATGGGACTGACTTGAGAGATGATTATTATGAGATTGGGGACCTTTTGATGATTCTATAGAGATAATTATAGAGTTTTTCAGAACTCCAAATGTTTTTAACGAAATTGAAGTGGGGTCTTGGGTGGGTTTATATAGGAAATGGGAGGGAATTCATTATTATTTAGCTTTGGGACACCACACATTAAATTAATCAAAACCACAAACCAGCCAATGGGTTTTTCCCATGGTTTTTTCCAAATGGGAGTGGAGAAAAATATTTTATATGTATAATGGCCGAACATCTTAAAAAAATAGTGTTTCTTATTTGGAGGTGAGTCACACCCTCAAAGAAAATAAATTTAGAAAGATAACATGTTTTATAAGTCTTAGAGGGTCCACTAAAGCATTGTGAAATAAATCAAACAAACCTAAAATCATATTATTTTAATGTGAAAACATATATTGGCCTATAATAAAGTTTGTATAATTTTATTAAACTACTATTTTGTCATTATTATGTCATAAAACACATTATATATTTAAACGGTATTTAATTTTTACCCAAAAAATTGACTACCTCAAAAAATTATGAAAAATTAATTGTTGGATAATTTTGAAATATTTATTAAAAGAATAATATTACTTTTATCCAAATAATTCTATAAATATTTGTATTCTCTCTTTTAAAATAAAAACTGACATTTATTATAAATTCATGGGTTTTGACAAAAACAGCTTTCAAAACTTCATAAAAATTACAATTGTATTAATTAAAATTATACTATCATTCATACATAATAAAAAGTAATTTAATAATAATAATATTTTATTATAATATCATATAATTTTAAAATCCATTAATTTATCAAAATGTATTCCTTAGTTGAATATTAACTAAAAATACTATTTGTTCTTAAAAAACAATTTGAAATGTAACAATAATAAAATGAATGTACATTCTTTATTATTTAAAAAAATAATTCATATAGTCGTAGTGCTAAGGTCCTGATACATAACCCCTTATAACAATAGTATTAGACCGAAGGATAAGTTGTGTGATGGTGACAGACTCTTAGGGTGGCTCAGATAACATCGCTCAGGTGGCAATCTTTATCAACATTCACTTCTCTCATATGTGGTTCCATATGAGCTTAACATATTTAATCTTGTCTTGGGCTTGGTCAAGAGAGAAAACCAGTTAGGCCACCTCCTTTCCAAGATCCAACAAATGAGCTTCGTATGGGGAAATTATACTAGTTGAGTTCATCACTTCCTTTTTTTGAGTAAATTGGATTTTTTAAAGCCCTATATTCATACTAATCATGTGATCACTGTTCAAAACCTATATTAGAAACAGTGAAAATTCTTAACTGTGTTTTAAAAAAAAAACATAATACCAAGGAATTGAATATGTTATATAACCATCTTACATAAAAATACATTTAATTAGATCAAGATGAATTTTGATTAATAAAAGTTTGCGTTGTTACAATATTACCCCCTTAGAAAAATTGTGTCCCCCCAATTTTATTACATACAAAAGAACTCTGAAATTTAAACTTGCCTTTATGGTATTTTAACCACCACCATTAAGCATTCTCGAACCTTTTTTATCACGTCGATCATGGAGTGTGATGGTACACTTTGTGCAATAATACCACAGTACACAATCAAATTCATCCACTTCCCTAGTTTAGAAGCATTCAGTGCAACTTGGATCATACTGATGGAAAATATGATGCACTTTTTGAAAAAAAATTGTTTCTTACATATAGTTTAAAAACATCACCATGTACCTGTTTTTTTTTTAAATTGTACGAAGAAACTAGATTTGAAATTTTTGAAATGTTGTTCTTCTAATATATTGTCTATGTTTCCAAAAATACAGGAAGACAAGACTACATATATATATATGCGGCTTGGAGGACTCACTATTTGATAGATATTTGAAAATCAAATAGTGCATCATAATCTTTGTATAGGGTGAAATATTTTAAAATACCCTGATGGTACTCCCTCATCTTGAAATGTGGGATATTTGGGAGCTTAATATTTGATCATAGGTGAGCCATGATCCCGGATGATTTTGTGGTATGGTGGAGCTATCAGATATGTCGTAGAGCATCTTGTAAGAAATTTGAAAATTATAAAAGGTATTGATGATATGAAATCATTAATTTACAATAATTATATCTACTAAGTCCCTAGGAAGGGACACTATTGTTGTATAAGGTTCTTCCCATTCCATCTCAAAACTATCCTTTACCCTGCTGACGAAACATATCTAATTTTGAGTTACCCTCTAGACATGATAAAATTGAGTTATTATACTACTTGATGTCTAACAATTTATTATTCCTTAATGGAAGAAAATTTAGTTGTAACACATTAAGGATAAACCGAATACAAAATGAATAACTTGTAAATTACTTTTAATTCCTTAATTTAGTGATTTATAGGCTTCAATCTATGTTATCCATGATCTACTTTATTACAGATATTCTTAGGGAATTTTACTAATTTCCCTAATAACAGTTCATTCTAATCTTTCCAAATCATATCCCCCAGGGGTTTTGTAACCAATAGTGCAGAAAGACTTGTTGTCGTGTACAATGATACCTCAGTTCAAGCCTAAAACATCATGTCGTAGTTTTCACTCCTATGTGTATCTGTGCTAGAGCTGCCTCTACCTACTTGTATATAGACAAGGGAAGAATATTTTTTATAAAACACTTACTCAATACTCACCAAAATTTAGGGAAGTTATAATTATACTTAGTATTATCCTTAAGGCTTTCTATAGGGTTTCTTAATCCTAATCCCAAAATTAACAAAAACTAACCTCTAATACCAACTATAACAACCCTACTTTTTTTACACACTTAAACAAGATGTATCACATTATATTAACTTGATAAAACATTTAATATCAATAAGACAATTGTATTTGGGCTTAGAAGAATTACATAACAACTTAGAACATAAAACACACAACATATTTATTGAAACCTTCCTTTACATGACCACAACATTCCCTCATACTTAGCATTGCATGGGATAACCTAAGGAAATGTATAAGAAAAGGGTGAGTTGTAAAGCCTAGTATGGGAGTAATCAAGGCATAACATTAATAATAAAATACATGTTATTAAAAAGTAATATCAACTGAGCGTAAGAGAAACATGAACATAATGGCATGATTAATCATGAATTTCACAACATGGAAATGTGGAAACAACACTTAACATGGTATTAACAAGATATGAAACTCATTGAACATGAAGAATGAGTAAACTCTAATTTTACATGAATTATAATGATAAAATCCTTATATAAATTGATTTAGCATGATTAAATCCCCATTTCACTTGATGTATCATGATACTATTCTCTACCCAATGCATTGGAGCTCTATAAGGGTGCACCATTATTAACCATTTCATTTCATGCATAAGTGTGCCACATAGATCATAAAAATGGAATCATTAATTATAATTTGTTCCATGATAAATGGATGTGGAATACATACATGAAGCACTATAATCAATAAGTAAATGTTTATAAAGTTGAATACCCTTTATAGAGAAATTGGTATGGTATTCATTACACAATGACATTGGCTTGGAAAATCATGGTGCAATTCTGGTAGCATAACGATGTGACATAAGGATACATAAAAATGGTGGATCACTTAAAAAGGGGTGCCTCATCAAAATTACATGAAATGGAAAGTAATGGGGTCATATAGATACATGTCCCAACATATTTAATGGAATTTATATTCATAATACAATTAATTGCTTGATTGTAAATGAGGAGAATGGAATACCATATAGAATTTCTCTATGTAATGGGTGTACATAGGAGGAATTAATGGGAGATAAAGGGGTATCTCATCATTAAAAAGGAAAATAGGGTAGTATAGGGGAGGTGCTAAATCATACCCTAACATTTGTAATTGAACAAAAAAGGGAATAACAATATTATGAATCATGGAAAAAATGAGAGAGGAAGAATCCCTTACTTGGAAGTGTGATCCCAAAGGAGTGGGAGAGGCTTGAGAGTGGATTATTGGGTTATTTGGGTGCCTTGGGAGAATTATAGAGAGGGGAGGGAAGAGGTTTGACAAACTTCAAAGCTGTTGGGTTTAGTGGAAGTGGGATTTTGTGTGGGATTATATAGGAATGGAGAGTAAATTCTTTATTATTTAGGTTTGGGACACCACACATTAAAATAATCAAAACCACAAACCAACAAATGGTTTATACCAATATTTGTTGCCAAAGGAGATTGGAAAAAAAATATTTTACATGGAAAATGGCCAAACTTTTTAAAATAACAGGGTTGCTTATGTGGAGGTGAGTCACACCCTTAAGGAAATCAATTCAAAAAGCTAAAATGTTTTATATGTCTTGGAGGGTCCACTAATGCTTTGGAAAATAAATCGTAATAACATAAAATTACATTATTTTAATTTTAAAACATATATATTCTGAGCATAAGGTTTATAGTATTTTACTACATCACAATTGGGTCATTTGAAATCTTAAAACACTTTATACATTTAAACGGTATTTAATTTTTACCTAAAAATTTTACCATCTAGGAAAATTATGAAAAATTCACTGTTGGATAATTTCAATGTCCTGATTGAAAAAATAATATTAATTTTATCCAAATAATTTTATAAATATGTTAATTTTCATTTTAAAAATATAAACCGACATTTATGGAAAATTCAGGGGTTTTGACAAAACAACTTTCAAACCTTAATAAAAATTACCATTGTATTCATAAAAATTATATTATCAATTTTACATAACAAAAAGAAATTTAATAATAATAATATTTTATTAAAATAATATTTAATTCAAAAATACATTAATTTATCCAAATATATTTCTTATATGAATATTAATTAAAAATACTATTTGTGCTTCAAAAACTATTTACAATGTAAAAATAATAAAATGAATGTACATTATTTATTATATACAAAAATAATAAAAATAATCATTGTGATAATGTCTCGTTAAATAAACCCTTATAACACCCGTATAAGATCGACTAAAATAGAGTTCAATGGTGACAGACTCTAGGGGTGGCTCGGATAACATCGCTCAGGTGGTAATCTCTACCAACTTCCACTTCTCCCATAGGCAGTTCCGTTCGAGCTTAACATGTTGAATCTCGGCATGGGCTTGGTCAAGAGTGAATCCCAATGACGCCACCACCTTTATGAGATCTAACTAATGGGCTTTTTATGGGGAAAGTATATTGGATAAGGCCATCACTTCTTTTGTCTCAGTAAATTTTATTTGTTAATGCCCTATATTTATTCTAATAATGTGATCACTATTTAATGGCCATATTTGCAACAGTCACAATTATAAATTGTGTTCTAAAAAATCCAATAACATAAAACCAAGGAAGTTCAATGTTATATAACCATCATACATAATAATAAATTTAATTAAATCAAGTGAAATCTCAATTAATAAAAGTTTGGGTCGTTGCATAATGTGCATAAGATAAATTATTTTTTTCAAAATAGACCAACTCAGAATTATTTTTTCATAGCTAAATTCTCTTATAAATTTTCCTATAAGATATTTCATGTATCACATTTACATAAAGCATTGGTCTTGTAAAATAATTATCTTATGGGATAAAAAATGTCATACTAACATAACTGAATTTATTTACATGAAATAAATTAAGATAAATTCTATTTTCATTTTTTTCATCATTGGAATATTATATCCAGAATCATTTCAAGTTTACTTGTAGCTTCTCTAAGGATAATCCAACCCTTATTAATAACATAAATAAATATTCAATGTAATATTCATTATTTCTTTCAAGATCCAAAATCCTTATAATTATTAACAAAACATGAATCTATACACAATAACTAGACAACATGTTATTTCCAAACTATTGTATACAGTGACTCCTTAGAACCAAATCTTAACATATATCTAGGAATATTATAACAAAAAATCATCACACTTGAAGTATTCTCCATAGAATCTATCTATAATGATCTTCAAGGATAATTGCATTCAATTGCATTTCCATTATAATATAATGGGTGCACCATTATCATCATCATTTCTACTTGAATAAAATTTTCATGTAAAATATCAACCGGTTGCAATTTTTTATTCTAAATTATCTTTTCTAAGTGATTGAATCTTCAAGAAACTCTCGTCAATAGTATCATCATAAGAATATTATCTTTTTATGTTTAAATTATTCTACATAAGGACTTTAAGTAACATATTATCCCATAGACATATATGTATTGTCATAAATTTCAAACCTTATAATTTTCCATATAAAAGAAAATAACGTAACAAGTACAATACTAATGACATGGGAAATGTTTAGATCTAATAGTTTAATTATCTGAAGATGTGGTGGAATCAGGGTATAATAGGTTAAATTCGTCCCCTATTTGGATATTTTTTCCTTATTAAATAAAACCCTATTCTCTCCCCTTCATGTAGCAATTTTATTAAAAGATATCAAATATGCACAAAAATAATAATTTAACTATCTTCACCATTATAAAGCCTTATCCAAGGATTTTACATAGATAATGATTCAATGAACCACATACACTAAAGTGAAATTTTCAAACAAAAGTTGGGGTCGACACACTATGCCTCATAATTCACTACCATACACTCTTTGAAAGATCACTACTCTCTCAACTAAATTAGGGTTAATAATCCTTCATAAGACTAATTTTTTGATCAAATTAATTTATATTATTTATACATTATTAGGTTCATATTGAAGTAAAAATTTAATACACTCAAATTTTACCACTCTAATATAGAATTTATAGGAAATTTATTATAGATCTATTTTATCTTACTTTCCCACAACCCTTGATGAGCATTCATGAAATATTATTCTTCATAGAATGTTTATCTTTTTTGATACTCACAAACCTTTGAAAAAACATATAAATTTTATATAAACTACACTGTTGAGATTGTCAAAATAAATTTATTCACATAATTTATTTTCTTATAAACTCATAACACAAGAAATAATTTCTTGAAATTGTTTTCTGAATTTACTACACTTGGATATTCATTATGCCTTCTTATTATCAAGGAGTGGGCATCCACCATTTTATATACATCTTCTCTGCATTGTGAAACTTTCATTCTCACCAAAAAACATTCATGAATCTCTAGACATTATTAATGAAATATTATTCCTTTATGAATATTTTTTGACATACCTATGTTCGCATAAGATTCAAAAAAATATGGAATCTTAGCAGAACTTTTAATGTTCACAAAACATACAACATTCAAGAAAATTATTTTATCAGTCACCAATATTCTTTTAAACAATCAATGTTTAGTAATATTTTTAACTTTTCCTTGTTTTAAATGGGTATTCTTGATACGTCGTATTTCAAAAAAAACATTCCCTTCCTCCATATTTTATCACCCAAACACTGTGAAACACCACCACCTTGTACACACAACATATTTAACCACATATAGATATTACAATACACAATCATAGATCATTTTCAACAGAAAAGTTCAATAATAAAGTTGTAAATTCACAAAATACCTTTTCAACCTACTTTTTCATCTAACATAATCAACCCAAAAACACTTCCAAGTAACCTTGAGAGTTTTTTCCCAAAAACATCATGAATACTATCATTAAGATTGGGTTCTATGAATTCCTTACAATATATACTTACATATCTCATATTATCATCATGAATGTTTCCATATACTTTAAAAAATATACAACTCAAACACAATGTGGATTTATTAGATATCTAATAAAAATGAATAAGAACATATCAAATGTTCAATAATGATTCTAACTGGAATGAGAGTCAAATTTCGAGACCAACATTGTTCATGATGAATATGTGAAGAGTAGTGGTATAAAACTTTTTAATCACAAGTATAATAACCATGATTTCTATTTTGGAATTGGTAACCAGTCATGGGTGAAGAACTGAAGAATCATGGCCGAATAACATAAGTCCATGTTAGGCTAATCCAAATAAAAATATAGGAAATTATAAGTTGACATAGTCAGGTTGAGATTAAAAAAATATTGACTAAAATATGAAAAAATTATCAAACATCTTAGGTAAGAGGAAAAAATTCAAAAATAATAGAGCGCCACCTAAAGAATCATTTTCTCACTAAATAAAACATATTTGTATTAGTATTGTGGGTGTTTCTATAGAATCCATTATTGATCCATTGACTCTATTTATTGTTGAGATTGGGTTTCTCCAATGTTGAATCCTCACAAATATATTGGGGTTGGGTGGCTAACTGTACATATTTTCCTTGGCTATGTTTAAATAGAGGTTTTCTAGGTTAAATTATTAATTAAATAGTATTATTTTTTTAATTAATTTTCCTCTAAATCCTCAAATGACATGAAATATCATGGAACAAGGTATGAATAGAAATTATCTCACCAATAGGGTTAAACTTTGTTTCTAGATTGATCTTTGGTCTCATTTTTTCATTGGAAACTTTTTAGGGGTAAAATAAAATTACATGAATATATTCAACTGTGAGATATAAATAATTTATAAGGTTTTTAATAAACTAATATTGGTACTAAACTATTCTTATATCTCCATGATGTTGGAACTACTAAACTAATAAAAATTATTAAAAATATTATAAGTGTTCAATGGTTAAAAATTAGATTTGTTTCAATTAACACTTTGGGTCATCGTGTTGATGGATGGAAAACCTGATCATAAAAATTATTCTATCAAGAATATATTTGTCACAAGGTAATCAATAATAGTAAATTGGGTTTGTCAAAAGGATGAAACATGGATCCAATATTTTTTGAAATATTAGTTTTAACCTAATTTTTACTAAGAAAAATGTTGGATAACTCTCAAATATTATGAAACAACATTTAACATAATATACCAACTTTTAGTTTATAATATTATGAATAAGGTCATTATATCAACAAATTTCTGTCTCGAACCAAAATATTAATATATAAGTATTTCAATGATCATTCCTCCATATTCAAACACTACAAATATTTTAAAATATTCATTCATTAATAATATCTTCAAAACATTATTTCATATTAATACATTGATGGTAATGATAAATTGTAGACATATTCCCACTCATGGGTTCTATTAGTGGATCCTTAATAACCATCATCACTGCCACCTATTGTTAGACTACCCTCATGAATACCCACTTAAAAAATATTATTTTATACAAAACAAAATAGTAGGATATTCAAATTGTATAAATGATGATATCATTATGTAGTTTTTGAGAAAATTGATGCAATCATACTCTCAAAATATTATTATCCAATTTCATTTATATTTTGATTTCAAGATAAAACATTCATAAAATTTAAATAAATATAAATCAAATAGTCTTTTGACCAAAAAATATAGATATACATAAAAAATGTATAAGATGAACAAGATTTTGGTCCCACATAGACATTAAATAAAATTTACAGACTTTTATATTTTTTTGGACAAATATAGCCACATAGGTCCCTTGGAGTGAACCAAATGACACCAATGCAAGCTGAAATAAGGAGATAATTTTGTTGGGAATGAGTGGATCAATATTAAGGGGTGTTGAATATTAACATCTTGGTTCAATCCCATTCATGTCCAATTCCTTTTTCCACCCACCTAACCAATTAGTATGGGCCCATTACTATATAGACCCACAAGGTTGGTAAAAAAATTAGGGGTTTCACTCCATTGATGATTTTGGTATCGATGAGAGGAGACTTGTATATGGAAACCAGTGAAATTTCCATGTAGAAATGGTTTTTTTCACCTCACAGTTTCAACTGATTAACCAACCCTATGGGATTTGAGGTGTCATCTATTCACTATAACAAAATAATCACATTTCTATGGTTATGAACAATTTAAATATGCCAAAACTTTGAAAATAAGGTATCTATGTTGTTTTTTGTGTCTATTAGTATTATCTATATTGCATTATGTCTATAGTCATGGATCTAATGAATGATAGTTATCGATAACTTATTTACATGGTTTGTAAACCATTTTCAAAATTCATTTAAAATATATACTTCTATATAGTTTGATTTTTTTGGAAATAGGTTAAATTAAATATAGAAAATACTAAATTTGGAACCCAGTACCTCCTAGAACAATTATAATGACTTAACTACATTCCTACGATGAAAAATATGTTAATTATTTATATTTTTTATTTTCTTACTACTTATTATAATTTTTAAAATATCAATATTATATATTTATTTTTAATATATTTCAATTAATAAAAACATATATTGGATGATGGATAACGATTTCATTAATAATTTGGTAATGTTTTTAAAAATTCAATCTACTAGTTTATCATTTTTATGTTTTTAAAGTTATTTTTATTATTATATAGTATTTTAATTACTTTATTATTTATAGTTAACTAAATATTTATTCAAGTTAATTTATCATAACTGATTTAGATTAATAATTGAATTTTTAATTATATGTTATTTAAAATTTAATATTATTATTATCATTAATAGTTGCATTAAATTATTATTATTAAAATGAATAATAATTATTATTATATATATTTATAGTTATTTTATATTTAAATATTTATTAATTTTTACAGCATTACACTTATTATTTATAATTTAAATAATATAATAGAGATGAGGTTTGTAAGCTTCTCCCTAAGTGATTATATCATCCTCGATGGAATTTACAGTTATTCCTTACAATGGATTTCTAGATTGATCCTCCTTTAGTTAAGGTTCTCCTTGCTGGTGGCTGCATCATCGGTCCTGGTTTCACTGATGACTCAATGAATGCAGAGTATAATACTGAATGTGATGTTATTTTCATGGAATAAATACCCCTAAAATATTTGAATCCTCGATCATTCTTCATTTCAAGTGTTCATATAATGGAATATTTAATTTAATATGTACCACTCATAACATAATATTCATGTTTATTAAATAATACCCTTTATCAGCACTATAAATAAGTGTTTATAAATGGGATCCTTTAATAAATGCTGATGAAATGTGCAAATAAAGGGGTTCCATTATCATTTCCAAAAAAATTGATAATATGGTATTTTGGCAATGGTTACTACTGATAAAGGTGTCCCTTTATCAACTATTTTTTTATCGCTGATAAATATGTGATCTTAATCGACATAAAAACAACATTTTATAATTTATAAAGGAAATATTTCATAATTAAACCTTTCATATATTATAAAATAGAATATTTTGATATATAAATATATTTATATTGATATAAATATAATATATTTTCAAAAATATGTTTTTCATAACACCGAATATTTATTTAAACATAATTTCTATTAGATTTAGTGAAATATGGTTTAAAAAACAATTAAAAACTAATATTGAAATAATATTTACTAATTATATTTAGTGATATAAATTTAATAAAAATTTGGTAATATAATAAATTTCTACATTAATTAATATGTTAAGATAAGTTTTCAATAAGGTCTTATACATTAAATGGCCCTAACATTTGATTTTGTTTTCCATTTAGGCTCAATGAGATGTCGAAACGAAGATTAAGAATAGATATATGACATTTTGTATGGTTCCCATAAAAATATTTGTCAAAAAATACAAATAAGGCCTCTGAGTATTGTTTTTTTGGAATACACAAAAATTTTAAACATTGTATGGAATTTCAACTTTCTTTAAAAGGGTCCTCTTTTCTTCTTTAGAGGAGAAAAAATTTATTCACTGGACTTAAATTCCTACATATAATACAGTTTTTAAATTTTAATATCTTTAGTACAATATTTATATTTATAAATTATAGTATAAATTAATATGTTTGTATTCATATAAATTTACATATAATATTTTTTAATTTAATGTTTAAATATATTTACATGTAAAATTCCTTTAAAATTTTACAAACAATATGAAAATATAAATTTGTTATATATTAAAGTTAAAATAAAAAATAAGTCAATTTTATTTACACTAATATAATCTATGTATATATATGTACATTTAGTATATATATAATGTTTATATATAAATATACACTAAAAAATAAGGCATTAAATGTGATTTTTTTGCTATTGGTGATTGTTTAAACCACTAAAATATTGTTTAGCATCAGTCTCTAAAATTTTCATGTATCGCATGGTCTCCAATCATTTGATGCAAGTTTTTTTCTCTTAGTTTTGGTTTATATATATATAAATTTTGGAGCATTTAGTGGAATATTTGACTTTATTTTGTGGTTATTTTATGAGAAAATGTTTTCCCAGAAGTAAAATAAATAAAATAAACCTAACTATTAGGTATGTATTGTCTGAACAATACTCAATAAATAATAATGATTTTTATATTCAATAACACAATTTTTTTACTAATGATATTACTTTATGTTTACATTAAGAAATTAATAATTTTTGAAATTTTTATTTTGTACTAATTTTCATAATGAATATTCATTAAGGTGTTCAGAAAATGTTTTAGTGTATTATGGAAACATTGTTCATACCCTACGTTGATAAACATAACTTATGGAATAAACCCTACACATGAAAATAATGCGTAAGGAATCCAACCTACATTTTAGACGGTATATATGGATCATCAACCCTATGTTATCATAAAAATTATGGTTAAAGAATATTACATGTGTATGGAAACATACGTTTTTCTAAAGAAGATGTTGTGGTTAATTAAACCTATGTAAGTAAGGATCCTTATGTTTAAGAGACAAATGTATGGTTCATCAACCTTATATTCTGATCAACCATATATTTTCAAACATATGGATGGAAAATGAATTCTACATAGTGGAACCCTATAGTTTTTATTTTTCCATTTTTTGAAGAAACCTTATGTTTTAATATTTAACATTGGAGACTAAAATCAAGAATATTATTTGACATTTCTACAATGGTATTGAAATAATTATTGTAATTTTAAAATCTCATCTATGACAAATTGAAATATCCTTATGTTAAATTCATTAAAACTTATTCAAAATAGAAAATCACTTCTATTTTTAATGGAAGTAGAAACTCCCCTACATTATCATGAATTTGAATATCCTTGATCTATGTGGTGTTTTTCTTGGATCTGGAATAAAGTATCAAGAATTCTACACTATATATTCTATCTATTTATCTTTTCAATCTACAATGAAGAAAAAAACACACACATAGACACACACACACACAGATATATATATATATATATACATATATCTTTGTGTGTGGGTGTGTGATAGTATTATTGTGAATATTTTATATAGTGTTCCTATAAAAAATGTTCAAAACTGTTATTTTCTAAAAAGGCTACATTTGGATATATAGATATTTCAACCTCATACTCTGTAAGACTGGTGCCACTACTATTTGATGATATCATTACCGAATATCATTTGTATCCACAATAACTTCAGATCTATTGTTTCTTAAATAAATTCATTTTTTAAGAATAATATTGATCTACTTTCAAATTATATTTCTGTAATTCTGATGTTCAACCTGAACCATCAAAAAATCAAATATATCTTGATTTATAAGAGTATTAACTACTAGTACTCCATTGTGGTTTATGTATCAACTTATTATATTAATATTGGGATAATTGATGACCTGTTAAAGAACCAAAAGACCATATTTGTCATTATTGTAATGGTGTCAACTTATTGGACTTAGTTTTGGATTTCAGGTCCTGTGATAAGAGGAACTTTTGAGCGAAATCCACCAAACTCATAGAGAGCGAATTGGTGGAGTAGACCATGAGATAATTTTTCCCCCAACCACTATAAATATTTTTGTATTCATTATTCATTTTTATCCATTTATAATTTTTCATAAAAATGAAAAAACTACATATATTCATAAATCTCAAAGGATGATAAAATAAATAATCTGTTAAGTTTATTAAAAAGGCAAAATTTAACCCCCCCCCTCCCTCTTATGTTTCCTTTTTATTATTCTAACCTAAAATCTGGTGTCATAGGAGAGATTCTATGGTAAATCTATAGCAATATGAAATGAATATGTTTTTTACAAAATAGATGGTAGTTAATGATCTGAGAAAAGAATGACTCTATTTCATGAACGATAATTTAATGGAGAAAATTATGGATGCTGGAAAATTGAATTATTACATATATAAAGAATATTGGATTTAATATCAATTTAAATATTATTACTCTATAGTTGATTAAAAAAATATTTGGACTACATAATCTGAATCTAAATATGACATCAATTCAAAATAAATGGATGCTATTATCTTCAGACTTCATCCTGATGAGTTCAATCATGTATCAAAATATCCTACAGCCAATGATATGTTGAAAACTAGTACATTTTTTTATGAATGAATAGATAAAATTATATAAATGATATATGATACATCCAAACTAATGTATGACCCTTTTATAATTACTGACGGTGAAAGAATCACACAGATGAATAGACGTTTAATAGAAATTGTCAACAACATTACTCTCCTTGATATCCTATCAATCACACAGATGAATGTTTGATGATATACGAAGAATAAATTCACTATAATATGAAGATACCAATAATATAACAAAAATTTATAATAATTCTCATAAATTGGCATCATAGAAGAAAAATTGGAATGAAAAACAAGAAGTAAAAATAGAAAAAATGGCACCCCAGATCCCGAAAATGGATGTGGATCAACTATCCAAAATATTTTGTAAATTTTACAGGAAGAACAGAGTCTTTAGAAAACCCTTCAAGAAATATGAAAAGAACCTCATGATTTTAGATTATATGATTGTAAAAAATTGGTTCACATCATACATGATTTCCCCCAATTATAATATAAATGGTAGATGATAGAAAAAAAATATCCAAAGAAACCTAATTATGATAATAAAGAAAAAATGTCCATGATTTCCACATAGAGTGTATCTAAGGACTATAGAAGCTCATAAAAATCAGAGTTAGAGAAATATCAACAAAATCTAAAAGCCAAAATGTAATTTATGGCTAAGGATGGAGAAGAGGTACAAATATATAATTATTCTTCCTCAGACTCTGATAGTTTCTCTAAAGATAAATTGGATGCTTACTATACAATGATAGAAGAGAAATATTATTTTTTATTATTGATGCATTTATCATTAATAAATATTCACAATGTTTTCTTAGGCAAAAGTGGCACAACTGTAAAACAACATAAAGAATGAATTGAAAAATTTAACACATCTACATCACATTGTAGTGATCATGAAAGATGGATAAAAGTATTAAAGGATGAATTATAATCTTATAAAATTGATACATTATTTTTTTGAAGGATAAAATATTTTGAATAAAATTATTGAAATGAATTTTATTTAATGAGAATGATTTGGAATACAAAGAAATGGTGAAAACCAAAATAATATAAAAATTATTATGTACCCAATTCAAAAAATACTAATTGTTATTTTTTGGTTATAAAAGGCCCTTATACTAACAACTTCTATATGTGAAATATTGAAATTAGTGATATTTAAAAGGTAATTATTTCTAAAAATATATCTGAAGTAAGAAATACGAATAATAGAAAAATAAGGTACATATGGATTTCAAGAACATTTCTAATTGAAACCATTGGTCCGAAGAAAATATAGACACCAAATCAAAAAATTATTTAATTTCTTTTGTATGAAAAATTCCACAAGTATAAGATGTAAATATGGTATATGGACCTTGATTTTTCTAGAAACATGAGTAAAGACTCATTAAATTTCCCTATATTTTCTCAAATTAATGGACTAAAAGAAACTTTTTGTGACAATGAAAAATGAAATATCATTGGATTATAAATGGTTGGATATCCAAATTCTATCTTAATTAATAATGTGCTATTTGTGAGAGGGATAATGAACAACCTAATTTGTATCTCTCAGCTCTGTGATGGGGGTTTTGATGTGGTTTTTTCAAATAATTGATTTTATATATTCAAATATAAATTTCTCAAATTTATAGCACCAATAATAGAACATGTCTATACTTTGGATTTATATTCCTTTCGTAAATAGAAAGTGAATTGTTTTACTGCTAAGAAAAATGTTTCATGGATATGGAAGAGACGACTGCGTCAATGAAATATATATTCTTTACATTAATTTTCTAGGAAATAATTAGTTTCTGATTTTACTAATCTTATGTTTGAAGATGATAGATTCTGTGATGCTTTTCAAACTAGAAAGAAACACAAATCATCCTTCTAATCAGTTAACAAAATTGCTACATCAAAACCATGAGAGCTCATTTATATGTATTTTTTACACCGTTAAGAGTAGGGTATTTGGATGATAAAATATATGATTATTTTTGTGTTATTTATTTTTCTATATTTACATGGGTATATTTTATAACACTCAAAATTAATGTATTCACTTTTTCGGAATGTTTTTTCAAATTTATTTAAAATTAAAACAGTTTTTGAATAATTTCATTAAGAGGTGGTAATGATGGATAATTTTAGAATCAAGAATTAAATTATTATTACTCAAATATAGGTATTAAACACACCTTATATTTTCTAAGAATATTCTATTATACCAATAAAATAGTCTCTTAAAAATCTATTTTTAAAAATAAACACTCATATCCTTGGAATAATATAAAATCAAAAATAAAATACATTAATGTATTTGGATTCAAGGTGTATATCTTGAATACTCAATACAAACATAGTAAATTTGATCCAAAATATGATAACGTAATATTTTAATGATATTATATGACTTTTAAATCCTATAGTGTTGTTAACAAATAAGTCAAGGATTTTTTTTAAAACCAGTTCATCTAAAGTTGTGTGTGACATACCCTTTAATTAAAGAGAAATATAATACATATAAAGTTACTAATTAATTTTACAACATGTGACTTGAATCCCAAAAAGAAGATTTAGAAAATGATATAATTTAAATTCAGGCATGTTCAGAAAAAAATGAAACTGAAGAACGTGATGGGGTCCTTCCAAGAAATTTTAGAAAACTAAATAACCATAAAATCATTAGTATAATGGTAATGTAAGAAACCAAAATTTGTTTCATGGTCAACATCCCAAGAATAGTATGTTTTTATGGAAGTGTCTATGAACATATATTGTAGATGAAAATCACACTACTATAATTTTGAATAAATATTAATAGTATTCCTATTTTATTTGATAATATTTATCCAATAAATATTTTAAAAAATCCAATAAGCCATTCTAGGACTAAGAAAATTGATATCTGGCACCATTTTCATAGACTTTTTGTTCATAAAAAGGATATATCTTTTATATTTTTTAATTCCAAACATCAATTTGGTGATATTTTCAGTGAACCATTTCCAACTACAATCTATTATTTTATATGGGAGGAGGTTAATTTAATATTAAATAAATGTTTATCTGTTTATTTCATTTAATGATTTTATATTTTTACTCATTTCAATTTATTTTAGTAAAATTTATTTATTGTTTCTATTCACTTTTAATATAATTTATTTTAATATTTTAATTTATATTTTTATCATCCTAAATATATTTTTTCTTCATTGTATTTCTTGACCAGAAGTTTTTTTTAAATAATCATTATGCTATGTAACTGGCATGTGAAACCAGAATGTATCACTGTCTGTTATAAAACCTAACAAAATTTTCAACTTTTCTTTTTCTAACTGTTTCTCATTCCAAAATCCTCATGATTCCTCCATAACCCTAGATTACAGAAACATTCTACCTTAAAATTCATATAAATGAGGCAGGTCATGAATATAGATGAATTTAAACCAAGAGACCCCTAGGGTATGTGTGTTCTCTATAAAAAGATTCTTCAAGGGAAAGTCATATATTTTGAATGGTTGTATCAAATGAACCTTATCCTCAAGAAATAACTTTCTATAATAGGATTTTAATTTCTATTTAATGTGGATAATACATATTTTTTATGAATTAGAATTAAAACTCCTTTATATAAATTCTCACTTTAGTTTTTGTGAAATATAAGATCCAATATCCTCTAGAAAACAAGATAAGGAATTTTCAATTTCATCACTTGAAATTTCAAAATTTTAAAATTCCCCCATAAAAGATTATTTAAAATTCACATTTTATAAATTGAAAACTAACATCAAAAGTGATAGGAAATCATTTTGGTTTTTTTGTTCATTAAATTTGATTAAAATGTTTGTAAATAATCATGATGCAGAACAAAAGGTAAAATTAATGTTCATTCAAACTGTTATTCCTATAATGGTTTCAAAGAAGGAAAATATTTTATAAATATACATTTATATAATGTTTTTATTTATTACTAACATAAATATTAACATTACTTGATATATGTTGTGATATCAATGTCATTTCTTGCATTCAGCGGCAATAATGTCGTTCTACTATTCTATGAGGATCCTATCTCTTATTTTGTTTAGGAAAAAATCATTCAACTTAATTATGCTTAGGTAAAATTTCATCATAGAAATGTATTTAATGTTGGGACTCTGAAAAAGTTTTGTTTATTTGGGATTAAAATAATAGTTAAGATGATGTGTATTGGTGCAGAGGACAAACAATAATTTGGATTTTTTTCTCAGGGAGAGAAAATAAAATCTAGGAATAATGAAGTCGGAGAAAACATAAAAAAATGGTGTTACATAGAATATCAAGAAGAAATGTGGATATGAAGATATAGGTCTTATTGAATAATTTTTTATGAATAATAAATTCATGAGGAACTAGTTGGAAAACCATCAAATAAATAAGACCACCAGGATGAGGTTACAATGTTAGTATTTGTAGATCCAACTCATTTAGTTCATTTGGAAGAACTTGAACATGTTTAGGACTAATAAGAAGAAATTAAAAATCAAGAGATATACGTTGATCCACATCTAAATCATAAATATGAATTTTCTCAAGAAGTTTAGAAAGTTTAGAAATCTGCCACTGAGAAAACTGAGCTTATGGAAATATAAACTGCTTCTACCTTTTGTAATTCTATGTGAAGAAATTGATCTGTCTGAGGAGAAAGGATAAAGGTCCTTTATGGTATACTTTTTTCAAGTGAGAATTCTTTAGATAAGTATCTTTTTAATCCCTTATTTGTTTTAGAAGTTTCTCAGTTAATAAATCCAGATGAAGAATGATCTGACTCGGTATCAATTATTATTAATGATTTGGTAGTGAAGTTTAACACGGTTTGAGGGGAGAATTCATGTCTTCAATAGGAACTGGAAGCTTCAAAAAAATATTTTGATGGTTTAGGAAATTCATCTATTCGAAGAATTTAATTAGAGTCTTTTCAGACACAACAATTGGATATCAGATAAAATTATATATCTAAAATATATTTTTATGTGTTTAATAGAGATGTGTGGGACAATTTTTTGAAGATAAAATCAGAATCTATTTCTAAAATTGATATTTCTAAATTAAAATGGAATTTACAAATCCTATTTGAATTAGTAAAAGAGAGGTTCAATCAATCTAGTTCTTGTACCTCTACAACAAAAACATCACCAAATCTGATCAGAATGTTACAACCTATCACATCAGTAATGGCTGATATGAATGAGAGGCTTTGGAATATTGAATGTAATAGTGTACATTTATCGGTTATATAAGATAATAAAAGATATATTTTTGAGAAATTTACTTCATGTAAACCCAAAATTATGTTTGTACTTAATCTGTTTAGTGACATGTTATATATTTTTTTACAGACGAAGGATAATTTTCATAAATGATTAAAAGTCAATTTTATCGAAACTCGGAATGTTAGTCAACATTTGAGAATTTTGATAAGGAAGTCGTAAGACAATATTTTAGAAAGGTAAAATTATTAGTTGAAAAATATCAAAGAAGTTTTTCAAGCTAGTCCGGTTTCACTTGACCCAACACTAGAAACCACTCCTAATTAAACCCATTAAACTTCTACTAGACCTGTTGTCTAACCCTTTTCCCAAGCCAAATCCCCTAATTTATTTGTAATTTTTTTATAATAAAAACTCATTAATGTGTTTTATTTTTATATTTTATTAAATGTTTCACTCTACTAAAATATCTCATTTATTATTTATCCAAATACTCTTATATATATATTAATTTAAAATTCAATTAAAAATTAATTATGTTTTAATAATTTTTCAAATACTTTCATTTTGATATCACGAATGGGGGATACAATTGGGAAAACACTATATTTCATTCAAATATATTTTTTTCAAATAGTATTGTGAAATCCAAATCATAATGTTTCATTTAATTAAATGTAAATCATAATTTTTATTATCATTATATGTTTTAAAAAATCCTAAAATTTATGTTATTAATTTTTTTTGTTTTTTTATCTTCAAAACAGGGGAGATTTGTGGGCTTGTATTTTCTAGAAAATACTATATAAATATTATATAATAATATTTTCCCAAATACAAATTTTTTTTACTAATCATATTACATTATTTGTATTTTAGGAAATTAATATTTATTTCAATATTTATTTTGAACTGAAATTCACAAGGAATATTAGTTAAATTGTTCCGAACATGTTTTAGTGTATTCTAGTGTATTTTTCATCCCCAAAATTGATAGATGTAATGTAAGGAATAAACCTTACACTAGAAAAGTATAAATGGATAATCAACCCTACATTATAAAAACATATGGTCAAATAACAATATGTTTTGATAGAACCATATTTTTTTCAAGAAAAGCATGTATGGTTAAAGAACCCTACGTAAGTAAGGAACCCTACATTTAAGAGAAAATCATATGGTTCATCACCCCTGAATTTATTATCAACCATCTGTTTTCAAACATCTATTTAGAAAATTAATTATATGTAGTTAAACCCTAAGTTTGGTATTTTTTAATTTTTTTGAAGGAACCCTATGTTTGACTATTCAATGTGATAGATTTAAATCTGTGATTTTATCCGATATTTCTAAAATTGTCTTGAAAATATTACAGGCTAATTAATAACCTGTTAATGACTAATTAAATGATCATTATGATTTATTCAAAGAACTATATTTAATATATAAAATCACTCATGTTATTAAGGTATGTAATAACTCCTTGGATTATCATGAATTTGAATATCCATGATCTATTAGAAATTTTTCATTGATCTAGAATATTGTGTCAAGAATTTTACACTATATATTCTACATGTGTATCTTTTCAACATATTGCAAAAAGAAAATATAGATATGACTATATTCTTATGAATATATTTTATAGTGATGCTACAATGAATGGTCGAATCTATTATTATTTTAATTGGCCACACTTTTGAGATATACAAATTTCAGCACTGTAATCTATAATATTACTATATTTTCTATTTGTTTTGTTATTATTGAATATAATTTTCAAGTGAGATCACTTAAGAATAGTTATTTCTTGTAGAAACTCATTTTGAACGAACAAAATCCATCTATTGTCAATTTTTTCTTCTGTTATTGTGTTGTTTAACCCGAAACATCAACAAATCAAATCTATTTTGATTTATTAGAGTATCAACTACTTGTACTCAGCTGTGGTTTAAGTATCAGTTTCTTGTACTAAGATTTGGATAATATATTCCATGTTAAAAACTAGAGGGCTCTGTTTATCCATGTTGTAAATGTGTCAACTTTTAGGAATCAGTTGTGGTATTGAGTTTGTTTGATAAGAGTACATTTCTAGTGAACACACCAAACTCACAGAAAGACCATTGGGGGAGTGGACCATGGGATCCCTTTTCCTCGAACCAGTATAAATTTTTTTTGTTTATTCTTACTTACAATCCTCTGATCATATTTCATATAGAATAATAAACTTCATATCAGCATAAATCTTAAAGGTAGTTAAAATAAAGAAACAATGGAGTTTATTGAAAAGGCACAATTAACCCCCCCAATGTGCTTCTGTTATATTTTTATTATTTTGAACTAAAAATAACTACCCCTGTTATATTGAGTAGTGGTTATGTTTAGTGAGGGTTAATATCAATCTATTCTAAATAGGAATTTCAATTACTTATTTAGCAGTGATTTATAACAGCTGACACTAAATATTTCTCTTAAAATTTTATTTTTTTTAAATATTTAATAAAAATTCATTATATAGAAACTTCAGTATGTAGTTAACTAAAATATAAATACATAGTAAAACCACCATACATAAATCATAAAATATACATACATATTTTTAGATACATGAATCCACAATAACTATAATCTATGTCACTATAATCATAGTCAAATAAAAACCTTAGTAAACACATTCCTCATTCATATATATATATATATATACATATAAAATATGTTGAAAAAAATCCAAGACCACTATATTCCCACTCCATGACCTCCAATGAATCCATATAACTCTTTATCATCTCATCAACTAGAACCAACCACATCAAATCATCAAATATAATAAAAAAAGAAAGAAATTATAATTGGACCTAATATATCATAATTACAGTAAAATCATTGGTAAAATTTAAACATACCAAGGAAACTATGATACATCATGATTTCATTATGATGAATTTCATGGATTAAAACAGGAAAAGTCCTTTCTACTACCACCATATTTCAACTATAACAAACAAACATGGACATTTAAAATAAGAAATGTGAAAGAAAAAAGGCATTGATTATATTAAAAATGTTGCTCATAAACATTGTATTTTTGTTAATCAATTAAAATAACTTTTAACGTAAAAATAATATATCATGAAAAACACTTTATAAATATAAACATAACAATTTATGATATGATTCAACACTTGAAACTAGAATGGTATGGGTATATAACATTCTAATTATTTTTAAATCAACGTGTGGAGTGTTTAAAATTTTCTTAAAACAAATTTTAAAGAATTTGGGATGAAAGAATTTCCTATATTTAAAAAATAACTATAAGGTGTTTATCCTAAGACATCAAGACAACATGATGTTGTTTTCTTTGTTTTTGACCATTACAAACAAGTTTTATTTTTTAAAAATTATAAAACACCTTTACATGAGTAATGATAAAAACGAAATCAAAATTAAACGAAGTAAAATAATACATTTAAAAATTAAATATATCATCATTGTCTTATTATTTCATATAAATACATTGTAATTTTACTAGTATTAACCCCAACCAACATTTGTTATTGTTTTGGCTGCTTTAAATACTATTTACCGAGTCATTATAAAAACCCCACACATCAGATTGATGTGATGTCTATGTTTACATGTTAAAAATAAAGAAATTTTCAGTTATCCATGATTTCACATCAATAAAAGGTTGTTTCCTATGGTTTTGAAAATTACACGCACATTTTACTATTTTAAAACACAAATAATTTGATTACTAGCATCCTAGGAATACTGAAACTCGGAATTTCATGTTTTTTGTTACTATATTTTAAATATATATATATATATGGTGTATTTTTTATTATTTCTCTGAAATAAAACATTGTTATCCATGTTTTTAACATTGGAAACATGTTTTTAAAGGCATTGGTAGCTTTTAAACATGTTTACTGAGTTATTCTGACCACACCACATTTCATATTGATGTTTTTTATATGAGTACAAATAAAAAAAAAATCAATGGATATTTTCTATTGATTTCACATCAATATAGGTGTGTTTTCTAGGGGTTTGACCATTACACATGTTTTTTAGAGGTTGAGAACACAAATTTTTTTTGAACATCCTATGAAAATTATTACTCGAAATGATATTTCGTTAGTTTATACATTTAGAAAATAAATATATAGTTATTGTACTATGATTTTGTGGTAATCCATCCTCGTTTACTTGGTTTTGACCCAAGAACACAAATTTTTAAATTTTTTGGTACCTTTAAATTAGTGTACTAACTCATTCTTACAACATTGTAATGTCATATTGACATGCTATCTATGTGGAAATGTCAAAAATAACTCAATAATTATTTTCCAACTATTTTACATCAATTTTAGATCACTTTCTATTCTTTTGATATTTACACAAATTTTTTACTATTTTAAAATGCTAAAAACACATTTATGAGAATCCTAGGAAAACTGTAACCCATAATAAAATTATGTCAATTCTAATATTTCACAAATCATTATATGGTAATTTTTATTTTATTTTATGAAAATACAACATTGTTTTGTTGGTTTTGACCCACTGATATATGTTTCTAAAGGATTTGGTATGTTTATAAACTGATTACCAATTCATTCCTTCTAGAGTGCACATCAGATTGACGTATTGTTTATGTATGCATGTCAAAAAATAACCTAATGGGGGTATTACCATGATTTTACCTCAATATGAGGTAATTTTCGTTGTCTTTCACTATAATAAGCGTTTTTTATTATTTTAAAATAGAATAAATGAACTTACAAGAATCTCAAGAAAACTATAACTCGAAAAGATATGGTCAAAATTCATGCATTTTAGAAAAATATATACAATCATTTTTAGATGAAATCCTTGAAATCCAAAGTCAAGATCCTGGTTTTAAAACCTTACAAACTTTTTTAAAGGCTTTATTAACATTAAAAACTATTTATCATGTTATTATGTCCACATTACATGTCATATTTATGGAATCCCGCCTTTTATTATGTAACATTACTTTACATTTTACAAATAGAGGATATTTAAAGTCCAATTTCTTGGATATCCATAATAATATTCACGGAAAAATTAAACATTCATCGAAATAACTTGTAATTTTTCAACCTACGTAACATTAATGCATCTCATAACCTGGATACATTCATGAAAGGAAAGGGTGAGTAGAAGCCCAGTAAAGAAAAACAAGGGAATCAGTTTACTTGTGATATCAATATGAACATGATGAAAAACCTAAAGACATGAGAAATTGAAGTATATGCATATAATAATAAAAATAACATGAATCATAACTTGAATATGTGGCTACAATATTTAATTTATACATTTATTAACATATCACCATGTTTCATCTCCATGGTGTCAGAAACACTACAAAGGTTATTCACCAAGGTATCGTGAAACTTTTCATCTCTAGAGATTAAATTATTTACCCAATGCATTGGAGAAATATCAGGGTGAACCCTTAATATGAATTTATATATATGTGTGCCACATTTTTCATAATCAAACAATTCATAAATAACCAAATGAATATAAAAGAAATGGGTTTCATGTCAAAATCGTGATGTTTAAAAAGTACTTAAAAATAAGATCACCATGTAATTTATAACCAATGGAAAGGAAGTAAGGGATAAAAGTATGTAAATTCCAGAATCAAATAGATCAATTTTCTTCTTGATTATTACCTCTGGAAATGAAAATATATTGGATATTACCATAAATAAAACTATAGAATTTCTTCAGAAAATTTAGAGATTTTGAGAGGAAAATTATGCAGCATAACAACTACGCAACATGGTTTTAGAAAACACAAAAAAGAGAGAGGAAAAGGGTAAACCACTCATAAATTACTCCTAATACATTATAAGGATAGAATAAAATTTAAATAAGGTCATGTTATAGATGTTTGAATGACATACCACCTGAAATGGAAAATTTAATGAAAAAAAGAAGATGATGTGGTCTCTTTTAAAAAAATCGATAGCCAAACAACTTAAATTAAAAATTAAGAAAATCAATTGATGAGAGATGAAAAGGTCTCTCATCAATTGGGCATGAAAGGAAATTTAATAAGGATATATAAGAACATTACCCAACATAAGACGATAGAAACTAGAAGACAAAACATAAAGGAAATCATGACTTAAAATAGGAGGGTGAAAGTTTTCCTTACCGTGAAGAGTAACTTCGAAAGTATAAAGGTTGGGACCTTGGGGGATTGAGGGAACCTTGGTAGGACTCTTCTGTAAGTAAAATGACAAGAGCTTCATTGAGGAGGAATTTGGAAGGAAATTAATGATGGAATGGGGTGGTATTTTATATCAAAAGTGAGGGAATATTTAATTAATTTTCAAGGGACACCTCATTGGGGGTATTTGAAAAACCTTGGGCTTGACCATGGTATTTTCCCCTGGTACTGGACACTTAAGACACTTAAATACATATCTTACTATTCACAAGTCAATCCGAATTATTACATCATGATTACATCACTAATGATGTCATTAAACATGCTGAAACATAAAACTGTATTTTTACTATTCATCAAAAAATAAAACATTTTATAAATATCTCATAAATTCTACCTAACCTAATATTTATGCTTTGAGTTCAAAAAAAGTAACTCTATTTAATGAAAATAATATTCTAATTAGGAGATATTTAATTTATAAGTAAAGACACTATTAACGTGAATAAAATACTAATACTTAACTAATAATTTATGAAACAGTTATTTACTTATGATATTATATCACTTCACCATTCAATGTGCCTATGTTATATTTATAATTTCTTAAGTGAGGTCACTATTCCATTGGTCACATTATAATTCATAAGGTTTATATTACTATTCATACATTATTATTCACTAAATGTTAAGTTGATCTTATTATACTATAAAATTATTTCTAATCACAACTATAAAATAATATTTTTTGAAAATAATTTTACATTATTAATAATTTAAGGTATACAAAAATATTTTAAAATACCCCTTTTTTCAAAAATTTCATCAATAATATGGATCTTCAAAAAAGTCGTCTTATATTTATCTATACATTTGAAATACCCAAATTTAACCATAAGATGAAATAAAAATTTCATTTCTAAAAAAGCATTACACAAGGTTGTTATGGCCTTGTTACATAGCCCCTTATAGCACCTGAATATGACCTAAGTGTAAGGTGTGCTATGGTGAAAGAATCTTGCGGTGGCTTGGATAACATTTCCGGAGTGGTGATTTCTTTCAACTTGAAAATATCCCTTAGGCAATTCCGCTCAAGCATTACATGTTGAAGCTCAGATTGGGCTTGGTCCAGAGCTGAGACTAGTGATGAATCCCCATTCACAAGCTTTGGCAGATGGGCTTCTTATGGCCTAGGTCTATTGGTTGAGTCCATCAACTCTTCTTTCTGTATTAATTAATGATGATCTTTTGTATTGATAAATAATAATCATAACATTAAGAATTTAGTTTCCAATGGTCATATTAACCAACGGTAATATAACGGTCTTGTGGTATTATTTTAATTATACACACTTCATTAATTAAATGATATAGTTTTTTTAGTATAAAATAAAATAATACCCAAATTCAATAAAATATAATTCAAAAGTTTTGGTTGTTACATTCTTCCCCTATTATGAAATTTATTCACAAAAATTTCAACTCATACGCTCAAAAGAGAAAAGGTGTTGGTCATTCTTCCTCATAGAGTCCTCTGGTTCCCATGTGGATTCTTCATATTTTTGGTTCCTACAAAACACCTTAACAAGGTGGGTAGTCTTATTTCATAATACCTTGTCTCTATGATCCAAGATCTCTACCATCTTATCCTCATGATAGAGGTCATCATCTAGTTGTACCACATCTGTATTGAATACATGTGAAGGGTCAAGTATGTGCATTCTAAAGAAGGATACATCGAAGAAATTATGAAACTGTGCTAGATTTAGAGGAAGTGCAATCTAATAGGCCACTGGTCCAACACGATCAAGGATTTCATAGGGGACAATGTAAATAGGGATGAGCTTTCCTTTCTCCCCAAACCTCATGACTCTCTTCCAAGGTGGAATTTGAAGAAACAATTTGTCACCAACATCAAACTCCAAGTCCCTTAAATGGTTGTTGTCGTAGCTCTTTTTCTGACATTGAGCAGCCTTAATGGGTTGTTAGATGGCATGGACCTTTTCTATTATCTCTTGCACAATATCTGGACCAAGAAGATTTCTCTTTCAATCTTCATCCCAACAAGTAGGATTTCAACATTGATTCTCATACAGAACATCATAGGGTTCTATTATAATTCTCTAGTGGAAGCTATAGTTGTATGAAAACTCAACTAAAGGGAGATGTTGATCTCATCCACCATTAAATACCATTGAGCATGTTATCAGCATGTCCTGGAGTTTTTAAATAGTCCTTCTAGATTGGATATAAGTTTGGGGGTGATAGGCAGTACTGAAATTCAATTCAGTGCTCAGAGAATATTGATGAATTCTTCAAAATATTGATGTGAACCTTAGATCATTATCAGATATGATAAAAAGTGGAACTTCATTCAGCCTTACCAGTTTATTTACGTAAATCCTAGAAATATTATCTAGAGGGAAATCATCTCAAAAAGAGATAAAATGGGTAGTCCTGGTGGGACATTCCACAATAACCCATATCACATTATTTCCTTTGGATGTTCTCTAGAGACCAATGAAAAGGTCCATTGTGATATTTCCCACTTCTATATAGGTATGAGTAGTGGTTTCAATACCCCTTTAGTAAGTTGTCTCTCTCCCTTCAATTACTGATATACTCGGAACCTTGAAGTGTAGTCAGCAATATCCATTTAATATTTTCCCTCCAATAATTATCATAAAGGCCTCTATACATTTTTCGGCATCAAGGATGTATAGAGAAAGTAGAGCTATGAGAATCATCCATCAGATCATCCTTTATTTCTGGAATAGATGGAACGCATAGTCTTTTATGAAATTTTTGTACACCTTCTTGATTAATAATTAACTCATGAAACATCCCATCCTTCATAGGCTCATACTTCTTCTGTAATAAAGGATCTTAATTCTGATCTTCCATGATCTTCTCTAGTATTGACGGTTGAGAAATCATTTGGGTTAGGGTTGATGATATCCCTTACATAATAACTACCATGTCCATATTTACTATGTCATTGATCAAAGGTTCTCTTTGAATCCTCATCATGGAAAGAATAACTTGTTCTTTCCTTCTTAATGCATCGGTGACTTTGTTTTCTCTTCCATGATGATAATTATCATCGTCATTAAGAAGTTCCAACCTTCTCCATTGTCTCATGTTAAATTCCTTTTGTGTGAAAATATACTTCACACTTTGATGTCCTTTGTATATATCACATTTCTCCCCATAAATATAGTGCCTCCAAATAATCAGAGAAAAAACAAACACAGCCAGCTCCAGATCATGTGAAGGATATTTCTGATCATGAGTCTTCAACTGTCAAGATTCATAAGTAATAACTTTGTCATTTTTCATGAGGACTCACCCAAGTCCTTTCATATTTTCATTTCCTAAAAATTTTAATCCTTATCTACTTGAGATTATAGTTAACACAGTTGTAGTAACCAATATTTTCTTCAGCTCTTGGAAACTTTTCTCACACCCCTTTGTCCAAATGAAATTTACCCCTTTTCAAGTTAACTTGGTTGATCAATTAGAATGTTTTGAAATGTTTTTCACAAACCTCCTATAGTATCCCACTAATCCAATGAAACTACAAATATCAATTATTTTTGTAGGCTGAGGATACTCCTCTACATCCTTGGTCTTTGTAGGGTAAACTGTGATTCCTTCATTGGTTACAATATGCCCCAAGAAAAAAATTCGTTGTAACTAAAATTCCCTCAAATGGCTTGAAGGCATTCTTTTTTATTGATTTTTGATAACCCCCCTTTAAAGGGGTGAGGGGGGACCCTTACAAGGCCCGTAGACTCACATATTACAATGCTCGTAGGCTTAAGAGATTACATGACCCGAGGGTCTTAGGGAATTCAACTGAACTATCTACAAAGAACTGCACCTCCCCATCATCTACATCATGATTGTAACTCTCCACCTTCGCATGTCTGTCTGGCTAGGCTTCCCAGGCAAGCACATGATTGTCCTGATTTCATAGCCATACCATCTCATTCTGAAAATCCATTTGGCTCTACTCTAGTGAGTGCACCTTCTCTGAATCCTATTCAAGGGCTACTCATTTTTCTGTAGAGTCTATCTAGGAAAACTACATATGGACCAAAGGGCTTGAAGTGTCTTGATGTCCTTAAAGGTGGCCTAAAATCCATACTGACCTGAATTCTTGGGTGTCCCGAAAGCCTTAAAGAATCTAATCCCTAACTGATGGCTCAAGGTGAATAGTCCTAGTTACTACAGTACCGAACAGAACCTGCTACAGAAACTACTACAATGCCTGCAATAATACTACTACAGTACCCAAAAAATATGACCTTACCTTAATTTTAACTAGGGTCTCATGTATTCACTTAAGGATACCTCACCAAAATTCACATTTTATGAACATTACAAAAAGCCTCTCTTTCTACAGAGTATGAAAAATAACCCTGAGATGATCATCATACTCCTCACAACTTTTGGAATGTATAAGAATATCATCAATAAAATATACCACAAAGTTTTCAAGGTAGTCCTGAATTATTCTATTCATCAAATCCATAATAATAGCAGGTGAATTACTCAGTTTAAAGTGTATAACAACAAACTCATAATGCCCATAAATTGATCAAAAGGATGTTATTTGAATATATTTATTCTTCACCCTCAGTTGATGATAACCAAATCGAAGAACAATCTTAGTGATGAATTGAGCCTCACAAATTTTGTTAAATATGTCATCAATTCATGGAAGAGGGTAATTTTTCTTCACTGTGATCCCCACTAGTTCTCTATAATATATGCATTACCACCTTGATTCATACTTCTTCATCACAAATAGAACTGGTGCTCTCCAAGGAGACACACTTTGGATGAATAAACCCCTTCTCTAAAAGATCTCGGTGTTGCTTCATTAATTCCTCTAGATCCACATTTTTCATTCAATATATGGTCTTTAATATCGGATAATATCCAAGAATGGGTTCAAGGTAGAACTCTACCTCTATTTCTGGGGGAGGTCTGGGTAACTGCTCATGAAATACGTCAACGTATTCCTAGATTAGGGGGACATTATCTATCCTCATACTCTCATTCCCTTTTTCTACTTAACTGATCAAATCTATATAGAAGGATATAGGAGGTTTATCTAGTCAAGGATCAGGTGAGATATCTATCCTTATAAGATAACAATAGGTTTTCCATTCAAGACTATCGATATTTCCCTACCTCCGTATTTGATCTTAGTATTATACTTTGAGATTCATTACATCCCTAGTATAATGTCAAATTCAAGCCTGGTAATGACTATTATATCTATGATAATATTTTTCTCACTAATGTAAAAACTAGAGTTTCTAAACAAAAACAATTCATGGATAATCCTACCAGGAGTATTGATTGATAACTCTACTTTTGGAAAATCACGGGTTTATTCTAAATTTTTTGCAAACATGGAGGAAATAAAGGAATGCATAGAACGAGAATCAAACAATTTACTTGATAGCTTCGGGAGAACAACAAGAGTACCTACCACAATACAATTCCGAGCTTCAACATCAGATGTCGTGATAAAAAAATAAAGGCCTTGATCCATGGGCCTTTCCTAAGGCTGATGGTGGTTCCCCTCTAATTCCCTCGGATTTTGATAGTGATTAAAAATATTCTCAATTTGTCCACACTAATAACATTGGAAATATGGTTGGGAATTAATCATATTCCCTTGGTCATTAGTGTTGGGAATTTTTGGCTTCACCTCACTATGACAGTTCCGCGCAATATGTCCATCTCTTCCACACTTATAGCACTTCTCCCTCCCGAGCAGGCAGTTCCCTAAATTCTTCTTCCAACATTTATTACACATGAGACATTTCACATTCTTGCCTCCTCTTACCTGATCGAAGATCCTACTAAATATTGGATCCATTGTTCTCTTCTGTTCATTAGATTTATAATACCACAATGTCTCACCCATCTCTAGTTTTACCTTAATTGAAATCTGCATGATTTCTTCATAGATATCATTGTCTCAGTGGGAACTATTTTTCTGTAGATGAGGTCTTAGTCCACCAAATAATCTATCAACATTACCATTAGGGTCAATGAAAAATATTGTGGTTTAATGGGAAATTATAGTGAAGTTCAACATGTAGCTTCTAACAGATTCATTCTCCTTCTACTTTAACTCGAGAAACTCCTTCTCCATTTTTTATCTCAAAAGACGATAGAAATACTTATTGAATAAGATCCCCATAAATTCTTCCCAATCCATAGAATCAACCTACAATATTGGACTTGTGTTTTTTAGCATCTCCCACTATTGATCAGCTTCTCCCTATAAGCGGTAAATAGCCAAGGTGACCTTCTCTTGTTACGAAGAGCGGAGCATAGAAAAGATCTTCTCAATATTTCTAATCCACTGTTCAACAATCAATGGGTCAGCAAACCCAATAAATTTTGGTGGTTGTTGAAGCATAAAGGACTCAATAGAATGTTTTTTCCTTTATGGTTTTATTGGTCTCACATCTTGACTCAAGTTATTTCCCATAACATGAGTATGTTGGTTCATCGTTCTATTGAAATCGTCCCTTCCATCTTCTATCAGAGGTCCATCAGCGCATGGTCCATTGCGGTCACCATTTGTACGGTTCCTCCGATTTCTCACAATTTTATAAAAGAATAAAACCATATTTATTTTCTTATTTCATTTAAAAATATATTAATTATAATATATTTTATGTCTTAAAACATCTTTCTTTAACAATTACATTTCTCTATAAATCCTATATAATGATTCATAAAAAGAAAGAAATTAACAAAACATATCCCCTGGGAGTGTCATCCCAAGAGTGCAGCAAGGCCCATTGTCATGTACCAGGATACCCCAAGTCAATCTCAAAACTCCTTATAAGTGTTTTCACTCCTAGGTACATCTGTTCCAGAGCCACATCCACTTGTTCGTATCCAGACGTGGATTTATTTATTCAGAAACAACATATATAATATTTCACCAAATTATAAGGAATTTTTCTTATATTTAAACTTTTATATATGGTTTTTTAATTCTTTCATAGAAAAATTTCGATAAATAACTAATCTATCCTTTGATACCATCTATGGCATCCTGCCTTTTATTATATAATGTTTCTTTACATTTTACAAACAGAGGATCTATAAAGTCTAGTCTATTGGAAATCAGGAAAAATATAGATTAAAACATTAAAAATAATTCTAAACAACTTTTAGGCCTTCATCCAAAGTAAATTTACTTCATCTCATAACCTAGAGGCATTATTCAAAGTAAAGGGTGAGCATAAGGCCCAATATGGAAAACAAGGGAATCTGTTTACTTGTTATATCAATAAAAAAAGGATTAAAATCATTAAGACATGAGCAATGTAAGTAGAGGAATATCATAATGAAAAGAACATAAATAAAAACTTGAATATGTGGATAAATCCTTTAATTTATTCATTAATGAACATATCACCAAGTTTCATCCCCATGGTGTCATAAAAATTACCAAGGTTATTCATGAAGGTATCATGAAACTTCTCATCCCTAGAGATTAAATTCATTACCCAATGCATTGAAGTGATATCAATGTGCACCCTTAATATGTATTTATTTTCATTTGATCCACATATATCATTATCAAACATTTCATAAATAACTCAAATATAATAAAAAATTGGTTTCCAGTCAAAATTGTGACGTTTAAAAATTGCTTAAAAATAAGATCATTATGTCATCTATAACCTATAAAAATGATGTGATTGTTATATTTATGTAAATTACAGAATAAAATAGATAAATTTTATGTATTTATGAATAATTATGGAAGTTAAAACATATTGGGTATTCACATAAATAAAATAAGTGAATTTCTTGAGAAAAAGAGAGAGATTTTGAGACGAAAATATTTCACCATAAAGACTGCGTAACATGGTTTTAGATAACCTTAAAAAGAGATGGGACAATGGTAAAACACTAAGAAATAACTCATAATATAGTATAAAAACTATATAAAATTTAAATAATATCATGGTATGGATGTTTGAATGATATACCACATGAAAAGGAAACTTGAAGGAAAAGAGATGATGCGATTTATTTTATGAAAATTCAGCAGCCTAACGACGTCAATTGAAAATTCAGAAAATATGTTGATTATAGAAGAAAGGTTCTCCCATCAATTGGACTTCTAATGGACTGTAACAAGTATATAAAAGATCATACCCCAACATTATATGATGTAAACAAGAAAACAGAACATAAAGGGAGTCGTGACTTAAAAGAGGAGGGAGAAAGGTTACCTTACCTTGAAGAGAAACTTCGAATGCTTGAAGTTTGGGACCTTGGGTTGCTTGAGGGAACCTTGGAAGGACTCCTTGGGAGGTAAAAAGAGTAGAGCTTCATTGATGAGGAATTCATAATGAAATTAATTACCAAATGGGTAGGTATTTATAGAAAAAGTGGGAATATTTACTTAATTTCAAAAGGAAACCTCTTCGGTGGTATTTCATCACTAATTATGTCATTAAACATACCAAAACCTAAAACTGTGTCTTTAGTAATCAGAAAAAAAACATTTTATAAAAATCTCATAAATTCTCCCTAACCTAATATCAATGCTCTAAATTCAAAAAAATAAACTCCATATTATGAATATAATATTCTAATTATGAGATATTTAACTTTTAAGTAAAAAAATTAGCAGAATAAAATACTAATACTTAACTAAATTTTTTTGAAATATTTATTTACTTATACTATTATATCACTTCACCATTAAAGATGCCTAAATTATATTTATAATTTATTAACTAAGGTTACTATTCCATTGGTCACATTACTATTCATAAGGGTAATATAACTATTTATACATTACTTTTCACTAAATGTTATGTTGATCTTATTAGACTATATATTTATTACTGATCACAACTGTAGAAGACTATTTTTTGAAAATAATTTTAAATTATTTATTATTTAAATTGTTCAAAAATATTTTTAATTACCCCTTTTTCCAAAATTTCATCAACAATATGGAACTTCAATAAATTCAACCTATATTTATCCAGACATTGGAAATACATGAATTTTACCATAAGAGGAAATAAAAATTTTATTTATACAAAAGGATTGCACAAGGATACTAAGGACTTGTTATATAGCGCCTTATAATAGTTTCATATGACCTAAGTGTAAGGTGTGCTATGGTGATAGAATCTTGGGGCGGCTTAGACAACATTTCTTGAGTGGTGATTTATATCAGTTTGAACTTCTCCCTTGGGAGATTCTACTCTAGCTTCACGTGTTGAAGCTCAACATGGGATTGGTCTAGAGAAAATCTTAGTGACGAAACCTCCTTCCCAAGCTCTGACAGATGGGCTTCATATGGCCCCAGTCTACTGGATGAGTCCATCGACTCTTCATTCTGTAATAATTAACCATGATCATTTGAATTTATAAACAATAACCATAACGTTAAGAATTTAGTTTCCGATGATCATATTAACCAACAGTTAAAACCATGTGGTATTTTTTAATTGTACTCACTTCATTAATTAAAGGATACAATTTTGTTGAGTATAAAATATAGTAATACACGAATTCAAGAAAGAAAAATTCTTCAAAAGTTCGGTACGTTACAGTATTGACATGTTTTCTATGGGTTCATTTCTAATATAAATCAATAGTGGTTTTACCATGGTTTCACATTAAACTATGGTCATTTGATATGGTTTTGATCATTACATGCATGTTTATGTGTTTTAAAAAACTAAAAACATATTTATGAGACTCTTGGGAAAACTATAACAAGAGATGATGTGTCTTCATTTCCTAAATTTAAAAAATAAATCTATGTCCATTTTCCCCCCATTTCCTGGAAATCAAATTTTGTTTTCTTGGCTTTCACCCACACAGGTTTTTTAAAATCTTTGGTACTTTTAAAACCTTTATACCGAGTTAGTTTGACCACACCACATGTCATATTTATGTGTTATCTACACATAAACACCAAAACTTACTCTAATTTTGTTATAGAATGAATTAATTTCAATCTAATTTCTTTTTCTTTTATTCTGACCATTGCATGAATGTTTTACTTTTAAAGCACTAGAAAAATGATTACAAACATCATGAGAAAACTATAAATAGAAATTACATGTCATCAATTACTATATATAAAAAATCAAAATAGAGTTGTTTTATTATTATTTAATTCTATCTTTATATAATTTTTCTAGTTTTGAGCCCCCCTAACACACACAAATATTTTTAAAGGCATTATTACCATGAAAAACTACTTATTTAATCATTCTAACCACAACAAACATTGTATTTTTGTGTCTATATGAGTATACATAAAAGATAACTGCACAATGGTTATAATATGACATAAAATAAATATGAGGTCATTTTTAATGATTTTGATCATTACACGCAGGTTTTGTGTTTTAAAATAGTAACAATTCATTTACTGGAATCCTTGGAAAATCGTAACTCAGAATGATGTGTTTTTAGTTACTACATTTAAAAAAACAATATATGGCCATTTCCTCTGATTTCATGAAAATATGGAATATTTTCTATATTTTGACTAACCGACACATGTTTGTAAAGGCTTTTTACCTTTAAAACTATTAGTTGTTCCATTCTGATAACATTGCATGTATTATTTATGTGTTTTCTGCCCATGCATGTCATGAGAAACCCAATAGTGGTTTTACAATGATTTGATGTTAGTGTGAATTTATTTTCTATAGATTGGATCATTACATTCATGTTTTTGTGTCTTAAAACAATAAAAATGTGTTTTAAGGAATCCTGCACTTATCATAACTATGAATGGTATACCATTAGTTCCAAAATTTCTAAAAAAAAATCTAAACTATTCCCCCTATATTTTCATTCTAATATGACATCATTTTCCATTTTTTGACCCCATAAAAGATGCTTGCAAAGGATTTGGAACCTTTAAAAACAATTTATCGAGTCATTCCAGCCACACCACACATCAAATTGATATAATGTCTATGTTTTCATGGCAAAAATAACCAATTAGTTTTAATCACATTATTTCATGTTAATACGAGGTTGTTTTCAATATTTTTGACTATTACACACATGTTTTACTATTTTAAAACTCTAAAAATGTGTTTATGTCCATCCTGGTAAAATCATAATGTGGAATGACATGTCGTTGATTCCTACATTTCAAGAATAAAACTATGGACATTTTTATTTGATTTCATGAAAATCGGATACCGTATTCCTAATTTTGACCCCCACCACCTCCCTGACACACATTTTTAAAGGTTCTTCTTTCTTTGAAAACTATTTACTAAGTCAAAAGTGAGAAAATGAGCTCAAATTATTTTCAAACATTTGTATAAGGATTTATAATTATTTTTTTGACTTGTAGTAATCAATTACACATCAATCCAACACTATATGTGGTCAGCATGACTCAAAGAGTGTGATTTCAATATAAAAGTACTGTGATTTTACTTTTATTTATTGAATTTGTGTTTGTTCATTGAAAATATATGAATCATCAAGGGAATTTAGTATTTACCTCATTTGGATGATCTATAAGGATATAAATTTCCTTGGGTACCATGCTAGTTTTCCACTAAAATATAGAAACAAGATAATTTTCCATTGTTGACATCGACTAATCTTGGGATTTCCTATAAGAGTATTTTTCTTTCACTTTTTCATTTAACCATAATTTTTTTTTGTGATTCCAAATCAATAGCTCTTCTTGAAACCTTACATGTTGCTGTAGTAAACGATGATGATTCTCTACTGAATACAGCTGATGGAGTAGGCCCAAAACCTATCCCTCATATAGGTTTGTGATGCTCCTTCCCTAAAACGATTGCAACTACATCATTATGAAAACATAATGATGATTGTGAAAGGTTTGAATCTCATACTTCTTTAATTTTAACATATTAACAAAAAATAATAAATATTATTTTTCAAATATCTAAAATTCATAATATAATTTCATTAATAAATTTTTCATTACAATTTATTGTTATTTCATTACAATAAAAAAATAATTATAACAAAAAACAAGTCATAATCACAATTAATTGGGGATTCATATATGTATCAAACGACCACATTTTAGCATCCATTGATCCATGTACTAGCCATATTTAAAAGTTTTTAAGCCTTATTTGTTGTTACAATATATTTTCTATTATTATATTTTTATTGTAATGAAATAACAATAAATAGTAATGAAATGTACTTACTCAATGTCTTTTGTAGGGTCTTTTAAAAAATGTCATCATGTTTCCTATACACTTTAAAACACATATCTATTTGGCTAACAGAGTATCCTAATTCAATGTCAATTATAAAAAAATTATAAACAAGTTATAAAAAAATTTGATTTATAATAAAATCATATTAATACTAATTGTTAAAATACAAACCAAAAATGAACATTTTCTCAAAAAAAATATGTGCCATGGGAATATGAGGAATGACTTGTTTCTCTAGATTCATAGTATTTTTTATATTTATTATGAAAAATTGAAACATTAAAAAGATTTAAAATTTTACTGTTTTTGTGATATTAAGATATAGTGAAATATGTAATTACCTTATATTATTCATCTTTTTGAATATTAACAAACATCGTTCATTTCTCATGATAAATTACATCAAGAATATTATTCATATTTCTATCATGGGATAAAAAATATATAATTAAAATCATTATATAATGTCATTTTAAACTGTCTCCATTTCATACCCATAATTTTTAGAGCCCATCGGTGTGAAACAGAGTCAGGGAAATTAAAATAAAATAAAATTTTAAATAAAAATCATTAATTTTTTAGGTTTACTAATATATTATATTCATTTCATTTAAATTAGTTATCAATGAATATTAAATTAATATTACCTTTACTTTGTTATCAAATACATCATTTTTCCAAGATGTGGGAACATTCGTCCAATAATTATAATTAATTGGAAATCCCACCATCTTATAAGAAAGAAGCTCTATGAACATCCCATTGTTTTTTCCAATGTCACTAGTAGTCACCCTTAACAGATCAAGTGGAACAATAATCTTGAAGTCTATTCGGTCTCATATATATGCCATGTTTATTTTTTTATCCCTTCTATTGTTATCTTTATCTATTAAGAAAATACAGAAAACAATTAATTAAATATATAGTTATTTTTACAATGATATACATACAAGTAACTGTGACTCACCAATATACTGAGATGAATGGGTGACCAACTACTCCATCACTGAAGTTGAATCAGATAGTGGTATGCCAACAACATCGAGGGAAATAGATGGCTCACTAGTTGTCTCCAGTACAAAAGAATCATGGAGATCTTTTATAGCTAATGGTAGTGGTGGTGGGCTTTGAGACATTGTTCAGCTATGATATTTAATATTTTCTATTCTTAGAATTCCTATTATTCAAATAGTTCAGATATATTACATTTATAGAAACTGAAAAAATGAAATTTTTTTACCAAAAATAAATAATAAATAATATAATAATGTATATATGTATCAAAAACTTATCACTGATAAATTGTAATATATTTTTATTTCCAGTTCATACATTAAATTATCATCATATTCATTGTATTCACTTTTATCAACCTTCATTTCATCATGATCTTCATTTTCATCCCCTCTTATAACTTTTGTAATTTTATATTGTTTGGAAATAACTGTTCAATGTTTTTTGGTTGATGAATTTCACTGTCAAATACTACCAATTGATCTTATTTTCCCATATCATATAATTTTACTTAATTTATGTTTCTATTAATACTCCAAAAATCATGTATTTTACCATCTTCATAATAAACCATACTCTCTTGTGAATCCAATATAAATGGTTCATTATCTACATGCTCAATGGTATAGATCAAGCAAGAGAAGTTTAATGAAGTTAAATGTAATCAATATTTCTTTATAAACTATCAATGTTGGACCGAATTAATTTTAATAAGATAAATAAAATCATACCATTATAGTTTAATTCAATTATATCATTTATTTTTCCATTGTATCCCACATCTCCAAGTGTCAATAATATACTATTTTGAGTTTCCAAGTATTCTTCATGATAAATTGTAGGAAACCTAAAGCCCTGAATATTGAACGCATCAAATCTATTTGACTTTCTTAGTTTACCTCAAGACAAAAACATCAAATCAATTTATATTTCAACTCAATTACCAACATTCATTGTCTAAACATGAAGATATATGGGGTTTCTTTTAACACAGTCAAAATAACAACATGTCAATAATATGAATATTAGTATATACTTACACTATTGGAAACCCATTCGATAATAACCTTATTAACATATTTTCCTAATACCTACCCATTTTTATCTCAAACCCTTAGTATCATCTTTATTTACAATCATAATTATTCAATAAATTGATCTAAAAAATGACTATTTAGTAGAAAATATCAATGTTATTATAGAAAATATAATTAATTCTATGTAATATTCAACCCCATTCTAATTGGTCATTAAATATTTGAAAATACCAATGAGTAGTGTTTTGAATGGTAATTTATGAATATTTCATCAACACATCCAACACTATTGAATCTAGTCTCAATCCCATTGAAATAACTAAAAATAATGTCAAACACTCTTCATTTATGTTACCTTCCGCAACAGTGTCGTCTGGTTGAGATTTATTCCTTACATACTATTTCAAATGACCACAATACCTTATAAAATTATAAGAAATATATTAAAATAAATTACATAAAGATTTGAAAAAATTGAACATAGTAATGACAATAAAAATCGTATCGACATATTTCTCATTTGGATGAATCCATTGATATTTTACTGGTCCACCATGTTTAGCTTATTAAACAAAATTAATAGTCAAATAAATCATTACACAAAATAATTAATGTTGAAATAACATATCTAAATGAAAAAGTGTCAAAAAATTAATTCATCAGGTTCATCAAGATCAAATAGATTTAGAGTTATTCCAAAAAACACTGTGAAATAGGTAAAAAAATAACTAAAACTGTGGTTACATTTTTTGGTAATATATTACCCAGTAAAAATGGAAACAACTACTCCATCAGAATATGTGATTCATTAATTATCAATCCAGGTAAATTTAAATGTTTTTTCTCAACACACCATGATATGTTACTTCAACGTCCATAGAGAACTTTTATATTCTTTATATTTCAATGTAATATATCTTTCACATTATTTTGAATTGTTAAAATTTCCAAAGGATACTTTCCATTATCATTTTTTCACAAACCTTTCTTTAGATTCATTGAATCCAAATCCTTATAAGCATTATGGTGATCCATTAATTTATCCATCCAATTAAGTGATGTAAATGTTACATTGTCAAATAAATTCTTCTCAACATGCAATGCGTCAAGATTATGACTTGTCAAGTTAAAACCTAATGAGTTTGATTGAAAAATATACCATTTATCTTTCATTATTGTGTTCTATCATCTTTGGATATAGTACCTTGTACCCTTTCACCCTTCTTTAAACTGATTACCTTTTCAAAATTCTTCTGCAATGGTCAATAATTCTCCCAATATTTCTGAACCAGATAACAACTTTGGTGTATTTCTCAATTTAATGAATTGTGTATTTGTTAAATATAATTTTATGAGAAGAATTAATAAGTCAACATTTACACATAATACATCACTTTCTATTATGAGGTAATCACTGAGGTTCAAAATCAAAATTAATATTTGTACAAGACAAACTAGTATGACTGTTAAACTAGATAAATTTACTAGTCTAGGGAATTCACTAATTTTTTACGTTAATGTTTCATGAATTATGAATTGTTTTCCCATTCAATCATCATAAGTTTTCACACCATCATCAAATAATTTTATCAATTCATTGACTATGGGCTAAAGGTATAGATCACTATTATTTCCAAGAATTTATATTCTAGGATTAATAATATATATAATAAATGTATTATTTTTCATACACATCCACATAGGTATATTATAAGTTATATAAACAACTACCTCATGCTATAATTAATACATTAATTAGAAAAGGGGTAGAAACTATCAAAAGTAAATCACAAACATAAATTCCTATGATGCAAAAAAAATATACATATAATGACTAAAAAATTTTCTATTGGACTCACCTATTTTGATAATCCCAAATCATGTTTTGATAATCCCAAATCCTGTTTTCATTTTAAGTGAGAACCAAGTTTTCATTATATGCTAGTTATGTTTCTTTTATATTTCTTTTTTTTATAGATTAATTTTCATATACTCTCAATCTCACTACTTCATTTGTTAAGCTTGCAGCGCAGAATGTATCTAAGTACAAAGGTCACTGATACGAGGTCACCAGTACAAAGGTCATTAGTACAATGGTCACTGATTCAAGGTCACTGATACAAGTTCCCTGGTACAAAGGTCACAGATTGAAAGGTCACGGTTTCAAGTTCACCGTTACAAGGTTACCACTATAGGGTTACTGTTACAATGTCACCTTTACAAGGTCACAGTTACAAGGTTACTGCTACAAGGTTACCACTATAAGGTTACCTTTACAAGGTCACCATTACAAGGTCATTGTTACATGGTCACCGATGCAAGCCTACGAATAAATGTTACAGCTAAAGGCTATTGTTGGAAGGTTACAGTTAGAGACTTCCGATGTGCACATACTATTGAATCCTACCAATATAAAGGCAACCATTAATTGTCTACCAACGCTTATTCTTCCATACTCTGTCAATTAATCAATATTATTCTAACGGTCATATTTGATAGATTAAATGCTTATGAAATTAATTAATCCTGATTGTAAATGTTTTATGAGACAGTACATGGGACAATACGAGGTACGAGAAAGATTTAACGTGATCTAATCATTTCAATTACAGGACCTCAAATATAAAAAGGGAAGACCACGAATGATGGAATACAGAGTGACACATACGCGCATACGAAGAAGGGTGGCATACGAACTGTGAAAAGATTACTCACAAGATCAAAGCAGTACCATCCAACACTAACACTCGGAACCCTCAAGCATCATGACGTTCATTCTGGTACAATGTCACTTCTACCTTCTATGCTTCATCTCTTGATCAACATCAGTAGCAGAACACTGAAAGTGAGAAACTATAGTTACAACACTCTGTTTTAAAGACATGTTTTAGGGAAATACTCCAACATCATGTTATTCACTCTAAGGAGTCAAGAGCAGGATTGACAAACACATAGAGATTTCTAAAATCAATCTTATTGTATTAGCTCCAATGTGTGATTTCCTTTTACATCTCTAAGAATTGTGTGTGTGTGTATCTATATCACATGTTGTCTAATGTTCTTGAACTAGAGGATATTGAATATCCTCACATCAAAAATCAACTAACATTTGTTTCCCATATATAATTTTGGAAGATACCATGTGTAGTCAGTTATTCTTGTTTTTCCACGAAGAATTGTGGAATAGGGTGTGAGCCCTGGAATGTTTTTGAAAACTGTTGTGAAGCCTGATACAAGCTATGTATCAAATTTATTTTTAATATAAATTGCATGGCGGTTGGTGATCACTTAGGGGAGAGGATTAAGTCTCTAATTGAGACTAAACCTCTTTTTTTACTTCACGGAGTACTCTATTTAGGTATACACTTTTTTTTATATTATCCACTTCTTATATTTGATAAAACATAAAACTGTTTTGATTTCACTTTGATAGTTAGTTTTGGTTGAAGTGTGTATATTTTTAATTCATTAAACTTGTTTCAAAAGGTGAATAGGTGTTCTACCTCGATCCATATGAGGATTACTCACCCTTTAAGAAACATGTTGACCAACTTAACAATTAAATTTCTACTACATTAATTAACTAGGATGTTTTAAGTTGGGGATTTTAATAACATTGTTTTTAACATAAAATTTAATTGGAATTAAATTCACCCCCCTTTGAGTATCCACTCCGACCAACATTTGGTATCAGAGGAAGGATTAGTCTGTCTGTCTACTATCTAAAGTGTTGTGAAACATTCCAAATTCATTAACTGTGATTTTAGTTGTATCATAAAGATCATAAAATTTCTATCATATCTAAATTCATAGTTCTTTAAATTCAATGTGACTATGGAATCCAGAGGTGAGGGTGCTACTACTAATAAGACACCTTTATTTAATGGAAATAATATTTCTCAGTGGAAATTAAAAATTAAAATGTATCTAGAGAGAATGTGACCTGAAATCTGGTACACAGTTGAAGAACAACATATATTGCAAGCTACTTCTAGAGACACATGGTCTCAGTTGACTAAAGCACATATAACAATAACTTTAAAGAAATGAATTCTTTGTACTATTCTATAGGTGATATGGAATTCAGTAGAATATCTTCTTGCAAAACATCATATGGAATTTGGGATACTTTAGCTATTTCTCATGAGGGAACTACTAATGTTAATGAAATTTGAGTAAATACATATACTATTAAATATGATAATTTTAAAATGAATCCTGGTGAACTTATTTCTTAAATGTATCTTAGCTTCAATGAAATAGTGAATACTATGAGTCCTCATTGAAATCAAGTGGACAACAAGGTCCAAATTATGAGACTTCTATGATGCCAACCTTACAGATGGAGAAGAACTTTTGTTTATATCCGAGAATCTTGTTACATAGGCAAGATTCTAATGAAAGAACTAATTGGAAAGCTTATGATGTATAAAGAAGAGATTAAATGGAATCAAGATGTAGGAGAAGAACCAAGGAAGAAGTCAGTAGCATTCAATAATACTACCTCAATGATCAAAGAATATGAAAAATTTCATGTTTTGGTAGACATTCCAATAGTGAACAGTCAAATTCAGACAGTGATGAAGAGATGGATCATCTGGCAAGAAGGGTCAAAAAGTTCTACTGAAAGAAGAATTTCATTAAGAAGTCAAACTACAAGGAAAAGTATGATTGTAAACGACAATGGAAGAATGACAAAAAATGGAATGACAACTCAAATGAAATAATCTTCTATGAGTGAAAACAAAAAGGTCATGTGAAGGCAGACTGCCCCAAGATAAAATTTAAGAAGAAATATGAAGATAAGGTCAAGGGTCATAAAAAGGCTATGAAAGCTACTTAAAGTGCTTTAGAATATATCTCCAATGAATTTGATGCTTCTGATAGTGAAAAGAAAAATCATGCCAACTTATGTTTCATGAAATAAGCATTTTAGGTAACACTTAATTCTCCTATACATAATGCCTATTATTATGGTAATAAGAGTGAGTCACATAATGATGAAGATAGGACTAAGGATGAATTATTTGAATACATTGAAATGCTTGAGGATACCTTTAATGAGCTCATGGAAAAATATAAATCATTAAAGAGACATTATGCTTTAAATGAAGATTATAAGTCTGATTTGGATATTGAAAAGGAAAAATTTTCCCAGCTGTTAAAAGAAAATACTGCACAAAAAATTATCAAATGAGAAATTAAAGAGATATCTTGAGAAGTTTACTACTGGTAGAGATAACATGGATATGTTTCTAGGAAAACATATTTCCCCAAAATATACAACTAGTCTAGGATATCAACCATGAAAGAGAAGGAACATTAAAACTATGTTTAATCCAAAATCTGGAAAATTCACAACTAGTTCATGTTAGGGACCATTTCTTGAAAAACAACTCTCTAAAGGAACAAAAAAAGTGGTCATGTCTCAAAATATATATTATGTCTATAGAAATTTTATAAGACAACTATAGATTCCCATATTTTTACGTTCTAACCTATCTAGACCCATGAAAATATAGGTACCAAAATTATCCCACACTAAATCTATTTTGCGAAAAAAACTGTCCAAAGAGATCCTGTAAAACTCTATGGTACATGGACAGTAGACGTTCAAAACCTATGATAGGAGAATACTCATTCTTAACGTGACTTATCAATGATGATGGTGGACATGTAAATTTTGGTGATAATGCTAAAGGGATGATTGACAGCATAGGCCAAATTGGTAACCCTAATACTGTATTAATATCGAAATTTCTTATTGTTGATGGGTTAAAATACAATTTGCTGAGTATCACTCAGTTGTGTGATGATGGATTTAATGTCAAGTTTGAAAATGATGCATGTAGTGTTTTTAATTATAAAAATGATTTAATATTTTCCACTCTTAGAAATGTGAATGTATATACTGTTGATTTAGATTATTTACCATAGAAAAATGATTCTTATTTAAATTTGTTTTATAAGGAATCCTGGTTGGGGAACAATAGACTAGGACACTGCAATGTGGACTCATTTAAGATAAATATTAGGAATGGTTTAGTTAGAGACTTACCTAAATTGGAATTTCCTCTTAATAATGTGTGCAATCCCTATCAAAAGGGAAACTAGCACAAAGTATCTTTCAATCCAAAAAAATAAGTCTTTGCATCTCAACCACTTGAGTTGGTTCACATGGACTAGTTTGAACCATCAAGAGTTTCATGTTAAAATTGGAAGCATGTGTTTTTGTTCTTGTAGGTGATTTTCTAGGTACACAAGGGTATACATTCTATCACATAAAAGTGATTCGTGTTCTTATTTTTTCAAATACTCCAAGTCTATAGAAAATCTTTGTGGACATAGAATTATGACCTTGAGAGGTGATCATGGCCATTAGTTTAAAAATCAAGAGATTGAATCTTACGGATACCATAATGTCTATTGTCAGAACTTCTCTACACCTAAAACACCTCAACGGAATGAAGTTGTGGAAAGAAGAAATAGGACACTTAAATATATTTCTAATACAATTCTCAATTAATATGATTTGCTAATTTATTTTTGGGTTGAATCTATTAATACAGCTTGTCACATTATCAATAGAGTCTTGATTATACTGGTTCTAAAAAAGACCCCTTATGAGATTTGGAACAATAGGAAGCCTAAGTTTAATTAAATTAGAGTTTGTGGTTGAAAATTATATATTCATAACACTAAGGACAATCTTGACATGTTTTCCTCCAAAAGTGAGGATGGAATTTTCTTAGGTTACTCAATCTCGATTAAAGATTATATAGTATTCAATAAGAAAACCAATGTGTGGAAGAGTCAGTTCATGTCAAAATTGATGAGACTGATCCACATGATCCCAAAACCTCTCTTAAATATCTTAAAGAAGATATGTCAATTATTGATATTATTGATAATGATAGTGAACCCCCTGTAAAAGTAACCAGTTCTGGGAATCTTCTAGAATCACCACCAGTTGAGTTTGAACCCATAAACAACAATGATTTGTCTAGTTAAACTCTTTCTAGAGGTATTAGAACTCTCAAGAATTATCCTTTATATGCTGTAGTATGTGATTTAAATAGAGGAACACAAACTAGAACTTCTCTGAGGAAATAGGTTGAACATAAATCCTTCCTTTCATAGCATGAAACCAAAAATATTAATGATGCTATAAATGATTAGTTTTGGGTAATGGTTATTCAAGAAAAATTAAATCAATTTGAAATAAAAAATGTCTAGGAACTTTTTGAAAGACCAAAGGATTCTTTGAAAATATCCACTAAATGGGTTTTGAATAAAAAAGTTGATGATTTTGGAAATATAGTTTGAAACAAAGCTAGCTTAGTTTCACAAGGATATAGTCAATAGGAATGAATTGACAATGAGGAAAACGTTTCACCTATAGCTAGACTAGAAGCCATCAGGATACTACCTGCTTATGCAGCTCATCTAAATTTCAAAATTTATCAAATGGATATCAAAAGTACATTTCTAAATAGATATATAATTGAAGATGTATTTTTTGAACAACCCCCTGTAATTACAAATCCCCATTTTCCAAATCATGTTTTTAAACTGTCTAAAGTCTTATATGGTCTAAAGAAAGCTCCAAGATCTTGGTATGATAGTCTTACTCCCTTTCTTATTTCAAAAGGTTTTACCAAAGGGATAGAAGATCCTACTCTCTTTATTAAAATGATTTCCAAATATGTTTTAATAGTAAAAATTTGTATAGATGATATAATGTTTGGATTTTCTAATCATTTTTTATGTACTAGTTTTTCAATAATAACGCAAGATGAATTTTAAATGAGTTTGATAGGGGAACTAAACTTTTCCCTTGGATTTCAAATTTTTCAAAAAATAGATGGTATTATTTTAAATAAAAATAAATATAATAAGTCTCTTTTAAAACATTGTGGTTTGGATAGTAGTAAAGGTAGTGATAGACCTATGAGTACCAATTACAAATTGGATGTTTATGAAACTGGTAAATCAGTTGATCAAACCAATTACTGAGGCATGATTGAGAGTTTTCTTTATCTTACTTCCAGTAGATCTGATATTATGTTCAGTGTTTTCATGTGTTCTTAATTTCAAGCTAATCCCAAAGAGTATCACTTAAATTCGGTTAAAAGAATTTTTAATTATCACATGTATACTGTAATTTTGGACTATTTTATCCAAGAGGGATATCTTCTGATTTAATATGTTATTCAGATACAAAATTTAATGGTTACAATTAATATAGAAATAACACCAATGGAACATGTCACATTTTAGTCAAGTCACTAGTATCATGGTGTAGTGAGAAACATAATTTTGTTGCGTTATCTACTGTAGTGGATGAATATATAGCTACTAGTAGTTTTTGTGCTCAAATTATGTGGATGAAACACACATTACTAGAATATGGATATCAATTCAAACATGTCTTTATAAACTGTGACAACACATGTGCTATTAACATCTCTAAAAATCTAGTATATCATGCTTGAGAAAAGCATATTGATTTAAGACATCACTTCTTGAGAGATCATTTTCAAAAAGGTGATATCACTCATGAATTCATTGGTATTGAACACAAATTGGATGATATATTCACAAAGAATTTGAATTGTGAGAGGTTAAATTACATCATACATGAGTTAGGTATGATAAACTGTTGAGAATAGGACATCACCATTAGACCTTACCGATAAGACCTCATCGTTAGACCTTACCGATAGGACCTCATCGGTAGAAACTCACCGTCAGACATTATTGGTAGAACCTCACCGTTAGACCTTACTCACAGGACCTCACTGTTAGACCATACCGATATAACCTCACCCTAAGACCTTACTGAATGGACCTCACTGTTAGACCTTTCCGCTAGGACCTAAACATTTGACCTTACCGATAGAACCTGAATGTTAGACCTTACCGATATAAATTCACTGTTAGACCTTACTGATAGGACCTCACCATTCAAACATACCTACACCACCTTGCGGATAGACAGCTTAATTCTGGGACTTCTCAATTTTGTGTTCTCAGCCAGAATATGATACGTTTTTCTACTTATTTATTCTATCTGATTCATTTTTCGATCCCTAAATGATAAAACTAAAACACAGATTCCATTTCGATCAACATCAAACCCTATCCCGAATATTTTTCTCCCCAATATCAGAACCTAAACCTCTATTGAAACCTTGAACCTCTCCAGATCAATGGCAAGAATCAAAAGTCCATCGTTTGCTGATGAAATAGACGTGCCGGATCCTACGTGACCTAGAGCCGAGTTAAGTATAGGATGAGAGATACTGGAAAAGGTGTTGAACCAGAATTTATCCAATAGGGAAATAATAGTTGAGAAGGAGTTATGTTTAGAGTAGTTGTTGTCGAGGCAGTTGTTAGTACATAAGGCACTAGTTTCTCAAGGTTGAGTTGAATGTTTTTCAAACAATAATGGACCCTTTTACCCGAAGTTATTGAAAGAATTTTATGAGTATCTCAAATTTGGAGAGTTTGAGAATGAGCACCAAATTAATTCTAGATTAAATGGATTAAGTGATAGATTCTCCTCTACTTAATGTGCTGAATGCTTGAGGGTTCCACATGAAGGGATTTATGATTTTTACTCAAATTTGGTGCCTCCCACTAGTGATTTCATCTACACTTAATAAGATTTAGCTGAAATGATAGATAATGGAATTCTTAGGAAAGTCATTAATGCTGAAATGGTAGGAGAAGATAAGCTCCTTTTCAAGTTTATTCAACATGTTTTATGTCCCATGAGAGGGGAATTTGTAACTTAAAAGTATCAGGATGTATTTCTCTTGTATCTGTTAAACCATAAACAGAAGATCAACTTATGTAGGTTGGTGATGATTCAACTAGAAGATATGTCCAAGCTTAGTTCCTAATACAATTCCCTATTCCATTCTATGTTGATATCCTTTATGGTTAATGTGATAGGAGTCTCTGGATATAACGAGGAAACTATTGTTACTCTAGATAACCTTTGCATCACCAAAGTGATCTGGAAGCGGATGAAGATTAACTGGAATCCATGGATAAGTAAATGGGTGAATGATGAGGATAATGTGTATGATGTGTTTAATCCTATGACTCATCCTACTAGGCATAATAATAATAGAGACCCCAGTCATAAGCCTAATGAAGTAGAGCCTTCTTATTCAGATGAAGAAGGAGATGAAGTTGCTATTTTTCAGGAAAGAGAGGATTCTTCTATAGATGGTAGTAGTGATCTGGACTTTCCCTCGAATCGTCGTGCTCCTACTGTATCCTTTGGTTGTCCTAGCCCACCAATGTTATTTACTAGAAGAGGGAATATACGAAGGGATTGTGATGGGGAAACCAGTGAAGAAGAAGGGGCAGGTAATGTCTTAAGAGACATTAGAGATACCTCAGATGATAATGAGGATTTTAATCCAAGTCAAGATGACTATGAGATATTTTTTTCTGAAAACGAAGAGGAATGTACAAGTCATAGTCCTTTAATAAGACATATAGAAAGGGTATAATGTAGAGATGAAGAAGTTGTTGATTTAGTTGAGGCTCGAATTGTTCTAGAAGTTGTTGAAGATTCTGTGGGGGAAGTGGCGGTGAACCCTCCTGTTAATGAAGTTGATCAAGGAGGAGTGATAGAGATAGATGTGGCTGATCAGGAGAATGATCCTAGTGAACGGGAGGAACCTGTTGTTACAGTATTTGATGATGATGCTTATAAGACAGAGGACTAGATAGATGCTATGGGGTTTGTTGTTTTAGGCTTGGATTATGGAGATTCTGAAGATGACAAGCCTGTAAGAATTTCTCCAATTCCTACTATCACAGAAACTACCATTGTACAACCAGTGATTCTATTACCTCAAGACTATGTTAAGAAGGATAAATTGGATTCTTTGAAATCATACCTGGAGAGATAGATTGATTATAAAAACACTGAGATAGTGAGAAAAATAGCTCTCAATCAAGGACTCATGACATCTACAGTGGAATGGATAGCCTCTACCTCTCACTCAGCTATGTTACAGGAGGTCAAGAAATGTCAGAATCAAGTAAAAACAGTAGAAGATTCTATGGAATCAATGAGAGAGACTATTTCTAGATTAGATGATTACATGGCTTCAAGGGATCAGGTGTACAGAGACCTTGCATATGCCAAAAGTGTGGTTTAGAAAATGGTTATAGTGTTTGAGTATTCAATGAAGTCCATGGAACACATGTGAAAGGGCAGCATGACGATGTCAAAAGGATGATCAGTGGATTGACCAAATCTTTCATGGAGATAGTGGACCTCTCTATGGAACCTCTAGCTTCATCTACTTCCACTTCAACCTCTCCTCTAGTTTATTTTGAAGCCTTCAAGACCATTGTTAGAGAAGAAGTTGACATGTTCTCTGGTGCTAGTACCTCTGACTCTTGGGTTATTTCCATCACTCGGGAAATTCATAACCTTTAAGAAATTTTTTAAAGGATTCTACTCAAGATCATAACACCATCAATGGTCATGTTGACTTCTATTAAAAACTGGTTTACACTAAGCCTCTGATGGATGTCCACTTAAAGTAGTTGTGGGAGAACATGATAATTCACCCTATCACTAAGGCATTTAAAGATCATGTGAGAAAGTTTGGGTTCCGGAACATTCTTTGGAGAAATTTATGGAGAAAGAATGATTTTATTTCTACTATGGAATGAGGTGGAATCATCATTATAGACTTTAAGAATAATCTGTTACCCTTCCTTCATTTGGACTACACTCCCATCAATGTTCCTCCTGCTATGCATACTTCTTCAGCTCCCTCATGTTTAACCAGTACTTCTCCTTTGATGACTCCTTCATAGGCCATCAGAAGATTGTACCAATGATTCCTCAGAGATCTACTCACTATAGGTCTACTGATGCCCCGATGGCTACTCCTCCTACACTACTTACTTCTGTCCCTTAGCCTCTCCCTCCTCCTTTAGAACATACCTCCTCAGCTTCCAAGCAAAAATCTCTAATGGACATCTATAATGTGGATTGAGTGTGGACTATTATAGTAAATAGGGATTGGTGTATCTATTTTTGTATATTGTAATCCTATTTTATTAATAAAGAACCTCTCTTTTTTCACAATTTTTGTTTTTCACGCTTTTTGTTAATCACAAAGGGGGGGAATGTATTCAATGGGGAGAAAATATTCAAAACATGAATTCTCTTATATAAATAAGTGTTTATATTTTTTTGTATATGTTCTGACATAAATTTAGTTTTCTCTATAATATTTTTGATTGTTCACATCACTGATGACATTAGCAGATGTGTTTAACCTTGATTCAGAACTCTTAAATCTAAAGATTCAATTACATTATTTGTGATTATCAAAAAGATGGAGATTGTTGGTCTCACCTGTTTTGATAATCCCAAAACATTTTTGGATAATCCCAAATCTTGTTTTTATTTATGTGAGAACCATGTTTTCATTCTATGCAAATTATTTTTCATTAATATTTCATGTTTCTATAGAGTAGTTTTCATATACTCTCAATCCCACTGCTTGATTGGTTAAGCTTACAGTGCATAATTTATCTATGTACAAAGGTCACCGATACAATGTCACTGGTACAATGGTCACTGGTACAATGGTCACTGGTATAAGGCCACCATTACTAGGTCACTAATACAATGTCACTGATTCAAGGTCACTAATAAAAGTTCACCAGTACAAAGGTCACTGATACAAAGGTCACTGTTACAAGGTCACTGTTTCAAGGTTACCACTACATGGTTACTTTTACAAGGTCATCGTTACAAGGTCACCATTACAAGGATACCACTACAAGGTTTCCGCTACAATGTTACCATTACAAGGACATCGTTACAAGGTCACCATTACATGGTCACTGATGCAAGCGTACTATTAATGGTTAACGCTGAAGGCTACTGTTGGAAGGTTAAAGTTGGAGATTGCTAATGTGCACCTACTGTTGAATCCTACCGATATAAAGGCTACCGTTACCAGTATACCGATGCTTATTCTACCATACTCTGTAAATTTATCAATATTATTCTATTAGTCATATTTGATAAATTAAATGCTTCTGATATTAATTAATGCTGATTGTAAATGTTTCAAGATACAATACCTATGATAGTACGATGTACGAGAAAGATTGCATGTGATCTAATCATTTCCATTGTCGGTCCTCTAATAATAAAAGGGAAGACCATAAATGAATGAATGATGAGTGACACATACACGCATACAAATAAGGGTGTCATACAACGTGTGAAATATATTACTCGCTAGATCCAAGCAGAACCATCCAGCACTAACACTCTGAACCCTCAAGCATCACAAAGATCATTCTAGGACAAACTCAGTTCTTCCTTCTACACCACACCTCTTGATCGACATTAGAAGTTGAACACATAATTCTAGAACCTTGGGTTACAACATTCTGTTTTGAAGTCATGTTTTAGAGAAATACCACAACATCAAATTCTTCACTCTAAGGAGTCAAGGGCTGAACTACCAAACACATAGAGCATTCTAACATCAAGATTATTGTCTTAGCTCCATTTTGTTCTTTATTTTTGCATCTATGAGACATGTGTGTGTCTTTCTATATCACATGTTGTCTCATGTGCTTGAACAAGAGGATACTGAATATCCTCACATCAAACTTCACCTAACTTATGTTTCCCACGTATAACTGTGGAAGAGACTGGGTATGGTCTGTGCTACTTTTTTTTACATGAAGAACTGTGGAAGAGGGTTTGAATCATGGACAGTTTTGGAAAACTAATGAAAATCCCGATACAAGTTGTGTATCAAGTTTATTGTCAATATAAACTTCTTGGTGGTAGGTGATCACCAATTAGAGAGGATTAAGTCTCGACTTGAGACTAAAACTCTGGTTTATCTTCACTGCGTAATTTATTTAGTTATAATCTGTTTTGATATTATCTGCTGCTTATATTTTCTGAAACATATGTCTATTTTGATTTCACTTTAATAGTTAGTTTTGTTTAGTGTGTGTATTTTCTTAATCTCATAAACATGTTTCAAAAGTTGAATGTGTGTTCTACACTGATCCATCTAAGGATTAATCACCCTTTAGGAAACCTGTTGACCGACTGAACAATTACATTTATACTACCTTAATTAACTATGCTACTTTAAATTCGAGATTTTAATAAAAAAATTAATAGAATTTAAAATTCGAACTCATTTCACCCCCCCCCCCTCTTGAGTATCCACTCCGACTAACATTTTCCATCATGTTCAATATTTTGGATGTCTCACCAAGACATTGTTACTATCCTGATCATAAAACTTCATATTATACATAGTCTTAGACTATAAGAGTAATCTTTTCATGTGTGGTTTTATAGTAAAAACATTCAATACATTTAAAAATGTTTTTCTACTTTTATTTATTCATGTAGTTACATTGAGTTTTACTCACACTATTTTTCATTAACTTCTAACTTCCTGTATGAAATCTGATATATTCTTCATTATTATAATTTTCTCCCTAGTAATGAATGAAATCATTAGGGCATGCATGTATCTTTGTAAAATAAATTATAAGTTCTTATGGAATTCTTGATATCATAGAATGATGCATTGATTTTAGCGTCACTAAATCTTTCATAAAGTAACACTACAATAATTTACATTTGTTTATTAGTAATTCTACAGAGATTCATGATAAGATAAAACTTATGTAGAAAAGGAAACTTCAAATACGTGGAACATCCTTCATGCAATTCTAGTTGTATATCTCTAACTAATTCATAAAACACTTTTTTTTGGGTCACTCAGGTTTTAAGAAAGATTAACTTGACCTGGACCAACTAAAGATTCTATTAATCTATTAATGTCTTATACATTGTATCATACAAATCCAAAATTTTAATATATAAAATTTCTTAATAAATTGTCCTTTGGCGAGTCAAATTGTTTTTCGTTGACATTATTTTCATTGTTTTGACTTTCGATAACATTTGATTCACCATTCCAAATCCAACATACATGCCGAGAAGAAAATTGTTTCAATATAAAATGATTATATACTTAATTTCTATTCAACCATCACTTGAATTTACATTTTGGACACAAACATTTTATTTCACCATCCCCTAATCAGTTTGAAATTGCATAATCTGAAAATTCTTCCACACCCATGGCATACCAAGGTATGTTTGAAGGAAAATTAATCCAATTGTTAACCATAAGTATTGTATTTTATAACTTCTCCCTATAAATTTAGATATAAAGATGTTCATTTTTAATCAAACAAGTAAATTAAAAACTAAAAATCACCCATATTCATCATATCCATGGTATGGTATATATTCAATATAACAAAAATTAAACAAAAAAATGATTATATTCAATATTAAAAACATAAAAAATACTCAATTTCAGAGTTAATCTTATAATTTAAAAAAACACTTAGATAAATTGAATCAAATATGCCTTCAATGATTTCAAGGGTCACAGTTACCAAAAAAATGTGAAGAGAGGGCTTTGGGGACTGTCATCGAGGAGTACAGGGTCACTACAAGGTGCTAATATGGAATTCGGGGGTCGAGGTCATGGGAATAGGAGGAGGATTAATATTTTTAGTAGGAGGGGGTAGAGGTCATAGTGTTAAGCAGTAGGGTTTAGGGCCAGGGCGGTTGTTGATAGGGGTCAGGTTCACCACAGTCACTCACAGGGGGGGTAAAGACAATCATTGGAAAAGGGGTTAGGTGTTTATGGAGCCATTGGTCACCTGCATGTGGGGTCGGGGTCACATCACTTGTTGTAAGGTGGGTTTGGTTACATGACAGCCGATAGAAGGGGGGTCGGGTTCACACCAATCATCGACATTGGGGGTCAAAGTCATGATGGTCATAGTTAGATTTGGTAGGATAGGATTACAGTGATCAAAAGTAGGCGGTTCAGGGTCTCGGAAGTCTCCTATATGGGGGGGAGGGGGGTTCTAGCCACGATGGTCACTAATTTTGGTGGTTGGTGTCATGGTGGTTGACATCGGGGGCTAGGGGACTCAAGGTCATGATAGTCACCATTATGAGAAGGGATTGGGTCGGGGTGGGGGTCGCTGAGTGGGGGGGGATGTGTTTGTGGCCAAGTATATTGGGGGTGAGGGGGAAAATTTATTATTTTTTAATGTTTGGATAATTTTTAGATAAACTATGGCAATATTATATTTTTTCATGGTTTAATTATCCACGATTATTAGAACCATAGTTAAGATCTTTTTTATACTAATTTGTGTGGGTGTATTAATAAACATATATATATTTTTGTATATATTCAAATAATAAAAGTAAATAAAAAATAATATATTTATATATATAAATTTAAATTTGTTTATATTGTAAAATATAAATATATGTATAAAAATATTTCAATATATAATAGGTTAGATCCTTTTGGCTAGTTATAAGTATTCTTGTTGTGGGTCTATATATTTGAATCTTTATACATTTCAAAAAATATGTACTAAAATATATATAGATTCTTTCATATTGAAACACATGTTCCCTTAGAAATATATATATATATATATAAGTGAGAGAGATAGACACAGAGACACACATAATAACATTAAAACACCCATAAATATTCATAAAAAAATATTAATTATATAAATAAATTATATATAATTTATATTAAAATCAATGATTTTGCATAAACATATAAATATATGTGTTTTTGTGTGTTTTTGTGTTTGTGTGTTTGTGTGTAAACAAAATAATATTTTATAATTCTATAAAAAATAATAATATGACAACACATAATTATATTAATAAATATATTAATAAAAACTATATATGTAAATATACATAGATAAATAGATATATCACAAAATATTAAACAAAACAAGTTGAATTAGTGGTAATGATGGCCCCTATGCACAGATATCATAACACCCCAGACCTTAAATCTTATGTTTGGGTTTAAAACACTCTATATTTTTTTATAAATTAAATATTTTCACATTATTGAATAATATACATTCCTTTACATACACCAAAATCTTTTAGGTTTAGAACATTAGAGAATTTGGACATGATACATATCAAATCTCAAATAAACAATATCCAAAGGAACATAATAAAACTCTCTAACTACTATACTTGAACTGAAAATAAGTATACCTAAAAACTAGAATAATCTATATTACTCATCTCTAGTATAGTGAAAAATAATAATTTTTAATCATTGGGTGATAATAAGGGTTGTAAAAACTAGATATAACATTTAATATTTAATATCCTTGATAAAACCATTGAAACAAATAATTCCTTTGTGAAAGATTTGAACTTTCATAAGTCAAAATCATGTACCAATTTCAAAAACTATTTTTAAGGAGGATAATAGTTTTAAAAATATATTCATGAAGGATTAATTTAAATATTGAAATAAATTTATTATTTTATAAACATGAACCTTTGATAACAACACTACAAATTGTTACTTGTGGAGAAAAATTCATTATTTTTGTGAGGATCAAAATTACCCTTTTATCCAAATCAACTTAATTTCAAAAAAATATATATTTTAAATAAATCTTATTTCAATAATAAAAATTATAATAATAATTTTGGGGCATCATACATTGAAAATGAATTACACAAACAATATAATTCTAACATAATTCATAATTTAAAATCCATACCAAAAGATTCTAGTAGTCCATCGGTGTAACGTTCATCTAGTTAACTTCTTCATCTCTTTGGAGTAACTTCAATACAATAACTTTTGTTTCATTACCCAATGTAATTGAGAGCTTTAATGGACCCACTAGTCACATAATGGATATAGTCTCATGAGGTTTTGGGGTTGGTTGCAATATCAAAATCTAGATGACAACTACCATGTGAAAAATAGATGAGATATTGCAACCAACCCCAAGACTTCGTATATAAATAAAATAACATATATTTTTTATTGAATATGGATTTATTTATATATTGTAACTTTATTCTTATTTTAACATTATATTGATTAATTATAACTTATATGTGGATAGGCTCAAATATAACTGATATCCAAATAAGATATCAGCTAAAATAACTTCATCGCCACATATTACATCATATATATCTTACTCATGAACATGAGGAGATACCCCGTGCACTATTTCAATTCAATGTGTTTTATAAAAATATGAAATCTCTCTTTGTCTATAGAATACTATCAAGCCAATGTTATAAGAGTTTTTTAAAATGAAAATATTATATATATATATATATATATAATAGTATTCATAAATGAACTTTTTAGTTCAAATACATATATTATCGTTATATGATATGAATTTTTTTATCTCTATCACATAAGATATCTGAGGAAAAAAGTATTCCATAATGTTGAATACATGTCATACACCAATTATGAGACATGATTTATCTTCATAATGGGGTCACTATGATGATTTTTTCTTCAAATTTAAAATATATGGCTATATATATATATGCATGTATATCCAATGATACCACTAATAATATCATTTAGAAAGGAATATGATGATAAATATGATATTATAACCTACAAATAATATTCGTGTGAATATCCAATCAGTTATATATGTATTATATAGTTATATGATATCAAATTGAATTATACATCCATAGGAAGATGAAGAATGCTATTTATGTTTTTGAATAACCTTTATGATAGAGTTTTGTCCATGATTTCCTCACCTCAACATACCATATATAACATATATACAAAGATTTAAATTGACAATATTCTAAGGAATCATTGTTATAAGAAAATTATACCCATGTTGGAAGAATAATATCATTGTTTTTTTTATTTTTTTACGCTTTTTTAAAAGGTTTTTCTACATTGTATATCCTTACATATTATAATTTATGTTAACAATTCATTACTATAATTTTTTTTAGATATATATAATAATGGGGTTTCTCTAAAAAAATTACAAACTTCATTATCACGTTATCTTTGATTCAATTTGGGTGCTTACTAATCCTTGTTTGAAAATTATGAAACCCTCTTCTCAGTTTTTTTGGAAACCACTAAGGATATTTTTTATTGTATAATTAATATTATTTTGATTTTTAATTTAAATTTTTTTAAATTATTCTATAATTATATGTGTACATTGATATTATATTTACTATAATATATATATATATATTTCTCTCAATATATATTAAGTCAAAATCTATTTTATTACAATAAAATATGGGCAATGTGAAGAATTTGAAATGCCCAAAAATAAAAAAAAATACTTCTTGTTTAATTTTATTATTTATGGGATGGAAAAAAATATATGTAAATATTAATAATGATTAATTTTATGTAATTTTGAACATAATAAATAAAGCTTCAGGTAGATAAAATAAGTACTATAGTTAATGAAATATTTGTTTTATTACTACCTTAATTTGAATTTATCCCCACATTATCCTTTATCCGAGTGAATCATAAATAGATATCCCACATGTTTTTGTTTCCATAGTCGATAATTTCATGAAAAATATTATATTATATATATTATTATTTAATAATAGAGGTTTTTTATGTTATATATGGTCTTTGAGGTTAAAATTACATTCAAACACACAGTCACCAGAGACGTATAGGCCGGAAGGTAGGTCATAGCTCCCCAAATGGATAACCCACCCAACCAGTTACTTTATTACTTTATATATTTTTATCCTGAAGGACTAGTTGGTATAAAAACAATTACATGGCCGATATTACCACCACTGGATAGCCCGAAGGCCTATATTTCCTAATGCCTACATCACCATTTGGCCTTCCTAATCATGAATGTGTCACCACCTTCACGACATACTTGCGTTACCGCCCCTTGATAGCTTAAAGTCTTAGTTTCCCAAAATCCCGTTAGGGATGAAAATTACCACTTATAAAGTACCTTGTTACATCACATGATACAATAGACACACAACTACAGTGCTACAATACTACTACAGTACCAGTGCAAATTTTCTCCCACCAATATTTGAACTCGGGTTTTATATCGGATTACAAGGTGCCTTCCCCACTTATGAAATCCCCAAACATCACCATCTTAGATGTTTCAAATTAATATTTTCAAAATAAAATTTTCATGGTTTCATACCTTTACTTTCATCATGGATTATATATTCTTACTAATTTGTATTATCATTATCCTTGTCCTTGTTGGAGTTCTCTTTATGGTTGATCATAATGAAGTATGTCACATTTTTTTTGTCATCAAGTTTATTAAATGTTCCCCATTTTATTATTTTTTGTCACAATAAATTTAATATTTCCTGCTATGTAATTTTTGGATGACTCTATATACTATGAATATATTTTTTTGTACATATATATGGGTTTTTTATTGTATTTAATACAATTAATTTCATATTCTTTTAAGTTATGTTGATTAGTTTTTAAATATTGTGTCATCCATTTAAAATACATTCATAGAAAATTTTAGATGTTACATTCTCACCTCTTTATAGGATCTGTTCCCTCTCAATTAATTCACTAGATTTAAAGAAACCTCGAATCTCAATTCCACACAATCAAGGTCTTGTGGTTCACCATTCCTAAAAATATATCATTGTTTTATTATATTCAGCTTGAAATATAATTAAATTTAAAAATTTTCATGAATTAACTCATATATTCAAATAATTCTAAAATTCCCCTATTAACATATCTCATGAAAATCAAGGGTCTATGACGTGCAACGATTCCATAGGATATATTCAAAATCTTATATTTCATTTATCTAAATACAAATTGTGTGATTTGAGTTCAATTGTGGTAAATAGCAATAGAGTCTTGGATGTGTATTCTTAATATATAATTGTAACATATTTTTATGATCCTGATATTTATAAAATAATCTTACAGAGTTAGTTTTGAATGATTCAAAATATGGTTTTTACAAAACAACAGTGACATTTTGGGAAAAAAATAAAACTATATATATATATATAAGTTTCCCAGAGTTATAACCCTTCATAAAATTCATTAAAACTATTTTGATATTTATATGATATGGATAATTTGAAGAATTTTAAAATCCCCTAGTATTACTTCCCTCATCAAGAAACATGAGAATGATCGGAGTGAAATATTTTCTCATAAATGAACAAATATTCTTGAAAATATTTGCGTATAGAGGAGGTAGTAGATATTTCATATAATTTCCTAAAAGTATATTTCATATTGTAAAATGTTTCAAAATATTTTTTGTATGACTTGGAAATAATCCTTACAATAACATAAGAAGGAAGGGATAATAATGTTACTTGAAATGACATATCTTCCTTCTAAAAATTAGTAATTGATCGGTTATATAACATATAAAACATGTCACATAATAAATTTTACCATTTTAATATAAATGGAAAATATTTTAATTTATTATTAGTTATAATTATCTAATGATAATATTCATAGATAAATAATATAATGAATTACTCATGTATTTCCTCATAAAAACAATTCTTCTATATCCTAAATATGAAATAATTAAATCCTAGGAAGATTATATAATTCTACTAAAATTAGGAAAAATGGATCACAAGAACTCTCCTTAACTTAAAAAAAATCATTTACTGAAAATATTGTATCTAAAACTCATAGGGACGTAAACAATAATTAACTAGCAACTTAATAATATATAAAATTTTCTATAATTTTTTTATGATACCAACTATTACACAGAAAACCTATTCTCTTGAGTCTGAATATTAAAAACCCTGTATATTTTCATTCTAAATAAATTTTTTAATATTACTGAATAATATAAATTATTTTTCATAACAAGGAATATTTTTGTTTTTTATTTTAGAGAATGAAAAAGTTATACATATAAAATCCCAAATATTAATTATCTAAATGAATTAAATAAAACTCTCTAATTTTTATGCCTGCACTACACAAAACTATACCCCGCAAAAAACAATAACTCATATATAAACCTAAAAATATTTTAACACTTTTTTTATCATAAAAAATATATTACTACGTGTTTTTGAAATATTAATGATTTATAATATTTTAAAACCCTATGAAAAATTTTGAAATAAATTTTTCCTTCAAAAATGCTTTGAACATTCCAAAATCATAATCAAATAGAAGTTTCAAAATCTATTTTTAAGGATGGTAATAGTTTTCAAAAATATTCGTTAATGATTCATATAAATCATGGAATAACTCTTTGTAGTTATTAACATAAAATATTGAAACTTACATCTTCAGTGTTTCTCATTATGAATAAAATTATTATTCATAAAATTATGAAAATTACCATTTTTTTCACCAAATCAGCCTCATTTCATAAAGTTAAATGATTTTAAATAAAAAATAATCTAATAAAACAATAATAATAACAGTATCATAGATTTGTAAATTCATCATGGAATTACCCCAATGGGATATTTCCAACATAATTTATAATAAAAAAAACATATGTGGACAATTCCAATATTCTCATAAGAGTGACTTACATCCAGTAAAATCTGTCATCTCTTAGAATTAAATTCCATCTAGTAAACTATGTACCATTATCCAATGCATTGAAGGGATTGAACAAATCCACCATTAACATTATGGAAAAATTCCTATAAGGATCTCTGTTCACTCTCCGTTATCACATTCATCATTAATTCCCAAGAAACATTTACTAAATAAATTTAATAACATTCAATTATCAACATATCTTAATGTCTAAAAAATATAATAAAATTCACATTGTATCATAAATTTCATCATATCATCAATAAATATGAGTGTCAAAAGGGATTTATACCAATAGAAATTATCATACATTGGGAAATATATTTAGGAGTTATTTTACATAAAAAACCATAATCAATATTTTTTAAAATCAATACATATATGTGAAATCATTATAGTATCCATATGGTGGTTTGAAAAAAACATGAATAATATTTTCATTAAATTACAATATAAAACATAATATTATGGATTCAATGATAAATCTTCAAGGGTTTGTGTGGATATATATTTCACATAGTTCATTTAAAATTAACCCATAAGAGGGATTCTTCCAAAGAAAATTTTATTTTAACAAAATAAAATAATTCTTTAAAAATTAATCATTGAAATCAAATTTGAAAACAACATCCATCTTCGATGAATTATTTCAACATAAAAATATAAAATATTTTGAAACATTAAAATAGAAATTAGAAAATGATCTTCCCCTACTATAGGCTATACAAGTTAAATGAAATATTCTTCATGGAAACTTCAAGATGATGGTAAATTTAATTATTTCCCCTCACAATACAATGATATATGTTTGGTATCGATGAAAAATTAGATGAGATAATTCTGATACACCCAAGGGGTGTTAGTACCTTAGAGTAGGAGACTCTATCTTTAAATTGTAAAAACATAACATTCACATATAATTTGGGTTTCTTAAAATATATCCTTTTTTTCATTATACTCGTTTATGGTATCATAAATGTGGATAGGTTTGAAATAAACCATGATCTTAATAAGATCTTGGATAAAATGACTTCATATCCTAACACTACATCATATATATGTTACACATAGACATGATGGTATAAACTATACATTATATTAGTTCATGAGGACTGAAAATATATTATGATATCTATCTATCTATAAAATAATCATGAGCACAATTTATGATTTTATTCTACTTAAATATTATATATGTATGTATGTATGTATGTATAAGATGATATCTATTATTAATTAATGACTTAATTTGAAGGTGAAATATAATAGCGGTCTAATATGAATTTATTGATCATTATTACAAAATATATTTAAGGAGCAATCCAATCAACATTTATACTAAAAACATGTCCTATGCTAATAATGGGCCATGATAGATCTTTTTATTGGGTTTTTCAACAAGATAACATCTTTTGATATGTAATGTTGGGTTATATATTTATATATTCCTATATTTCCAATTTTACAACTTTTAATATCATTAAACAAAAAAGATAAAGATCTAAAATCTATTACAACCTGCATATGATCTTCATGTGAAGACATAATCATTTCCATGTGTAAAATATTGTTATATATATAATGATAATGTCCCTATAAATTCTACAACCATGGGATGAAAATGAAAATTGTTAAAATCTGTGAAAAGCCTTCATGAAAAAGTATCCATTATGGTTAAATGACCTCTATGTTCCACATATATAATATATATACAGATATATATAATCAGTATTCATACAAAGCTAGGGTGGAAGAAGGCAATTCCCAAATTGGTGGAAGAAGATGAAAATTTCATTATTTTAATTTTTTCTATTTTTTTGATAAATTTTATGATTTTCATTATATTGTTGTGTATAATAATTTATATCCTTAATCCATTATTCAAGATATGTATACATATATTTAATATATGTGTTTTCTATAAAATTTTCAACATTGTTAATTATATCATTAACTATGCATCAATTTATGTACTTAATATCCTTTCACCAAAATTTATGAAACCCTATTCCTAAAAATTTGTGATTCATTTTTGCTAATTTATATGATATAATTAATACTATTTTAATTTACCATTTATAATTATTATAAATATGTTATTATCATATGTTTTCGTTAATATTATATTTTTTAAATTATATATATATATATATCGATAAATGTTATATTTCAATTAATTTTATTAATATGGAACATGGTAAATATGTAAATTCTAAAAAGTAGATTTTTTTAAAAAACATAATTTTTAAAATTAATTTTTTTAGGATTGTAAAACATATGTGTAGATTTGTTTGATGTATTATTTGAGGTAATTATGAACATAAAAAATATAACATCATATATATCAAATAATTAATCATGTTTATGAAATATGTATTTTCCTAATACCTTCAATTGATTGGATCCATACCTTATCACTTATTTGATATAATCCTATAAATATATCCAACTTAATTTCCTTTACATAATGTTTAATTTCACAAAAATAACCATATCTTTTTCTTTAAATACCTTCTTAGAGGTTTCTCCTCCATGTTTTTAGAATCTATTATTTCTTCTAACCTCTACTTACTTGAATCTTGGATTATATTTTTCTACTAACATGTATTATCACTCTTTTTATCCTTTGTAGAGTCTTCCTCTTGATTGATTTTAATGAAACAATTTACCATTTTTACATCATAATTTTTATTCATTATTTCCAGTTTTTTATATTTTATTATTGTAAATTTAGCATTTCTAGATCATTGATTATTGGACAACATTAAATGTTGTAAAGAGATGTTTTCTATACCTAAATCCGGGTTCTTGTATTGTTTTTTATAAAATTAATTTCATATTGTTTTAATTTAATATATATATATATATTAATTATTTCTTTCATTTGAATGGTATATGTAAATATTATGCCATGTTTAATGGTGGTAACTAGTTGAATCATCAAGATTGTTTGAGGAAGAAAGGTTTTTGTGGAGTTAATTTATTGTATTATAAATGATAAAAGGTAGGGTGCTGCAAAAGAAGACCATCTATAAGAACTGATAAAATGGGGTATTTCTCTGGAGGGGTTGAGGTGCAAGGATGGTGTTTGTAAGTGTTGATGAATGGAAGTGGGGCTTGGGGTTGGTTACAAAACTTGATATAAAAACTTCAAAAAAACATTATTTTTTTAGTTTTATCCATGTTAGAACTTTACAATGACAAAATAAGACACTATATGCACACACAAAAATGAGTTGAATAATGTAACTTTTTTTTGTGAAACTTCTATTTTTTAGAAACTTTTTTTGTGGTTTTATCAGACTTAGAAATTATAAGTGATAAATAATGTTTTTATTAATTCTCCTTCAGTCGTAATGAAAGATAATATAATTTAAAGGGGCATGTAACATCAAAAAGCAATTAGAGTTGATAAAATAAATTTATAGTGATGATAGAAGTCATATTTTTTGTAGTGACTACTCTTGTTGTTACAAATCAAGTAACTATTTTCAAAAGGGATCAAATAAGGTAAGAATTCTATTTTTCTCGCATGATACATCTAAAGTTTTCAAAAACCTAGACACTAGAAAACTTTATTGATCATCTCTACACAATTTGGGGTTTACTAACAAAAAATGTATATCAATGAATCATGGTTTCATTCACAAGATCATTCCCTTAAGGGATATAAAGATGGGGGATTAGATTTTCTACCACTTATTTCATATACATGAGTGGGATTATATCATATAACCCATTGGAGGAAATTAAAATTGTCTATCCAATTATGGTTCAGGTTCTATAAACTTAACTAGATAGTTTTTAATCATATATTGTTATATTTTGTATCATTGTCAATATGGTTTCCAATCAAAATTAATAATTAATATATTTTCGTGGATTAGTCATTAGCACAGACAACTTATTGTGGTTGATTTATAATCTAAATTTGTTTAAAAATTCTTTCTATCAAAACAAAATGTTGAATTTAAATTTCCAGTTTATCCTGATAGAGTTATGTATATTCATATATGTTGTAATGTTAGAGGGATGATTATTCTAATTATAAATGGGATATTCTTTACACCTAATTTTCATTTCATGTGCATGCTAAATAAATATTTCATTATAAGAAACAATGTTTTAAAAAGGTAATTAGAGTAGTTTATAGGGGCTCAAATTCATATGTTTAACCACCAATGATTCTTATGATATGTTGTCTCAACCAATAGTTTTGTTTTAACATGAATTATTTGATATGGGGAAAGTAAATCCTAAAGATATTGATGATTGTCACACATATATTGAGGAATTTATTACACATGTGGTTATAGGTGCATAAATAAATATTGTGAGTGTTATAGAAAAAATAGTTTTTTTGTTCAAGGATAATCCAATCATTATACATGTTATATTACTATGATTTTGGTAGATAAGGATGGATCACAATCCTCAGAGGTCTTTCAATGATATGAATCTATTTATTATCATTTACATGGGTTGGCTAGTCTTTCTGGTTGTGATTCTCGTATACTATAATGTTCTCCACCAGTGGAGGAAGGATCACTTTAGTTGTATTAAACATAATAATATTTCACTTAAATTGGCAGGTAAAGGGTAATACCATCTTGAGCCACATGTTCTATCAGCTATGTAAAACTCTGAAATTTAATAATATATTAATGAGGTAACAGAAGATTAGGGGATTTAGTGTAATTGAAAATATTTTTAGAATGATAAATATATAAAAACAATATTTAATAATGTAATCACAAAATGGGATAAGTCCTCTATTAATGTTGAGCTATTATAAAAAATTCCTCTAAAGAAAATAAATCATGTGAAGGACAATTCCTACCTGGAACCACCTAATGTCAGAAGATGACATGGTACATTGATATGTAACTATTTTTTAATAAATAAAATAAATATAATAATGTGTTTTTTATTATAATGATTAATGATTCTTTTGTAACTACTGTTCAATTTTGTATTTTTATTTAAAAGAGGGACCTTTTTTCTTGTATGGCCTCATTCTTTCTCTCTATAACCTCTTTCCTTTTTAATAAAATTGGTAGGGGTATTTCCACATAATTTTATTCAATTATTATTATTTATAATTTTATTATTTAATATAATTATGTTTAATTATCTGAATTGTTATTATATTTATATGAGGTGTGTTAAGAACCACAAAATCAAAAACCAACCTATCTTAATCTTTCCATCTTGAAACCCCAAAACATATCAATAAAATATAATCTATGAATGATGCTTTTTTACTTCATGTAATATTTATTTGGGTGGTATACTATATATTAGTTTGTTGGGTTGATCCATAATAACTAAAATAACTATAAAAGTTTTTTACGCTCTCAATTTCAATATTTTTTTACAAAATTTAATTTGGTGTAACAAATTATTGATATTAATAATATTCTGTAATAAAATAACTTTTTTTAATAAATATGTACATAAAATGATTTCTATAATTGAATGATATTTGAATGAATTATTGAAGTTTAATATGTAGTTATTTTAAAGAATCTTTTGAATTATTATATCTTATTTTCTTTCCAAACCAACTCACCATATAAACCACCACTACCTTCCATGTTGAATTTTTTATAAAAATACATGTCCGGTTGTGTGGTTAATGTGGGGTGATATTATATCAACCCACCGAATATTGATATGGTATTATTTATCATCATAGTATACAAACCCATCCATTTGGGAACTGTAATGATTATATATCATTATTTATTTATCTATTTATAGATTAGTATATATTTTATTGATTATATTATATTTTATTAAATATATATATATATATATTCATATGTTAATTTATATATATATATTTATAATTATTTATATGATATAGATCTTATCAAACAATATATAAAATTTAAAATATTTAAATAACATATATAACATTATATATAAAATATATTTTAATTTATTAATATTTTTTATTTAAGGTGAAATGTGCTCAAGAATATATTAATTCAAAAGTGGCTCATAAAAATTACACACGACACACACCCAATAAGAGAGGATATCATCCTCATATATAGATGAATCTATAGATTCTCTTATTAATAAAGAATAATATATTTTTCGGACTATTGGGTTAAAATTCATTAATAATTAATAATTAAGTTAATGAAAATCAACTAATCCTTTCATAATGAAATTTCACATATGAATAAATAATTCATGAGAAATAAATTATATATTATATTATATTATGTTATATTATATTATATTAATTCATCACATGCATGAAAAACCCATGCACCATATGAATTAAAAAATGTAATATATAAATATAATATCATATATCATATGAAAATTTACTCCATAAATCATATGAATATTTAAATACATCTCAAGTATATTCATTTAATAAAATTCATAGAATCGTCAACTTAACCTAAAATCCAATATGATCATTAAGAAAAAACATCACAACACTTTCTGAATCCATCCAAATAGCATTTTATGATTTTTCACCAAATATTTCATCATTTTAAAAAAAACATTTTTCCTAAAATTGTATCCTTTAACAAGGGCCTAGATTTTTGACCCTAAAGTCATTGTATGTTTTTATAAAAATAGTGAAATACCAATTTCATAGATATATTCCAATAGTGGCCTCTAGAAAAACATATGTGATACTCATGCTACTGAGAGTTCGGGTGTGATATCCATCAGACATACTCATATAACTATATAAAAATTTCCACAAAAAGATTTATCATATAATTTTTTGGAATTCAAATATATTCCATTTTTTATAACATCATGCGACAACTAAACATTGAACATATCAGTATAGTATTGGCCTCTCATTAATTCCCGATTCAATGAAAATGAAAAATAAAGTCAATGATTACAACACAAGTCATTCATTTTCATGATATATACATCACATTTCACTTATCCATGTATTTTATCACATAATATGTGAAATAATTAATAATTATCATGAATTAACTCGGTATAATTAAATCAAGGTCTATATTTCATTACATTTCTTATAAGTGTAAAATTTCTATCTTTGTTTCACTCCAACTGAAGACATGATCATAAAAAAACCCAGTTTCCCCAATATTTTCTATGTTTATATGTTAAATTTCATTAGTAATGTATCAATAATTGAAGGTAATAGTGTTATGTATCTCTAAAACCCCAGGTAAGAAGGATCGATAATAATAATTCAACCCCAAGTATATCCATGATCATATGACATTCCATGAAATATAATTTTTGTAGACTTGTGAAAGTAATAATTCTTTACTTATTAACACAAGAGTCTATTCATCATATCTCATATGAAACAATTTATAATAGATATAAGAATATATTCTATCTGACTGTTATATATCATCACATCCCATTATACTCTATAACGATCATCAGTTAGGGAAAAATCAATGTTTATACTATTTGGGGATTTTTAACATTTGACAATTCATGTAATGTAAAGTTACAACACACATGAATTAATGATAAATAGAGATTTACTTTATTATAAATACAGTATATGTTCACAAAAATTACAACCAATCTATTATGTGATTAATATTTAGAGATTCTACAAGACTCTAATGTGGTTTTTGGAGTAATTATTTTCAAAAATCACCTCATTTTTTAATTCCTATAACATTCCTACATGACCATATAATAAAATACTCCCTCTTCTTCTTAGTGAGTAATATATATGTAAAAATATAGTTTGAATAATGGAGATGAATAGTAATCATATTCCTTATGTTCTAAAATTTTAAAATGTTTTCAAACTCTTTAATATTCATAACATCAAATTTTATAATTTTGTATTCTATTTTTTACTTATAAATATTTCTAATTGCATCATCATCATACTTGGAACTCTTTTAATAAATCTTTTCCCTTGAAATATTTTTCTGAATAATATACTATTTTAATTTTCATTTTACCAGAATAAACAAATCGCCTTTATGAAAATACTATATCAACATTTTTATGGAAACTAATGTAACTATTTAAATTTCTCATTACCTCTATACCCAAAAAACTTTTAGGATAACCGGAAATAAACATTTTTTTTGGATGGTGCAAAAACATTTAGGGAATAGTAATTTTTAATTTTAATGGTAACTAAATGTAACTCTTCACAATTTTCATTACAATCACATTTCCAAAACATGATTAAGATATTAAGTGAAAAATAATTATAATCAAAGAATGGTAAATCCTTTTAGCTAATATTAATATTAAAATTCGTAAAGTAAATAAATGTAACTATTTGAATTTTTATTTACTTTCACATACCTAATTGTTTAGGATATGAAGTGATGAATCACATAAACTTAAACTATAAAAATATTTTATTTTTTATCATTAACAATTTATAATATCAAACATACTCCCACTAGCCATGTTTTATCATATTCTCTTCAAAATATCTTTCTAATAGTCAAAAACTGTATTTTTTGGGAAATTACACTTATTGATTTTTAATATGGATATTTAAAAAATAAAATATTATTTCAAAATATCATATATAATTATATATTTAAATATTGTGATTTTTTAAATAAAATACATCACTACTTTATGGAATAACATTTCATCATATGTTAACAAATAAATGGAAAAACACTTTATTTTGGGTAAATTACTTTCATCCATATAATATTCTAAAAAATATTATAGATTTAAATGAATCATAACACTGTGTATACAATTATTCATCTAACACGGTACACAATAAAACGTTTTTATCATATCGTATCATATAATATAAGTGAGATGATGATAAACTTAATTTTTTTATATTTATCAATGTTTTATAAACATAGTTACATTAAAATTTCTGATGTATAAAATTTACTTAATCACATGAATGTAAACTAAAATATTTTTCAATTCATCTGATGTTCTTGAATTCCAATATATTTATAACACATTTAAAACATACAATGTGTATAACATAACTTTAAAAATAAAAGCATATATTTTTACAACATTAACACTTGGTATAGATATTCCATATAATTCCCATCCCCCTTTCGGATTTCTAGACAATCCCATAATATGGAATAATTATTCTTTATTGATAATACCAACAGGTTTCAAATTACTTTAACTGTCTTCATAAAGAAATATTGTCAGACATTCCAATTTTATCTCTTTGAATTTTAAACATTTACCTTGTACTATCTGTATAGTACTGAAACATATAAAATATGTTCCTAGTTTATCAATTCTGACCACTTTGAAAATATCATGTAATCTTTTATTTTTTTCCAACTTTCTAGAAATATTTAGTAGATTAAAATACAATAAATTATTTTCATAGAGTAACCCTTATAAGAATTATTCAATCTCACAAAACATATTCAATCCTATTTAATATCATTAACTTGCCCAATTATGTTGATTATATTAGCGGTGTCAAAAATTAATTAAGTAATTTTTTATTAGATACATCTGGATCCTTAAATGAATAATTATATTCTCCAATATGCATCTTGGTTTACTTATTCAACTACTTTAACAAATTTTTACTAAGGAAGAAACTATTATTATATTGAATATTTATCTTTCACAATAATGGTACTTTATCTAATATCCTAGTAGTTTCTTATAATGAGATTCTCATTTTAAGGGTTAATATCTTTTTTAGTGTGATTATGATAAAGAATTTATTAAAAACTCATATTCTTTCAAATAAACATCCTGTTATATATATTTTCATCATATATTTTAAATTAATGTTCTCCCCACAATAATTTATGATCTCATGCATCATATCCATTTAGTAATCCAATATTCATCTTTCATTAGGTAATGAATCGTCTTTTTAATTTCTCTCACCAATTAGTTATTTTGGTAGGGAATCATCCCAATCAAAATAGTTGTGACTCTTGGATAATTGATTGGATAACACTTTATCCAAATAAATCATATGGATATACTCAAATCTATTACTCTAGTAAGATATTTCTGTTAGGGACTCTCAACTAGTGAAACACAAAGAAAATATCATGAATAATCTAACAAAGGATGATAAAGGGGAAACCAGCTTTGGAATGGCCCGCCCAATATGATAATATATAGTTACTCATGAAATTATTTCCATTCACATGATAATCCAGGGGAACCCATCTTTTGAATGACCTTCCGAATTGGATGATCAAGGACTTAACAAGTCCCACCTTGGAAGGAATCTCACAATTAATATTTCAATAGTTTCTAGTATCAATAATTAAGTGTATGTAGTATGAATATTATATTAATAACTTTTTCATATTATGTTATAATTTTATTATAATGATTTATTCCTTTATGTGTATGAATGATTATAATGATTTAGTTTTGGAATCCCTATTTCAACTATAAAATTAATGTGTTCACTCCAAATTAATGTGTAACTATTTACACAACCCATGATTTTGTGTTACTCGCCCAAAAAAAGAACTCCAAAATATTCATACATATCTAAATACATTATATTTATATAGAACATGAATGCCACGTGTAATGGAATAGAGCTATATGATGTTGATAAACATCACATGAGTAAGCAAAGAGAAACCGATATTGAACTCATTCACTTTCCTCTTCAAATAAAGCCTCCTGGAATATAGGTTGTCCTACCCCTAGTCCCTCTACCCAAGAATTCATTACTCAAGGGATAATTTGATTCATGAATCTCTAACAACTTATATACAAAAAATACGGAAAAAAATTATTCTCATGCTCAAAAGTTAAACAACAAACTGGGGAAAAGGATGATGAAAACTAAATTTAACTATATCAAAGATAGAATTATAAGAAAGTATCTATCCTAGAAAAAAATATCATATAAATTGGAATACACAATATTAATATTTCATAAAAATTTTACTAATTATGAATATCAAAAAAAAAATTCCAAATAAAAAAATTATTTATTTTACAAAACGTGAGGAATTTATGAACTATTCTTAAAAAAATTATAATTATAAAAAATTTAAATTTTTTAAATAATATAAAATTTTTAAATTTATTTTGATATAATCCCCTTAATATTTTATATTAAATGAAATTATTATTATATTTCATGGATTATAAGAATTTTATAATTACAAGACTATTATTTAAATATTTTTAATTATATAAATATTATTATATTTTATAATTTATAAACACTTTATAAATAACCTCTTATGGTTTCTAAACAAATAATTCATTTTTAGTTCATAAGGAATTCTAATTAATTTTTTAAAATTTATTATAATATATTATACTTTAATATTTGGAAATAATGTTTCATAAACATTTATTTAATTAATTATATTTAAATTATAATATAGTTATTTATTTATAAATTTTTTAAAAATTAATATATAAAAAATACCTTTTATTAGGATTTATAAAAATTTTATAGACCACAAAAAAATTAAATATAACTTATGGAAACCCTTAAATAGAACCCCAGTTCTATGTAAGGGTATCCTTTCTTTTATCCGTATGTAGATGCTTTTTGTATAGGTAAATGATATTTTCAAAATCCTATTTCAACATAATTTAATGTTTTTTATTTTGTAGCTTTATTGAACACAACTATATAAAGGTAATTTTAAAATTTCCTTTATATATATCCTTCTCGTAAAGGTATTACTATTACATAACACTTTTTTATAATGGTACTTTTAATATTTAGACAGATTTTTAATAGTAAAAAAACATGTAACTTTACATAGTTTCACTCATACCTTTACATGAAAGGTAAAAGTTCCAATTAACCTTATTTAGCCCCTTAAAAAAGGGTACTACATTTACATAACACATTTTCACAAAGGTAACATTAAGTTCACCCTTTCACAGGCCTTCTGTATAAGGGTATTGCATAAGGGTAAAGGAATATCTACCTTTACACAATGTATTATAAAAGGGTATATCACTTATGAAACATAAATATATATGGGTAATTAATATTTACATTTTTGGAAATCACGTAAGGTTTTATAATTATTATCGTGTCTTATAGAAATATTATTTTTATTTTTTTCACTGAATACTACTAATCAAAACTCGGTTAATTATTGAATAAATTCAATATGATACCACTAATGGTGGTATAATATCTATTCCTCATATGAGAATGTCCTACATTGAATCTATAAAAACTAATTAATGACTCCATTTCCCCCAATTCTTCGGGAATATAGCACTTTGCAGCACAATGGATCTCTAGGGTGGAGAGGTACACTTTATCACCATTTATGTTTTAATGTATTTGGAAATTCGTTAACTATTTAACATTTCCTTTTACACTAATTTTTAATTTTAATAATCAAATAATTCTTATTTTTAGTGTAATACAACCCAAAACAAAATAGATTTATCTTTATGAAATTATCATGTAAATGGTACTATAAAATATAGTACATAATATTAATGAACAAATTTTTTTGATATTCCTACCATGGAGAGTGTTGGGAAAATATAATGATGAAAAATGAAAAAATAACCATGCATTTATGGTAGTACACCTTGAAGTAGATCCAATAATTATTCTTGAGGAACCCTATGAAAATTTAGGGGTTATAGCACAATCTATGGTGAGATGAATATTTCTTGTGTGTTTATATTTACATTGTGTGGGGCCTTGTTGGTACGGAGTTGGATCTTGGTGAAAGATTTGGGTTTGAAGGTATGTCCCCATGTGATGTCTTGGGGAAGTAAGGATCATCAATAATGAGTATTGGGATCTTTAATCGGCATGCATGTGTGGGTGATGTATTGATGGAGATTAAATATTCCATGGAGTGGAAATGGATAAAATTTTTATGGTTTTAAATTTAAATACATTAAATTTGGTAAGTCGTTTTGATGTTCATCCATTTTTACAGGAATTATTTTTAATGGTGATAAATTTTGTTCTATTTCTTGTGTAATGAGTTGGAAAGCAACATGGGGAAAGCCTATAGGGTGTGATTACTCACCCCCTATATATGCACTTTGGTGTATATGGAGAAGATATTTTCCATGACATAATAAAAGGAATTGTCTTCTATTTCCCTAGTGGATAATCTTGATACTAGTCACTTGGGATGGATTTGGATTTTTTAGTTTCACTTAGAGAGACATTGGAGTGATACCACATAGGTGTTGTTACATTAGTATGTTTGCTCATTTCATTAAGTTACATAGATATACTTTATCATTTCTACTCCAATATTTTTGTATAATTGTTTTTTCTTTTGAGTTGTATAGTTTATAATCATTCATCACATTGTTGGTTCAGTTTTATTAATTATTCATGCCATATAATTTTCTATTAAAATAGAGAATAAACCTCTAATGTTAGGTAAGCCCTTGGAATTTATTTATAGCCTTTGGTGTATTAGGAATTTCACATAAGGTTGGTAGTACCTCAAACACGACACAAGAAAATGGGTTGGGACGGAGTGATAAATATATGGGATTTTTTAAATGATTTGACCTTCCAGCCCCGGAGTTTAAATATTCACAGCACATGAAACTAAACTGGAGAAGCTGTACAATGGAAATTCTAAAATCAGATTAAATGAAATTTAATAGAATTCAGGTTTTAGGGTAAGGATACTATTCTAATTTTCCCCCATTATAAACACAAATGAAAAATATTTTTTATGAGATGAAATTAATGATATATAGTTATTTTTTTGAATAAAAAGTCATTTATGGTACATAAATTTTCATCAAAAAACATAATTGTAATAAAAAACATTGATTGAAATAATAATTTAAGAGAATTGCCAATTATTTATTTAGGGATTCCTAAAATAAACCACATTAATATCAAAAATTAAATATTCCATGAATGATGTAAAGTGTATTTATAATGTTAAATTCCTTAATAGTTCTATAAACATGCAGCTAATGATATAAACCCTCTAAAAATATCAATTTATCTTGAAAAATTTTTACAACAATATATTTTCATTTATTTCATATAAAAATAACATTCATTTTAATTTAACATGATATGTGATTGAAATTTATAAAACTAAATCTTTAAGAAAAATAAAAGTGTTCTAAATAATGAAACGTGATCATATGATCACAAACACCATGAATGTTTAAAGAGTGAATATTTCATTCATTTATAACATTTAGGATAAAACATAACATCAATATTAAATGTCATTTTTCATAATTATACAATGTGTATTTTTTATATTAAAAATAATTTTTATTTCTATAAATATGTGTTGAAAAAAACATAATTTTGTAAAAAACATGGATTGTTGAAAATTTCTTTGAAATAAAAATAAAATAACTTCTCTCCTATAGTAAAGAACCACACATCAATATATTGAGTGATTTATGACATTAATGCACCTATATGACTTTTTTTAAATAAATGGAATCGAAATTTTATAAAAATATGTCATAAAATAAAACCCCTGAAAATGAACTTTCATTGCATCTAAAATTTGGGGAAATAGTTGTTGTTTCATTTATGACTTTTTAAATCAGAATTCAAGAAAATATAAATCATATCAATATGGAATGATTCAAATTGCATCTTTTAAAATTATAATTGTAATTTATTATAACTGTTTTATTATCAACTTGAGATACACCTTTTTATCTATTGTGATATCCTTATTTAACTAAATATATTGTCCTATGAAGATAATATGAAATCAATTATTTGAATTTTATAACATACTATATGACATTATATTTATGATTTTTTTCATTTTTAAGTAATATTATTGAAAAAAACATTGTTTTTTTGTTCATAGTAATTTCATTATTGTTATAAAAAAAATTAGTGGATAGTTAATACTTGAAAATATATCTTTCAGGTGCTTCATTCTTCTTGTATTATTTGTTATTGCTATAACTATTTATAATATATTTTAACCATTTTATAAAAATATATTGAATATAATAACTATATAAGGATGTTTTAATGTTGTAACATATTTTACTATATGAAAACAAATATTCTCTTGTACTATATAATGTAGTATATTTTCCCACAGTTTCTACATTAGTCTATTTGTGTATAATAACAACTATAGTGGAAGGTAATTTCCTTTATCGCTATTAGAATTTAGAACATATAAAATAATTACTTTACATTATTATAAAAGATCATTTTATTAAAGCTATAATTTTGATTTATTAGTGTTAAACTAAGAATTTATGTTGTAAGCAACCTTAAAAGATGGTCAGTTTTATTAGTTATAAAAAAGAACTGATAAAGTGTCTATTTATCACTGTTAAAAAATATATAAAGGATGTGTATTTTTAATGGAACTTTTAATCTCAGATAAAGGTGGTATTTTCACACTCAGATTCTCAATTCCATGTTTGGATTCAAATCCTCTTTCGGTTCTTAGATTTCTCATGGTTTCTGGGTGTTCCTGGTTTAAAAATTTCAGTGCCTCATGTGTTCTTGATCTATGACCTTGTTCTTGGGGGTATTTTATGATACATGGACATATCTTTTTTCAAAATTATTTTATTAGTTTGTGGTTTTTTGGATTTCGTTTTGTGACACTCTTAGTGGCACCACTTGTGGGGTATGTTGTTGAGGTGGTGTGTACCCTTGAGTTCGATGATTTTTGGGGAAAATGATGGTAACATTTTGGAATTTTTCTCTCCTATTCTTGTCCTATCTTTACCCCTTGGTGTAACCCTTGTTCCCCCTAAAATTGGAGTTGAATGGATTGTTTTTGTGTGTCCAAAACATGCCACACGATTAGTCCACATAGTTTACTAAACCATACAGGAAAACCGTGCATGGATGTATAGGTCATTAAAAACATTTTGTAATTCCAACTTATCACTCCTAGAATAAACCCAAATCCTCCTCAATATTCCCCATTACACGACCTACCTCCATGTATAGCCTCCAATCTCTCTCTCCCTCCCATATAACTAATTTTTGATGGAGCAGTTGGTGGAGAAACCTCAAGATCTCTTAGATAACTGAATTCCTTATCTGTTTCTTCCATATTCATTTATTTTTATTTCAACTTTATTGAAGTTACTCATGTCTAGAAGATAGTTTTCGAACCTAGGGTTTTATTTGGTGTCATTTTTGTCAAATACTGTTGTCTAGGGATGGATTTATCTTCCTTATGGTGCAACAGTGGTGCAGTTGATGTTTTACACTAAGATTTTAGAGTTTCGACACTTTTGGTAGGTCATTAACTATGTAAAAAACTATTTACGAATTTTATTTCTTATAATATTAATTTAGAATGTTCCTAATCTGTTTTTTGTGGTATGAAAACCATTTTTGGTAGCAATAGTAAAGCATTTATTATTACAGTATCATTTTTGTTTGAAGTGTGGATTTTTTAAATGTAGCTCATGTTATATCTCTTGTGGATATTTTATAAAATGTTAAATAGATTAATTAGTCATTTAATGTGGGATAAAAATTATGGTTTGGTAATGTTTCAGTGTCATTTGGGACTCAAAATGGGGTTGGTAATGGTTGTTATATGTAAAACCTTATTTTACTCCTTGAATGTGATTTATGAAAATCTATGTTTTTAATGTGTATCTTTTGTGGTATTATTTGAGAAAATTTTATATAACTATATAGTGGTTTAATAAATGTTTAAAGGGATTTTAATTCTGTTTTGGAGTGGTATTACTGTTATTTTGGCTTTTAAATGGGGTTTTAAAATGGGTTTTGTTCCCGAAACATATTTATACCACTTGGGACAGTTTTATGAAAATGGTCAATATTTTATTCATTTAAAAAATGTGGGAATGGATGTATGTGTACTTTTTTGGTGATTGGGATCACCTAATAAGGGGTGTCTAAAGGTAACAAGGTGATTTATGACTTCATGTATTTTTAGAATACTTTATAAATTCTTGAAAAGTTTTTATTAAATTGTGATCTGGATGCGAAACATGTTTGTGTTCTGTTTCATCTGAGATTGATGATAAAATGATTTTGAAAGTGAAAATGGAATTAATTGAAATGTTTGTGGGGTGTTATATGATATTTACTATCATGTAAAGGTTTTATAAAAAAATTAAAGGATTATTTGCAGAGTTAGAGAGATTTGAAAAGTGTTGTGCACTACTACAAAAAAGGGTAAGGGAATCAATAACCCTTTATCGATGCTTATTTTAGTAGCGCTGATAAAGGGGGGATTTATCAGCGCTGAAAAAATTTATATTTTAAAAAAAAATCAATGAAAAATAAATTGTGGACATATAAGTATATTTATTCATATATAAATATAATATATATTTTTTAAATATGATTTAGATACGTATAAATAGACTATTACATTTAATATATAATCATTTTGTAAAAATTAATTTAAAATATATAAATATATTTTCTATATTAACAATTTTCTAATTATTATTGATTAAAAATCATTTAATAACAATTTTAAGACACAAAAAATCAAAAAAATTAATAAAACATCAAAAATAAGTTGAAAATGTAACTCAAACATCAAACAGCCATAAATTTTGATCCGTGTGTCTGTTTGAGCTCTACAGCATATCAAATCGAATATTGCGACGAAATCTACACGTTCATGGCCAAAGAAAAGAATATGGAACAATTTTGAGGCCAAAAAAGGCCCAGACAGCATCCAAAACAGTGTTTTTAGTCAGGATACCCCAATTTGTTAACATTCAAACAATTATTACTTCTGATCTGGATGTCCTTTAAGCCTATACCACATATCATATCGAATATATTTTTCATTTTCTCCGATTTTAATGATTAGGGAGTTGAAACTGGCTTCTATATTATACGTTATGGTCATTTTAACATTCTATGGATTTTCAAATACACATATATATGTATTTATTCTTAAATATATATGTTTTTTTGTGCGTGTGTCTGTGTGTTGTATATATATATATATGTATTTATTTATTTATTTATAAACACACATAAAAAAATATTTTTTCGTAAATGTATTTAAAACTAATCATATATAAGTATATATTAATATACAAATAAATATACGCATGAAAATTATAACTAAAAACATATATATAATTAAATATAAATATATATTAATATACGAATAAATATATAAATACTAATATATGAATAAATATATTTATATTAATATGAATCTATATCAATATACAAATAAATATAACTATATATATTTAGATATATCATTAAATAGAGAACAAAACAAAATAGCTTAGTGGTAAAGGTCTAGCCGCGAAGGGGGGAGGTCGGGGGGTTCGAGTTCTAGTGTAAGCAATGGGGTGTGCACCTATGAGGATGTGCGGGAAGGGCAGTGTGCCAGCTAGCGATAATAAAGGGGTGTAAAGTTCTGTTAAAAGCTCTCCCCCACATTTTTATTATTTTTTTTTTCATTTTTTTACTATTATCAGGGCTTTTTAAAAGCACTAATAAAGGTTCCTTTTATCATCATTTAAAAAAGCATTAATAAAGGGGTATTTTTCAGCGATTTTTTTAGCACTAATAAAAGGGACCTTTATCAGTGCTTTTCGGAGCTCTGGTAAAATGGACCCCCTATGTTAGTGTTTAGATTTAAAATTCTTTTTAGCACTATTAAAGCCTGTTTTGAGCGCAGATAAAGGCTATTTTTGTGGTAGTGGTGGGTGATTTTGGTGTGAGTATGATTTGAGAATGCATTTGAATGAAAAAGTAGATTATGTTACTTTTGTGATATAAATGTGGTATGTTGGGTGAATGTGTTATTTGGATGTGGTATTTCCATGTGAATATTATATTTCATGGCTTTTTGAACTTGTTTGAGCACATGATGGAAACCCAGGTATCTAGGTGGTTGGACGTGTACTAGTATGTCAGTGATCTCGTGGTGTTTGGACTCAGTTTCACGTTGCAATTTTGATGCTAAAAATACTAAATAAAATATAATTAAGATAATGGGGGGACCACTAGGTTATGGGTATTCTTCCTACTAGTGTTTCTTGTGCATGAGAATGGATTTTTTTATGGTTACTTTCACCGAGATACAAGGGACCTAGGACCCATAGTGAGCAACAACCAAGGGCTTATTTACTGTTTCTTGTTCTCAATAGAAACTTTATACTTACCATTGAAATATAGTATATTTGGAAGTAAAATTCATTTTCTTTAGTATTTTAATTAAAAGTGTTGATTCTTTAAAATAGCCCACTTGGAACTGCTTTTATTTTAGGTTTCATCATTTAGAAATTGTTAATATCATTTCATGTTATAAAAACATGCAAGATTTTTGCCTTTGAATGTTTATCACGTGGAATATATTAGTGGAGGTATCATATTGGTCTTTGTATCACATCCTACTTACTCCTTTGGGTGTATGTATATCTGTTTATTTTTGTCATAGGTTTGGGTACGAATTTTGTGCTAATGGTTCGTGTTTTTAGCGGTCCATTGGGATGTAGTGTTGTAGAGATGGCATAAGGGAGGCGCCTATTTCCTTTTTGAGGTTCTTGGGATGTAATTTCTAGTTTTTTACCTTTTTATTGGTATTTTAACATTGTTTTAAATGGTTCAACTCAATTCTTAAATTTTATAAAATATTGTTTGGAAGAAAAATCCAGATTTGGTATATTGTATTTTTTTTGTTTTAGTATGTTTATAAACTCTGGTAAATCATTCCCAACATTTATTTTTTTTGATTATCGGGCACTTTTGCTAGCCCACGGGGATCGGGAATTCCCTTTGGGCCTTTTCTCAGACTGGTTTTGGTTATGGTTTTGATGGTGACCAGATTCGGTTCAGGAAAATGGTATCAAATGAAGTTCAGGTTAACACTTTTGGTCATGTTATTTGTGGAAATATTTAGAGAGACCAGAGTTAGGATTGTGTAGACTTTAATTCCTAGTTATGGATAGTGTTCTTGGCCACAAAACCTCATTATGGGATATGAGTCTTTAGGGGAAGTCTGGATTCATCAGAGTGCATTTTTTTCATGGTTTGATGAAGATTAGGGGAAATGAAAAGAGAGTTGGGATAATTGTATCAGTGAGCTCACAGGTCCTGGCTAGTCATTTGGAGCCCAGTATATTTCCCTAGAACACTCTCTATGATGGTTAAGTGATTCATGTATAGCACCAACCATAATTTATAAGTCACACACTGAAACTAGTTTCCCCTCGCATCGCCTTGTGTCCTTTAGTTTTGAAATATTAGAGGCATGGTTTTAAAAAAAATGACATGGTTTTAAGAAACGTAATGTTTTTGAGAAATAATTTTCTAATAAAGAGGAAGGGGTTTGATTTGTGAAATAGTGGAACTGAATTTTCAGAAATATTTTTTGAAATGGAAAAATGGTGTTCTTAACCCTCTTTTGAATGTAGGAACTATGTTAATATTGGTTTTAAAGAAGTGATATAATAGTGTTAACTAAACTATTTAAAGGTGTTTTAATGGGATGATATGTTTTGAAATTTATGTGGATAGATTGAAAGTGGGTTTTCATTTGAATTAGTGTTTCCTTCTGAACTATTTTGTAAGTTTTAAATTGGGTTTTATTTTATAGTTAGCGGGTCAGAGAAAAAGGAAGTTTTGGTTGACTGTTTTTATTTTTGAAAAGTGGAATGAATAATTATTTTATATATTCATATTTCCATGAGAAACCACATGCATGGGGTTCTATGGGCTTTTTGATTGTTTATGAAATGGTTGGATAAGTGTCAGGATGGATATGTGGAGGGTGCCTGGTGTTGCAAGGAAACTTGCATGTGTGTGGCCCATAGGGTATCATTGGTGGATACGCTAACCATTGAACCATTTATTTTCAAAGAGCTGATTTTAAAGAAAAACGTTATTTCTTGATGACTAGTTTAGGATGGTGTTTAATATGTGTTTTTGGAAATGTTTTTTTGTGGGATTTTTTTCAGTCCAAGAACCCCTATTTGAATTTTATTTTGGTTTTTTTTTCTTCGATAAGCTAGGTTAAAGGGATGGTTAGTTGTCTCTTCTGAGAAAAGTTTGGGAAGCCATTGTGGTGGTTCCCCTAATCAGTTTGGTTCTTGATTGTGGCATGTTTTGACCAATGTACTAGCTTGGTTGGGTCCTTGTGTTCTCTCGTTGTATAAGGTATGCCCCCAATAATAGTTAATGCAAGAGTGAAGTGAATCCCAAAATGTTTCATCATTGGAAGATCCTCTAGTTGATTAATATAAGGAATAATTTTCTTTAGATTTATATATTGAGTATACACCCCGTTATTTTCTTGGTGTTTTGGATCCTTTTTTAGTGGGGGAGTGCTCCTGGAAGGATTAAATAGACCTTATATTCATACGATACCTGATTCGTCAAAGGAGAAAGTAGTATAGGGTTGTCAGTGTAGATGGTTTATAAGAGTGCCTCTAGTTCATTTGTTGCCTCCTTTATACAGGGGTTCATGTTAAACCATTGGTGTGGGAAATCTGGTCATGAGAGGCTATTATGGAAACTTTCTACAATCGTGTGATGTTTGTAAGAGTTTCATAAGGTCCCTCTCCATGTACTATTTCTATATGTCATGATGGTCATGTTTAGTGAAACCTTGTGATATCATCTGCTCATTTGACAATAAAGGTGAATGTCATACAATCCTCTAAGATTCTCTGTTATGTTGGGAGTATGTCTCCCTTGGAAAAACATAAAATACTCTATCTTAGAGGATGGTGTTTATATGTGTCATTTCATCCTATTGTTTCTCACCTGAAATAACAAGGTGTGATGTGTGATAATATTCTATGACCTTGTTTTAGTGAAATTTCAGGTTTTTGTAAAGTGAGTTTTTGAATGTGTAATGTTTTGGTAAACCCATCTGGGGTTGCGGTGTAGTTTTTTGTAGCACTAAAAGTAAAACATCCATTCAGGGGATTCCAAAACCTAACAGTGGGGTTTAAGATGCTTCAATCCTTTAAGCTCCAGCCATAGGTCCCAAAGAGAAGGTGGTGCATAGTTATAGGAAATCCCAGGGTTATTCCAACCCTTTTACAAAGTCAAATATTTTGTATAAAATAATGGAAAAATTTAAACCACTAATTTTTTCATCTTTCTTATGTTGTTCCCATTCGGTGGAAAGAGGTGGAGGGCCTCATGCCCATTTTATCACCCAATGTCAATATTTTTATCTATGGTTTCAATTAAGATTTGGAGTATGTTTGTGAATTTGGATAGATAGGTTGAGAACACGATTTTTTCATGTTTAGTAGTGGCAGCGTCCCAGGAATCCTTGCAGACAGAATGATTCCCATGGTTAGCACACAATTTCACAAACTGTACGGACTAACCTTGTAGTCAGGCCAACACTTTAAATTATGGGGTCCTCATATTCTGGCCCATGCTGGTCGGTTAAGAAGCTTGTCTCTTATGGTGGGGAACTCATTTTTTTCTCCCCATACAAGTAACCTAGATTTTTCTATGGTCTTGTCTTGGTGGCAGGTAGTCTCATTCAGAGCCATCTAACTATAAACATCTTTCGTGGGTAAACATTGGGATTCTAAAGCACCCAAAAACATAGTTAAATAAAGGTAAGTGTGACCCTATTTTTGGTTTTTGTTTTTTGGGTAAATTTATTGAGTATTTTTTGGAATGTTTTTGAGGATTTTCCATTCAGTATAAATTCTAAATGTTCTTGATAGTTTCTGGAAAGTGATGTAATTTTTGGATTGTGTGAGTGTTCCTTTTTTAATTGATGACTAGAGGTGTTTTGTCCTTTGGGGGAGAAGTTGGGCCAAGGAGTAAATCTTGATTTCATAGTTGGGTCTGTTTTTTTCATTGGACTTTCTGTGGATTTCTGGGGGAGGAAAGCTTTATGGTGGGGAGAATTGTCACACATAGATTTTCAATTTCGTGCTTTGATTAAAATCCTCTTTTGGTTCTTCATTTTCACTGGGTTTTTAGGTGTTATAGGTTTCAAAGTTTGGTGTCTCCTATGTTATTGATCTATGTCCTTGGTCTTGGGGGTATTGTATGATATATGGGCTCTTATTTTTTCAAAATTATTCTATTCATTTGTGGTGTTTTGGAGATGTTTTTGTGAAACTCGTAGTGACACCACTTGTAGGGTATGTTATTGAGGTGGTTTGTACCCTTGAGTTAGATGATTTTCTAGGTGAAAAGGATCGCTTCTTTTGGGATTGTTTATCCCCTATTCATAGACTATATTTACCCCTTTTCCCCATTTTACTCCTTGAAATTGGAGGAGAATGGATTGGTTTTTGGGGGTCATAACATACCGCACGGTTAGGCCCCACATTTTACTAAACTGTGTAGGAAAACCATTGAGGGGTGTCTAGGTCATTAAAATAATTTTTTAATTCCATATTTTCTATCCCAGAATAAACCCAAATCCACCCCATTTCTCCCCATTTCGTTCCCTACCTCCATGGAAAGCCACCAGGCTCCCCCCCCCCAATGGAACTCATTTTTTATGGAGGATTTAGTGGAGGAACCTCGACATATTTCAACGAATTGAATTAATTTTTGGTTTCTTTCACCTTACATTAGTTTTATTCCATATTTCTTGAAGTTACTCATGTCTATAAGTTAGGTTTAGAACCTAGGATTTTATTAGGTGTATTTTTGGTCAAATATTGTGGTATAGGGATGGATTTATCTTCCTTGGGTTAGAGCGGTGGTGCGGTTGGTGTTTTGCACAAATATTGGAGGTTTTCGGTACTTTCAGTATGTGATTCCATGAGTAAGAAACTATGAACGAGTTAACATTCAGGGATTATTAATTTTTCAAGTTCCTAATCTGTATTGTGGTTTGAAAAAACTATTTTTGGTAGCAATAGAAAATCATTTAGTATTAATGTTTCATTTTTTTTAATGTTTTTATTTTTCAAATATAAATCATGTTATACCTCTCGTTGTTTTTTATAAAATGTGAAAGGTATTTATTAGTTGTTTAAAGGGGATTAAAATTATGTTTTGGAAATGTTTTAGTTTCATGTGGTCCTCAAAAGGGTGTTTTGAATGGTTTTTATGTGTAAAACCTTGTTTTACTCCTTGAAAGTGTTTTATGAAAATGTGTGTTTTTCATGTGTATCTTTTGTGGTATTTTTTGAGGTAATTATATAGCTCTTTATAGTGGTTTAATAAATGTTTCAAGGGAGTTCAATTCTATTTTGAAGTGTTATTGGTGTGATTTTTCACTTGAAAGGGGGTTTTGAAATGGGTTTTGTGTGCGAAACATAGTTATACCACTAGAGATTGTTTTATGAAAATTGTAATTGTTTTATTGAGTTATTAAAAGTAGGAAAATGATTTATATGTACTATTTTTGTGAGTGTTCTCACCTTATATAGGTTTTTTTAAGTTAACGATTTTATTTAATATTTCAAACATTTTTATAATGTTTTATAAATTAATTAGGTGTTTTTATTAAATTATGATGAGGGTGTGAAACATGTTTGTGGGCTGTTTCATGTGAGTTTGATGATAAAATGAATATGAAGGTGATAAGTGCATTAAGTGAAATTTTCTTGGGTTGTTATGTGATTTATAAAGTCTTGTAATGGTTATAGAAAAATTGAATAAAATATTTTTTGAAGTGTTAAAGATATTTGAATAGTGTTATGGGTCATTTTGGTGTGAGTATGATTTCAAAATGAATTTGAATGAAAAAGTGTATTACGTGACTTGGGTGATATACATGTGGTCTATTTGGTTAATGTATGATGTGGTAGTTGTATTTTCATGCGAAAATTATATTTTATAGCTTGTGAACATGTTTGAGAAGAAGAGGGAAACTCGATTATCTAGTTGGGTGGACGTGTACTAGTATGCTACTGATCCCGTGGAGTTTGGAATCAGTTTCACGTAAGAAGTTTAACGCTATAAAAAAAATAAACTATGATGATGATGATGATGATGATGGGTTATAACTAGGTTATGAGTATTCTCCATCCTAGTGTCTCATGTTCATGAGAACGGATATTTTGATGGTTACTTTCACTGAGATACGAGGTACCAAGGACCCAGAGTGAGCTAGTGCCTAGGGGTTATTTCCCTTTGCATGTTCACATTATTTAATTTATACTTACCGTCGGCATACGGTATGTTTGGATGGAAAATTCAGAATATTTGGTATTTTTTAAAAAGTGTTTTTTCTTTAAAATATCCCACTTGCAACTTCTTTTATTTTAAGTTTCATCTTTTTGAAATTATTACTAGCATTTCATGTTAGGAAAAATTTCTAGATTTTCATCATTGAATGTTTATCACATGAAATATATAAGTGATTTTATCCTATTGGTATTTATCTCACACCCTACTTACACCTTTGGGTGTAAGTAAACATGGTTATTTTTGTCATAGGTTTGGGTACAATTTTTGTGTCAATGGTTTGGATTTTTGAAGTCTATTGGGATGTGGTGATATGGAGATGGATTGAAGGCAGTGCATCTTGCCATGTGGAGGTTTTCGGGCAGTCCTTTTTGGTTTTTTACCTTTTTATTGATCTTTTAAAACTGTTTTAAATGGTGTAACTCAATTATGAAATTTCATAAAAGAAGGTCTTTTTTGGAAAATCCATATGTGGACCATTTGAACATCATGAAGAGGTATTTTTAGATATTAATTGAAGAATTAAAGGATACTCATAGTTTAGCATTTCAATAGAGGATTCTTTTAATAGTTGGGGCTATTGATGTATCCACTGGCTAGCTGATATCCCCCATTAAATATCATTTGTGGTTGGTTGTATCCTTGCTATCCAGTAGGACTCATGGGCCATCCTATGTGGCTAAACATTGTTTCATATAGACCCTAACTATCAATCTAGTGGGGTGAGTAGGGTAAAAATTAGGATAGGGTCCTTTTGGTCCTTTAACCACTAAGGCCCCGTCATGATTATTAAGCCTGGATCAATTTTTGGAGAACCATTCAACAATCCTCTCCTCTATTCTTCCCTCGGTAAGTTCCACATGATCCGAGGTGGATCTTTATGGAAACCAATATTGAATACATATGATATCCATTTTACCTCATAAATCATGTCTTCTTTCTTCCTCATGTTGTAGTGGATCAGTATTCCATTTTTCATGGATGGTCTTCTTAAGACATTGATGAAAATTACATCAGATCTGGATTGAATTATACATGAACAATGGGGATTTTGATCAGTAGGGATAGAGTAAATATCATGATAACAAACATATTCCATTTATTGGTGTTTATTGAAGGAGTTTACTAGGATTTTAGGATCTTCATTGGTTGGAATTTCCACTAAGGTATGTTTCTTTGAATGGTGTCAAAATAATTTTACAGACTATCCATGGGTGGTAGTCATGGTTATAAATAATAATTGATACACTAAATTTATGGTTATTGGTTGAGTTTTAATGGACTTGGATGGGACATACAATGTTTTTGGGGATTTGTTTGTTGGATTTGACTCTATTTAGGGTAGGTAGTCTCATGTACTCAACCATATGGTATTGTGAATTTTTTATTAACATATGGTGGGAGGTTATCCCCCTAGGGTGAATGAAATTTAATATTTGGATGATTTATAAATAAATAGCTGTTCTTAATTAAGTAATGATCTATAATTATTCATTAATTTTAGGAATCATGCATATTGTGACTGAACAAATTGAAAATGGTCATGATATTTCCTTGTATACTAGCTTTATATTTTATACTAATAGATGAGGCTTGATCACTAATGAGTACCTATGTGGGACGATTTTTGAATCATTTGTCTCAAGTAAGTGCATTTTTATCCCATGAGATCATGTTTTATTACTTAACCACATGGGTTTTCATCTGTAACAAATGAGACCATGTTTGACTCCTTGGTCTCATGTGTATTCATGTGTATCCTATGAGACCATGTTTGATGCCTTGATCACATATGGGGGTATGTCGACCATGAGCCATTTTTGATTCCTAGTCACATGTCTGTTCATTTGTATCCAAGATATCTATGTCTAATATTGACCACGTCTGGGTGATTGTCTATCTTGGGGGACCATTGTTTGAGGTTTATGCTTGATGTTTTCTCTCATGAGGATTTTTTATAATTATGAATCTTTCCTTTCATGAAGTGATGTTTGATTTGACGTCGTATACCAATTTATTGCATAAGTTTTTCTCTATCTTTGCATTTTAGATTACATTTTAAGCCTTGAGATTGCATAATCATAGTCTAACTATCATTAAAGGTGGGTGTGGTTATCCCTACAATGGGATGTTCATAGATAACTAGTTTATTGATCGACATGTGTTTTTTATTACACTACAACATTATGATTGTATATATGCATTCTGAAACTCCTAAAATATGGTATTTTTTATCTCAATAGAGGGATATGCATAGATGATCGGTTGGCTGATCAATATTTGGGCTTGGTTATCCCTTTAAGAGGGACGTGCATAAAAAATTAATTAGTTGTGTACATTTGTATAACCAATGATTTTATTCTATAATGAACCTAAAGTAGGTTTATTGGGGCTTGTGGAGGCATTTTCGTCACATGAAAACTCTACATATGTGTGTTTGATGCTTACATGCAAATTTGTGATGATATGATTCGTTTTCATAGTTATGTATTTTCATGTTTACATTATTCTGAGCTTTTCATGTGATATAAAAAAATTTATTTACTAGTTTATTAATGTACCAAATTAGTGGTGCTGTACTGAGATCTACTAGAACCCAAAATAGGTATCCATAGAACTTCGGAAATTGAGAATCCCTCAATTGTTACCGATACAGATTGGGATGAGGACTAGATTTGATCATTGATTGGGATAGTCTTTATTATTCTTGAGACCTGTATGAGGTTAGGATTGGATTTTTATATAATATTTATAAATTTTTTCTTTTATATATATATATAATCATCTTAGGGGGATATCAATGTTAATTTTTTAATAATGACTGTATATTCATTTTCTTCCACATTCATTTGGTAAAAATGGTATTTTATTGTTCTGCATACTCTGATTGTATATCGGTACAATTTTGCATATTTATCAATTTTTATGCACTTTATTGAGGGTATAGTCTCACTGTAATTCAATTTAGACCCTCACTGCTAGTCGGTAGCGTCTAGAAAATGGGGAGGCATTCTTGAGGTCATGTCAAACATAGGCTAAGACCTAGTGATTCAGGTCAAGGTGTTAATAATTGAATCAAATGCGGGTTGTTTTTTTCCCTATTTTCATTAGTTGGTGGATATTATACATAGTAATATGTAAGAGCATGTGATGGAATTGGGTTTGGTCTTTTATGAAATAATTTTTTGAGGGAAGTCTAGTCTATCGGGGTATGGGATTGATGTTCTTGATTTTCACCATTAAGATGATATGATTTCACCTAATTTGACACAAATGGATTTTAGGATCATCATTTCATATGGAATTTAATATTTTATATATCATAAATATACTTTATTGTAATCATATTTGGAATTTAGGTTTTACATGAGACATATTTTTCTTGTGTGAGATTGTACTGATGATGGAGGACCCAACTTCTTAGTGTCACAAACATGTTTTGTGTTGTCACGTATCAGTTCCCAATGAAATAATATTTGACCGAACCACTATAGGTTTCTACATATGATTATAGTTCATGTGATGCTATGGTATGGGTAACCTAGGCGACAATGATAATAATGATAAGGGGAGTGATGATGATGCAGTCCCTCTATGAAATGATGATTTTATCTACCTTGGTATGTCATCATCATTAATTAACTTCTTTATTGAATGATATTTTGTGATTAGCTAGTATATATTTCTAGTTAATTATGGTTCCAACTGTAGTTGGTGTGTTTATTCATCTAGCACTATGTGATATTCTGTTTTACCAAACTAGGTGATTGTGGCCCCTCAATGCAAATGGTCAAGGATGGAGCTATCATGGGAAATCTACATTGACATACCTTGATGTTGTTCTATGAGCTACAACTCATAGTGATAACTAATTATAGGTTTTCTGTAAGACCATGAGGCCCAAAAAAAATCTCTAGAAACTAGTGATCTAATGTATTGTTTTTCATAAAGGTGCCTCGAGTGAGTATGTCCCCTATGAAGGAATTTCCAGAGTTAGTTCCTTAATGGTGGTTTTTGTTGATTAAAAGTCATAATCATGTTAATGACCTTTTAAAAGATTATAGGACAGTCTTTTATGTTGTATATTAGTCATGGATTATATAAATACTTATGTTCTAGTCATCATTATATAATTATAGGTTTTAGAGAGCTTGAATTATTGTGGCATCGAGGGAAAGACCACGGTTTTTTATGCATATTGGTTTAGAATGAAACACTCATTGAATGTCAAGTAAATACCCTAGGTGATCAAACTAAAGAGGGTGGTAGCATGGGTGGATGCTCAGTGGACTTATCTGAGACCCATGTGATGTGTGGTGTTCAATTAATCATAGCACTATAGAGATTTCTTTTCAGAAGAGGAGTGCTGGGAGTGAATAGGTTTGGTGGTGCGCTAACCCTATTGTGTGGGAATATGAAAGACATATTAGAGTCCAACATGTATGTCCATGACTCATGGATGAATCAATATTATTGGTTAAAAAGAGTGTGTTTTCTTCCCTTTTAGGAAACCCTTATTGCATTAGAATCCATGATGTGTTTGCACATGTTGTTATTTACATTTGTGGAAAAGGGGTGGTGAGTGAACCCTTAAAATGTTTAATGTTGTATGAATGGACCTAGAAGAGGAAGTGTTGTAAGTGACTAAAATTTTGGTCTACGAACATATGCGATTTGAATCCATAATGTTTTTTGAGAATTTCATGGGTCATGGTTGTACAACATATGTTTTATATAGAGTGATGTTCATGGATGATGATGATATTAACAAAATATTGAGGTTACATTAGGCATTCAACCTAATATTTTGATCAGAGGATATATCTTGGTTTATCATAGAGGAGTCTTTGAGCGAAAGAGACCCATTAGGCCAGAGATTATAATCACCCCAAAATTCTATAGGACATAGGTGTCATTAAAAATGGATCATTGAATATAGTTAACTCCGTTATGTTAAATCACTGATGGTGTATCACCTGGTTCTTTCATTACAATTAGTTAAGAGTGGTCAGCCACACTTAGTTACTAGATTTGGTAATGAACTGGTCATAGGATAGGTGGACTGATGGAAGTTCTACAAGGTGAAAATTAGGATACTCTTTTAGTGGGGAGAACCACTATAGACATGAGTGAAATGTCTCTCTTGTTGTAAGGGATGAGGTCATGAATAATACTGGGAATTTTATGGTTGTAGTGATTTTGATAGACTAATGTAAGGTGGACCTAATAAACATAGTGTGTGACCCTCTAGACCTCTTTCTCATTGGCATTAGGCAGGCTTTCCTTAAGTCAAATATTAATGTCTAGAAACAATTCAAGGCACCCAAGAGAAAGAAGCTGACGTTGCATTGACGTGTCACCTAATACGAACTCTTCTGTGTAATTTAATCCCCTTGTATCAATATCTCATCAATCTGGTTTCATGGTAGTATCATAAACCTATATGTTTGATCTCTCATTCTTTGACTTCTAGAAATAAACTCAACATGTCACCATGGCCAGGGAAGTTGTTTGACAGTTCTATTTTAATGAAAAGTTCCCGAGATATATACATCCATAAATATGGAAGGGAAAAAATCCTTGCTAGAATTATCCATTAACAACATGTCATTCGGGACACACCCAACATACCCTACTTCCCACCAACTATCTTCGTGACGGTTTTTGTTAGAAAATTTAAGTGCATGATTCATGACATGAGTTAATGATAATCTTACAGTCTAAGGACTATAACAAATGCTCGTAGATAGCAATATCTGATGACACCAAAACATGCATAATTACTACTGCCAGGTCTATTCTCATAATCTTCCATCTTGGAGATTACCAGGTTCAAACTCCATGAGAGAGAGTCTCACCTTCTTATGAGTACTCTCACATGATGGTCAGAATACTATCTGTCCTATCATAGTATGTCATCCAACCGTAGAACTTTATTCAAGTATATTGTTATAGAATTTCAAGGATCTCATCATAGTGTGGATCTACAATGACCTTATCAATGTAACAAATATTCATGGACATTATTATATTATAGTCATGAAGAACACTGAAAAATATATAATAAGAGTACATTCATGTAATAAAAGTACAAAATAGATTGTTCTCAGGACACCAACTCTAAAAACCTCCCACTTGGACTAGAGCCAACTGCCTATGACATTTATTCTGCTAGACCTCACATGATGATCATGAATTTGCTGAGTCAAGGCATTAGTCAAGAGGTCTTCCACGTTGTCTTCCGTGGAAATATTGCTCACTACAACTTCACCTCTTTGAGAAAAATACCTCAAGAGATGATACTTATGAAGTATGTGCTTTGTCTGCTGATGTGACCTTGGATCTTTTGAAAGTTCCACCACTGTAGTATTATCACAATAGAGTGTGATAGGATCTTTTCCTCTAGGTACTACATCCAACTCTTGGACGAAGAATTGCAACCATACTACTTATTTAGATGCCTCAGAAGATGCGATATACTTGAACCTTACTGTAGAATCTACCACCACACCTTGCTATGAGCTATTCCAGCTCATTGCACCTCCATTCAAACTGAAGATTTATTCATTCTGTGACTTCATGTTATCATGATCTTATGGAAACTAGCATCTACTTGACCTCTGATGACTAGTTCCTCATCTCCTCCATAAGCCATGATAATTTCCTTAGTACGCCTTAGATACTTAAGGATAGTCTTGACTTCCATCCAATGGTAGTCTCCTATATCTTCTTGATATCTTCCTACCGCACTTGATGTGTAAGCAACATTTATCCTTGTACATAGCAAAGCATACATGACATACCCAATCATGGGTGTGTAATTGTTCCTTTCCATTTTCTTTCATTCCTCATGTGTTTGAGGACACATTTTCTTGTAAATATGAATACAATGTCACACCGGCAACAATCCTCTCTTGGATTGTTCTATACTGAATCTCTTTAGTATCTTTCCAATGTATGTACTTTGACTTACGCCCATCATTCTGTCTGATCTATCACGATGGATCTGGATCCCAATAATATATGTTGCCTCACCCAAGTATTTCATGGAAAATAATTTATCAAACCATTCCTTAACTGACTGTATGACAGGTAATTCATTTCCAATTAGTAATATGTCATCAACATATACTATTAGGAAAACGATTGCACTTCCACTAAATCTCTTGTAGACACAAGGCGCACATTCGTTCTTAACAATGCTGAATTATGTTATAGATTCCTCAAAACAAATGTTCCATTACCTTGATGCTTGGTTTAATCCATAATTGTATTTCTGCTACTTGCATACCTTTTTGGAATCCTTTGGAGTCACAAAACCTTCAGGTTGTGTCATATAGACATCTTCCAAGAGGTTCCCATTAAATAATGTTGTTTTAACATCCATTTTCCAAATTTCATAGTCATGGTATGTAGAAATGTCCAATAGGATTCTAATGGATTTCAGGACCACAACCAGTGAAAAGGATTCATCAAAGTTAATTCCTTGACACTCTTTAAAACTGTTGGCAACCAGTCATGCCTTATAGGTGCTGACATGCCACTCCATATACAGTTTCTTCTTGAATACCCATTTATTAAGAATAGGATTTACATCAATTGGAGGATCTACCAAAATCTAGACTTGTTTTTGGTACATGGAATCCAATTTAGAATTCATGGATTCTTGCCTCTTGGAAATGTCTGTGCCTTTAACTTCTTTCTTGTAGTTAATAGGAACACCGTTGTCAACCAATAATGAGTCACCATCCTCGGCGACAAGATTACCCAATTATTTTGGTTCTCTATCCTCTCTCGTGCTCCAACACAGTTCTTGTGTCTCTAGAACGGATTGTTCTTCCATGGGGCTTTGCGGAATTTGTTCTTGTACCCACTCATTTGTATCTAGAGCCTCGACTTCATCGAAATCTATCTCGCTCCCACAATCTCTTTTTAAGATGTTCTACCTCTCAAGGAATATGGCATGTCTTTCCACTGTAACCTTTTTGTTTTATGGGTTGTATAGGTAATATCCCCTTGTTTCCTTGGGATGCTTTATAAAGATACACATTCTACCATAGGGTGCAAGTTTGTTATCAGAAGTGTCCTTAACAAATTCTTCACTACCCCAAACATGTAAATTCGATAACATGGATTTGTGTCCACTCCATAACTCGTATGGAATACCATTTATCAATTTATTTGGTACTTGGTTTAGTATGTGTGCTTCTGTTTGTATTGAATATCCCCAGAAGGATAATGAAAGACCCGTATGACTCATCATTGATCTCACCGTGTCCAACAGGGTGCGGTTCCTCATTTCACTTACACCATTCCACTGAGGTGTATATGTAGTAGTGAGTTGAGATAGAATCCCAAACTCCAGTAAGAAATCATTGATGTCCTGATTAAGATATACTCCTCCTCTGTCTGAGCGGAGTTTCATAATCTTCTTACCAAGCTGGTTCTCAACTTCATTCTTGTATTCTTTGAATCGATCAAAATAATCTGATTTATACCTCATTAAGTAAATATATCCATTTATACTAAAATCAATAGTAATAGTTATGTAGTACAAGAAACCACCCCTTTCTTCAACTGAAAATGGTCCACACACATCTTTGTGATCTAATTCCAGAAGCTATTTAGCCCTTTCCACATTCCCACTAAATGATGTTTTGGTCATTTTTCGTTGTAGACATGCATGACATACACCAAGTGGTTTTAGTTTGAAAGAATCTAAATACCAATCTTGATGTAATTTTGTCAAACGATTCTCATGGACATGACCTAGCTAGTGATGGAAAATATGGGTGTGGTATGAGTCATGTGAATTAACTTTGTCATCGATTTCCATTACTTGGTTTGTGTAGTATAACACATAAAGTCCATTATATAAATGTGCCCTACCAAAACAAATGCTATCGTTATAAAAGTAGCAACATACACATCAAAAAATGAAGTTGAATTTATCTGTATCTAATATAGATACTGAAATAATATTTTTGGTTATAGAGGGTACATAATAACATCATTTAAAAACGATGACCATCCCAGTAGGAAATGTCAGGTGGTAGTCTCTGACAGCTACAACGGCAAGTCTGCCTCCATTGGCTGCTTGTAGATCCACCTCACCTCAGTCAATAATTCTAAATCAACTTGGTTCCATTATATGGATATATATTTGAACACCACAAGAAGTATTTAATTCCCAATTGGTAGTAATAGATAGATTTAATTCATTTACAAATGCACCTGAAGATTCCCCTTTCTTCCTTGGTTGGGTGCATTTTTTCTTCAGTGGCCCTTCTTGCCACATGCTAAACAAACAACCTCATGTTCTCTTGCCTCCCCAGTGATCTTATATTTCATGGATGTCCTTAAAGATGATTTGGGATTAATGCTCTTCTCCTTCCATTTAATTTTAT